>CM060919.1:252588766-253951891 GCA_030737875.1 Allium sativum
TAGTTTACACTACTATCCCTTGTGAAGTTGTAAATGAAAATGACAGTGATGATACCCAAACACCAGAAGAACCTACCAGTGATCCTAGTTTGGAGCTTCTGATTGCATTAAGAAAGGAGAGACGGAAGTGCACATATCCAATCGCCTCATGTGTATCCTACAAGAAGGTACCCTCGTCATCACATATTTTCTTGTCAAAACTTGATTCCATAGTCATCCCAAAGACAGTTAAGGAAGCAATTGCATCACCATAATGGCAAGAAGCAATGGTAGAATAAATGGAAGCCCTGGAACTGAATAGAACGTGGGATTTAGTGAAGTTACCAGCAAAAAAAAAAACTATCGGGTGCAACTGGATATTCTCGGTTAAAACGAAGGCTGACAGCACTGTGGCAAGATTGAAGGCTCGCTTGGTTGTAAAAGAGTATGCTTAGATGTACGGCATCGACTATTTGGAAACTTTCTCACCGATAGCTAAATTAACGTCAATCCGATTGTTTGTAACAATGGCAGTGAGGTATGGATGGAAGCTTCACCAATTGGACATTAAAAATGCTTTTTTGCATGGCTAGTTAGCTGAGGAGGTGTATATTGAGCAGCCTCCGGGATTTATTGCTCAGGGGTAGCCAGAATTAGTGTGCAAACTGAAAAAGTCATTGTATGGACTTAAACAAAGTCCATGTGCATGGTTTAGTGGATTCAGCCGAGCTACGGAAGCGTTTGGAGTGGTGATAAGCAAATCGGACCACTCAATGTTTTACCAGCATTCAGACAAAGGTATAGTTTTACTGATAGTATACGTTGATGATATTGTAGTCACAGGAAGTGATGAAGAAGGGATACTCAAGCTCAAACAATATATTGGTGATCAATTTCAAACAAAAGATCTTAGGGAATTAAATTATTTTATGGGGGTTGAAATCATAAGAAATGATGAAGGCAAATATTTAACACAAAGGAAGTATACTATTGATCTTCTAACCGAAACAGGGAAGTTAGCTGCAAAATCATGTTCTACACCGATAATGCCAAAATGTAATGTGAATGATGATGGGAAATTATTTGATCGGAAAAATCAATGTAGAAGATTAGTCGGGAAGTTGAATTATTTATGTGTAACTCGACCTGATATTGCATATTCAGTGAGCGTTGTTAGTCAATTCATTTCTAAGCCTACAGTTCATCATTGGGCAATGCTGAAACAGATATTGTGTCACCTTAAGGGATCGACAAGAAAAGGAATCATGTAACGAAATCATGGCCACATAAAAATTGAGAGTTTTAGCGATGCCAATTGGGCAGGATCGAAAGTAGATAGGTGATCGACGTCGGGTTTTTGTGTTTTTGTGGGAGGTAACTTAGTAGCATGGAAAAGTAAGAAACAAGCAGTAGTCTCTTGTTCAAGTGCTGAATCGGAATATCGGGCAATGGCTAATTTAGTATGCGATATCATGTGGGTAATGCAGTTGATGGAAGAAGTTAGGTTGCCAATAGAAAAAGCTGCAAAGTTATGGTGTGATAACCAAGCAACATTGCATATTGCTTCAAACCCTGTGTTTCATGAACGAACAAAACATATAGAAGTGGACTATCATTTTATTAGAGAAACGCTACAAGGAGGAGTAATCGAGATAGGATATCTTAGAACAGGAGAGCAGATTGCAGATTTATTTACAAAAGCAGTGAATGGCACTAGAGTGGATTATCTATGTGACAAGTTGGGAATGAAAAATATGTATTCTTCAACTTGAGGGGGAGTGTTATTGGTGATGGATATTTCATTAGTTATATATATGTATATATCTATGGTTGTACGGGCTTAGTAGAATATAAAAGCCCAACAATGGTTCGGCCCATGAACTTGAGTAAGGCCGCATTATTTAAACTTGTATTTTCCCTCTATCAGAACCCTAATGAATTAATGAAAATCAATGGCGTCTGACGATTTCCTCTCGATTATATTTTCATTAAAATTAGATATTATTAAAGTTTTTTTGTTTAAACTAATTTTCTCTTTTCAATACTAATTATACCCTTCAATAATTTTTCAGAAAGCTTGTTTAATGTGTCTGTTCATCTTCCATTTTTATCTACATCTTCATCTATTCAAATAGGCACTGATAGAGAAACTTGTGAATCGACGATTTACTTTACAGATAACATACAACAAAATCAGGTATGTTCTTTCATGGCTATACATATATTAGAAATTAGCATAATCATGGTGTTGTTGCCACTTGAAATTGCTTAAAACCTAGTTCATTATGTTCTAGAAAGTGAGGGAAACATTGTTTAGTAAATACTTTTTTTTAAAGATTGCATCAGTGGCGTTGAAATGAACTAAACCACGTTGTTTTCAGGGATGGTAAAAACCAGATAATAAGATGTTAGTGAAATCAACACAACCTGGAGAGTGCGTTTAAAAATAACATCACCACAAAACTCTCGCATGGAATGAAGTTAATCAACGCCAGTACCTAGCGTGGAATAATGTTAAATAATGCCATATTAGGGCGTTGAAGTTCAAATGAGGACGTTTTACTCCAACGTATAAATAATTTAAACCACGTAGTTTTCAGGAATTGTAAAAGACAAAGAGTAAGACGGAAAGAAAATTAACACAACCTGAGGTGTGCGTTGAAAAAAATAAGATCAACGCCAATATCAAGCGTGGAAAGGTTCTGAACAACGTTATCATCACTCAAGGAAAATATAGTATCCATGTCACACCCATGCACGGAAACTGTTTAATCCGCGCCACCATAGGATCTTGATATTTTAAAAACCGCGCTTCCCCAGCATTGATATATGTTAAACTACGCATGTTTCAGAGTGCGTAAAAAAACAGAGAGCAAATCATGAGTACAATTTTTCATTGATGAGAAGGAAGGGGTAATTAGGGTATAAACGAGATGTGAATAGTAAAAAATGGAGGGAGATTTTTTCTTTTTAAGTTACTAAGGTAGGAAGAGCAAATATCAGGGCGTGAATAAACGGACCCCATATAAAATTCAATTTATGACTTCTTAACACCTTTCTCTACAATTAGTCTTATATCAAACGAAGCACCCCTAGCAATTTGAGGTATAATTATGCATTTCAGCCCTTTTAAACTTTTGCTTTCAAAATTTGAGTTCATATTAATAAATACAATTAATGTTGTTATGTATGATTTCATGAAAGTGCTTTGTTCAAATTCTCACTCAATTCTACTTATTTATGGTTGTTAAATATGGTGGGTTCATAAAAGTGTTATGTTAAAATTGTCACTCGCTTTTATTTATCTTCTCCATAATTCAATATTGTACTTTTTAGCTTCTATTTTACGATTATTCTCGTACCAAATATAGCTTTGTCTATAATCTGAGGTCTATCAAATAAATAAATGTATTATATTCCTTCAATAAGTAATCACATGTAATGATTAATTTATTACATTCTTTTCTAAAAGAGGCACTTCTTAAATAAAAATATACTTCCATCCATCGTTTTGACGTATTTTCATCAGCAATATATTTTCCAAATTAAAATATTTCCATTGATTTTCATACACTTCTTTTGAGAAATTAATCAATTTAAAAATGAACTCTCTTTCGTGGATATAACCTTCTATAAAGTAATCTTAGTGAACCATTTTCAATAATTTACATTTTTTTCGATGTTTTTCATTAGATTTTTCCAATCAAATTATTTTCTTGACAAAACCAACGTAAAGTCTATAATATTGCCAATATAATTTTAAAATAAATACTACTACATAATTAGGATATGTATATATTCTTTGAAATAATCTTTAATGGAATTACTTGCTTTGCCAACAGATATTTTAAGACAAATAAATTTTCCTTAGGTGTCACTAGATTCAACTTATAATGTCAAAATAACCCAATTCTACTTTGTTCACTTTCCCTCTTAAAAATATCTTTGTAAAACTTGTTAGAATTTTGATATAAAGAGAAGAGAGAGATTAAACGGTAAAGCATAAAAGACTACATTATTATTGCTTTATTGATTGATTATATATAAAAGATACTTTCTTACATTGTCAATCCTTGCCTCTATTGATACATAGTTTGTCCTTATCTAAAAGAACATTCTAGATAAGAATATTCTAGAGTATATTTGGGTCTGTTATAATAAATAATTCTATACCAAATATAAACTCAAATCAATACAATTAAATAAAGGCAACATATCTTCTAGCAAATTCTCTAACAAAACTAACTACTACTCTATTTCCAAAATTAATAATTTGTTCTTATCAAAAAGTCAACAAATCACTCTAAGTTTTAAAATTTTGATGAAATAGCTTTAAAGTCAAAGGTGTATATCTTATAATTTTTCCAAGAAGATGTCTTTTTTTTTAAATTTAAAATAATTTTGCCTTACTAAGGTCAGATTTCAATTAGGATCCAACGTCGTGTGTGTATACTACTCAGGTAATTACCAAACATTTAACTCCTCCTATAAGAAATCATCTTACCTCAATCCTACTTTATTTATTTTCCAGACAATGGTCCTCGTAAATAAATATTGATTTTGGGTAAGGTAATGGTGATCAAACAAGCAGTGTATACACATAAAGTATGCAATTGACAATAAAAGATGTTCTCTTTCTATATTCAAACCCAATTTAAAGTGTAAATTATTATAACTGCCAAATGAACCTAAGGCGCAGGTAATCACTAAACATGAAAATTGATACAAAATGCGATAGCCTACTATTTTAAAACATCTGACTTAATTATAATCAATATTGGATATGCATACAACTAAATTGAATGTCTAAGACAGTGAATCGTGGTTATATAAAATTCAAACAT
Source organism: Allium sativum (assembly GCA_030737875.1). Lineage (NCBI taxonomy): Eukaryota > Viridiplantae > Streptophyta > Magnoliopsida > Asparagales > Amaryllidaceae > Allium > Allium sativum. The sequence goes on from CM060919.1 coordinate 252,593,590, forward strand.
GTAACAACCCGCATATTTTATGATAATAAATTTAAATATTTATTTAAATATATCATCATCAATTTTTAATTGTGTATATGTCCAAAAAGTCACATTTTGCATACGGATGAATTTCAACTCGAAACCACTTACATTGAGTTCAAAATGCCGTTTACGTGATCAAAAACTATAAACTTCCGTATATTTCGAGTTTGTGAAAATTGGGACTTTGGTTGGGGCTTGGGTTAGCTAACCTAGCCCACTTACTTAAGCTCCCACAGCCCTCTCCCTCTCATTCACCTTCGACACTTAGAAGAAATTTGAAATGGGGAGAGGAATGAGAAATCAATTTTCCCAAACCTAGAGTTGCTATTAGGAATCCAATTCTTGTAGAAATCAAATGCAAAATCAAGGGAGACGCTTGGGTAAGTCCATCTCCATCTTGTTCTCTCTTCAATTTTTGAGAATTCTCTAAACTTAACTCTTAGGAAATTTGTTCATATGTGTTTAGGCTGAGGATTCTAGAGTTCTTGTTGAAGAGAGGTTGATCTTGCCTTGTTTTGGAATCTCTCCTTCCTTATCGAGACCAAAGGTGGATTCTTTTAGAACTCACATCTATGCCTCAAGCTCTAAGCTTGTATAGTGTGCCTATGACACATTTGTGTTGCATATGTAGTGTGTAATTCGGATTAAATTGAGTAAACATTCCAATTCATGAGTTTTGAATTCAATTATATGAATTCGAGTATAAGTGTTTGATTTGTGTGGTATAAGTGTTTTGGCAAACCATTGAGACCTCATTGTTGCCTTGATAAAGTCCATAGCCTCCACCGATCGTCAAATTCCCTTGGAATCGACTTGGCTACAAGGCCAAGCCTTGTGCTACTCCAGGTAGCAGCCACCAGTTGACTGGTCAAAATCCACCAGTCGAGTGGTCTTGTTGAATTCATTATCCATTGGTAAAATGACCAATCGACTAGTGAAAAAGGACCAGTCGACTGTTGCTGTTGTTTTTCTGTAGTAAACAGGTGGAGACCACGGTCTAATGTATAGGTTGTTTGTAACACCCGTAATTTTAAAGAACACTATAAAGATAAACTAAAGAATACTTAGTTAAATGATTAAAATTAAGTAAAATGGACTGCGCCATTCAGTCCTCTCGGAATTCTGCTTAAGATAGACCCCAAGTTTGTGTAAAATGGACATTGTATGAAGAAGATATTAAGGTTTGAAGTCTGTATACATATAAGCATGATATATATATATATATGTAGATATATTTATAAACTAGTCCAAAATTCAAAATCAAATAGCGGAAAAAGGGGGAATCGGCCTATTAGGGGTTGACCCCGTATCTTATAGGTGTCGACCTATGGGTCGACCCTTACACGGTGGGTCGAGCTCTGGGTCGACCCCTGGGTCGACCTTAGTCAGGTCTGGGGCAGATCCAGTTCTGTGAATGTGGACCCATTTCTTGACCAAATTCATTGATCATAGGCTATAAATAGGACCTCATTTCTGTTGTTTTATTCACCAAAAACAATGGAGACAATGAGGTGCTGCCCCAACTCAGATTAAACTAGCCTATTCTTCTGCAACAACGACTTATAAGTATACAAGAATCTTCGCTATAACATCTACAGTCAATTCTCTGTTCTTTAGATCTCGTCACAGTGAGTTCATATTATATTTAGATATAAACATTTAATAGGAATCTTGACATGTTTATAAGTTGGATCTAAACTTGTGCCTGCATCATAACTAAACAGATCTGCCATTACTTGTACACCTGACCCTTTGTTTAGTTTTACATGCATATCTTTATTATGTATATTTTGTCATTTTTGCCTGATATTATCACCATATGCCTACCCTGTTATTATGCCTAACCATGTCACCATTTACCTATTCTGTTAGTATGCCTATTTCTGTCATCATATGCCTGTTTTGATTTTATGCCTATTTTTGTTCTCTCTTCCCCCTCCTTCCCTTTTTATTTTAATAGCCAGGCTACCTTCGAGCCTAGGCCTATCACTAAAATATGTGAGCGCACAAAATTGCGAATGATTGGGAATGGCAAATTTGGGGCATAACTTATATTGAAAAACATGATTGGAATTTAGGCATAATCTATACCTTGATCAAAACATTACTTTGGGGGCATAACTTGTATTGTGAATCAGAGTGGGATCTGGGGCATAATCTTGGATAAACATGGAAAATTGTTTAATAATGAACATGCCTAGATTTACAGTAATTAGAAATTGTAACCGCACTCAGATACGGGTTTAGATTACACTTGTGGTAGAAGTCTGCCCGGAACCGCTCGGCAAATCCAGCGTCCACAAGTGGTTAATTTAATGTAAGGGGTCGAGTTCATAAATGTACACGCAACGATGCTAAGACATGCGGTTAAGTCGGACTTGCGGTTGAAGTCTTCCCGAACTGCTCGGCATATCCAGCATCCACAAGTGGTAGACTTAATGTGAGAGGCTAGTTCATTAACAACCATAAATGGATGAATGATAATAACTTGTTAAACTGTAATACTTAACCTATTTAAATCTATGAGGGTTACACGGACCTGTCGAATTAAGTAGCGGTTAAGTAAACTTGCTTGAATTAGTGGGGGTTAAGTTAATGTTGTTAAATATGTGGGGCCGACTTATATATATAAACCTGGAAAACTTAACCTGTTTTATATATGGGGGTTATGCAATCTTGTTAAACTGTTAGGCATAACCTGTCAAAATCCTAGTAGTGGGGATGCAAGCCTAGCACGTAGCTTGCTTCATTATTGTGTGGGACCATATCAGTCAGTAAACCATCTTAGTATCAAATGGGAACCCCAAACTAGGTCGGGGTCTGGGCACGCATACTGAGTTGATTGTAAGAGGTCACTTGAGTGAGGGTGTCGACAGCACGTGATCCAATGGAGTCATGTGCATGCATGGGTTCGACATGCTCGGGAGAATTAAGAAGCTGTGACATTAGTAGATGGTTGTGAATCTCGTTAATAAAGGGGTTGCCACTTTAGGAAGTGATGCATCCTACTACGGAGCTAGCACAAGGTGTCTACAGGGTAGGTAGCCAATCGATTGGGGTAGTAATTAGGGTACATCTAGTCTTGCTTGTTAAGTCCATTATTCTTATTGGGGTAGCACCTATCATTTCCGTTGGGCTGCCCATTATTATTGTATAGGGAAAAAATCCACTCACTAAACGTACACCTTAGTCTACCATCTTATTCTTGTTGGGATCATCTTGTTTCTATTATACTAGTATAGGTGTAGGGAAAAATACTTGAGAAGCGCAATGCATCCTATCATGTTTATTTCGAGTATCTTGCTCAGTTTGTTAGACATGTCTTTTGATATTGTTACCTCCCATCTAGTTTGTATGCCTGTCATGATGCTTTTACTTATTTATATGCTAAAAGTAACTGTACTCGCCAGACTTTATGTCTGACCCATTTTGTTACCTCTTCTCTCTCTTTCGTTTCTTCCTCCCTAGTTCTCAGGGTAGGAATACTCATGCTTGATTTGGATTCTCTCTTTCATTCTGCTTGGAGCTGTTAGATGTACCGCTTTGATTTCCTGTCTTTTCGGATATGGCTATATTTTAGGGACTATGCTTTTCATATATTATTGCACTCTGATAATTTTAGTACAAGACTGAAGTTTTAAATTGATGTATGGGTTTTCGGCATTTCAGACTTATGATGTAACTGGGTTTTTGACCACGATGATTTCTATTTAATAAAGTTTTAAATTCCACTGTTATTTTATATCTGCCTTGTGATGTTTTTGTTTCTGTTTGCCTATAACGCTTCACAAAACTTAATGCATTCTGATAAAGAGTGATATTAACGGATGTAGGGTGTCACATTTAGTATCAGTGCTGAAGGTTACTAGATCGGATAAAAGATTTTGAAAATTGTTTCAAAAAAGTTTTAAAAGCTAGCATTTTCAAAAGAAAACTCTGTTTTGAAAAACATATTCCCTAAAAGCAATATGAAATAACCTTCGATTCTCTGTTTGAATCCCTTTTCTTTCCTTTTTCTTAAGCATGTCTGGGGAACCTATTCTTCCCGAGGGCGTTACGATACCGACTTAGTTCTGTAGCTGATCTTGAGGCTACGGCGCCTGCCGAAGGCCAAGCTGTGACACCCAACGTCCGTTAATGTCATTCTTTATCAGAATGCATCAAGTTTCGTGAAGTGTTATAGGTAAAAGAAACAGAAACATTACAAGATGGATATAAAATAATAGCGGAATTTAAAACTTTATTAAACAAAAAACATCATGGTCCAAAACATAGTTACACCATAAGTCTGAAATACAGAAAAACTATTACATCAACTTAAAACTTCTATCTTGTACTAAAATCATCAGAGTACAGTAATAAAAGAAGCATAGTTCCCTATGAATATAGCCACATGAGAGAAGATAGGTAATCAAAGCGGTACATCTAAGCAGCTCCAAGCAGAATAAAAGAAAGAATCCAAATCATGCCTGATTTTTCCCACCCTGAGAACCTGGGGGAGGGGGAGGGGAACGGAAGAGAGAGAAGAAAAAACAAAATGGGTCAAACATAAAGTCTAGCGATTCCAGTTAATTTTTAAATATAAATAAGAAAAAGCATCATGATAGGCATATAAACCGGATGAGAGAGATAACAGTATCATAAGACAGGTATAACACAGTGAGCATGATGAGTATAATAAAGATGACGGAATACATTGCGCCTCTCAAGTACTTTTCTCTGCACCAATACTAGTGTAACAAGAATAAGATGATCCCAACTAGAACAAAATGGTAGACTTAGGTGTACTTCTCATAACAGATTTTACCCCAACAAGAATAATAGGTAGCCCAACAGAAATGACAGGTGTTACACCCAACAAGAATAACAGACTCCCAACAAGCAAGACTAGATATACCATAATTATTACCCCCAATCGATCGACTCCCTATCTAGTATATACCCTGTGCTGGCCCCACAGTAGGATGTATCACTTCCTAAAGTGGCAACTCATTATTTTTAGGATGTGAACCACCATACCTATTGATGTCACAATATCTTATCTTCCCGAGCAAGCGGACCCATGCACGCACATGACTCTGATGGAATGCGCCATCAACACCCTCAGCCAAGTGACCTCTTATAATCATCTCAATAAGCATTCCCCGACCTATTTTGGAGTACTCGTTTGATACTTACATGGGTTACTGACTAAAGCGGATCCCACACAATAGATGATATAAGCTTCCTTCCTAGGCTTGCATCCCCACTACTAGGATTTTAATAGGTTATGCCTAACAGTGTAACAAGGTTGCATAACCCCTACATGTAAAACATGTTAAGTTTTGTCGGGTATGTGTGTGTGTGTGTATATATATATATATATATATCTAGCCCGCCCCCACAAGATTAACTTAACCCCCATTGATTCAAGCAAGTTCACTTAACCTCTAATCAATTTAACAAGTTCATATAACCCCCTACAGAATTAAACAGGTTAAGTATTACAGGTTAACAAGTTATCCATATATGGCTTATTAATGGACTTGACCTCTTGCATTAAGTCTACTACTTGTGGATGCTAGATATGCTGGGTGGTTCCAGGCAGACTTCTACCACAAGTCGAAATTAACCTCATGTATTAGCACCATTACGTGTACATTTATGCACTCGACCCCATACATTAGATTAACCACTTGTGGACGTTGGATTTATCGGGTGGTTCCAGGTAGACTTCTACTACAAGTGTAATCTACCTCATGTCTAAGTGCAGTTACAGTTTCTAATTACTGTAAATCTAGGCATGTTCATTATTAACCAATTTTCATGTTTTATCCAAGATTATGCCCCAAATCCCAGTTTCATTCATAATGCATGTTATGCCCAAATTAAAGTTTTAGATCAAGGTATAAATTATGCTCAAATCCCAATCATGTTCTAATATAAGTTATGCCCCAAATTAACATTCCCCATTGTTCCCAATTTTGTGCGCTTGCATATGTCGGCGAATAGCGATAGGCCAAGGCTCGAAGGTAGCCTGGCTATAAAAAAGGAAAGGAGGAAGAGAAAAGAACATGAATAAGCATAATAACAAAACAAGCATAACATGTCAAAAATAAGCATACTAACTGAATAGGAATATGGTGACAGAAATAGGCCTAATGGTAGAATGGACATATGATTACAAACTTAGGCATGATAACAGAACAAGCATATCAGGAACATGCATATGAGAACTAATCAGCAGATTAGGTGAAGAAGTAATAGTAGATCTGATTAGTTATGATTCAAGTTATTAATAGGCACTGATTTGGATCCAACTTATGAACATGTCAGGATTACTTTTTACATGTTTACATCTAAAATTAACATAGACTCATTATGACTAGATTTAAAGAACATGGAAGTGATTGTTGATATCGTAATGGAGATCCTTGAATCTGTATAACTTGTTATTGCAGAGGAATAAGGCATTTTACTCTGAGTTGGAGCAGAACCTCGTTGTCTCCATTGTTTTTTTATGAATAAAACAATGAGAATGATGTCCTATTTATAGCCTAAGGTCAACGAATCTTGTTCAGAAACGCGTTCAGGTGCACAGAAATGGATCTGCCCGGATCTGACTAGGGTCGACCCCGGGGTCGACCCATGGGTCGACACCCATAGGGGACGGGGTGAAACCCTAACGGGCCTACTTCACCCCTTATCCCACTGTTAAATTTTGAATTTTGATTCTGTTTTGTTTATATTTAAATGGATTATATGTATATAAACTTCAAACCTTAATATCTTCTTGATACGATGTCCGTTGTACGCAAATTCGGAGTCTATCTTAAGCAGAATTCCAAGACGAATGCAATGGCGAAGTCTATTTTATTTAATTAATTATTCTTTAGTTTATCATTATAGTGTTTTTTTAAAATTACGGGGTGTTACATTCCCCCCCCCCCCCCGACTTAAAGGATTTCGTCCCCGAAATCTCTAAGATAAGAAGAATGTATATCCCAACATCCATTATCCATCTACTCATCCACCAATCACAAGCATCCATTGTCCTTAAAGATTTATAATGCTTATATGAACATAAGAAAATGTGTGTGTATGTGTTCCTATATAAATGCAAAAGATCGGGTCGTCCGCTGATTCAGTCGACCTCCTTAATGCAATGTATGTTAGTGTCATGAATTCAACATGTATGCAAATAATCCTACTATAACATGTATGCTCTATATATGTGCACAATTGTTCACCCAAATGCAACATCCACACGATGATACACCCACTTTCATCCATTAAAAGAAGAAAAATATGCACACGCATCCATATGCAGTATGAGAGTGATTGAGCCGATCTAGTGCCTAATATGTGTGTATATGCATCCACAAGCAACCACTAGCAAACACTTGCATCCATCAAACATAACATGTCTCAAACACATGTTTACATCCGTTGGATTTCTACCTAAAGGTCGAAGATTCAATCGATATGATATACCTATATGATAGATGCAAGTACGAATAAAAAGCTTTGGAAAAGAAGTTAAGAACATACCCTAGAAAAGAAAATGGTACGAAGCGCAAATCTTGTCTTCAGTCTCCTAAATTGCATCCTCGTGGTCATCTCCCCATTGAACTTTCATCAACTTGACCTATCGATTGCGAAGTTTCTTAACCTCTGATCCAAGAATACGGGTAAGAACTCATTTAACTGTCACCTCCCGTTCCATCTATACTTCTTCAAGTATACTCGGCTCAACTAATTCTGCGGTATCATGTAAGCACTTCCATAAACGTGGAAAACATCATGAACAACATACAGTCTCTCTGGTAGCTTTACTCTATAGGCCAGTTGGCCAATACTTTTAGTTATAGGAAATGGTCCCACAAATCTTGGTGCCAATTTCTCTACCGATCCAAAATGAACCACATTCCTCAAAGGTGATACTTTGATGAAAACCATGTCTCCTACTTCAAACTCAATATCGGTCCTTCTCTTGTCTGCGAAGGACTTCTGCCTGTCCTGAGCTATCTTCATGCACCATCGAATAAGATCAATCTTTTCTGAAGTCTCTCTAATCATCTCAGGTCCAAGTAGAACATTTATGTAGACTCCCACCAATAAGTCGGTGATCTACAGGGTCGTCCATATAATGCTTCGAAGGGTGTCATGCCAATGCTATTCTGATAACTATTGTTGTAGGCGAACTCTGCCGTGTAACACCCCATATTTTAACGAACACTAAAAGATGATAAATTAAAGAATAATTAATTTAATATTCGAAACTAAGTGAAACAGACTACGCCATTGCATTCGTCTAGTAATTTTGGTCAAAATAGACACCTGGTTTGCGTAAAACGGACACCGTATGAAGAAGTTACTAATGTTTGAAGTTTGTATACACGCAAGAAGAATATATATATGTATATATATGTATGTGTGTATATATATAATTAAATCCAAAATTCAAAAATCAGTTCAAAATTCAAAATTTAGGGAGGCGGCAAAAATCCCACTTAGGGGTGATGACACCTTAAGGGGGGGTGTCGACCCCTGGGTCAGTCCCCCAAGGGGGGTGTCGACCCATGGGTCGACCCTATAAGGGGGGTTGACCCCCCTACGGTAGATCTTGCAGATTAGGGTTTTGGGTTCGGCTATAAATATGGCCTCATTTCTCATATTTTTGCACACCAAAAATAATGGAGAACTAGATGCTGCCTCTGCCCAGATTAAATCAAGTCTTTTCTTCTTCTACAAGCAAATTATTCAAGCTTAGAGATCTGTGATTCGATTCTTCTAAATTTCTAGAACCAAACAATGTGAGTCTATGTTAATTTTAGATCAAAATAATTAAAAAGTTAATCTTGACATGACTATAACTTGGATCTATGCCTGTGATTATTTGAATCATATCAGATCTGTTATAACTTGTGTATCTATAATATTCTGACATGATTATGACTTAGATCTTAACCTCTATCATGTCAGGACCTGCCATTTTTGTAGATCTAGTCCATTGTTTAGATCACATCGTGCTTGTTATCATTATATTGTGGCTAAATCAGATTTATTATAGTTAATTATCTAATTCATTAAATCTTATCATGCATGTTATGACATCCCTATTATATTAGAATTAGTTCTATTGTCACATGTTCATCAGATCTGTTCCTATATGTTTATCTTGTCAGTATGCCACTATATGTTTATGCCATTATATGTCCACCTTCTTAGTATGATCATTTCTGTCATCTTCCCTTCGTCCTTTCCCTTTGTTTTATATAACCAGGCTACTTTCGAGTCTAGGCATGTCACTAAGATATGCGAATGCGTTAAAATGGGAATGAGGGGAAAAACAGTATAATTTGGGGCATAACTTGTAATTGAAAATTTGGGAATAACTTGAATGAATATATAAACATAAAGTTGGGGTATAAATCCACTTGTGATTAAAGAACTTAATTTGGGGAATATGGTTCATTATGAACATGACTTGGGAAAGGGGCATGAAAACCTATAATGACATAGGAATAATTGGTTAATAAATGGAAAGCCTAGGATTACAGTAATTAGAAACTATAACTGCGCTTAGACATAAGGTTAGATTACACTTGTGGTGGAAGTCTGCCGGGAACCGCCCGGCATATCCAGCGACCGCAAGTGGTGAATCTAATGTGAGGGTCTAAGTGCATAAACATGAGACGTGCTAAGACACGAGGTTAAGTCCGACTTGTGGAAGAAGTCTGCCCGGAACCTACCGGAATATCCAGCGTCCACAAGTGGTAGGCTTAATGTGGGAGGTCTAGTACATTATAACCATAAATGGATATGGCTATGAAGTTAAACACTTAACCTAGTTGAATCCATAGGGATTGTATGAATATGATAAATTGAATAGGGGTTAGGTAAACTAGTTTGAAACAGTGGCTGGGTTAAGTAAATCTTGGGTTGGTGGGTAATATTTATATATAAGCTCACAAACTTAACCTGTTGGGATTATGCAATTTTATGACACTGGTAGGTAGGCATAATCTATGGAAAACCTAGTGGGGATGCAAGACAAGGGGGAGAGATTGCATCATCTTGAGTGTGGGACTCGTTTCAGTCAGTAACCCATATATAGGTATCAAACAAGTACTCCGAACTAGGTCGGAGTCGGGGTACGCTTACTGGGCTGATTGTAAGAGATCCAAAAGTGGGGGACAGTGTGGGCGGCGCATACCGACCGAGTCATGCGCATGCATGGTTCGGATAGAGGAGGATAAGACGCCGTGACACCTGTAGATATGGTTGTGCACATCCTGAAAATGAAGGGTTGCCACTTTAGGGAGTGGTACACCCTACTGTGGGGCCAGCATAGGGTATCTATGGAGTAGGGAGCCATTCGATTAGGGTAGTAATTAGGGTACACTTAGACTCCAGTATGTTTGGGAGCCCGTTAATACCCTTAAGGGTAACTCCGGTATGTTGGGCTACTTGTTGACTGTATGAGGTGAAAACCTCTCACTGGAGGTACACCTAAGTCTACCATCTTATATATGTTGGGGATCATCTCATTTTGGTTATACTAGTATCAGTGTAGAGAAATCATTTGTGAAGCGCAATATACTCTACCGTGCTTATCCTGTTTACCTTGTCGTACCTGCCTTTTATGATGTTACCTCTCTTATCCATTTTATATGCCCGTCATGATGCTTTTACTTATTTTTATGCTAAAAGTAACTGGACTCGCCAGACTTTATGTCTAACCCTTTATGTTTTGTCTTCTTTCTCTTCCGTTCCCCCCAGGTCCTCAGGGTGGGAATTGTAACACCCCACACCCGCTACGGACACTCACTAAGGGAATGCCATGGCATCGGTGGAGTATTTTAGTGAATATAGAACAGAAAAATTACAACAAGACAGATATAAATAGTACTTGAAATTTTAAAACATCATCTCATAACAGCGGAAGTAAAACATGTCTGGTTACATCATAAAACCACAATAAAAGTCAAGTACAATATCCATCAAATAAATTTATACATAATCCCACTCTCATACAATAGCCATGACAAAAGAAAAGATAACTGGATAACTGGAGCTTTACGTCTACCCAAGCTCCTAAAGACTGGAACAGCAATCCGATCAAACTCCACTACTGCTAGGATCCACCGTAGGACCTGAGGGTTGGGAAAAAGATAAAAACAACGGGGTCAGACATAAGTCTGAGTGAGTCCTATAACTTTAACAATACAATCATTAAAGTAACCGGAGAAGACATAAGTTTGACATACGGTAACGTCTGGGGATGAATGGCTATACCAAGCAGTTTGGTAGACCTAGGATAAACTAAGATATCCGCAAAGACGCATCTACCCACCCAAGGGTAATTACTATACTGCACCACACCAGTCATCCCTACTTAAAGTTTGATCCCTCCTAAGGACTTAGAAAATTTTCCCAGTAGTTCTTGTATCCCTAGCTGACTACATAGGTGCCGTCTGCCCCTATCTCCACTAGGTGTACCCACTACTCCCAAGCGATCGGCTCCCTACCATAGATACCCGTGCTGGTCCCACAGTGGGGTGTATCACTCCCCTAAAGTGGCTACCTGATAATATCAACGGTGCACGACTTTATATCTACACGATGCAACAACGGCTTATCTACCAGCCCGGGCCCACACACGCATATGAAACCCGTTGGACTCGCGTTGCCACCGCTAACCCGTTTTGGCCTCTTATAATCAAGCCCAATATGCGTGTCCCGTCACTCGACATGGGTCGAGCCCACAAAGATACGTTTGGGATATTGGTTGAAATGGGCCCCCACAAGCTACCCACCTAAGCTTGTCACTTATCTAGTGTATCCCACTTAACCCTTTAATCATGTTTAATTACATGTTTCACTTGGTTAAGTATTCTAATCGTATTTTCTATTGCCACCCAAGGCAACCCACTAGATTCCACATGCCACCCAAGGCAACCATTAAATTTCCACATGCCACCCAAGGCACCCACTTAACCCCTCATGTCCCACTACATGCTAATATGGTTAAGTGTTTCTTAATTAATTAAGACCGTGATCTCCCATAAAGACCTCCCACATTAGACTGGCTGTTATGACCGCCTGGTTAAGCCGGTAGGGTCCGGGCAGTCTTACGTCATAACAGAGTCTAACCTCGTGTCTTTACCTTAATCACGTATTTAATTTATGGCTAAGACCTCTCACATTGGGCTGACATTTGTAGCAACTGGTTAAGCCGGTTGGGTCCGGGCAGTTTTACACTACAAATGAGTCCAACCTCGTGTCTTAGTCGATTAATTACACCTAATTAATCACCCCATATTAATTATCCCTAATTAATATCAAGTTTTCCATAACATGGGTAGACCTAACTCAATAGGTAAATTCCCATGGGGTAGACCTAACTCAATAGGTAAATTCCCACTTATGGTAATTTATTTTTATGGTATGCTTAATCATACCCAATCATACTTTTATTAACATATTTACCAACCCCATCGTTCCCCACGTAAATCGTTCTCATTTCATGACATAAATAAGGGGAAGATCATCACAAATATCATGGGTTTAGCATACAACTTTGTCATGGGTTAAGAGGATGTCAACTTGCATATATGAGCATATATTAACCCAACTACATATAACCCCAACTTGCATATTATCATACACATGATTTGCATAACATGTTGCATATGAGCTTGCATATTATCATACACATATCTTGCATAACATGTTGAACTTGCATATAAGCATTCTCATAACTTGCATAACATGTTAAACATGCATTTAAGCATACACATAACTTGCATAAGCATTCACATACTTGCATAAGCATTTACATACTTGCATAAGCATTCACATACTTGCATAAACATTCACATACTTGCATAAGCATGCATAACTTGCATATCATGTTAAACTTGCATTTAAGCATATACATATCTTGCATAAGCATTCATATACTTGCATAAGCATGCATAACTTGCAAATCATGTTAAACTTGCATTTAAGCATATACATAACTTGCATAAGCATGCATAACTTGCAAATCATGTTAAACTTGCATTTAAGCATATACATAACTTGCATATAACTTGCATAACTCACTTTGTTAAACATGCATAAATCCACTTATTAAATATGCATAAAACCACTTATTACATATGCATAAACATAAGAAGACATAGAGTAGCATATCATTATAAATGATTCAAACTCTATAATCCGCATTCAAGACCATAAGTCTCATTACACCCAATCTACTTACTTTAACAATTGATGTTAAAGTGATAGAAACTCACCACTAGCAAATTTGCACTCCAAATGAAGAAGATTAAGATGCTTAGAATGGATTAGAGGTTGATTAGTGAGTGATTAGCTTGCAACTCTCTTCATTGATTTGTGGAGGCCATGCTCAAATTTCATTTTGCCATAGTTTAGTTACAAGACCTAATTATGAATGAATTAGGGTAGGGTTGGGGTCTTATTTATAGGATTAGGTGAGTGTTTTAGGCCCTTAGATTAACCCTAGATTAGATTAGGACCCTTAGATTTAGGAAATCTCTAGAACCAGCCCTCTAAGCCAGCCTAGAACCCAACCTGGTGCACCCAGGTTCACTGGACGCCACGCCCCTGTCGACAGGCAAGTCGACAGGCAAGTCGACACCCCTGTCGACAGGCCTGTCGCCAGCCCTGTCGACATGGTCAGGGCGGGATTTTTCCCGCCTGACCCCACTTGTCCAATTTAAAATCTGAATTTTAAATTCTTAATTCTGTTTTTAGTTTTGAATTTTCTGCAAACTTCATTGGGCCATAACTGGGCCATACGGACTCCGATTTTCGAAAACTCGGACTCTATTTTGCGTATTTTTCCGAGACGAACGCAATGGCGCAGCCCGTTTCCCCTGATTCCCACATCTGAGATTATTTATTCTGTAATTAGTGAATTTTAGCATTAAGTAAAATTCGGGGTATTACATTCTCCCCTCCTTAAAGGATTTCGTCCCCGAAATCTCTAAGCTAAGGAGAATGAATATCCTACCATCCAAACAACCATCTACTCAATCCATCAAACACGAGCATCCATTGTCCTTAGAACAATTTCTAATGATGTATGAGCATATGCAAAGAGTGTGTGTATATGTTCCCTATCTAATGTATGAACATATGCAAACCATGATAGTGCCATGCATCCATTATGTATGCGAAAGAACCCTATCGACACATACAATATCTACATGAGTGCACAATCATTCACCAAAATGCATCATCCATATGATAATACAATCATTAGACATCCATAAATATAGCTTTCTACACACAATTTTATGCAATATGCAATATGAAGTGATTGAGCCGATCTAGTGCCTAGAGTGTGTGTATATGCATCCACGAGCAACCACTAGCAACCACTTGCATCCACTTGCATCCATCAACCATAACATGTCTCAAACACATGTTTCAACCATAGGTTTACCCTATCTAAAGGTCAAAGGTACTAATGAGAGGACATACTCTAGATAAGATAAGTACTAGACAAATGATAAAGGAGAAGTTAAAAGACATACCCTCAAAAAGAAATGGGTACAATGAACGCATCTTTGCTTCCGTTTCCCAAGTTGCGTTGCCCTCGTCTTCTCCCCATTGCACTTTGACTAGATGAACCTCTCGATTCCTCAATTTCCTAGTCTCTGACCCAAGGATGCGGGTAGGAGCTCGTCGAATAGTCGCATCACGCTCTACTTCCACTTCTTTAAGCAAGCTCGGCTCTACCACCTCTGCGGTCTTATGTAAGCACTTCCTCAAATGAGATACGTGGAATACATCATGTACACCACTAAGTCTGTCGGGCAACTCCACTCTATATGCCATCCGTCCAATCCTTTCCTTAATAGGAAACGGCCCTACAAACCTTGGTGCTAACTTCCCAACAGATCCAAAGCGAACCACATTTCGTAACGGAGACACCTTGACAAAGACCATGTCCCCAACTTCAAACTCAAGGTCCGTCCTTCTCTTGTCCGCATAAGATTTTTGCCTATCCTGCGCTGCTTTCATCCTTCTTCGAATCAAGTCAATCTTCTCAGAAGTCTCCCTAACCATATCAGGCCCAAGCAAGATCTTATCCGTAGATTCCCACCAACATGTAGGTGATCGACAAGGCCTTCCATAGAGAGCTTCGAAAGGAGCCATACCAATACTGGACTGAAAGCTGTTATTATATGCGAACTCCACCAATGGAAGATGCTCTTCCCATGTACCTCCAAAATCTAAGATACAAAGCCTCAAAAGATCTTCTAGCACACGATTCACCCTCTCAGTCTGGCCATCCGTCTGAGGATGATAGGTGGTGCTCAGACACAATTGAGTTCCCACTGCTTCCTGCAAACTTCTCCAGAACTCGCTAGTGAAGATAGGGTCTCGATCACTCACTATGCTAGAGGGTACCCCATGCAATCGAACTATCTCTCGGAGATATACTGAAGCTAGCCATGGAGCAGTCCTCTTGCTCTTCACAGGTATGAAATGGGCGCTCTTGGTAAGTCTGTCTACCACCACCCAAATTCCTGTATTACCCTTTCTCGATCTGGGTAACCCGTCAATAAAATCCATCGAGACGCTATCCCACTTCCATTGCGGAACTTCCAATGGGTGAAGCAACCCACCAGGTTTCTTTTGCTCCGCTTTCACCTGTTGGCATACCAAGCATCGAGCGACATATTCGGCCACATCTTTCTTCATACCGGCCCAGAAGAAAACCCTCTTCATATCTTGGTACATCTTGTCCCCACCGGGATGAATGGTCATCCTAGAACGGTGTGCATCATCAAGAATAGCCTTCCTCAACCCTTCATCTTGCGGTACACAAAGTCTACCGTCTCTACGCAAGCACCCCCTATCGTCTAGGGTGTACCTACTCAAATGGCTGGACGACTCCCCCCTTATGAGCTTCTCTATCAACTCAACCAACTGTGGGTCGTCCCTCTGGGCTTCCCCAATCCACCCCATAAGAGTAGGTCTGACCTCCAAGGATGCTAGCAAACCGGGTATATAATCAATGGAAGGTCTGAAATCAAACATCGAGATAAATTCCAAGCTTCGTCGTTCCACGAACAATGGACTCAAAGACAACCTTTTTCTGCTCAAGGCGTCCGCCACCACGTTACCCTTGCCAGGGGTATACGCTATCTCGAAGTCATAGGATGCTAAGAACTCCATCCACCTTTGCTGTCTCAGATTCAAATCCTTCTGAGAAAACAAGTATTTCAATGATTTGTGGTCAGTGAACAACTCGAATCTCTCACCAAGAAGATAATGGCGCCAAATCTTAAGCGCAAAAACAATAGCGGCCAGCTCTAGATCGTGGGTAGGGTAATTTTTCTCATGTGCCCTCAACTGCCTTCCACCATAGGCTATTACCCTTCCCTCTTGCATTAAGACTGCGCCAAGTCCTGTCCCACAGGCATCAGTATAGACAACAAATGGCTTGCTCCCATCTGGCAACACTAAAACTGGAGCAGTGGTTAAAGCTCTCTTTAACCGTCGGAACGCATCATCACAATCTATGTCCCATGTGAAAACAAGATTCTTCTTCGTTAAGCGGGTTAATGGGGCTGATATCTTCGCGAAGTCTTTAATAAACTTCCTATAATAACCCGCCAAGCCCAAGAAACTTCTTACTTCGGTAGCATTTCTAGGAACCTTCCAATCTTGGACTGATACTACCTTCGCGGGATCCACAGCTATCCCCTCCTTGGAGACCACGTGCCCCAAGAACCGCACTTCCCTCCTCCAGAAGTGACATTTAGAGAATTTAGCCTTAAGGCTATGTGCTCGAAGAGTCTTCAATACCTCCCCAAGATGTAAGGCATGCTCTTCTTCACTCTTAGAAAATACTAAGATATCATCCACAAAGACCACCACGAACTTATTAAGGAACTCCCTGAACACCCTACTCATCAAATCAACAAAGTATGCAGGGGCGTTTGTCAACCCAAATGGCATCACCAGCCACTCATAGAAACCATCCGGAGTCCTAAAGGCAGTCTTGTCTATGCTATCCTCAGCCACCCTCAACTGATGAAACCCCGTGGCTAAGTCCAACTGAGAAAATACTGAAGCGCCAACCAACTGATCGAAAAGATCATCAATCCTCGGCAATGGGTGTCTATTCTTCTTTGTGAGCTTGTTTAGTTCTCTATAGTCTACACAAAGTCTGAGGGACCCATCCGCCTTCGTAGCAAAAACTACTGGAGCACCCCACTCCGATATACTTCGTCTTATGAACCCCTTCTCAAGCAACTCCCCTACTTGCTTATGGAGTTCCCTCCTCTCACGAGGAGCCATGTGGCGCACTGGTAAAGATACAGGTTTAGCATTATCCACCAGATATATTCGGAAGTCAATCTCCCGCTTCGGAGGTAAGCCCTTCACCTCCTCAAACACATCCGGATATTCCCGAACCACTCTAACAGATTGCAAACTCTCGACCGAAGCGTCAAGCGACTCAAGATAACTTAGCATAACAGAATCCCTGGGATTACAGGAAATCTCGAGAGTGTTACCCAAGCGGGTCATGAGCCTAACAACTCTCCTTTCGCAATCAAGAACGGCACCATTACTGGATAACCAGTCCATGCCCAAAATCAACCCATAGCCCGTGAAGCCCAACACAAAAGCATCACATCTAAACTCTATGCTAAGTATAGAAATCTTCAAACCCAAACATATCATGGACAAATAAGTGGAGCCCCCAATTGGGTTTGAAACAACCAAGGGATCATCTACCAGACTGGTGTCTAAGTGCAGTGACTCAACTAATGATGATGAGATAAAAGAATGCGATGCGCCTGAATCAAACAATGTACGGACAGGATGATCAAATAGAAAAACCAGACTTTCCACGGAAATAGTTCTACCTCTCTCCTGAATCGGTGGAACCGCGAGAGCCTGTACTTGCCCCCTATTCTGACCCGGCGCCATAAGAGCTTGCACCTGTCCTCCCGAGGTAGATCCCGTCCTTTTCCCTTTCTTAGGACAGTCTTTCACTAGATGCCCTGCTTCGCCACAGTGGAAGCAGCCAGTCTTCTTCTTCTTGCGACAATCCTTGCTTAGGTGGCCAGGTGTCCCACAATTGAAACACTTCTTCTTTTTTCCCTTGCCACCGTTGCCTTTCCCACCTTTGTTTTGCTGTTGTTGCTGAGGTCTCTTTTGATCTCCCTTCTTCTCGGGTGCCTGACTAGCATTGGGACCCTTCCCTTCTTCATGCATGAGTGCCATGTCAACTAGCTTTTCGAAGGTGGCCCCCATAGGGATATGAGTCATAGCCAACCCATGCATCGGTTCATTCAAGCCTTTCACGAACCTCAAAGCCTTCTTCTCCGGTGTATTCACCAAGTCTAGGCCAAACCTTGCCAATTGATTAAACTTGTTAACATATTCCTTCACCGAAAGATTTCCTTGCTTAAGAGTCAAGAATCTTTCCATATACAAGTTTTCCTCCGCCCTTGAGAGAAACTTTGCCACAAATCTTTGCCTAAAATCCGCCCAAGAGTCAACGGGGCGTTCTCCATTAGTGACCTCCCACCAGAATGAGGCCTCTCCCTTCATTAACCAAGCGGCTAACTTGACTTTCTTTCCTTCTTCCATCTCAAAGATATCTATCAACTCTTCCACCTCCTTAAGCCAATCTCTAGCCTCCACAAAAGTTTCAGATCCTTGAAACGGTTTCCCTCCCATAGCTTTAAACTCCTTGCAAGTCTTAGCAAAAGTATCCGTGCGAGGAGGAGGGGGAGGAGGAAGATCGGGTGCTACGGTTGGTGGAGGAACATTTGCTGGACCCGCAGTGGTGGCCCTAGCCTCCATCAATCTCCTATACCATACTGGTACCGTCACACCCTCCGGAAAGTTAAGATCCTCAGCCATGCTGAAACGAAAAAGGAAAGATTCAAAACGGAGAATTCGAAGGATATAGATATGGCTATTGGGGATTATGCTTTTCTTTCAAAAACTCTTCTCTTTAAAGACATGTTTTTGAAAATATCTCTTCCAAAAATGTTTTTAGAAAAATAGTTTTCTAAAAATGTTATCTGTTCCGGTAACCTTTGCTCTGATACCACGTGTAACACCCCACACCCGCTACGGACACTCACTAAGGGAATGCCATGGCATCGGTGGAGTATTTTAGTGAATATAGAACAGAAAAATTACAACAAGACAGATATAAATAGTACTTGAAATTTTAAAACATCATCTCATAACAGCGGAAGTAAAACATGTCTGGTTACATCATAAAACCACAATAAAAGTCAAGTACAATATCCATCAAATAAATTTATACATAATCCCACTCTCATGCAATAGCCATGACAAAAGAAAAGATAACTGGATAACTGGAGCTTTACGTCTACCCAAGCTCCTAAAGACTGGAACAGCAATCCGATCAAACTCCACTACTGTTAGGATCCACCGTAGGACCTGAGGGTTGGGAAAAAGATAAAAACAACGGGGTCAGACATAAGTCTGAGTGAGTCCTATAACTTTAACAATACAATCATTAAAGTAACCGGAGAAGACATAAGTTTGACATACGGTAACGTCTGGGGATGAATGGCTATACCAAGCAGTTTGGTAGACCTAGGATAAACTAAGATATCCGCAAAGACACATCTACCCATCCAAGGGTAATTACTATAATGCACCACACCAGTCATCCCTACTTAAAGGTTGATCCCTCCTAAGGACTTAGAAAATTTTCCCAGTAGTTCTTGTACCCCTAGCTGACTACATAGGTGCCGTCTGCCCCTATCTCCACTAGGTGTACCCACTACTCCCAAGCGATCGGCTCCCTACCGTAGATACCCGTGCTGGTCCCACAGTGGGGTGTATCACTCCCCTAAAGTGGCTACCTGATAATATCAACGGTGCACGACTTTATATCTACACGATGCAACAACGGCTTATCTACCAGCCCGGGCCCACACACGCATATGAAACCCGTTGGACTCGCGTTGCCACCGCTAACCCGTTTTGGCCTCTTATAATCAAGCCCAATATGCGTGTCCCGTCACTCGACATGGGTCGAGCCCACAAAGATACGTTTGGGATATTGGTTGAAATGGGCCCCCACAAGCTACCCACCTAAGCTTGTCACTTATCTAGTGTATCCCACTTAACCCTTTAATCATGTTTAATTACATGTTTCACTTGGTTAAGTATTCTAATCGTATTTTCTATTGCCACCCAAGGCAACCCACTAGATTCCACATGCCACCCAAGGCAACCATTAAATTTCCACATGCCACCCAAGGCACCCACTAAACCCCTCATGTCCCACTACATGCTAATATGGTTAAGTGTTTCTTAATTAATTAAGACCGTGATCTCCCATAAAGACCTCCCACATTAGACTGGCTGTTATGACCGCCTGGTTAAGCCGGTAGGGTCCGGGCAGTCTTACGTCATAACAGAGTCTAACCTCGTGTCTTTACCTTAATCACGTATTTAATTTATGGCTAAGACCTCTCACATTGGGCTGACATTTGTAGCAACTGGTTAAGCCGGTTGGGTCCGGGCAGTTTTACACTACAAATGAGTCCAACCTCGTGTCTTAGTCGATTAATTACACCTAATTAATCACCCCCATATTAATTATCCCTAATTAATATCAAGTTTTCCATAACATGGGTAGACCTAACTCAATAGGTAAATTCCCATGGGGTAGACCTAACTCAATAGGTAAATTCCCACTTATGGTAATTTATTTTTATGGTATGCTTAATCATACCCAATCATACTTTTATTAACATATTTACCAACCCCATCGTTCCCCACGTAAATCGTTCTCATTTCATGACATAAATAAGGGGAAGATCATCACAAATATCATGGGTTTAGCATACAACTTTGTCATGGGTTAAGAGGATGTCAACTTGCATATATGAGCATATATTAACCCAACTACATATAACCCCAACTTGCATATTATCATACACATGATTTGCATAACATGTTGCATATGAGCTTGCATATTATCATACACATATCTTGCATAACATGTTGAACTTGCATATAAGCATTCTCATAACTTGCATAACATGTTAAACATGCATTTAAGCATACACATAACTTGCATAAGCATTCACATACTTGCATAAGCATTTACATACTTGCATAAGCATTCACATACTTGCATAAACATTCACATACTTGCATAAGCATGCATAACTTGCATATCATGTTAAACTTGCATTTAAGCATATACATATCTTGCATAAGCATTCATATACTTGCATAAGCATGCATAACTTGCAAATCATGTTAAACTTGCATTTAAGCATATACATAACTTGCATAAGCATTCATATACTTGCATAAGCATGCATAACTTGCAAATCATGTTAAACTTGCATTTAAGCATATACATAACTTGCATATAACTTGCATAACTCACTTTGTTAAACATGCATAAATCCACTTATTAAATATGCATAAAACCACTTATTACATATGCATAAACATAAGAAGACATAGAGTAGCATATCATTATAAATGATTCAAACTCTATAATCCGCATTCAAGACCATAAGTCTCATTACACCCAATCTACTTACTTTAACAATTGATGTTAAAGTGATAGAAACTCACCACTAGAAAATTTGCACTCCAAATGAAGAAGATTAAGATGCTTAGAATGGATTAGAGGTTGATTAGTGAGTGATTAGCTTGCAACTCTCTTCATTGATTTGTGGAGGCCATGCTCAAATTTCATTTTGCCATAGTTTAGTTACAAGACCTAATTATGAATGAATTAGGGTAGGGTTGGGGTCTTATTTATAGGATTAGGTGAGTGTTTTAGGCCCTTAGATTAACCCTAGATTAGATTAGGACCCTTAGATTTAGGAAATCTCTAGAACCAGCCCTCTAAGCCAGCCTAGAACCCAACCTGGTGCACCCAGGTTCACTGGACGCCGTGCCCCTGTCGACAGGCAAGTCGAAAGGCAAGTCAACACCCCTGTCGACAGCCCTGTCGACATGGTCAGGGCGGGATTTTTCCCGCCTGACCCCACTTGTCCAATTTAAAATCTGAATTTTAAATTCTTAATTCTGTTTTTAGTTTTGAATTTTCTGCAAACTTCATTGGGCCATAACTGGGCCATACGGACTCCGATTTTCGAAAACTCGGACTCTATTTTGCGTATTTTTCCGAGACGAACGCAATGGCGCAGCCCGTTTCCCCCGATTCCCACATCTGAGATTATTTATTCTGTAATTAGTGAATTTTAGCATTAACTAAAATTCGGGGTGTTACAGGAATACTCAAGCTTGATCAGGATTTTGCTTTCATCTTACTTGGAGCTGCATAAATGTATTGCTCGAGTTCTTATCTCTTCCGCCATGGCTATGTTTTGGGGATATGCTTCTTTTATCGTACTCTGATGTTTTAAGTGAAATACAAAAAATTATGATGTACTGGGTTTTATGTTTTAAGTCATATGATATAACCATGCTTTATGATTAATAAAAGTTTTTAATTCCGCTGCAATTTTAATCTGTCTTATAACATTTCTATTTCTGTTTACCTATAACGCTTCACGAAACATAACGCATTCTCTTATGAGTGACATTAACGGACGTGGGGTGTCAAAAGGATGCTCTACCAAAGTCCCTCCGAAGTCCAGGATACACAGTCTTAAAAGGTCCTCAAGGACTCTATTCACCCTCTCCGTCTGTCCATAGGTCCAGGGGTGGTAAGCGCTTCTCAAACACAACTGTGTACCTAATGCCTCTTGTAAGCTCCTCCAAAACTCACTGGTGAAAATGGGGTCACGATCACTCACAATACTTGAAGGTATTCCATGTAGCCGGACTATCTCGCGAAGATAAACTGCTGCCAACCATGCAGCTGCCCTCCTACTCTTAACAGGAATGAAATGAGCGCGCTTAGTAAGCCAGTCAACTACAATCCAAATACTGGTGTTGCCTTTCCTCGATCTAGGAAAACCATCAATGAAATGCATAGAGACACTCTCTCACTTCCACTGTGGGTCTTCCAAAGGATAAAGTAAACCTACGGGCTTCCTTTGCTCAGCCTTGACTTGCTGGCAGATCAAACATCGAGAAACGAGCTCCGCTACATCTTTCTTCCTCCCGACCCAAAAGAAAACCCTCTTCATATCTCTATACATCTTATCACCGCCTGGATGGATAATCATCCTAGAATGATGGGCTTCTTCAAGGACTGTCTTCAATAAACCCTCAACCTGTAGAACACCAAGCCTTCCATCTCGTCACAACCATCCCTATCATCTGTGGAATATCTACTGAGGTGACTGGAAGTCTCCCCTCTATTGAGCCTATCCAAGATATCTGCTAGCTATAGGTCCTCTCACTGTAAAATTCCTATCTGATCCTACATAGTAGGTCGCATCTTTAATGATGCAAATAAACCAGGTGTAAACTCGAGGGGGAGGGGGGTTAAAATCAAAAGTCGATATAAAATCCAATCTCTGCTTCTCTACAAACAGAGGACTCAAGGTCATCCTCTGCCTACTCAATGCGTCAGCCACTACATTACCCTTGCTAGGGGTATAAGCTATCTCAAAGTCATAGGACGCTAGGAACCCCATCCATCTTTGTTTCCTCAAATTGAGATCCTTTTGCGAGAACAAGTACTGGAGATATTTATGATTGGTGTACAACTCGAACTTCTCTCAAAGTAGATAATGGCACCAAGTTAAGCGTGAATACTATTGTTGCTAACTCTAAGTCATGGGTAGGGTAGTTGTAATGACCCGCATTTTTCAGCAATATAATAATTAATTTATTTAATTATTTAAAATAGTGATTTAGAGAATTTAATGGTAATTTCATTAAATTATAAGGAATATTTAATTAAAATAATATATTAAATTCTGAAATAATCAGAATTGGCAGAAATGGTGATACGGTGTGAATTGGGAAATTCAAAATATATAATTCAGTTTAGAATTGAATTACGATAACGAATATATTTAATTAACGATAGTTGAACTTATAAATTATATTATAATTATAATCGAGCTCGAAATGGCGCGGCAGTTCGCGAATTGGTGATTCGAACTTTATATGAATATATAGAAGCCGTTTTAAATTGGATTTCAGTGAAACAAGAAACGTTTGGAGCTGGTGAAGTATATTTTTCTAGTGGAAGAGAAAAATCGAGATTTCGTCGAAAATATTTGGATTTATGTCCAAATTAAATTTTAGAAAAGTCGTTGTGGAATTCCTTTATAATTTATAATGATTTATTTATATTTTTAAAAGGAATTTCATTATAAATCGAATATCGATTTATATCGGAATTTGAAATATCGAGCTGGAAATTCATATAGGAATATTCTAGAGCTGTATGATATTCTGTTGTGAATATATACGATAAAATGTATTTATAAATATTAAAATTAATTATATTTAAATATATTTATATATTTAATAGGGTTATTTAGAGCTTTAAAAATAACCAGTTTTGCAAATGACCTCAGAATTCGATGAAACTAGTTTTGTTGGATCCACAATATTAAATTATTGCTAGATTTCAATTTCTGTGATTTTTAAAGTCATTATGTGGTCGTACGGGATTTTAAAGTGAAAAACAGTTAGTATTTTGACGGTTAAAAATACGCTGTATGAGCAAACGGAGTCGGAATTTGACGAAACTAGTTTCATTGGGTCCGTACTGTCAAACTCTAGCGGCATGTCCATTTTCATGATTTTTGGGCATCATGTGTGATCGTAGGAATATTTAAGGAAGAATGTCAATAGCGAAAGCTTAATAATAAAATATAAAAATCAATAAAAAAATATCCTAACATTTTTATGATCCAAGACAAGCCACGCACTATCATTTTTCAACCACACACTCAAATGATAAAGCGCAGAACATCCACCTCATTCACTAGAACCAAAACGCAGAGAAACAAGGAAAAGAAAAATCAAAAGAAAATCAAACTAAATGTTATAAATCATGGTATACATGTATTCAGATTTGTGGAGTGTTCCTCTTCAAGTATATGTACATTTCTTTGAGGTTGACGTTGTTTTGGGTCGTTGCTTTTCAAAGGAAACAGCTAGGGTTCATCGCTGTAATTGATTAAGGGACTTAGGATGGATTTCGAGCATGGTTTTGGACTTAGAGGATCAAACAGCAACCAGTAGCGAGCTATGGTTGATTTCGATCATGAAGTGGGATGCCCGACTTTTCCTGTAGCTGGTTTTGGGACTGTGAACGGATTCTTCTTGGTGAGATCGAACTACACTTGAGTGCTGTGATGTTGAACAGATTGCGAAGAAGAGTGGCATGGTGCTCTCAGTTTCGGTGTTAGGGGAGAAATGGAAGAGGAATGAAGATGGAAAGGTGTGGCAATGGGGAGGAACGGATGTAATGACCCGCATTCTACGCATCGGAGGATCGTAGAATATTTATTTCTTTCCCATATGAAGTTGTATGGTCATGTAACTTTGGGAAACATCCATTAGAGTCATTTCCCATGCTTATGATTTTTGTCGATTTTTAAATGACCATTTTACCCCTAGTTGATCTTGTTTTGGCCATAACTTTTGATTGGAAAGGAATTTTGACCTGAAACCACTTCCATTGGATTCGTTTGATGGTTTAACTTTCCGTAGAGTGGTCATAATAGCCAAACGGACTTACCGTTTGGGAGATATGGCTGAAATAAGGTTTGGAGGGTGAAAAACTGCTTAACCGGGCCAAATAGGGTGATTAGTGAGTTGGCCCATAACCCATTTCGGGATTAGGGTTATGGGAAGGCTGAAATGAGATAGAGAATCATTCCATTTCAGTTTTCTAGCCTCCATTTATCACCAAGGAACCCTAAAAATGGCCTCCAACCTCTAAATCACCTTCAAATCATCTTTTAATCAAGGATTAAGCTTAGCAACATCTAATCAAAGGAGATCTACACCAAATCAACATTGGAGCTGCTGTTTAGCATTGGGATTTGCTTCAAATCAGAGATTTATTTTAGATCTTAGTTTATTTGTGGCTAAGGTGAGTGATTTGCATAGTTTCTCACTAATTATGGCTAATTAAGGGTAATTAGTGTTAATTAGCGAATTTAAACATGATAAAATTCTGGAAAAATGTTCATAAAGTCTTAAATGATGTTTTAGACCTCTGATATGAATTTGGGTTAATTTGGTTAAGTTTTGCTAATCCTATCATTAGTTCCACCTAAACATGCTTAAGGGGAAATATGGGGTTTTGGGTATGTTTGATCCATTTTAACCTATCACATTGATGTTTTGATGTTTGTGGTTGATTATGCATGTTGCTATGACTGTATGATATGCTTTGTGATTGATTTCAATAGTTAGAATGGTCGAAAACGTCGTCGAATGGCATAAAACACTTGCTGGAAAAGCTTCAGGAAACAGTGCAGGTTTCGGATCGGATTGGATATGGTGGCTCGGATCGGATAAGTGAACTGGGCAAGGGATTCGATCGGATCGGAACTTGACACTTGAGAAATCTGGCAAAAAGGAAGGCCATGCTAGCAATATTGGGATCGGATCGGATAAAGGAGGGGGATCGGAGCGGCTAAAGGAGGAGGATCGGATCGGAACAAATGAAGGGCGAGGGAGCTAATCGGAGCGGAAGCACGAACTGGATGGGAGATGACACCCGACCCGACCCGAAGTGGGACACCCGACCCGAACCGACGCAATGTAGTGAACCCGAACCGAACCGTTACCAGAGGAAGACCATGAACCGACGCAACGTAGTGGACCCGACCCGAACCGATAGCTTGAAGGGGAACCCGACCCGACCCAGTATTGACCAATAACCCGAGATGCAAAGGTAGTCCAATATGGGAAGTTAGAGCTCAGGATCCAACTGGGAACCAATGAGTTCACTTCATGGTTGGGCTTTGCTGCGGGACGTGTGCTAAGGAGTTGTTGACGTTCATAACTTCGATTCACCACTAAAAATGGATGATGGGCTACTTATCAGTGCGGTAGAGTCATTATGACTCGAGGGGCAAGGTGATGGTAGCAAGACTACTTATCAGTGCAGTAGAGTCATTATGACTTGAGGGGCAAAGTGATGCGTAGTAAGACTATGAGCCAGCGCAGATGGGGTGAATAACTCCATGGGGCAAGTGGACATAGTAAAGGATTGGTAAGGCTATGAGCCAGCGCAGATGGGGTGAATAACTCCATGGGGCAAGTGGACATAGCGAAAGATTAGTGGCTACGTTATCAGTGCAGTGAAGCCATTTATGACTTCATGGGGGCAAAGTGATCGTAGCAAGGTATGTTGGGTGATCGAAGTGGTGAATATCGTATGCTTTACGCACTGAGTGAGAGATGTGAGGATGGTTGCTATGTTTGATTGTTTACCATCACTATGACATGCACACCCCCCACCTCCGTATCTTTACACTGTTTGATATGGCACCTTAGAGTGTTGTACATTATGTAGTGCTAACTCTTTGGTTGCAGGTCCAGGTTTAGGTATGTTTTAGTCTACCTGTTATTGTTCTGTTTAGATGCTTATCGCTCATACCAGGCTTTATGTCTGACCCAGAGTTTTATGTCTCCTCTTATTACTCTGGGTGCTCACACGAGCAGACTAGAGACAGGTTAGCTGGTGATGCGCGAGTAGCTGATTCGGAGGCGGGCAGGAGGCTTCCACGTATGATATATAGATATTCTCCCTGTGTCGTTGGTGGTCGCTACTTGGGCATTAGTAGCGTACCTCCTTTACCTTGCTTTTGCTTTTGAGACAGTTTGAAAAGTTGTAATAATGTTTAACTTTGGATCATAAGCTGTACTTACATTTTTCGCTGCTATGTTAGTTGTTTCAGCTTATGCACTGTCTCACCTGTTTTATGTCAAGTATGTTATTATTATATTTTATCCTATGCGCTGTGAGACATTCTACAGGTTCTTTGTATGTTCATTTCCTTCTTCCCTTTCCTTCTGACGACCCGTTCCGTGCTAACTGGACATGTGTACAGCGCACCTTTGGAGTAAATGTCGGTTGGTGCGGGGCGGGCCGTCACATTTGGTATCAGAGCTCTAGGTTGCGTAGTTAACCTAGGGAAAGACACTAGAGAGAGATAGTACATATATGAGAGCACGTATTTGTGATTACTTTGGTTTTCAAAAGCTATATATATATACTATACTATTGGTAGTATAAGAATGAAGTCGCACTGCACTAGCACCACTATGGGGTCGTTAATCGTTTCCCTTTTACAGATTGACGATGAGCCGATATGCTAGAGATGCTGGTAGAGGGACCAACCATGGGAATGCCGCTGACATGAGAGCGATGTTTACTAACCTCATGAGAGACATGCTTAGAGAATTGCAAGGGGCAGTTCCCAATCCCGGAGTTGGTGTTGGCCCAGTAGTGCAGGCGCCTAGGATCAATTTCGCCAAGTTGTGCAAAGATTACACTAATCTTGGTGGAAAGCCGTTCCACGGGACGGAGTCGACCACAGATGTTCAGGACTGGATGGATAGCTATGACCGTATCTTCGATGACTTGGGTCTTGAGGATGCGATGAAGAGAAGGCTAGCGTCTCGTCAGCTGCAAGGGCGAGCGATGAATTGGTGGAATGCCATTAGAATAGCTACTCTAGAAGATCAGGTTACTTGGGATCAGTTCAAGGCTCGCTTTAGCGAGAAGTTTATTCCAACTGCCCAGAAGTCAGTGTTGTTTAAGAGGTTCTTGGAACTCAAGCAGAACGGAAGGGCAGTTTCTGATTATATTGCTGAGTTCGACACTTTGTCGAAGTATGGACTGTCTCTTATCGACACTCCTGAGAAGAATAATGAGAAGTTTATTACTGGCTTGGATGGATACTTGGGGGAAAGGCTTATCAACCACATCGATGAGACTTTTGAATCGATCGTGGGGAAAGCTTTGAGATCAGAGAGTCTTTACCCTAAGTCAAAGACTGAGGCTGCATCTGCAGAAGGGCCAAAGCCGCAAGCAGGCGGTGGAGGCAAGAATAACTCTCAGAATAAGAGGAAGCAGGACCAATCTAAAGGTAGTCAGAAAAAGAGCAAGAAGGATGTTGAGTGATTCAGCTGTGGTAAGAAGGGCCATTATGCTAAAGAATGTCGGGCCAAGCCAGCGGAAAGGAAGTGCTACAACTGTGGTCAAGTGGGACATCATAAGGATAAGTGTCCGCAACCTCTTAAGGAGAAGCAGATTGTGAAAGCATATGCTATTGATGTTGTTCCTTCTTCGTCGAATGCCCCAACTGCGGCGGAGAAAGGAAAGAATGTTGTTATTCAAGGTATGCTTTCTATTTATGATGTACCAGTTCGAGTTTTGTTTGATACTGGGGCTTCATGTTCCTTCATATCTAGTGACCTGGTAGATAGGTTGGGAATGGAACCCGAGATAGTCGATAGACCATTGGTTGTGACGAACCCGATTGGTGGTTCGACTAGCCTTAGTATGATTTGCAAAAATTTGGTCTTATCGAGTCATGGATGTATGTTTGTATGTGATTGCTTTGTTTTGGGCTTTACTGGGTATGGCATTATATTAGGAGTCGATTGGCTCCAAAGATACGGGGTGGTGGTAGACTGTGAGGGCTTTTTGGTGACAGTGAGGGCGGATGATGGGCGGAGGGTAGTGTTTGGTAGTCTACCTAGTGATGGGGTTATGGCTAGTTTTGTAAATTCCCTCGACATCCCGCAGGATGAGTTGTCAGATGTACCCGTGGTTGGCCAGTATCCGGACGTCTTCGTGGAGGTGACCGGGTTTCCACCACACCGAGAGATTGAGTTTCGTATTGATTTAGTGAAAGATGCCAGACCTATAGTGATGCCACTTCGTCGTATGGCACCAAGGGAGCAGCGAGAGCTCGGGGTGCAAGTCAGCAATCTTTTGAAGAAGGGATTTATTAGAAGGAGTGTCTCCGAGTGGGGAGCACCAGTTGTGTTTGCCACTAAGGGAGATGGTTCCCTTCATTTGTGTGTGGACTATCGCGAGTTGAATAAGGTGATGAGGAAGAATAAGTATCCTCTACCGCGGATAGATGATTTGTTTAATCAACTGGAAGGAGCAAGAGTGTTCTCCCAGTTGGACCTCGCGACAGGATTTCATCAGCTTCGAGTAGCGGATGAGAGTGTTCCGAAAACGGCATTTAGGACGCCGTCTGGGTTTTATGAGTGGTTGATCATGCCATTTGGGTTGACCAATGCACCAGCCTATTTTGTGGATCTTATGAATCGAGTATTCAGAGATCAGTTGAATAAGTTTGTTCTTGTGTTCGTGGACGATATCCTTGTTTACTCAAGGACAGAGGAGGAGCACAAGGGACACTTGAGGATAGTGATGGAGGTGTTGAGGAAACACCAATTGAAAGCGAAATTCTCTAAGTGTCATTTTTGGAGAAGGGAAGTGAGATTCTTGGGTCATGTTGTTTCCGAGAGTGGTATTGCCGTGGACCCTGCAAAGGTGGCTACGGTACAGGATTGGCCTACGCCCAAGAATGCAACAGATGTAAGAAGTTTCTTGGGATTAGCTGGATATTATCGCAAGTTTATCCAGGACTTCTCCAAGATAACAGCACCGTTGACTCAATTGACTAAGAAGAATCAGTCCTTCGTCTGGGACGGAGTGTGTGAGGATGCCTTCAAGAGTCTAAAAGAGAAGTTGATGCATGCGCCAGTGTTAGTCATTCCTAAAGGGAATGAAGAGATGACGGTGTACACGGATGCTTGTGGTACCGGACTGGGTGCTGTATTGATGCAAGGAGGTAGGTTGTAGCTTATGCTAGCCGACAGCTAAAGCCGCATGAGAAGAAGTATCCTACCAATGATTTGGAATTGGCAGCGATTGTATTTGCGCTGAAGATGTGGAGACACTATCTCTTGGGAGAAAGATTTGAGTTGTTTACCGATCATAAATCGTTAAAGTATCTCTTCTCTCAGAAAGATCTGAATCTCCGTCAGCAAAGATGGTTAGAGTTCTAGGCTTCGTATGATTTTGATATCGCATATACACCTGGGAAAGGTAATGCGGTAGCCGATGCCTTGAGTAGGAGACATGCCAGCTTAGGGGCAATGTTTCTTGAGTGGAAGCAACTGGAGTATATCGCGGGGTTTGATTTCAGACCAAAGTGCGAATTGGATCCAGTTATGCTAGCTAGTTTGACGATTAGACCCACTTTGATAGAGCGGATTGGTTCCAGCCAGAGGGACGATCCTAACCTATTGGAAATCATCTCCAAGTTAGAGATGGGTATCGATGAGGAGATGAATGTGTATGGGCTTGATCGAGATGGATGGATTCGAAAGAATGGAAGGCTAGTTGTGCCCAACGTGAATGGTTTGAGAGATGAAGTGCTTAGAGAATGTCATCACTCAAAACTGACTATACATCCCGGTGGTAATAAAATGTATCGAGACATGAAACAGACTTACTACTGGGAAGGGATGAAAAGAGACGTTGGGAAGTTTATATCCAAATGCATGAATTGCCAGCTAGTTAAAGCCGAGCAAAAGAAGCCTAGTGGGTTGTTGCAACCATTAGAAATTCCCGAATGGAAATGGGAGCAAGTCTCGATGGATTTCATCGATGGTTTACCAAAGACTAGATCGGGATATGATAGCATTTGGGTAATTGTGGATCGATTGACTAAGAGCGCAAGATTTATACCAGTCAAATCGACCAGAACGGCAGCCAAGTTGGCAGAATTGTATATGAAGTGGGTAGTGAGATTTCACGGAGTACCTAAAAGTATTGTGAGTGACCGAGACCTGTTGTTCACTAGTAGGTTTTGGAAGAGCTTACAAGAGGCTCTAGGGTCAGGATTACATCTCAGTACCGCATATCATCCTCAGACCGACGGTCAAACGGAGAGGGTGAATCGTATATTGGAAGATCTCTTGAGAGCTTGTATATTGGATTTTGGTGGATCATGGGATGACCATTTGCATCTAGTAGAGTTTGCATATAATAATAGCTACCAATCCAGTATCGGTATGGCTCCATATGAAGCTTTGTACGGAAGACCGTGCAACTCACCATCATGTTGGATAGAGACTGGCGAGAAGTTTGTGCTTGGACCAGATGTGGTGAGAGAAACTTCAGATAAGATTAAGATCATTCAGCAACAAATGAAAGCTGCCCAAGATAGGCAGAAGAGTTATGCTGATAAGAGGAGAAGAGACTTGAAATTCTCCGTTGGTGACTTGGTGTTCGTCAAGATCTCTCCGTTAAAGAGCGTGATTCGATTTGGCAGGAGAGGCAAGTTGGCACCAAGATTTGTTGGCCCATTCCCTGTTCTTGAACTAGTTGGGAATTTGGCATATAGAGTTGGCTTACCAGAGAAAATGGCAGGAGTTCACGATGTATTTCATGTTTCCCAACTAAGGAAGTTCGTTCACGACTCAGATATGACTATTTCACCTGATCAGATCGAGGACTTCGAAGTAGAACCCGAGGCGGTTGGGAACCGCAAGCCGATTCGTATTGTGGGGCACGATACGAAGCAACTTCGAAGGAAGGCGGTGAAGCTAGTCAAGATTCAGTGGGGCGAGGACGAGAATGATTGTACTTGGGAGACAGAGGAGAGCATTAGGAAGGCATATCTAGAACTCTTTGCCTGGTAAGATTTACTTTGCAATTTAGTTTTCTGCATGCTAGGGTAGACTTGTTTTGCTTGTTTGCATGTTTGATTGTTGTTTTATGATTGATAGGCATGCGGGTCCTTTGTGTGTGTTTTGATTAGGGAATTTCGGGGGCGAAATTTCTTAAGGGGGGAAGAGTGTAATGACCCGCATTCTACGCATCGGAGGATCGTAGAATATTTATTTCTTTCCCATATGAAGTCGTACGGTCATGTAACTTTGGGAAACATCCATTAGAGTCATTTCCCATGCTTATGATTTTTGTCGATTTTTAAATGACCATTTTGCCCCTAATTGATCTTGTTTTGGCCATAACTTTTGATTGGAAAGGAATTTTGACTTGAAACCACTTCCATTGGATTCGTTTGATGGTTTACCTTTCCGTAGAGTGGTCATAATAGCCAAACGGACTTACCGTTTGGGAGATATGGCTGAAATAAGGTTTGGAGGGTGAAAAACTGCTTAACTGGGCCAAATATGATGATTAGTGAGTAGGCCCATAACCCATTTCGGGATTAGGGTTATGGGAAGGCTGAAATGAGATAGAGAATCATTCCATTTCAGTTTTCTAGCCTCCATTTATCACCAAGGAACCCTAAAAATGGTCTCCAACCTCTAAATCACCTTCAAATCATCTTTTAATCAAGGATTAAGCTTAGCAACATCTAATCAAAGGAGATCTACACCAAATCAACATTGGAGCTGCTGTTTAGCATTGGGATTTGCATCAAATCAGAGATTTATTTCAGATCTTAGTTTATTTGTGGCTAAGGTGAGTAATTTGCATAGTTCCTCACTAATTATGGCTAATTAAGGCTAATTAGTGTTAATTAGCGAATTTAAACATGATAAAATTCTGGAAAAATGTTCATAAATTCTTAAATGATGTTTTAGACCTCTGATATGAGTTTGGGTTAATTTGGTTAAGTTTTGCTAATCCTATCATTAGTTCCACCTAAACATGCTTAAGGGGAAATATGGGGTTTTGGGTATGTTTGATCCATTTTAACCTATCACATTGATGTTTTGATGTTTGTGGTTGATTATGCATGTTGCTATGACTGTATGATATGCTTTGTGATTGATTTCAATAGTTAGAATGATCGAAAACGTCGTCGAATGGCGTAAAACACTTGTTGGAAAAGCTTCAGGAAACAATGCAGGTTTCGGATCGGATCGGATATGGTGGCTCGGATCGAATAAGTGAACTGGGCAAGGGATTCGATCGGATCAGAACTTGACACTTGAGAAATCTGGCAAAAAGGAAGGCCATGCTAGTAATATTGGGATCAGATCGGATAAAGGAGGGGGATCAGAGCGGCTAAAGGAGGAGGATCGGATCGGAACAAATGAAGGGCGAGAGAGCTAATCGGAGCGGAAGCACGAACTGGATGGGAGATGACACCCGACCTGACCCGAAGTGGGACACCCGACCCGAACCGACGCAATGTAGTGAACCCGAACCGAACCGTTACCAGAGGAAGACCATGAACCGACGCAACGTAGTGGACCCGACCCGAACCGATAGCTTGAAGGGGAACCCGACCCGACCCAGTATTGACTAATAACCCGAGATGCAAAGGTAGTCCAATATGGGAAATTAGAGCTCAGATCCAACTGGGAACCAATGAGTTCACTTCATGGTTGGGCTTTGCTGCGGGACGTGTGCTAAGGAGTTGTCGACGTTCATAACTTCGATTCACCACTAAAAATGGATGATGAGCTACTTATCGGTGCAGTAGAGTCATTATGACTCGAGGGGAAAGGTGATGGAAGCAAGACTACGTTATCAGTGCAGTAGAGTCATTATGACTTGAGGGGCAAAGTGATGCGTAGTAAGACTATGAGCCAGCGCAGATGGGGTGAATAACTCCATGGGGCAAGTGGACATAGTAAAGGATTGGTAAGGCTATGAGCCAGCGCAGATGGGGTGAATAACTCCATGGGGCAAGTGAACATAGCGAAGGATTAGTGGCTACGTTATCAGTGCAGTGAAGCCATTTATGACTTCATGGGGCAAAGTGATCGTAGCAAGGTATGTTGGGTGATCGAAGTGGTGAATATCGTATGCTTTACGCACTGAGTGAGAGATGTGAGGATGGTTGCTATGTTTGATTGTTTACCATCACTATGACATGCACACCCCCACCTCCGTATCTTTACACTGTTTGGTATGGCACCTTAGAGTGTTGTACATTATGTAGTGCTAACTCTTTGGTTGCAGGTCCAGGTTCAGGTATGTTTTAGTCTACCTGTTATTGTTCGGTTTAGATGCTTATCGCTCATACCAGGCTTTATGTCTGACCCAGAGTTTTATGTCTCCTCTTATTACTCTGGGTGCTCACACGAGCAGACTAGAGACAGGTTAGCTGGTGATGCGCGAGTAGCTGATTCGGAGGCGGGCAGGAGGCTTCCACGTATGATATATAGATATTCTCCCTGTGTCGTTGGTGGTCGCTACTTGGGCATTAATAGTGTACCTCCTTTACCTTGCTTTTGCTTTTGAGACAGTTTGAAAAGTTGTAATAATGTTTAACTTTGGATCATAAGCTGTACTTACATTTTCCGCTGCTATGTTAGTTGTTTCAGCTTATGCACTGTCTCACCTGTTTTATGTCAAGTATGTTATTATTATATTTTATCCTATGCGCTGTGAGACATTCTACAGGTTCTTTGTATGTTCATTTCCTTCTTCCCTTTCCTTTTGACGACCCGTTCCGTGCTAACTGGACATGTGTACAGCGCACCTTTGGAGTAAATGTCGGTTGGTGCGGGGCGGGCCGTCACAACGGATCTGGAGTTAGGGACAGGTTTATCTGGAAGGGAGATGATGATAGAAGCGGGCATGGGTTATAAGGTAATGGGCTGAGATAGTAAGGCCCAACAATGAATAAAGATTCAGTTTATTTAAATTTAAATAATGTATGAATCTTTTAAATTATATAACTTGATCACACAATATCAGATTGACGAACCATAAGTTGCGTTGGGATCGTATGGACGGACACTACCCAATGGAACTGACTAGGAGTGGAGCTCATTTGAAATTATGGCGAAATAAATTGTTTGATTTGAATCAAACAACAGTTTATCATTCTTTAACGATGAACTGCCAATGTGAGTAAATCTCACTAACTCTGAACAGTTGATATTTTTATAACGGACTTTTAGAACTGATAAATATTGATTGACTGTTGTGTGTAGATTAGTTGATTGAACTGCTAGTCAGTTAGTGGAAATTATATATATATATATGTATAAACCGTTAAATATTTATATATTGATTCTGCTATCAGAATATTTCCTATCGAACAGAAAGTGATGTCGATTTTATTGTGTAACATCTGTGATGCAGGAGAACAGGTTGGAGGGATCCAACTGGGTTCCTCAACATTTATTTTACTGTTTTTCATATATTGTGATATATGATGTGATATATAATCTGTTGTCAATTATATGTGTTTGGACGATATTGATCATCGTGATTTGATATGATGAATACCATAACATACCGGAATGTTGATAAGGGAATTTTCAAAGTGATATTGAAAATAAAATATTTATAGATTGGAATATTTATAAATAGGAGATATTTAGAAAGGGAATAATTATAAAATAAAAGAATTTTATAAAATGATTTTTTTCTTAGCAAGTAAATAGAAGTGTAAAACGATATTTATTTAAGAAGTAAATAGAAGTATAAAGAAAGATATTTACGTAGAAAGTAAATAAAAAGAATAAAGGAATATTTATTTGGTAAATAAATAGAATTGAAATGGGATATTTATTCAGAAAGTAAATAAATAGAATAAAGGAATATTTATTGGGAAAATAAATAGGATTATAAAAGTAAATTAACGAGATAGAAAAGAGTTAGTCGATTAGAGTTGTCAAATAGAAGTCAATCAAATATAGTTTATTCAAAGAAGTTAGTCAAACATAGTTATTCAGGATAAGTTACCATTTAGCACGACTTCTAGCGTACTTCGCAGGGCTGCAGATAACCTACGGCGGTCGGATGTTTCCTGAGGGAATCAGGCGTAACCATTGTGATCGCTGCGATCTAGAGTCAAGCGAATGGAGTTAAATTGAATATAGTTATTCGAAATAAAGTTAAAACAGATATTAGTTATTCGAATTAGAGTTAATAAATTAGAGTTAATCGAATAGAGTTAAAAAAAATAGAGTTAAGCAAAATTAGAAACTGACTAGAGATTAGTAAGTTGAATGG
Organism: Allium sativum; assembly: GCA_030737875.1. NCBI lineage: Eukaryota > Viridiplantae > Streptophyta > Magnoliopsida > Asparagales > Amaryllidaceae > Allium > Allium sativum. Next base: position 252,630,494 of record CM060919.1, read on the forward strand.
TTTCCTGAGTATCAATCTGATGTTGGTTTCGGCCTTCGGGGTTTATACTTAGGGAATCGTTCTCATACTAGTTTACAGTTAGGGACTGATAGTTGTGGAAGGATAGTGATACGTAAATAAGCTATGGAAATGTTTTCCAGTGTTAATAACGTATATTTTCTAAACATAGAAAATAAGGAAATGTGGATATATATATATATATATATATGTTTGATGATTGGGTCAGTAATTCCATTAGGAAATAAGATCATTGTGTGTACACAGACATTTTTCATTTGATAGTTAAATCACAGACTATCGAAGTTTTCGACCATTTTAACGTTGTTAATATGGAGAGATCGGTTGGATTATTTTCCAAAGAACCACTCTGTATTGGCATAAGCGTTGCGGATCAAGTACGCTGAATATATTGAAGACGGAGTAAAGTGCAAGGGCTGTTGTATAAATCTTAGGTAACAGTGCCTAAGATGGATATACTGAATAGTGCCTTCAGTTTGTCCAGTCCCAGGACAACTTGTATGGAAGAAGGTCTGACAGAGTATATCCAATAGATTGTGTAAGTTGATCTCTTCAAACGTATTCACATTTGGTGGCGGAGGAATTTGTTTCTCTTAGCTGTATACCCGTGTTATTTTTGAATAAATCAGTTTGTGATTTGGCGGGTATGACAATGTGACATTCTTAGTGAATGAAGATGTGGCATGTAAAAGATAAGCGTAGCTTCTAGCCTCACATCCGGTAAATGACAAAAATCGGCCAGGCAGCATGGCTATGTAGGTCACACCTGTTAGGGTATATAATCACCTGATCTAGAGTTTCATTTATTTCTAAAAATCTATTGTCGATGATGTCCCATTCGGGAAACGGTTGCTGATCCCAACCATTGATGATATACATTCAATACACTCAAGCGAAATGAGTGGTCGGTCATGTGTGGCCGGGTTGCAAGATGTTCTTGTTGGACCCAGTGTATTCCTTTCTAGAGGTACACTAGCGAAAGGTGGTTCCATACCTTGTCATAGTTGGAAATCCATTACCCAATACGTGCTTTGCGGTTTTGATTGTATATTATATATGTAGAACGTGAGATGAAAGCGTTTCTGCTAGTTGATTATTATATTGTGGTTGATAGACATTACTATAATATCAAAAGGTTTTTGATATAAAGATATTTTTGGATTTCTCATAAGGGAAAACCCGTTCCGTTATACGGCGTGGTCTTATGAGATATCGTTTACTTGTTCAAACTGTTTTAAACTGTTTTACTCACACCAGTCCCATGACTGACCCAGAGTTTATTTTGTTTTGTTTTCCCTAAACTCTTGGGTGCCCAATTTTGTACGGGCCGTCAAGTAGTCAGGATTTACAGATACTTGAAGAGCTGGAGCAGAAGGCTTCAGGATCATATAGCTATAGTTTATTTCCGCTGTGTTGTAAGTGTTGTACTCTGATAATGTTATTGTATACATATACTGATTTTATTTCAAGGATATGTTATCTATTATATGTTATTCATTCCGCTGTGAGGTTCGTGTTACACTGATGTTGTGTTCATCTTCTTCTTCTATTCTAAGTTTCTATCTTATCTTTCATCACCCTCTAATTTGTTTCATTAACCATCCAGTATTTTCGACTCTTGATGTTCAATATGTGTTGTATATCGGATAATCAAGGTCGCAAATTTCTGGGTCGTTGCAGTTGGTATCAGAGCTTAAAGTTAAGTGAATTACCTTGGCTCTGCGGCGTGACTCAGTAGAGATGAGGTTAGTAATACCCTAGATTGAGTTGACTGTATATATACGAGTGCGTATTTGATATAAAAAAAATTGTTTTATATTGTGGAGATTTATTGGCTGAGTTGTTTATGAGTTCTGGTCGATCAGTTTGATCTACTGTATCGGTAGGAGTAAATAAACACTTGAATACGATGAACCGACATGGTATGGTTTGAAACACGGTAAATGATATAATTTTACCGAAAATATATATTGATATTATTATATAGGATGTGTTAGTTATTATTATAATCGAATGAGATTATAAATTAAAATGGTTATATAAATAACCCATTAAAATTCATATAAGAGTAATATATGAAATAAGATGAATTAAGTCTAAATTTAAGTCAGAATTGGAATTAAATATAAGGAAATTTTAAGTTCCTGGGAGATTTGAAAATGTTTTTTCAAAAGGATTGTGAAAGAGATTTTTGAAGTGATTTCAAAATGGAATGGTTTAAGAATGGGTTTTAGAAAGTAATATGGTATCGAACTCACTTCGATCGCTGGAAAATAACCCTGATGAGTGCGGCCGCATCATCAGTGTCATTTTCGAGTTCTAAGTGACGGATTATCACCAAAGGATGTTGTTTTTGAATTGTTATAAGGAAACAAGTTGTTAAGGAATTCAAATGTTTTGAATTGGTATTAGGATTTCAAATTGATTTGAAATGAGCCCAGGAATTCAAATTCTGGAATTTAAATTTAACTTATAAAGTTAAATATATCGAGATGGTAAAAGTCAATAAAATTTAACTTGAATTAAGTTAAATAAGATCTGGATTTGATTATAGAATAATCTGGAACGGAATTGAGTTGATGAGTTAAGATTTAGAATCAAGGATGGAACTCGAGTTAAAATGGTTTGATTTAAGGATACCTTGATTGGAGTTGATTGGAATGCATGGATATATGCAGAATTGATAACAGGTGGAAGGGATATAAAATGATATGCCCGACAAAAAGGTACAAGTTCATATTTGATATAAGTATGAGATTTATGAGCCGAATTGGCAAGCCGCTTGGCTGTTTGATTTTCTTTTGGGTTAGAGATGGCCCAGAGAGGCGAGTGGGAGTTTGACCTATTGACCAGTACAAAGGAGGTGCTGGCGAAATTTTTCAGAAATTTAAGGAGTTAGAAAAGTTTCAGGATTTTCGAATATTTTCGATAATAATAATTTATTTATATTTCAGTTGAATTAAATGAGATCAGTGGAACTGAAGTTAAGAAGCGAACAAATAAGTTCTAACTAGTCGATAGGGTTTGTTTTCTACCTTAGCAATTTCGAGGACGAAATTATTTTAAGTGGGGAAGAATGTAATGACCCACATTTTTCAGCAATATAATAATTAATTTAATTATTTAAAATAGTGATTTAGAGAATTTAATGGTCGTTTAATTAAATTATAAGAAATATTTAATTAAAATAATAATTAAATAATATATTAAATTCTGAAATAATCAGAATTGACAGAAATGGCGATATGGTGTGATTTGGGAAATTCAAAATATATAATTCAGTTTAGAATTGAATTACGATAACGAATATATTTAATTAACGATAGTTGAACGTATAAATTATCTATACTATACTATTAAAGCTGAGTTGATTTTAGTTGGCTCACAACCCTTCAAATTATTATTACCATGCAATGTGAGCGTGACACGTGGAATGTGTACTCAACCGTCTTTCCTTCTACGCATGTGACTTTTCTATCGCTTTCTCATCTATCTAATCGCTTTCTCCCTTTTTGCTGCTTACCTTCCCATTTCCTATCGCCTAATTACTTCCCCCGCCGTGTTCCCAATACCTGCCTTCTGCGTTAGCCCTCCCCTTCCTCTCTCACACCTCACAAGCTCGGCTCTCTAAACCCTAAATTGATTTGGTCCTACTCGGTGTCCGCCTTCACCCACTTGACCAGCAAGCATCCCGTGATCGCAGGAGTATCTCCCTTCGCATTTCCTCCACGTATACGCCCGATCTACCGATCGAAACGTTGTAAGGTACAGTCCTCTTTTTTTCCTCATCCAGTGTTCGGTTCTTTTCATTGATTCTTTGTTACAACCATTAAATATTGACATTATTTGGTGACTTTATTTTAGGTATTTTAGTTATTAATTATTTGTGCTGTTATAAAGTATGTTGAAGTTTGATAGTTATTAACAGACTTAAAACTAAGTTGTAACTAGGGAGATATTGATATTGTGTTTCTTATTTATGATTGATATTTGCATTATGTGATGATGGAACCATCTCTTTTTTGGTTTCTACAGGCAAGGATGACTCAATGATGGTTACGTTTATATCTCTAATTTTTACATTTGAGCATCTTATATTTCTGTGTAACATTCGTACTACTATATGTTCTACTATTTCTATCATTCGTTATTTCCATTGACTGTTTTGATCATGCTATGATAACACTGATGAGTGAATGTGAAATTGTTAGTATATTTTTGACATTTCCTATCATTGAACTTGGTTTCATATGAGTGTTTAACAATTAGAATCAGCTGTCCTTCGCCTTTGCTAAAACATCACAATGTATTGTATACGGGTTTAATGAACAATATTCACTTACACGCATTATCAGTAACACAGAATTTGCTGTTTATGTTGATTCCAGTTCTTAAGGTTCACGTTTGTTTGACAGTGTCTTTCCCCTCTTATTTTTAACAACTTGAATTGATCATGTCTATCTATCATCACTATTTGTTTTAACTCTTAATTAACATAACTCATGACTCATAAGTGGCAATTTTTAAAATAGTTGTTCTTCAAATTTAGTAAGAATCCAAGTCGTCACTTTTTTTGGACTCTTAAATGACACTGCTTATTATCCTTAAGCGTGCCATGAATATTTGATTGAATTTAAACTGCTGTCATTTCACTTTTATTCAAAGATCGTTGATTTGTAGATTGTGATAACAACAGAAGCATGGCTCTTGTATGACTGATAAATTTCAGTTCTCTTAGTTATTTACTGAATTTAAAACTTGAGTTTTGTATGTTAAATATTTGCAAAATGTTAAAACTGACAAATGAGTTAACAATTTTGCAGGCAAGCAACTAGAGAGCGGAAGAAAATCCACCGTCAATACAACCTAACATGGATTGGGAGGGTTAAGGACCTTTAGGTGAGTTATTCAATGTATAATGATATGAAATTCAAAATTGTTATCTCATGCTTCTTTTTTGTTGTAAAAATTTGTTACACAACCTAACATGCTTTTTTTTTTCCTATTCTGTTTGCTTCAATTTCCACCTGAACATCAATTTTCATTAATAGTTGCTCGATGAAAAATGCCTTGGTGTCTGCTTTTTAGTTTTCATTTATTTCTTCCAATTTATTTGCAAAATTTGGATCCTCATTACTTTGTATTTAAGCTTATTGCCTTTGTCATCATTATGGATGTTAGACTTTGCAACTGTTTTTTAAATTTTGTTCCATGATTATATTTTCTTAAACAGTTCTCCCCTTAATTTGATTGCTGGAACATATCATCAGTATTACAGGTAGCTGTTGTGGCTAATTTTGAACTTCCATCAACTATGGTATGTATCCCTACTTTCATCTTTATTTCCATGTAACGATGTGCTGGTATTAGTCGTACCCTTCCAATGTCTGCTTAAATCTTCTTCTTTGGCCAAAGTATAATAATATTTTTGCCTGTCGCAGAAGAACTTTCTACTGCTAAAATATTTTCGTTGCCTTACTAATTTGAGTGTGTCCAAATGCTACTAACTGGTAATTATTTTTGAAATGCTGTTAATAATCCATATCAAAATTGGTAATTACTTATGAGCTTGGTTTCAAGTACTTGATGATTGTTAGAAGTATTATTATTATTTAAATGAAGTGGATCTCTCAATCGAAGTGCACATGTATAACTTAATTAGTTTCTATCATTTTTTTGTTCTTCGTGGCAGTCACCTAATTTGACAGCTTTGCTCTAAAATATTGGACATAGAATTCATTCAAAGATTTTGTTTATGTAAATTTTTGCTACCAACTATAGTTTATTGAATTCAATTCTTTCCTTTTGATAAAAAATCCAGTGGAGTTCAGTTAATGCTGAAGTTTTACCATATTCTAGCTGATTTGATTACTGGCTAACACGAGGAGGGATCTTGCTATAAATCTACCAAATCACACATTACCTGCTTCTACAACCTTTTGCTAATTTGAAACTAACACTATACATTCATAATTTCTACTCATTATGTTCTTTATACCAACAACATCAATTTTCAGTTTAGCTTTGCCAAAAAAGATATCTTGAATTATCATTATAAAATTTTATGTTTGACCAATGCATATTCCAAAAATAGAAATTTTTATGTTGATTTTTTCAGCCGTTTGGTTATTAAAATGTATGTTTTCACTTTACAATTTCTTATGCATGAGTTAGTAGTAGGATTTGATATTAAGCTTCCTACTAATGACTACGGCTGCTAGAATACACAAGATTCCTACATATGTTTTTACTCAGGCTTTAGTTCGTATGTATTGTGATTGCCGTTAGAATTTTTATTTGATTTTTGTAGTACGAAGAAAAATTTGTCGAAGTTTTTATGGATCTGCCATGAACTATCTTATCGTAAAAATTAGTTTGATTATGTTTGAGTTCTTTATGATTAATTTTTTTAAAAAGAAAATAGTTTTTTGCTTAAATGTTAAGGTAGATAAAGCTTTTTTGCTATGTCATATTTTTATGCCCCGTTTTTTGTTTAGTAATTTATAACTGAGATACAGAACCCCTGCTTGATCATTTCAATTTATTTATGTATAGGGATAAATTTTGGATTTTCATGTTTCGTAGTAGCAACCAAAGTCCATGGATATATATATATATATATATATATATAGTGTGAGTGTGTGTGTTTTATCCTTAGTGTACATGGATTCATATCATTCCTAATATGATGCATTTAATCATATTCTTATTATGTTTGTATACATGGAAGCCTATCTATGCATTCATGTGATTCCTAATGTATGTGTATTTACATTTGGAATCTTTTGGAAGAACTACTCTGAAAAGTTTAAACTAGGTAAAATCACCCTTCCAAAAAAAATAAAAAAAATCAAATTCTCATAATTATCCCCTTACTTTTTTAACTCTCCTAAAAAATGTTATACCACTATGCTGCTAATTTCTTCTATTTTTTTTCACTTCAAATAGTCATGTGCATCAATGTAAGTATTTAGTTTCTATAAAAGCACCGAATCAGTCAAGTTATATTTAGCTAATGTGAATTTTGTTCTTTTTTCATTTCAAATAGTCATGTGCATCAATGTAAGTATTTAGTTTCTATAAAAGCACTGAATCAGTCAAGTTATATTTGGCTAACGTGATTTTTGTTGTGTTTGAGTTGCCAAAATGTGAGTCTAAAAATAGATTAGCCGCTTGGAAACTAAGCTGCTTAGTTGTATTTTAGATATGGATTATTTCTTCTATAATAATAATAGTTGACGTGATAATTGAGATTTGAGTATCATGTCATCTTGGGTCTTGTTTACACGCAAATGGATATCATTTATTTTTAGTACGGTGCTAAGCATGAAACTAAAGTTGATATTCAAAATGCCATTTTCTTCTGCGAATTGTGTTTCAGTTGTTAATGTTAATGTTCAATAGTCAACTTATGAGGTAAAGAAAATTGATAATTAGCAGAAATCATAACTGTTTTCAACTTACAATCTTCACTAATAACTACCATTGGTTCGGATTATTCCCATTAATTCTCCAGTGTAGTTCTGTAGTGTAGCCTCTGTACTTAGTAAATTGATCGAGGTCCAACTCTTCATTACAATTTCAATATTCTCGCTTTGACAAGTTTGTTATGATCAAAGAAATTTCTCTCATGATACTTATGTTTATGGAATCCTGGACTGCAGATACGTGTACGCACTGGCATATGTTCTGCACATAATGTACACACTGGCATTATGTCCTGCCAATATAATATATAAACACCTAGAGCATATATTGTTCTGTCAGCATTATTACGAATATAGAGAAATATGTCACTTAGTTGACATTACAATATTGTTGTAACAAATACTCGGGCACAAAACATATAAAATGCAGTCCGTTTTGACTTTCTTTAACCTGTAAATACATTTCAAATCCTTCAAACAGAAATTTTACTCATTGTTTGATATGCCAACTACATTATTTACTGTTTGAATACCTCTTCCCTTAAACGTTGAATACTTTAAAGTAAGGGAATTCATTTGAAAAATGCACTGAGACATGCGTGTTCACTTTTTTCCTCAAATATGACAACATTGCGAATAAACCTCTAATATTAGTACACTGATTCTAAAGAAAGCATAAACTACTTCTTTGCTTCATTTTGGGTAATTAAAATTTCGATATATTGTGTAGATCTCTTATTTTGATTCATAATTGCTTCACTAGATAATGCTTATCTTCTAAAAACCTCTCCGTGTCCGCTAGACAGTTCATCATCATTAGATATCTAATTTTTTCCAATTGATCTCAGTCGAGCAAATGCAAAAAAGGATAGGTCAGTGAGAGAAGAATCATGAAATCTTGGGATTAGTTTAAAGTCAAGCACAGCTGAAGAGTCATGGACTTGCTTAGACATATGGTAAGTATTTTTGTTTTTAAATTATGTTTTTATGGTAGTTCAATCAAATGCCATTTCCCATCATTAGTATAGTATTTAATTGATTTACAGAACAGTGCAAGAAGAATATAGTTTTTTAATATGCATTCAAAATCTCAGGGTGAAAGAATATATTAGTCGTATTTTTCTGATGTTTGCTGGATATAAAATTATAGTGAGAACAAGTTTTTAAAAAAAAAATACAAAGACTATATAAGATCAAATTAAAAATTTGGCATGGAGAGCTTCAGGTAGCATGACTATTAGTAGCTCTAAAGACATTATTTTTTTCATTCTCAGTTATAACTCAATTTTTTTAATTATATTCAATATGTTGACTTCAGTTAGAATTATCTCCTCGCCTAATGCTACTACAAAGACCCCAGATGAGTGGTTGGCAAATAAATTTCCATTCCTACATTCATTGAATGTATTTACCATAAAATTTTCAAGTATATTAAGCATCGATTCAGTAGGACTAATAACGTTATTTATTCATGGACACATCAAAAAAAATTCTAATATTTTTTCATTTACGTTTGTATTTATTTGTATTAGTGATTATATACTTTTGCGCGGTGCATGTGTGTGGTTCTCTTATATCCACGTTGTAAAAGACTACATATAGTTCTTGATATATAATTTCCTAATTATCTTTCTTTCATGCTTTGTTTCCACTCACATTATAAATTAACTACATCAAATATTAGTGGCTTCATGCAATACAAAATTATTACCCACTGAGTTATTTTTGTTTCGCATTTCCTATTGTACACATACATTTGTGTTCTTTGTTGAATTTTAGGTTTGATTCATGATAAGTAAAAGATAATTTTAATTTGGATGTCCATTATTTAAAGGCTGCAAAATCATACATATTTCTTAATCACAAAAAAATAGTATTTGGATTTGTAGAAAGTGTCACTTAGTGTTAAACAGACCACCAGTGTTGAACCAAAATATGATTATATATTTCTATCTATTTATTTCTGCGAACTCTCTTTTAGTGTTTAGTCGTTGAAGAATTATTTGAAATCTTTGTAACAGAGTATTACTCAAAAATGAATTTTGGTTTCACATTGTACATGTTAGTACATGTCTTAACTTCACTTGACATGCTAATACACTTTCAACATTCCAAGTTATATATCTTATTATGAAACCACAATAAGATGTTATTGAACTCTGTTGATTTAGCATATTTATGAAGGGCATACTTCCACTTTGTCCAGTTTTAATCTACCCTAATTTTTTTAACCCAATTTAGGAAATTTTATATTCACTAAACTAATAAATTTGGTGTTTCTAATACTATCAACATACTAGAAATTTTAGCTTTGTAAATGAAAATATGAAACATCCATGATGTGAGCATTAATATTAAAAGAACTGATTATATGTTAACCATTATGTCCTGCATTTTTTAAACTTTTGGTAGATTTTGTAGGCATATTACATTATTCATCCCTTGCTAAACGTATAAGTGATGAGGTATTTACCATTCGTTCATACCATGTGTCAATTTATGCATAAGCTCCTTATATTTGGATTTTATGTTTTGAATGCATGAGACTTGAATTGGAAAAAAATTAATCAGTTATCTTAATCATGGAAGACCTTGACTATAACACAAAATAATACTGAAGGAATTTCCTGAAATAAGCAGTAATCAAATGGTTTTATCTATGTCATATGTGTCTCTATGGTGAATCAATATTATTTTAGCTCTTTCAAGGTTTGCCTTGCTTCCATGTAATAATTGTATAACATTCTATTTATGTTGACTTGATTTTCTCCTTTTTATTCTCCTTATTCGAATAGGACAAAAAAGTTTGTGAGATCAGCTAGATACTTTACATCAACAAAAATAAATTAAGATATTTCAAAAATCATACTTGGTAAATTTTGTACATGGTGAATTGAAGAATTTTTTTATTTTTTAAGTTGGATTCTCATGGGATACACTAATCAGTAAATAAATATATAAGCAATGGAGGTTTCTGCTTCCTACTTCAAACAACAGGTTAACCTTTTTTATCTGTTATAATTTTTTATTTTTTAAGTTGGATTCTCATGGGATACACTAATCAGTAAGTAAATATATAAGCAATGGAGGTTTCTGCTTCTTACTTCAAACAATAGGTTAACCTTTTTTATCTGTTATATTTTTTTATTGTTTAAGTTGGATTCTCATGGGATACACTAATCAGCAAATAAATATATAAGCAATGGAGGTTTCTGCTTCCTACTTCAAACAATAGGTTAACCTTTTTTATCTGTTATTCGAGTACAACACATTTGCTGATCTAAATCGCTATATTTATCGGCTGTTATGCATGTATGTACACATTTGTTGATATACAGGTAATCAGTCTCAATGTTGTCAGTTACATGGATCAAATGTTAACTTGAATTTCGTAAATAGTCTAAAATAATGTATGGATGTTAGTTGCTTTGACAAATTATAATAACTATGTAGAATTGTCATGCTGCTAGGTGTAAAATTCTAACCATGAGTTTAAAACTTTGCATGCCAATTTATTTATCTACTATTGTACAATCCCATTTTTTTTTGTTTCATCATGTTAATATTATGGATTAATATATTTTTGGCCAGGAACTTGGCGTTTTGACTGTGGGCGTTTATTTGTTTCACGTGCAACAAATAAAGAACTACTATTAAAAGCTATCCTTTTGAAAAGAACAGACCTTCTGAAAGGAACGATGTCTAAGATATCCTAAATGTATTTTTATTCACATGAGGAGTCTATAAGGTCTTTCACAGTTACCTGTTGTTTCTGAAGGATCTTAAAAGTTTATAATTGATATTGTATAAGCTAAAACCAAGTTAGCTTTTACGGATAGAACCAAATTGTTGAACAGTGTAACAAATTATTATGCACCACACATTTTGGACATTCAATCGTGATTCTGAGGAAACTTTGAGTCATTTATCGAAAGGATGACTTTGTTATTTCATTCTACTGATATTTTTATGCTTTGTACATTTTGTGCATGTCGGACATAATAAAACTTTTTAGTCCTTTTATGCTTTACTATAATTCGTCCAAATAATATGCATAACATATCATAGTTTGCCTTCAATTTAGGAGTGCCCAATTGGCAAACTTTAGAACATGTATTATCTCTACATTGTTAAGTGGTTTAAATGAAGTGGGCGATTTGTGCGCAGTATGTATACTTAACCAGATCATGACTGTTTTGATCCTTCGTTCCAAGGACATTATCTGATGATGCAAAATGATACAAGTTTTTTTTTAAAAAAACTTTTACTTTTTGTAATAGTAATTTTTGTAGATTCTATTTTATGGTAAATTTCTTATTGTTTCTTTTTTCAGTATCTTGATCAATAATTTAGAATAAATATAAACTAACAATATTGCCAAACCCGTATGCGAAAATCAACCTCAATAGAAAATCAAGTTTAAACCATTCTGCTACTTATTAATTTGATGGTACTTTCAATAACTTCAATGAAAGTACATTAAACTTATTATATAAACACATATTGTGTTAATAATAAGCATACAAACGTTTTTACATACAGTTATTTTTTCCAGATTACTGCGGCTGTCTTAGGAAGCATTACCCAGCTATACAGAATACAACTACCAGCTATGCTTGAGATGATTTTATGCTGTTGCATCACATCAATTTTATATTATCATTTAAGAACCTTTGGTATTTCAATAGTCAGACCAACCTATGTAGTAGTTTTCTCTATGAATATTATGACGCTGTATATAATCTCATTTACCAACTGAAGTACATGGTATTGACATTCAACTTTGTGGTGCTGTTCATATTTTACAACATATTGACTTACCTCTAGCTGTCACATGCTATGTCTTTCCAACTGTATTTAGGATCCATTGGTTTTTCAAGTGTTTAAATAGCATATTTTTTATCTTGCTGTTATCAACTTGTAGCTGTCAAATGAAATTCATCGTTTTATGATATATGAAAATAATGGTAAGAGATGATATGTGAGTACAGTGTGAACAGTGTACATACCTCAAATTGTACGAAATTGCCGACAATCTAAAAAACAAAATTCTATGGCACATTATGCCATATTTTTGTGTAACAATGTAGTCCCGCCTTTTACTCTTAGAGGGCATCTTACATATGCAGATTCAATATGACAACACTTACGTTACCGTTGGCTCATTGGAAAGTCATATCTTACGCTGCTTTCATATTTTTGGTTTTTTTATATGCATCTTATTATCTTAAAAATATTATAAACACACAAATTAAGGGACCATAATATCAATCAATGTTTGTATTTACAACATATATGACGTATTAACCAAAAGCTATCATTTCAACCAAAAATTAATGCATGTAATACCAACAAATTTGCAACAGAGATCAACCGGTTGTAATATAAACCAAAAGCCATAATTTCAACCAAAAGTAATGAATGTAATACCAACAAATAAATTAATGAATAAATAAATAGGTTGTAATATTAACCATAGTATCGATTCGGTTATGGTCAAAACTTTAATTTCAATGATAATAAGCTGTAATATCAATGTTTTAGTATATATGCATCATTTTTTGCGAACTGTGCACGAAGCATGGGTTCACACCAGTATTATAATTATAATCGAGCTCGAAATGGCGCGAAAGTTCGCGAACTGGTGATTCGAACTTTAAACGAATATACAGAAGCCGTTTTAAATCGGATTTCGGTGAAACAAGAAACGTTAGGAGCTGGTGAAGTATATATTTCTAGTGGAAGAGAAAAATCGAGATTTCATCGTAAAGATTTTGATTTATGTCCAAATCAAATTTTAGAAAAGTCGCTGTGGAATTCCTTTATAATTTATAACGATTTATTTATATTTTAAAAAGGAATTTCATTATAAATCGAATATCGATTTATATCGGGATTTGAAATATCGAGCTGGAAATTCATATAGGAATATTTTAGAGTTGTATGATATTCTGTTGTGAATATATACGATAAAATTTATTTATAAATATTAAATTTAATTATATTTAAATATATTTATATATTTAAAGGGTTATTTAGAGCTTTAAAAATAACCTGTTTTGCAAACGACCTCAGAATTCGACGAAACTAATTTTGTTGGATCTGCAATATTAAATTATTGCTAGATTTCAATTTCCGTGATTTTTGAAGTCAGTACGTGGTCGTACGGGGTTTTAAAGTGAAAAAGAGTCAGTATTTTGACGGTTAAAAATACGCTGTGTGAGCAAACGGAGTCGGAATTCGACGAAACCCGTTTCCTTGGGTCCGTACTGTCAAACTCTAGCGGCATGTCCATTTTCATGATTTTTGGGCATTATGTGTGATCATAGGAATTTTTAAGGACGAATGTCAATAGCGAAAGCTTAATAATAAAATATAAAAATCAATAAAAAAATATCCTAACATTTTTATGATCCAAGACAAGCCATGCACTATCATTTTTCAACCACACACTCAAATGATAAAACGCAGAACACCCATCTCATTCACTAGAACCAAAACGCAGAGAAACATGGAAAAGAAAAATCAAAAGAAAATCAAAATGTTATAAATCATGGTATACATGTATTCGGATTTGTGGAGTGTTGCTCTTTAAGTATATGTACATTTCTTTGAGTTCGACGTTGTTTTGGGTTGCTGCTTTTCAAAGGAAATAGCTAGGGTTCGGCGCTGTGATTGACTAAGGGACTTAGGATGGATTTCGAGCATGATTTTGGACTTAGAGGATCAAACAGCAACCAGTAGCGAGCTATGGTGGATTTCGATCATGAAGTGGGATGCGCGACTTTTCCTGTAGCTGGTTTTGGGACTGTGAACGGATTCTTCTTGGTGAGATCGAACTGCACTTGAGTGCTGTGATGTTGAACAGATTGCGAAAGAGAGTGGCATGTTGCTCTCAATTTCGGTGTTAGGGGGGAAATGGAAGAGGAATGAAGATTGAAAGGTGTGGCAATGGGAAGGAACGGATCTGGAGTTGGGGACGGGTTTATCTAGAAGGGAGATGATGATAGAACTGGGCATGGGCTATAAGGTAATGGGCTGAGATAGTAAGGCCCAACAATGAATAAAGATTTAGTTTATTTAAATTTAAATAATGTATGAATCTTGTAAATTATATAACTGGATCACACGATATCAGATTGACGAACCGTAAGTTGCGTTGGGATCATATGGACGCACACTACCCAATGGAACTGACTAGGAGTGGAGTAGAGCTCGTTTGAATTTAGGGCGAAATAAATTGTTTGATTTGAATTAAACAACAATTTATCGTTCTTTAACGATGAACGATTTGAATTAAACAACAATTTATCGTTCTTTAACGATGAACTGCCAATGTGAGTAAATCTCACTAACTCTGAACAGTTGATATTTTTATAACGTACTTTTAGAACTGATAAATATTGATTGACTGTTGTGTGTAGATTAGTTGATTGAACTGCTAGTCAGTTAGTGGAAATTATATATATATATATATATATATATATATATATATATAAACCGTTAAATATTTATATATTGATTCTGCTATCAGAATATTTCCTATCGAACTGAAAGTGATGTTGATTTTATTGTGTAACATCTGTGGTGCAAGGGAACAAGTTGGAGGGATCCAACTGGATTCCTCAACATTTATTTTACTATTTTTCATATATTGTGATATATAATCCGTTGTCAATTATATGTGTTTGGATGATATTGATCATCGTGATTTGATATGATGAATACCATAACATACCGGAATGTTGATAAGGGAATTTTCAAAGTGATATTGAAAATAAAATATTTATAAATTGGAATATTTATAAATAGGAGATATTTAGAAAGGGAATAATTATAAAATCAAAGAATTTTATAAAACGATTTTTTCTTAGCAAGTAAATAGAAGTGTAAAACGATATTTATTTAAGAAGTAAATGGAAGTATAAAGAAAGATATTTACGTAGAAGTAAATAGAAAGAATAAAGGAATATTTATTTGATAAATAAATAGAATTGAAATAGGATATTTATTCAAAAAGTAAATAAATAGAATAAAGGAATATTTATTGGGAAAATAAATAGGATTATAAAAGGAAATTAACGAGACAGAAAAGAGTTAGTCAATTAGAGTTGTCAAATAGAAGTCAATCAAATATAGTTTATTTGAAGAAGTTAGTCAAACATAGTTATTCAGGATAAGTTACCATTTAGCACGACTGCTAGCGTAATTCGCAGGGCTGCAGATAGCCTATGGCGGTCGGATGTTTCCTGAGGGAATCAGGCGTAACCATTGTGATCGCTGCGATCTAGAGTCAAGCGAATGGAGTTAAATCGAATATAGTTATTTGAAATAAAGTTAAAACAGATATTAGTTATTCGAATTAGAGTTAATCAATTAGAGTTAATCGAATAGAGTTAAAAAAATAGAGTTAAGCAAAATTAGAAACTGACTAGAGATTAGTAAGTTGAATGGTTTCCTGAGTATCGATTTGATGTTGGTTTCGGCCTTCGGGGTTTATACTTAGGGAATCGTTCTCATACTAGTTTACAGTCAGGGGCTGATAGTTGTGGAAGGATAGTGATACGTATATAAGCTATGGAAATGTTTTCCAGTGTTAATAACGTATATTTTCTAAACATAGAAAATAAGGAAATGTGGATATATATATGTTTGATGATTGGGTCGATAATTCCATTTGGAAATTAGATCGTTGTGTGTACACGGACATTTTTCATTTGATAGTTAAATCACATACTATCGAAGTTTTCGACCATTTTAACATTGTTAATATGGAGAGACCGGTTGGATTATTTTCCAAAGAACCACTCCGTATTGGTATAAGCGTTGCGGATCAAGTACGCTGATTATATTGAAGACAGAGTAAAGTGCAAGGGCTGTTGTATAAATCTTAGATAACTGTGCCTAAGATGGATATACTGAATTGTGCCTTCGGTTTGTCTAGTCCCAGGACAACTTGTATGGAAGAAGGTCTGACAGAGTATATCCAATAGATTGCGTAAGTTGATCTCTTCAAACGTATTCACGTTTGGTGGCGAAGGAATTTGTTTCTCTTAGCTGTATACCTGGGTTATTTTTGAATAAATCAATTTGTGATTTGGCGGGTATGACGATGTGACATTCTAAGTGAATGAAGATGTGGCATGTAAAAGATAAGCGTAGCTTCTAGCCTTACATCCAGTAAATGACAAAAATCGGGCAGGCGGCATGGCTATGTAGGTCGCACCTGTTAGGGTGTATAATCACCTGATCTAGAGTTTCATTTATTTCTAAAAATCTATTATCGATGCTGTCCCATTCGGGAAACGGTTGCTGATCCCAACCGTTGGTGATATACATTCGATACACTCAAGCGAAATGAGTGGTCGGTCATGTGTGGCCGGGTTGCAAGATGTTCTTGTTGAACCCAGTGTATTCCTTTCTAGAGCTACACTAGCGAATGGTGGTTCCATACTTCGTCATAGTTGGAAATCCATTACCCAATATGTGCTTGCGGTTTTGATTGTATACTATATATGTAGAACGTGAGATGAAAGCGTTTCTGCTAGATGATTATTATATTGTGGTTGATAAACATTACTATAATATCAAAAAGTTTTTGATATAAAGATATTTTTAGATTTCTCATAAGGGAAAACCCGTTCCGTTATACGGCGTGGTCTTATGAGATATTGTTTACTTGTTCAAACTGTTTTACTCACACCAGTCCCATGACTGACCCAGAGTTTATTTTGTTTTGTTTTCCCTAAACTCTTGGGTGCCCAATTTTGTATGGGCAGTCAAGTAGTCGGGATTTACAGATACTTGAAGAGCTGGAGCAGGAGGCTTCAGGATCATATAGCTATAGTTTATTTCCGCTGTGTTGTAAGTGTTGTACTTTGATAATGTTATTGTATACATATAATGATTTTATTTCAAGGATATATTATCTATTATATGTTATTCGTTCTGCTGTGAGGTTCGTGTTACTCTGATGTTGTGTTCTTCTTCTTCTTCTATTCTAAGTTTCCATCTTATCTTTCCTCACCCTCTAATTTCTTTCATTAACCATCCGGTATTTTCGACTCTTGATGTTCGATATGTGTTGTATATCGGATAATCAAGGTCGCAAATTTTCGAGTCGTTACAGTAGTTCTTCTCGTGAACTCTTAATTGTCTACCTCTATAGCATACCGCCTTTCCCTCTTACATTAGAATTGTACCAAGCCCTGTACCCCATGGATCAGTGTATACTGTTGACACCTTGTTCCCATCAGGAAAAGTCAAGACTGAGGCTGTTGTCAGAGCCCTCTTTAATCGTGGGAAAACATCCTCACAATCTACACCCCAAGAAAATGTCAGATTCCTCTTTGGTAGTTTGGTGAGTGGGGCTGATATCTTTGCGAAGTCCTTAATGAACTTCCTATAATAGCCCGCTAAACCAAGAAACTCCTCACCTACGTTGCATTCTTTGGAATCTGCCAATCTTGAATAGCAACTACTTTCGCGAGATCTATTGCTATCCCATCCTTAGTGACCACATGCCCTAGAAACCACACCTCTTTTCTCCAAAAATGACATTTGGAGAATTTCGCCTTAAGCTGGTGCGCATGGAGGGTTTTCAAAACCTTCCTTAAATGTCGGGCATGCTCTTTCTTGCTCTTCGAGAAAATCAAGATGTCATCAACAAAGATCACAACAAACTTATTTAGGAACTCCGAAATACCCTACTCATTAGATCCACAGAATAGGCGGGTGCATTCGTCAACCCAAAAGGCATGACGAGCCACTATAAGATACCATCTGGAGTTCTGAAAGCGGTCTTGTCTATATTGTCCTCAGCCACCCTCAATTGATGAAACCTTGTGGCCAAGTCTAACTGGGAGAAAACAAATGCACCAACAAGCTAGTCAAACAGATCATCTATCCTTGGAAGTGGGTGCCTTTTTTCTTAGTGAGTTTATCGACCCCATTCAGATATGCTTCGCCTAATAAACCCGTTCTTAAGTAGCTCCCCTACTTGCTTGCTAAGCTCCCTCATTTCTCTCGGAGCCATATGGCGCACATGCAATGCAACCGGCATTGCATTGTCTGCCAAGTATATACGAAAATCAATCTCGTGCCTCGGAGGTAAGCCCCGAACCTCCTCAAAAACATCAGAATACTCACAGACTACTGGTACAGATCGTAGATCATCGATAGATGCATCAAGCGACTCTAGGAAACTAAGCATGACAGACCCTTTAGGGTCACAATAAATCTCGAGGGTCCTCCCATGGCAAGTCAAAAGTCTAACTACTCTCCTCTCACAATCCAGAAAGGCACCATATATGGCTAGCCAATCCATTCCTAGAATCAAACCATAGCCCGTGAAACCAAGCACAAATGTGTCGAATTCAAACTCGAGCCCAATACAAATATTCTCAAAGCCCGACAAATCATAGACAAATGAGTCGTACCCCCAATGGGGTTTGAGACAACAATGGGATCCAAAACCATACTAGTACTAAGGTGCAGAGGCTCAACCACAGAATCAGATATAAAATAATGCGAAGAGCCAGAATCAAAAAGAGTTCTAACGGGATGATTGGAAAGAGAAATAAAACCTTTAACATAAATTTTCCTACCTCTATCTAGTACACCGGTCATGAGAGCATGCACCTGCCCTCCCGAAGATCCTGCCCTTTGGCCTTGTCCTTGCTTCTTTGGGCACTCCTTAGAATAGTGTCCGACCTATCCATAATGGAAACAAGCATTCTTCTTTCTTTTGCAGTCTTTGACCAAATGACCCTCGCGTCCACAATTATGGCATTTCCTCTTATCTCGGGCTTTGTCGTTCTTTCCTCCCTTCTTTTACTGTTGTTGTTCTTTCGTGGGTCGCCATTTTTCTCATCTTGGGCTGTGCTCCTTAGCCCTAACTCACCTATTCTCCTTTTTACCATCATTGTGTAACATGCTAACAAGCCTCTCAGACGCTGCCTCCATCTCATGGAAATCCTTACTAAGCTTAAGAGAAAATTAGCCGCGGGTGAAACTACTACTATGGCTATAGATGGAGGTTAGGCATTTCCTTGCCCTTCGACATGTGCCGTAGTTTTAACATGCCTACGTACCATGCCGCAATGGGGACACCCTTTGGGAAGAATCGGTTCCCCAGACATGCTGAAAAGAAAAGGAAAAGGGACTCAAGCGGAGAATCGAGAGATATTTTATATGGCTTTAAGGAAAATGTTTTTCAAAAAAGTCTTTTCTTTTGAAAATGCTTTCTTTTAAAACATTTTTGAAAATAATTTCCAAAATATTTTATCCGGTCTGATAACCTTCAGCTCTGATACCAAATTGACACCCCACGTCCGTTAATGTACTCTTTATCAGAATGCATTAAGTTTCATGAAGCGTTATAGGTAAACAGAAACAGAAACATTACACGAGAAATATAAAATAACATTGGAATTTAAAACTTTATTAAACAGAAAACATTATAGTCCAAAACATAGTTACATCATAAGTCTGAAATACAGAAAACCCATTACGTCAACTTAAAACTTCTGTCTTGTACTAAAATCATCAGAGTACAGTAATAAAAGAAGCATAGTTCCCCATAAGTACAACCATATTAGAGAAGGGAAGGAATCAAAGTGGTACATCTAAGTAGGTCCAAGCAGAATGAAAGAGAGAACCCAAATCTAGCACGAGTATTCCCACCCTGAGAACCTTGGGGGGAAACGGAAGAGAGAGAAGAGGAAACAAATGGGCCAGACATAAAGTCTGGCAAGTCCAGTTACTTTTAGCATATAAATAAGTAAAAGCATTATGATAGGTATATAAACTGGATGAGAGAGATAATAATATCATAAGACATGTATAACAGACTGAGTAAGATGAGAAGAATAAACATGACGGAATACATTGCGCCTCTCAGGTATTTTTATCTGCACCAATACTAGCGTAACAAGAATAAGATGATCCCAACTAGAACAAAATGGTAGACTTAGGTGTACTTCTAGTAATAGGTTTTACCCCAACAAGAATAACAGGTAGCCTAACAGGAATGACAGGTGTTACTCCCAACAAGAGTAATAGGCTCCCAACAAGCAAGACTAGATGTACTCTAATTACTACCCCTAATCGATCGGCTCCCTATCCCGTAGATACCCTGTGCTAGCCCCACAGTAGGATGTATCACTTCCTAAAGTGGCAACCTGTTATTTTCATAATGTGCACCACCATATCTACTAATGTCACAACGTCTTATCTTCTTGAGCAAGCGGACCCTTGCACGCACATGACTCCATTGGAACACGCCATCAACACCCTCACCCAGGTGACCTCTTATAATCAGCTCAGTAAGCGTGCCCCGCCCCGACCTAGTTCGGAGTACTCATTTGGTACCTTTATGGGTTACCGACTGAAACAGATCCCACACAACAGATGTTAGAAGCTTCCCTCCTAGGCTTGCATCCCAACTACTAGAATTTTAACAGGTTATGCCTAACAGTTTAACAAGGTTGCATGGCGCGATGTTCTACGTGAATCCACTTTGGAAGGATATCATACAAAAGCTGTATAATTAGGACCTTGATATGGTTCTATTCTGTTTATTGTCTCAGAGGTTATGTTCCTTTTTGCTTTTCTTGGGCTTCTTCTCATTCTTCTTTAGCACCGATGGTAGAGATCGGAGGTATTTGGCCCGCAAAAGGGATTGGGGTATTAGATCCTTGGGAAATCCCTTTTCTTAATGCCCCAATTCTCCCTTCATTCGGAGCTGCCATAACTTGGGTAACCCCCACATGTAAAACAGGTTAAGTTTTGTCGGGTATGTGTGTGTGTGTGTATATATATATATATATAGCCCGCCCCCACAAGATTAACTTAACCCCCACAGGTTCAAGCAAGTTCACTTAACCCCTAATCAATTTAACAGGTTCATGTAACCCCCCATAGATTTAAACAGGTTAAGTATTACAGGTTTACAAGTTATCCATTTATGGATTATTAATGTACTAAACCTCTCACATTAAGTCTACTACTTGTGGATGTTGGATATGCTGGGCGGTTCCGGGTAGACTTCTACCACAAGTTGGAATTAACCTCGTGTCTTAGCACCATTATGTGTACATTTATGCACTTGACCCCTTACGTTATATTAACCACTTGTGGACACTGGATTTGTTGGGCAGTTCCGGACAGATTTCTACCACAAGTGTAATCTAACCTCGTGTCTAAGTGCGGTTACAGTTTCTAATTACTGTAAATCTAGGCATGTTCATTATTAACCAATTTTCATGTATTATCCAGGATTATGCCCCAAATCCCAATTTGATTCATAATGCAAGTTATGCCCATATTAAAGTTTTAGATCAAGGTATAAATTATGCCCAAATCCCAATCATGTTCTAATATAAGTTGTGCCCCAAATTAATATTCCCCATCGTTCCCAATTTCATGCGCTCGCATATTTCAGCAATAGGCCTAGGCTCGAAGGTAGACTGGCTATAAAAAAATAAAAAGGGAAGGAGGAAGAGAAGAGAATAAGAATAAGCATAATAACAAAATAGGCATAATATGTTAGAAATATGCATACTAACTGAATAGGCATATGATGATAGAAATAGGCCTAATGGCAGAATGGATATATGATTACAAACTTAGGCATGATAACAGAACAGGCATATCAGGAATAGGCATATGAGAACTAATCAGCCGATTAGGTGAAGAAGTAATAGTTGATCTGATTAGTTATGATTCGAGTTATTAATAGGCACTGATTTAGATCCAACTTATGAACATGTCAGGATTACTTTTTACATGTTTACATCTAAAAATAACATAGACTCACTATGAATGGATATAAAGAATAGAGAAGTGATTATTGATGTCATAGCAGAGATCCTTGAATCCATATAACTTGTTATTGTAGAGGAATAGGCTATTTTAATCTGAGTTGGGGTAGCATCTCGTTGTCTCCATTGTTTTTGGTGAAAAAAACAATGAGAATGAGGTCCTGTTTATAGCTTAAGGTCAATGAATCTTGTTCAGAAACACGTCCAGGTGCACAAAAATGGATCTGCTCGGATATGACCGGGGTCGACCCCGGGGTCGACATAGGGGTCGACCCATGGGTCGACACCCGTAGGGGACGGGGTCGAACCCTAATAGGTCGATTTCCCCCTTTATCCCGCTGTTTGATTTTGAATTTTGAATTTTGAATCTGTTTTGTTTATATTTAAATGGCTTATATGTATATAAACTTTAAACCTTAATATCTTCTTCTATGATGTCCATTTTACGCAAACTCGAGGTTTATCTTAGGCAGAATTCCGAGACAATCGCAATGATGTAGTCCGTTTTACTTAATTCCCAATATTTAGTTAAGTATGCTTTAGTTTATCATTATAATGTTCTTTAAAATTACAGGGTGTTACACAAGCAGACGCCCCTCCTCCGTCTGCAGCCGTTGTTCCTCCTTCTCCTCCGTAAGCGGGTAATTTCTCCAAGATATGCTAGGACTTTTGTGCTATAGGAGGAAAGTCATTTCGAAGAACTGAGACTTTTGTAGAAGCAAGGAATTGACTTAAAGATATGAAAGATTTATTTAGGATTTTTGAGGTCGGCGACCGTAGGAAGATTCAATTGGTCGTTTGGCAGCTGAAAGATGAGGCTTCGTTTTGGTGGGAAGTGACACAAGCAGGGCATCCAGTTGAGACTTGGGATGATTTCCGACAGAGATTCGAGATGAAGTTTCTTTCTCAAGCCGAGCAAAATATGAAAATGGAGAGGTTTTTGGCATGTAAGTAAGGAAGCACGTCTGTCAAAGAGTATATTGATAAATTCAATCAATTGGCGAGGTTTGGAACTAGTGAATACCCTGCACAAGAAATCTTTGAGGTTTGCTAGAGGATTGAATGAATCCCTCCATAGGTTGGCTATGTCTAATATTCTGATGGGAGAAACTTTTGAGAAACTCGTTGATATGACATTGATGCACGAAGAAGATAAAGGTGAAAAGAAAGAAGCTAAGATTGATGAAACAAAAAACAAGAAAGTATGGCCCAATAAAGAACAACAACAAAAAAAGAAGGGAGAAAAGAACGACAAAGCCTGAGAAAAGAGTAAATGTCATAACTGTGGACGTATGGGCCATTTGAGCAAAGATTGTAGATAAAGGAAGAATGCTTGTTTGCATTGTGGAGAGGCCAAGCATCTTATTAATGGTTGCCCGAAGAAGCAAGGACAGGGCCAAAGTGCAGGATCTTCTGGAGGGAAGGTGTATGCTCTTGTGGCTGGTGTACCGGATATAGGTAGGAAAGTTTCTGTTGATGGTTGATTTCTCTTTCCAACCATCATGTTAGAACGCTTTTTGATTCTGGCGCTTCGCATTCTTTTATATCTGATTCTATGATTGAGTCTCTATACCTTAATACTATTATGGTTTTGGATCCCGTCGTTGTCTTAAACCCCTTTTGAGGTACAACTCATTTGTCTATGAATTGTCGAGGTTTGAGAATATCTGTGTTGGGCGTTTAGTTTGAGTGCGACGCATATGTGCTTGGTTTTATGGGCTATGATTTGATTCTATGGATGAATTGGCTAGCCATGTATGGTGCCATTCTGGATTGTAAGAGGAGGGTCGTTAGACTTTTGACTCGCCATGGGAGGACCCTTAAGATTTCTTGTGACCTTAGGGGGTCTGTCATGCTTAGTTTCCTAGATTCACTTGATGCATCTATCGATGATTTACGTTCTATACCTGTAGTCTGTGAGTATCCTAATGTTTTTGAGGAGGTTCGAGGCTCACCTCGTGGCGCGAGATTGATTTCCGTATATACTTGGTGGACAATGAAAAGCCAGTTGCATTGGCTGTGTTCCATATGGCTCCGAGAGAAAGGGGGGAACTCAGCAAGCAAGTAGGGGAGCTACTTGAGAAAGGGTTTATTAGGCGAAGCATATCTGAATGGGGATCCAGTAGTATTCGTCACTAAGGCGGATGGTTCGCTTTGCTTATGTGGTGGTTATAAGAAGTTGAATAAGCTCACTAAGAAAAATAGGCACCCACTTCCGAGGATAGACAGTTTGTTTGACCAACTTGTTGGTGTGTTGTTTTCTCTCGGTTAGACTTAGCCACGGGGTTTCATCAGTTGAGGGTGGCCGAGGACAGTATAGACAAGACTGCTTTTAGAACTCCAGATGGTTTCTTCGAATGGCTCGTCATGCCTTTTGGGTTGACGAATGCACCCATCTATTTTGTAGATCTGATGAGTAGGGTGTTTCGGGAGTTTCTAAATAAGTTTGTTGTGATCTTTGTTGATGACATATTGATTTTCTCAAAAAGCGAGGAAGAGCATGCCCTCCATTTAAGGGAGGTTTTGAAAACTCTTCGTGCACACCAGCTTAAGGCTAAATTCTCTAAATGTCATTTTTGGAGAAAGGAAGAAAGATTTCTAGGGCATGTAGTCTCTAAAGATAGGATAACGATAGATCCCGCGAATGTAGTTGCAGTTCAGGATTGGCAGATTCGAAAGAATGCAACGAAGGTGAGGAGTTTTCTTGGTTTAGCAGGCTATTATAGGAAGTTCATTAAGGACTTCACGAAGGTATTGGCCCCGTTCAGCAAACTAGCGAAGAAGAATCTGACATTTTCTTGGGATATAGATTGTGAGGATGCTTTTTGGCGATTAAAAAGGTAACTAACAACAGCCCCAGCCTTGACTTTGCCTGATGGGAATAAAGTGTTCACAGTTTACACTGATGCATTTGGTACAGGGCTTGGTGCAGTTTTGATGCAAGAAGAAAGGGTAGTATGTTATGGAGGTAGACAGTTAAGAGTTCATGAGAAGAACTACCCTATCCATGACCTAGAATTGGCTGCCATAGTATTCACGCTAAAGACTTGGCGTCATTATCTACTTGGAGAGAAGTTCGAGTTTTATACTAACCATAAATCTCTCAAGTACTTATTCTCGCAGAAGGATCTCAATCTAAGCAACAAAGATGGATGGAGTTCCTAGCGTCTTATGACTTTGAGTTTGCTTATACCCCCGGCAAGGCTAATGTGGTGGCGGATGCACTGAGTAGGCAGAGGATGACCTTGAGCCCTCTATTTGTAGAGAGGTAGAGCTTGGAGTTTATATCGACTCTTGATTTTAGACCCTCCACCGAGTCCACACCTGGTTTGTTGGCATCATTAGAAGTGCGATCTACTCTTCTGGATCCGATAGGAACTTCACAGAAAGAGGACCCACATTTAGCAGATATCCTAGATAGGCTCAATAGAGGGGAGACTTCTATTCACCTCAGTGGATATTCCAAGGATGATAGAGGGTGGTTGCGACGAGTGTAACGACCCAGAAAATCTGAACCAATTTAAAAATTTTAAATTGGCTAAAATAATGGATTTTAAATATTTAAAATAAATATTTTAAATAATGGCGATGAAAACTGAGTTTGAATCGACAATTGAAAATGAATATAATTAATAATAATTATAAACAAGGCTTGAAAAGGCGCTGTAGTTTCAAAAATTGAATTCAAACTTTGTCGGACTGTACCGGGTGCAAAACAATCCAGATTTTAGTGAAACCAAAAATATTTAAATCTGTTAGTGAATACCTTTCTAACGAATCTGAAAAATCGAATTTTCATAACGGAAAGCAAAAGTTATGGCCGAATGAATTTTCAGAAAGGTCGCTATGGAATTTATATAGCCCGGGAAATTGGCCATTTTGCATACGACCTCGGAATTCGACGAAACCACTTTTGTTGGATCCAGGATGTGAAGTTATCGCTAGGTTTCAAATTTCATAATTTTTGAAGCTAGTATGTGAGCGTGGCAAAGGAAAATGTGTTTTGTTCAATTACAGTTAAATTGGATCGACCAGAAATGGGCCTTTTTGCAAACGGTCTCAGAATTCGACGAAACTAGTTTTGTTGGGACCGTATCGTGAAAACATAGCTAGATTTATTTTTCTGGAATTTTTTGAATTAGTTTGTGGCCCTGGCAAATTGAAATGCACGTTCAAATTAAATATTGAATGTTTTATATTTTAATTTGAAGGAAAACTGACTGTAACAATCGAATGGGCCTTCGAAACATATCCCATTGTGTTCGGAATGGGGGTAAAACGCTAGGGTGGACGCTAGGGTATACGGCTATTCTATTTTAAACTGATTTTGACAGTTTTAAAGTGTTGCAAACCTTTGAAAAATCATATCTTTTTCGTTCGTTAACGAAATTCGATGAAATAGGAAACATCGTGATCGTGTGGACGCCTTCTACATTTTAGAAGAGACCGCATATTTTTCTGAGCCTTCTGTTATTTTTGGTGGAGTGGAACCCAATGTGAGATTTCTAATTTATAAACGATATGGAAAACGACGATGTATAAATTATATATTCGATGTATGAGTTATATAAGCGTTGTACACCTCATGTATAAGCGTTGTATAAGTTGTACGTTCGATGTATAAGTTATATATGCGTTGTAAAAATTATATTTGTGTTGAAATAGAAGTGAATTGCTATATATAAAAATATATATATATATATATATATACTCCCCTCGTCCACAAACCATGAACGATATTTATTGGTTCTGATTGGCGTGAAAATTGATTGATAGCGAATGGTTGTTTGGGATTGTTTGTGGTTGATATTGATTGATTGTGGTTGAAAAATACCCGTTTGTGGTTGAGAAATATTTGGTTGAAACCACATAGGATTAGTTTGTGGAAATGAAATAAATATATACATGCCGCCTGCGTGCGAACTAGATTCATGATCCCCATTGTCAAAAACCGCGAGGTTTTAAGGTAGAGCGAGGAGCCGTACTAGGGACGGTCCCGGTTTTAACTACCCTGCCGTTATGCTGCCGAAATTTTGAATAATATTCATGTGTTTGAATTATTTTCATTTGCTGAAACTATATTTATTCATTGAATAGAAAACCTTCATGTGTTGAATCGATATTCATTCGTTGATTAGAAATTCATGTGTTGAATAGTATTCGTGTTTTAAATATAAAAATCACATTTTTTTTATCTATATATAGAAACTATAGAAAACCTTCATGTGTTGAATCGATATTCATTCGTTGATTAGAAATTCATGTGTTGAATGGTATTCGTGTTTTAAATATAAAAATCACATTTTTTATCTATATATAGAAACGATAGAAAACCTTCATGTGTTGAATCGATATTCATTCGTTGATTAGAAATTCATGTGTTGAATGGTATTCGTGTTTTAAATATAAAAATCACATTATTTATCTATATATAGAAACTATAGAAAACCGTCATGTGTTGAATCGATATTCATTCGTTGATTAGAAATTCATGTGTTGAACGGTATTCATATTTTGAAATGAATTGTTTCATAATAAAAATCACCTTTTATCAACTATATGGACTATGTAAAATAATCTCGTTTTAAAAGGAATTGTTTTATAATAAAAATCCTATTTTCATCACCTATATAAACTATATAAAATAATAGTGTTTTGAAATGAATTGTTTTACAATAAAAATCACATTTTTATTATATACATGATTTGTTGAAATGTGAAGTGTTAAAAATAGCAACTCGTTCAAATAAATATGCATGAGTTGAAATATTCATTAATTAGCTAATGACGTGATTTTTACCTATGCATGTAACATTAGAATGAATGATGCTTTTAAACCAAATGGAATCAAATATGAAGTTGAATGGAAAATGATAAGTGATAAGAACTGTATATATGTACATGCATATTTATTGAACAGGTTATAGCAAAGGGGCTAGAGAAGAGGAATATAATTTTGTGCCCGACAAATAGGTACACATTTACTGTTTTGTTTGGGTGATGATTTTTTGAGCCTGCTGGCTAGCCGCTTGGCTTTTTCATTTTCTTTTTGACATGAGACGCCCGTGTGGCTATTTGGGAATTTTCCCAGCCCCTCCCGTACAAAGGAGGTTATGGCAAAATTTTCCAAAATTTTAAGGCGTTAGTGAAATATTTGAAGTGAAAACGATATTGAAATTGTTGAATGAACTATATTTATATAAATATATAAATATAAATAAAATTAAAACGAAACGTGGCCGTGCAGTTCGTATTTTGAAACCGTGATTTCAAACAACTAGTGCGGGAAATCCGACCATTGGATCTTCCCGAAACCGCAACCGTCGGGTTCGCCTTGGAAAAATCTTTCCAACGGCACCAATTTTGTAAAAATCCAACGATTGGATTGTCTTTAATGTTTAATTAAATCTAAAGAAAAACAGCGCCAGAAACGATTATATATATATATATATATATAATTATATTTAATCGAATAACGACGCTGCAGTTCGTATTTTGAAATCGAAACTTCAAACGATTGTACCGGGAGATCCGACCGTCGGATTTTCCCGAAACTGGAACCGTTGGATTCGTTTTGAAAAGACCTTTCTAATGATGTAAATTTTGTGAAGATCCAACGGTTAGATTTTCAGATATGTGTAAATCAAATCAGAAGAAAAACAGCGCCACGGCCGCGCTATGGCCCGAAGCGTCGTTTTGAATAAATTAGCTATTTTAAAATAAATAAAAATAGCGATAAATCGTTATAAAATATCATAAACGATATGGAATGGAAATAATCTGAATTTGCTCGATTTATGTGGTATTTGATAGTTGAATGTGTTTGGTGTGAAAATTACATTAAAGAACTAAATTGGTGCTATCGAATGATTTAACCATTGAAATAAATTGATTTGAAATTCTAAATATACGTGAATTATTTGAAAAGGCCGAGTTAATTCTCATTTCAAATAATTGACCGACGATTGAAAGTCGAAGAGGAAGACGGTGGTCGAAGACCGGAGATCTTCACCTCGTTTGGATGGTAACCGAGGTCCTGATTGGGAGGCATCCCGAAATATGGATAATGAGTGGTGATCGTCCCGACGTACGTGGTGATCGATGGGTTTGCGAGGTATTTAGTGCCTCCGGTTTCGTTCAGACCCAGAACGGACTTGTAAATGGACTGTGTGTCTGACATTAGAGTTTATTCTGTGTTGATTGATCTCTGTTAAAATACATCTGTTTGGCGGCGGAGAATTTATTCTTTTGCTTAACGCCCTTCTATGAAACGCACGAGCTCAGAGGTTGTATGTCGATGGACATCAGTGGCATGACATGAATTGCTAGTGTGACATGCCTAAGTGGCACACGATCAGGGCTTCTGTTGAAAAGCAAAGTCTTGTGGTGATGATCAAAGCACCGCCGGGGTGGCGTAGCTTTGTGTATAATGTAAAATCGCGAGCCTCACACCACGGTATGAACCAGAAACGGGAGAAGGACCTCAAGGAGGGCATGCGTTTCTTTCTAGCTAGGGTGGTGTCAGTGACCTACCAGCCCTGACATTTATATACTTTTCACCTATGTGGTTGTTGCTGTTGCGAGGCGCCTCGGTTTGATCGGACGATCCGGGTCTGATGGAGTCATTCGTTGGCTCGTTTACGCCCCAAAGGGCGGGGAGACGTAGTGTTCAGGCATAATAATCCACATCGGTGGACCGGCCCTGACAATCTAAAGGCTTGCCTGCACGCTTTCCTGTGGCTCGGGCTAGAGAGTCACGAATTCGGTAAGGACTATCTTTTGCCTTGGTTCATGATGGAAATCCAATTTCCAAATACGTGACTGTGCGATTTTGATTGTATATATATATATGTATATATATATATATATATATATATATATATATGGCGACATGATATATGGTACCCATGCCGTCTATGATTGATAGTTATGATTTGAAATTGTTTTCAAAACATATAAACACTAGCAATAATATCAAATGCCTTTGTTTTATTCGTATCAAGCATAATTTGGCCATTATAAGGTAAAACTCTATCCTCCGGTTTGCGTTGCATTGTGTAATGGGAACTGAGTCTTATAATGGCTTCATTTTTATAAAATACATTGCGTTGTTTAAAAGACAGATTTGTTTTAAAGCACTGGCAATCCAATGGAGTAAACCCATTCCACGAAAGTGGCGTGGTCCTGTGATTGGCCATATTATATATGTGTTGAGTAGATTTCTCATACCAGTCCCATGACTGACTCGTAGTTTGTTTCACTTTCAAACTCGGGTGCCCCTTTTTCTACACGGGCAGCCTTGTATTCAGGTTTAGCTGGTTCTTTCTGGATAGCTGGAGCTGAAGATGGATTCTATCATTTATCTCTTTTTATGCTGCTCAGCTCCTATTGTACATATTATGTTTGTTTTACGCTGTAGACATTTATGTATAGCTGAACTGTATTTGTACTAAGTATGATCCTGTATACTGTGTAACTCTGATGATTACTTTTATCCAGTATATTCTATTGTTCATTATCTGGTGTATTTATTTAATTCTGTTCTGCTATTATCTGTTTCTGTGTTATATTCCAAGGATTACCCTTGCCGACGTCAGTACGGGGTTTGGGGTCGTCTCAACGAGATGGAAGGCTTTGTGTTCCCCGAGTTGGGAGTTTGTTGAAGACAGCCCTTGAGGAAGCCCATCATTCTAGGATGACTATCCATCCAGGCAAGGATAAGATGTATAGAGATATGAAGAGGGTTTTATTTTGGGCTGGGATGAAAAAAGATGTAGCGGGGTTTGTTTCTCATTGTTTGGTTTGCCAGCAAGTCAAGGCCGAGCAAAGGAAGCCCGGTGGTTTACTTCATCCTTTAACAGTCCCACAGTGGAAGTGAGAGAGCGTCTCTATGGATTTCATTGATGGTTTTCCTAAATCAAGGAAAGGCAACACTAGTATTTCGGTTATAGTTGACGGGCTTACTAAGAGCGCTTATTTCATTCCTGTTAAGAGCAAGAGGATGACAACATGGTTGGCAGCAGTTTATCTTCGTGAGATAGTCCGTCTACATGGAGTACCTTCCAGTATTGTAAGTGATCATGACCCCATATTCACCAGTGAGTTTTGGAGGAGCTTGCAAGAGGCATTAGGAACACAATTGTGTTTGAGCACCGTTTATCAACTGTAACAACCTGGAATTTCAACCAATTTAAAATTTATAACTGGAAAATTGTAGTACTCAGATTTATCTTTAAAATCAGCTGTTATGATCAATTTTAATTGCGTAAATCATTCAAAATCGTGCCTCAAAGGGCTTTAGTTCAACACGGATTTGCATGCTCTATGGGGCACCGATCTCTGCGCTATTCATGGCTCCGGTGGGGGGCACAACGGTGGTTGGCGAGGCGGCGGTTGATTGGTGGCAGAAGGTCTGTGGTGGCTTGCGCGACGATGAAGGGTTGATGAACGTTGGGTTCATTTTCTACTGAAGGCAACGAGGAAGAAAGGGATTAGTGCAGCCCAGATTTTCAAAGCTATGCAATTAATTAATTCTAATTGTAATTAAGGGTTGGCTATTAGTAAATTAAAATGTTAATTGTTTAAACCCGCGCAACTTCTTCAAATGGAAATGGAATCAAGTAAACTCAAGTGCATTGGAATCGTGATTAGAAACTCTACAACGTGAAACTGACTGGGGCAGAAATGGAGCACGTTAGAATTTCAGGAAAATTCAGATGCGAACAGTACAAAAATCCTCCATTAAAAACTTACGGAGTGGAAAACAATGTGAGAACTTCTCACTATGATTTTTTTTACAGTTATTTATTTTATAATTGCATATATGAACTGCTAGTATTTATTTTTATCAATTATTAATTTTATAAATTGTATACGGTGCCTATTAACTCACCTCCCTATCCACAGACCATGCATGATTTAATTGACTGTATTGCGTTGTGATTACTATGTGAATAAAATATATAATGGCTTGAATAGAACGCACCACGCAGCGACCATTCTCGAATTTCAACCATTATCTTCAAATTGATGTAACGGGAGATCCAACTGTCGGATTCTCCAAAAACCAGAACTGTTGGGTTCGTATTGAAAAGAGCTTCCCAAATAATATAAGAGATTTGAAATCTAATGGATATATTTGGAATCTAATGGTTAGCTTTGGAAATATGTCCAAATCAATTTCAGAAAAGGTCGCCATTGATGCTGTTCGGTGGCCGTTATTGGAAACCGACTATAAAGGCCTTAATAAAATTACTAAAAATATGGAAAAATTGGGTAAAATCATTATAAATGATTTGGAAAGATTTTTGGATGAAAATTCCATATTTGAAAAGACAAAAGATATTTTTATCTGAATGAACTAGTTATTAACTAGAATAATAATCCAATGTTTTTAAATAAATAAACTAGACTTGAAAAAGGGTTTTCAATCTAACCAGATTTTTTCCAACGAATAAATTGGATTTTGGGGTTTATAGTGAACAATGTTTTAAATATTAGTCTTTCTTTAACCCAATTAACAGTGAAGATACGATTTGGATCGACCGAGAGGGAGGGTCGTTACATCACCCTCAGACCGATGGACAGACAGAAAGGGTGAATAGAGTTATTGAGGATCTTTGAAGACTGTGTATCCTAGACTTTGGAGGGACTTGGGAAGAGCATCGTTCATTGGTAGAATTCGCCTATAACAACAATTATCAGACTAGCATTAGCATGGCACCCTTCGAGGCATTATACGAACGACCCTATAGATCACCGAGTTGTTGGTGGGAGTCTACGGAAAGGCTTCTACTTGGACTTGAGACGATTAAGGAAACTTCAAAGAAGACTGATCTTATTCGCTGGCGCATGAAGACAGCTCAGGACAGGCAGAAGTCCTACGCAGATAAGAGAAGAACTGATATTGAGTTTGAAGTAGGAGACATGGTTTTCATCAAGGTATCACCTTTGAGGAATGTAGTTCGTTTTGGATCTATAGGGAAATTGACACCGAGATTTGTAGGGCCATTTCCCATAACATAAAGGATTGGTCAAATGGCTTATAAAGTGAAGTTACCAGAGAGACTGGCCGGTGTTCATGATGTTTTCCACGTTTCTCATTTACGGAAGTGCTTACATGATAACGCAGAAGTGGTTGAGCCTATTATGCTTGAGAAAGTAGAGGTGGAATGGGAAGCGATAGTTAGACGAGTTCCTACCCGTATTCTTGGATCAAAGGTTAAGAAACTTTGCAATCGATAGGTCAAATTGATGAAGGTTCAATGGGGAGATGACCACGAGGATGCAACTTGGGAGACTGAAGACAAGATTCACGCTTCGTACCATTTTCTTTTCTATGGTATGTTCTTAACTTCTTTTCCAAAGCTTTTTATTCGTACTTGCTTCTATCATTTAGGTATACCCTACCAATTGAATCTTCGACCTTTAGGTAGAAATCCAATGGATGTAAATATGTGTTTGAAACATGTTATGTTTGATGGATGCAAGTGGTAGCTAATGGTTGCTCGTGGATACATATACACACATATTAAGCACTATTTCGGCTCAATCACTCTCTTACTGCATATTGATGTGTGTGCATTTTTCTTCTTTTATGGATGGAAATGGGTGTATCATCATATGGATGTTGCATTTGTGTTGATGATTTCGCACGCGTATAGTATTTACATGATATATTAGGGCTATTTGCATACATGTTGGATTCATAGCACTGACATATATTGCGTTAAGGAGGTCGACTGAATCAGTAGATCGCCTGATCTTTCGCATTAGTATAGGGTCATATACACACACCTTTGGATATGTTCATATAAGCATTAGAAATATTTTAAGGACAACGGATGCCTGTGATTGGTTGGATGAGTTGATAGATGATGGATGTTAGGATATACATTCTTCTTAACTTGGAGATTTCGGGGACGAAATCCTTTAAGTAGGGGAGAATGTAACATCCCATAATTTTAAAGTACACTATAAAGATAAACTAAATAATACATAATTGAATAATTAAAATTAAGTAAAACGGACTACGCCATTGAGTCTGTCTCGGAATTCTACTTAAAATGGACCCCAAGTTTGCATAAAACGGACATCGTATGAAGAAGATATTTAGGTTTGAAGTTTGTATACATATAAGCATAATATATATATATATAAACTAGTCCATAATTCAAAATCAATCAGCGGAAAAAGGGGGAATTCGACCTGTTAGGGGTTGACCCCGTACCCCATAGGTGTCGACCCTACACAGGGGGGTCGACCCCTGGGTCAACCCCTATGTCGACCCCTGGGTCAACCCCAGTTAGATCAAGGGCAGATCTAGTTCTGTGAATGTGGACTAGTTTCTTGAACAAATTCATTGACCATAGGCTATAAACTAGGACCTCATTTCGATTGTTTAATTCACCAAAACAATGGAGACAACGAGGTGTTGCCCCAATCAGATTAAACTAGCCTATTCTCCTGCAACAACAACTTATTAGCATACAAGAATCTCTGCTACAACATCTACAGTCAATTCTCTGTTCTTTAGATCTTGTCACATCGAGTTCATGTTATTTTTAGATATAAACATTTAATAGTAATATTGACATTTTTACAAGTTGGATCTAAACATGTGCCTGAATCATAACTAAACAGGTCTGCCATTAATTGTACACCCGATCCTCTGTTTAGTTATTACGTGCCTATCTTTATTATATATATTTTGTCATTTTTTCCTGATAGTATCACCGTATGCCTATCTTGTTATTATGCCTAATCATGTCACCATTTCCCTATTATGTTAGTATGCATATTTCTGTCTTCATATGCCTAATTTGAATTTACGCCTATTTTTGTTCTCTTCTCTCCCTCCTTCCCTTTTTTTATAGCCAGGCTACCTTCGAGCCTAGGCCTATCGCTGGAATATGCGAGCGCACAAAATTGGGAATGAAAAATTTGGGGCATAGCTTATATTGAAAAACATGATTGGGATTTAGGAATAATTTATACCTTGATCAAAACTTTACTTTGGGGCATAACTTGTATTGTGAATCAGAGTGGGACTTGGGGCATAATCTTGGATAAACATGGAAAATTGTTTAATAATGAACATGCCTAGATTTATAGTAATTAGAAACTGTAACCACACTTAAACACAAGGTTATATTACACTTGTGGTAGAGGTCTGCCCGGAACTGCCCGGAAAATCCAACGTCCACAAGTGATTAATCTAATGTGAGGGGTTGAGTGCATAAATGTACACGTATCAGTGCTAAGACACGAGGTTAATTCCGACTTATGGTAGAAGTCTGCCTGGAACCGCCCGACATATCCAACATCCACAAGTTGTAGACTTAATGTGAGAGGTCTAGTCCATTAACAGCCATAAATGGATGAATGATAATAACTTGTTAACCTGTAATACTTAACCTATTTAAATCTATGGGGGTTACATGGACCTGTCAAATTGAGTAGAGGTTAAGTAAACTTTCTTCAATCAGTGGGCGTTAAGTTAATCTTGTTAAATTTGTGGGGGCGGGTTATATATATAAACCCTACAAACTTAACCTATTTTACATGTGGGGGTTATGCAATCTTATTAAACTATTAGGCATAACCAGTCAAAATCCGAGTAGTGGGGATGCAGGCCTAGGGGTAGCTTGCAACATCTGTTGTGTGGGACCCTTATCAGTCAGTAACCCATCTTGGTATCAAACGGGAATCCCGAACTAGGTCGGGGTCTGGGCACGCTTATTGAGTTGTTTATAAGAGGCACTTAAGTGAGGGTGTCGATAGCACGGGATCCAACGGAGTCTTGTGCGTGCATGGGTCCGGCTTGCTCAGGAAAATTAAGACGATGTGACATTAGTAGATGGTTGTGCATCTCGTTAATAAAGGGGTTTCCACTTTAGGAAGTGATACATCCTACTGTGGAGCCAACACAGGTTGCCTACAGGGTAGGGAGCCAATCGATTGGGGAAGTAATTAGGGTACATCTAGTCTTGCTTGTTAGAAGCCCATTATTCTTGTTGGGGGTAACACCTGTCATTTCTGTTGGGCTGCCCGTTATTATTGTATGGAGAAAAATCCCGTCAGTAGACGTACTGTAACGATACGGATTTCGCCCAGACCTAATCGATCGCTAAATCGACCAAGACCGTTCGAATCCCGCATACGCTAACTCTGGGCATACAACACGTTAGAACAAATAACAGAAGACTTTTATAAACATCATAATGATGTTACATTAGAGTATAGAATATCAGAGTACATCGAAATATAATACAACGGAAGATTAATTTACAATAAATGTAATATAATGTAGCGGAAACAAATAACCCAGCGGAAGACTATCAATGCTCTGGACATAGCTTTGAGCTTTGATCCAGAATCCTGCTCAATAAATAAATATCTGCAAAACAAGCCACTTGACTGCCCATGCAGAAATATGGGCACCCGAGTTTGCAAGTGAAACAAACTACGAGTCACTCATAGGAGTGGTATGATAAATCTTACTTAACTTATCTAACAATACGGCTAACAACATGACCATGCCGCTAACGCGGAACGGATTTACTCCATTGGATTGCCAGTGTATAAATTAAGTAAATCTTTTAAAAATAGTGCAATGCTTTTTAGAAAAATGAAATCATTATAAGACTCAAGTCCCATCAGACAATGCAACGCAAACCAGAGGATAGAGTTTTACCTTATAATGATCAAACATGATTGATACGTATAAAACTTGATATTATTATTAGTGTCTAATCATTTAAAACACTTTCAAAATAATTGTATCAATCCTAGACAACATAGTATCCCATCGTACTATGTCGCCATTTATAGGTTTACAATCAAATCCGTAATGTCATATTGGAAATTGGGTTTCCATCATGAGTCAAGGCTAGGGATGATCTCCTTACCTATTCGAGACACTCAAGCAAATCTCTCAGGGCTCGGATGCTGGCGAACCTTGGATCCTGCAGGGCCAGTCCACAAATACTTTAGTGGATTAGTTATGCCTGAACACACGTTTCCCGATCCTATTGGACCTATCACTTGGCCAGTAGCGACCAATATATCGAGGCCTCGAAATCTATCATCCACATAAGTAAAAATGTTTGGGCTACATACCATGACACCACTTCTAGCTAGAAAGAAACGTCATGCACTTTCTGCGTTCCCTTATCCCGTTTCTGACTCTTACCAGGGTGTGAGGCTCGCAACGTTACGCTATACACAAACCTATGCTAATTAGAGCTATGCTTTGATCATCAACCACAAGGCTCTACTTTTCAACAAAATCCTTGATCATTTGCATCTTGGCATGCCACATTGACAATCCACGCCATGTAACTGATATCTAACAATATATAGCCTCTGAGCTCGTACGTCTCAGAGAAGGGTGTTAAGCAAGAGAATAAATTCTTCGCCACCAAACAGATATATATTTAATAGAAATCAATTTACATAGAACGAATTTCAATGTCAGACACACATCCATTTACGAGTCCGTTCTGGGTCTGAACGAAATCAGAGATACCTTATTCCTCGTCCCGTATGTCCAATACGGAAGAGAGGTGCTTGCATATCCGGAAAATTAACAAGTGCGTCCGGACAACTACCGCTTTAACCCTTTACTGGGAGCTAACCAATGCAGGGCATCAGTAGTCGTCCATTCGATGTGAAGATCGCCGGTCTTCAAACACCGTCTTTAATATCTTCGATTTAAATCGTCGTATAATTATTTGAAATGTGATTGAACTATGTCTTTCTATTAATTCTCGAATATATATCATTTCATATCGTTAATATTGTTTTATAACGATCTATCGCTATTTTTATTTATATAAAAAAATAATCCAATTTAATTTAACGACGCTTCAGGTCAATAGTCGGCCCCGACGCTATTTTTACCCAAATTTGATTTACAAATTTCTCGAAATCTAACCGTTGTATTTTAACAAATTAATATCGTTGGAAAGATCTTCCCAATGCGTACCTAATGGTTCCAGTTTTGGGAAAATCCGACGGTCAGATCTTTCGGAATAATCGTTGAAAGTTACGATTCCAAAACGCGAACTACCGCATGCGATTCATTTAATTTTAATTTATATTTACATATATATATATATATATATATAAATCGTTCAACGATTTTACTAACATATTAAAAATGATGATTTCAACAAACAAACCGTACATTAGTATTTAAACATTTTCCTATTTTACTAACTTGTAAGATGTGACATTTCTAAATGAAACTAAATAAACATTAAAATGTACTTTCTAACCTCTAAACAGTTTCCAATGTACATGTTATTTTTATTAATGAATCATTTTATATACTAAAAATTTACATAAATTTTCTAATAAACTTGTTATTCTAAATAATGAATCATTTTTTACATTAAAAATGTTTCTTTTTAATGTTTACATAATTTTTTGACCATTCCTGTGTTCACTTATATGTAATAAAAGAAAGTTTCATTGTCTTCACAATTCCTACCTTTCATATGTATAAATAAAAAGAAGAATTTTATTTATACAACAATTCTATATTTTATATGACAAATAAAAAGAGAATTTTATTATTTACATGTATTCTATATTTCATATGTCTAAATAAAAAGAAGAATTTTATTTATACAACCATTCTATATTTTATATGACAAATAAAATGAAGATTTTTATTGTCTACATGTATTCTATATTTCATATGTATAAATAAAAAGAAGGATTTTATTTTCATAACATTTTCTATGTTGCTAATGACAAATAAAAAGAATAATTTATTTATATACAGATTTTCTATATTTTTAATGACAAATAAAAAGTAGAATTTATTTTGCATAACATGTTCTACATTTCTAATGACAAATAAGAAGAAGTATTTATTTGTCTACATGTTCTACATTTCTAATGACAAATAAAAAGAAGTATTTATTTGTCTACACGTTCTACATTTCTAATGTATAAATAAAAAGAAAAATTTATTTGTCTATATGTTTTACATTTGTAATGACAAATAAAAAGAAGTATTTATTTGTCTACATGTTTTACATTTCTAATGACAAATAAAAAGTAATATTAATTACTCTACATGTTCTACATTTCTAATGTATAAATAAAAAGAAGAATTTATTTGTCTACATGTTTTACATTTCTATTGATAAATAAAAAGAAGTATTTATTTGTCTACGTGTTTTACATTTCTAATGACAAATAAAAAGAAATATTTATTTGTTTACATGTTCTCTGCATTTCTAATGTATAAATAAAAAGAAGAATTTATGTTTGCATAGCATGTTCTAAACTTCTAATGACAAAATAAAAAGAGAATTTATTTGCTACATGTTTTCTGCATTGCATATGACAAAAAAAAGAGAATTTTGTTTGTCTACATGTTTCATATTACCTATATATAAATAAAAAGAATTTTTGTTCGTATAACAACTTCTATATTTAGCATGGCAAATAAAAAGGAATATTTTTACTTGCTTACAATTTCAGACTTCATCATGACAATAAAAGAAATATTTTTATTTGCATGCAATTTCTAATTCCAACATGAAAAATAAAAAGAAATATCTTTATTTGTATACAATTCTATTTTAAACATGACAAATAAAAATGAACATTTATATTGGTAAACAAATTTCTATCTTTAACATGACAAATAAAAATGAACATTTATTTGTATACAAATTCCAATCTTTAACATGACAAATAAAAGTGAACAGTTTTTTATACAAAAATTTCTACCTTTAACATGACAAATAAAAATGTGAATTTTTATTTGTATACAAATTCCTACCTTTAACATGACAAATAAAAATGAATATTTATTTGTATACGAATTCCTATCTTTAACATGACAAATAAAAGTGAGAACATTTATTATTGGTAAACAAATTTCTATCTTAAACATGACAAATAAAAATGAACATTTATTGTATACAAATTCCTATCTTTAACATGACAAATAAAAGTGAACATTTATTCGTATACGAATTCCTATCTTCAACATGACAAATAAAAGTGAACATTTATTATTGGTAAACAAATTTCTGTCTTTAGCATGACAAATAAAAATGTGAATTTTTATTTGTATACAATTTCAATATTTAACATGACAAATAAAAATGAATATTTTTATTTGTATACAATTTCAATATTTAACATGACAAATAAAAATGAATATTTTTATTTGTATACAATTTGCAACAACTCCATTATATTCAATTAAATCAAACAGATCACCACAAAACCGCATGAACCAATTCAAATCAAATCACATACAACAACAAACTGAATTTAACAACGTATATGTAAGGATATTTAAACACGATAATAATTAATTAATTTTAATTATTTAAATAGAAATCTCACCTTGATGATTTTAGAAATCGATTAATAATGACTGTTTTAATAAAATTAAACAAGTGTTTAATTTTATCATAAATTCCTTCTAGCTCCGTTTCTGTTCTGGTTTGTTCCTTGTTGTAGAACTCAATTTTGCGGTTCCAACGCATCAAATTTCATCGAATTCTGAATTAATATGATCAAGTTATCACATTTTATACATTTGATACAAATTTAATTAAATTACATAATTAATTTAATTTAATTAAATGACTAAGCAGTGTAAACCTTCTTCCTCCATCGCATACTCCTGCGCAAGAAATCGAACCCGTTCTCAAATGAAACCCTTGCCTGTGCACTGAAATCCATGCCACTGGAGGTCGATCCAAGATGCTTCCGCCGTAGCCCTAGGCCAGAGCTTCCACCGCTCGGTACCACTCCTCTTTCGCGTGCCCCATCAGCCCCCAATTCGACCACGAACAGCGCCGGTTCTTGGCCCCAAATCGAACGATCCACTTACTTAAACTCCATCTCAACCGTTGAGCAACTAGATCTCTCTTAGTACTTTGGTTTGGCTTCAGAAAGTTGCTTGAATTAATTTATGGATTTCGAGTTTCATGAGGAAGAAGGTGGGAGCGTGGCTGCCATCCATTCTGTTTAGTGGCGGCTAGGCTTTGTAAAATAGGGTTTAGATTATCCACTATTTATAATATAATATAATTAAATTCCCTAATTTACAAAAAAAAAACCCGTTACTTCTTAATAACTCCAAATCCATCCCAAAGAATGTTTCCCCTAGCCAAATATTCCAGACATAATGGACTAGGTTTCATCGGCCCATTTGATCGTTTCAGCCCATTTTTCTTTAATTTAAAATATAAAACATTTAATTTGATCGTACATTTTAATTTACTGGGGCCACATACAGACTCCAAAAATTCCGGAAAAATAAATCTAGCTATGTTATGACGATACGGTCCTAACAAAATTAATTTCATTGAATTTGGAGACCTTTTGAAAAATGGCCTTTTTTTGGTCGATCCAATTTAACTGAAATTGACAGAACAAGTTTTCTTTTGCAGCGCTCACATATTAATTCCAAAAATTATGAAAATTGGAATCTAGTAATAATTCGACATTATGGATACAACCAAAGTAGTTTCGTCGAAAACGGAGGTTGTTTGCAAAATGATTATTTTTAAGGGCTATATATTATATTGAATTCCATAGCGACTATTCTGAATTTTAAACTGGACATAACTTTTTATTCCTGTTATGAAATTTGTATTTTTCTCATTCCTTAGAAAGATATAGATAAACAGATTTAACTATTTTTGATTTTACTGAAGTCCGATTTATTTTGAATCCTGTACATTCAGTCAAAGTTCAAATTCAATTTTTCAAACTACCGCACTATTTCTAACTCCTTTTATAATTAAAATATATTCATTCTAACTTTATTTAAAATAAAATTTTAAATCATTATTATTTAAAATAAATCATTTTAAATATTCCAAAATTCAATAAAATAACTAAAATAAATTGTTTAAATTAGTTCTGATTTTTCGGGTTGTTACATTCTCCCCCACTTAAAATCTTTTCGTCATCGAAAAGGAACGGAGCCAAAAGTTGTTTAACTAACTAAGACAACTTTCATTCTTTTATTGGTTTCAATAATTTTATTAGTTGAACTAATAATCACACAACACAATCATCAATCCATTAGTTGATTAGCTTTTCAAATATATATAACTTTTATATATTCAAAAATCATATTTTCTAAGATCAGATTATATATACAATCACAAATACGTTAATAATAAACTTGTCACTCTCAACTCATTCTGGGGCATTACTAACCCCATCTCTAACGAGTTTTCTCATTCTAGGATACTACTGATCCTATCTCTAATGAGTATTCTTTTATAGGATATTTCTAATCCTATCTCTGATGAGTCTTTTGTTCATTTCTAACGAGTTGTTCCCCCAAAGACTTGAGTTAACCAAAGCTCTAATACCAACTGTAACGATATGGATTTCATCCAGACCTAATCGATCGCTAAATCGACCAAGACCATTCGAATCCCGCATACGCTAACTCTGGGCATACAATACGCCAGAACAAATAACATAAGAATTTTATAAACATCATAATAATGTTACATCATAGTACACCGAAATATAATACAGCAGAAGATTAATTTACAATAAATGTAATACAATGCAGCGGAAAAAATAACACAACAGAAGACTATCAATGCTTTGGACACAGCTTTAAGCTTCGATCCAGAATCCTGCTCAATAAATAAATATCTGCAAAACAAGCCACTAGACTGCCCATGTAGAAATATGGGCATCCGAGTTTGCAAGTGAAACAAACTACGAGTCAGTCATGGGACTGATATGAGAAATCTTACTTAACTTATCTAACAATAGGGCTAATCACAAGACCACGCTGCTAACGCGGAACAGGTTTACTCCATCAGATTACCAGTGTATAAATTAAATAAATCTTTTAAAAACAATGCAATGCTTTTTAGAAAAATGAAATCATTATAAGACTCAAGTCCTATCACATAATGCAACGCAAACCGGAGGATAGAGTTTTACCTTATAATGATCAAACATGATTGATACGTATAAACTTATATTATTATTAGTGTCTAATCATTTAAAACACTTTCAAAATAAATGTATCAAACCTAAACGACATAGTACCCCATCCTACTATGTCGCCATATATAGGTTTATAATCAAATTCGTAATCTCGTATTGCAAATTGGGTTTCCATCATGATTCATGAGTCAAGGCTAGGGATGGTCTCCTTACCGATTCGATACACTCTAGCAAATGTCTCAGGGCTCGGACGCTGGCGAACCCTTGGATCCTACAGGGACGGTCCATAAATACTTTAGTGGATTAGTTATGCCTGTACACAAGTTTCCTGGTCCTATTGGAACTATCACTTGGCCAGTAGCGACCAATATATCGAGGCCTCGAAATCTATCATCCACATAAGTAAAAATGTCTGGGTTCCATACCATGACACCATTCTAGCTAGAAAAAAACGTCGTGCACTCCCTGCATTCCCTTTTCAACAAAAACGTAGTGCACTCCCTGCATTACGCTATACACAAAGCTATGCTTATTAGAGCTGTGCTTTGATCGTCAACCACAAGGCTCTGCTTTTCAACAAAAGCCTTGATCATTTGCATCTTGGTATGCCACATTGACAATCCACGCCATGCAACTGATATCTATCAATATATAACCTCTGAG
Source organism: Allium sativum (assembly GCA_030737875.1). Taxonomy (NCBI): domain Eukaryota; kingdom Viridiplantae; phylum Streptophyta; class Magnoliopsida; order Asparagales; family Amaryllidaceae; genus Allium; species Allium sativum. Next base: position 252,674,391 of record CM060919.1, read on the forward strand.
CTCGTATGTCTCAGAGAAGGGTGTTAAGCAAGAGAATAAATTCTCCGCCACCAAACAGATATATATTTAATAGAAATCAATTTACACAGAATGAATTTCAATGTCAGACACACATCCATTTATGAGTCCGTTCTGGATCTGAACGAAGACAGAGACACCTTATTCCTCGTCCCGTATGTCCAATATGGAAGAGAGTTGCTTGCATATCTGGACAATCAACAAGTACGTCTGGATAACCACCACTTTAACCCTTTACTGGGAGCTAACCAATGCAGGGCATCAGTAGTCGTCCATTCGATGTGAAGATCGCCGGTCTTCAAACATCATCTTCATTATCTTCGATTTAAATCGTCGTATAATCATTTGAAATGAGACTGAACTCGGTCTTTTCAAATAATTCTCGAATATATATAATTGAAACCATTTCATATCGTTAATATTGTTTTATAACGATCCATCGCTATTTTTATTTATATAAAAATAGCTCAATTTAACTTAACGACGCTTCAGGTCAATAGGCGGCCTTAACGCTGTTTTTACCCAAATTTGATTTACACATTTCTCAAAATATAACCGTTGGATTTTAAAAAAATTAATATCGTTGGAAGGATCTTCCCAAAGCGGACATAACGGTTCCAGTTTTGGGAAAATCCAACGGTCGGATCTTTCGGTATAATCGTTTAAAGCTACGATTGCGAAACGCGAACTACCGGTCACGATTCGTTTAATTTTAATTTGTATTTATATTTACATATATAAATAGAATTCGTTCAACGATTTTACTAACATATTAAAAATGAAGTTTTCAACAAACAAAGTATATATTAGTATTTCAACATTTTCCTATTTTACTAACCTGTAAAATGTGACATTTCTAAATGAAACTAAATAAACATTAAAGTGTACTTTTTAACCTCTAAACAATTTCCAATGTACATGTTATTTTTATTAATGAATCATTTTATATATTAAAATGTTTCTATTTAATGTTTACATAATTTTTCTAATAAACATGTTATTCTAAATAATGAATCATTTTATACATTAAAAATGTTTCTTTTTAATGTTTACATTATTTTTTGACCATTCCTGTGTTCACTTATATGCAATAAAAGAAAGTTTCATTATCTACACAATTCCTACTTTTCATATGTATAAATAAAAAGAAGAATTTTATTTATACAATAATTCTATATTTTGTATGAGAAATAAAAAGAAAATTTTATTGTCTACATGTATTCTATATTTCATATGTATAAATTAAAAGAAGAATTTTATTTATACAACCATTCTATATTTTATATGACAAATAAAAAGAAGATTTTTATTGTCTACATGTATTCTATATTTCATATATATAAATAAAAAGAAGGTTTTTATTTTCATAACATTTTCTATGTTGTTAATGACAAATAAAAAGAATAATTTATTTATATATAAATTTTCTATATTTTTAATGACAAACAAAAAGTAGAATTTATTTTGCATAACATGTTCTACATTTCTAATGTATAAATAAAAAGAAATATTTATTTGTCTACATATTCTACATTTCTAATGAAAAATAAAAAGAAGTATTTATTTGTCTACATGTTTTACATTTCTAATGACAAATAAAAAGAAGTATTTATTTGTCACATGTTTTACATTTCTAATATATAAATAAAAAGAAGAATTTATTTGTCTACATGTTTTACATTTCTAATGACAAATAAAAAGAAGTATTTATTTGTCTACAAGTTTTACATTTCTAATGACAAACAAAAAGAAGTATTTATTTGTCTACATGTTTTACATTTCTAATGACAAATAAAAAGAAGTATTTACTTGTCTACATTTCTAATGAAAAATAAAAAGAGGTATTTATTTGTCTACATGTTCTACATTTCTAATGTATAAATAAAAAAAAGAATTTATATGTCTACATGTTTTACATTTCTAATGAAAAATAAAAAGAAATATTTATTAGTCTACATGTTCTACATTTCTAATGTATAAGTAAAATGAAGAATTTATTTGCCTAAATATTTTACATTTCTAATGACAAATAAAAAGAAGTATTTATTTGCCTACATGTTTTACATTTCTAATGACAAATAAAAAGAAATATTTATTTGTCTACATGTTCTCTTCATTTCTAATATATAAATAAAAAGAAGAATTTATGTTTGCATAACATGTTCTAAACTTCTAATGACAAAATAAAAAGAGAATTTATTTACTACATGTTTTCTACATTGCATATGACAAACAAAAAAAAGAGAGAATTTAGTTTGTCTACATGTTTCATACTACCTATCTATAAATAAAAAGAATTTTTCTTCGTATAACAACTTCTATATTTAGCAAAACAAATAACAAGGAATATTTTTACTTGCATACAATTTCAAACTTCATCATGACAAATAAAAGAAATATTTTTATTTGCATGCAATTTCTAATTTCAACATGACAAATAAAAAGAAATATTTTTATTTGTATACAATTCTATTTTAAACATGACAAATAAAAATGAACATTTATATTGGTAAACAAATTTCTATCTTTAACATGACAAATAAAAATGTACATTTATTTGTATACAAATTCCTATCTTTAACATGACAAATAAAAGTGAACATTTATTTGTACACAAATTTCCACCTTTAACATGACAAATAAAAATGTGAATTTTTATTTGCAGACAAATTACTACCTTTAACATGATAAATAAAAATGAACATTTATGTGTATACAAATTCCTATCTTTAACATGACAAACAAAAGTGAACATTTATTATTGGTAAACAAATTTCTATCTTAAACATGACAAATAAAAATGAACATTTATTTGTATACAAATTCCTATCTTTAACATGACAAATAAAAGTGAACATTTATTTGTATACAAATTCCTATCTTTAACATGACAAATAAAAGTGAACATTTATTATTGGTAAACAAATTTCTATCTTTAACATGACAAATAAAAATGTGAATTTTTATTTGTATACAATTTCAATATTTAACATGACAAATAAAAATGAATATTTTTATTTGTATACAATTTCAATATTTAACATGATAAATATTTTTATTTGTATACAATTTCAATATTTAACATGATAAATATTTTTATTTGTATACAATTTCAATATTTAACATGGCAAATAAAAACAAATATTTTTATTTGCATACAATTTCAATATTTAACATGACAAATAAAAATGAATATTTTTATTTGTATACAATTTGCAACAACTCCATTACATTCAATTGAATCAAACAGATCACCACAAGACAGCATCAACCAATTCAAATCAAATCGCGTACAACAACAAACTGAATTTAACAGCATATATGTAAGGATTTTTAAACACAATAATTAATTAATTTTAATTATTTAAATTAGTTAAATAGAAATATCACCTTAATCGGTTTTAGAAATCGATTAATAATGACTGTTTTAATAAAATTAAACAAGCGTTTAATTTATCAACCTTCTAGCTCCATTTCAGTTCTGGTTTGTTCCATGTTGTAGATCTCAATTTTACGGTTCCAACGCATCAAATTTCATTGAATTCTGAATTAATATGAACAAGTTATCACATTTTATACATTTGATACAAATTTAATTAAATTACATAATTAATTAAATTTAATTACATGATTAAGCAGTTTAAACCTTCTTCCTCCATCGTATGCTCCTGTGCTAGAAATCGAACCCGTTCTCAAAAGAAACCCTTGCATGCGTACTGAAATCCATGCCACTAGAGGTCGATCCAAGATGCTTCCGCCATAGCCCTAGGCCATAGCTTCCACCGCCCGGCACCACTCCTCCCTCGCACGCCCCGTCTGCCCCCAATTCGACCACGAACAACTTCGGTTCCTGGCCCCAAATTGAAAATCCACTCCTTTAAACTCCATCTCAACCGTTGACCAACTAGATCTCTCTTAGTACTTTGGTTTGGCTTCAGAAAGTTTCTTGAATTAATTTATGGATTTCGAGTTTCATGAGGAAGAAGGTGGAAGCGTGGCTGCCATCCATTCTGTTTAGTGGCGGATAGGCTTTGTAAATTAGGGTTTAGATTATCCGCTATTTATAATGTAATATAATTAAATTCCCTAATTTACAAAAAAAAAACCGTTACTTCTTAATAACTCCAAATCCATCCCAAAGAATGTTGCCCCTAGCCAAATATTCCGGACATTATGGACTAGGTTTCATCGGCCCATTTGATCGTTTCAGCCCATTTTTCTTTAATTTAAAATATAAAACATTTAATTATTTAATTTGATCATACATTTTAATTTACTGGAGCCACATATAGACTCCAAAAATTCCAGAAAAATAAATCTAGCTATGTTTTGACGATACGGTCCTAACAAAATTAATTTCGTTGAATTTAGAGACCGTTTGAAAAATGGCCTTTTTCTCATCGATCCCATTTGACTGAAATTGAAAAAACACGTTTTCTTTTGCTGCGCTCACATACTAATTCCAAAAATTATGAAAATTGGAATCTAACAATAATTTGACATTCTGAAACCAACCAAAGTAGTTTCGTCGAAAACGGAGGTCGTTTGCAAAATGGTTATTTTTAAGGGTTATATATTATATTAAATTCCATAGAGACTATTCTGAATTTTAAGCTGGACATAACTTTTTATTCTCGTTATGAAATTTGAAATTTTCACATTCGTTAGAAAGATATAATTAAACCGAATTAAATATTTTTGGTTTTACTGAAATCCGATTTATTTTGAATCCTGTACATTCAATCAAAGTTCAAATTCAAATTTTCAAACTACCACGCTATTTCTAATTCCTTTTATAAATAAAATAAATATATTCATTCTAACTTTATTTAAAATAAATTTTTAAATCGTTATTATTTAAAATAAATCATTTTAAATATTCCAAAATTCAATAAAATAGCTAAAATAAAAATTTTAATTGGTTCTGATTTTCTGGGTTGTTACACGTGCACCTAACTCTACCATCTTGTTCTTTTTGGGATCATCTTGTTTCTGTTATGCTAGTATTGGTGTAGAGAAAAATACTTGAGAAGCGCAATATATCCTGCCATGTTTATTCCATGTACCATGCTCAGTTTGTTATACCTATCTTATGATATTTTTTATCTCTCATCCAGTTTATATGCCTACCATGATGCTTTTACTTATTTATATGCTAAAAGTAACTGGACTCGCCACGCTTTATTTCTGACCCACTTTATTTCCACTTCTCTCTCTTCCATTTCTTCCTCCCAGGTTCTCAGGGTGAGAATACTCAGGCTTTACTTGGATTCTCTCTTTCACTCTACTTGGAGCTGCTTAGATGTACTGCTTTGGTTTTCTGTCTTCTCGGATATGGCTATATTTTGGGGACTATGCTTTTCACCTATTATTGTACTCTGGTGATTTTAGGATAAGAGAGAAGTTTTAAATTGATGTAATGGGTTTTCTGCATTTCAGACTTATTATGTAATTTGGTTTTTGACCACGATGGTTTCTATTTAATAAAGTTTTAAATTCATTTGTCATTTTATATATGTCTTATGATGTTTCTATTTCTGTTTTCCTATAACGCTCCATGAAACATAATGCATTCTGATAAAGAGTGAAATTAACGGACATGGGGTGTCACATTGTTTCAAGCTCTTTCCTGAACGAGTTTCGGTCCGTTTGGCTTTTTTATTTCTTTGATTCATAGATTCCAACAGCTTGATTTTCGACCTTTGATGGACTTTCGATTGATTTGTGGTGAACGAATTTATAATCGATAATCATGAGATTTAATTTACGTTATTAAATCGTGAATTCTTCATTCGATCGATATTTCGATTGCTAATATACGAGATTTTCCACTTTGAAATTATATAAAAGGGTTTTATATTATTAGTAGATACCAAAATCATTTATTAAAATGGTTTCTAATCCTACTACATTACATGAAGTTATTTTATAAATTGCTTTATAAATCTACTTGTATATATTTGATAAACGTTTTTCTTGTTCATATGAGAAATCTAATTAAACGCCTTAGTAAAAACAAGGACTATGACCCCTTGTGTTTTCTTCGACGGTTAAATCTTGGACTCATTCAATTGAAAACCGTGGCAATGATCGTTTCGTGCTTTTAGTAAAATATATAACTTGTTCGTAAATATTTGAGAAGAGCAAGTGGTTATGAAATATGTAGCTTAACTCTTATATTTACTAGCTTAGGGTATCTTGCACTAACAGCGATCTTCGGATTCGCTGGGAGCTTCGGTTCGTGTTGTTTGGCGATCTTTGGATTCGCGGGGAACTTCGGCTCATGTTGTTTGGCGATCTTTAGATTCGCGGGGAACTTCGGTTCAACTTGTATGATGTGTAGTGATATTCGGATTCGCGGGGAACTTCTGTTCAACTTATATGGTGTGTGGCTAACTTCGGATTCATGGGGAACTTTAGATCAAATTGTATGGTGTATGGCGATCTTCGGATTCACGGGGAACTTCAGTTCATCATGTGGGTTCTGATGTATGGGGATCTCAGTGGGGTATTGGTTGGACACTTTTGGGCTTTCATGCTTATGGGTTAGCATGATCGTTGTTGTTGATATGTCACTATCTACCTATATCTCTATTTCTATCTTGGTTTATTCTGATAAGTATAGCTAGACTGATCCGTTTATTGTTTATTTTCTTATAAATAGTACCAGGGTCAGACCAAGGTATTACAGGTACATCTCATGACTTCTCGTGGGGACCACTCTTGGCTTTTGCTATCTACATTCGAGTTGTAATTATTGATTTTTACATGTATATGAAATAGCAACATTTTTGTATACGTATTCTTCTGGCTAGAACTTGTACCTATTCTTTTGTTGTATAGTGGATCAACTATGACCACTATCTTTGTATTTATACTCATGTGTTATATTCATATCTATTTCCACCTTAGTGATGTGAATATCTGTGTCTGACTCTGATTTTATTGTTATGTATTTTATATTGATTCCGAATTATATATAGCCAATGTGTAGTCGATTTGAACTTGAATTAGATGTGTCGGATTTCCTTATGAGATTTGGAAATTAAGACCACATTATCCGGCATGTTTAACACTCGTTCAAAGCAAATATATAGATGGTCACTCCTCAACAACCTTATTCTTCAGGTTAGTTGACATCATTGCTTGCAATGACCTTGGCTAACGCGAGTATAGAGGTGGGGCATTACACTTGGTATCGGAGCTAAGTTTAGAACAATATAAGATATTATGATGCAAATCATTTTCCAAAGTTTCTTAGGAAATCGTGTTTTAGGATTTAGCTCGAGTCTTAGGACTCGTCATGTCATGTCTTATATCATGATCCTTGTTTGACCAATCAAATTTATTTGACTTCATCTTTGTGACATTTTGGCTTAGAAAAACCTTGAGTCCCTTTCCTTAGGTAGGAATTTAAACTATTTCTCATTTTTGGTTGAAATAACCTTTAGGGACTTAGTTGTGAAGATTTCTAAATTATTTTATGAAACGGCTTAATAAAATAATTTTGGCCAAGTAAAATACAAATTCGTTTGAGATCAATTTTGCAAGGCAAAAGCGGATAAATTATTTCCTCTAAGAAATACGAATTGGTTGTTCATTTATTTACGATTGAAAATTTAATCCATGAATAAATAAATGCATCCTTATTTGGATGTAGTTTGTTTTACTGTGTTGAGTTGCCCATTGAGTACGTTAGGAATTCAGATCGAGATGTAGGATGCCACAATATCGATAGGAGTTTCTTAATACTTTTATGAGATAATTCTGACACAACAATTTTATTAAATATCAATAATTTGCATCTCCATTGAACCATAATATTAGTAATTTTGTATAATCGATGGTGAGGCAAATCATTAATATTGATTGCTAATTTGCAATCATTGGATGTTAATCTTAATATATTTAAGGAAAATAATATTGATGATGACTGCAACATCATCGAGAATCATTTTCGTGCTTCTAAGTAAGAATTTGTTACCATGGATGATAGTTTGAATTTGAAATAATTTTTTTCTTCTGAATTCCAATTGATTGAAGTATAATATGGTTGCACGTCGTTTATAAATTAGAGTTATATGACTTTTGCATCGGGTTTGATATGATATTTGATAGTGGATTTTTGCAATTTGTTTGTAAATACTTGAGTTAAGTCAGTGCTTATGGGACGTTTGGCTAAACTCACCTATTTACTGGCTTAATGTAAATTACACTTTCCTCTTTGATCGTTTATGATCACTTTTTGATCCATGGTTTGTGTATGCTCTCACTTGTATTGTTCGGGCACCTTTTCATTTTACATTCTTCTTGATATCTTAGGTTGATTTCTAACATTTGGGTGATTTGAATTTTCATTTTAAAATTTATGTCGAGTCTTCTTTCGAATAGTAATAAGCTATATTTTGCTTAACTATCCCGGTCTGTTGTAAATTTTGAGATATTTCTAAACCAAATTTTCAGAAAAGTCATGGTTAGGTTGTTCACGATTAAAATTTAAATAATTATTGAAAAGAGGGTTTAGAATATATAGAAATTGAGTAAGAAAATTCTAATTTGTTGAAAACACTTGTGGGAAATATAAATTAGTTTTCGTATATGTTCGTGACTTTTATTTGAACATTATACTTGTATAAACTCAAGTTATATAGTGATTTATAACTCAAAGTTAAAATTTACAAGATTATTCATAAGTGAATTTTTGTATAAGAATGATATACTAAATATGAAAACAAAAGTGAATTTCTTGACTTAATCTACTCTTATATAGATTTTGGTGAGTGCTTGGTTGTTAGTTTTCAAGTTTTTCCTTAAGTAATTGTGGGGACGTAATTTCTTTAAGGAGGAAGTCTGTAAACACCCACATATTTTACGATAGTATATTTAAATATATCGTTGTTAATCATTAATCGTGTATGTGTCCAAAAAGTCACTTTTTGCATACGGATGAATTTGAACTCGAAACCACTTCCATTGAGTTCAAAATGCTATTTAAGTGATCAAAAACCATAAACTTCGATATATTTCGAGTTTGTGAAAATTGGGACTTTGGTTGGGGCTCGGGTTATCTAACCTAGCCTACTTACTTAAGCTCCCACAGCCCTCTCACTCACCTTCAACACTTAGAAGAAATTAGAAATGGGGAGAGGAATGAGAAATTAAAATTCCTAAACCTAGAGTTGCTATTAGGAATCCAATTCTTGTAGAAATCAAGTGCAAAATCAAGGAAGAAGCTTGGGTAAGTCTATATCCATCTTCTCCATCCTGTTCTCTCTTCAATTTCTGAGAATTCTCTAAACCTAACTCTTAGGAAATTTGTCCATATGTGTTTAGGTTGAAGATTCTAGAGTTCTTGCTAAAGAGAGGTTGATCTTGCCTTGTTTTGGAATCTCTCCTTCCTTATCGAGACTAAAGTTGAGTTCTTTTAGAGCTCACATCTATGCCTCAATCTATAAGCTTGTATAGTGAGCTTATGGCACATTTGTGTTGACTATGTAGTGTGTAATTTGGATTGATTTGAGTAAACATTCCTTTTCACGAGTTTTGAATTCGAGTTTAAGTGTTTGACTCGTGTAGTATAAGTGTTTAGACGAACCATTGAGACCTCATTGTTGCTTTGATAAAGTCCTCAGCCTCCATCGATCATCGAAACCCCTCGAAATTGACTTGGCCATAAGGACAAGCCTTGAGCTGCTCCAAGTAGCAGCCACCAGTCGGTTGTTGCTGCTGTTTTACTGTAGTAGATCGATGGACACCACAGTTTACTGAATATGTTGTTTCAGGCTCTTTCCCGACTGAGTTCGGCTCGTTTGGCCTTTTTGTGTGACTTTTCAGTTTCTCTGATTCACATATTTCAGTAGCTTGATTTTTGACCTTTAATGGACTTTCGATTGATTCATGGTAAACGAATTTATAATCGATAATCGTGAGATTTAATTTACGTTATTAAAACATGAATTCTTCCTTCGATCGTTATTTCGATTGCTATTACATGAGATTTGCCACTTCAAAATTATATAAAAGGGTTTTATATTATTAGTAGATACCAAAATCTTTTATTAAAATGGTTTCTAATCCTACTTCATTATATGAAGTTATTTTATAAATTGCTTTATAAATCTACTAGTACATATTTGATAAACGTTTTTCTCGTTCATATGAGAAATCTAATTAAACGCTTTAGTAAAAACATGGACTATGACCCCTTGTGTTTGCTTCAACGGTTAATTCTTGGACTCATTCTACTGAAAATCGTGGCAATGATCGTTTCATACTTTTAATGAAATATAGAACTTGTTCGTAAGTATTTGAGTAGAGAAAGTGGTTATGGGACGTGTAGCTTAACTCTTATATTTACTAGCCTGGGGTATCTTGCACTAACAATGATCTTCCGATTCACGGGGAACTTCGGTTCATGTTGTTTGGCTATCTTCATATTCGCGGGGAACTTTTGTTCATGTTGTTTGGCGATATTCGGATTCGCAGGGAACTTCGGTTCTTGTTGTTTGTCGATCTTCGGATTCGCGGTGAACTTCGGTTCATGTTGTTTGGCGATCATCGGATTCACGGGGAACTTCTGTTCAACTTGTATGGTGTGTGGCGATCTTTGAATTCGCGGGGAACTTCGGTTCAACTTGTATAGTGTATGGAGATCTTCGGATTCGCGAGGAACTTCTGCTCATCGTGTGGGTTCTGATGTATGGGGATCTAATTGGGGTATTAGTTGGACTTTTTTGGGGTTTCATTCTTATGGGTGAGCATGATCGTTGTTGCTTATATGTCATTATCTACCTATATCTCTATTTCTATCCCGGTTTATTGATAAGTACAACTAGACTGATCTGTTTATTGTTTATTTTCTTATAATAATACTCAGGCAAGACCAAGGTATTACAGGTACATCTCATGACTTCTAGTGGGGACCACTCTTGGCTTTTTCTCCCTACATTCGAGTTTTAGTTATTGATTTTTACATGTATATTTGATAGTGACATCTTTGTGTATGTATTATTTTGGCTAGAACTTGTACCTATTCTTTTATTATATAGCGGATCAACTATAACTGCTATCTTTGTATTTATACTCATGTGTTATATTCATATCTATTTCCGCCTTAGTGATGTGAATATCTTTGTCTATCTGTGATTTTATTGTTATGTATTTTATATTGATTCCGAATTATAAATAGCCAACATGTAGTAGATTTGAACTTGAATTTGATGTGTTGGATTTCCTCAAGTGATTTAAAATTGAAACCACATTATCCGGCATGTTTAAAACTCATTCAAAGCTGATATACAGATGGACGCTCTTCAACAGCCTTATTCTTCGGGTTAGTTAACATCATTGCTTGCAATGACCTTAGCTAATGCGAGTATAGAGGTGGGGCGTTACACTTAGTATCATAGCTAAGTTCGGAACAATATAAGATATTATGGTGAGGATCATTTTCCTAAGTTTCTTCGAAAATCGTGTTTTAGGATTTAGCTCGAGTCTTAGGACCCGCCATATCCAATCTTATATCATGATCCTTGTTTGACTAATCAAATTTATTTTGACTTCATCTTTGTGACATCTTGGCCTAGACAAACCCTGAGTCCCTTTCCTTAGGTAGGAATTTAAACTATTTCTTATTTTCGGTTGAAATAACTTTTGGGGACTTAGTTGCAAAGTTGTCTAAATTATTTTATTAAACGGTTTAATAAAATAATTTTAACCAAGTAAAATACAAATCCGTTTGAGGTTAGTTTTGCAAGGCAAAAGCAGATAAATTATTTCAACTAAGCAATATGAATTGATTATTTATTTATTTACAATTGAAAATTTAATCCATGAATAAATAATTGCATCCTTATCTGGATGTAGTTTTTTTATTGTGTTGAGTTGCCCATTGAGTACATTAGGAATTCGGATCGAGACGTAGGACGCCACAATATCGACAGGAGTTTCTAAATACTTTGGTGAGACAATTACGACACAACACTTTTATTAAATATCAATGATATGCATCTCCACTAAACCATAATATTAGTAATTTTGTATAAATTGATGGTGAGGCAGATCATTAATAGTGATTGCTAATTTGCAATCATTGGATGTTAATCTTGGTATATTTAAGGAAAATAATATTGATGATGACTGCAACATCATCGAGACTCATTTTCGTGCTTCTAAGTAAGAATGTGTTACCATGGATGATGGTTTGAATTTAAAATAATTTTTTGTTTTAAATTCCAATTGATTGAAGTATAATATGGATGCCTGTAGTTTATATATTAAAATTATATGACTTTTGCATTGGGGTTGATATGATATTAGGTAGTGGATTTTTTCAATTTGTTAGTAAATACTTGAGTTAAGTCAATGCTTATGGGACGTTTGGCTAAACACGCCTATTTACCGGCTTAATGTAAATTACACTTTCCTCTTTGATTCTTTATGATCACTTTGTGATCCATGGTTTGTGTATGCTGTCACTTGTATTTCTCGGATACCTTTTCATTTTACATTCTTCTAGATCTCTTGGGTTGATTTTTAGAATTTGGGTGATTCGAATTTTCATTTGAAAATTTATCTCGAGTCTTCTTTCGAAAAGTAATAAGCTATATTTTGCTTATTTGTCATAGTCTCTTGTAAATTTTGAGATATTTCTAAACCAAATTTTCTGAAAAATCATGGTTAGTTAGTTCGCGATTAAAATTAAAATAATTATTGAAATTGAGAGTTTAGAATATATATAAATTAAGTAAGAAAATTCTAATTTGTTGAAAACACTTGTGGGAAAAATAAATTAGTTTTCGTATATGTTCGTGACTTTTATTTGAACATTATACGTGTACAAACTTACATTATATTGTGATTTATAACTCAAAGTTAGAAATTTACAAGATTATTCATAAGTGAATTTTAGTATAAGAAAGATATACTAAATATGAAAACAAAAGCGATTTCTTAACTTAATCTACTTTCATATAGATTTTGGTTAGTGCTTGGTTGTTACTTTTCGAGTTTTTCCTTAAGTAATTGAGGGGATGCAATTTCTTTAAGAGGGAAGTCTGTAACAACCTGCATATTTTATGATAATATATTAAAATATATCATCGCTAATCATTAATCGTGTATGTGTCCAAAAACTCACATTTTCATACGAATGAATTTGGGCTCGAAACCACTTACATTGAGTTCGAAATGGCGTTGACATGATCGAAAACTATAAACTTCGATATATTTCGAGTTTGTGAAAATTGGGACTTTGGTTGGGGATTGGGTTAGCTAACCTAACCCACTTACTTAAACTTCAACAGCTCCTTCCCTCTCATTTGCCTTCAACACTTAGAAGAAATTAGAAATGGGGAAAGGAATGAGAAATTAAAATTCCTAAACCTATAGTTGCTATTAGTAATCCAATTCGTGTAGAAATCAAGTGCTAAATCAAGGGAGAAGCTTGGGTAAGTCTATCTCCATCTTCTCCATCTTGTTCTCTCTTCAATTTCTAAGAATTCGCTAAACCTAACTCTTACAAAATTCATTCACATGTGTTTAGGTTGAATATTCTAGAGTTCTTGTTGAAGAGAGGTTGATCTTGCCTTTTGGAATCTCTCTTTCCATATCGAAACCAAAGGTGAGTTCTTTTAGAACTCACATCTATGCCTCAAGCTCTAAGCTTGTATAGTGTGACTATGGCACGTTTATGTTGTATATGTAGTGTGTAATTTGGATTGATTTGAGTAAACATTCCATTTCATGAGTTTTGAGTTCGAGTATAAGGGTTTTATTTGTGTGGTATAGGTGTTTCAGCGAACCATTGAAACCTCATTGTTGCTTTGATACAGTCCTTAGCCTCCACCGATCGTCGAAACCCCTTGTAATCGAATTGGCTATAAGACCATGACTTGTGCTGCTCCAGGTAGCAGCCAATAGTTGACTAGTCAAAATCCACCAGTTGACTAGTCTTATTGAATTTACTGTCTGTTAGTAAAATGACCACTCAACTAGTGAAAAAAGGACCAGTCGACTGTTGCTGCTGTTTTTTTTGTAGTAGACCAGTGGAGACCACGGTTTACTAAACAGGTTGTTTCAGGCTCTTTCCCGGCCGAGTTCGGCTCGTTTGGCCTTTTTGTGTGACTTTTCAGTTTCTCGGATTCACATATTTCAACAGCTTGATTTCGACCTTTAATGGATTTTCGATTGATTCGTGGTGAACGAATTTATAATCGATAATCGTAAGATTTAATTTACGTTATTAAAACGAGAATTCTTCATTCGATCGCTATTACACAAGATTTGCCACTTCGAAATTACAAAAAAAGGTTTTATATTATTAGTAGATACCAAAATCTTTTATTAAAATGGTTTCTATTCCTACTTCATTATATGAAGTTATTTTATAAATTGCTTTATAAATCTACTAGTATATATTTGATAAACCTTTTTCTTATTCGTATGAGAAATCTAATTAAACTCCTTAGTAAAAACAAGGACTACGACTCCTTGTGTCGATCGCTATTACACAAGATTTGCCACTTCGAAATTACAAACAAAGGTTTTATATTATTAGTAGATACCAAAATCTTTTATTAAAATGGTTTCTTTTCCTACTTCATTATATGAAGTTATTTTATAAATTGCTTTATAAATCTACTAGTATATATTTGATAAACCTTTTTCTTGTTCGTATGAGAAATCTAATTAAACTCCTTAGTAAAAATAAGGACTACGACTCCTTGTGTTTGCTTCGACTGTTAATTCTTAGAGTCGTTCGATTGAAAACAGTGGCAATGATTGTTTTGTACTTTTAGTGAAATATACAACTTGTTCGTAAATATTTGAATAGAGAAAGTGGTTATGGGACATGTAGCCTAACTCTTATATTTACTAGCTTGGGGTATCTTGCACTAACAACGATCTTTCGATTCACAGGGAACTTCGGTTCATGTTGTTTGGCGATCTTCATATTCGCGGGGAACTTCAGTTCATGTTGTTTGGCGATCTTCAGATTCGAAGGGAACTTTGGTTTATGTTGTTTGGTGATATTCGAATTCGCTGGGAACTTTGGTTCAACTTGTATGGTGTGTGGCGATCTTTAGATTCGCGGGAAACTTCTATCCAACTTGTATGGTGCGTGGCGACCTTCAGATTCACGGGGAACTTCGGTTTAACTTGTACGGTGTGTGGCGATCTTCGGATTCGCGGGAACTTCCGTTCGTCCTGTGGGTTCTGATGTATGGGGATCTCATTGGGGTATTAGTTGGACATTTTTGGGATTTCATGCTTATGGGTGACCATGATCATTGTTTCTTACAAGTCATTTTATACCTATATCTATATAGAGATCCCGGTTTATTATGATAAGTACAGCTAGACTGATCCGTTTATTGATTATTTTCTTATAAATAATACTCGGGTCAGACCAAGGTATTACAAGTACATCTCATGACTTCTAGTGGACACCACTCTTGGCTTTTGCTATCAACATTTAAATTGGAGTTGTTGATTTTTACATGTATATGAGATTGTGACATCTTTGTATACGTATTCTTTTGGCTAGAGCTTGTACTTACTCTTTTGTTGTATAGTGGATCGACTATGACCACTATCTTTGTATTTATACTTATGTGTTATATTCATATCTGTTTCCGCCTTAGTGGTGTGAATATTTGTGTCTAACTCTAATTTTATTATTATGCATTTTATATTGATTCTGAATTATATATAGCCACTGTGTAGTAGATTTGATCAAATTTCCTCATGAGATTTAAAAATTAAGACAACATTATCCGACATGTTTAACACTCGTTCAAAGCAAATATATAGATGGTCGCTCCTCAACAGACATTGTTGCTTGCAATGAACTTGGCTAATGCGAGTATAGAGGTGGGGCATTACAAAACATGCAAAGAATAATGAATAAAAAAGGAAATCTTTCAACGGAAAGCATATATATATACACACGCACATATGTGTGTGTATATGTATGTTTGTGTGTGTATGTATGCATCAACTTAATAACATAGTTACGATACAACATCATGATAAGGATTTATATCAGCAATTATAAATTCACATTATCTCACTAACAATAAAACAATGAAATAAGAGAATATACCAATTTGATATCCATGATAAAGACGTATTTACTTTTCATTTCCTCCTTTGTTGCTACATTTAAGTTCATACGTGCACAACCATATGGAATAAAAAGGAAAAATGTTTCAAAATGTTTGGACTGCACCTAAACCTAAAAGTCCCTACCCAACCTAAGGGATTCCAGTGGTTATTACATAGAAAAAGTCTACAGACACACCTATTTTTAGGGATCAAGCCTAAGAAGTTATATCCTCAGTTCTTCTCTTTCATTAAATACTCATCAGTTCATTATTATCATTGCATCTATTCAACCATCACAATCAATGTAACTTAAAACAGTCGACGTAATCACTAAAATTGATGCAATCAACATAATTGCCGAAATCACTACACTAGTAATTATAATTTTTCTTCAAGCGGGACTCAATTTTATAATTTAAACTTAATTAACAACCTATACCAACGTGATTTTGGAAATAGTCACCAAACTCGTACAAACTAGCATTGTAATGTCCTGAATTCCATTTTGAGCCCAATGGAAATAAGAGTCTCTATGCAAAAGTGATTCAATTTATAAGATCTCAATAGTATTATCGTAATTAATAATATGGTAGATAGTTATATATTAAATTAATTATATTGGAGAACATTTCTTGAATCTTCTCCACCTTGGTTTCATTGTTTTTGTACCCATACTTATCATTAACTATATATTTTGATCATTGATTGCATCAGTTACAAGCCGCTATGAATTTTTTTGAGATTATAACCATGATAATCATGCCTGCGACTACCCGCACTAACTACCACTGTTGTTTTTTACCGCCAGTAATCATCGATGCACCAATAGTTTTCCCATGTTTTCCACAATTTCGGGCAAATTACAACCATTCTTATTGGTCCAACTACATGGATTGATTCCTTATGATGTGCTCCACATGACCATGGTCTCTGATTGTCCAACTATTAAAGTTCATCCATTGAATTGTAAATCTTATAATGGACGACTGAGAGAAGATCTACGACTTCGGGTCCAGTCGAGCCTCAAATTAAAAATTGAATTTTAGACACTTCCACCTTTTGTCTAGAGCTTTCCAAATGATATAATATCCGTACTTGTTTAGAAAAACTAATTATTAATTAGTTTTTAAATAATTCATAAATTTCCATTAAAATATGGTATTCAGGGATGATCTCCATTAGAAGGGAAGATGTCAGATCTAAGAAAGCAATTCAAGATCTAAAATAAAAATAGAAAATAATAGGATGGTAACCAGCAGGGTTTCTCTCTATTTGTCGAAAAAGGATTACTGCTAGTGTAAATCACTCATAAAAACTTGAAAACACATTTTCAATTCCAAATGAAAATATATATTGTCATATACAAAATATATGTTTTTGATATCCTTGAACATAACGGAACTACAAAAACCCAAAAAGACAAAAATTCTATGAAAATTGGTCTTTTAGCATCATTATTTTATTTCAGATAATAACTTTGAAATAACTAATTAACTTCTCAAATTCACGGGTCATTACAACTTGAGATAGGGATGGTTGGATGCCTTTAGTTGGTGGTGATGCCAACTTATACTAAACATACATGCATTGCTTAAAAATCAAATTATGCTTTCTGATCTCAACCATTTCCTTTAAAATAAATTAATATTTAATAGTGCAACTGTCTCCAGTATAATGATTTGAATTCGGTTTCTTATATTGATTATTCCATCGCTATTACTTTTTTGTTTAACATTTCTAGTTGTCCTGAAAGTTAGAACATTCTACATCGTCGAGTGATAGTTCTCGATTGATAACGGGTAAGTACCAAAAGAAAATGGAGAGAATGACATGAACTTTTTCCAACATGATTGAGCTATCTACATAGGATGACCTATTTGTGACGTTCACGACATAATGGTCTCATTTCACATAGATAACTAACTATAGTTACCATAGTTGATGCTCTGGAATTCAATCGATAACTTATATATAATTCCATTAGATTTTGGACGTCGACCACATGTGGCCATAAGTAAAAGTGAAGCACACATGACCGCATTGAACATGATTTTTATTATATAGGATGATTCACTGATTACCTCGCAATCAATCTTTCAAAGGAACTTCAACTCCATCGAAAGTGGAATTTACAGCAGTTCTACCTTCTATGATTGACTGATCACCTAACTATAATATTCGATGATTCACCGATCACCTCGCTATAATAGCTATAATAGATAGTTGGTCCCTATCGGTTCTATGATTGACTATAAACAAAACAGTTTTACCTTCTTAATAGCTAGCTGGTCCCTATTAGTGATTTGTTTATAGTTAATCCAAAATCTTTTAGAGTTTGTTATTATAGCTATAATATTCGATGTTCCGGGAGAACTGGGTTCAGTTGGAATTAACAACAGTTCTACCTTCTATGATTGACTAATCACCTAGCTATAATATTCTATGATTGACTGATCACCTAGATATAATAGCTAACGGGTCCGCATCGGCTCTATGATTGACTCACAGACTCTAGCTTTAGAGTCCAACATAATCCTCAGATGAATCACTAATGGATCTAAAGCTCAAAACACTCTAATTACGAGTAACAACCTCAAAAATGAATCTGCTCGAGTAAAATGTTCAAATGAAATGCATCAGTAACTTAAGGAATGTTTAGGATTCCATTATCTAAGGATCCGTTAAACTAGATATCATATAATACAATAAGCTATTATAATAGTGTCTATGGTTGAGTATGCTATTGAAAATAGTGTAAGCGGGATTACCATTATTACCCTTACGTCGTTTATACCATTGTCGTACAATTTTCATATAACAAACCAGTACATCAGTGGATAGGAATGCACCATGATATGACGATGTTAATTCAAAATCGTAGGGGGATTGATCAGGATAATACGGCAAGGCATCGAGGCTATATGCATCAGTAGGATTCTACTGGATTGCGGATCCAGGGTGGTGGTAACGCAAAGCTGCAACTATTACCCATCTTAGAAAAAAGTCACAAAATCAAAGATGCCTCAATCACATCACAAAGTTATAGATATATTATCAAAGAAGCATGCCTGCTAAGAGAAGCTAACTCCATTGGCCTGGGTATGACTCATGTTTTAGTCATTTCAATTATGACCCGAAGGTCAAGGTTATCCATCATCATTCTCTTTCTTCAAATGCAGTAATTGCCTCTAAATCCATCCTACTTCATTCTGGATTCTCCACCACATGAACAGTTGTTAAAGTGGTTCGCGGTATTGACAGAGAGTATGGCAGTATCCGGCCTCGGTCTCTTTATCAACTAAACACTTATTTCACACCGTGGTCATTTATATTCAAAATCATATTCAAAAATATCATAAATCAAACAATAAAAATATTGGTTTATATTCAAATAACTGCATTCAAATGTTTCAATGTTGTAAATAAAAATTAAAATCTATTCATTATTTTATTAAGTTCATAAATCATAAATCAATTCATTATTAGATTTTAGTTCAAGATTCAGTTTTTTTATTTACAAAACAATTTACAAAATTACATTTCGATTTCACATTTCTATGCCTCAAATTTCATTATTTCAAAATCTTATATTAACCTTTCGAATTCAATAGTTAGGACTAGAAACAGATTTAATTTTAAATTTGTTAATATAATATAAAAAGTTTATTTAAAATAATTTTATTTATGTAAGATAATTTTGATTTAAAATAAATTTAAAATATATAATAGTTAAATTATATATATATAAAATAGTTAAATTAAAATAATTATAAAATAAATATTAATTTTACATTGTAAAACTTTAGCTTAATTTAATATCAGATAATACAACTTTTAAATAACTCAAAACAGTCCAATCCAAACCACTCCTCCGTATTTTCCAAAGTTCATTTTCATTAATTCAGATTCAACAAATTTACATCAAATCAATTTTAAAATTTAAACAATAAATTGGTAAGTTCAATTGATTTCAAAATAATATTCAAGTTTGGTTATCCAATTTTTATCCTTAAGAATTCAAATCACCCTTTTAATAAAGTTCAATCAATTGAATAAAAATTTCAATCTAATCGAATATAATATTTTAACTTCAATTATATATAGATTCAAAACATTTTCTGAATCAATTATTTCCAAACCATTTCATTAAGTTTCATAATCATACTTAATTTATAAACCCAATCATTAAATTAAATTAAATTCATGCCTTAAAGTCCATTTATCTTAATTGATAAGTTACATTTCAATTATGTTGTTCAACAAATCAAGTTATCATTAAATTTCTAACTTTTTTAACACTTTTGTATACTTATATTTTATAAAAAATATATGTAAAATTTTGAAATTTAAAATAATATTTATATATATAATAATCATTAGTTTACCTTTTAAAATAGTTTAAATTATTCAAAATTTAAAACTAAACAATATTATAATTTTAAATATTGAATTTATAAAACAATACACCAGAATTCGTTTTTGGTATGCGTTTGTTAATGGCGACAGGCTCCCCTCTTTTCTTCTTTGCTTCCCTTTTTCTCTTCTTTTCCGTCCTCCTCTCTTTTCGACCAACATATTCTCCTCCCCTCTATTTCCTTCTGAAACTCACTATCATCATTTATATCTTAACTCTCTCACACCAATTTTCCCTTAATTTATCGATCCACTGAATGTCTGACTCTCTTTTGCCCTTCCTCGACTTTGTCTTCCCTTCCTTGCCTACGCGTGGTGGCCCCTCCAGCTTCTAACTTTCTCACTGTTGTATGTTATAGCAGATGATTTTGCGACTTCCCTTCCAACCTTTCCTATAATGTGCAGCGCGAGGATTCCAAGAGAGTCTACTCGATACATTGCTTGGTGAATTTATGTCTAGCATATGTTTGGCTCACGTTAGGAGTTTGGTTTTGGTAAGGTGTATGTTGGTTCACTTGTGCCGGTCTTGGCAGTTGGTTTTTCTATTTTCTGGTGGATGTTTCGACTTGTATGGGTATTGGAAGTGCTAGTACTAATGCAGAGTGTCTTAGGAGCATGGTAACTTCTTACTTCTTGTAATGTCTCACGACTTACCTCCCGTCAATTCTGGTATGTTTAGCTCTATCCTTTTTACTACCAAGTTTATTTTTTCCACTACCTCTTGCTTGGGGAGCGACTTTGGGACTGTTAGGTATTTGTTGGTTTGTTATGGTGGTTTTGTTGGTGTGTTATTTGGAGTTTGATATTTAGTGAGTTTTCTAAGATGTCGTCTTGTTGGTGCCGATATGTTAGCAATGTTGTACGGCTTGGGTAAATTTCAATTGGATAAGTGAGCTTTTGGAATTTCTTCTTCAGAAATTGGTGTGTACATCATGTTCATTTGGTATCATCGATGTTCAATTACTTGGTGTGAGGCAGCTTGTTGTTTTTACTTGGTTTCCGTTAAGCTCGTAGGCAGTGTAGCCAAATGATGTCTTATTGCATTTTTTTGATGTGCCTTGGGTACACTATGGGAAGTTATGTTGGTCTGCGTGATTGGATGGAAGAAAGGTCTCCTAGAAGGGATATGCTTGGTACATAATGCTACCTTGCCTTGCTTGTAACTATCTGGTTTCACCTATAGGTACACGTATAGGTTGTAGTTTAGTCGATTATGTAGTACTGTAATGTTTATAGTATTGGTTGTTTTGTATTCGATGGTCAGTATTATTTCTTTGCTTTGTCATTGTATCTCCTTGCATGGAGAAAGTAATATGTAGTCTAGTCATTGTAACTAGCTCAAAGGCTATAAGCTAGCATATGTAGTAGTGGTAGATCCACTTTAAAAACATATGTGGTGGACGGTCCACCTTAAAAACCGATGTAGTAGGTTGATACCCTATCAATCACCCATAATATTTGTAATTATTATTTACTATAATAATAAGTGTTTGCAGTAACTTTAAAAACCGGTCGGCTCTGCCAAAAAAATTATCGAATTTATGTGAATATATTTACTAACTTATACATTCAAAATTTTTAACACATAATTTATTTTCAAATTTAAATTTAAAGTTTTATTAAATGATCAAAATAAAAGTTTAAATAAAATTCTAATTTAAGTCCCTATAATACTTTATCAAATCGGAACATATTATAAATTCAGAAAATTCTTTCCAAATAGACCAACGGTGTCCATATATAATTTTCTACCTAAGCCAAGTGATACAAATATATATATGTATATATATATATATATATATTTCAATACATTATTTAAAATTTATGGGTATTATCATTTCAACCTGCATCCCCATATATCCAATTAGCCACACCCAGGATTGAATACCCAACCTCCAACTTCACATCCCCATTTCTGACCACTTCGCCTACACAACTATTGGTTTCCAAACATAACACAATCACACACAAATGCACACAACACAAAAACTCATCCCACATGCACAACAAAACAGGTGCGGATTCTCATGTATTTTGATTTTCACAAAATTAAAAAAATAGAATAAAATTTTGGACAGTTTTAAAATATATTTTTGGATATGTTAACCATCGGATTTGAAAAAATGGTCAACAACAAAGTTTTAGGAAAATCTTTTCTCTTTAATTTAAAAGAAAGAAAAAATAATTTTCGATAAAATTTGAACAAGATATGATCAAAACAGCAATAAACAGTTTTTTTTGGATTCGAAATCTGAATCCAAAAATGCATCCGAAAAATTGGCAGTTTCAACCTGGAATAATTTGAAATCTGGAAAAGTGTTCAACATCAAAATCATAGCTATTCTATTTTACCCAATCTGAAAAAAAATGAAAAATTGATTTTCAATAAATTTTAAGGGAGATGCAACTGAAATAATAATATTAATTTTTCGAGTCATAAATCTAATCTGAAAATGGGTCCTAAAGATTCATGATTTCAACAGAAGATATCGAAATCCGAAAAACTCTTCAACATAGAAGTAGTTCCTATTTCAATTTTACATGATTTAAATAAAAGAAAAAGTGTATTTGATTTTTCTAACAGCAAGTTTCGTCCTTTACAATATAGGTCAAAGTATGGAAAAATTGAGAAAATAAAAGGAGAGAAATGGGATTAGAGTTAGGATTTATGGATTGTTTAGGTTCAGATTTTCATGAGCAGAAAGGATGGGTTTTCACTTGACAATACACGCTGCAAGCAAAAGATGGAGAGGGAAGAGAGAGAGGAAGATATGATTTGTTTGCCTCTCCTTGCTGAATTTTTGTTTGATTCCATTTGCAAAATTTTGGTTTGAAGAAATTCTCCATGAATTTTGAGATGTAGATCTAGATTCAAAAAGGCGGAGATAGAGAATGGAGAAGTTATCGGGGAATGGTGGAGGCAGAGAAATAATACGTACTATTTTATTCCATTTAAGAAGTGGTACAGAATTCCAAATGGATAAATTAAATATATGGACCTACTGATTAAATAACCCATTTGAATTCGATGCTAGAATAATTATTAAACCTAATACACTAGGACATGTAGGCTATAGATAAAATATAGACAACAAAACACCATCCATTTTGCTTGGTTTTTATATTTACAAACGCGAATTCTAGACAAAGAAATTGAATTTCAACAAAGCAAAAAATATTGGATGCTTAGAATTCAGTATAGATTCATAAAAAAAAGATGGATTCAAATTTTAACAACTTTTTAATTTTTACAAAAATTCAATTTTAAGCAAATTTAACATAGAGTTTACTTTTTAGAAAATTTTGTGCTTCAATATACCTGGAACATCAATATATTCATTAATTCAATTTTGATATTTAAATTTAAGTTTTTATAAACTTACATAAATTTAATTAACCCAAGTTGAATCAGTTAAACCGTTACATTCATATTTGACAGTTATTGAATTTAATTGCTCAACATTACTTATTATCGTCATTTGTAAAATGAATTTATTTATTGCATTCAGTTCAAAATAAATTAAAGTTTTAAATATTAAAGTTTTTAAATTCAAATCCAATATTAATTTAACCCTATTAAAGATTCAGGTTATTACATATACTATCATTTGAACTAAGATTATATGAGACACGTGTATGACTTATCTTGTGTAAAGTATCATTTTGTAATGACGAGTCATTGAAAAATAATTGTTTCCATTGCTTTTGTTTTTGTTTCTTGTGAGTCTTAGTCTCTTTGATTGACGACCGCCCATAACTCCTGCACTTAACAAGAGGAATATTGCGCTAAAAGATGTGCCTGACAGCTATAGACGGTCATCAAGGAAAGACAATGTCAATCAGAACCTGTCGTATAACTCATAGTACAGAGATAAAGTTTAATAGAACATATATAACAGGCATTGATAGTGAAGCATAATTGAGCACTTTCATATCAACTAGAAAGATCCACACATCAAAATAGATACAACATCAATTTCTGTACAAATTGCCTCACTACAGGTCACTCAGAGAATCATACAACAACATAACAGCAGAAACAACAACTAGTATGTATAGTAGAAAGTAACATGTAAGCCTCCAGCTCGTCATTGATCTACGACATCGTCCTCACTAAGATCTACTACCTGCTACCCACTACCCAGTCTATCCATCCATAATACAATGGATGAACAACCCAAGGTAATAAGAGGAAACATAAGACCATGGGTCAGACAACAGTCTTAATGAGCGATAAATGTGACACCCCACATCCACTAATGTTACTCATTAAGTTTCGTGAAGCGTTATAGGTAAGCAGAAACAGGAACATTACAAGACAGATATAAAAATAGCAGCAGAATAAAAACTAACTTTATTAATCATAAAGCATCGTGGTTCAAAACATCATATGTTTGAATTACATAGAAACAAGTACATCATAAAAACTTCTGTCTTGCTCTTGAACATCAGAGCACAAAATAAAAGAAACAAAATCCCCAAATAAAAACATAACCATAGTAAAAAGGATAGGAGCTTGAGCAATACATCTAAGCAGCACCAGCAAATGATAGCAAAATCCTAGTCGAGCTTGAGCATTCCCCCTGAGAACCGGGGGGGGGGGGGGGGAGGGGGGGAACAAAGGAAAGAAGAGGAAACAAAAAGGGTCAGACATAAAGTCTGGCGGGTCTAGTTACTTTTAGCAAGTAAATAAGTAAAAGTATCATGACAGGCATATAAAGTGGATAAGAAAGAAAACGCCATAAAAGGCGAGTATGGCAAGGTAAACATGATAGAGTGTATGTGCTTCTCTAAAGATTTCTCTGATTCTCTGCACTAATACTAGTATAACTAGAATAAGATGATCCCAACAACTATAAAATGGTAGACTTATGAGTACTTCTGGGGAGAGGTTTTAACCCCAAACAATCCATAGACAACCCAATCCTAATAGGCTCCTAAACTTTACCAGAGTCGAGATGTACCCTAACCACTACCCTAATCGATCCGCTCCCTACTCCGTAGATACCCTGTGCCAGCCCCACAGTAGGATGTATCACTTCCTAAAGTGGCAACCCTTCGTGATCTGCACAACCATATCTACTGGTGTCATAGTCATATTATCCCCCT
Organism: Allium sativum; assembly: GCA_030737875.1. Taxonomy (NCBI): domain Eukaryota; kingdom Viridiplantae; phylum Streptophyta; class Magnoliopsida; order Asparagales; family Amaryllidaceae; genus Allium; species Allium sativum. The sequence goes on from CM060919.1 coordinate 252,700,038, forward strand.
ATGCCCAGCCCATGCACGCACATATCCCTGGTCAGTTTGCGTTGCCCACACCATCCTCCACGTTTAGATCTCTTACAATCAGCCTAGTAAGCATGTCCCTACTCCGGCCTAGGGTAGATTACTCGTTCGATACCATTATATGGGTTATTGATTGAAACAGGACCCACACACAAGATGATACTAGCTCTCCCCCTTATTTTGTATCCCCATTAGGATTTCCATCGGTTATGTATAACTATTGGTGCCTTTAATTACATAACCCCATCATTTCTACAGTTTTCGCTTACCTAACTGTGTCTTTAATTACATGACCACAACCGGTTAAGTTCATGGGCAATGTAATACCCCGAGTTTTTTTTTGGCAAAGCCCGCGGGGTTGAATGGCCCCTTCCATTTATTTATATTAATAAGCGAAAAAACTTACAACATAAATGATATACAAGGTAGAAATACAAAGATAGAAAGATAAAAGATAGGGGATAAGCTACGACCATCTACAATACACATCCGGGTCAAACGAAATGGCGACGTAGAGATCTCTCTGCTTATGTCGGTGCATATCACATGGTACAACTGCAATCTGGTTTTAGACTGAATATTAAATATTCTCTCATTTCTTTCCGTCCATATTCCTTTCAAAGTTACTTTCAACATTATCAGCGAGTTTTTAACGACACTAAAAGAGAATAAATTAAATCATAATTAATATAATATTTAGAATTAGAGGAAACAGATTGCATCATTGCGTGGTCTCCAAATTCTGGTCAAGATAGATGTTTGGTTTGCATAAAACAGACACCGTATGAGGAAATTATGAGGGTTTTAAGTCTATACACGAGTAGAAAAATTATATACGTACGTATGAATCAGAGATGAGCCAGAGACGAGTCAGAATTCTATCCAGAATTGTTCGATTTTTAAAAATTCGTCAAAGCACCAAAATTTCCCCTCTAGGGGGTCGACCCCCCTAGAGGGGCGTCGACCTAGGGGTCGACCCTCCTGAAGGGGTGTCGACTTAGGGTCGACCCACTCACAGGGGTGTCGACACCCCTAGGGCTGAGGTGGCAGTCGGTTTCAGAGGGTTTTGCAGCTATGAATATATGGCTATTTCTCATATTTTCTTCATTAGAAGTCATGTAGGCCATATGCTGCTGGAATGCGAACTGAACAGTTTTCTATAACTACATACTTTGCAAATAAAATTCAGAATTTAAGATCCATTCTCTCTATTCTCTAAACCTAACGCTGTGAGTTATAGTTGCTTTTAGGTTTATATAAATAAAAGCAAATTATGAAAGACTGTGATTTGGATATGTGTAAACCATGAATCTATGCTATTATCATATCAGAATATATGTCATGATAGATCTATCTCTTTGTGATTATTCTGCTATGTCATGATAGTTCTATTTCATTAGATCCAATTTGATTGTGATTATTCTGCTATGTCATGATAGATCTATTTCTTTAGATCCAATTCAATGATGATTATTCTACTATGTTATTATTGTGGATCTTGATTTGAAACTATATTGTGGTTAATATAAATTTGTCAATTTGAAAAGTTATGTCATTGGATAGACCTAATCATTTATGTAAATCATGAACATATGCCACCTTGGATTGGTTAGGATTGGATCTAAATCTTTATCTAAATTATAACTTCTATGGTATGCTATTATGTGGATTTTTGTAGATCTATTTCTAAACAAGTGGATCTAATTTATGTGGACATTGAAACTGTTAGTCAGATCTAGATTATCACCTTGTGCTATCATGTTAGATCTATTCTATGTGATCTAATTTATCACCTTATGTTATCATGTTAGATCTATTTTAACCTCTAGATCTAGATCATGTGATCCAATCTATCATCATGTGTTATTATGTTAGATCTAAACAAATGGGACATCTTAACTGCTGATTTAGATCTTACTGTGCTTATTAAGACATCATGTTATGCTCACTAGTTTTATGTTCAACTTGTTAAGATAATAATTACTTGTCCATGCCAGTCTGTATGTTCACATTGTCATGCTAAGTTTATGTTTATGCCAAGATGATCACTTTTGTTACATAATTGTTTTTCCCTATTATCATTTGCGACTAGGTTGTTGTCTAGCCTAGGCTTACTGCCAATTTTGTGAGAGCGCTAGTTAAGGAATGGGGGAAAAGGGGTTAATATTGGCATAATTTGAATATGAACATTTTTGGACATGTAACTCAAATTATTGGGTAAGATAGGTATTGACAACTATAAAAGGAAAAGATTAATTAATTGGTAAATTAATTAAAAATGGAATGTTTAGTAATTACAATTAGCTATTGTAATTGTACTTATGACACGAGGTTAGGTTGCATTAGTGGTGGTAGCCTGTCTGGGCCCGACCGACATATCCAGCAACCACTAATGTTGAACCTAATGTGGGAGGTCCAAGTATGCAAATACGAATCGGGCTAAGACACGAGGTTAAGCCCAACTGTGGAATAAGACTGCCCAGACCCAACCGGCATATCCAGCATCTGCACGTTGTAGGCCTAATGTGGGAGGTCTAGCCCATTATAAACCATAAATGGACATGGTAATGAATTGGACTACTTAACCAAATCTAATCCATAGGGATTGTATGATATATAACTGAAGTTAGGGTTAAGTAAAAATTGAATGTATCAGTAAGAGGTTAAGTAAATCTTGGGTAGGTGGGTAATATTAGTATATATAGGCCCACAACTTAACCATTAAACAAACATGCTTGGATCAGTGGGAGGTTAAGTAAACCTTGGGTAGGTGGGTAATATTAGGATAAATATTCCCACAAACTTGACCATTAAATAAACATGTTTGAATTAGCGGGAGGGTTAAGTAAATCTTGGGTAGGTGGGTAATAATAATATATATAGGCCCACAAACTTAACCTGATAAGGTTATGTAATTAGAGGCACCTTTTAGGGGAAACATAACTTGTGGAAATGATAGGGTTATGTATTAAAGACACCTATAGGTAAGCATAGCCGGTTGAAAGATTGGGGGTTGTGTATTAAAGGCACCTATAGGTAAGCATAACTGGTAGAAAGATTGGAATTATGTAATTAAAGACACCCTTTAGGGTAAGCATAACTGGTAGAAATAAATAAAGTTATGCAATTAAAGGCACTTAGTGACCAAGGGAAAAATATAATAAAGTTATGTAATTAAAGACACCCTTTTAAGGTAAGCATAACTAGTATAGGGCTATGTAATTAAAGACACCTAAGGGTATACATAGTAAGTGGAAAACCTAGTGGGGATACAAGACAAGGGGGAGAGCTTGCATCAAATTGTGTGGGACCCATTACAGTCAGTAACCCGGAGTTGGTATCAAGTAAAGAACTCGGTACTAGGCGGAGAAGGGGCACGCTTACTGATTGATTGTAAGAGATCCAAACGAGATGGATGGTGTGGGCGACACAATCCGACTGGGGACATGTGCGTGCATGGGCCGGGTAGAGGGGGCTAAGACGACCGTGACACCAAAAGATATGGTTGTGCACACCATGGGTTGCCACTTTAGGAAGTGATACCTCCTACTGTGGGGCCAGTATAGGATATCTAAGGAGTAGGGAGCCGATCGATTAGGGTAGTGGTCAGGGTATACTTGGACGTTTGATCTAAGCCTACCAACTCATAGTGGAAGGGATCATCTCATTTTGGTTGTACTAGTAATAGTGCAGAGTAATCACTAGTGAGGCATATACACCTAATCCTGTCTACCTTGTCGCACCTGCCATTTATGTAGTGATCTCTCTTATCCACTTTATATGCCTATCATGTTACTTTTATTTATTTATTGGCTAAAAGTAACTAGACTCGCCAAACTTTATGTCTGACCCTTTTGTTTCTCCTTCTTTCTTTCGTTTCTTCTCCACCAGGTTCTTAAGGGAGGGAATTCTCAGGCTTAGTCAGGATTCTGCTATAGTCTTGTTTGAAGCTTCTAGATGTATTGCTCAAGCTTCCATCTTTGCTACAATGGCTTATGATTTGGGGATTATGCTTTCTTTATTATTGTACTCTGATATTTAAAGTACAAGGCAGAAGTTTTTAATGATGTACCGAGTTCATGTATTTTCAGACATATGGTGTAACCATGCTTTATGATTAATAAAAGTTTTTAGTTCCGTTGCTATTTTATATCTGTCTTGTAATGTTTCTGTTCTGTTTACCTATAACGCTTCACGAAACTTAATGCATTCCCTTAGTGAGTGACATTAACGGACGTGGGGTGTCACACTTAGTATCGGAGCTGAAGGTTACCAGATTGGATAAAGTTTTTGAAAATTATTTTCAAAAAGATTTTAAAAGAAATCATTTTCAAAAAGAAAAGTCTGTTTTGAAAAACATATTCCCCAAAGCCATAGGAAGTATCTTTCGATTCTCCACTTGATTCCTTTTTCCTTTTTGTTTGGGGGACCGATTCTTCCCGAAAGGTGTCCCCATTCCGGCATAATGCGTAGGTATGTTTGAACTGCAACACATTTTGAAGGGCAATTAAGTGCCTAACTCCTGTCTGTAGTTGCAGTAGTATCACCTACGGCTAATTTTCTCGAGCTTCGTAAGGATTTCCGTGTGATGGAGGCAACTTTCGAGAGACCTGTTAGCCTATTACACAAGGATGGTAAAAAGGAGAACAAGGGAGTTAGGGCTAAGGAGTATAACCCAAGGATGAGAAAAATGATGGCCCGGGAAGGGAACATAGATAAAGTTCAAATAAAGGTGAAAAGGAAAAGGTTAAGGTCGAGGAAACACAAAATAAAAAAGTATGGCCCATGAAAGGATGGAAACGACAACAGAAGAAGGGCAGAAGGAAAGACAAGGCTAAGGGTAAGAGGAAGTGCCATAGTTGTGGGCGAGAGGATCACTTGGCCTAGGACTGTAGGAAAAGGAAGAATGCTTGCTTCGTTTGTGAAGAGGTTGGACACTATTCTGGGGAGTGCCCAAGGCAAGGTCAAAGGACAGGAACCTCTGGAGAGCAAGCGAATGCTCTCGTGGCTAGTACACCAGATAAAGGTAGGAAAGTTTCCATGGAAGGGTTAATTTCTCACTCTAGTCTTCCTACAAGAACTCTTTTTGATTCTAGCGCTTCACATTCGTTTATATCTAGTTCTGTAGTTGAATCTCTGCATTAAATTACTAGAATGGTAATGGATCCCGTAGTTGCCTCAAACCCCATTGGTGGTTCGGCTCATTCATCTATGATTTGTCGGGGTTTGAGAATATTTGTGTTAGGCGTTGAGTTTGAGTGCGACGCATATGTGCTCGGGTTTATGGGCTATGGGTTGATTCTAGGAATGGATTGGCTTACCACGTGTGGGGCCATTCTGGATTGTGAGAGGAGGGTTGTTAGACTCCTGACTTGTCATAGGAAGACCCTCGAAGTTTCTTGTGACCCCCAAGGGTCTGTTATGCTTAGTTTCTTAGAGTCTCTTGATGCATCTGTCAATGATTTGCAATCTGTTCCAGTGGTTCGAGATTATTCTGACATTTTTGATGAGGTACGGGACTTACCTCCAAGGCACGAGATCGATTTTCATATATATTTGGTGGACAATGCAAAGCCAATTGCATTACCAGTGCGCCATATGGCTCCAAGGGAAAGGACGGAGCTGATAAAGCAAGTAGGGGAGCTACTTGAGAAAGCATTTACTTTTGGGATGGGATGAATAAATGTGTAGCAGCGTTGTTTCTCAATATCTGATTTGACAGCAAGTCAAACCTGAGCAAAGGGAGCTTGGTGGTCTACTTCATCCTTTAGAGGTCCCGTAGTGGAAGTGGGAGAGCGTCTCCATGGATTTCATAGACGGTTTGCTCGGATCAATGAGGGGCAACACCAGCATTTGAGTGGTAGTAGACAGGCTTACTAAGAGCACTCATTTTATTTCCAGTTAAGAGTAAGAGGATGACAACATGGTTGGCAGCAATTTATGTTCGTGAGATAGTTCGTCTTCATGGAGTACCTTCCAACATTGTGAGCGATCATGACCCCATCTTTACCAGCGAATTTTGGAGGAGCTTGCAAGAAGCATTAAGTACACAGTTGTGTTTGAGCACCGCTTATCATCCTCAGACCGACAGACAGACGGAGAGGGTGACATGATTCTTGAAGATCTTTTAAGGCTGTGTATCCAATACTTTAGAGGGACTTGGGAAGAGCGTCTTCCTTTAGTAGAGTTTTCCTATAATAACAGTTATCAGGCCAGCATTGGCATGGCACCCTTCGAAGCATTGTATGGACGACCTTGTAGATCGCCAACTTGTTGGTAGGATTCTACAGAAATATTATTACCTGGACCACATATGGTTAGGGAAATGTCCAAAAAGATTGACCTTATTCGATGACGGATGAAGATAGCTCAAGATAGGCAGAAGTCCTATGCAGATAAGAGAAAGACTAACATCGAATTCGAAGTGGGAAACTTGGTTTTTATCAAAGTATCGCCTTTAAGGAAGGTGGTTCACTTCAGATCAGTAGGGAAGTTGGAACCTAGGTTTATGGGACTATTTCCCATAACCGAGAGGATTGGCCAAATGGCCTACCAAGTAAAACTCCAAGAAAATCTATCCGGTGTTCATGATGTTTTCCACGTCTCTCATCTGCGAAAGTGCCTGCATGACACCATGGAAGTTGTTGAGCTGAGTATGTTGGAAGAAGTCGAAGTGGAACGGGAGGCGACAGTCGGACGAGCCCCTACCCGTATTATTGGGTCGGAAGTTAAGAAGCTGCGCAATAAGGAGATCAAGTTGCTAAAGGTTCAATGGGGAGATATCCCTAAAGATGCAACTTGAGAAACGGAAGAAAAGATTCGTGCTTCATACCCTTTTCTTTTCGAGGGTATGTTCTTAACTCCTCTTTCCTAAGTTTTATCAGTGCTTGTTTCTGTCAGTAGAATATATTTTATCCATCGTATTTTCGACCTTTAGATAGGAATCCTATGGATGTAAACACGTGTTTGAAACATGTTATGTTTGATGGATGCAAGAGGATGCAATTGTTTGCTAGTGGTTGCCCGTGGACGCATATACACACATTGGGCACTAAGATCGGCTCAAACTCTTTCATATTACATATGGACGTGTGTGCATTTTCTTTTCTTTTATGGATCAAAATGGATGAACTGGCATATGGATGTCACATTTGGACGAATGGGTGCGCACACATGTAGAACTTATATGATACAATAGGTTTATTTCCATACATATTGGATTCATGGCACTAACATACATTGCATTAAGGAGGTCAACTGAATCAGTAGACCTCCTGATCTTCGCATTAGTGTTGGGACATATACACACACCTTTGCGTATATTCATATAAGCATTATAAATCTTTAAGGACAATGGATATCATAGATTGGTGGATGAGCAGATGGATTATGGACGGTAGGATATGCACTCTTCTCCACTTAGAGATTTCGGGGACGAAATCCTTTGAGTATGGGAGATTGTAACACCCTAAATTTTTAACGACACTAAAAGAGAATAAATTAAATAATAATTAATTTAATATTCAGAATTAGAGGAAACTGATTGCACCATTGCGTCCATCTTGAAATTCTGGTCAAGATACATTTGGTTTGCGTAAAACAGACAACTTATGAGGAAGTTATGCGCGTTTTAAGTTTGTATACGCGCAGAAAAATTATATACATACGTATGAGTCAGAGATGAGTCAGAATTCTATCCAGAATTGTTCGAGTTTCAAAAATTCGTCAGAGCGCCAAAATTCCCGCTCTAAGGGGTCGAACCCCCTAAAGGGGTGTCGACCTAGGGGTCGACCCACCCACAGGGGTGTCGACAACCCTAGGGCTGTGGTGGCAGTCGGTTTCAGAGGGCTTTGCAGCTAATAAATATGTGGCTATTTCTCATATTTTCTTCATTAGAAGTCATGGAGGCCATATGCTGCTGGAATGTGAACTGAACCATTTTCTACAACTATATACTTTGCAAATCAAATTCAGAATTCAAGATCCATTCTCTCTATTCTCTAAACCTAACGCTGTGAGTTCTAGTTGCTTTTAGGCTTAGATAAATAAAAGCAAATTATGAAAGACTGTGATTTGGATATGTGTAAACCATGAATCTATGCTATTATCATATCTGATACTATGTCATGATAGATCTATCTCTTTGTGATTATTCTGCTATGTCATGATAGATCTATTTCCTTAGATCCAATTCGACTGTGATTATTCTGCTATGTTATGATATATCTATTTCATTAGATCCAATTCAATGGTGATTATTCTACTATGTTATTATTGTGGATCTTGGTTTGTAACTATATTGTGGTTAATATAAATCTGTCAATTTAAATAGTATGTCATTGGATAGACCTAATCATTTATGTAAATCATGAACATATGATACCTTGGATTGCTTAGGATTGGATCTAAATCTTTATCTAAATTATAACTTCTATGGCATGTTATTATGTGGATTTGTGTAGATCTATTTCTAAACTAGTAGATCTAATTTATGTGGACATTGAAACTGTTTGTCAGATCAAGATTATCACCTTGTGTTATCATGTTAGATCTATTTTATGTGATCTAATTTATCACCTTGTGTTATCATGTTAGATCTATTCTAACCTCTAGATCTAGATCATGTGATCCAATCTATCACCATGTGTTATTATGTTAGATCTAAACAAATGGGACATCTAAACTGCTGATTTAGATCTTACTATGCTTATTGAGACATCATGTTATGTTCACTAGTTTTATGTTCATCTTGTTATGATAATAATTACTTGTCCACGCCAGTATGTATGTTCACATTATCATGCCAAGTTTATGTTTATGCCAAGATGGTCACTTTTGTTACATCCCTATTGTTTTCCCTATTATCGTTTATGACTAGGCTGTTGTCTAGCCTATGCATACTGCCAATTTTGTGAGAGCGCTAGTTAAGGAACGGGGGAAAAGGAGTTAATATTGGCATAATTTGAATATGAACATTTTTGGACATGTAATTCAAATTATTGGGTAAGATAGGTATTGACAACTATAAAAGGAAAGGACTAATTAATTGGTATATTAATTAAAAATGGAATGTTTTGTAGTTACAATTAGGAATTGTAATTGTACTTATGACATGAGGTTAGGTTGCATTAGTGGTGGAAGTCTGCCCGGACCCGACCCGCATATCCAGCAGCCACTAATGTTGAACCTAATGTGAGAGGTCCAAGTACGCAAATATGAATCAGGCTAAGACACGAGGTTAGGCCCAACTGTGGAATAAGACTGCCCGGACCCGACCGACATATCTAACATCCACACGTTGTAAGCCTAATGTGGGAGGTCTAGCCCATTATAAACCATACACGGTAAGGGTAATGAATTGGACTACTTAACCAAATATAATCCATAGGGATTGTGTGATATAGAACTGAAGTTAGGGTTAAGTAAAAATTGATTGGATCAGTGGGAGGTTAAGTAAATCTTGGGTAGGTGGGTAATATTTGTATATACAGGCCCACAACTTAACCATTAAACAAACATGCTTGGATCAATGGGAGGTTAAGTAAATTTTGGGTAGGTGGGTAATATTAGGATATATAGGACCACAAACTTAACTGTTAAATAAAAATGCTTGAATCAACGGGAGGGTTAAGTAAATCTTGGGTAGGTGGGTAATATTAGTATATATAGGCCCACAAACTTAACCCGATTAGGTTACGTAATTAAAGACACCTTTTAGGGTAAACATAACTTGTGGAAATGATAGGGTTATCTATTAAAGACACCTATATGTAAGCATAATCGGTTGAAAGATTGGGGGTTGTGTATTAAAGACACCTGTAGGTAAGCATAACCGGTAGAAAGATTGGAATTATGTAATTAAAGACACCCTTTAGGGTAAGCATAACTGATAGAAATAAATAAGGTTATGTAATTAAAGACACCTAGTGGTATACATAACAAGGGGAAAAAATATAATAAAGTTATGTAATTAAAGACACCCTTTTAGGGTAAGCATAACTGGTATAGGGATGTGTAATTAAAGACACCTAAGGGTATACATAGTAAGTGGAAAACCTACCGGGGATAAAAGACAAGGGGGAGAGCTTGTATCATATTGTGTGGGATCCATTTTAGTCAGTAACCCAGAGTTGGTATCAAGTAAAGAACTTCGTACTAGACAGAGAAGGGGCATGCTTACTGATTGATTGTAAGAGATCCAGACGAGACGGATGGTGTGGTCGGTGCAAACCGACCGGGGACATGTGCGTGCATGGGCCAGACAGAGGGGGCTAAAATGACCGTGACACCATAAGATATGGTTGTGCACACCATGGGTTGCCACTTTAGGAAGTGATACCTCATAATGTTGGGCCATCATAGGATATCTATGGAGTAGGGAGCCAATCTATTAGGGTAGTGGTTAGGGTATACTTGGACGTATGACCTAAGCCTACCAACTCATAGTGGAAGGGATCATCTCATTTCAGTTATACTAGTAATAGTGCAGAGGAATCACTAGTGAGGCACATACACCTAATCCTGTCTACCTTGTCACACCTGCCATTTATGTAGTGATCTCTCTTATCCACTTTATATGCCTATCATGTTACTTTTATTTATTTACTAGCTAAAAGTAACTAGAATCGCTAGACTTTATGTTTGACCCTTTTGTTTCTCCTTTTTTCTTCCGTTTCTTGCCCCCCAGGTTCTCACGGGAGGGAATTCTCAGGCTTAGTTAGGATTCTGCTATCGTCTTGTTTGGAGCTTCTAGATGTATTGCTCAAGCTTCCATTTTTCTATTATGGTTTATAATTTGGGGATTAGGCTTTCTTTATTATTGTACTCTGATATTTAAAGTACAAGACATAAGTTTTTAATGATGTACTGAGTTTATGTATTTTCAGAGATATGGTGTAACCATGCTTTATGATTAATAAAAGTTTTTAATTCCGCTGCTATTTTTTATCTGTCTTGTAATGTTTCTGTTCTGTGTACCTATAATGCTTCACGAAACTTAATGCATTTCCTTAGTGAGTGACATTAACGGACGTGGGGTGTCACAGACTACATATAAATATTACCTACCCTACCCAGATTTACTTAACCCCTATTCAAGTTCATGTTCAAACAATCCCTATGGATTCAACTAAGTTAAGTATTCCAATTCATTACCATGTCCATTTATGGTTATATTGTGTTGGACCCCTCACATTAATCCTACCACTTGTGGATGCTACATATGTCGGGCGGTTCCGGGAAGACTTCTTCCATAAGTCGGGCTTAACCTCGTGTCTCAGCACGTCTCGTATTTGTGCACCTAGACCCCTCACATTAGATTCACCACTTGTGGTCGCTGGATATGCCAGGCGGTTCCGGACAGAATTCCACTACAAGTGTAGTCTAACCTCGTGTCTAGGCGCAGTTACAGTTTCTAATTACTGTAATCCTAGGCATTTCATTAGTTGCCAATTTTACCTATGTCGTTATAGGTTTCATTTTTCTTTTCCCCAAATATGTTCATAATGAATTCTATTCCCTAAATTCATATTCATAAACATTATTCAAGTTATGCCAGATTTCCCCTTTACAAGTTATGCCCAATTTCATTGTTTTTCCCCTCGCTCGCAAGTTAACGCATTTGCATATTTTTAGTGACATGACTAGGCTCGAAAGTAGCCTGGATATATAAAAAAAAAGGGAAAGGGTGAAGGGAAGATGACAGAAATGATTATTCTAACAAATTTGACATAAACATATAATGACATAATGTTAAGATGGACATATATGAATAAATCTGGTGATAATAAAACTGGTTCTAACATAGTAGGGATGTTATAAAAGTCATGATTAGATCTAAACAAGGATTTTGATGTCCAACTAATGATATATCCAAATTAACCACAAACATGATAGGTACAAGATGATCTAAATAGTGAATTTGATCTATAATCAAAAGTAGATCTGAAAAGGTTATGATCTAAGTTATAGTTAATTCAGAATTTCATGGTTTCACAAATTACAACAGATCTGACATGATTCAGTCACAGGGATAGATCCAAATTATAGTCATACCATGCTTTACTTTTAATTATTTAAATCTAAAGGTAACTTAACTCACATTGTTCAGATCTAGAAAAATAGAAGGAGAAAAGCAGAGGTTGAATCACAGATCTACACTTGAATCTCTAAATTTGATTGCAGAAGAAAGAAAAAGATTTGATTCAGTCCGGGCACCGATGGCATTTAGGCCTCCATTGATTTTAGTGTGAGAAAACTAGAGAAATAAGGTCGTATATATAGCTGTCAGTCCCCAGAACCAAATTGCCACGTCAGCCCTAGGGGGGTCGACCCATGAATTAACACCCCCTTGAGGAGTCAACCCAGGTGTCGACTTCCCTAGGCGGGGTTTTTCCCGCTCATCCAAATTTTTGTGATTTGAACGATTTTGAACTTTTAGACCTAATTTTTGAATTCTTGGACTCAATACCTATATATATATATATGCTCTTGGGTGTACAAACATCCGTCCAAATGCAACAACCATATGATGATACATTCATTTTCCTCCATAAAAAGAAGAAAAATGCACACACATCCATATGCAGTATGAGAGTGATTGAGCCGATCTAGTGCCTAATATGTGTGTATATGCATCCACGAGTAACCACTAGCAAACACTTGCATCCATCAAACATAACATGTCTCAAACATATGTTTACATCCATGGGATTCCTTCCTAAAGGTCGAAGATTCGATCGATAGGACATACTTAAATGATAGAAACAAGCATAAATAAAAGCTTTGGAAAAAGAATTAAGAACATACCCTCGAAAAGAAAAGGGTACGAAGCATGAATCTTGTCTTCGGTCTCCCAAGTCGCATTTTCTGGGTTATCTCCCCATTGAACTTTCACCAACTTGACTTCTCTATTGCGTAGCTTCTTAACTTCTAATCCAAGAATATGGGAAGGAACTCGTCTGACTGTCGCCTCCCGTTCCACTTCTACTTCCCCCAATATACTCGGCTCAACTACTTCCGCAGTATCATGCAAGCACCTACACAAATGAGAAACATGGAAAACATATTTAATGCCGGATAATATCTATGGCAGCTTTACTCTATAGGCCATTTGGCCAATCCTTTCTGTTACGGGAAATGGCCCTACAAATCTTGGTGCCAATTTCCCTACAAATCCGAAGTGAACCACATTGCTCAAAGGTGACACTTTAATGAAAACCATATCTCCTACTTCAAATTCAACGTCAGTCCTTCTCTTGTCTGTGTAGGATTTCTGCCTATCTTGAGCGGTCTTCATTCATCGTCTAATAAGATCAATCTTCTTGGACGTTTCTCTAACCATATCTGTTCCAAGTAGTAGTCTTTATGTAGATTCCCACCAACAAGTTGGTGATCTACAGGGTCATTCGTATAATACGTCAAAGGGTGCCATGCCAATGCTAGTTTGATAACTATTGTTGTAGGCGAACTCTACTAAAGGAAGATGCTCTTCCCAAGTCCCTCCGAAGTCTAGGATACACAGCCTCAAAAGATCTTCTAGAACTCTGTTCACCCTCTCCGTCTGTCCATCAGTCTGAGGATGATAAGCGGTGCTCAAACATAATTGTATACCGAATGCTTCCTGCAAGCTCCTCCAAAATTCACTAGTGAAGATGGGGTCACGATCGCTTACAATGCTAGAAGGTACTCCATGAAGACGAACTATCTCACGAACATATATTGCCACCAATCATGCTGCCGTCCTTTTTCTTTTAACTAGAATGAAATGAGCGCTCTTAGTAAGTCTATCTACTACGACCCAAATACTGGTATTGCCTTTCTTCGATCTGGGAAACGCATCTATGAAATCCATAGAGATGCTCCTACACTTCCAGTGTGGAACCTCCAAAGGATGAAGTAAACCACCAGGCTTCTTTTGCTTAGCTTTGACTTGCTAACAAACTAAACATTGAGAAACAAACTCTGCCACATCTTTCTTCATCCTAGCCCAAAAGAAAACCCTCTTCATATCCCTATACATCTTATCACCGCCTAGATGAATAGTCATCTTAGAATGTTGGACTTCCTCCAGGACTGCCCTTTCCAGTTTGGGGAACACAAAGCCTTCCATCTCGTCGCAACCACCCTTTATGGTCAATGGAATATCTATTGAGGTGACTAGAAGTCTCCCCTTTACTGAGCCTATCCAAGATGTCTGAAATCTGTGGATCATCTCGTTGGGAACCTCCTATCTAATCCATAAGAGTAGGTCGTATCGCTAGCGATGCAAACAAACCAAGCAATAATTTGGTCGAGGGTCTAAAGTAAAAAGTCGATATGAACTCCAAGCTTTCCCTTTCCACAAACAGAGGACTTAAGGCATCCTCTGCCTACTCAGTGCATCTGCCACCACATTATCCTTGCCAGGGGTATAAGCAATCTCAAAATCATAAGAAGCTAGGAACTCCATCCACCTTTGTTGCCTTAAATTAAGATCCTTCTATGAGAACAAGTACTTGAGAGATTAATGATCGATGTACAACTCGAACTTCTCTCCTAGTAAATAATGACGCCACATCTTAAGCCCGAATACTATGGCAGCTAACTCTAAATCATGGGTAGGGTAGTTCTTCTCATGAACTCCTAGCTGTCTACCCCCATAACATACAAGCTTTCCTTCTTACATCAGAACCGCACCAAGCGCTATACCACATGCCTCAGTGTAACTGTAAACAAATTGTTCCCATCGGGCAAGGTCAAGATTGGGGCTGCTGTTAGATCCCTCTTTAATCGCTTGAAAGCAACATCACAATCTATATCCCATGAAAATGTTAGATTCTTCTTCGTTAGCATGGTGAGTGGGGATGATATCTTTGCGAAGTCCTTAATGAACTACCTATAATAGCCTGCCAATCCAAGAAAGTTTCTCACCTCCATTGCATTCTTCAGAATTTTCCAATCTTGAACTACAACTACCTTTGCGAGATCTACTGCTATCCCATCTTTGGAAACCACATGTCCTAGAAATCTCACCTCTTTTCTCCAAAAATGGAATTTGGAGAACTTTGCCTTAAGCTGATGTGCATGGAGAGTTTTCAAAACTTCTCTCAAATGTTAGGCATGCTCTTCCTCATTCTTTGAGAAGAACAAGATATCATCAACAAAGACCATGATGAATTTATTTAGAAACTCCCGAAACACCCTACTCATTAGATCAACAAAATAGGCGGGTGCATTCGTCAACCCAAAAGGCATAACTAGCCATTCAAAGAAACCATCTGGAGTCCTAAAAGCGATCTTATCTATACTGTCCTTAGCCACCCTCAATTGATGAAACCCTGTGGCCAAGTCTAACTGAGTGAATACCAAGGCACCAACAAGCTGGTCAAACAAGTCATCTATCCTCCGAAGTGGGTGCATGTTCTTCTTAGTGAGTTTGTTCAACTCTCTATAGTCTACACACAAGCGAAATGAACCATGTGCCTTAGTTGCGAATACAACTAGAGCACCCATTCAGATATGCTTCGCCTGATAAACCCTTTCTTAAGAAGCTCCCCTACTTTCTTGCAAAGCTCTTTCCTTTCCCTTTGAGCCATATGGCACATAGGTAATGCAACTGGCTTTGCATTGTCCACCCAATATATATGAAAATCGATTTCGCGCCTCAGAGGTAAGCCCTGTATCTCATCAAAAACATCAGAATAATCTCGGATTATTGGAACAGATTGCAGATCATCGATAGATGCATCAAGAGACTCTAGGAAACTAAGCATAACAGATCCTTGGGTCACAAGAAATCTCGAGGGTCCTCCCATGACAAGTCAGAAGCCTAACCACCCTCTTCTCATAATCCAAAATGGCACCATACATGGCTAGCCAATCCATCCCTAGATTCAAACCGTAGCCTATAAAACCAAGCACATATACGTCGCACTCAAACTCGGCGCCTAACACAAATATTATCAAACTCCGACAAATCATAAACAAACGAGTCGAACCACCATTGGGGTTTGAGACAACTACGGGATCCACTACCATACTAGTATTTAGGTGCAGATGTTCAACCACAGAACTAGGTATAAATGAATGTGAAGCGCCAGAATCAAAAAGAGTTCTAATAGGATGACTGGAAAGAGAAATCAAACCTTCCACAAAAAATTTCCTACCTCTATCCGGAGCACTGGTCCCGAGAGCGTACACCTGCCCTCCAGAAGCTCCTGCCCTTTGACCTTGTTCCTGCCTCTTCGAGCACTCCTTAGCAAAGTTTCCGGCCTCTACACAATGGAAGCAATAATTCTTCCTTCTTCTGTAGTCCTTCACCAAGTGACTCTCATGTCCACAACTATGACACTTCCTCTTATCATTCTTTCCGCCCTTCTTCTATTGTTGTTGTTGTTGCTGCTGTCCTTTCTTGGGCCATACTTTCTTGTTTTGCGTTGTTTCCTCAGCCTTAACTTCCTTCTTTTCTCCTTTGTCTTCCTTATGCATCAAGGCCATATCAACAAGCCTTTCAAAAGTATCTCCCACTGGAATATGGGACATAGCTAACCCATGAAGGGGTTCATTCAACCCTTTAGCAAATTGCAAGGCTTTCTTATGCGGAGTATCCACCAGTTCCAATCCAAACCTTGCTAGCTGGTTGAATTTGTTCACATATTCTTTAACGGTCATGTTTCCTTGTTTGAGCGCCAAGACCCTCTCCAAGTGGATAATTTTCTCAGCTTGAGAAAGAAACTTCATTTCGAACCTCTGTCTAAAATCATCCAATGTCTTCACCGGACGTCCAGCTTGGGTAACTTCCCACCAAAATGAATATTCATTTTTCAATAGCCAGATAGCTAACAAATCTTCCTATGATTATCCACATCGAAAATTCCAAACAAATCCTCTGTCTCCTTGAGCCAATTCCTTGTCTCTACGAACGTCTCAGTTCCATGGAATAGCCTTCCTCGCATAGCCCGGAAATCTTTGTAGACCTTATAGAAGTTGTCTGCATGCAAAGAAGGAGGAACGATAGGTGCAGCTGGGGGAAGAGCGTCAGCTTGACCATCGACAGCCGCCATGGCCTCTAGATACCTACAAAACCAACCTGGCATTGTAACGCCCTCTGGAATATTAGGTTCCCGAGACATGCTGAAAAGAAAAGGAAAGAAATTCAGACAAAGGATCGAAAGATAGTACATATGGCTTTGAGGAATATGTTTTTCAAAACAGACTTTTCTTTTGAAAATGCTTCCTTTGTAAACCTTTTTGAAAATAATTTTCAAAAACTTTTATCTAATCTGGTAACCTTCAGCTTTGGTACCAAGTGTGACACCCCACGTCCATTAATGTCACTCATTAAGAGAATGCATTAAGTTTCGTGAAACTTATAGGTAAACAGAAACAGAAACAGAAACAGAAACATTACAAGACAGATATAAAAATAGCAGTGGAATAAAAACTAACTTTATTAATCATAAAGCATCGTGGTCCAAGACATCATATGTTTGAATTACATAAAAATCGGTACATCATAAAAACTTCTTTCTTGCTCTTAAACATCAAAGCACAAAATAAAAGAAGAAAAATCCCCAAATAAAAACATAACCATAGTAACAAGGATATGAGCTTGACCAATACATTTAAGAAGCTCCAAAAAATGATAGCAGAATCCTGGTCAAGCTTGAGTATTTGCTCCCTGAGAACCTTGGGGGGGGGGGGGGGGGGTGAGAAGAGGAAACAAAAAGGGTCAGACATAAAGTCTGGCGAGTCTAATTACTTTTAGCAAGTAAATAAGTAAAAGTATCATGATAGGCATATAAAGTGGATAAGAAAGATAACGCCATAAAAGGCAGGTATGGAAAGGTAAACATGATAGAGTGTATACGCTTCTCTAAAGATTTCTCTGATTCTCTGCACTAATACTAGTATAACCAGAATAAGATGATCCCAACAACTATAAGATGGTAGACTTATGCATACTTCTGGTTAGAGGTTTCAACCCCATACAATCCATAGGCAGCCCAATCCTAATAGGCTCCTAAACTTTACCAGAGTCGAGATGTACCCTAACCAATACCTTAATCGATCGACTCCCTACTCTGCAGATACCCTATGTCGGCCCCACAGTAGGAGGTATCACTTCCTAAAGTGGCAACCCTTCGTGATGTGCACAACCATATCTATCGGTGTCGTGGTCATCTTATCCCCCTCTGCCCGGCCCATGCACGCACATGTCCCTGGTCGGTTTGCACGGCCCACACCGTCCTCCACGTTTGGATCTCTTACAATCAGCCCAGTAAGCATGTCCCTACTCCGACCTAGGGTAGAGTACTCGTTCGATACCATTGTATGGGTTATTGACTAAAACGGGTCCCACACACAAGATGATACAAACTCTCCCCCTTATCTTGTATCCCCACTAGGATTTCAATTGGTTATACAATTGGTGTCTTTAATATCATAACCCCATCATTTCTACATGTTATGCTTACCTAACGGTGTCTTTAATTACATAACCCCAACCGGTTAAGTTCGTGGGCCTATATATAAATATTACCCACCCTACCCAGATTTACTTAACCCCCATTCAAGTTCATGTTTATACAATCCCAATGGATTCAACTAGGTTAAGTATTCCAATTCATTACCATGTCCATTTATGGTTACAATGTGCTGGACCCCTCACATTAAGCCTACCACTTGCGGATGCTGGATATGCCGGGCGGTTTCGGCCAGACTTCTTCCACAAGTCAGGCTTAACCTCGTGTCTCAGCACGTCTCATATTTGTGCACCTGGACCCCTCACATTAGATTCACCACTTATTGTCGCTGGATATGCCGGGCAGTTCTGGGAAGACTTCTACCACAATTGTAATCTAACCTCGTGTCTAGGCGCAGTTACAGTTTCTAATTACTATAATCCTAGGCATTTCATTATTAGCCAATTTTACCTATGTCGTTATAGGTTTCATGCTCCTTTTCCCCAAATATGTTAATAATGAATTCTATGCCCTAAATTCATATTCATAAACATTATTCAAGTTATGTCAGATCTCCCCTTTACAAGTTATACCCAATTTCAATGTTTTTCCCCTCGTTCCCTCATTCACATATTTTTAGCGGCATTCCTAGGCTCGAAAGTAGCCTGGCTATATAAAATAAAAGGGAAAGGGTGAAGGGAAGATGACAAAAATGATTATTCTAACAAAATTGACATAAACATATAATGACATAATTTTAAGATGGACATATAAGAACAAATCTGGTGATAATAAAACTGGTTCTAACATAGTAGAGAGCCATAAAAGGCATGATTAGATCTAAAGAAGGATTTAGATGTTCAACTAATGAGTAATGACAGATTCAAACTAACCACAAACATGATAGTACAAGATAATCTAAACAGTGAATTAGATCTATAATCAAAAGTAGATCTGAAAAGGTTAAGATCCAAGTCATAATTAATTCAGAATATCATGGATTCACAAATTACAATAGATCTTGTATGATTCAGTCATAGGGATAGATCCAAATTACTGTCATATCATGCTTTACTTTTAATTATTTAAATCTAAAGGTAACTTAAACTCACAGTATTCAGATCTAGAAAAATAGAAGGAGAAAAGCGGAAGTTGAATCACAGATCTACATTGAATCTCTAAATTTGGTTGAAGAAGAAAGAAAAAGATTTGATTTAGTCCAGGCACCGACAACATTTATGCCTCCATTGATTTCAGTGTGAGAAAACTAGAGAAATGAGGCCGTATATATAACTTCCATCCCCAGAACCGACCTGTCACGTCAGCCCTTGGGGGGTCGACACCCCTCTTAAGGGGTTGACCTATGGGTCGACTCCCTCGGCCGGGATTTTTCCCGCTCACCCGAATTTATGTGATTTGAACAATTTTGAATTTCTGGACCTAATTTTTGAATTCTTGGACCCTATATATATATATTCTCTTGCGCTTATACAAACTTCAAACCTTCATAACTTCTTCATACAATGTCCGTTTTACGTAAATCAAATGTCTACCTTGACCAGAATTTCGAGACGGACGCAATGGCGCAATCCATTTCCCTTAATTCTGGATATTAAATTAATTATTCTTTAATTTTTCCTCTTTAATGTTGTTAAAATTACGGGGTGTTACAATAAAACACTTATCTAACATCATCAATAAGGTATATGAGAAATAGTCAAATCAATCAACTAATCTACCAACTCAACAACAAAAAAGAATCCAAACCGTCTCCCCCACATCTTATAGTGATAGCCTTTACAATAATCAAAAAGAAAACATAGAAGATATAGCAACCAGTTATCTAGCGTAGACCACCTTAATCAAGATCAACATTCTCCAAGCGCAAGCCCCGAACGCTTAAACCAAAATCAGACAAGCACCTAAGAGATGTCTCCATCGATGTCGAACAATATAAGAAGGACGATACAAGCAAAGAAATCATTATCCATGACTCTGGCTATCACCTCCTACCCTGCTTTGAAAACATCGTTGATCGTATGATCGGCTCAACATCATGCTGTCCATCAAGGCTAATGGTAACCCCGGTTCTAGCAAAACTCAATACGCCTTTCATCGATGGGTATCTAGGACTTTCATCGCTACCCAGGGTACTTGACCATTCAACCGGTCTTTTAGGCGTCCCTATTGTACCATTCTTTGAGTCCTCTAGAACTTGCGACAACGATAATTCCTCAGCCTTCAATAACTCTAACCATCATCACCGACGACTATCCATAAGCTCGAACATCCTTGAGCAGCCATTATCCACGAACTCAAACATCCTTAAGCCGTTTCCGCATTCGTTGCATTTCATCGATCAAGGAATACATTAAAACACTTCGAACATTCCATCTTGAATTCACGTTGAAGCCACGATTGTCATCGAACCAATAAGAAGCTTTATTTGGTCGATAGTTGATACACAACGTTTCACCCTTCTTTACTACAGTGTTTCATCTTTTGCCATAAGTCACGATCCACAGTGTTTCACAAATGTTGCGACCATTCCTGGGTCGTTCCACGACCCATCCGTCTGCTCCTATGATAACCCATTAATCATAGTGACCCATTGAAGTGCTGCAAGCCATTGTAACCAATCCATCAAATGCTGCCTTGACCGACCAAGCGACCCGATCCAACTTGGATGACCCGACCCAACTTGGCCGAACCGACCCAACTAGGACGACCTGACCAAACTAGGATGATCGGACCCAACTTGGATGACTCAACCCAACTAGGACGACCTGACCCAACTTGGACGACCCAACCCCACTTGGAAGACCCGACCCCACTAGGACGACCCGACCCAACTAAGGCGACCTGACCTAACTAGGACGACCCGACCTAACTTGGATGACCCGACCCAACTTGCATGACCCAACTTTACCAAGCACCAATCCATCATGTTGTAACCAGACCGACCATTAAGCTACGACCCAAGCTTGCCACATCATCAATGACTCGACTTTGGCTGACCCGACTTCAATCTTGAATGACCCGACCACTTTGACACATCATTTCTTATAAGAGAAACCATGAAATCCATTACTAATCACAACCGATCCATGTTAGATTCGACCAGCCATCAACTTGTGCAACCAATCAATCAAAACATCCAATAGTTCAAGCAATCATCAAACGAACAATAACATAACAATTATCATCATAAATTCCTATAGTCATCAAATCATGATAAAAAATGGATGAACAAAATAGTGGATCTAAATTTGCATAAACATATGAATTAACATTAGAATCACAGATTTAAGTTGTTATATTAGATCCTATGGTGATTCGAATGGAAACATACTTACCATGATGTAGACTTGGGTGAAAACAACTTGAAATGATGAAAAATAAGATCAAACAACCCGCATACCTGATTGAATCCGTGTGAGAGATGCTTATCACTCACCAAATCCACAAATTAGCTTGAAAACGATGATCTACAAATCCGGGCAGCGAAGAACGGTCTTCGTATCAATCATTGATGTGATCTACCTCTCTTTGATGTTGATCTTCAATCTTCTAATCTAGATCTATGAAATAAACGAAGTGGAGATGTATTTGATTGAGCAAGGAAGATCACGAGCCCAACCAAATGAGAGAAATGAAAAAGCTAAACTGTTCTCTATGCCTTCATCCCTTGTTTATAGCCAACAGCCCAAGCTTAGTGGGCCCCACAAATCAGCCCACTAATGACTAACTAGCCTGGCCAGAAATTATGCAATATAAAAGTAGCGATTCCTCCCAAAACATTGCACCAAATCTTAAATTTGACCACTCTACGGAATTGGCAACTCTATTTCCTTTCCAACGAAATCAATCTCAGTACCTGATTCGATCCCATTCAAAGGTTATTACCTGTACAAAACTGACAGGGGTAAAATGGTTACAAATAAAATTGATAAAAATTATGGACATGTCTTACATCCCTATAAGCAACATATCAAAATATGAGAATGATTCGGCCATCAGAGAATTAAATAAAAATATTTTACTATCTCTAATACATAAAATGTGGGTCGTTACATTCTCTCCCCCCATCCCTCGAATTTCGCCCTCGAAATCCCAAGCAAATGAAAGCAACCAAAACCATTCTACATACCTATCATCCATGACCAGCCAATCTATCGTCCAAACTAGCGTCCATCAAGCCATGCATCCAAAGCCTTACCCTAGGACACAGAATTCTAACAAATAGTACATGTTACAATGATATAAGGGTGACACATCATTAATGGGTCATACCAACGAAGATTTCTGGATGGATCGTCTTTATACTCTCTTCTGTTTCCCACATACAATCATCATCATCCTCACTCCATTGCACCTTAACTAGCTTAACCGTCTTCCTCCTAAGCTGTTTCGTGTCATTACCTATAACGCGAAGCAGCTTACGAGGTTTCATAACTACGGAATTGACTTTTAGATCTTTGTATTGTTCCAGATATACCACCACATCTGAACCGTGCATACACTTCCGTAGAAAATACACATGAAACACATTGTGCGCACTCGACACCTTCTAGGGTAAATCCAATCTATACGTGAGCTTTCTAATTAACTCGATCATCGAAAGCAGTCCAACGAACCTTGGAGCTAACTTTCCCTTACATTTGAACTGAACAACATTCTTCCAAGGAGAAATCTTTACGAAAACCATATCATCAACGTCGAATTCAAAATCTTTATGACATTACGGCATAACTCTTCTTACGATCTTGGGTTGCCTTCATTCATTATCAAAAAATCTCAACACAATCTGATGTTTTTCTTATCATCTCAGGCCCAAGTATTAACTTATCTGCAGTCTTTAACCAACATGCCGGAGAATTACATGACCTACCAGACATCGCCTCGTATGATACCATCCCAATGCTCAACTAGTAACTGTTGTTGTAGGCAAACTCAACTAGATGTATATGGTCTTCCCATGATCCCCCAAAATCCAATACACAAGCTCTTAGGAGATCTTCCAAAACTCAGTTAACTCTCTCGGTTTGACCATCAGTCTAGGGATGATAAGCCGTAATCAAACATAACTCAGTTCCCAAAGTCCCTTGCAAACTTTTCCAAAATCCACTCATGAACAAACGATCTCGGTCATTGATGATTCTCTTTCGAATACAATGGAATCGAACTATCCATTTTATATAAATCTCAGCCAACTTCGAAGTTGTCCTAGTCGATCTAACAAGAATAAACCTTGCGCTTTTGGTCAACAATCCATGATGACCCAAATCCCTTTATTTTCTGCCCTGGTTCTAGGTAACCCATCAATAAATCCATTGATATTTGCTCCTATTTCCATATAGGAACTTCTAATGGCTGAAGTAATCCACATGGATTTTTCTGCTCAGCTTTCACTAACTGATAGTTCATGCATTTGAAACTGAACTTTCCAACACCCTCTTCATCCCTTCCCAGTAGTAGGCTCGCTTCATGTCCTGATACATCTTATTACTACCATGATGAATCATCAATCTCGAGTGATGACATTTCCTTATAACCTCATACCTCAATCCATTAATATCAGGAACAACCAGTCGTCCTTTCTTACGAAGCCAACCATTTCGATCAACTTCATATTCCTTGTCTTCTGGATCCAACTTCTGGATGATCTTACATGCTTTCCATCACACTTTTGTCTTTCGCTAATCCTTTCGATGAGAGTTGGTTTTATCGATTAGCTTGCCAACATTTTAGGTTCCAACTTACAACGTGGACTGAAATCAAATCGGACCAAGTACTCGAGGTGCTTCCATTCCGAAAAGATAGCCCCTAATCCTACATGTCTTCGACTCAACGCATCTACAACTGCGTTCCCTTACTAGGAGTATAGGCTATACCAAAATCGTATGACGCAAAAAACTCTAACCACCACTGCTGCCAAAGGTTCAAATCCTTTTGGGAGAAAAGGTACTTCCACGACTTGTGATCTGTAAACAACTCGAATCAAACTTCCAACAGGTAATGTTTCCACATATTCAGGGCAAGCACTAACTCTAAATCATGAGTTTGATAATTCCTTTTATGCGGTTTCAGTTTTCGACTTGCATATGCCATAACTATATCTTTCTGCATCAGCACTGCTCCAATTCGAGTACCATATGCATTGGTATAAACTACCATATCTTCATTCCTACTCGGAACTGTCAAAACATAATCACTCGTCAATCTCTCTTTCAGGATTTCAAAAGCTCGCTCACACTTCTCATCCCATATGAGCAGTTGATTCTTCTTCGTCAATCATGTTAATGGTGCCGCTAACTTGGAGAAATCTTTGATAAACCGATGGTAATATCCCGCCAATCCAAGGAAACTCCTAACGTCCGTTGCATTCTTAGGTCTATCACAGTCCTGGATTGCCAGCGCCTTAGCAGGATCCACCGCTATTACGTTTCCAGAGACAACATGGCATAAGAAACTCACTTCACTCTTCCAGAAGTGACATTTCGAAAACATATCTCTCAGCTGATGCTTTCGCAAGGTTTCCATAACATCTCGCAAGTGCGTCTTATGCTCTTCTTCATTCTAGTAGTAATCTAGGATATCATCCACGAGCACAAGCATAAACTTATTCAACTGATCTCTAAAAACCCTATTCATAATATCCACGAAATACGCTGATGCATTGGTGTGACATCCCGCCCCGCACCAGCCGACATTTCCCCGAAATGCGCTGTGACAATGCCCGACCAACACAAGACGGTCGTCAAAGGAAAAGGGTTTGAAACGATGAATCACCAAGAACCTATAGAATATCTCACAGCGTATGGAATAAAATATAATAATAACATAACTTGATATAAAACAGATGAGACAGTGCATAAGATGAAAACTAAACAATCAGCGGAATCCAAAATATAGCTTATGATCCAAACCATAGTTATTACAACTTCAAAATACCGTCTCTAAAGCAAAATAGAAAAGGTACAATACTAGTGCCCAAAGCAGTAACCAACAACAACATAGAGAGAATATATGTAAATAGTACATGGAAGCCTCTTGCTCGTCTCCGGACAACTACTCGTGCATACCACCTAACATGTCTATAGTCTGCTCGTTTAGGAGCACCCAAAGTAATAAGAAGAGACATAAAACTATGGGTTAGACAAAAGTCTGGTATGAGTGATAGCAGTAAAACAAAACAATAACAGGTATAAATAACCATACCTGAACCTGGACCTGCAACCGAAGTGTTAGCACAACAAGATGTACAGTACTCTAAGGTAACACTAACATAAAGTGCAAAAAAATGGAAGTGTGTGTCACGGTGATAGCAAACATCAAACATAGCAATCATCCTCACATCACTCACTCAGTGCGTAAAGCATACGATATCTACCGCTTTGATCACCAGACCATTGGGGCCATAACGGAAATTCCATATAACTATTGCTATGACCACTTTGCCCTTTGGGGCCCGGTCCATAGTCAATAACTTTACCCTTTCCCACAATGGTGAATTCGAGTTATAGATATCGATAACCCCTTTGCACGCGTCCCGCAACAAAGTCCAACTTTAGAAGTTAACCTGTTGATTCCCATCTAGATCCTGAGTTCTAAATTTTTATTTGGACTCCCTTTGCATCTCGAGTTTTGGTCTTCTTCAGTTCACGGTTTAATTTCCATTCAGCTCGCAATACACAGCAGCTTGCAGTTCGAAGTACGCTTGGCTCATGACTCCAACTCCGGGTCGGCTCGTGGCCCATGGCTCGTGGCTCGCCTCCTCGTACGCTCGCGGTTCAATCCTCCACTCCACTTTCTATTCAGTTCGTGACCATAGGGTACGAGCGGTTTGGGTCATGGTGAAGTAACTGATTCGTGACATGCTTGTGGTGCCTTCTCCGATTCGTGACACCTGCTCCTGGACGTGGTCTACATTCATGGTCAAGCACCCTGCTTGGTTCGTGGGTCTGGGTCGTGGTGCTTCGTTTGTGGCATCCATTCATGGCATATCTGGTTCAGGTCGTGACATGTACTCCAACGGTTCGGGCTCGTGGTCAAGCTTCACGATCGGGTCGTGATCGAGCTTCACGAGTGGGGGTCGGGTTGTGAACGTGCTTCACGATCGGGGGTCTGACCGGTTTCCTGTAACTTTTCAACGAGCTATTTACGCCATACAACGGCGTTTTCGACCATTCTAACTTTACTATACAGCTACATAGCATTACAAACAGTAGTAGCAACATATAGAATCGACCATAAACACCAAAACAACAATATAACATGTTAATGTGGATCAGACATACCCAAAACCCAAGTTTTCCCCTTAATCCCCTTAATTGTGTTTTAACCATACAATTAGCAAACTTAATCCAAATTAAACCAAATTTCTAACAGAGGTATAAAATAATATTTAAGAATTTCTATATATTTTTCTAGATTTTTATGATTTATAATTTCGCTATTTATCACTATTCACCCCTATTTAGCCGTAATTAGTGAATAAAAGTGCAAATCACTCACCTTAGCCACAAATAAATTACAGATCTGAAAATTTCACTGATTTGGTCGAATTCCTATGTATAGCAACAGCTCTATCCCAATTTTGATGCTAATCCGCCTTAATTTGGTGTAGATTTGCTTAATATGTGATTAGAAAGTGATTAGGGATGAATTTAGAAGGTGAAAGCCATTGTTAGGGTTGAAGAGAGGTAAATGGAGGATGTAAAAATGACAAAGAAGGGTTTCTCTAACCCCTTACAGCCCTTATATAACTATAATCCTGAAATCCCTAATGGGCCTAGCTGCTAATTACCCTATTAGGCCCGTTTAAGCTGTTTATCACCTTCCAAACTTTGTTTCGGCCATATCTCCCAAACGGTAAGTCCGTTTGATTAATGTAACCACTTTACGGAAAGGTAAACCATCATCTGAATCCAATGGAAATAGTTTTAGGTCAAAAATCCTTACCAATCAAAAGTTATAGGAGAAACAAGATTCACCAGGGGCAAAACAGTCATTTAAAATTCGGCAAAAATCGTGAACATGGGAAATGACCCCAATAGTCGTTCCCCAAAGTTACACGACCATACGACTTCACATGTGAATGAAATAAATATTCTACGATCCTCCGATGCGTAGAATGCGGGTCGTTAAACTCTCCTCCTTAAGAAATTTCGTCCCCGAAATTCCTTAACTAAGAAAACAACCAAAAGATCCCGCATGCCTATCAACCATTTGAAACAATCAAACATACATAATAAATACAACAAGCCTATCCTAGCATGCAGAATAACTACATCACGATTAAAACCTTACCAAGTAAAGAGCTCTGGATATGACTTCCTTATGTTCTCCTCAGTTTCCCAAGCGCAGTCACTCTCGTTATTACCCCATTGGACCTTAACCAATTTCAACGTCTTCCTCCGAAGTTGCTTCGTATCGTGTCTGACAGTACGAATCAGTTTGCAGCTTTCAACTGCCTTGGGTTCTACCTCGATATCATCCATCTGATCTGGTGAAATAGCCATATCAGAATCATGCACGAACTTCCTTAACTGAGAAACATGAAATACGTCGTGCAATCCCGCCATCTTGTTAAGCAATCCTACTTTATACGCTAAATTCCCAACTTTTTCGAGAACTGGAAATGGACCAACAAATCTTGGTGCTAATTTACCTCTCTTACCAAATCGAATCACACTTTTCAACGGAGAGATCTTGAGAAATACCAAGTCACCAACGAATAATTTCAAATCTCTTCGTCTTTTATCAGCATAACTCTTCTGCCTATCTTAGGCAGCCTTCATTCGCTGATGAATAACCTTGATCTTATCTGAAGTTTCTCTTATTACATATGGCCCAAGCACAAATTTCTCACCGGTTTCCAACCAACATGACGGTGAGTTGCATGGTCTTTCGTACAAAGCTTCAAATGGAGCCATACCAATACTGGACTGATAACCATTATTATATGCGAACTCAACCAGATACAAACGGTCATCCCATGAACCACCAAAATTCAATATACAAGCCCTGAAGAGATCCTCTAATACACGATTCACCCTCTCCGTTTGACCGTCGGTTTGAGGATGGTATGCGGTACTGAGATGTAATTCTGACCCTAGCACCTCTTGTAAGATCTTCCAAAACCCACTAATACATAACGGATCTCGGTCACTTACAATACCTTGGGTACTCCATGAAATCTCACTACCCACTTCATATATAGTTCTACTAACTTAGCTGCCGTTCTATTCGACTTATCGGGTATAAACTTTGCACTTTTAATCAATCGATCCACAATCACCCAAATACTATCGTGACCTGATCTAGTTCTTAGTAAACCGTCGATAAAATCCATCGAGACATGTTCCCATTCCCATTTAGAAATTTCTAATGGTTGTAACAAACCACTAGGCTTCTTTTGCTCAGCTTTAACTAACTGGCAGTTCATGCACTTGGATATAAACTTCCCAACGCTCTCTTCATCCCTTCCTAGTAGTAGGTCTGCTACATGTCTCGATACCTTTTGTTACCACCAGGATGTATAGTCAGCTTCGAGTGATGACACTCCCTAAGCACTTCATCTCTCAATCCATTAAAATTGGGTACAACTAGTCTTAGTGAGCGATAAAAAATCTAACTAACATCATCAACATCGTATATGAGAATAGGCAGATTAACCATCAATCTACCATTCACATTACTAGAGAAGAACTCCAAGCCCAACTCCCCACATTCGAAAGTGATAGCCTTTATAACAAAACCTTTCAACCATTTATCAGGACGAAACCAGAATGTCCCATTCAATCCTAGCAATCAAAAGCAACCAAACAATAACACTCATAACATTCAGTGTATGCATCTCATATGAACCATCCTAATCGAATTCAGCATCCCTTAAGTACAAGCCCCAGAGGCCTAAACCAATATCAGACAAGCACCCAAGAATTGGACAATCTACGTGAGACAGTTCAACAAAGCAACCAATCACTCATAACCGACTTTGTCTGTCACTGCTAATCTTGCTGTAAAACCACAATTAATCGTATGACTGGCCATGTCAACATGCCATTTGTCATGGGTTAATAATAACCCTAGTTCTAATCAAGCTAATGCACGTCCAACGTACATTTGCCTCCCAGAGACAACTAGGCCCATCAAATAGGTCCAGGGTATTCGACTAGTCCAACTAGCCTTTTAGGTGCCCCTATTATACCCTTGCATTGAGCCCGTTAGAATTTATGACAACTATAATCCCTTCATAACTCCAGTCGGTATCACCAGCGACTATCCACAAACTCAGACCCAGTCTCGAGTATCCATTACCCACAAACTCAAGTCCAACATGAGTCGTCTCCCTACTCATTACATCTCCAAGATTAACGAACAACCATATTTCTTTTACGAGTTCAAATCCAACTTGAATTGTCCTAACCTTCGTTGCATCTCCACGATCAACGAACACATCTTATCTCTTCAAAATTTTTACGATTCTTGAACCAAAGAGAACATCAACATAGGGTCCTAAAAAATCCATAGCTTTCACCGAATGAGTCCTATCTATCACCTGCTAAAGCCATGAATACATCGATTCCCGTATGACAGGTCCAACCAATATCAAGGGCCAATAGAATCCCCGACTCCAAATGGACTACCGCACGTCCAACGTATGTTTATCCTCCAAGGATAATTGGATCACGTCTAATGGATCCAAGGTAAATGGGCATCCCCAGATAACCTTACTTCGAGTCCTCTTAGAACACTCCGAACAATCGACGATTCCTTGGCACTCTCATCAGAAGAGCCATCCATAGCTCCATCTTCAACTCGAGTCTACACATAAGAGAAGGGAACCATCAGCCTTGGTAGCAAACACAACTGGTGATGCCCACTCAGAAACACTTCTTCAAATAAATCCCTTCTTCAAAAGATCGCCAACATGCACCTCGAGCTCTCGCTGCTCCCTTGGTGCTATACAACGAAGTGGCTTCGCTATAGGCCTGGCATCTTTTAATAAATCAATCCGAAGCTCGATCTCTCGGTGTGGTGGAAGTCCGGTCACTTCCCGGAAGATGTCCGAATACTCGCCAGCAATAGGCACATCTGACAACTCATCATGTGGGATGTCAAGGGAATTTAGAAAACTAGCCATCACCCCATCACCAGGTAGGCTACCAAACAGTACCTCTGCCCATAATCCACTCTAATGGTCACCGAGGATCCCTCACAGTCCACCACCACCCCATACCTTTAGAGCCAATCGACTCCCAAAATAATGCCCTACCCAGTAAAGCCCAAAACAAAGCGATTACAAGAAAACATAGATACATGACTCGATAGGACTAATTTAAGACAAATTGTACTAAGGCTATTCGAACCACCGATCGGGTTCATCATAACTAAAGTTCTGTGACACGACCCGAAATCCCCCTTACGGGAAATCCCGGATTGAGTTGAGAACGAGCCACAAAAGAACGCAGACAGAAGAACATTTCATTGTATATTACAACAATTCCATCAGAATACAAGAATATACAGAGTAAGAATAAATATTACATAGAAAATATCAGAGATTACAATCAATTACACAGCAGCAAAAAATAATACAATACACAACTAGAAGTAATACAATGATACAGAGCTTTCCGGATATCATTCCAGTTGTAAACCAAGATCCTGTGAATATAAATCTGCAAAATCAAAACTACTAGCTGTCCGTGTCAAAATAAGGGCACCCAGAGTTTAGGTTAAAATAATAAACTCCAGGTCAGTCATGTGACTGGTGTGAGAACTAAAACAGTTGTTAATCTTTATTTTTAAAGTTCGGTAAATCAAGGGGCCACGCCGTATAAAACGGAACGGGTTTCCTCCCAAGAATACCAGTGCATATAACAAAACAGCGCAATGCTTTTTGGAAAAATGAAGCTATTATAAGACCCAGGTCCTATCACACAATGCAATGCAAGCCGGAGTATAGGGTTTTTACCTTATAATAGCCAAGAATGCTTGATACGTTTAAAACAAATCATTTGATACTATTATAAGTGCATAGTGTATAAAACAACTTCAAATCATAAGTATCGATCATAGACGGCATAAGCGCCCCATCCCACTATGTCGCCATACTAGGCTCTACAAATAAAACCGCAAAGACACGTATTTGGAAATTGGATTTCCATCTGTGAACCGAGGCAAAAGATAGTCCTCCACCGATTCGAGACTGTCTAGCCTGAGTCTCAGGCAAGCGCGCAGGCAAGCCTTGGATCGTCAGGGTCGGTCCACCGATGTGGATTATTATTCCTGAACACTACATTTCCCCGCCCTTTGGGGCGTAAACGAGCTAACGAATGACTCCATCGGACCCGGATCGTCCGATCAAACCGAGGCGCCTCGCAACAGCAACAACCACATAAGTCAAACTCGTCAGGGCGTGTAAAACCACTGATGCCACTTCTAGCTAGAAAGAAACGCATGTCCTCCCTGAGGTCCTTCTCCCGTTTTTAGTTCACAACCGGGGTGTGAGGCCCGCGAATCCACGTTACACAAAGCTATGTCACACAAGCCGTGCTTTGATCATCAACCACAAGACTTTGCTTTTCAACAGAAGCCTTGATCATTTGCATCTTAGCATGCCACACAGGCAAACCACTCCATGCAACCGATATCCATCAATCACACAGAATGATATCCAATGTCAGACACACAGTCCATTTACAAGTCCGTTCTGGGTCTGAACGAAACCGAAGGCACCTAGTACCCCGCATATCCATCGATCTCCAAGTACGTCTGGATGATCACCAACTGATTCCCTCCTCTTGGGTGTACGACCCAATCAAGATCATCGGTAATTATCCAAACGACGTGAAGACCTCCGGTCTTCAGCCATCGTCTTCATTTTCGACACCACGTCGAATTAGTTATTCAGAATGGGATAAACCCGGTATTTCTGAATAACTCGCGCATATAATAAACAAGTGTTACACAAACACAACATACGCCTCATTCCAATTTAGAATATTCTTTTATTCAAATATTCCTATACTTTGGGAAAGGTTCCCATTAATTTTATCAAAGATAAATTCTTTAAATTTATTCTTTAATCTTCTTTGAATATCAATTCAAACTAGTCGGGATTAGCGAACCACACCGAAGTAATCATTTATTTTATTTTCCAATCCCAACCTATTCATCCCATGAAGTAAAACTGGTCATACTTCATATCTAACACCACAGTGTTATCGGTAAATTCAATTACCATTTCACGTTCAAATCTAATTAAAGATTTAATTATCGCCTGGAGCATAACCGGTGATACTCCATTCTCAACCATTCCGATCTAATTAAAGATTCATTAAAACTCCACTTTGTTTTAGTCTTTAACTGGGTTAAAGAATCAGTGTCATTTAAAACACGATTCACGATAAACCCAAAATCACATTCCATTAATTATCGGGTTAAAGAACAAGTGTTATTTAAAACACTGTTCACGATAAACCCAAAAATAATACCAATTCAATTCCAATTAAATATTATTTAATTGGTACACTACATTAAATCTAAATAAAAAGATTTAATCTTTTTCTCCACTGGGCTTAAGAACAGTGTTAATGAAGACACCATTCACAACAAACCCAAATCACATTTGATATTAAATACAAGGCTCTGAATAGAAAATATATCGGCTTATATTCAATATCAAATTATACGACCAACAAATATCGTATTGGAAATAACGATATAAATATATCTTTCAAATTCCCATAACAATACCTGTATCATCACAAAATCCAACATCGAAATATTCCAAAGGCAATTTTTATTCAAATCCATTCCAATTCAATTATTGGAAATTCTGGTTACTTTTAAAACCCTTTCAAATTCAATTTATTTATTTAAAAATAAATAGAATTGTAATTCTAGTTCAAAACTAGTTCATTTCGATAAAAACCTATTTTTATCTTTTCAAATATGGAATTTTTCACCCCAATTCTTCACAAGTCATTTCTTATGATTTTACACAAATTATTACTATTTTTAATAATTTTATCAAGGCCCGTACAGTCGATTTCCATCAACGGCCATCGAACTGCACTTACAGCGACCTTTTCCAAATTTTATTTGGATATAATTCCAAATCCAACCATTAGATTTCTAATTTCTAATATTCATTAGAAAGCTCTTTGCGATACGAACCCAACGTTTCCGGTTTTAGGAGAATCCGACGGTCGGATCTCCCACAATATCCATTCGAAGTCAATGGTCGAAATTCACGAACTACCGCAGAGCGGCGCGTTCTATTCAGGCCATTATATTATATATATAATATATACTTCGTCGATTTCCTTTTAAAACGTATTTTATAAAATGTTTTAAATTCGTTTTCAAAACGATTTCAACTTCATTTCAAATTCAAATCAAAATTGAATTTTTCCTTATAAATTCGTTTTAAATTCATTTCAAATTGATTTCAATTCAAATCGATTTTTAATTCAATTTCAGTTCGTTTTCAATTCAATTCAATTTCAATTCGAATTCATTTCTATTCAATTTCAATTCGAATTCAATTCTATTCAATTTCAATTCGAATTCATTCTATTTTCAATCCAATTCGAATTCTAATTCGTCGCACTTCAATTCGAATTCTAATTCGTTTCAATTCAATTTAATTCGAATTCCATTTCAAAATATTCGATATAAATATCGTTCACATCAAAATGGCGTCAATCTAATCAACACGGCTTCATATATTTCTATTTTCAAATATTCTATTTCAAATATTTTATTTCCAATATTTCTTTTTCAAAACTGGAATGAGGCCCAATCAATTAACATAGATTTTATTTCTATGGATTTCCATACAACGCATGTATATATCAACAATGTCAAATAATCAACCATCATCCAAAGTGCATTCTACACTGTATAAGCATCAAATATAAATATTTAACGCTCACAACAGTCTGTCAATCAATCGATCGACATTCAATTAATTATTGGGATTAGTGTATGTCATATATCATCCCAATATCCGTGTGGGGTTTCAAACAATCAAACACAGATTTTATTTGTGCAGTTGGGCGATGTGTAAAATTTATCGTCCCAATCAATATCAGTCAAATGTGTATATATAAACAAATCGCCCGATTTGTTTATAAATATTTATTTTATATACACGTTAAAAATTATATTTTTAACTATAAAATATTTTATTTCATTTCACATCACATCACACAATCAACAACACATCAAAACCAAACAAACAAGCATACAAGCCGTCCATGGTCTGTGGACGACGGGTGTCGCGGGCTACTAAACACCGTCTGCATCCTAGTATATATTTTAACTAGAAAATTAAATTAAAAGTGAGAAGTTCTCACCGAGGGTTCCACTCCTCCATTCTTTATTTCTGAATGGTCTGGATTCTGTTTTGCTACCGGTCATTTCCATCGCACTCTTATTCACGCTGTTCATAATAAAAATCACATTTTTAATATGATGTTTTATATAAAAAATCATATCTTTACATCGCTACTTCGTTATAAAAATTATATTTTTATATCGTTCTTCTTCTAATAAAGATTATATTTTTATAACTCCACCTAAATAAAAATCATATTTTTATTACTCTACTCAAATAAAATCATATTTTTATTCTATGTATATAAAAATCGAATTTTTATCTTTGTTCATGTAAAAAATCACTTCTTTATTCGATTAAAAATCCATCCTTTAGATGATTAAAAATCCAACCTTTAGATGATTAAAAATCCAACCTTTACACCGCTAAGAATCTAATCTTTTCTTTGTTAAAAATCTAATCTTTCCTCTCATAAAAAAAATTTAATCTTTACTTTTCAAACCATATTATTTAATAAAGGAAAATCGAAATTAAAACAATATAATTTATAAAAAAGGGGAAACTCACTGTGTTATCGGCTGGAGGAGGGCTGGGGGTGCTGTGGTGGAAGGGAGAAGTTCAGGTGGTGCCAGTGGGGGCCACGACAACGGCTAAGGCATCGGGTTTGTAGGGTTTGGGGGTATCACGTTCGAATTAGGGGAAATGGGGAGGCGGAGGAGTGGCGCAGCACGTCAGGAAGGGGCAGGGGGGTCGCGGTGGCGGTGGAGTACCAGGGGGAGGTCGGCGGTGATATGAAGTAGAGTGGGTTTGGGGATTGGGTCTTCGAACAGGCGGAGGTGCAGAGGAGATGGAAGGAAAGGGGTGGAGGAGCGTCGGAGGAAGAGGCGCAACCATGGGGGAGGGCGGCGGCGATTGCCTGACGGCGGTGGGAGGGCGTCGCTCTACTACGCGGTGGTTTCTTTTTTTCCTGAAATGAAGTCAACGATTGGAAGGGGGTTTAGGAGAAATATAAATAATTATAAATATTTAATAAATTAATTTCTTCCATAAAGTCCCTTTTTCTTTCGATCTCCAAACGAGACACAACGACTGTCGCCCCTAGCTAATTACCCCCATTCCGAACACAATGGGATATGTATCGTAGGCCAATTTGACCATTTCGATCAGTTTCCGTTCAAATTAAAATATAAATCTTTATATATTCAATTTAAACGCACATTTCAATTTACCGAGGGCACATACAGTCTCTAAAAATTTCAGAAAAATTATTTCTGGCTTCGTATTGACGATACAGTCCTAACAAAACTAGTTTCGTCGAATTCTGAGACCGTTTGAAAAATGGTCATTTTCCAGTCGATTAAAATCAACTGAAACTGGTCAAACGCGTTTTCCTTTACCACACTCACATATTGATTCGAAAAATTACAAAATTTGAAACCTAGCAATAACTTGACATCACAGATCCAACAAAAGTGGTTTCGTCGAAAACCGAGGTCGTTTGCAAAATTTCCATTTTTAAGGGCCTAAATTCCATAGCGACTATTCAAAATTTTCAACTGGACGTAACTTTTGATTCCCGCTATGAAATTTCGATTTTTCGGATTCGTTGGAAAGATATTCTCAATTAGATTCAAATATTTTTGGTTTCACTAAAATCCGGTTTATTTTGCACCCGGTACATTCAATTGAAATTTGAAATCGAATTATCGAACTACCGCGCCATTTTCTATTCCTTTTATAATTATATATAAAATATTTATATTCTAACGACGACGTATATAAGTATATACGTTCTAATTCTATTCAAAATAAATTTCTCGTCGTTATTATTAAAAATAATTCATTTTAAATAATCAAAATTCGCTAAAATTTCCAAAATAAAATTTTTAAATTGGCCCAGATTTCCGGGTTACTACAATCTCCCCCACTTAAAACTTTTCGTCCCCGAAAAGGAACGAAGCCGAAAGTTGTTTAACAAATCAACTAAACTTTCTCTATTTTCTTTATGGCTTAAGTTCTTCAACTTTTCAGTTTCTAAAAACTTTTTAAATTTTTCAAAAATTTGGCTAACACCCTAAATTTTCGAAAATTTTCGCCTAACCTCCCCTGCACCGGGGACTTCGCGATATTTCATTTAGCCTCCCATGGCCTTCTTCAATCAAAAAGGAAAAGAAAAGGCCAAGCGACTGAGCCAATCGGCTCATAAAATCATCATCACCCAAACAAAACAGTAAGTTATGGTAAACATGTACCTATTTGTCGGGCAAACAATTTTATTCTCTACTCTAGCCTCCTTGCTATCACCTATTCAATGTAAGTACATGTATGCAAATGGGACTAATTTTCAATACACTCACTATTTGGTTTAATTTGGTAATAGGTTCAACATTTTAATTAATCAAACAACACAACAATCAATCAATTAGTTGATTAGCTTTTCAAATTCATAACTTTGATACATAGTCAAAAATCATGTTTTTGGTGCCAAATCACAACAATAGGCCCTATCAAATATTGGTTCTCACACCAGTCAATAGGAAATATATAGAAATCCCACTTTCGAAACTCGAACACAAATTCTGACGACGAGTACTCAATCATCAAAATCATCTTCGGGCCACTAGAGTATGATTCTATATCTATCCAGCATATTAAAACTTCGAATATACGTTTGCAAGGCGTATATGCAAAATCTTTATAAATTGGATTGTCCAAATTCAATACAAATAAATATTCAAATACGTATTAAACGATTTAAATTCGAAAACAAAATTTGTTTTCATTTTCAAAAATATACTCTTCACACTCGTTCTAGGATACTACTGATCCCATCTCTAACGAGTCATTCCCATTGGATATTACTAATCCAATATCTGATGAATTCTGTCATATGGTTCTAATGTGTCTTGTTCTCAGAGCTTTGTAAACCAAAGCTCTGATACCACGATGACACGACCCGAAATCCCCCTTACGGGAAATCCCGGATTGAGTTGAGAATGAGCCACAAAAGAATGCAGACAGAAGAACATTTCATTGTATATTACAACAATTCCATCAAAATACAAGAATATAAAGAGTAAGAAAAAATATTACACAGAAAATATCAGAGATTACAATCAATTACATAGCAGCAGAAAATAATACAATACACAACTAGAAGTAATACACGGATACAGAGCTTTCCGGATATCGTTCCAGCTGTAAACCAGGATCCTGTGAATATAAATCTGCAAAACCAAAACTACTAGCTGCCAATGTAAAAATAAGGGCACCCAGAGTTTAGGTTAAAACAATAAACTCCAGGTCAGTCATGTGACTGGTGTGAGAACTAAAACAGTTGTTAATCTTTATTTTTAAAGTTCGGTAAATCAAGGGACCACGCCGTATAACATGGAACGGGTTTCCTCCCAAGAATACCAGTGCATATAACAAAACAGCGCAATGCTTTTTGGAAAAATGAAGCTATTACAAGACCCAGGTCCTATCACACAATGCAACGCAAGCCGGAGGATAGGGTTTTTACCTTATAATAGCCAAGAATGCTTGATATGTTTAAAACAAATCATTTGATACTATTATAAGTGCATAGTGTATAAAACAACTTCAAATCATAAGTATCGATCATAGACGGCATAAGCGCCCCATCCCACTATGTCGCCATACTAGGCTCTACAAATAAAATTGCAAAGACACGTATTTGGAAATTGGATTTCCATCTGTGAACCGAGGTAAGAGATAGACCTCCACCGATTCGAGACTGTCTAGCCCGAGTCTCAGGCAAGCACGCAGGCAAGCCTTGGATCGTCAGGGCCGATCCACCGATGTGGATTATTATGCCTGAACACTACGTTTCCCCGCCCTTTGGGGCGTAAACGAGCCAACGAATGACTCCATCGGACCCGGATCATCCGATCAAACCGAGGCGCTTCGCAACAGCAACAACCACATAAGTCAAAATCGTCAGGGCGTGTAAAACCACTGACGTCACTTCTAGCTAGAAAGAAACGCATGTCCTCTCTAAGCTACTTCTCCCGTTTTTAGTTCACAACCGGGGTGTGAGGCTCGCGAATTCACGTTACACAAAGCTATGCCACACAGGCCATGCTTTGATCATCAACCACAAGACTTTGCTTTTCAACAGAAGCCTTGATCATTTGCATCTTAGCATACCACACAGGCAAACCACTCTATGCAACCGATATCCATCAATCACACAGAATGATATCCAATGTCAGACACACAGTCCATTTACAAGTCCGTTCTGGGTCTGAACGAAACCGGATGCACCTAGTACCCCGCATATCCATCGATCTCCAAGTACGTCTGGACGATCACCAACTGATTCCCTCCTTTTGGGTGTACGGACCAATCAAGATCATCAGTAATTATCCAAACGACGTGAAGACCTCCGGTCTTCGACCACCGTCTTCATCTTCGACACCACGTCGAATCAGTTATTCAGAATGGGATAAACCCGGTCTTTCTGAATAACTCGCGCATATAATAAACAAGTGTTACACAAACACAACATACGCCTCATTCCAATTCAGAATATTCTTTTGTTCAAATATTCCTATACTTTGGGAAAGTTTCCCATTAATTTTATCAAAGATAAATTCTTTAAATTTATTCTTTAATACTCTTTGAATATCAATTCAAACTAGTCGAGATTAGCGAACCACACCGAAGTAATCATTTATTTTATTTTCCAATCCCAACCTATTCATCCCATGAAGTAAAACTGGTCATACTTCATATCTAACACCACAGTGTTATCGGTAAATTCAATTACCATTTCACGTTCAAATCTAATTAAAGATTTAACTATCGCCTGGAGCAAAACTGGTGATACTCCATTCTCGACCATTCCAATCTAATTAAAGATTCATTAAAACTCCACTTAGTTTTAATCTTTAACTGGGTTAAAGAATCAGTGTCATTTAAAACAGGTTCACGATAAACCCAAAATCACATTCCATTAATTATCGGGTTAAAGAACAAGTGTTATTTAAAACACTGTTCACGATAAACCCAAAAATCAATACCAATTCAATTCCAAATAAATATTATTTAATTGGTACACTTCATTCACGACAAACCCAAATCAGATTTGATATTAAATACAAGGCTCTGAATAGAAAATATATCGGCTTATATTCAATATCAAATTCTACGACCAACAAATATCGTATTGGAAACAACGATATAAATATATCTTTCAAATTCCGATAACAATACCTGTATCATCACGAAATCCAGCATCGAAATATTCCAAAGACAATTTCGATTCAAATCCATTCCAATTCAATTATTGGAAATTCTGGTTACTTTTAAAACCCTTTCAAATTCAATTTATTTATTTAAAAATAAATAGAATTGTAATTCTAGTTCAAAACTAGTTCATTTCGATAAAAATCTATTTTTATCTTTTCAAATATGGAATTTTTCACCCCAATTCTTCACAAGTCATTTCTTATGATTTTACACAAATTATTACTATTTTTAATAATTTTATCAAGGCCCGTACAGTCGATTTCCATTAACGACCATCGAACTGCACTTACATCGACCTTTTCCAAATTTGATTTGGACATAATTACAAATCTAACCGTTAGATTTCTAATTTCTAATATTCATTAGAAAGCTCTTTGCGATACGAACCCAATGGTTCCGGTTTTAGGAGAATCCGACGGTCGGATCTCCCGCAATATCCATTCGAAGTCAATGGCCGAAATTCACGAACTACTGCAGCGCTGCGCGTTCTATTCAGGCCATTATATTATATATATATATAATATATACTTCGTCGATTTCCTTTTAAAACGTATTTTATAAATCGTTTTAAATTCGTTTCCAAAACGATTTCAACTTCATTTCAAATTCAAATCAAAATTGAATTTTTCCTTATAAATTCGTTTTAACTTCATTTCAAATTGATTTCAATTCAAATCGATTTTTAATTCAATTTCGGTTCATTTTCAATTCAATTCAATTTCAATTCGAATTCATTTTTATTCAATTTCAATTCGAATTCAATTCTATTCAATTTCAATTCGAATTCATTCTATTTTAAATTCAATTCGAATTCTAATTCGTTTCACTTCAATTCGAATTCTAATTCGTTTCAATTCAATTTAATTCGAATTCCATTTCAAAATATTCAATATAAATATCGTTCACGTCAAAATGGCATTAATCTAATCAACACGGCTTCATATATTTCTATTTTCAAATATTCTATTTCAAATATTCTATTTCAAATATTCTATTTCAAATATTCTATTTCAAATATTCTATTTCCAATATTTCTTTTTCAAAACTGGAATGAGGTCCAATCAGTTACCATAGATTTTATTTCTATGGATTTCCATACAACGCATGTATATATCAACAATGACAAATAATCAACCATCATCCAAAGTGCATTCTACACTGTATAAGCATCAAATATAAATATTTAACGCTCATAACAGTCTTTCAATCAATCGATCGACATACAATTAATTATTGGGATTTGTGTATGTCATATATCATCCCAATACCCGTGTGGTGTTTCAAACAATCAAACACAGATTTTATTTGTGCCGTTGGGCGATGTGTAAAATTTATCGTCCCAATCAATATCAGTCAAATGTGTGTATATAAACAAATCGTCCAATTTGTTTATAAATATTTATTTTATATACACGTTAAAAATTATATTTTTAACTATAAAATATTTTCCACTATCAAATATTTTATTTCATTTCACATCACATCACACAATCAACTACACATCAAAATCAAACAAACAAGCATACAAGCCGTCCATGGTCTGTGGACGACGGGTGTCGGGTGCTACTAAACACCGTCTGCATCCTAGTATATATTTTAACTAGAAAATTAAATTAAAAGTGAGAAGTTCTCACCGAGGGTTCCACTCCTCCATTCTTTATTTCTGAATGGTCTGGATTCTGTTTTACTGCCGGTCAATTCCATCGCACTCTTATTCACGCTGTTCATAATAAAAATCACATTTTTAATATGATGTTTTATACATAAAAAATCGTATCTTTACATCGCTACCTCGTTATAAAAATATATTTTTATATCATTCTTCTTCTAATCAAGATTATATTTTTATAACTCCACCTAAATAAAAATCATATTTTTATTACTCTACTCAAATAAAAATCATATTTTTGTTCTATGTATATAAAAACCGAATTTTTATCTTCGTTCTATGTACAAAAATCACTTCTTTATTCGATTAAAAATCCATCCTTTAGATGATTAAAAATCCTACCTTTAGATGATTAAAAATCCAACCTTTACACCGCTAAGAATCTAATCTTTTCTTTGTTAAAAATCTAATCTTTCCTCTCATAAAAAAATTTAATCTTTACTTTTCAAACCATATTATTTAATAAAGGAAAATCGAAATTAAAACAATATAATTTACAAAAAAGGGTAAACTCACTGTGTTATCGGCTGGAGGAGGGCTGGGGGTGCTGTGGTGGAAGGAAGAAGTTCAGGTGGCGCCAGTGGGGGCCATGGCAACGGCTAAGGCATTAGTTTTTTAGGGTTTCGGGGTATCACGTTCGAATTGGGGGAAATGGGGAGGCGGAGGAGTGGCGCAGCACGCCGGGAAGGGGCGGGGGGTTGCGGTGGCGGTGGAGTGCCAGGGGGAGGTCGACAGTGATCTGAAGTCGAGTGGGTTTGGGGATTAGGTCTTCGAACGGGCGGAGGTGCAGAGGAGATGGAAGGAAAGGGGTGGAGGAGCGTCGGAGGAAGGGGCGCAACCATGGGGGAGGGCGGCGGCGATCGCCTGACGGTGGTGGGAGGGCGTCGCTCTACTACGTGGTGGTTTCTTTTTTTTCTAAAATGAAGTCAACGATTGGAAGGGGGTTTAGGAGAAATATAAATAATTATAAATATTTAATTAATTAATTTCTTCCATACAATCCCTTTTTCTTTCGATCTCCAAACGAGACACAACGACTGTCGCCCCTAGCTAATTACCCTCATTCCGAACACAATGGGATATGTATCGTAGACCAATTTGACAGTTTCGATATGTTTCTGTTCAAATTAAAATATAAATATTTATATATTCAATTTAAACGCACATTTCAATTTACCGAGGCCACAAACAGTCTCTAAAAATTTCAGAAAAATTATTTCTAGCTTCGTAATGACGATATGGTCCTAACGAAACTAGTTTCGTTGAATTCTGAGGCCGTTTGAAAAATGGCCATTTTCCAGTCGATTAAAATCAACTGAAACTGGTCAAACGCGTTTTCCTTTACCACACTCACATATTGATTCGAAAAATTACGAAATTTGAAACCTAGCAATAACTTGACATCACGAATCCAACAAAAGTGGTTTCGTCAAAAACTGAGGTCGTTTGCAAAATTTCCATTTTTAAGGGCCTGAATTCTATAGCGACTATTCAGAATTTTCAACTGGACGTAACTTTTGATTCCCGCTATGAAATTTCAATTTTTTGGATTTGTTGGAAAGATATTCTCAATTAGATTCAAATATTTTTTGTTTCACTAAAATCCGGTTTATTTTGCACCCAGTACATTCAATTGAAATTTGAAATCGAATTATCAAACTACCGCGCCATTTTCAATTCCTTTTATAATTATATATAAAATATTTATATTCTAACGACGACGTATATAAATATATACGTTCTAATTCTATTCAAAATA
The DNA here is from genome assembly GCA_030737875.1 of Allium sativum. Classification (NCBI taxonomy): domain Eukaryota; kingdom Viridiplantae; phylum Streptophyta; class Magnoliopsida; order Asparagales; family Amaryllidaceae; genus Allium; species Allium sativum. The sequence goes on from CM060919.1 coordinate 252,743,558, forward strand.
AATTTCTCGTCGTTATTATTTATAATAATTCATTTTAAATAATCAAAATTCGCTAAAATTTCCAAAATAAAAATTTTAAATTGGCCTAGATTTCCGGGTTATTACAGTCTGTCGACAATCTCGGGTTCCAATCCCAACCTATCTACCAGGTCACTAGTTATGAAGGAACGGGAAGCTCCGGTATCAAATAGTACTCGAATAGGAACATCATAAATGGAAAGCATACCTTGAATAACGACACCCTTTCCATTCTTCGCCACAGTTGGGAAATTCGACAAAGAAGGAACAACATTGATAGCATATGCTTCCACAATCTGCTTCTTCTTAGGGGGTTGTGGACATTCTTTCTTGAGATGTCCCACTTGTCCACAATTGAAACATTTCCTTTCCCCTGGCTTCGCTCGACAATCTCTGGCATTGTGGCCTTTCTTGTCGCAGCTAAAGCACTGTATATCCTTCTTATTCTGGCTAGCCTTGTCTTTGTTCTGCTTTCTCTTTTTCTGGGACTCCTTGTTAAGCTCTGCTAGATCGGCCCTAGGCGCCTGCACTACTACACCACCATCGTTAGAAGCATTAGGAACTTCTCCCAGAGCATCCCTAAGCATCTCTCGCATGAAGGCAGTAAACATCGTTCTAATCAGGGAAATTCCCATTGTTAGCCCCTGAACCTTCTCCCTCTTCAACTCCTGATGCGGTGTTTCTCACCGTACTCCCTTTATTTTGGCTCATCGTTCAATCTGTACAGAGAAAACGGTTAACCATCTCCTTAGTGGTGCCAGTGCAGTGCGACTTCATCCTTAGATATACTAATAGTCTGTGTATATATATATATATAGTTTTTGAAAACCAAAATATCACAAATACACGCTCTCATATATGTATACTATCTCTCCCTGATGTCTTTCCCTAGGTTAACTGCGCAACCTAGGCTTTGATACCAAGTGTGACGACCCGTCTCGCACCAGTCGACATTTCCCCGAAATGCGCTGTGCCAATGCTCGACCAGCACAGGATTGTCGTCAAAGGAAAAGGGTTTGAAACGATGAATCATGAAGAACCTGTAGTACATCTCATGGCGCATGGAATAAAATATAATAATAACAAAACTTGATATAAAACAGGCGAGACAGTGCATAAGCTGAAAACTAAACCATCATAGCAGCGGAATCCAAAATACAGCTTATGATCCAAACCATCATTATTACAACTTCAAAATACTGTCTCTAAAGCAAAATAGAAAAGGTACACTGCTAATGCCCAAAGCAGTAACAAACAACAACACAGGGAGAATATATGTAAATAGCACGTAGAAGCCTCTTGCTCGTCTCTGGAAAGCTACTCGTGCATACCACCTAACCTGTCTCTAGTCTGCTCGTTTAGGGGCACAGAGTAATAAGAAGAGACATAAAACTCTAGGTCAGACAAAAGTCTGGTATTAGCGATAGCAGCAAATGGAAGTGTGCATGTCATGGTGATAACAAACATTAAACATAGCAATCATCCTAACATCACTCACTCAGTGCGTAAAGCATACGATATTTACCGCTTTGATCACTAGACCGTTGGGGATATGACGGCAATTCCATATAACTATTTCTATTTCAACTTTTTCCCTTTGGTGCCCGGTCCATAGTCAATAACTTTACTCCTTCCTATAATTGTGAATTCGAGTTACAGATATCGATAACCCTTTTGCACACGTCTCGCAGAAAAGTCCAACTTTAGAAGTTAATTCATTGATTCCCATCTGGATCCTGAGTTCTAACTTTCCTTTTGGACTCCCTTTGCATCTCAAGTCTTAGTCTTCTTCAGTTTACGGTTCAATTTCTATCAGCTCGCGATATACAACAACTCGCGGTTCGAAGTACGCTCGGCTCGTGACTCCAACTCCAGGTTGGGTCGTGGCCCATGGCTCGTGGCTCGCCTCTTTGTACGCTCACGGTTCAGTCCTCCACTACACTTCCTATTCGGTTCGTGATCATAAGATATGAGCGGCTCGGGTCGTGGTGAAGCAACCGGTTGATGACATGCTTGTGGTGCCTTCTCCGATTCGTGACACCTGCTCCTGGACGTGGTCTACATTCGTGGTCAAGCACCCTGCTTGGTTCGTGGGTCTGGGTCGTGGTGCTTCGTTTGCGGCATCCATTCATGGCACATCTGGTTCGGGTCTTGACATGTACTCCAACGGTTCGGGCTCATGGTCAAGCTTCACGATCAGGTCGTGATCAAGCTTCACGAGTGGGGGTCTGGTCGTGAACATGCTTCACGATTGGCGGTCTGATCAATTTCCTGCAACTTTTCTAGCGATCTTTTTACACCATACGACGATGTTTTCGACCATTCTAGCTTTACTATACAGCCATAAAGCATACCAAACATTAGTAGCAACATATAGAATCGACCATAAACAGCAAAACAACAATATAACATGTTAATGTGGATCAAACATACCCAAAACCCATGTTTTCCCCTTAATTCCCTTAATCATATTTTAACCATACGCTTAGCAAACTTAATCCAAATTAACTCAAATTTCTAGCAGAGGCATAAAATAATATTCAAGAATTTCTATATATTTTTTTAGATTTTTATGATGCATAATTTCTCTAATTACCCCTAATTAGCCGTAATTAGTGAATAAAAGTGCAAATCACTCACCTTAGCCATAAATAAATTATAGATCTGAAATATCCACTGATTTGGTTCGAATTTCTATGTATAGCAACAGCTCTATCCCAATTTTGATGCTAATCCGCCTTGATTTGGTGTAGATTTGCTTAATATGTGATTAGAAAGTGATTAGGGAAGAATTTAGATGGTGAAAGCCATTGTTAGGGTTGAAGAGAAGTAAGTGGTGGCTGTAAAAATGACAAAGAAGGGTTTCTCTAACCCCTTCCTGCCCTTATATAACCGTATTCCCGAAATTCCTAATGAGCCAAGCTGCTAATTACCCTATTAGGCCCGTTTAAGCTATTTTTCACCTTTCAAATCTTGTTTCAGCCATATCTCCCAAACAGTAAGTCCGTTTGATTAATGTGACCACTCTACGGAAAGTTAAACCATCATTTGAATCCAATGGAAGTGGTTTCAGGTCAAAACCCTTTACCAGTCAAAAGTTGTAGGCAAAACAAGATTCACCAGGGGTAAAACGGTCATTTAAAATTCGGCAAAAATCTTGAACTTGGGAAATGACCCAAATAGTTGTTCCCCAAAGTTACACGACCATACAACTTCGTATGTGAATGAAATAAATACTCAACGATACTCCGATGCGTAGAATGTGGGTCATTACAATTGGTCAATCCAAATGGCATCACCAGCTACACAAAGAACCCGGACGGTGTCCTAAAAGCTGTCTTCGGCAAACTATCCTTTGCCACTCTCAACTGGTGAAATCCTATTGCCAAATCCATATGAGAAAATACCTTGGCTTCGTGAAGTTGAGCAAACAAGTCATCTATCCTTGGCAAATTATACTTTCTCTCCTTAGTCACCATGTTCAGTTCACGATAGTCCACACACAATCTCAAAGATCCATCAGCCTTAGTTATAAAAACAACTTGTGCACCCCTTCGGACGCACTCCTCCGAAAAAATCCTTTTTCCAAAAGGTCACGAACTTGCACCTCAAACTCTCGCTGCTCTATAGGCACCATCCGCCTAAGGGCCAAACGATAGGTCTAGCGCCATCGATTAAATCTTCCCTGAACTCAATCTCGCGATGCGGCGGTAACCCTTTGACCTCTTCAAAGACATCATCAAACTCACTAGCAATCAACATAGGTGATAAGTCTTCCCGTGGAATCACAAGCGAATATAAAAAGCTTACGAAGACACCATCTTCGGGCTTACATCGAATCACAACTACTCACCCTTCCAAATTCCCGACTGTCATGTCGAGCTTCTCGCAATTCACTTTTGCTGCGAACCTCTTGATCCAGTCCATACCCAAAATATTCCCAAACCCATCGAAGTTTAAAACAACGCAATCACACATAAAAAGCAACTATGACTCGATAACATTAGACCATGACAAAGCATACACAAGATGGACGAACCCCCTACTGGATTAGTCACAACCAAAAGTCTATCACATATCTTGGGTTACAAATCCAAGTGGTTCACAAGCTCACTGCAAATGAAAGAATACGATGCACCAGTATTAAACAATACTCGAATTGAAACACTCCTAATAGAAAGCGTACTTGAACAACAACACTCTTCCCTATCTCCTCTATCGTAGGAGCTCTTAGATGGCACAGCCTCCAAAGCGTACGCCTTCACTATCTACTTCGCCTTAGTTGGTCCTTGACAATTCCTTTTGTTATGCCCAAGCTTGTCACAATTATAGCGCTTCCTCTCAATTTTCGAATTCTTGCAATCCTTAGAGAAATGGCCCTTCTGCTGGTAGTTGTAGCAAGTCACCTCACATTTCGGTTTCTTCTGGAAATTCTTTGTTGGAGAATGTAGTTTCAATGACAATAACCTTAATTCAATTATCATTGATTATAAAATATATACTAACATCTCTGTCTAGATTATATATATATATATATATAAATATATGCAGGATTTACATACAGGATTTAAATACTAAATACTATACAATTTTATGTTTCAAGAGATTCAGAGGAGATTCAAGACTCATGAGTAATCAAGTTATTAAGAGTTCAAGACAAATATAGTAGTAAAGTCTAGCTTATATGTAAGACTCTAAATATCATTCCAGATCCAAATTTAAATTCTGTTTTTCAAATTTCAAATTCCTGATTTTCAAAATTTAAATTCTAATTTCAAATAGTTTTCTATCATATTTATGGTTTCAAATATAAATTTTAAAGTTTGTATAAGTTTATATATATTTATGTAGTTATATAATTTTATAACTTTTATAGTTATATAGTTTTAAATCTTATAATCTTATAAATATGTTTATATAATATATATTTATGATTTCATAAGATTTTATACTTTACAATACTCATTTATATCACTAAGTTTTAATTCAAGAATTTCTAGAATAATATATACAATTAAGCACTTGAAAAATAGTTTAAAAAATATTTTATACATACATTGTCAACATACATATATGTCTATGTCAATATGTAATTGTCATAATTTTAATTTTCAAAGTAAGTGTCTTTTCACTATTTGTAACATTCCAAAAGCATCGCAACCTTTCAAATCTTATAAATAGGGGTTGATTTCGAATTTTTTAACTTATCTTCTTCCCATCTTCACTCCTCTTCATCCCACCATTAATATTTCATATTTTATTTATTTCTACACTTCTACTTTGCCAATTTCTACTCTAATTATATTAAACTTCTTCTTTTCTCTCTCTACTCATTACTGTAATAACCCGGAAATATGAGCCAATTTAAAAATTTTACTTTGTTAATTTTAGTGAATTTTGAATATTTAAAATGATTATTTTAAACAATAACGATGAGAAATTTATTTTGAATAGAATTAGAATGTATATATTTATTTGAATCGACGTTAGAATATAAATATTTATTTTAAATTATAAAAGGAATTGAAAATGGCGCGGTAGTTTGAAAATTCGATTTCAAATTTCAAATGAATGTACATGATTCAAAATAAACCGGATTTTAGCGAAACCAAAAATATATGAATCTATTTGAAAATATCTTTCCAACGAATTCGAAAAATTGAAATTTCATAGTGGGGATAAAAAGTTATGCCCAGTTGAAATTTCAGAATAGTCGCTATGGAATTTTTGGCCCTTAAAAATGAAAATTTTGCAAATGATCTCTGTTTTCGATGAAACCACTTTTGTTGGATCCAGGATGTCAAATTATTTCTAGATTCCAAAATTCATAATTTTTCGAATCAATATGTGAGCGTGGCGAAGAAAAACGTGTTTTGACAGTTTTAGTCAATTTCACTCGACCAGAAATTGGCCATTTTTCAAACGGTCTCGGAATTTGACGAAATTAGTTTTGTTAGGACCGTATCATCAATATGAAGCTAGAAAATATTTTTTGGGAATTTTTAGAGACAGTATGTGGCCCCGGTAAATTGAAATGTATGTTTAAAATTCAATATAATGATTTATATTTTAATCTGAACGAAAACTGCTCGTAACAGCCGAACTGGCTTACGAAACATATCCCATTGTGTTCAAAATGTGGTAATTAGCTAGGGGCGATAGTCGTTGAGTTCGATTTGGAGGTCGAAAGAGAAATTAACTTTTTGAAAAATGAAATAATATAAAATATATTAATATATAAGGAGTTAAACCTAATTCTCCTTGCAGAAGTCAAACCCCCTCCCCCAAATTAAAAATAAACCCATGCCCCTTTTGAAAATCTTGTTGTCCTCCATTCCTCCGCCGTCGAAACCCCCACCTACAGCGCCGCCGTCGTCGAGTACCCACCTCATCCTCCGATCGACTGCAACGCCCTTCCCTACCCTCAATCCGAAGCTCGAACCCCCCAATTCCCCCCCAAACCGTAACCCTAAACACCCAATCCCGCCACTGCTCAGCCTGCACCGCCACCTACACCACGAGCGCCGCCTCTCCGAGCCTACAACACCCCCTACGCCTCTCCGAGCCTACAACACCCCCTACGCCTCTCCTCTTCAATAACAGTAAGTTTTTATTTCAATTATTTTATTTTCCTTTTGTGGTAATTTATTTAGTTAAATTAGAGATTCAACATTGTTTTGAAATCTGATTATATGTATATATATAATAGCAGCATTTTAAAATGAAACTTATAAATATATAAATGAATAAAAATATGATTTTTATACTATAGAAAGAATAAAAATATGATTTTTATATTATAGAAAGAAAAAAAATATGATTTTTATAATATATAGATAATAAAAATTCGATCTTTATATAAGGAGTAGAAATATAAAAATATAATTTTTACATATAGAAAGGCGGGATTTTTAAATATGTTGTAGCAAAATAAAAATTCGATTTTTATATATAGAATAGCAAGTTAAAAATATGATTTTTAGGTAATAGACAATATAAAAATGTGATTTTGATGTATGTAGCGAACACGGACGACGAAAGTGACAAAGGGCGAGCACGACGAAGATTTTCTACATATGAAGAGTCGTGGCGTTTGGTTTAGCTAATCGGTGAGAACTCCTCACTTTTATTTTAATTTCTAGTTGAAATATATACTAGGATGCAGACGGTGCTTAGCAGCACCCGACACCCGTCGTCCACAGACCATGGACGACTTGTTTGATTTTGTGTGTTGTGAAAATTGATTGTGATGTGGAATGAAATAAAATATATATTCATGTGTTGAAATAAAATATATATTCATGTGTTGAAATAAAATATGTATTCATGTGTTGAAATAAAATAAAAATTCATGTATTGAATAGAATAAAATTCATGTGTTGAAATAAAATATATATTCATGTGTTGAAATAAAATATAATCATGTGTTGAAATAAAATATATATTCATGTGTTGAAATAAAATATATATTCATTTACAATTCGAACGATTTGTTTATGTACACCGATTTGACTGATATTGATTGGGACGATAAATTTTACACATCGCCCAATTGCACAAATAAAATATGTGTTTGATTGATTGAAACCCCACACGGGTGTTGGGATGATATCGACGTACACTAATCCCAATTGTTTAGTTGTATGTCAATCGATTGGTTGACAGAATGTGTAAGCGTTAATTATTTATATTTAATGCTTATGCAGTTGTGTGGTGCACTTTGGATGATGATTGATTATTTATCATTGCTATTATATACATGTGTTGTATAGAATCCATAAAAATAACATTATATGGTGATTGAGTGGGTCTCATTCCAATTTAGAAAATAAAATATATATTCATGTGCTGAATAAAAGAAAATTCATGTGTTGAATAGAAAGAGAATTCATGTGTTGAATAGAAAGAAAATTCATGTGTTGAATAGAAAGAAAATTCATGTGTTGAATAGAATAAAAATTCATGTGTTGAATAAAAATATAAATTCATGTTTTGAATAAAATATATATATTCATGTGTTGAAGAAAATATTCACTTGTTGAATAGGATAACGAAGTTATTGAAATATATAAAGCCGTTTTGATTAGATATGCGCCATTTTGATGCGAACGATATTTATATCGATTAGATTCGTTTTTAAAATGAATATAGAAAAGGAAGTAATTTCAAAATACAACGTTTTGAAAATATTATCATTTGTATATCGATGATGTGGAATATTCAATTTTTATTAGAAATTGAATATGAAGTTGAAATCGTTTCGAAAACGAATTTAAAACGATTTATAAAATATGTTTTAAAAGGAAATCGATGAAATATATATAATATATATAATGGCCTGAATAGAACGCGCCGCGCTGCGGCAGTTCGCGAATTTCGACCATTGACTTCGAATGGACATTACGGGAGATCCGACCGTCGGATTCTCCTAAAACCAGAACCATTGGGTTCGTATCGAAAAGAGCTTTCTAACAAATATTAGAGATTTGAAATCTAACGGTTGGATTTGGAATTATATCCAAATCAAATTTGGAAAAGGTCTCTGTAAGTGCAGTTCGATGGCCGTTGAGGGAAATCGACTGTACGGGCCTTGATAAAATTATTAAAAATAGAAATAATTTGTGTAAAATCATAAGAAATGATTTGGGAAGAATTGGGATGAAAAATTCCAAATTTGAAAAGATAAAAACAGATTTTTATCGAAATGAACTAGTTTTGAACTAGAATTATAATCCCATTTATTTTTGAAATAAATAAATTGGGTTTGAAATGGTTTTGAAAATAACCAGAATTTCCAATAATTGAACTGGAATGGATGTGAATCGAAATTGTCTTTGGAATATTTCGATGTTGTATTTTGTGATTATACAGATATTGTTATGGAAATTTGAAAGACATATTGATATCATTATTTCCAATACGATATTGGTTGGTCGTAGAATTTGATATTGAATATAAGCCGATATATTTTCTACTCAGAGCCTTGTATTTAATGTCAAATGGGATTTGGGTTTATCGTGAACCATGTTTTAAATGAAATTGGTTCTTTAACCCAGTTAAAGACAAGATATGATTTCCCAAGTTAAATAATCATTGATAGTGATTTTTGGGAAGATTAAAACCAAGTGGAGTTTTAATGAATCTTTAATTAGATTGAAATGATCGAGAATGGAGTATCACCAGTTTTGCTCCAGGCGATAGTTAAATCTTTAATTAGATTTAAACGTGAAATGGTAATTGAATTTACCGATAATACCTTGGTGTTAGATATGAAGCATGACCAGTTTTACTTCATGGGATGAATAGGTTGGGATTGGAAAATAAAATAAATGATTACTTCGGTGTGATTCGCTAGTCCCGACTAGTTTGAATTGATATTCAAAAGAAGATTAAAGAATAAATTTAAAGAATTTATCTTTGATAAAATTAATGGGAACCTTTCCCAAAGTATAAGGATATTTGAATAAAAGAATATTCTGAATTGGAATGAGGCGTATGTTGCGTTTGTATAACACTTGTTTATTATATACGCGAGTTATTCCGAAAGACTGGGTTTATCCCATTCTGAATAACTGATTCAGCGATGTGTCGAGGATGAAGACGGTGGTCGAAGACCAGAGGTCTTCACATCGTTTGGGTGATTACTGATGATCTTGATTGGGCTGCACACCCAAGAGGAGGGAATCAGTTGGTGATCATCCAGACGTACTTGGAGATCGATGGATATGCGAGGAATAAGGTTCCTCTGGTTTCATTCAGACCCAGAACGAACTAGTATGGACTGTGTGTTTGACATTGGATTTTATTCTGTGTGATTGATTTCTATTATATATATATATATCTGTTTGGCGGTGGAGAATTTATTCTCTTGCTTAACGCCCTTCTCTGAGACGTACGAGCTCAGAGGTTATATATTGATGGATATCAATCGCATGGAGTGAATTGCCTATGTGGCATGCCTAAGTGGCAAATGATCATGGCTTTTTTTGAAAAGCAGAGTCTTGTGGTTGATGATCAAAGCACCACCTGTGTGGCATAGCTTTGTGTAGCGTTAATTCGCGAGCCTCACACCCCGGTTGTGAACCAGAAACGGGAGAGGACTGCAGGGAGGGCATGCGTTTCCTTCTAACTAGGGGGTGTCAGTGACCTACCAGCCCTGACATTTATATTATTTTCACCTGTGTGGTTGTTGCTGTTGCGAGGCGCCTCGGATATATCGGTGACTATGTGGAGCCGATGGAGTCATTTGGCTCATTTACGCCCCAAAGGGCGGGGAAACGCAGTGTCCAGGGTTTAAGTTTAATTCACATCGGTGGATCGGCCCTAAAGATCCATGGGGCAGTTGCGGCTGTTCCTGAGGCATGGGAAAGATTGTCTCGAAGCCGGTGAGGACGATCCCTTGCCTCGGTTCACAGATGGAAATCCAAATTCCAATACGTGATTTTGCGGTTTTGAATGTAGAGCCTAGTATGGCGACATGATATATGGTACCCATGCCGTCGATGATTGATATTTATGATTGAAATTGTTTTGACACTATACACTTATAATAGTATCAAATGATTTGTTTTAAACGTACCAAGCATGTTTGGCTATTATAAGGGAAAACCCTATCCTCCGGCTTACGTTGCATTGTGTGATGGGACCTGGGTCTTGTAATAGCTTCATTTTTCCAAAAAGCATTGCGCTGTTTTGTTATATGCACTGATATTCTTGGGAGGAAACCTGTTCCGTGTTATACGGCGTGGTCCCTTGATATATCAGATTTAAAGTAAAGTTTTAAATAACTGTTTAGTTCTCATACCAGTCACATGACTGACCTGGAGTTTATTGTTTTAACCTAAACTCTGGGTGCCCCTATTTTCGACACGGCAGCTAGTAGTTTTGGTTTTGTAGATTTATATTCATAGGGTCCTGATTTACAGCTGGAATGATATCCAGAAAGCTCTGTATCTGTATATTCTTTTCAGTTGTGTTTTGTATTATTTTCCGCTGCATTGTAATTTGTAAATCTCTGATATTTATCGAATGTGTAATATTTATTCATACTCTGTATATTCTTGTAATCTGATGAAGTTGTTGTAATATACAATGAATGTTCTTCTGTTTGTGTTCTGATTTGTCGTGTTCTCAAAACAATCAGGGGTTTCGAACGGTCTTGGTCGGTTTAACTATCGATTCGGATCGAGAGAAATTCCTTACCGTTACAATTACTCTCTGAACTGAAGTTCTATTGAAGAGTTATAGTGCTATTGTAATCATTTGGGAAGTGTTTGGGAAAGGATGTGTTCCTTTTAGCCCTGAAATCAAGGAAGGGAGCGATGGTAATCTTGTAGGCGTGAAATCAAGAGTGGTTGGAGCAGTGTTAACCTTGTAGCCATGAAATCAAGGGGATTCTACTTGGATAGTGATATTAATAAAACTCTGCGCAATCTAGTGTTGCGTGGGATTGGACATAGGAGTAATCCGAACCAGTATAAAATCCGGTGTGTTCTTTCCTTTTTCTGCATTTTATATTTATCTGTTTCTGTGTCTGTGTTTGATTTTGTGCTTGTGATCATATATATTGTGTGTGATTAATATAGTAGATCGTTTAAGATTAAGATTTTTTTCAATTCTTTGAAAACAATATTCACCCTTTATAGTGTTAGTCTTGCCTTAAGATCCCCATTCCCTAACATTCTTTCCTTTCTTCTATTGTTGCTTCCTCTTCCCGTTACCCTTATTGTTATTATTATCACCCTGCCGTGGTTTAAGAGCCTCTTTGGTTGCAACAACAACAACTTATTCCTTGAGGATCAAACTCTCGTGTCTCGTAGATTTTTCGACGATCTCTTCATAGGGTCATCAAGATAATTAACCAATGGCCTCCCAATATATGTATCCAAGCCCATGACAAACTTCTTATTCTTCTGATAAGGAGAGTCGATGTACGAACGAGAATACTTGGACAAAGCTTCGAAATCAGAAACATATTCTAGCACTAGTCGACCATTCTGCTTCAACTCAACAAACTTCTTGAACAGAATTAACTTCTAGGTGGTAGAGATGAACATCGTCTCAAATTTGACTCGGAACTGATACCAAGTAATCTCATCTTCAAGAGTCTATAAAGTGACAGAGTTCCACCAACCCATAGCTCTACCCTGTAGCTGCCTCGATGCAAGCTTCCTCTAATTACCATCGTTAATACCAAATCTCCAAAACTCTGAATGAAAGTATCTAGCCACCCTTGAATCTCAACTGTCGGCTCTGTCCCTTTGAACGACTTTCCACCAAGAGCAGTGAAGTCTTGCACAGCTTCAGAAAATCCACAACCCTCAATACCTGCACCTGGACCCCAACATCTAGCACGGCTACTCCTGAAGAGGGTACCCTCCTCTTGATCCCCGCCATCATAGCCTCGAACATAACTGGGTAATTTGGTATACCGCCATCACCCCCTCCAGGAACATTCTCCACCCAAGTAGTGTGTCTTGACGATCGACGACTAATTTTAAATCTGTAATATAGAATGGTTAGTCCCCATATGAGAAAAACAACAATGGAGTTTATGCACTATTATACTATACACTAATATATTGTAAACATCCATCAGAAATCTACAAATATGTATCTCAGACGCCATTACATCTTTGAACTTTGGCTCAAATCGATAACCAGAGATATAATACCAAATGTGATGATCGCCCATAACTCCTGCACTTAACAAGAGGAATACTGCGCTGAAAGACGTGCCAAACAGCTATAGACGATCATCAAGGTAAGATAAACACAATCGGAACCGGTCATATAACTCACATCGCAAAGATGAAGTATAATAGAACATATATAACAGGCATTGATAGTGAAGTATAATTGAGCAGAAACTTAAACTTTCATATCAACTAGAAAGATCCATACATCAAATAGGATACAACATCAATTTCTGTACAGATTGCCTCACTGCAGATCACTCAGAGAATCATACGACAACATAAAAATGGAAACAATTATTAGTATGTATAGTAAAAAGTAATAAGTAAGCCTCCAACACATCATCGATCTGCGACATCGTCCTCACTAAGATCTACTACCTACTACTCAGTCTGGCCATCCATAACACAATGGATGACCAGCCCAAGGTAATAAGAGGAAACATAAAACTTTGAGTCAGACAACAGTCTTAATGAGCAATAAAACCCATATGTAACACCATCAATAAAGTATACGAGAAATAGGCAGATCAATCAACCAATCTACCAACTTAACAAAAGAGAAGAACCCAAACTATCTCCCCCACATCTAATAGTAATAGCCTTTACAATAATCAGAAAGAAAACATAGTAGACATAGCAAACAGTTATCTTGCATAGACCATCGTAATCGAGATCAACATTCCCTAAGAACAAGCCCCGAAGGCCTAAACCAACATTAGACAAAAACCGAAGAGATGTCCCCTTCGATGTCGAACAATCTACGCAAGACGATACAGGCAAAGCAATCATCATCCATGTCTCTAGCTATCATCTCCTATCCTGCTTTAAAACCATCGCTAATCGTATGACCGGATCAACCTCGTGTCATACGTCAAGGGCTAATGGTAACCCTGATTCTAGCAAAACTCCATACGCCTTTCAACGATACGTATCTAGGCCACTTATTGCTGCCCAGGGTACTCGACCATTTAACCGGTCTTTTAGGCGCCCCTATTATACACCTGCTTTGAGTCCGCTAGAACCTACGACAACGATAATTCCTCAGCCGTCAATAACTCTAGTCGTCATCATCAGCGACTATCCATAAGCTTTATATCCTTGAGCAGCCATTATCCAAGAACTCAAACATCCTTGAGTCGTTTCCACATTCGTTGCATTTCATCGATCAACGAACACTTCGAACATTCCACCTTGAACTCACATCGAAGCCACAAAGTTTGTTTGGTCGATAGTTGATACACACCGTTTCACCCTTCTTTACTTCAACATTTCATCTTTTTTCATAAGTCACAATCCATAGTGTTTCACAAATGCTGCGACCTTTCCCGGGTCGTTCCACGACCTATCAATCTGCTCCCATGACAACCCATTAATCAAGCGACCCATTGAAGTGATGCAAGCCACTGTCACTGATCCATCAAACGCTTCCTTCATCGACCCAACTCCAAGCGACCCGACCCAACTTGGACGATCCGACCCAAGTTGGACGACCTGACCCAACTTGGATGACCCGACCTAAATTGGATGACCTAACTTTACCAAGCACTGGTCCATGATGTTACAACCAGACTGACCCATTAAGCTACAACCCAAGCTCATCACGTCATCAACGACCCGACTTTGGCCAACCCAAACAATCCAACCATTTTGACTCATCATTTCTTGCATGACATGCCATATGATCCATCATTAATCACAATCGATCCATACAAGATTCAGCCGACCATCAACTCGTGCAACCAATCAATCAAAACATCCAATAATTCAAGCAATCATCAAACGAACAATAACACAACAATTATCATCGTACACTCATATAGAATTCGTCGAAGCATGATAAAACAATGAATGAATAAAATAGTGGATCTAAATTTGCATAAAATATGAATTAACATAAGAATTATAGATTTAAGTTGCTATATTAGATCCTATGGTGATTTGAATGGAAACATGCAATAATAGATCCAGATGAAATCAACTTGAAATGATGAAAAATAAGATCAGACAACCCAAATCCGTGTGAGAGATGCTTATCACTCACTAAATTCACAAATTAGCTTAAATATGATGATCTACAAATCCAGACAGCGAAGAATAGCGAACAACGATCTTCCAAACAATCACTTTGATGCGATATACCTCTCTTCGATGTTGATCTTCAATCTTCTTATCTAGATCTATGAAACAAATGAAGTGGAGATGCATTTGATTGAGCAAGGAGGATCATGAGCTTAACCAAATGAGAGAAATGAAGAAGTTAAACTATTCTTCATGCTTTCACCTCCTATTAATAGCTAATAGCCCAAGCCCTAGTGGGGCTCACAAATTAGCCCACTAATGACTAATTAGCCTGGCCAGAAATTATGTAACACAAAAACAGCGATTCCCCCCAAATCGCTGGACCAAATCTTTATTGTGATCCCTCTATGGAATTACACCATTTCCTTTCCAGTGAAATCAATCTCAGCACCTGATTCATTCCCAGTCAAAAGTTATGCCTTGTGCAAACTGATAAGGGCAAAATGGTCATAAAAAAATTGATTAAAATTATGGACATGTCTCACATTCCCATAACCAACATATCCATATATGAGAATGATCCGATCCTCAGGAAATTAAATAAAATATTTTACGATCCAGTGTTACGTGAAATGCGGATTTTACACTTCTTTGTGTCAACAATGTTCTACATTCATTAATTTGACCTTAATTGGGAACATTAAGGGGCGCGGGGGATTTCTTTTGTAACAGATCCTATGGTTACTAAATTTCTATAAATTTACTTTGAAGTAAAGTATTTTTTCCAAAGAAAAATATATTTTCAAAACAAAAGTGTTTATGAAAATAAATGTTTTACAAAAATCCCCTTAATTAAATCTCCTTTCCTTGTTATATTCTCTTCTTTCTTCATTAAGCTATCTATAGAATAACCTTTTTAAGCTTACCTATGTATATTTAGACTTTAGATCTCTATAGGTTAGAGTTTTGATTCGTGGGTAAACCAATTTAATCCATTCTTTGTGAAACCAGAGTTAACAGATAAACTTGCTACTTGACATATAATAAATAGGGCCAGTTATGGACAAGGCAACATGAGAGACCAAGGGTTGCGAGATGAACTAAAAAGTATTGTCATACGTATTCAAGAAGGTATTATTAGATTTGAAAAGGAAATTGTTGATTTGGTCACTATGTTGAGAGTTTTAGGGAAGTATTAATTAAAAGGAATGAGTTACAGAAATGATTGAAGGTTGGTGAAAGAAGTGTTATCTATCTCTTATTCTTTCTAGTTCACCTATTTTACCTTTACTTAGAAGTAAATCATTCTTTCATCTTTGATTCATTAGTTGAGGGTGGTTGCGTGGAGCCATAGCCATGCTGATACGAACAAACAATGCAGGTCATCTATATTGTAGATCTAACAAAGTTGTCCTTTGCAGATATAGTAAATCACCTAGCGTGAACTAGTGGCACTAGTTGATTGTTTGCACTTAGGCTTGTTTCTAGGACTAGTAGTAGTTTCTCAACCCCGTAGGAGGATCAACATGGTTATTTATGATAAGTCAGGGTTTGAAACTAAAGATCCTAGATATAGTGGATTCTTGAGGGCATTTCCAAGCGTGGTTTGTTTTTGGGTCTAGACAGGTTAGCCATTAAATTGGTTATCTCATATTTTAACACTGATGGTAGAGTTTAGATGGGATGCTTATATTATGCGATTTTCAAGAAAGGAATTTTTTTGTGGATGAATTAATTAGCCATATATTAGGCTATTTTGACTGCCAGAGGTGAGTTGATAGGCTAGGATATGCAACTGATGAAATATTGAGATTTCTTGCAATCTAACGGGTCAATCATGTTGATTTTCCAATTTTCTTTTGTGCATCTTTAGGTGTTATCTATCCAGTTCTCGTTGTGCTAGATTTTCCGAATATTAGAAGAGGTTTGAAGATTACCTCCTAGATGGAAGATTGATTTTCAAATTTATATTTATCACAATGCTAAACCTGTTGCATTACCAGTAAAGACATAATTCTAAGGGGAAATATGAGAGTGTAGTTTCATATCTATGGATGGAAGCTTTTCGAGATATGGAGAGATGATTATAGCATTACTAAGTGCAAACTGGTTTGGAATTTAGACATATTAGCTACATGGTGAGCCATCTCATGTATTGAGAGGGGGATGGTTATGTGGGGGTATGCATGGTAGACACACCGTATGATTGACCTATGAAGAATCTGTTGGAGTAGATTATTTTACTTAATAGACCTATCTTTTGATAGACTAAGTTCAATACCTATGATGGGAGCCTTCCCACATGTATTTTGAGGAAGTCATTAGGCTTCAACCAGAGTAGAAATATTTCAGGAAAACAAATTAAGGAACTTTTGAAAAAGATTGGTAAGAGTACACATTCATGGATAAGAGGCATCAATCGTCTTTGCTATAAATACGGATAGTTCCGTTGGCTATGCAGTGATTAAAGGAAATTGTCTAGGCAGAAGCATTTTCTTCGCCTCATATAGATGGTCTCTTTGATTATTTAGAGCAAGCTAGTTTTTCCTGTAGCAAGATTTTGTTTGCAAGTGATTTCCACCAAGTTTTAAGTAGTGGAAAGGATTAGAGACGGAGTTGTTTGTAGAAAATCCAATGATTTTAAGAACAGTTGTCATACCTTGTCGACTAGCTTATGCTTAAGTGTAATTATTGATTTGTGTGGTATGACGATTGGCAAGGTCTTGTTGTGACATCCCGTAAATTTTGATCATTTGAGTTAATGAATTAAATTTAATTATTTAATTTCAAATGGTTTAAAATAAGAATTAAACGATAAATTTAATTTAGAATGTATTTATTTATAAATTTAAATATGAAATTGGTTTATAATGAAACGTTTATCTTTAAGATTTATTATTTTCATGTAAAAGTGACCTAAACAATTTTGTATTTAAAACGTCAAAGTTTAATCGCTCCATTTGAATAGATTTTTGACGATTATTTGTGGCAGCGACAACTGATATATCTCAAATAATAATAAAAATGTAAACTTTAAATAAAATCCAAAATTAATTATTTGAGATGCGTCTTATGGGACATAGCAGAGGAATGAATTTCGTAGAAGAATATGCAAGTTTGTTTCGTTCACGTTAATTTAATTAAAGATTTAATTAAATCTCTACGAATAAAACATTATCGGAACTTCAGTGAATTTGAACTAAAAATACTAGACTATATTATGACGAGAACGTCATTTTTTGTTTTGTGAAATTCGGACATACAGACCACCGTATGCATGCCTGTATATAGGATTTTGTAGAAAAAGGGGTCCGTAACACGTTTTTGAATAAAGCAACGTGACACTGCAAACTGTATATCATTGTATCCGCCTCGTCGAGTTGATTACCGTAATATATTCATTTGTCAGTTTCAATACTCGGTTCGCAACGAAATAACAAAATAGCTTGCGCATTTCATTTTTGAAACGGATCCGTTTGAGTTCGACGTGTCCCTATTCGGATTCATCTTATTTTTCTTGTCATGTTGGATCTGCAAACACAGTCTGTAATATTTGCATAATGCTCGTAAGGACGAAAATGGGAATAGACATATATGTTTCACTTTTCAAACCATTCCAACATATTCATGCTTTGCTTAAGTCTTTCAAAAGCATATTTACAATGCATATGCGCGTTTCATACACATTGTCAATGCATGCTTGTTGCGTCCATTCAATGCATGAGTTTTGTCTCCTTCAAAAGTCTTCCAAAAGTCAAATTAAAAAAATCTATTTATTTATACAAACTTGTTTTATGTCAAGCTATTATCTTTTCAAAACTATTTTGTATGTAACTTAATTATTTTAATAGAAGTATATATATCCAACTTGAATAATTTAATAAAGATCCAAAATAATTGAATATAAAGATTCGATTGAAAATCGATAATCGAGATGTGAAACCCAATTTGATTGCGAATATTTGATAATGAACCAATTTGAAAATATGAATTTAAAATTTTGAAATGACATTAAGCACTTGAATCGATTTGAAAATTATTTAAATTGATACTGAAATGAAAATTATGGAAGATTATCGACTTATGAATATTGTGATATGAAACGCTTGAAACTTATACAACTTATATAAGTATGAGATAAATTCGAAAACTACTGATTTGGAAGATAATTGATTGAAATAATAGTCTTATATAACAGAATTTATATGAAAATGATATGTTTGGAAAATGTGATTTGGAAAGAAAATCTTATCAAAATTGATATTTGTGTAAGTGCGATATATGCGAAATGTGAAATGAAGTACTACATATATAGTATGTATGTTTTTCTGAAATGAAGATATGGGAAGTGCCTTCCACTGAAAATCAAAATTTCTAATGAGAGGGGTAGCATTGATGTCTGTCGATATGGTCCATTGAAAATTGAAAATCGTAGCTACGTTGGTGCTCTGTTGATTGGAGTATCCTTTGATATTGGAATCCCACTAGGTGGGGTCAGTTTGATTTATTTATAGTCAATTCATGTTTTCATAGCGTAATTTGAGGGGTGAGATGCATATAGTTACAAGCAATTCCACCAGGATAATGGCGTAACCGTTGCGTAACTGTGATCTATAACCATAGCGTAATTCGGGGGGGGGGGGGGGGGGGTGAGATGCCTACGGTTACAAGAAGTTCCACTAGGATAGTGACATAACCGCTAAGTACTCGCGATCTATGCAACACCATGGCTAAATTCGAGGGGTGCGATGTCTATGGTGACAAGCGATTCTATTGGGATAGTAGCGTAACCGTCGAGTAACCGCGATCCATGTGGGAATGTGCTTTCCGTATATATTTTTAAAAGTTTTAAGTATTTTCACTGGAAGTTGAAACAAGTATATTCAATACTTGGAAATTTTTAGTCGTGCATTTGATCAACGTATGTTTAATTTTTTTTTTGAGAACGAAAGTAAACTTGTTAAGCTTCGAGTTATAAAAGTATTTTGACGTTAAATAACAAATCAATAACATGAAAATTTAACATTGTATCACTTTAACATGATAAGCTAAGAAAGATATTTTAAATGTTTTGCAAGTACACAGCTTTGAAATAAATCAAAATACTAATTTTAGTCTTTGGAAAGCAAAAGATATAATGGAATGAATACGTAGTTGAACATAAATCATTCTATTCGCATAATGATTTTGATTTAGTTTGAGTATAAAGTGTTGATTCTAAATAGAATTGTTTGCTTGATTCTCGACGTTGGACACTGACAAGAGATGTGAATCTAAAATTTTCTATCACAGATTATTGCTATATAATGAGAATCGAAGTTTCTAATCATGAAGTCGAATAAGAAGCTCGTATTTGAGTGATTGGGTTAACAATACTAACTGGAAGCAAAATTTTGTGTTCGAACAAAGAGTCGAAATTGATATACGTATGAATGATATATCGCTTAATTACTTATTCCTTAATTCGTTTCTTTTCGAGGACGAAAAGTTCTGAGTAGGGGATGATGAAAAGTTCTGCGTAGAGGAGATTGTAACATCCCGTAAATTCGGTCATTTGAGTTAATGAATTAAAATTAACTATTTAATTTAAAATGGTTTATAATAAGAATTAAATGATAAATTTAATTTAGAATGTATTTATTTAGAAATTTAAATATGAAATTGATTTATAATGAAACATTTATATTTAAGATTTATTATTTTCATGTAAAAGCAATCTAAACAATTTTATATTGAAAAAGTCAATGTTTAGTCGCTCCATTTGAATAGATTTTTGACGATTATTTATGGTTGCGGCAACCGATATATCTCAAATAATAATAAAAATTTAAATAAAAATCCAAAATAATTATTTGAGATGTGTTTTAGAGACATAGCGGAGGAATGAATTTCGTCGAAAAATACGCAAGTTTGTTTCATACTTGTTAATTTAATTAAATATTTAATTAAATCTCTATGAATAAAACATTGTCGGAACTTCAACGAATTTGAACTAAAAGTATTAGACTGTATTCTGAAGAGATTGTCATTTTTTGTTTTGTGAAATTTGAACATACGGACCATTGTATGCATGTCCGTATATATGATTTTGTAGAAAAAGGGGTCCATAACACGTTTTTGAATGGAATAACGTGGCATGGCAAACTGTATATCGTTGTGTCCGCCTCATCGAGCTGATTACCGTGATATATTCATTTGTCTGTTTCAGTGCTCGATTCGTGACGAAATAGCTTGCGCAATTCATTTTTAAAACGAATCCGTTTGAGTTCGACTTGTTCCTGTTCGGATTCAACATATTTTTCTAGTCATGTTCGATCTGCAAACACAGTCTGTAACGTTCGCATAACGCTCGGAAGAATGAAAATGGGAATATGCACATATGTTTCACTTTTCAAACCATTCCAACGTATGCATGCTTTGCTTAAGTCTTTCAAAAACATATTTACAATGCATGCACATGTTTCATACATATTATCAATGCATGCTTGTTGCGTCCATTCAATGCATGAATTTTGTCTCCTTCAAAAGTCTTTCAAAAAGCCACATTAAAAAAATCTATCTATTTATACAAACTTATTTTATATCAAGCTTTTATTTTCCTAAAACTATTTTGTATGTAACTTGATTATTTTGATAGAAGTATATATATCCAACTTGAATAATTTAACACTACTAGAAATTGTGTTTAGTAGCTACGAAAATTTACAACAATTTGTGATGCCATTCCGACGCCCTACTTTTTGACGTCGCAATGGCGTCGGAGTTATTAGAAATTTTCGTCACTATTTTGAAACTTTTCTAGTAGTGTAAGATTCAAAATAATTGAATATATAACCGAGATGTGAAACCCAATTTGATTGTGAATATTTGATAATGAACCAATTTGTAAATTTTGAAATGACATTGAGTACTTAAATCGATTTGAAAATTATTTAAATTGATACTGAAATGAAAATTTTGGAAGATTATCGACTTATGAATATTGTGATATGAAATTCTTGAAGCTTATATAACTTATATAAGTATGAGATAAATTCGAAAATCGATAACCACTAATTTGGAAGATAATTGATTGAAATAATAGTCTTATATAATAGAATTTACATGATAATGATTGGAAATAAAATCTTTTGAAAATGGATATTTATATAAGTGCGATATATGCGAAAAGTGTAATGAAGTACTATATATATAGTATGTACGTTTTTTTGAAATGAAGATATGGGATTGCCTTCCATTGAAAATCGCAATTCCTAATGAGAGGGGTTGCGTTGGCACTTATCGAGAGTGTCCATTGAAAATTGAAAATCATAGCTACGTTGATGCTCCATTGATTGGAGTATCCATTGATATTGGAATCCCACTTGGTGGGGTCAGTTTGATTTATTTATACTCACTTCATATTTTCTAGCGTAATTCGAGGGGCGAGATGCCTACAGTTACAAGAAATTCCACTAAGATAGTGGCGTAACCGCTACGTAACTGCGATCTATAACCATAGCTTAATTCGGGGGGTGAGATGCCTATGATTACAAGCAATTCTACTGGGATAGCGGCGTAACCGCTGAGTACTCGCGATCTATGCAACAACCATGCCGAAATTCAAGGGGTGCGATGTATATGGTTACAAGCGATTCTACTGGAATAGTAGCGTAACCGTTGAGTAACCGCGATCCATAGGGGAATGTGCTTTCCGTATCTATTTTTAAAAGTTTTAGGTATTTTCACTGGAAGTTTAAACAAGTATATTGAGTACTTGGAAATTTTTGGTCATGCGTTTGATGAACGTATATCTAAATTTTTTTGACAACGAAAATAAAATTGTTAAGCTTCGAGTTATGAAATTATTTTGATGTAATAACACGAAAATTTAACATTTTATCACTTCAACATAATAAGCTAAGAAAGAGATTTTAAATGCTTTGCAAATACACAGCTTTGAAATAAATCAAAATACTAATTTTAGTCTTCGGAAAGGAAAAGATCTAATGGAATGAATACATAGTTGAACATAAATCATTCTATTCGCATAACGATTTTGATTTAGTTTGAATATAAAATATTGATTCTAAATAGAATTGTTTGCTTGATTCTCGACGATGGACATTGACAAGAGTTTTTGACATGAATCAGAAATTTTCTATCATAGTTTATTGATATGTAATGAGAATCGAATTTTGTAATCATGAAGTCGAATCAGAAGCTCTTATTAGAGTGATCGGGTTAACAATACTAATTGGAAGAAAATTTTTGTGTTCGAACAAACAATCGAAATTGATATGCTTATGAATGATATATCTCTTAATTACTAGTTCCTTATTTCGTTTCTTTTCGAGGACGAAAAGTTCTTAGTCCGTAAATTTCGATTATTTGAGTTAATTAATTAAAATTAATAATTTAATTTAAAATGGTTTATAATAATAATTAAACGATAAATTTAATTTAGAATGTATTTATTTAAAAATTTAAATATGAAATTGATCTATAATGAAACGTTTATCATTAAGACTTATTATTTTCATGTAAAAGCAATCTAAACAATTTTAAATTGAAAACGTCAAAGTTTAGTCGCTCCATTTGAATATATTTTTGACGATTATTTGTGGTAGCGGCAACCGATATATCTCAAATAATAATAAAAATGTAAAATTTAAATAAAAATCCAAAATTAACCATTTGAGATGTGTTTATTGAGACATAGCGGAGGAACTAATTTCGTAGAAAAATACACAAGTTTGTTTCGTTCGCGTTAATTTAATTAAATATTTAGTTAAATCACTACGAATAAAACATTGTCGAAACTTCAACGAATTTGAACTAAAAATGTTAGACTGTATTCTAAAGAGAACGTCATTTTTCGTTTCATGAAATTCGAACACACGGACCACCTATGCATATCTGTATATATGATTTTGTAGAAAAAAGGGCCCATAACATGTTTTTGAACGAAGCAACGTGACACTACAAACTGTATATCGTTGTGTCCGCCTCGTCAAGATGATTACCATAATATATTCATTATTCAGTTTCAGTACTCTGTTCACGATGAAATAATGAAATAGCTTGCGTAGTTCATTTTTGAAACGGAGCCATTTGAGTTCGACGTGTCCCTATTCGGATTCAACATATTTTTCTAGCCATGTTGGATCTGCAAACAAGGTCTGTAGCTGTGACATCCCACATCCGTTAGTGTCACTCATTAAGAGAATGTATTAAGTTTCGTGAAGCATTATATGTAAACAGAAATAGAAACATTACAAGACAGATATAAAATAGCAGCGGAATTTAAAACTTTGTTAATCATAATGCATCTGGTTCAAAACATGGTTACATCATATGTCTGAAAACCATAAAAACCCAGTACATCATTAAAATTTCTGTCTTTTACTTTAAAATATCATACTACAATTGTGATGACCCCAAACTTCCACAGAATGAAAGTAAGGAATAATCATTTGGAATATAACATAAATACAATAATACATATCACAGATACAACATAGCATAGGAAATTCATAGAGTAACAACATCATAGCAGCGGAAATATAATGTCATCAACCACAGAAAATCCACAGTCACAGAATTTCAAATTATTACATCAAGTTTGTAGAAAAAGAAATAAGTTCCAACTCCAACTTAAACAACGTGGAATAAACCAAGTTTAATGTCTGGAATAAAAAGAAAGAGAAAAATGCAAAAGCAGCGAATGATAAGTGTCTTCAAGCTTCTAGTCATCACCTCTCCACAAGCAAATCCAAGAAAGATAATAAGCAGCTCCAAAGAAAAGACTCCAAGCGAAGAATAAACCTGTTTACTTGGCTGCCCGTGTAAAAAGGAGGGCACCCGAGTTTGCAAAAAGGTGGAAACAAACAACGGGTCAGTCGTGGGACTGGTGTGAGAATTCTTAACTACTTAATCACTATTAATGGGACAAATCCAAAGACCACGCCGCTAACGCGGAACGGGTTTACTCTAATGGATTGCCGTGCACAAAAGTGTCAGAATAAATGATAAGTAAATCGTACAACAACGTTATGCTTTTTAGAAAAATGGAATCACCATAAGACCCAGGTCCCATCACACAATGCAACACAAACCAGAGGATAGGGTTTTACCTTATAGTGATTAAACATGCTAAATACGGCAAATACGAGTTTAATATTATTATTAGTATATATCAAAACATTTCAAAGTAAATGTATAAATCCTAGGAAGAATAGTATCCCATACTACTATGCCTCCATACTGGTAATACAATCAAATTCGTAAGGTCGTATTTGGATTTTGGTTTCCATCATGAGTCAAGGCTAGGGAGGAGCTCCTACCGATTCGAGACACTCTAGCTAATGTCTCAGGATCCCCCGCAGTGAACCCTTGGAAAGCTGCAGGGCCGGTCCACCATACAAGTTGCGGATTAGTTATTCCTGAACACACGTTTCCCAGTCCTATAGGACCTATCATCCGAGGCGCCTCACTCCATCATCCACATAAGTAAAATGTTGGGCCGTGTTAAAACCCAATCACCACTTCTAGCTAGAAAGAAACGTGCTGCTCTCCCTGCGTTCCCTTCTCCCGTTTTAGACTCCGCCGGTGTGTGAGGCTCGCGAAGTCACGCTGTACACAAAGCTATGCCTAAACAGGCTATGCTTTGATCGTCCCACAAGGCCTGCTTTTCAACAAAACCTTGATTCTATGCATCTTAGCATGCCACATCATCACTCCATATTGTACTACCAACCCTTTGCCGAAATATATGAACGGGTGTTAAGCAAGAGAATAAATTCCCCGCCACCAAACATCCATACATTCAACAAAAGATCAATAACATGATATTTGATAGAGTATGATGTCAGACACACAATCCATTTAGTAGCTTATGCTCTGGGTCTGAGCGAAAGCCAAACCCGTGAAATCAACACATACGTTTGGGCAATGACCATGACCCTTGAATTGGGAGCAAGTCAAATCAGGGCCTCGATCGTTGTCCATTCGAGGGAAGATTTACAGTCTTCATACGCCATCTTCATATTTTCAATTAACGTCGTTTGGATTATTTAGAATGAGAGAACTCGGACTTCCCAAATAATCCTCGTATATATATATATATTTAAAATCCTTCTTATACATTAATAATTATTTTTATTAACGATTCGTTCCTATTTTAATTATTTAAAATAATTAAATTTTTATATAACGATGCCTTAAGTCCATGGGCGACTATGGCGCTGCATTCACCCAATTTTGGTTTTTACATTTCTCAGAATCTAACCGTTGGATCTTAATGTTATATATATCGCTGGAAAGATTTTTCCAAGACGGTCCTAACAGTTTCAGTTTCAAGAAAATCCGACGGTCGGATCTTCTTGTATAGTCGTTTAAAAGTATGATTCCAAAACGCGAACTACCACGCCCTATTCGTTTAATTTTAATTATATATATATATAATAATTGAATCGTAATAACGTCGTGTGATTAAAACAACGCTCTACACAACTACCGATACTTACCAAATTTTAATTCATTTGAAAATGAAAATAATATTACCGCATCCTAAATTCATTCTTTTACTTACATTGAAAATGTAAATTCCATCCTTTTTATTTACATAAAAAAAAATGTAAATTCAATTCCTGTGTAAATTCCTTTTTATATTATTTATATGTAAAAATGTAAATTTTGATACACTCAAATTCCTACTTTGGAATTACATATAAAAATGTAGATTTCAACTTCAATGTACATTCCCATCTTAGTTACATAATAAAAATGTAACTTTTATTTGCAGTGAATCCTATTCTAAATTTACATATAAAAAGTAAGTTTAATACAATGCAAACTATACTTCCTATTTACATTGTAAAAGTATGATTTTTAATTACAATGCAAACTCTACTTCTAATTTACATTGTAAAATATGATTTTTAATTACAATGCAAACTCTACTTCTAATTTACATTGTAAAAATATGATTTTTAATTACAATGCAAACTCTACTTCTAATTTACATTGTAAAAATATGATTTTTAATTACAATGCAAACACTACTTCTAATTCATATTGTAAAAATATGATTTTTAATTACAATGCAAACTCTACTTCTAATTCACATTGTAAAAATATGATTTTTCATTACAATGCAAACACTACTTCTAATTCAATTGTAAAAATATGATTTTTAATTACAATGCAAACTCTACTTCTAATTCACATTGTAAAAATATGATTTTTCATTACAATGCAAACACTACTTCTAATTCACATTGTAAAAATATGATTTTTAATTACAATGCAAACTCTACTTCTAATTCACATTGTAAAAATATGATTTTTAATTACAATGCAAACACTACTTCTAATTCAATTGTAAAAATATGATTTTTAATTACAAGTCAAATTTCTACATCTTATTTACATATAAAACAAATAAATTTTATTTCTAATGTTCATTCCCATTCTATGTTACATATATATATAAGAAAAATGTAAATTCTATCATACAATGAAATTGCATCCTTTAATTACATTGAAAAATGTAGTTTTTGTCATACGGTATAATTTCCTATAGACCTTACATATAAAAATGTAATATTTAACACACATTGTAAATTCATGTTTTAATTACATATAAAAAAAATGTAATTTTATCCTACGGTGTAATTCCCTATATAATTTACATATAAAAATGTAAATTTTAACATACGATGAAATTTCCATGTTAATTACAAAGAAAAATGTAATTTTTAACATACGAAATTAATTCACTTTATAATTTACATATAAAAATGTAAATTTAACATACGTTGGAATTCACTTGTTAATTACAAAGAAAAATGTAATTTTTAACATACAACATAAATTCACTTTATAATTTACATATAAAAATGTAAATTTTGACATACGATGGAATTCACTTGTTAATTACAAAGAAAAATGTAATTTTTAACATACAATATAATTTCACTTTATAATTTACATATAAAAATGTAAATTTAACATACGATGGAATTTACTTGTTAATTACAAAGAAAAATGTAATTTTTAACATACAATATAATTTCACTTTATAATTTACATATAAAAATGTAAATTTAACATACGATGGAATTCACTTGTTAATTACAAAGAAAAATGTAATTTTTAACATAATGCAAAATCTACTTTAATTTAACATTATAAAAATGTAAATTTTCCTACTTTAATTCACAATAAAAATAATGTAAATTGCATAACGATGTAAATTTCACGACGATGCGAATTTCCTACTTTAATTCACGTTAAAATAATGTGAATTGCATAACGACGTATACGATGATAGATTTATATATGATTCATATCCATAAGGCATACTTCAACAAATTTAAACGAGGAAAAATCTAATTTTTCCTATCGATCTATGTTTATAATTAACAGATCTATGAATAAAAATAATGGATCTACAATCATAGCATCACAACAATTTGAATCCATCCCATGGTAACATTTCATCGCAAATTCAATTGTGTTTGACTTTCAATTCCACATAACGCCATAATAATAATAATTAAATTAATTAAGTTTAAATAAAAATAAATTCTCACCTAGCTTGGATTTGAAAGGAAGGTTCGGATTAAATCAGATCTCGTGTTCAAAGTCACGGCAGTTACGGATCTGAAAGATTTCAATTCGAAGTTCATACAAATAAATCAGAACTGACTTTTAACAACTGTCGCTGTAAAGCTTAAAAGCGTCGCAAAATCTGAAATATTCATACCTTAAATTTTCAGAAAAGTTCAAAACTTTGAATCCAGATTTCGGGAGCTGTAGTCGATGGTTTTGCGAACGGTTTGCGGGAGATTGGAGAGCTACGAGAGGCGCATCCACGCCGGGAAGATAGGGGGTGCGACGGCCTATACAGGGGACGACGGCGGCTTAAAGGCTGCGGGTTGGGGCTCGAAATCCGAGAGCTACGGGGCGTGAAATCAAATGAAACTTGTCGGAGATTGGAGAGGAAGGGAAGAGCTTCAAAAAGTTCAACTACGGCTAAGTCTAATTGTGAGTGGATTGATGGGAAAATGGAGATGAAGTTTCGAAGGGGGTGGGGGGGAGGGCTATGCGTTCGATGCGAACGGGGAAGAAGAAGTACGGCCCGTATATATACAGTATTTCTATTTTATTTAATTTATTTAATTCCGGAAAATAGGGTTTTTCCGTTCGAACTCCAATTCGCGCTCAACGACTGTCGAATAATAGGTTTTGACGCCTTCTGAACGCAATGGCGCTAGTGCCGAGGTCTAATTCTGAAGTTAAAAGCATGTTTCTTTTATTTTCAAATTAATTCTTTTATTTTTAATTCAAACGTACTTTCTAATTTTACTGGGGTCACAAACGAAGTCAGAAAAATCCAGAAAAATTATTTTTGGCTTTCTTATGACGATACGATGCTAACAAAATTTATTTCGTCGAATTCTGAGACTGTTTGGAAAATGGCTATTTTTCAGTCAATTAATTTTGACCAAAATTGACAAAACACAGTTTCTTTTGCCACACTCACATACTAGCTTCAAAAATCATTAAATTTGAAACCTAGCAATAATTTTACATCCCGGATCCAACAAAAGTGGTTCCGTCGAATTCTGAGGTCGTATGCAAAATGTCG
The DNA here is from genome assembly GCA_030737875.1 of Allium sativum. Classification (NCBI taxonomy): domain Eukaryota; kingdom Viridiplantae; phylum Streptophyta; class Magnoliopsida; order Asparagales; family Amaryllidaceae; genus Allium; species Allium sativum. Next base: position 252,772,928 of record CM060919.1, read on the forward strand.
ATTTTCAAGGGCGATATATTTTCTATAGCGACCTTTCTGAAAATTCATTTGGCCATAACTTTTGATTCCCGCTATGAAACTTCAATTTTTCAAATTCGTTAGAAAGATATTCATTTACAGATTTAAATATTTTTTGTTTCATCAAAATCCGGTTCATTCCGCATCCTGTGAAGTTAGTCAAAGTTCAAGTTTGACTTTTCCAACTACCATCCTACTTCTAATTCTTTATGCAATTTATTTGAATATATTTGTGTTAACTTTGCTCAAAATAAATTTCCATTCATTTTTATTTGAAATAATTTATTTTAAATATTTAAACAACCCTAAAATCTCTAAAATGAAAATTTTAAATTGGCCCCAAATTCCGGGTTGTTACAACAATAATAAAAGAAGCACAATCCCAAAAACATAGCCATAGTAGAGAAACATGAAATCGAGCAGTACATATATGCAGCTCCAAGCAAGATGAAAAAAGAATCCTAATCAAGCTTGAATATTCCCACCTTAAGAACCTAGGTGAGGGGGAACGGAAGAGAAAGAAGAGGAAACAAAATGGGTCAAACATAAAGTCTGGCAAGTACAATTACTTTTAGCATATAAATAAGTAAAAGTATCATGACAGGCGTATAAAGTGGATAAGAGAGATAACATCATAAAAGGCAAGTTTGACAAGGTAAACAGGTTCAACATGATAGAGTATACTGCGCTTCTCTAATGATCACTCTTCACTAATACTAGTGTCTTATTAACAAGATGATCCCCAACAAGTATAAGATGGTAGACTTAGGTGTACTTCCAATGAGAGGTTTTCACCCCATACAATCAACTGGCAGCCCAACATACTGGAGTCACCCCTAAGGGTATTAACGGGCTGCCTAACATACCGGAATCTAGATGTACCCTAATTACTATCCTAATCAATCGTCTCCCTACTCTGTAGATACCTTGTGCTGGCCCCACAGTAGGGTGTATCACTCCCTAAAGTGACAACCCTTCGTTTTCAGGATGTGCACAAACATATCTACAGTGTCACGACGTCTAAATCTCCTCTGCCAGACCCATGCATGCACATGACCCCGTTAGAATGCGCCGCCCACACCGTCCCCCATGTTTGGATCTCTTACAATCAATCCAGTAAGCGTGCCCCAACTCCGACCTAGTTCGGAATACTCGTTTGATACCTAGTTACTGACTGAAACGGGTCCCACACACAAGATGATATAGGCTTCTCCCTACGTTTGCATCCCCACTAGGTTTTCCACAGGTTATGACATACCAGATTAAAAGATTGCATAACCCTACAGGTTAAGTTTGTGGGCCTATATATTTAAATATTACCCACCCACCCAAGATTTACTTAAACCCGCCCACTGTTTCAAACAAGTTTACTTAACCCCTGCTCAAGTTATGTGTTCATACAATCCCTATGGATTCAACTAGGTTAAGTATTCCAATTCATTACCATATTCATTTATAGCTGTAATGTTCTAGACTTCCCATATTAAGCCTACCACTTGTGGATGCTGGATATGCCGGTCAGTTCCAGGCAAACTTCTTCCATAAGTCGGACGTAACCTCATGTCTTAGCACATCTCATGTTTATACAATTAGGCCCCTCACATCAGATTCACCACTTGTGGTCGCTGGATATGCCGGTCGGTTCCGGGCAGACTTCCACCACAAGTGTAATCTAACCTCGTTCCTAGGCGCGGTTATAGTTTCTAATTACTTTAATTCTAGGCATTTCTATTATTAACTAACTATTCCTATGTCATTATAGGTTTTCATGCCCCTTTCCCAAGTTACGTTCATAATGAAGCATACACCCCAAATTAAGGCCTTTAATCACAAGTTGATTTATGCCCCAAATTCATGTTCATATATTTCATTCATGTTATGCCCAAATATCAATTGCAAGTTACACCCCAAATTTTACCTTTTTCTCCTCGTTCCTAATTTAATGCGTTTGCATATTTCAAAGGCATGCCTAGACTCAAAGGTTGCCTGGCTACAAAAATAAAAGGGAAAAGATGAAGGGAAGAGGATAGAAATGATTATACAAATAAGTTTGACATATAATGGCAGAAATAGACATAAACATATAGTGGCATAATGACAAGATAGGCATATAGGAACAGATCTGATGAACATGTGGCAATGGAACTGATTCTAACATAATAGTGACATTACAAACAAGCATGATGAGATCTAAACAATGAATTAGATATCTAACTAGTAACAGATCTGATTTAGCCACAAACATAATAGGAATAGGCATAAGGTGATCTAAACAGTGAACTAGTTCTATAAACAGTGGTATATTTGACATGATAAATATGTATAGGTTCAGATCTAGTTGAATAGTCATGTCTGAAAAACTTAGATAAACAGGTTATAGCAGATCTGATATGATTCAAATAGTCATAGATCCAAGTTATAGTCATGCTATGATTTACTTTTTAAATATTTAGATCTCAAATTAACATAGAATCACTGTGATTGGATCTAGAAAAATAAAAGAAAGAATTGCTAATGTTGAATCATAGATCTCTAAATTCTAGTTGATTGATGAAGAAGAAAAATCTTGATTTAATCTAGGTTGAGGCAGCATCTAGTTCTCCATTATTTTTGGTGTGGAGAAACAGGAGAAATGAGGCCATATATATAGCTATGACGAAACCCTAGTCTGCCCAGATCTGCCGTAGGGGGGTCGACCCCCATTATGTGGTCGACCCATAGGTCGACACCCCCTTATGGGGTCGACCCAGGGTTCGACACCCCCTTGATGGGGTCGACACCCCTAGGCGGGAATTTTACCGCTCCCCTGATTTATGCGATTTTGAGCTGTTTTGAACTGATTTTTAATTCTGAGCTTAATATATATATATATATATATATATATATATATATATTCATATTCTTCTTATGCGTCTACAAACTTCAAACCTTAATAACTTATTCATACGATATCCATTTTACACAAACCAGATGTCTATTTTGACCAGAATTCCGACTTGAACGCAATGGCGCAGTCCGTTTCACTTAATTCTGAACAATTGTTTAATTATCCTTTCATTTATCATCTATAATGTTGTTAAATACAGGGTGTTACATTCTCCTCTACTCAAAGGCTTTCGTCCCCGAAATCTCTAAGTTGAGAAGAATGTATATCTTACTATCAACATCCATCTACTCATCCACCAATCACAGGCATCCATTGTCCTTAAAAGATTTCTAATGCTTATATGAACATATGCAAAGGGGTGTGTGTGTATGTCCCAATACTAATTTGAAGGTCAACCTCCTTAATGTAATGTATGTTAGTGTCATGAATCCAACATGTATGCAAATAATCCTATTATAACTTGTAAGTTCTATATGTGTGCACAGTCATTCGTCCAAATGCAACATCCATATAATGATACATCCATTTCCATTCATAAAAAGAAGAAAAATGCACACACATCCATATGCAATATGAGAGAGATTGAGCCGATCTAGTGCCTAATGTGTGTGCATATTGTAACACCCTGAATTTGTACCGACACTAAAAGAGGATAAATTAAATAATAATTAATTTAATTTTCGAAATTAGAAGAAACAGACTGCACCATTGTGTCTGTCTCGAAATTCTGGTCAAGATAGACATTTGGTTTGCGTAAAACGGACACCGTATGAGGAAGTTATGAGGGTTTTAAATTTGTATACGCACAGAAAAATTATATATATATATATGCATGAGTCAAAGATGAATCAGAATTTTATCTAGAACGATTAAAATTCGAAAAATTCGTCAGAGCGGCAAAATTCCTGCGCTAGGGGGTCGACCTCCCTAAAGGGGTGTCGACCTAGGGGTCAACCCCCTAGAAGGAGTGCCGACCTATGGGTCGACCCACCCACAAGGGTGTTGACACCCCTAGGGATGAGGTAGAAGTCGGTTTCAGAGGGTTCTGCAGCTATAAATATGTTCTCGATTCTCCTGTTTCTTCATTAAAAACTATGGGAGCCATATGCTGTCGGAGTGCGAACTGAGACAGAACTGTTTTCTACAACTACATACTTTGCAAATCAAATTCAGAAATTCGAGATCTGTTCTTTCTCAATTCTCTAGCCTAACGCTGTGAGTTTCTAGCTGTTTTTAGGCTTAGATAAATAAAAGTGAATTATGAAAGACTGTGATTTGGATACATTGTAAACCTTGAATCTATGTTATTGTTAGATCTTATGCTATGTCATGATAGATCTATTTCTCTAGATCCAATTCAATTGTAATTATTCTACTACGTTATTATTGTGGATCTTGGTTTGTAACTATATTGTGGTTAATATAGATCTGTTAATTTGGATAGTTATATCATTGGATAGATCTAATCATTTATGTAAATCATGAACATATGCCACCTTGAATTGGTTAGGATTGGATCTAAATCTTTATCTAAATTGTAACTTTTATGACATGTTATGATGTGGATATATGTAGATCTATTTCTAAACTAATATATCTAATTTATGTGGACATTGAAACTGTTAGTCAGATCTAGATTATCACCTTGTGTTATCATGTTAGATCTATATTATGAGATCTAATTTATCACCTTGCGTTATCATGTTAGAAATATCTTATGTGATCTAATTTATCTGCTTACGTTATCATGCTAGATCTATTTTATGTGAACTAATTTATCACCTTGTGTTATCATGTTAGATCTATTTTAACCTCTAGATCTGAATTATGTGATCTAAGTTATCACCTTGTGTTATCATGATAGATCTAAACCAATTGGACATCTAAATTGCTAATTTAGATCTTACTATGCTTATTGTGACATCATAGTTATTGACTGCCAACCGTTCATCAGTTTTATGACCACCTTGTTATGATGACAATTTCATATCCATGCCAATATGTATGTTCACCTTATTATCATGCTAGTTTTTGTTTATGCCAAGATGACCATTTTAGTTATATTCCCATTATTTTCCCTATTATCTTTTATGACTAGGATATTGTCTACCTTAGGCATATTGCCAATTTTGTGAGGGCGCTAGTTAAGGAACGGGGGAAAAAGTGTTAAAAATGGCATAATTTGAATATGAACATTTTTGGGCATGTAATTCAAATTATTGGGTAAAATAGGCATTGACACCTATAAAAGGAAAGGATTGATTAATTGGAAAATTAATTAAAAATTGATGTCTAGTAATTACAATTAGGAATTGTAATTGTACTTATGACACGAGGTTAGGTTGCATTAGTGGTGGAAGTTTGCCCTTACCCGACCGGCATATCCAGCAGCCACTAATGTGGAACCTAATGTGGAAGGTCTAAGTACACAAATATGAATCGGGCTAAGACACGAGGTTAGGCCCAACTGCGGAATAAGACTGCCCAGACCCAACCGATATATCCAGCATCCACACGTTGTAGGCCTAATGTGGGAGGTCTAGCCCGTTGAAAACAATAAATGGCCATGATAATGAATTGGACTACTTAACCAAATCTAATCCATAGGGACTGTATGATATTGAACTAAGGTTAGAGTTAAGTAAATTGATTGGAATAGTGGATGGGTTCAGTAAATCTTGGGTAGGTGGGTAATATTAGTATATATAGACCCAAAAACTTAACCGTTAAATAAACATGCTTGAATAAGTGGGTGAGTTAAGTAAATTAGAGGGGGTGGGCAATATCTACATATAGGCCCACGAACTTAACCCAATAAGGTTATGTAATTAAAGACACTTAGTTGTATACATAACTGGTGGAAAAATATAATAAGGTTATGTAATTAAAGACACCTAGTGGTATACATAACCGGTGGAAAAATATAATAAGGTTATGTAAATAAAGACACCTAGTGGTATACATAACCAGTGGAAAAATATAATAAGGTTATGTAATTAAAGACACCTAGTGGTATAAATAACCAGTGGAAAAATATAATAAAGTTTTGTAATTAAAGACACCCTTTACAGTAAGCATAACTGACACAGGGCTATGTAATTAAAGACACCTAAAGGTATATATAGTCAGTGAAAAACCTAGTGGGGATACAAGACAAAGGGGAGAGCTTGTATCATATTGTGTGGGATCCATTTCAGTCAGTAACCCGGAGTTAGTATCAAATAAAGAACTCCGTACTAGGCGAAGAAGGGGTACGCTTACAGATTGATTAGAAGAGATCCAAACGAGACGAATAGTGTGGGCCGCGCAAACCGACCGAGCCATGTGCGTGCATGAGCCGGGCAGAAGAGGATAAGACGACCGTGACACCAGTAGGTATGGTTGTGCACACCTTAATGGTTTCCACTTTAGGAAGTGATACCTCCTACTGTGGGGCCAACACAGGATATCTACGGAGTAGGGAGCCGATCGATTAGGGTAGTGGTTATGGTACACTCGGACATATGCCCTAGGTCTACCAAATGAGAGTGGAAGGGATCATCTCATTTTAGTTATACTAGTAATAGTGCAGAGTAATCATTAGCGAGGCACATACACCTTATCTTTCTTACATTGTCACACCTACCTTTTATGTAGCTATCTCTCTCTTAACCGCTTTATATGCCTATCATGATACTTTTATTTATTTACTGGCTAAAAGTAACTAGACTCGCCAGACTTTATGTCTGACCCTTTTTGTTTCCTCTACTTTCTTCCGTTCCCCTAGGTTCTCAAGGGAAGGAATTCTCAGGCTTAGTCAAGATTCTGCTATCGTCTTGCTTGGAGCTTCTAGATGTATTTCTCAAGCTTTTATCTTTGCTACAATGGCTTATGATTTGGGGATTATGCTTTCTCTGTTATTGTACTCTAATATTTAAAGTATAGGACATAAGTTTTAATGATGTACTAAGTTTATGTTTTTTCAGACTTATGGTGTAACCGTGCTTTATGATTAATAAAAGTTTATAATTCCGCTGCTATTTTATATCTGTTTTGTAATATTTCTATTCTGTTTACCTATAATGCTTCGCGAAACTTAATGCATTCCCTTAGTGAGTGACATTAACGGACGTGGGGTGTCACACTTGGTATCAGAGCTGAAGGTTACCAGATTAGATAAAGTTTTTGAAAATTATTATTTTGAAAAAGGTTTTAAAAGAAAGCATTTTCAAAAAGAAAATTCTATTTTGAAAAACATATTCCCTAGAGCCATAGGAAATATCTCTCGATTCTCCGCTTGATTCCTTTTTTGTATGGGCAACCGATTCTTCCTGAAAGGTGTCCCCATTCTAGCAAAATGTTATAGGCATGTTTAAACTGCGGCACAGTCGAAGGGAAATGAAGTACCTAAACCCCATCTGTAGCTGCAGTAGTATCACCTATGGCTAATTTTCTCGAGCTTCGTAAGGATTTACGTGCGATGGAGGCAACTTTCAAAAGACTTGTTAGCTTGTTACACAAGTATGGTAAAAAGGAGAACAATGGAGTTAGGGCTGAGGATCACAGCCCAAGGATGAGAAAAATGATGGCCCAAGAAGGGAACACAGATAAAGTTCAAATAAATATGAAAGCAAGAAGTTAAGATTGAGGAAACACAAAATAAAAAGGTATGGCCCAAGAAAGGAACGACAACAACAACAGAAGAAGGGATGAAAAAATGACAAGGCTAAGGGTAAGAGAAAGTGCCATAGTTGCGGGCGAGAGGTTCACTTGGCCTAGGACAGCAGGAAAAGGAAGAATGCTTGCTTCGTTTGTGAAGAGGTTGGACACTATTCTAGGGAATTCCCAAGGAAGCAAGGGCAAGGTCAAAGGACAGGAACCTCTGGAGGGCAAGCGAACGCTCTCGTGGCTAGGGCACAAGATAGAGGTTGGAAAGTTTCCATGGAAGGTTTGATTTCTCTTTCCAATCTTCCTATAAGAACTCATTTTTATTCCAGCGCTTCACATTCATTTATATCTAGTTCTGTAGTTGAATCTCTGCGCTTAAATACTAGTACGGTAGTGGATCCCATTATTATCTCAAACCTCATAGGTGGTTCGTCTCATTAATCTATGATTTGTCGGGGTTTGAGAATATCTATGTTAGGCGTCGAGTTTGAGTGCAACGCATATGTGCTTGAGTTTATGGGCTATGGGTTGATTCTAGGAATGGACTGGCTTACCACATATGGTGCCATTCTGGATTGTGAGAGGAGGGTCGTTAGCCTTATGACTTATCATGGGAGGATCCTTGAGATTTCTTATGACCCATAAGGGTCGGTTATGCATAGTTTCCTAGAGTCTCTTGATGCGTCTATGTGACGGCCTGGAATTTCGCTCGGTCTGAATCAGTCGTTAAACCGATCTAGACCGTTCGAAACCCCTGAACGTTGAGAACAGGACAAATCAGAACACAAACAGAAGAACATTTCATTGTATATTACAACAATTCCATCAGATACAAGAATATACAGAGTATGAATGAATAAATTACATACGACAAATATCAGAGATTACAATAAATTACATAGCAGCGGAAAATAATACAAAGCACAACTGAAGGTGATATACGGATACAGAGCTTTCCGGATATCATTCCAGCTGTAAACCAGGATCCTGTGGATATAAATCTGCAAAACCAAAACTACTAGCTGCCCGTGCGGAAAATAGGGGCACCCAGAGTTTAGGTTAAAACAATAAACTCCAGGTCAGTCATGTGACTGGTGTGAGAACTAAAACAGTTATTTAAAGCTTTACTTTAAAAAGATAGTAATTCAAGGGACCACGCCGTATAACACGGAACGGGTTTCCTCCCAAGAATACCAGTGCATAGAATAAACAACGCAATGCTTTTTCGAAAAATGAAGCTATTATAAGACCCAGGTCCTATCATACAATGCAACGCAAGCCGGGGGATAGGGTTTTCCCTTATAATAGCCAAACATGCTTGGTACGTTTAAAACAAATCATTTGATACTATAATAAGTGTATAGTGTCAAAACAGTTTCAATCATAAATATAAATCATAGACGGCATGGGTACCATATATCATGTCGCCATACTAGTTCTACAATTAAAACCGCAATACACGTATTGGAAATTGGATTTCCGTCATGAGTCGAGGCAAGGGGCAAGCTCCTCTCCGCGTTCGAGACACTCTAGCAAATGCTCAGGACTACGCACACTGGGTAACCCTTGGATGCGGCTGGGCCAGTCCTCACTTACGTTAGAGGATTAATTATGCCTGAACACGCGTTTCCCGGTCCTTACAGACCTATAATCGAGGCGCCTCGTTCCAACAACCACAAAGGTGAAAAGTATATATATGTCAGGGCTGGTAAGTCACTGACACCACCAAAGCTAGAAAGAAACGTCGTGCTCTCCCAGCGGTCCGTATCCCGTTTTTAACTCATACCGAGGTGTGAGGCTCGCGAATTCACGCTATACACAAAGCTACGCCACATAGGCCGTGCTTTGATCATCAACCACAAGACTTTGCTTTTCAACAGAAGCCTTGATCTATGCAACTCAGCATGCCACACTGGCAGTTCATGCCATGCGATTGATATCTATCGATATATAACCTCTAAGCTCGTACGTCTCAGAGAAGGGCGTTAAGCAAGAGAATAAATTCTCCGCCGCCAAACAGATATATATTTAACAGAAATCAATCAACACAGGATAAAATCCAATGTCAGACACACAATCCATTTACAAGTTCGTTCTGGGTCTGAACGAAACCGGAGGCACTTTCCTCGCATATCCATCCATCTCCAAGTACGTCTGGACGACCACCAACTATTTCCATCCTCTTGGGTGTACAGCCCAATCAGGATCGTCAGTAATTACCCAAACGATGTGAAGACTTCCGGTCTTTGACCACCGTCTTCATCTTCGACTTATCGTCGAATCGGTTATTCAGAATGGGTATAAACCCGGACTTTCCGAACAACCCGCGTATATTAAAAACAAATGTTACACAAACACAACATACGCCTCATTCCAATTCATTAGTCACTAACCGCAAATTAGCAAGAGAACAATTTCCCAAATATTAACCCCGAAGGCCGAAACCAACATCAGATCAATACCCAGGAAACCACTCTTCTTAGCTAACCTACAGCTAGTTTCTAAATTCCACATTCTTAGGGAAAGATTCCCATTAATTTTATCCAAGATAAATTCTTTAAAATTTATCTTGTAATCTTCCTTTGGATGTCATTTAAAACCAAATTATGGTTTTTCCAACTAGTCGAGATTAGCGAACCGTAACGAAGTAATTATTTATTTATTTCCCAATCCCAACCTATTCATCCCATGAAGCAAAATTGGTAATACTCCATATCTAACACCGTGGTGTTATCGGTAAAATTAATTATCATTTCACGCTCAAACCTAATTAAAGATTTAACTATCGCTTTGGAGCAAAACTGGTAATACTCCATCCTCGCTCATTTTCTAAATTTGGTAATTTAGATTATCAATTCGAATTTCAATCTAATTGCAGATTCAATAAATCTCCTTTTACTGGGTTAAAGAACTAGGTGTTATTTAAAACACAGTTCACGACAAACCCAAATCCCATTTTATTTATTATCGGGTTAAAGAACTAGTGTTATTTAAAACGCTGTTCACGATAAACCCATTTCAAATTCAATCAAATATATTAGAAATTCGATTATTTAAAACCCCTTTTTAAATCTAATTCATTTATTTAAAAATGATTGGGTTTTAAATTTAGTTCAAAACTAGTTCATTTCGATAAAAATCTATTTTTATCTTTTCAAATATGGAGTTTTTCACCCCAATCTTTCTCAAATCATTTCTTATGATTTTACACAATTTATTACTATTTTTAATAATTTTATCAAGGCCCGTACAGTCGATTTCCAACAATGGCCATCGAACTGCACTTACAGCGACCTTTTTCGAATTTGATTTGGACGTAACTCCAAATCCAACCGTTAGATTTTGAATTTCTAATATTCGTTAGAAAGCTCTTTTCGATACGAACCCAACGGTTCCGGTTTTAGGAGAATCCGACGGTCGGATCTCCCGTAATGTCCGTTTGAAATAAATGGTCGAAATTTACGAACTGCCGCGGCGCGGCGCGTTCTATTCAGGCCATTATATTATATATATAATATATATAATATAAATTTCGTCGATTCCTATTTAAAACGAATTTTATATATAGTTTTGAATTCGTTTCAAAAAACATTTTCAACTTCCATTTCATTTCAAATCAAAATTGAATTCCCTTCTATAAATTCGTTTTAAAATTCATCTCTATTCAATTCAAATTCCAATTCAATTTGAATTCATTTCAATTCGCTTTCGATTCAATTTGAATTCGTTTTCAATTCAATTCAATTCAAATTGGTTTTATATTCGATTTAAATTCATTTTCTATTCAAATCAAATTTCGTTTCGTTTTCTATTTGAATTCAATTCATTATATATTCAATTTAAATCAAATTGGTTTTCTATTTCATTCAATTCGAAATCGTTTTATATTCAATTCAAATCGAAATCGTTATATATTCAATTCATTATATATTCAATTCATTTCGAAATCGTTATATATTCAATTCATTTCGAAATCGTTATATATTCAATTCATTTCGAAATCGTTATATATTCATTTCATTATATATTCAATTCATTTCGAAATCGTTATATATTCAATTCATTTCGAAATCGTTATATATTCAATTCATTTCGAAATCGTTATATATTCAATTCATTCCGAAATCGTTATATATTCATTTCATTTCGAAATCGTTATATATTCAATTCATTTCGAAATCGTTATATATTCAATTCATTTCGAAATCGTTATATATTCAATTCATTTCGAAATCGTTATATATTCAATTCATTTCGAAATCGTTATATATTCATTTCATTTCGAAATTGTTATATATTCAATTCATTTCGAAATCGTTATATATTCAATTCATTTCGAAATCGTTATATATTCAATTCATTTCGAAATCGTTATATATTCAATTCATTTCGAAATCGTTATATATTCAATTCATTTCGAAATCGTTATATATTCAATTCATTTCGAAATCGTTATATATTCAATTCATTTCGAAATCGTTATATATTCAATTCATTTCGAAATCGTTATATATTCAATTCATTTCGAAATCGTTATATATTCAATTCATTTCGAAATCGTTATATATTCAATTCATTTCGAAATCGTTATATATTCAATTCATTTCGAAATCGTTATATATATCGTTCGCGTCAAAATGGCGCATCACTATTCAACACGGCTTTATATATTCTATTTCAAATATTTCTTTTTGTCAACACACGACTAATCTCAACGAATGAGTACCGTCCATGTGTGACTATTTTTGGTTAAATTATTTCGTTCAACACATGACTAATCTCAACGAATGAGTACCGTCCATGTGTGACTATTTTTGGTTAAATTATTTCGTTCAACACATGACTAATCTCAACGAATGAGTACCGTCAACACATGAACCTTTATTTTATATTGATAAAGATGTAAATTTTATTATAAAAATAATTCGTTCAACACATGACTAATATCAACGGATGAATATAGTCAACACATGAACCTTTATTTTATATTGTTTATTTTTCAAATTGGAATGAGGCCCAATCAATCACCATATAACGTTAATTATATGGATTTTCATACAACACATGTATTTAATAGCATTGACAATAATCAACCATCAACCAAAGTGCACTACACTGTATAAGCATCAAATATAGATATCTAACGCTTATAACAGCCTGTCAATCAATCGATCGACATATTTAATCAGTCAGGATGAGTGAACTTTAAATTTCACCCCAACACCCGTGTGGGGTTTCAAACAATCAAACACAGATTTTATTTGTGCAGTTGGGCGATGTGTAAAATTTATCGACCCAATCAATGTCAGTCAAATCAGTGTGCATAAACAAACCGTCCGGTTTGTAAATGAATATTTTATTTTATTCACTTCACGTTAAAAATTATATTTTTAACGATAAAACATTTTATTTTAACATATGAATATCTATTCAGTTTATTCTTTAAATAAAATGATATTTTTATTTTTCTAACATATTTTAGAAAATTTCGGCGGCATAACGGCACGATACTAGAAACGGGACGAGGCCTAGCCTTATCCCCGGTCTAGTGAAGGCCCACGCCATTCACACATCAATCAAAATCAATTTCGTTATGCAAACCACAAAATTTGGAGTAAGGGTCTAACCTAGCCTTACTCCTTCGCCTTATAACGGCGCACGTCTAATCCTAATCAATTTATCGATTCGATTTTTCACACCACAAACCACATTCAAACCAATATCGCAATCAATCACCAAACAGTCAAACAAACAAGTCCATGGTCTGTGGACGATTGTGTCGGGTGCTGCTAAGCACCGTCTGCATCCTAGTATATATATAGAACTAGAAAATAAATTGAAAGGTGAGAAGTTCTCACATATAGCTATCCTAGCTCCACGGCACTTCTTTTGTAGAAAATCTTCGTCGTTATCCTATCTTCGCCATCTTCGTTGCCCGTAGTCACTATATATATAAAAATCACACATTTTTATATTTCGATGTCTTTAAAAAAAAACACATTTTTATTTATTCACTTTCAATTTAAAAATCATATTTTTATAATCACTTCATATATTAAAAATCGAATTTTTACTATGCTATTATATATAAAAATCCATTTTTCTATCGAAGTTCAATATATAAAAATCGACTTTTTCTATCGCTATGTCAAATAGATAAAAATTATATTTTTATCACGCTATTTTCCACATAAAGATTTCGCCTTTATAAAAATAAAGCTTTCGCCTTTATAAAAATAAAGTTTTCGCCTTTATAAAAATATAGATTTCGCCTTTATAAAAATAAAGTTTTCGCCTTTATAAAAATAAAGTTTTCGCCTTTATAAAAATATAGATTTCGCCTTTATAAAAATAAAGTTTTCGCCTTTATAAAAATAAAGTTTTCGCCTTTATAAAAATATAGATTTCGCCTTTATAAAAATACCACTTTATCTCAACGTATATAAAATAAAAATCAGATTTTTATTTCGTTACATATACAAAGATGATATTTTTATATTCTCTATCCTATAAAGATTATATTTTTAATACCTTAAAAATATAAAAATCATATTTTTAATATTTCTACACTATAAAAGATGCTATTTTTAATATTGCTATCATGAAAAAAATTATATTTTTATATCTCTACATCTTATACAAAGATCGAATTTTCATTTCGCTACGACATTAGAAAAATCATATCTTTATATTGATATTTCTATTTTTAAAAACAAAGCTATTTTATATTTTCAAAACAAAGTTCTTTTATTTTTAAAACAAAGTTCTTTTATCCTTAAAACAAAGTTCTTTTATCCTTAAAACAAAGTTCTTTTATCCTTAAAACAAAGTTCTTTTATCCTTAAAACAAAGTTCTTTTATCCTTTCAAAACCTTATATTTTAAAAACAACCTTTATTTATATTTTTAAAACAAAGCATATTTATATTTATGCTATTTCCTTTTCTTTCTTTTAAAACTGAAAAGAAACAATGTTGTTTTATTTTCAAAAATAATTCTATCTTCTATTTTCTCAAAAACAATCTATATTTTTTTTACACAAAGTATATTTTTATTTTTAAACACAAATCTTTAAACTACGGTATTATATTATAAAACTGATTTGATTTTCAATGCTATATATTTTATAAAAACTGATTTTATAGATACTATTATATATTTTAAAATCTGATTTTATTTAAACTGTTAAAATAAAATAAAACCGAAAATAAGTAAGATGTTAAACCTTTCATTCCTCAGTTCCTCACGGCAGAAAATAATCCATCCGCTCCGCATCAACATTCACCTGCACGAGCAACACCAGGAGGCCGGACGATGATCCATGATGACCTCGCCGCAGAGCTTGGTGTCGCCGTCCATCACCAGCGAGATGGCGGTTGGTCGGTCAGGTGGGTATCGGCGTCAGCAGAAGGTGGAGGTGCGTCGGAGGGGTGCTGATTAGGTCAGGGAGGGACGTGGGTGTCGAGTGGATTTGGGGGATTAGGGTTCGGATTTGGGAAGCTCGATTGGAGAGGAGAGAGAGAGGGATGGCGGAGGGGGAGTCTGGCGAGGCGTACGGCGGTGGATAGGGAGGTGGGCGGAGGGATGCGTCGATCTCGTTTTTCCTTTTTTTTTTTTTTTATTCTGATTTTCAGATCTGAGAGAGAGAAGGGAGATGTGAGAGCTTTATATATATAAAATATTAATATATTATTATTATTTCAAATTTAAGTTGACATTTCATACGATCTCTAAACAACACCCAACGACTGTCGCCCCTAGCTAATTACCCTCATTCCGAACACAATAGGATATGTTACGTAAGCTGATTTGATCGTTTCGGTCAGTTTCCTTTGAATTTACATTTAAATCACTAAGTTGAATTTTAAACGTACATTTCAAATTACCGGGGTCACATACTAACTCTAAAAATTCTCGAAAAATATTTTCTAGCTTCGTATTGACGATACGGTCCTAACAAAACTAGTTTCGTCGAATTCTGAGGCCGTTTGAAAAATGGCCAATTTCCAGTCGATTAAAATCAACTGAAATGGTCAAAACGCGTTTTCCTTTGCCACGCTCACATATTGATTCGAAAAATTATGAAATTTGGAATCTAGCAATAACTTGACACTGCGGATCCAACAAAAGTGGTTTCGTCGAAATCCGAGGTCATCTGCAAAATGTCCATTTTTAAGGGCCTGAATTCCATAGCGACTATTCAGAATTTCAACTGGACATATCTTATCATTTATAAAGTGAAATCTCAGTTTGTTAACTTCGTTGGAAAGATATTATCAATTAGATCCTATCATTTTTGGTTTCACTAAAATCCGGATTGTTTTGCACCCGGTACATTCAATTGAAGTTTGAAATCGAATTATCGAACTACCGCGCCATTTTCAATTCTATTTATAATTATATATAATTATTTATATTCTAACGACGACGTATATAAATATATACGTCGGATTATATTCAAAATAAATTTATCGTCGATATTATTTAAAATAATCTATTTTAAATATTCAAAATTCGTTAAAATTGCCAAAATAAAAATTTTAAACTGGCCCAGATTTTCGGGTTATTACAATCTCCCCCACTTAAAACTTTTCGTCCCCGAAAAGGAATAAAGTCGAAAGTGGTTTGATTATTCAACTCTACGCTCAATTTGGCTTCCATTCTCTAACTTTTCAGTTTCTGAGAATTTTCAAATTTTCAAAAATTTGGCTAACACCCTAAATTTTCGAAAAATTTCGCCATAACCTCCCCTGCAATGGGAGCATCGGGGAATTTCAAATAGCTTCCCCGGTCCTTCAGATCTCAAAAAGAAAAAGAAAAAGCCAAGCGGCTAGCCAATAGGCTCATAAAATCATCATCACCCAAACAAAACAGTAAATTATGTAATAAACATGTACCTATTTGTCGGGCAAACAAATTTTATTCTCTGGCTCTAGCCTCCTTGCTATGACCTGTTCAATGTTATATATGTATTTGCAAGCAAATGCGACCAATTCTCAATATAGTGCAAAATTTGGTTAAATTAGTCATAAATGATTAATAATTAGCAAACAAATAAACAAACAACACAAACATCAATCAATTAGTGGATTAGAGTTTCAAATCCATAAATTTTGATACATATACATAAAATCATGTTTTGATGCCAATTCACAACAATGTGTTCTAACTACATAAGTTTTGGTTCTCACACCAGTCTAATGGAAATATATCGATATCACACCTTCGTTACTCGAGCATGAATACTAATGACGACTAGTCAATCATCAGAATCATCTTCGGGCCACTAGAGTATGATTCTATATCTATCCAATATATTAAAACTTCGAATATACGTTCATGACGCGTATATGCAAAATCTTTATATATTCGATTGTCCATATTCAAAAATAAATAAATATTCAAATACGTATAAAATGGTTTAAATTTCAAAACAAAATTGTTTTCATTTGAAAAATATACTCTTCACACTCGTTCTAGGACACTACTGATCCTATCTCTAACGAGTCATTCTAATTGGATATTACTAATCCAATATCTGATGAATTCTTTCGTATGGTTCTAATGTGTCTTGTTCTCGAGCTCTGTAAACCAAAGCTCTGATACCAAATGTGACGGCCTGGAATTTCGCTCGGTCTGAATCAGTCGTTAAACCGATCTAGACCGTTCGAAACCCCTGAACGTTGAGAACAGGACAAATCAGAACACAAACAGAAGAACATTTCATTGTATATTACAACAATTCCATCAGATACAAGAATATACAGAGTATGAATGAATAAATTACATACGACAAATATCAGAGATTACAATAAATTACATAGCAGCGGAAAATAATACAAAGCACAACTGAAGGTGATATACGGATACAGAGCTTTCCGGATATCATTCCAGCTGTAAACCAGGATCCTGTGGATATAAATCTGCAAAACCAAAACTACTAGCTGCCCATGCGGAAAATAGGGGCACCCAGAGTTTAGGTTAAAACAATAAACTCCAGGTCAGTCATGTGACTGGTGTGAGAACTAAAACAGTTATTTAAAGCTTTACTTTAAAAAGATAGTAATTCAAGGGACCACGCCGTATAACACGGAACGGGTTTCCTCCCAAGAATACCAGTGCATAGAATAAACAACGCAATGCTTTTTCGAAAAATGAAGCTATTATAAGACCCAGGTCCTATCATACAATGCAACGCAAGCCGGGGGATAGGGTTTTCCCTTATAATAGCCAAACATGCTTGGTACGTTTAAAACAAATCATTTGATACTATAATAAGTGTATAGTGTCAAAACAGTTTCAATCATAAATATAAATCATAGACGGCATGGGTACCATATATCATGTCGCCATACTAGTTCTACAATTAAAACCGCAATACACGTATTGGAAATTGGATTTCCGTCATGAGTCGAGGCAAGGGGCAAGCTCCTCTCCGCGTTCGAGACACTCTAGCAAATGCTCAGGACTACGCACACTGGGTAACCCTTGGATGCGGCTGGGCCGGTCCTCACTTACGTTAGAGGATTAATTATGCCTGAACACGCGTTTCCCGGTCCTTACAGACCTATAATCGAGGCGCCTCGTTCCAACAACCACAAAGGTGAAAAGTATATATATGTCAGGGCTGGTAAGTCACTGACACCACCAAAGCTAGAAAGAAACGTCGTGCTCTCCCAGCGGTCCGTATCCCGTTTTTAACTCATACCGAGGTGTGAGGCTCGCGAATTCACGCTATACACAAAGCTACGCCACATAGGCCGTGCTTTGATCATCAACCACAAGACTTTGCTTTTCAACAGAAGCCTTGATCTATGCAACTCAGCATGCCACACTGGCAGTTCATGCCATGCGATTGATATCTATCGATATATAACCTCTAAGCTCGTACGTCTCAGAGAAGGGCGTTAAGCAAGAGAATAAATTCTCCGCCGCCAAACAGATATATATTTAACAGAAATCAATCAACACAGGATAAAATCCAATGTCAGACACACAATCCATTTACAAGTTCGTTCTGGGTCTGAACGAAACCGGAGGCACTTTCCTCGCATATCCATCCATCTCCAAGTACGTCTGGACGACCACCAACTATTTCCATCCTCTTGGGTGTACAGCCCAATCAGGATCGTCAGTAATTACCCAAACGATGTGAAGACTTCCGGTCTTTGACCACCGTCTTCATCTTCGACTTATCGTCGAATCGGTTATTCAGAATGGGTATAAACCCGGACTTTCCGAACAACCCGCGTATATTAAAAACAAATGTTACACAAACACAACATACGCCTCATTCCAATTCATTAGTCACTAACCGCAAATTAGCAAGAGAACAATTTCCCAAATATTAACCCCGAAGGCCGAAACCAACATCAGATCAATACCCAGGAAACCACTCTTCTTAGCTAACCTACAGCTAGTTTCTAAATTCCACATTCTTAGGGAAAGATTCCCATTAATTTTATCCAAGATAAATTCTTTAAAATTTATCCTGTAATCTTCCTTTGGATGTCATTTAAAACCAAATTATGGTTTTTCCAACTAGTCGAGATTAGCGAACCGTAACGAAGTAATTATTTATTTATTTCCCAATCCCAACCTATTCATCCCATGAAGCAAAACTGGTAATACTCCATATCTAACACCGTGGTGTTATCGGTAAAATTAATTATCATTTCACGCTCAAACCTAATTAAAGATTTAACTATCGCTTTGGAGCAAAACTGGTAATACTCCATCCTCGCTCATTTTCTAAATTTGGTAATTTAGATTATCAATTCGAATTTCAATCTAATTGCAGATTCAATAAATCTCCTTTTACTGGGTTAAAGAACTAGGTGTTATTTAAAACACAGTTCACGACAAACCCAAATCCCATTTTATTTATTATCGGGTTAAAGAACTAGTGTTATTTAAAACGCTGTTCACGATAAACCCATTTCAAATTCAATCAAATATATTAGAAATTCGATTATTTAAAACCCCTTTTTAAATCTAATTCATTTATTTAAAAATGATTGGGTTTTAAATTTAGTTCAAAACTAGTTCATTTCGATAAAAATCTATTTTTATCTTTTCAAATATGGAGTTTTTCACCCCAATCTTTCTCAAATCATTTCTTATGATTTTACACAATTTATTACTATTTTTAATAATTTTATCAAGGCCCGTACAGTCGATTTCCAACAATGGCCATCGAATTGCACTTACAGCGACCTTTTTCGAATTTGATTTGGACGTAACTCCAAATCCAACCGTTAGATTTTGAATTTCTAATATTCGTTAGAAAGCTCTTTTCGATACGAACCCAACGGTTCCGGTTTTAGGAGAATCCGACGGTCGGATCTCCCGTAATGTCCGTTTGAAATAAATGGTCGAAATTTACGAACTGCCGCGGCGCGGCGCGTTCTATTCAGGCCATTATATTATATATATAATATATATAATATAAATTTCGTCGATTCCTATTTAAAACGAATTTTATATATAGTTTTGAATTCGTTTCAAAAAACATTTTCAACTTCCATTTCATTTCAAATCAAAATTGAATTCCCTTCTATAAATTCGTTTTAAAATTCATCTCTATTCAATTCAAATTCCAATTCAATTTGAATTCATTTCAATTCGCTTTCGATTCAATTTGAATTCGTTTTCAATTCAATTCAATTCAAATTGGTTTTATATTCGATTTAAATTCATTTTCTATTCAAATCAAATTTCGTTTCGTTTTCTATTTGAATTCAATTCATTATATATTCAATTTAAATCAAATTGGTTTTCTATTTCATTCAATTCGAAATCGTTTTATATTCAATTCAAATCGAAATCGTTATATATTCAATTCATTATATATTCAATTCATTTCGAAATCGTTATATATTCAATTCATTTCGAAATCGTTATATATTCAATTCATTTCGAAATCGTTATATATTCATTTCATTATATATTCAATTCATTTCGAAATCGTTATATATTCAATTCATTTCGAAATCGTTATATATTGAATTCATTTCGAAATCGTTATATATTCAATTCATTTCGAAATCGTTATATATTCATTTCATTTCGAAATCGTTATATATTCAATTCATTTCGAAATCGTTATATATTCAATTCATTTCGAAATCGTTATATATTCAATTCATTTCGAAATCGTTATATATTCAATTCATTTCGAAATCGTTATATATTCATTTCATTTCGAAATCGTTATATATTCAATTCATTTCGAAATCGTTATATATTCAATTCATTTCGAAATCGTTATATATTCAATTCATTTCGAAATCGTTATATATTCAATTCATTTCGAAATCGTTATATATTCAATTCATTTCGAAATCGTTATATATTCAATTCATTTCGAAATCGTTATATATTCAATTCATTTCGAAATCGTTATATATTCAATTCATTTCGAAATCGTTATATATTCAATTCATTTCGAAATCGTTATATATTCAATTCATTTCGAAATCGTTATATATTCAATTCATTTCGAAATCGTTATATATTCAATTCATTTCGAAATCGTTATATATATCGTTCGCGTCAAAATGGCGCATCACTATTCAACACGGCTTTATATATTCTATTTCAAATATTTCTTTTTGTCAACACACGACTAATCTCAACGAATGAGTACCGTCCATGTGTGACTATTTTTGGTTAAATTATTTCGTTCAACACATGACAAATCTCAACGAATGAGTACCGTCCATGTGTGACTATTTTTGGTTAAATTATTTCGTTCAACACATGACTAATCTCAACGAATGAGTACCGTCAACACATGAACCTTTATTTTATATTGATAAAGATGTAAATTTTATTATAAAAATAATTCGTTCAACACATGACTAATATCAACGGATGAATATAGTCAACACATGAACCTTTATTTTATATTGTTTATTTTTCAAATTGGAATGAGGCCCAATCAATCACCATATAACGTTAATTATATGGATTTTCATACAACACATGTATTTAATAGCATTGACAATAATCAACCATCAACCAAAGTGCACTACACTGTATAAGCATCAAATATAGATATCTAACGCTTATAACAGCCTGTCAATCAATCGATCGACATATTTAATCAGTCAGGATGAGTGAACTTTAAATTTCACCCCAACACCCGTGTGGGGTTTCAAACAATCAAACACAGATTTTATTTGTGCAGTTGGGCGATGTGTAAAATTTATCGACCCAATCAATGTCAGTCAAATCAGTGTGCATAAACAAACCGTCCGGTTTGTAAATGAATATTTTATTTTATTCACTTCACGTTAAAAATTATATTTTTAACGATAAAACATTTTATTTTAACATATGAATATCTATTCAGTTTATTCTTTAAATAAAATGATATTTTTATTTTTCTAACATATTTTAGAAAATTTCGGCGGCATAACGGCACGATACTAGAAACGGGACGAGGCCTAGCCTTATCCCCGGTCTAGTGAAGGCCCACGCCATTCACACATCAATCAAAATCAATTTCGTTATGCAAACCACAAAATTTGGAGTAAGGGTCTAACCTAGCCTTACTCCTTCGCCTTATAACGGCGCACGTCTAATCCTAATCAATTTATCGATTCGATTTTTCACACCACAAACCACATTCAAACCAATATCGCAATCAATCACCAAACAGTCAAACAAACAAGTCCATGGTCTGTGGACGATTGTGTCGGGTGCTGCTAAGCACCGTCTGCATCCTAGTATATATATAGAACTAGAAAATAAATTGAAAGGTGAGAAGTTCTCACATATAGCTATCCTAGCTCCACGGCACTTCTTTTGTAGAAAATCTTCGTCGTTATCCTATCTTCGCCATCTTCGTTGCCCGTAGTCACTATATATATAAAAATCACACATTTTTATATTTCGATGTCTTTAAAAAAAAACACATTTTTATTTATTCACTTTCAATTTAAAAATCATATTTTTATAATCACTTCATATATTAAAAATCGAATTTTTACTATGCTATTATATATAAAAATCCATTTTTCTATCGAAGTTCAATATATAAAAATCGACTTTTTCTATCGCTATGTCAAATAGATAAAAATTATATTTTTATCACGCTATTTTCCACATAAAGATTTCGCCTTTATAAAAATAAAGCTTTCGCCTTTATAAAAATAAAGTTTTCGCCTTTATAAAAATATAGATTTCGCCTTTATAAAAATAAAGTTTTCGCCTTTATAAAAATAAAGTTTTCGCCTTTATAAAAATAAAGTTTTCGCCTTTATAAAAATATAGATTTCGCCTTTATAAAAATAAAGTTTTCGCCTTTATAAAAATAAAGTTTTCGCCTTTATAAAAATAAAGTTTTCGCCTTTATAAAAATATAGATTTCGCCTTTATAAAAATACCACTTTATCTCAACGTATATAAAATAAAAATCAGATTTTTATTTCGTTACATATACAAAGATGATATTTTTATATTCTCTATCCTATAAAGATTATATTTTTAATACCTTAAAAATATAAAAATCATATTTTTAATATTTCTACACTATAAAAGATGCTATTTTTAATATTGCTATCATGAAAAAAATTATATTTTTATATCTCTACATCTTATACAAAGATCGAATTTTCATTTCGCTACGACATTAGAAAAATCATATCTTTATATTGATATTTCTATTTTTAAAAACAAAGCTATTTTATATTTTCAAAACAAAGTTCTTTTATTTTTAAAACAAAGTTCTTTTATCCTTAAAACAAAGTTCTTTTATCCTTAAAACAAAGTTCTTTTATCCTTAAAACAAAGTTCTTTTATCCTTAAAACAAAGTTCTTTTATCCTTAAAACAAAGTTCTTTTATCCTTTCAAAACCTTATATTTTAAAAACAACCTTTATTTATATTTTTAAAACAAAGCATATTTATATTTATTCTATTTCCTTTTCTTTCTTTTAAAACTGAAAAGAAACAATGTTGTTTTATTTTCAAAAATAATTCTATCTTCTATTTTCTCAAAAACAATCTATATTTTTTTTACACAAAGTATATTTTTATTTTTAAACACAAATCTTTAAACTACGGTATTATATTATAAAACTGATTTGATTTTCAATGCTATATATTTTATAAAAACTGATTTTATAGATACTATTATATATTTTAAAATCTGATTTTATTTAAACTGTTAAAATAAAATAAAACTGAAAATAAGTAAGATGTTAAACCTTTCATTCCTCAGTTCCTCACGGCAGAAAATAATCCATCCGCTCCGCATCAACATTCACCTGCACGAGCAACACCAGGAGGCCGGACGATGATCCATGATGACCTCGCCGCAGAGCTTGGTGTCGCCGTCCATCACCAGCGAGATGGCGGTTGGTCGGTCAGGTGGGTATCGGCGTCAGCAGAAGGTGGAGGTGCGTCGGAGGGGTGCTGATTAGGTCAGGGAGGGACGTGGGTGTCGAGTGGATTTGGGGGATTAGGGTTCGGATTTGGGAAGCTCGATTGGAGAGGAGAGAGAGAGGGATGGCGGAGGGGGAGTCTGGCGAGGCGTACGGCGGTGGATAGGGAGGTGGGCGGAGGGATGCGTCGATCTCGTTTTTCCTTTTTTTTTTTTTTTATTCTGATTTTCAGATCTGAGAGAGAGAAGGGAGATGTGAGAGCTTTATATATATAAAATATTAATATATTATTATTATTTCAAATTTAAGTTGACATTTCATACGATCTCTAAACAACACCCAACGACTGCCGCCCCTAGCTAATTACCCTCATTCCGAACACAATAGGATATGTTACGTAAGCTGATTTGATCGTTTCGGTCAGTTTCCTTTGAATTTACATTTAAATCACTAAGTTGAATTTTAAACGTACATTTCAAATTACCGGGGTCACATACTAACTCTAAAAATTCTCGAAAAATATTTTCTAGCTTCGTATTGACGATACGGTCCTAACAAAACTAGTTTCGTCGAATTCTGAGGCCGTTTGAAAAATGGCCAATTTCCAGTCGATTAAAATCAACTGAAATGGTCAAAACGCGTTTTCCTTTGCCACGCTCACATATTGATTCGAAAAATTATGAAATTTGGAATCTAGCAATAACTTGACACTGCGGATCCAACAAAAGTGGTTTCGTCGAAATCCGAGGTCATCTGCAAAATGTCCATTTTTAAGGGCCTGAATTCCATAGCGACTATTCAGAATTTCAACTGGACATATCTTATCATTTATAAAGTGAAATCTCAGTTTGTTAACTTCGTTGGAAAGATATTATCAATTAGATCCTATCATTTTTGGTTTCACTAAAATCCGGATTGTTTTGCACCCGGTACATTCAATTGAAGTTTGAAATCGAATTATCGAACTACCGCGCCATTTTCAATTCTATTTATAATTATATATAATTATTTATATTCTAACGACGACGTATATAAATATATACGTCGAATTATATTCAAAATAAATTTATCGTCGATATTATTTAAAATAATCTATTTTAAATATTCAAAATTCGTTAAAATTGCCAAAATAAAAATTTTAAACTGGCCCAGATTTTCGGGTTATTACAGTCTATCAGTGATCTGCAATCTGTTCTAGTAGTCCGAGATTATTCTGACGTTTTTGATGAGGTACGGGGCTTACCTTCGAGGCACGAGATCAATTGACGTATATATCTGGTGGACAATGCAAAGCGGTTGCATTACCAGTGCTCCATCTGGCTCCAAGGGAAAGGAGGGAGTTAATTAAGCAAGTAGAAGAGCTACTTAAGAAAGGGTTTTCTTTTGAATAGGATGAAAAAAGATGTAGCAGCGTCATTTCTCAAGGTCTGATTTGCCAACAATTCAAAGTTGAGTAAAGGAAGCCCGGTGGCTTACTCCATCCTTCAGAGGCCCGCATTGGAAGTGGGAGAGCATCTCCATCGATTTGGTAGATGGTTTGCCAAGATCAACAAAGGGAAACACCCGCATTTAGGTGGTAGTAGATAGATTTACTAAGAGCACCCATTTTATTTCTAGTTAAGAGTTAGGGGATGACACCATGGTTGGCAGCAATTTATGTCCGAGAGATAGTTCGTCATCGTGTAGTACCTTCCAATATCGTAAGTGATCGAGATTCCATTTTTACCAATGAATTTTGGCAGAGCTTGCAAGAAGCATTAGGTACGCAGTTGTGCTTAAGCACTGCTTATCATCCTCAGACCGATGTACAGACGGATAGGGTGAACAGAATTCTTGAAGATCTTTCAAGGTTGTGTATCCTATACTTCGGAGGGACTTGGGAAGAGCATCTTCCTTTAGTAGAGTTTGCCTGTAATAATAGTTATCAGGCTAGTATCGGCATGACACCCTTCGAAGCATTGTACGGACGACCCTGTAGATCACCAACTTGCTAGTGGGAGTCTACAGAAAGATTATTACTTAGACCAGATATGGTTAGGGAAACATCCGAAAAGATTGACCTTATTCGATGGCAAATGAAGACAACTCAAGATAGGCAGAAATCCTATGCAGACAAGAGAAGGACTGACCTCGAATTTGAAGTACGAGACTTGGTTTTTATCAAAGTGTCACCTCTGAGGAATGTGGTTTGCTTCGGATCAGTAGGGAAGTTGGCACCTAGGTTTGTAGGACCATTTCCCATAACCGAGAGGATTGGCCAAATGTCCTATAGAGCAAAACTCCCAGACAATCTATCCGGTGTTCAGGATGTTTTCCATGTTTCCTATCTGTTGAAGTGCCTGCATGACACCGAAGTAATCGCTTAGCCGTGTGTATTGGAAGAGGTAGACGTGGAACGGGAGGCGATAGTCAGGCGAGTTCCTTCCCGTATTCTTGGATCAGAAGTTAAAAAGCTACGCAATAAAGAGATCAAGTTGCTATTGGTTCAGTGGGGAGATAACCCAGAGGATGCGACCTGGGAATCCGAAGACAAGATTCGTGCTTCGTACCCTTTTCTTTTCAAGGGTATGTTCTTAACTCCTTTTTCCAAAGCTTTATCAGTACTTGTTTCAATCGTTTGAGTATATCTTATCCATAGTATTTTTGACCTTTAGATAGGAATCCTATGGATATAAACATGTGTTTGAGACATGTTATGATCGATGGATGCAAGTGGATGCAAGTGTTTGCTAGTGGTTGCCTGTGGATGCATATATACACACATTAGGCACTAAGATCGGCTCAATCACTTTCATACTGCATATGGATGTGTGTGCATTTTTCTTCTTTTATGGATGGAAATGGATGAACTAGCATATGGATGTTGCATTTGGACGAATGGGTGTGCACGCATATAGAACTTATATGATACAATAGGTTTATTTGCATGCATATTGGATTCATGGCACTAACATACATTGCATTAAGGAGGTCAAGTGAATCAGTAGACCGCCTGATCTTTACATTAGTGGATGGACATATACACACAGCTTCACATATATTAATATAAGCATTAGAAATCTTTAAGGACAATGGATGCCAGTGGTTGATGGATGAGTAGATGGACGACGGATGGTAGGATATGCATTCTTCTCAACTTAGAGATTTTAGGATGAAATACTTTGAGTAGGGGAGAATGTAACACCCTGAATTTGTACCAACACTAAAAGAGGAAAAATTAAATAATAATTAATTTAATATAGAAGAAACGGACTGCACCATTGTGTCAGTCTCGAAATTCTGGTCAAGATAGACATTTGGTTTGCATAAAACGGACACCGTATACGGAAGATATGAGGGTTTAAAATTTGTATACACGTAGAAAAATTATATATATACGCATGAGTCAGAGATGAGTCAGAATTTTATCCAGAACGATTCAAATTCAAAAAATTCGTTAAAGCAGAGAAATTCCTACTCTAGGGGGTCGACCCCCCTAGAGGGATGTCGACCTAGGGGTTGACCCCTCTGAAGGGGTGTCGACCCACCCACAGGGGTGTCAACACCCCTAGGGCTGAGGTGGCAGTCAGTTTTAGAGGGTTTTGCAGCTATAAATATGTGCTCAATTCTCCTATTTCTACTTTGAAAACTATGGGAGCGATATGCTGCCGGAGTGCAAACTGAGGCTGAACTGTTTTCTACAACTACATACTTTGCAAATCAAATTCAGAAATTCGAGATCCATTCTTTCTCAATTCTCTTAGCCTAACGCTGTGAGTTTCTAGTTGCTTTTAGGTTTAGATAAATAAAAGTGAATTATTAAAGACTATGATTTGGATATGTTGCAAACCTTGAATCTATGTTATTGTTAGATCTTATGCTATGCCATGATAGATATATTTCTCTAGATCCAATTCAATTGTAATTATTCTACTACGTTATTATTGTGGATGTTGGTTTGTAACTATATTGTGGTTAATATAGATCTGTTAATTTGGATAGTTATATCATTGGATAGATCTAATCATTTATGTAAATCATGAACATATGCTACCTTGAATTGGTTAGGATTGGATCTAAATCTTTATCTAAATTGTAACTTTTATGACATGCTATGATGTGGATTTGTGTAGATTTATCTTGAAAACTAGTAGATCTAATTTATGTGGACCTTGAAACTGTTAGTCAGATCTAGATTATCACCTTGTGTTATCATGTTAGATCTATTTTATGTGATCTAATTTATCACCTTGCGTTATCAAGTTATTTCTATTTTATGTGATCTAATTTATCACCTTGCATTATCATGTTAGATCTATTTTATGTGATCTAATCTATCACCTTGTGTTATCATGTTAGATCTATTTTATGTGATCTAATTTATCACCTTGTGTTATCATGATAGATTTAAACCAATTGGACATCTAAATTGCTAATTTAGATCTTACTATGCTTATTGTGACATCATAGTTATTGACTGCCAACCATTCATCAGTTTTATGACCACCTTTTTATGATGACAATTTCAAGTCCATGCCAGTATGTATGTTCATCTTATTATCATGCTAGTTCATGTTTATGCCAAGATGATCATTTTAGTTATATTCCCATTATTTTCCCTATTATCGTTTATGACTAGGCTATTGTCTAGCCTAGGCATGTTGCCAATATTGTGAGGGCGCTATTTAAGGAACGGGGGAAAAAGGGTTAAAAATGACATAATTTGAATATGAACATTTTTGGACATGTAATTCAAATTATTGGGTAAAATAGGTATTGACACCTATAAAAGGAAAGGATTAATTAATTGGTAAATTAATTAAAAAAGGAATGTCTAGTAATTACAATTAGGAATTGTAATTGTACTTATGACACGAGGTTAGGTTGCATTAGTGTTGGAAGTCTGCCCAGACCCGACCGGCATATCCAGCAGCCACTTATGTTGAACCTAATGTGGAAGGTCTAAGTATGCAAATACAAATCGGGCTAAGACACGAGGTTAGGCCCAACTATGAAATAAGACTGCCCGGACCCGACCGGCATATCCAACATCCATACGTTGTAGGCCTAATGTGGGAGGGCTAGCCCATTAAAAACCATAAATGGACATGGTAATGAATTGGACTACTTAACCAAATCTAATCCATAGGGATTGTATGATACTGAACTAAGGTTAGGGTTAAGTAAATTGATTGGAATAGTGGATGGGTTAATTAAATCTTGGGTAGGTGGGTAATATTAGTATATATAGGCCCTCAAACTTAACCGTTAAATAAACATGTTTGAATAAGTCGGTGGGTTAAGTAAATTAGCACGAACTTAACCCAATAAGATTATGTAATCAAAGACACCTAGTGCTATACATAACTAATGGAAAAATATAATAAGGTTATGTAATTAAAGACACCTAGTGGTATACATAATCTGTGGAAGAATATAATAAGGTTATGTAGTTAAAGACACCTAGTGGTATACATAACCGGTGGAAAAATATAATAAGGTTATGTAATTAAAGACACCTAGTTGTATACATAACCGATTGAAAAATATAATAATGTTATGTAATTAAAGACATCCTTTAGGGTAAGCATAACTGACATAGAGCTATGTAATTAAAGATACCTATGGGTATACATAGTCAGTGAAAAATCTAGTAGGGATACAAGACAAAGGGGAGAGCTTGTATCATATTGTGTGGGACCCATTTCAGTCAGTAACCCGGAGTTTATGTATTTTCAGACATATGGTGTAACCGTGCTTTATGATTAATAAAAGTTTTTAATTCCGCTGCTATTTTACATCTGTCTTGTAATGTTTTTGTTCTGTTTACCCATAACGCTTCACGAAACTTAATGCATTCCCTTAGTGAGTGACATTAACGGACGTGGGGTGTCACACGTATGCATCCACAAGTAACCACTAGAAAACACTTGCATCCACCTGTATCCATCAAACATAACATGTCTCAAGCACATGTTTACTTCCATGAATTTCCTCCTTAAAGGTCGAAGATTTGATCAACAGAATATACTCAAATGATAGAAACAAGCATAAATAAAAGCTCTGGAAAGGAAGCTAGGAACATACCCTCAAAAAGAAAAGGGTACGAAGCACGAATCCTTTCTTCGGTCTCCCAAGTTGCATCCTCTGGGTTATCGCCCCACTGAACCTACATTAACTTTACTACTCGGTTGCATAGCTTCTTAACTTCTGGTCCAAGAATACGGGTAGAAACTCATCTAACTATCGCTTCCCATTCCTTTTCTACTTCTTCCAATATACTCGGCTCAACTATTTCGGCGGTATCATGCAAGCATTTCTGCAAATGCGAAACGTGGAAAACATCATGAACACCGTATAGTCTTTCTGGTAGCTTTAACCAATAGGCCATTTGGCCAATCCTTTCTATTATGGGAAACGGTCCTACGAATCTTGGTGCCAATCTCCCTGCAGATCCAAAGCGAACCACATTACTCAAAGGTGACACCTTAATGAAAACCATGTCTCACACCTCAAACTCAATGTCAGTCTTCACTTATCTGCGTAGGACTTCTACCTATCCTGGGTTGTCTTCATTTGCCTACGGATAATGTAACACACCGTAATTTTATAACATTATAATTCACAAATTAAAGTATACTTAATTTTTAGAAGAAGAATTAAGTGAAATGGGTTGCGCTATTATGTTCGCCTCAAAATTTTGGGTCAGGGTAGACATTTGGTTTGCATAAAACGGATAACTTATGAAGAAGTTATTAAGCCTTGAAGTTTGTATGCATATGAGAGAAATATATATATATAAAATATTCAAAAAAAGTTCAAAACAGTGAATCGGGAGGGGGAATAGCCGAACCGTACCATTTTTGGAGTCGACCCGAGCCCTGCTGGGTCGACTAGGGGTCGATCCAGGGTGTTTGGCTGTCAACCCATGGCCCGATTCACCCAAAGGGAAGATGTGGCATCTGAGTGGTCATGATGGTTCTGGTTATCCCTAGGTTAATCCGACGGCTCTTATTAAATTAAACTTCTATAAAAACACTCATAAACCCCTAACCCTAATCACATTAATTCATAATAAGAGCCGCCATGCCGTCAATGGAGAACCTAGAGTAGCCGCTACACACTTTCAGCCCTAAAGCAAGATAAAAGCTTGAATCAAAATCAAATCTAAATAACTATTAGTCTACATCAAAGGCGAGCAATTCAGTTTCAGAATACAAATCCCAGAAAGACAAGAATATTCTTTTTAATTGTGAGTATGATAGCTTTCACAAATTAATTAATTAATTTAATTATGATAAGATATAATTGGGATTATGTGAATATGATTTTGAATCATGTGATGTAAATTATATGTATGTTTGTGGTGTTGAATCATATGTTAGTCTTATGCAAGTTGGATCATATGTTAGTTCTTATGTGAATCTTATACAAGTTGAATCATATATCTTATGTAAGTTTGTGATGATTGGATCATATGTTCATATATTAACCTTATGCAAGTCTGGGATGTTAAAATATATGTGAGACATGTATATGCATATGCTAGTTTATGTGACATTAACCTTTATGTCTAGATCCATATGCAAGTTTACATCTTTATGTTTAGACCCATATGCAAGTTTACATCTTTATGTTTAGATCTATATGCAAGTTTACATCTTTATGTTTAGATCCATATGCAAGTTTACATCTTTATGTTTAGATCCATATGCAAGTTCACACCTTTATGTTTGGATCTATATCAGTACATAAGTTATCCAAGTTTATGCCCATTACCTATGCTAGTTTTGTATCATATGCTAGTTTGAATGAAATTCATATGCAAGTTATTGGCTATGCAATCTTATGTCATGATCCTTAGATCTATTTTATGTGTTATGTGATGTTGTTTTTCTTTTTATAAGTTAGACTATTTGCGAGTCTAACATATGTCATATGAAAACGTACGAATAGCGTGGAGATGATGGGATAATATTGAATATACATAAATTGTGAATTGGCATAAAATGGCCTTAAAAGGCATATAATTAATTTCAGACATTAATTGGCATAATTGGTATTTATGGACATAATTTTAAGAGACAATTATGGACATAAATAAATTTGGAATTTATTGACAAATTTGAATAGGGATATTTATCCAATTTGGGGTTAAATAAAGATGTGTAATAATTAACCGCCTAAGACATGAGGTTAAACTCTTTTGTGGTGTAAGACTGCCCGGACCCGCCCGACAAATCCAGCAGCCACAAATGCCAGTCTAATGTGAGAGGTCAAAGGCACGAATTAAATGCATAACAATTGTAAAGACACGAGGTTAGGCTCGTTTGCGGTATAAGACTGCCCGGACCCGCCCGGCAAATCCAGTAACCGTAAATGTCAGCCTGATGTGGGAGGTCTTTACAAGGTTACGGTTCTAATGAATTAAGTAACACTTAACCAGATAAACATGTGGTGGGACATGGGGGGTTAAGTGGGTGCCTTGGGTGGCATGTGAAATTAAGTGGGTGCCTTGGGTGGCATGTGAAATACGATTAGATGCACTTAACCAAGATTGAAACATGTAAGAAGACATGAATAAGAATGGGGTTAAGTGGGGAAACCTTAGTAAGGGCCAAGCATAGGTAGAGGGCTTGTGTCAAGCATGGGGGCCCTTTTCAAACCAGTAACCCATTAAGTATCTTTGTGAGATCGACCCAAGTCAAGGACGGGACACGCTTACTGGATTTGATTGTAAGAGGTCAAAACGGGTTAGCGGTGGCAATGCAAGTCCAACGAGGTCATGTGCGTGCGTGGGCCCAGGCTGGTAGGTAAGACGTTGTTGCATCATGTAGATATAAGTTGTGCATCTTTGGTGGTATCGGGTTGCCACTTTGGGGAGTGATACACCCCGCTATGGGACCAACACGGGTATCTACGAGTTAGGGAGCCGATTGAATGGGGGTAGTGGGTACAACTTGTGGAGATAGCGGCAGACGGCACCTATGAAGGCAGCTAGGGGTACACGAAACTACCATTATCATTATTAAGTTTTGTAGGCGGGATCAACTTTTAGGGTAACTAGTGGTGGTGCAGTATAGTAATTATCCTATAGTGATTATGAACGAGATTAACGCCAGAATATTCCTCTTATTTGCTTTGTCATACCCACTTGTTTCATGGTCATATCTTATCTTACCAATTTATGCCTTATCCTAGTTACTTTAATAATTATATTGTTAAAGTTATTATATTCGCCAGAATTTATGTCTGACCCCCTTGTTTTCGCCTCTTTTCTTCCTCCCCCCAAGGTTCTCAGGGTGGGACTAGTACTAGTGGAGCTTGATCTCGGATCTCTTTCTCTCTCTTTTGGAAGTTCTTGGATTGCTGAAAGGAAAGTTCAGCTCATCTCTTTTATGGCTACTTGTGTTGGGGTTTATGCCTTTTATTTTATGTACTTTGAAACAATTTATCAAGATGGATATTAAGTGTACTTGGTTTATAAAGTGGTTGTAATCAAACTATTTTTCTGCTACAATAAAAGTTGTTTTAAAATTTTCAAGTACCATTATTTCTATCTGTCTTGTTATATTCTGTTCTATACACTAAATACACTCCATGGAAGTTAATGCATTCCCTTTGTGAGTGACGTTAATGGACGTGTGGTGTTACACGTGGTATCAGAGCTGAAGGTTACCAGACCAGATATGAATTTTGAAAAATTATTTTACAAAAAGCATTTTATAAAGAAATACTTTCAAAAATATGTTTTAAGGAAAGTATTTTCAAGAGAAAAGTTTGTTTTAAAAACATGCTGACTCATTAGGGTTTCTGATCTGCTCTGATTGGCTGGGATTAATTTTGGGTTGATTGGACGGCCTAAACTAATCCTAAAATCTATAAAAAGACATGAAGACTCAAACCTTAAAATCAAATTAAAATTAGATTCATGGCCTCCATGCCGTCACCTTGCAACTCAGAATAGCCACCACCAATTAGAGAGGAAGAAAGCTAATCAAATTCAATTCTATTCAACTCTAACAACGAATCTACTTCAAAGGAAAGCTAATACAACTTCAGAACTCAAATTTCAAAAATCAAGACCTTCTTTGAGTTGTGAGTTCGATTTCTTTAATAAAATAATTAGCAATTTAATTGGATTAAGTTACGATTTGGATTATATGGATATGATGTGAATTATTGACCGCATGTTATAATTATGTTATGTTATCATATATGTTGTAAATTCTATGATGTTATGTTGTGATGTTATCATCTATGTTGTAAAGTTTTGATGCTACCATCTGTGTTGTAATTCTATGATTGGCTTATGTATAATCAAATCATCATGTTGTTCATATGCTAGTTTGGTTATGTTGATTTATATGATTAATCATATGTATGTATGCAAGTTTAGATTTTGATTTAGACATGAATCATATGCAAGTTGGGGAAAATTATATGTAACCTTACATGTTTCATGACATCTAGTTTATATGAAAATTTGATCTAAAGTTAGGCTATGACATGTGTGAGTTCTATGATAAATTCTACATGCTAGTTTACATGTTTAGATGTAAGTTTACACCATTGTTATGTTGCATAAATCACATATGCAAGTTTATATAAATATATGAGTTTGGAATATGAATCATGTTATGCAAGTTTGTGGTTATTGCCTATGCAAGTTTACACCTTTAGATGTAGATCCATGACATACATGATTTATGCAAGTTATGACCATTACCTAAACAAGTTTACGACTTTAGATTTGGATCTATGACATATGTAATTTTATGCAAGTTGTAACTTTGGCCTATGCAAGTTTTAGATGTAGGACATCATTCACACATGCAAGTTCACCCCTTATGTTTAGATCTAGTTTACCTATATGTATGTTGTGATGTTTTCTCTTTATTTTATAAGTTATACTATTCGAGTCTAACGTATATTTTACGTTAAACGAATGAATGTACAACGTAGGGTACTGGGATAATATTAAAAGATTAAATATTGAGAATTGGCATAAATGCCTTAAAAGGCACAAAATAAATTTGTAATGAAAATTGGTATGATTTTACATACCATAAATAAATGGACATAATTGAGTCAATTATGGCCATATATAGATTTGGAATTGATTGATAATTTGAATAGGGAAATTAATTCAAATTGAGGAATGATTAATTAGGAGTAATTAATCGTCTAAGACACAAGGTTAGGCTCTTTTGTGGTGTAAGACTGCCCGGACCCGCCCGGTAAATCCAGCTGCCACAAATGCCAGTCTAATGTGGGAGGTCTTAGGCATAAATTAAATGCGTAACGGTTGTAAAGACACGAGGTTAGGCTCTTTTGTGGTGTAAGACTGCTCGGACCCGCCCAGCAAATCCAGATGCCACAAATGCCACTCTAATGTGGGAGGTCTTTATGAGGTTACGGTCTTAATGAATTAAGAAACACTTAACCAGATAAACATGTAGTGGGGCATGGGAGGGGTTAAGTGGGTGCCTTGGGTGGCATGTGGAACCTAGTGGGTGCCTTGGGTGGCATTTGAAATACGATTAGAAACACTTAACCAAAATTGAAATATGTAAGTGAACATGAATAAAAAGAGGGTTAAGTGGGATGTACTAGAGGGGACCAAGCTTAGGTGGATAGCTTGTGTCAAGTAATGGGGGCCCGTTTCAACCAGTAACCCATACGTATCTTTGTGGGCTCGACCCAAGTCGAGGATGGGACACACATATTAGGCTTGACTGTAAGAGGCCAAACCGGGTTAGCGGTGGCAACGCAAGTCCAACGGGTTCATATGCGTGTGTGGACCCGGGCTGGTAGGTAAGACGTTGTTGCATCGTGTAGGTATAAGCCATGCATTATTGGTGGTATCGGGTTGCCACTTTGGGGAGTGATACACCCTATTATGGGGCCAGCACGGGTATCTACGAGTTAGGGAGCCGATCGCTTGGGGGTAGTGGGTACACCTGGTGGAGATAGGGGCAGGCGGCACCTATGAAGGAAACTAGGGTTACACAAAACTACCATTATCATTATTAGGTTTTTTAGGCGGGATCTACCTTTAAAGTGACTAGTGGTGGTGCAGTATAGTAATTATCTTATAGTGGTTTAGGTGTGCTTTAACGTTATCTTAGTTCAACCTTATTTCCTTGTATACTCTGCCATACTCAATTATTCACAGTCATTTCCTTATTTTCCAACTTATGCCTTAGCTTAGTTATTTTGGCAATTATATTGTTAAAATTATCGCACTTGCCAGACTTTATGTCTGACCCCCTTTGTTTCCTCCTCTTTTCTTCCTCCCCCCCTCAGGTGCTCAGGTTGGAACTAGCACCAGTGGAGCTTGATTTTGGACAGCTGTATCTCTTGCTTTTAGAAGTTGCTTGGATCGCTGAAGTAAAGTTCAGCCTCTCTTATTTATGACTATTTTGTACTGGGGTTATGTCTTTCAATTTATGTACTTTGATTTAGTCAAGATGGATATTATGTACTTTGACTCTGGTTTTTGATGATGTAATCAAGCTTATGTGTTTACCGCTGCAATGAATAAAGTTTTAAATTTTTAAGTACTATTTATATCTATCTTGTTATTAAGTTTCTGTTCTATACTCACTTAAAACGCTCCATAGAAGTTAATGCATTCCCTTTGTGAGTGACATTAATGGACATAGGGTGTTACACGTGGTATCAGAGTTGAAGGTTACCAGAACAGATATGAATTTTGAAAAGTGTTTTTGAAAAACAACTTTTATAAAAAAGTACCTTCAAAAGTATGTTTTAAGGAAAGTATTTTCAAGAGAAAAGCTTATTTTAGAAAGCATAACCCCAAGAGCCATATATCTTTCCTTCGGCTCTTTTGTATTGAATCTTTCCTTTTTCATTTCGGCATGTCTGGAATTCCCGAGATACCCGAGGGGATACCGATACCAGGATGGTTTAGGAGGTATTTGGAGACAAGGGCTGCCACCGCAGGTCTAGCAAATGCTCCTCCTCCTCCTGTCGATACTTTTGCGAAGATATGTAAGGACTTTCGTGCAATGGGTGGAAATCCTTTTCACGGGACGGAAACATTTGTTGAAGCTCGAAATTGGATAAAGGAGGTGGAAGAATTGTTTGGGATCTTTGAATTGGAAGATGGAAGAAAGGTCCAGTTAGCTGTCTGGCTAATGAAGGATGAGGCCTCGTTTTGGTGGGAGGTCACTAATGGAGAACGTCCAGTTGATACGTGGCCATATTTCTGGCGGAGGTTTGAAGCAAAGTTTCTCTCGCGGACCGAAGAGAATTTATATATGGAAAGATTTTTGGCGTTGAATCAAGGGAATCTATCAGTGAAAGAATACGTCAACAAGTTCAATCAGTTGGCGAGTTTTGGCTTGGACTTGGTGAATACAGCAGAAAAGAAGGCCTTGAGATTTGTTAAGGGTTTGAACGAGCCGCTTCATGGGTTAGCTATGACCCACATCCCCATGGGGGCTACCTTTGAGAGACTACTTGACATGGCGCTTATGCACGAAGAGGAGAAGGGCGCCAATGCTAATAAGGCACCCGAGAAGAGGGGATCAAAAGAAACCGCAACAGCAACAACAGAACAAGAAAGGTGGCAAAGGCAACAATGGTAAGGGAAAGAAGAGATGCTTTAACTGTGGGACACCAGGCCATCTAAGCAAAGATTGTAGGAAGAAAAAGAAGACTGGTTGTTTCCACTGTGGCGAAGCGAGACATCTGATTAAGGACTGCCCAAGGAAAGGGCAGAGGGCAGGGTCTATCTCGGAAGGACAGGTGCAGGCTCTTATGGCACCAGGGAAGGCAAGGGGACAAGTTCAGGCTCTCGTGGTCCCACCGCTGCAAGAAAGAGGCAGAGCAATTTCCGTTGAAAGGTTAGTTTTTCTGTTTGATCATCTTGTCCGTACTTTATTCGATTCTGGCGCATCACATTCGTTTATTTCTACATCATTAGTTGAAACACTGCTCCTAGATACTTGTCTAGTTACAGATCCCTTAGTAGTCTCAAATCCTATTGGTGGTTTGGCTCATCTTTCTATGATTTGTCGGGATTTGAGAGTGTGTATCTTGGGTGTTGAGTTTGAATGCAACGCCTTTGTTCTTGGTTTCATGGGCTACGGCTTGATTCTAGGTATGGATTGGCTAACTAGATACGGGGCCATCCTAGATTGTGAAAGAAGGGTGGTTAGATTGATGACTTGTGGTGGAAAGACCCTTGATATTTCTTATGACCTTAGAGGTCCAGTAATGCTTAGCTACCTAGAATCCCTTGACGCATCCGATGATGATTTACATTTTATTCGTATAGTCCATGAATATGTTGATGTCTTCGATGCGGTGAGGGGTTTACCCCCAAAACGTGAGATAGACTTTTGAATATATCTAGTAGATAATGCAAAGCCAGTTGCATTGCCAGTGCGCCACATGGCTCCAAGAGAGAGAAGAGAACTCAGTAAGCAAGTGAAGGAGTTGCTTGAGAAAGGGTTCATCAGACGTAGCATATCGGAGTGGGGTGCTCCAGTAGTATTTGCCACAAAGGCAGATGGGTCCCTTAGACTTTATGTGGACTATAGAGAACTTAATAAACTTACTAAGAAGAATAGGTACCCACTGCCAAGGATTGACGATCTCTTCGATCAATTAGTTGGCGCCTCAGTGTTTTCGCAGTTGGACTTTGCCACCGGTTTCCATCAGTTGAGAGTGGCTGAGGATAGCATAGATAAGACTGCCTTTAGGACTCCAGACGGTTTCTTCGAGTGGCTTGTGATGCCCTTCGGTTTGACAAACGCCCCCGCATACTTTTTTGACTTGATGAGTAGGGTGTTTAGGGAGTACCTTAATAAATTCGTGGTAGTCTTTGTGGACGACATCTTGATCTTTTCTAAGAGCGAGGAAGAGCATGCCCTACATCTTAGGGAAGTATTGGAGACCCTTCGAGCGCATAGCCTTAAAGCTAAATTTTCTAAATGTCACTTTTGGAGGAAGGAACTGCGATTCTTAGGGCACGTGGTTTCCAAAGAAGGGATAGCTGTGGATCCCGCGAAGGTAGTGGCCATCCAAGATTGGAAGGTTCCTAAAAATGCTACCGAGGTGAGGAGTTTGTTAGGGTTGGCTGGCTACTATAGGAAGTTTATCAAAGACTTCGCAAAGATATCAGCCATATTAACACGCTTGATGAATAAGAACTTAGTGTTCACATAGGATGTAGATTGTGATGATGCGTTCCAACGTTTAAAGAGAGCTTTGACCACAACCCTAGTCTTAGTGTTGCCAGATGGGAGTAAGCCATTTACCGTTTATACCGATGCTTGTGGGACAGGACTAGGCGCAGTATTAATGCAAGAGGGAAGGGTAATAGCCTATGGTGGAAGGCAATTAAGAGTGCATGAGAGAAATTACCCTACACATGACCTAGAGTTGGCCGCTATTGTTTTCGCGCTTAAGTCTTGGCGCCATTATCTTCTTGGCGAGAAATTCGAATTTTTCACTAACCACAAATCGCTAAAACACTTGTTCCCTCAGAAGGGATTGAAATTAAGGCAGCAAAGGTGGATGGAATTCTTAGCTTCCTACGATTTCTAGATAGCATATACCCCTGGCAAGGGTAACGTGGTGGCAGACGCCTTAAGTAGGAAAAGGTTATCCTTGAGTCTGTTGTTTGTTGAGCGACGAAGCTTAGAGTTCATCTCTACGTTTGACTTTAGACCTTCCGTTGACTTTGTACCCGGTTTGCTAGCATCCTTAGAGGTCAGACCTATGCTTTTGGGACGGATTGGTGAGGCACAGCGAGATGACCCACAGTTGATTGAGTTGGTAGAGAAGCTCAAAAGAGGGGAGTCATCGAGCCATCTCAGTTGGTATACCCTAGATGATAAGGGTTGGTTACATAGGGACGGTAGACTTTGTGTACCACGGGACGAGAATTTGAGGAAGACCATTCTTGATGATGCACATCGTTCGAAGATGACCATCCATCCCGGTGGGGACAAGATGTACATGGACATGAGACGAGTTTACTTTTGGGCTGGCATGAAGAGGAATGTGGCCGAGTTTGTCGCTAGATGCTTGGTGTGCCAACAAGTAAAAGTAGAACAAAAGAAGCCCTGTGGGTTGCTTCACCCATTGGAGGTTCCACGATGGAAATGGGAAAGTGTCTCGATGGACTTTATTGATGGGTTATCGAGATCGAGGAAGGGTAATACGGGGATTTGGGTCGTGGTAGACAGACTTACTAAGAGCGCCCATTTCATTCCCGTAAAGAGTAAGAGGACTGCTCCATGGTAGCCTCCGTATACATTCTAGAAATAGTTTGTTTACACGGTGTTCCTTCTAGCATAGTGAGCGACCGCGATCCTATCTTTACTAGCGAGTTTTGGAAGAGCTTGCAAGAGGCGGTAGGGACTCAGTTATGTTTGAGCACCGCATATCATCCTCAGACGGATGGCCAGACCGAGAGGGTGAATCGTATTCTAGAGGACTTGTTGAGGTTGTGTGTCTTAGACTTCGGAGGTACATGGGAGGAACATCTTCCATTGGTGGAGTTTGCATATAATAGTAGCTTTCAGTCTAGCATCGGCATGGCACCGTTCGAAGCTCTTTATGGACGACCATGTCGTTCGCCTACATGTTGGTGGGAGTCTACAAATAAGATCTTGCTTGGGCCCTATATGATTAGAGAGACTTTGGAAAAGATCAATCTGATTCGAAGGAGGATGAAGACGGCGCAAGATAGGCAGAAATCTTATGCAGACAAGAGGAGGTCAGATCTTGAGTTTGATATCGGGGGCATGGTCTTTGTCAAGGTGTCTCAATTATGGAATGTGGTTCGCTTTGGGTCCGTTGGGAAGTTAGCACCAAGGTTCGTAGGGCCGTTTCCTATTAAGGAGAGGATTGGGCAGATGGCGTATAGAGTGGAGTTGCCCGAGAGACTTAATGGTGTACACGATGTATTCCATGTATCATATTTGAGGAAGTGCTTGCACGAGACCGCGGAAGTGGTAGAGCCGAGCTTTCTTAGAGAGGTGGAGATCAAGCGTAATGCGACGATTCGACGAGCTCCTACGTATTCTTGTGTCGGAGATTAAGAAGTTGAGGAATCGAGAGGTCAAGCTAGTCAAAGTGCAATAGGGAGATGATGAGAGCAACGCTACTTGGGAGACGGAAGAGAAGATGCGTTCATTGTACCCTTTTCTTTTCGAGGGTATGTCTTTTAATTTCTCCTTTATCCCTTAGCTTGTACTTGTTTTATCTTTAGTATGTCCTCTCGCTAGTATCTTTGACCTTTAGATAGGGTAATCCTATGGTTGAAACATGTGTTTGAGACATGTTATGTATGATAGATGCATGTGGATGCAAGTGTTTGCTAGTGGTTGCTCGTGGATCATATACACACTTTAGGCACTAGATCGGCTCAGTCACTTCATATTGCATATTGCATAAAAATGTGTGTGCATATTTAAGTTAATGGATGTATGATGGTTGTACTATCATATGGATGCTGCATTTTGGTGAATGGTTGTGCACACATGTAGAAATAATATGTATCGATAGGATTCTTTCGCATACATAATGGACGCATGGCACTATCATGGTTTTCATTAAGGAGGTCAACTGAATCAGTAGACCGCCTGATTCTGCATTAGATAAGGAACATATACACACACTTCTTGCATATGTTCATATAGCATTAGGAATTTATAAGGACAATGGATGCCTGTGTTTGATGGTTGAGTAGATGGTTGTTTGGATGTTAGGATTTGCATTCTCCTTAACTTGGAGATTTCGGGGGCGAAATCCTTTAAGGAGGGGAGAATGTAACACCCCGTATTTCTGTTAACACTATAATAACAAATTAAAGAGTAACTAATTTCAGATGTGAGAATTAAGGGAAACGAGTTGCGCCATTGTGTTCGTCTCGGAATTCTGGTTGTGATAGAGTCCGATTTTGAGTGAATTGGACTTCGTATGAAGAAGTTATGGCCATCGGAAGTTTCAGAAAATTTAAAACAGATTTCGAAAAATTCAAATTTGAGAGTCAGATGGGCTAGGGGGGAAAATTCCCGCCAGGGCCACGTCGACCATAGGGTCGACCTACCCTGACCAGGTCGACCATAGGGTCGACCTGGGGGTCGAACTGCCCCCCCCGGGCAGATTTGATTACGGTTAATGACTGTGTGCTGACTCATTAGGGTTTCTGATCTGCTCTGATTGGATGGGATTAATTCTGGGTTGATCGGGCGGCCTAAACTAATCCTAAACTCTATAAAAATACATGAAGACTCAAACCCTAAAATCAAATTAAAATTAGATTCATGGCCTCTATGCTGTCACCTTGCAACTCAGAATAGTCGCCACCAATAAGAGAGGAAGAAAGCTAATCAAATTCAATTCTATTCAACTCTAACAACGAATCTACTTCAAAGGAAAGCTAATACAACTTCAGAACTCAGAATTCAAGACCTTCTTCGAGTTATGAGTTCGATTTCTTTAATAAAATAATTAGCAATTTAATTGGATTAAGTTATGATGTGGATTATGTGGATATGATGTGAATTATTCACCGCATGTTATAATTATGTTATGTTATCATATATGTTGTAAATTCTATGATGTTATGTTGTGATGTTATCATCTATGTTGTAAAGTTATGATGCTACCATCTATGTTGTAATTCTATGATTGGCTTATGTATAATCAAATCATCATGTTGTTCATATGCTAGTTTGGTTATGTTGATTCATATTATAAATCATAAGTATGTATGCAAGTTTAGATTTTGATTTAGACATGAATCAAATGCAAGTTGGGGAAAATTATATGTAACCTTACATGTTCCATGACATCTAGTTTATATGAAAATTTGATCTAAAGTTAGGCTATGACATGTGTGAGTTCTATGATAAATTCTACATTCTAGTTTACATGTTTAGATGTAAGTTTACACCATTGTTATGTTGCATAAATCACATGTGCAAGTTTATATAAATATATGAGTTTGGAATATGAATCATGTTATGCAAGTTTGTGGTTATTGCCTATGCAAGTTTACACCTTTAGACGTAGATCTATGACATATATGATTTATGCAAGTTCTGACCATTACCTAAACAAGTTTACGCCTTTAGATTTGGATCTATGACATATGTAGTTTTATGCAAGTTGTAACTTTGGCCTATGAAAGTTTTAGATGTAGGACATCATTCACGCATGCAAGTTCACCCTTTATGTTTAGATCTAGTTTATCTATATGTATGTTGTGATGTTTTATCTTTATTTTATAAGTTAGGCTATTCGAGTCTAACGTATATTTTACGTTAAACGAATGAGCCTACAACGTGGGGTAATGGGATAATATTAAAAGATTTAATATTGAGAATTGGCATAATGTCTTAAAAGGCATAAAATAAATTTGTAATGAAAATTGGTATGATTTTACACATACAATAAATAGATGGACATAATTGAGTCAATTATGGCCATAGTTAAATTTGGAATTGATTGATAATTTGAATAGGTAAATTAATTCAAATTGGGGAATGATTAATTAGGAGTAATTAATCGTCTAAGACACGAGGTTAGGCTCTTTTGTGGTGTAAGACTGCCCGGACCCACCCGACAAATCCAGCTGCCACAAATGCCAGTCTAATGTGGGAGGTCTTAGGCATAAATTAAATGCGTAACAGTTGTAAAGACACGAGGTTAGGCTCTTTTGTGGTGTAAGACTGCCCGGACCCGCCCGGCAAATCCAGCTGCCACAAATGACAGTCTAATGTGGGAGGTCTTTATGAGGTTACGGTCTTAATGAATTAAGAAACACTTAACCAGATAAACATGTAGTGGGACATGAGAGGGGTTAAGTGGGTGCCTTGGGTGGCATGTGGAATCTATTGGGTGCCTTGGGTGGCATTTGAAATACTATTAGAAACACTTAACTAAAATTGAAACATGTAAGTGAACATGAATAAGAAGAGGGTTAAGTGGGATGTACTAGAGGGGACCAAGCTTAGGTGGGTAGCTTGTGTTAAGTAATGGGGCCCGTTTCAACCAGTAACCCATACGTATCTTCGTGGGCTCGACCCAAGTCGAGGACGGGACACGCATACTGGGCTTGACTGTAAGAGGCCAAACTGGGTTAGCGGTGGCAACTCAAGTCCAACGGGTTCATATGCATATGTGGACCCGGGCTGGTAGGTAAGACGCTGTTGCATCGTGTAGGTATAAGCCATGCATTATTGGTAGTATCGGGTTTCCACTTTGGGGATTGATACACCCCACTGTGGGGCCAGCACGGGTATCTAC
This sequence comes from Allium sativum, assembly GCA_030737875.1. NCBI lineage: Eukaryota > Viridiplantae > Streptophyta > Magnoliopsida > Asparagales > Amaryllidaceae > Allium > Allium sativum. The sequence continues at coordinate 252,817,147 of CM060919.1, forward strand.
GAGTTAGAGAGCCGATCGCTTGGGGGTAGTGGGTACACCTAGTGGAGATAGGGGTAGGCGGCACCTATGAAGGCAACTAGGGTTACACGAAACTACCATTATCATTATTAGGTTTTGTAGGCGGGATCAACCTTTAGAGTGACTAGTGGTGGTGCAGTATAGTAATTATCTTATAGTGGTTTAGGTGCGCTTTAACGTTATCTTAGTTCAACCTTATTTCCTTATATACTCTGCCATACTCAATTGTTCACAGTCATTTCCTTATTTTCCAACTTATGCCTTAGCCTAGTTATTTTGGTAATTATATTGTTAAAGTTATCGCACTCGCCAGACTTTATGTCTGACCCCCTTTGTTTTCTCCTCTTTTCTTCCTTTCCCCCCAGGCGCTCAGGTTGGAACTAGCACCAGTGGAGCTTGATTTTGGACAGCTGTATCTCTTGCTTTTAGAAGTTGCTTGGATCGCTGATGTAAAGTTCAACCTCTCTTATTTATGGCTATTTTGTACTGGGGTTATGTCTTTCAATTTATGTACTTTGATTTAGTCAAGTTGGGTATTATGTACTTTGACTCTGGTTTTTGATGATGTAATCAAACTTATGTGTTTACCGCTGCAATAAATAAAGTTTTAAATTTTTAAGTATTGTTTATATCTGTCTTGTTGTTAAGTTTTTGTTCTATACTCACTTAAAACGCTCCATAGAAGTTAATGCATTCCCTATGTCAGTGACATTAATGGACGTGGGGTGTTACAAGAAGTCTCCCCTTTATTAAGCCTATCCAAGATGTCTGAAATCTATGGATCCTCTCGCTGCAAAGCTCCGATCTGATCCATAAGAGTAGGTCACACCTCCAGTGATGCAAATATGCCAGGAAAAAACTCAGTGGAGGGTCTAAAGTCAAAAATCGATATAAACACCAAGACTATATTCTCTATAAACAGAGGACTTAAGGCCATCCTCTGCGTACTCGGTGCGCCAGCCACCACATTATCCTTGCCAGGGGTATAAGCAATCTCGAAGTCATAATATGCTAGGAACTCCATCCACCTTTGTTGCCTTAAATTAAGATCCTTCTACGAGAACAAGTACTTGAGAGGTTTATGATCGGTGTACAACTCGAACTTCTCTCTAAGCAAATAATGATGCCACGTCTTAAGCGCCAATACTATGCCAGCTAGCTCTAAGTCATCGGTAGGGTAGTTCTTCTCATGAACCCTTAGCTGTCTACCCCCATAACATACTACCCTTCCCTCTTGCATAAGAACCGCACCAAGCCTTGTACCACATGCATCAGTGTAAACTATGAACACTTTGTTTCCGTCGGGCAAGGTCAAGTTTGGGGCTGTTGTTAGAGCCCTCTTCAATAATTGGAAAGCAATATCACAATCCATATCCCATGAAAACATCAAAATTCTTCTTCGTCAACCTGGTGAGTGGGGCTGATATCTTTGCGAAGTCCTTAATGAACTTCCTATAATAGCCTACCAATCCAAGAAAGCTTCTCACTTCTGTTGCATTCTTAGGAATTTTCCAATCTTGAACTGCAACTACCTTTGCGGGATCTACTGCTATCCCAACTTTAAAGACCACATGCCCTAGAAATCTCACCATTTTTCTTCATAAATGGCATTTGGAGAATTTCGCCTTGAGCTGATGCGCACTGAGAGTTTTCAAAAATTCTCTCAAATGTTGGAATGCTCTTCCTCGCTCTTTGAGAAGATTAGGATATCATCAACAAAGACCATGGCAAACTTATTTAGAAACTCCCAAAAAACCCTACTCATCAGATCAACAAAATAGGCGCGTGCATTCGTTAAACCCAAAAGGATTAACGAGCCATTCAAAGAAACCATCTGGAGTCCTAAAAGCTGTCTTATTTATACTGCCCTTGGCCACTCTCAACTGATGAAACCTGGTGGCCAAGTCTAACTAAGAGAAAACAGATACACAAGAAAGATGGATAAACTGATCATCTATCCTTCGGAGTGGGTGCTTGTTCATCTTTATGAGTTAATTCAACTCTCTGTACTCTACACATAAGTGAAGCAAACCATCCGCCTTAGTTGCAAGTACCACCGGAGCACCCCATTCAGATATGCTTCGCCTAATAAACCCTTTCTCAAGTGGCTCCCTTGCTTGCTTGCTAAGCTCCCTTCTTTCCCTTGGAGCCATATGCTGCACAGGTAATGCAACTGGTTTTGCATTCTCTACCAAGTATATATGAAAATCGATCTTGCGCCTCGTAGGTAAGCCCTAAACCTCCTAAAAAACATCAGAATACTTATAGAATACTGGTACAGATCGCAGATCATCAATAGATGCATCAAGAGATTCTAGGAAACTAAGCATGATAGACCCCTTAGGGTCATAAGAAATCTCAAGGGTCCTCCCATGGCAAGTCAAGAGTCTAACGACCCTTCTCTCACAATCCAGAATGGCACCATACATGGCTAGCCAATTCATCCCTAGAATCAAACCATAGCCCATAAAAACGAGCACATATGCATCGCAATCAAACTCAAAGCCTAACACAGATATTCTCAAACCCCGACAAATCATGGACAAATGAGCCAAACCACTAATGGGGTTTGAGACAACAATGGGATCCACTACCATACTAGTATTAAGGTGCAGTGACTCAACCACAGAATCGGATATAAATGAATGTGAAGCACCAGAATCAAAAAGAGTTTAATAGGATGATTGGAAAGAGAAAACAAAGCTTTTACGGAAGCTTTCCTACCTAGATTTGGAGCACTGATCACGAGAGAATGCACTTGCCCTCCAGAAGCTCCAGCCCTTTGACCTTGTCCTTGCTTCTTCAAGCACTCCTTAGAAAAATGTCCGACCTCTCCACAATTGAAGCAAACATTCTTCCTTCTTTTGCAGTCCTTGATCAAATGACCCTCGCATCCGCAATTATGGCACTTCCTCTTATCCTTATCCTTGTCATTCTTTCTTCATTTCTCTTGTTGTTGTTGTTGTTGTCCCTTCTTGGGCCATACTTTCTTGTTTTGTGTTTCCTCAACCTTAACTTCTTTCTTTTCAGCTTTATCTTCCTTATGCATCAAGGCCATATCAACGAGCCTTTCAAAAGTTGCTCCGATCCGAATATGAGACATGGCTAACCCATGAAGGGGTTAATTTAGTCCTCTAGAAACCGCAAAGCTTTCTTATGCGGAGTATCCACTATCTTCAACCTAAACCTCGCTAGTTGGGTGAATTTGTTAACATACTCTTTAGCAGTCATGCCTCCTTGCTTGAGTGCCAGAAATCTTTCCATTTGCGTGCTTTTCACAGCTTGAGAAAGAAACTTCATTTCAAGCCTTTGTCGAAAATCATCCCAAGTCTCCACTGGACGCCCTGCTTGCGTCACTTCCCACCAGAACGAAGCTTCATCTTTCAGTAGCCAGGTGGCTAACTGAATCTTCCTACGATCATCCACTTCGAAGGCTACAAACAAATCCTCCGTTTATTTGAGCCAATTCCTTGCCTCTATGAACATCTCGGTTCCACATAATGGCTTTCCTCCCATAGCACAAAAATCTTTGTAGATCTTAGAGAAATTATCTGCACAGGGAGGTGGAGGAGAAGGAATGACGGGTGTAGCCTGGGGAGGAACGTCAGCTTGACCACTGGCAGGCGCCGTGGGATCCAGATACCTACGAAACTAGCTTAGTATCGGAACGCCCTCAGGAATATTAGGTTCCCCAGACATGCTGAAAAGAAAAGGAAATGGATTCAGACAAAGGATCGGAAGATATAACATATGGCTTTAGGGAATATGTTTTTCAAAAGAGAATTTTCTATTGAAAATGCTTTCTTTTTAAACCTTTTTGAAAATAGTTTTCAAAATCTTTTATTTGATCTGCTAACCTTCAGCTCTAGTACCAAGTATGACACCCTATGTCCATCAATGTCATGCATTAAGAGAATGCATTAAGTTTCGTGAAGCATTATAGGTAAACAGAAACATAAACATTACAAGATAGATATAAAATAGCAGCAGAATTTAAAACTTTATTAATCATAAAGCATCGTGGTTCAAAACATGGTTACATCATACGACTGAAAACATAAAAACCCAGCACATCATTAAAATTTCCGTCTTGTACTTTAAAACATTAGAGTGCAATAATAAAAGAAGCATATCCCAAAAACATAGCCATAGTAGAGAAACATGAAATCAAGCAATACATCTATGCAGCTCCAAGCAAGATGAAAGCAGAATCCTGATCAAGCCTAAGTATTCCCACCCAGAGAACCTGGGGGGAATGGAAGAGAAAGAAGAGGAAACAAAATGGGTCAGACATAAAGTCTGGCAAGCCCAGTTACTTTTAGCATATAAATAAGTAAAAGTATCATGACAGGCATACAAAGTGGATAAGAGAGATAACATCATAAAAGGCAAGTATGACAAGGTAAACGGGATCAAAATGATAGAGTATATTGCGCTTCTCTAGTGATTACTCTACACCAATACTAGTGTCTTATTAACAAGATGATCCCCAACGAGTATAAGATGGTAGACTTAGAAGTACTTCCAATGAGAGGTTTTCACCCTATACAATCAACAGGCAACCCAACATACTAGAGTTACCCCTAAGGGTATTAACGCGCTCCCCAACATAATGGAGTCCATATGTACCCTAATTACTACCTTAATCGATCGGCTCCCTACTCCGTAGATACCCTGTGATGGCCCCACAGTAGGGTGTATCACTCTCTAAAGTGGCAACCCTTCGTTTTAAGGATGTGCACAACCATATCTACAGGTGTCACGATATCTAAACCGTCTCTGCTGGATCCATACACACAAATGACCCCGTCGGAATGTGCCGCCCACATCGTCCCCCACGTTTGGATCTCTTACAATCATCCCAGTAAGCGTGCCCCGACTCCGACCTAGTCCAGAGCACTCGTTTGATGCCTATATATGGGTTATTGACTGAAATGGGTCCCACACACAAGATGATACGAGCTTCCCCCTACGCTTGCAACCCCACTAGGTTTTCCACAGATTATGTCATACCAGAGTAAAAGATAACCCCACAGGTTAAGTTTGTGGGCCGATATATATAAATATTACCCAGCCACCCAAGATTTACTTAACCCACCCATTATTTCAAACAAGTTTACTTAGCCCCTACTCAGGTTATATGTTCATACAATCCCTATGGATTCAACTAGGTTAAGTATTCCAATTCATTACCATATTCATTTATGGTTATAATGTGCTAGACCTCCCACATTAAGCCTTACCACTTGTGGATGCTGGATGTCGGTCGGTTCCGGGCAGAATTCTTCCACAAGTCAGACTTAACCTCGTGTCTTAGCACGCCTCATGTTTATACACTTAGGCCCCTCACATCAGATTCAACATTTGTGGTCGCTGGATATGCCGGTTAGTTCCTGGTAGACTTCTACTACAAGTGTAATCTAACCTCGTGTCTAAGTGCGATTACAGTTTCTAGTTACTGTAATTCTAGGCATTTCCATTATTAACCAAGTTATGTTAATAATGAACCATATACCCCAAATTAATATCTTTAACCACAAGTTGATTTATGCCCCAAATTCATGTTCATATATTTCAATCAAGTTATGCCCAAATTTCCAATTACAAGTTACACCCCAAATTTTACCGTTTTCCCCTCGTTCCTAGTTTAACGCGTTTACATATTTCAACGGTATGCCTAGGCTCGAAGGTAGCCTAGCTTTAAAAATAAAAGGGAAAAGATGAAGGGAAGAGGACATAAATGATTATACTAATAAGTTTGACATATAATGGCAGAAATAAGCATAAACATATAGTGACATAATGACAAGATATGCATATAGGAATAGATCTGATGAACATGTGACAATAGAACTGATTCTAATATAATAGGGACATCATAAATAGGCATGATATCTAAACAATGAATTAAATATCTGACTAGTAATAGATCTGATTTAGCCACAAACATAATAGGAACATGCATATGGTGATCTAAACAGTGAATTAGATCTACAAACAGTGGCATATCTGACATGATAAATAGGTATAGGTTCAGATCTAGTTCAATAGTCATGTTAGAATAACTTAGATAAAAAGGTTATAGTAGATCTGATATGATTCAAATAGTCACAGGCATAGATCCAAGTTATAGTCATGTCAAGATTTACTTTTTAAATATTTAGATCTAAAATTAACATAGACTCATTGTAATTGAATCAAGAAAAATAGAAGAATGAATTGCTGATGTTGAATCATAGATCTCTAAACTCTAATTGATTGCTGAAGAAGAAAAGACTTGATTTAATCTGGGCAGAGGCAGCATCTAGTTCTCCATTATTTTTGGTGCGGAGAAACAAGAGAAATGAGGCTACATATATAGCTGTGACGAAACCCTAATCTGCCCAAATCTGCCATAGGGGGTCGACCCCCAACCCTTATGGGGTCAACCCATGGATCGACGACACCCCTGGGCGGGAATTTTCCCGCTCTCCCGATTTCTACGATTTTGAACCGTTTTGAACTGATTTTGAATTATGGGCTTAATATATATATATATATTCTTCTTATGCATATACAAACTTCAAACCTTAATAACTTCTTCATACGGTTTCCGTTTTACGCAAACCACGCATCTATTTTGACCAGAATTCCGAGAGGAGCGCAGTGGCGCAGTCCATTTCACTAAATTCTGAACATTTATTTATTTATCCTTTAATTTATCATCTTTAATGTTGTTAAAATATGTGGTGTTACAGTAGCGTTCAATAGCGCTCTAAAGGACGAAAATGGGAAAAGATACATATGTTTTACTTTTCAAACCCTTCCAACGTATGCATGCTTTTGCTTAAGTCTTCCAAAAGCATATTTACAATGCATGGCGCGTTTCATACATATTATCAATGCATGGTTGTTGCTCCCATTCAATGCATGAGTTTTGTCTCCTTCAAAAGTCTTCCAAAAGCCACATAAAAAAATATAATAGAGTGGCGGTGGCTTTTCACTTGCACATCATTTTTCAGTGCACAGACATAACGTGTGCACCTCTTAGCATTTTAATTCCATTCTTTTTCTCCTGTTCATGTCAACACATTCTTTTTAGTAGCAACTTACGCCTTTTCATTTTGTTTATATATTGTATATAGTCTTTATGAGCTTTGAATTTTGATTCATGCACAAGATACTGTTCGCCAATTCATTTTGTGCATCACGTCATTTGTTGGTGCTTCCCACTCCGTTATATACATTATATATTCTAGCCCATGTTCCTAATTAGGACTCTCCATCTTCTTCTATTTCTTTAAAGCCTGTAGCCTTTCGGTTTTCCTATTAATAAATAAATGTTCAAACGTTAACTATTCTATAAGAGATTCCTTTGGGCTCGGGGTACCGTATTCATAAAATGTTCATTCATATCAGTAAAAATATCATCCTTATCATGTACACCGCTTTTCTTTCACCTATCCTTATTTATTACTTGCATTACCTAAACCTATAAAATACAAAAGGAAACCCTGGCCCGAGAAAACCCTTTTCGCTTGTTTCTTTTCATCTTCTTTTTGTTATATAAATGTTGATAACAAAGCCTGCTACTGATTTCCCTCTCCATCCTTGAGTTCTGTTCCTCCTCCTATTGGGAATCCAAGCCTTCCCTTTAAATAAAAGGAAAAGTCATTGCCATCATAATGAAGAACCTCCTCCTTAATCGCGCAAACCCAAATCATCACCGCCCTTCCTTCCATCAAATCAAAACTGACACTCCTCCCACCACCAGTCGTTGGCTTCAGAACTAATTGGCCTGAGCCCATCGAGACCCGTACCACCCTTCTTTTCGCAGCTTGTGTTACTGCCTCTAACCGGATGTAACCACCAGAATGCCACCATCTGACGTCAGCCTTACCAGCCTACCGACATCGGCTCCTTCCCTCCGTACCTCCCTCCGTACCCTCTATCTGTCTCGCTGCCTCCCCAATTTTCTACATGAAAACACAACAATATGACATTGTGTGCTACATTTTGGCACTCAGATTGGGCATAACTTCTATACCTAAACTCTGTCAACCCAGTTATCACCACTGCACTGCAATCTTTGAGTTGAAGCCATGTCATGTGAACGAGACTTGAAAAGTGCAGTCACTGATTAAGTAGATTGGATGAGGCATATATATGTCATCATGTGAGCATGGAGCATATCGACCAATCCAAAAGCGGAGCATCATTTGTTCAAGTGCAAGGCAGTGTCGTTCAATGTACATCGCTGGATGTTGAGTTATTCGAAATCTGGCCGTCATGTAAAAGGTGAGTAATTTATCTCACGATTATATATTTCTTATGCTAAGTAAAAATTATAAACTCACAATAAATAGGTTGCTATGCCAGTTAGTTGACTAAACTGTCGATTTATGATTTCAATTAACTTGAACGATTAAGATAATTGTTAGTTGACATCTGACATTTGAATTGCATTAAATTGATTGGTTGTTAGTTGATTTATATATGATAGTTAAATTTAAACTAAACCGTATTCGTTGCGTTGGATTTAAAATGAATTAAATGAATTTTGATCATTTTAATTGAATGTATACTGGCTTTGAATTGAAATTATCAATATACGATATTGGATTGAAACATAATGAATTTTACAAATTTGAGGTCTTACTGAATTAATTTTTTATTAAATATTAAAATTTAGTAGTGTCGATAATCAAACACATTGATATATGATTGTTATGTCATATGTTCACTCGTATTTTGATTATATGTTGAATTGATTGATTGATATGATGTTGGTTATAAATGGTTATATAACATACCTGAACTCGGAAACCGAATTGAGGTTGAATGATATGTATATAGATTGATTTATTTATATTAATTTAAATAAAATTATATTAATTTGAATTTGATAACACAGAATTGTTAACGGAATTTTAATGAAATATACTTTGAAACTTAATTTGGAATTTAAAGTCAATTTAGTGAAAATTTTGACATTTAAACTTGTTTTATGTTAATCGGAAATTTAAATTTGTTTAACTAAATTCTAAATATTTTTGAATTGAATTAATCTAAAGTGCATGGGAAAAAAATTATATGAGGCATGAATGATGTTTAATACATTAAAATTTATGATAGGATTGATTAATTTATTTCGGCATTTTATTGAAGTTGATTTACTTGAATACAACTTGACCCAAGTTTTTGCTTTGCTCTGTCCGGGGTCAGACCTGAGTAATTACAGCTTAGATTTGAAGCTAACATCGATAAGGATTCATGAAGATTCTTGAAGATACTTTCGCTTTCATTTGTTCTTCCATTTTATTTGTTTTATTTAAATCTAATGTATGTATGGTATATATATTTAAATCTTCCGCTGTAAACAATTTATTGTACAAATCTGATATTTTGTGTAAACTATTTCCATTGTGAGATGTTGTAGCTTATTTATTCTGTGAGTTTGTAGGTGTCCGTGTAGATGACATATTGGTCTAACTAATGATAGCAAGGGATAAATTTAGTATTTAGATAAGGAACTCAATTCCTTATAAGTCATGGACCCAAGACCAAGTTCTATAAGAATCACTTTTGGAAGGTAAGGTATTTTCTCGGATTAGTTGATTATTATGGAAAACTTATCAATATATTTTCCAAGATACAATTTTTCTTGGCCTACCTCACTAAGGGTGTAACAACCAGCATTTTACATATCAGAGGATCGTAAAATATTTTTATTTTATTCCTAAGGGTTTGATCATTCCCATATTTTAATATGTTTCTTATGGGGATGTGAGACATGTCCATAATTTTTACCAATTTTGTTTGTGACCATTTTGCTCCTATTAGTTTTGTACATGGCATAACTTTTGACTCGGGTTCAATCAGGTGTTGAGACCTGTGCCATTGGAAAGGAAATGATGATCCCCTTTCCGTAGAATGGTCATATTAAAATTTGGTTCAGTGGTTTGGGAGGAATCGCTGTTTTAAGGCTTTTCAGTTGGTTGTTCAGGTTTTGTAAGCCATAATGGGCTGATTTGGGGAGACCCATTAGTGGACTGGTGGAAGCTATAAATAGGGGATGAGAGGTATGGAGAATAGTTTACTTTCTCCATTCTCTCATTTGGTGGACTTGTGTTCCTCCTTCCTCTAACACATTTCCACCATTAAAATCGAGATCTAAAGAAGGGAATCCTAGATCTACACCATTTGAAGCTAGATCTACATCATTTGAAGTGACAGTTCATCTAATCGAAGGATTTGGATCAAGTTCTTCGGTGTTCGGAATCTAATTTCACCGTTTTTTCATTGATTTGGAGAATTAGCAAGTGATATGCATCTCTCACACAGATTCAATCAAGTATATGAGTGTTTGATATTGTTTTTCATCAAATTCACGTCGTTTTCCTTAGATGTACATAATGGTAATCTTATTTTCATATGAATCACCATAGGATCTATTCTAGCAAGATAAATTGGTAATTTCTATGTTATCTCATATGTTTATGAAAGTTAGATCCATATTTGAGTTCATATGTTCATTTATCATGTTTTTGATGAAATTCACATAATCATTGATCATAGTTATTACTTACAAGTTGTTAGTGATTTTCAAAACGTGCTTATGGTTGTATTGGATGTATTGGATGAGTTGGTTTTGTCGAAATTGTCGATCGATGAAGTTTTAAACGAATTTCAAGTTGAAAACGTGTTTAATCAGATCTGGAAAACTCGGATCGGTCAGTAGGACGGGGATCTGTTGGTAGGAAGGGGATTGGTCAGTAGGAAGGGTTTCGGTCGGTTAAATGGTGTTCGGGTCGATCCTTAAGCAATGTGCCGATCGATGCTCTTATAGTTGGACCGATTGGTGCTTTTATGGTTAGACCGATCGGTGTTCTTGTGGTTGGACCGATCAGTGCTCTCATGGTTGAGCCAATCGGTGCTCTTGTGGTCAGGTAGGTTGGTGCATAGAAGGTCGGTCGGTCGAGGCATGAAGGTTCGGTCGGTGTCTCCAGAAGTACGGGTCGGTCATTTCCAAAAAAAAAATTGGGTACGATCCAGACTTGAACAAAAAGGGCTTTTAATTTTTTTTGTTTGGGTGACCCCCCGAACCCTAACTATAGTGATGTGATTTGGATTGGTGATGGTGTAACTTCAAAGTGAATCAAGTAGGAAGGTTCGAAGTGTTGAATGTGTTTGTTGATCGGTATAGAACAAAGAATGAGGTGACAACTCAAAGGTTATGAGTTGGTGGATAATGGTTGCTCAGGAAGGTTGCTTGAGCTATGAAAGGTCGTCGGGTTAGATGACTATAGATACGAAGGACGAGAGATTATTGTTGTCCTAAGTTCTAGCAAGCTCAAAGTAGGGGTACAATAGGGGAACCTAAAAGACCGATTGTAGGTCGAGTACCCTGGGCATCGCTGAAAAGCCCAGTTGTCACGGTTGGTGTAACACCACGTAATTTTAAAACAGGACATAAGAGATAATTAACGAATAATTAATTATTAAATAAAGAATTAAATGAAACGGGTTATGCCATTGCATTAGTCTCAGAATTCTACTTGTAATAGAGTCCAAGTTTGTGTAAATCAGACTTCGTATGAAGAAGTTAGGGCCTTCGGGAAGATTCAACAAAAATTCAGAATTTACATAGAAAAATACACAGGCAGGTCGACCTTGGGGTCGACCTACCCAGGGAGGTTGACCTGGGGGTCGACCTGGGTCATAGGTCGACCAGGGGGTCGACCATCCCCCTCCAGGTCGACTGTTTTGGCCCAGATCCGATTTTTTCTGGCTTGTGACGTGGTTTTGGCTATTCTGATGGTCCGAATTGGTTCTAGGTTGATATTTAAGGGCCTAAACACTTCCGTTCTCTTATAAATACATCCCTAAGGCAAAACCTAAATCTCTTACATTATTTTCTAGCCTCCATTGCTCTCTCCTTCTCTAAAAATAAATCAATGGCGTCGCTACTCTGCTGAAACCTAAGCTAGAACTAGTACTTTTTCTTCTTCCAATCTGAATAGGATTAAAAGAACAATTAGCCTACATCAAAGGCGAGCAATTCAGTTTCAGAATACAGATTCCAGAAAACAATACTTGCCTTTGTTTTGTAAGTTCACGATTACTTTCAGATTTAGACAACCAATTATAGTATGGACATGGAATAAAATGAATTTGACCTATGCTTGATTTACTATTTGGATCTATTCTTAGCCTTTATGAATCTATGACTTTGGGTTGCTTCTTATCGATCCAATCGATCCTATACAAGTTGTCAAACCTAGTTTATTATTCAAGCCTTTCATGTCCATAATATTGTTCATAATAAGAGCTATATGCCTGCAATGATTCTAAATCAGTTTATTTAGTTATGCTGTAATTCTATTAGATCTGTAGTTCTTGTGTTTTGGGACTATCATCTTGTGCCAGTTCTTATGCCTATCATTGTCATATTATTCCTATTTGTTCCTTTTTATTTGTGAATCTAGATTGACCTATAATCTAGGTTGAATCGCGATATACGTACGATGAGAATACGGGGAAGGTTTGGGTTATTGGGGGCATAAACATGAGATTGACAATATTGGCATAACATAATTGGGGAAAGTAACTGAACATGACATATTTGGTGAATTGGTTGGGCAAAACTTGTACTTGACATTGGGGCATTGTTATCATTATAACTGCAAGTTTGGGTTAGTTGGCTTGTAAACCAAGTTTTGGCCATACACTGTAAACTAGAATATTAAAACTAGATTGGGCTTAACTATTGATTTGGAACGCCAAATATATGACATAGTGATTTTGGGAATGACTATTACTGCAAGTTTGGGAAGACGGGGTATAGCCCATTTTGACTAATAACTTGAAATTTCATGTAATTGACATATTTGGCTCATAACTTTGTAAATGGTTTATGGCATGTAACGGTATAATTTATATACCAAAGATTATGAACATGATTTAGAAGGAAAGTGGGCCATGACAATAATTGATTTATAATTTATATTTAAGTATGAAAGATAAACATGAAAATTACATGGCATGACGAGTAGTAGGGTTAAGTACACGTCGGGTTGGTGGGTAATATTAGTAAATATATAGGCCCACAAAACTTAACCATTATAAAATCATGCTTGAATCCGTGGGAAGGTTAAGTATACGTCGGGTTGGTGGGTAATATTAGTAAATATAGGCCCACAAAACTTAACCATTATATAAACATGCTTGAATCGGTAGGAGGGTTAAGTACATATCGGGTTGGTGGGTAATATCAGTAAATATATGCCCACAAACTTAACCAGTAGGAAACCCTAGTAACGGGGACCCATTTCAGTAGTAACCCACATAGATGTATCATGGTACCCTGAGCTAGGTAGGGTAGGGCACGATTACTGGGCTGATTATAAGCGGTCAAAACAACGGCAGGGGGTACGTCAGTGTAGGTTCCGACGGTTTATGGGCATGCACGTACTCTGGAGTGGGAAAAAGCAGGCGCTGGGTACCAGTAGCTATACACTGTGCATTTTGGTTAGTGTCGGGTCGCTATCATAAGGAATGATACACCTTATGGTGGGACCGGCGCAGGGTATCTACACGCAAGAGGGGGCCGACTGACACATGGAACATTTGTACAAGTAGGGAGCCGATCGATAGGGTAGTAAGGGTACATCTAACATTTTCATGGAAATTAGGCTGATTGAGGTGGAACCCTCATAATATATGTACACCTGAAGGCTACCACAATTGTGGGGATTGGGATCACGTTGTAATATTATCCTTTATACAGATTACTAGTTGGGACACTCGTTAAGTGGTGCAGAGATATAGAAATCAGAATAACAGGGTAGTAGCGAAGCAGAGAATAGTTAACATGCGATGTTATACTTAGTTTATCTTGCCTGTTGCTTATCCTGTGTATCCTATGTTCCTTATCATCATGCTTATGTCTTTATTCAGTTTAGTTTATGTCATGTTGTTCTTGCTTGTTCATATGCTGAAAGTAGCTGGACTTACTAGACTTATGTCTGACCTAGTTTTGTTTCGCCTCTTTTCTTCCGTTTCCCTCCCAAGTTCTCAGGGAGGAGAAACACTTCTGCTTTGCTTGGATTACTTGTTGCTTCAAGATCATCATGTATTGCTTTGGATTCAGTCTCATTTCAGCTATGGCTTGCTTTACTCTATTGGGGAATAAATCATTGTTATTTTTATGCTTCTTTTATACTTGGAAGTTTTTGAATCAAGACAGAAGTACTATGTATTGTTTTTAAGACAACTGTTGTAAAAGCTTGACCGAACCACATTGTTAATAAAATGACTTTATTTTCCGTTGCTTTATTTGTCTGTCATGTAATTTATCTGCATCTTTTACCTAAAATGCTCCATCGAAATTAAGGCATTCCCTTTGTGAGTGACCTTAACAGAGGTGCAGTGTTTCACTTGGTATCAGAGCTGAAGGTTACCGGATCAGATAAAAGATTTGAAAAAAAAAAATTCAACGGTTTTAAAAGAATCATTTTCAAAAGAAAAGTTTTTGTTTTAAAGGCAGATTCCCCAAAGCCATATGCATTATCTTTTGATCCTCTGTTTGAATCCTTGTTTCCTTCTTTCCTGAGTCTCCGGGGCTCCTGGCTTTCTGGGAGGTAACCTCATCGCGACATGGTTCCGTAGGCTCGACGAGGTTACGACACTTTTCAAAGGGCAAATAAGTGCCCAACTTCCATCTATAGCCGCTGTAGTTTCACCTACGGTTAATTTTCTTTCGAGCTTTGTAGGATTTTCCATGCGATGGAGGCAGCTTTCAAGAGACTTGTGAACAAGTTACACAAGGATGGCAAAAGTGAGAATGAGGGAGTTTGGCTAAGGAACACAACCCAAGGATAAGGAACTCATGGATATAGACTTGGTTCACAATGAAGGTAAAAAGAAAGAGGTGTAAGTGGAAGAATCAGGACAAGAAGGAAGGAAAGAATAGAAAAACCTAAGACAAGAGGAAGTGTCATTATTATGGTATAACAGGTCATATAATTAAGGACAAGGGCAAGAACAAAGGACAGGATTTTCAGGAGGGCAAGTGCATGCTTTCACCGCTAGCGTACCGAAGAGAGGTAGAGATGAGTTTATCTTTCCGATCCTCTTTTTGTACTCTTCTTGACTTTAGCGCCTCACATTCATTTATATCTACTTCCGTAGTCGAGTCTCTGCACCTTAGTACCTGTATAGTTGAAGATCCCATTATTGTCTCAAATCCAATTAGTGGTTCGGCTCATTTATCTTTGGTTTGTAAGGATTTGAGGATATATATCGTAAGTATTGGGTTTAAGCGTAATGCTTATGTTTTTGGTTTCATGGGCTACGGGTTGATTCTAGGCATGGGTTGGTTAGCTAGTAAGGAGGGTAGTTAGACTTTTTACTTGCCTCGGGAACATCCTCGAGATTTTGAGCGATGCTAAGGAGATCGGTTAGGCTTAACTACCTTGAATCACTTGATGCATCTATCGACGATTTGCGATCCATCAGAATAGCCCATGAATACGAGGATGTTTTGATTAGGTTAGGGGTTTTCCTCCTAAAACTCGAGATAGACTTCTGCATATGTTTAGTTGACAATACAAAGCCAGTTATGCGATTAACTGTAGTTTTGGAGCAAGATTGGCAAGGATAGCCAGAGTCGGTTAAGTGCTCAATTGTTTGGTTGTTTTGCTAGTATCATCTCGCATAAATCATCCAAATTCGGAGGAGGTATTCCTTGGGTGCTTGTCTGATATTGGTTTAGGCCTTTGGGGCTTGTACTTGAGGCTTGTCAAGTTTGGCTAGGATGGTTTGCGTGAGAGATATCGACCCTCAGATTTGTGACATGATGGATAAGCTAAGTAGAAGAGAGAGATCTAATCATCTTAGTATATACACTTGGTATCATGGTTAACATCTGTTTATCTTGGAAAGATAGTTCGACTACATTGGATACCCTCTAGCATAGTAAGTGATCGAGGTCCTATCTTTACTAGTGGGTTTTGGGAAATGGAGGTCAAGAAACTACGCAAATAGTGAAGTTAAGACAGTCAGAGCAATATGGAGTGAAGCTCAAGAAGATGCGACTTAGAAGACTAAAGACTAGATACACACATCATACCCTTTCTGGGGGTATATCCTTGATCTCTCTTTTTCTGTAAAGTTTGTTTGCTAGTCTTTATCTTTTAAGTATATCCTCTCGATCCTATCTTCGATCATTAGGTAGAAGCCAATGGATGTAAACATGTGTTTGAAACATGTTATGTTTGGTCGATGCAAGTGGATGTAAGTGTTTGCTAGTGGTTGCTCGTGGATGCATATACACACATTAGGCACTAGATCAGCTTAGTCACTTTCATATTGCATATGTATGAGTGAATTTTTATATATATGAATTGAAACTTGATGTGTTATCATATGGATGTTGCATTTGAATGAATGATTGTGTACTCATGTAGAAGTTATAAAGTACGATTAGGAATAATTGCATACATGATGGACTCATGACACTGACATGATTCACATTAAGGAGGCCGACTGAATCAGTAGACCGCCTGATTTTGCATTTGGTGAAGGACATATACACACACTATGCATATGTTCATGAAAAACATTAGAAACCTTCTCTAAGGACAATGGATGTCTGTGATTGAATGTCTGAGTAGATGGATATTGGATGGTAGGATATACATTCTTCTTAACTTGAAGATTTCGGGGACGAAATCCGTTAAGTAGGGGGGAATGTAACACCCCGTAAATTTAAAACAGGACATAAGAGATAATTAAAGAACAACTAATTACTAAAATAAGAATTAAATGAAACGGGTTACACCATTGCGTTCGTCTCGGAATTCTGCTTGGAATAGTGTGACGGCAAGGAATTTCGCTCGGTCCGAACCAGTCGCTAAACCGATTCAGGCCATTCGAAACGCCCTATCGTTTGAGAACACGACAAAACAGAACGCATATAAAAGAACATTTCACTGTATATTACAACAATGCATCAGATTACAAGAATATACAGAGTATAAACGAATAAATATAACACAGAAATATCAGAGATTTAAATTACATTTAAATACATAGCAGCGGAAAATAATACAATGCACAACTAGAAGGAGATATACGGATACAAAGCTTTCCGGATATCGTTCCAGCTGTAAACCAGGATCCTGTGAATATAAATCTGCAAAACCGAAACTACTAGCTGCCCGTGTCAAAATAAGGGCACCCAGAGTTTAGGTTAAAACAATAAACTCCAGGTCAGTCATGTGACTGGTGTGAGAACTAAAACAGTTATTAATCTTTATTTTCAAAGTTCGGTAAATCAAGGGACCACGCCGTATAACACGGAACGGGTTTCCTCCCAAGAATACCAGTGCATAAAACAAACAGCGCAATGCTAAATAAAGAAAAATGAAGCTGTTATAAGACCAAGGTCCTATCACACAATGCAACGCAACCCAGGGGATAGGGTTTTCCCTTATAACAGCCAAAGAATGCTTGATACGTTTAAAACAAATCATTGATACTATTATAAGTGCATAGTGTATAAAACAACTTCAAATCATAAGTATCAATCATAGGCGGCATGGGTACCATATATCATGTCGCCATATATAGGTTTACAAATAAAACCGCAAATGTCACGTATTTGGAAATTGGATTTCCATCTATGAACCGAGGCAAAAGATAGTCCTCAACCGATTCGAGACTGTCTAGTCCGAGCCTCAGGCAAGTACTCTGTCAAGCCTTTGGATCGTCAGGGCCGGTCCACCGATGTGGATTAAACTTAAACCCTGAACATGCGTTCCCCCGCCCTATGGGGCGTAAATGAGCCAACGAATGACTCCATCGGACCCGGATCGTCCGATCAAACCGAGGCTCCTCGCAACAGCAACAACCACATAAGTCAAACTCGTCAGGGCGTGTAAAACCACTGACGCCACTTCTAACTAGAAAGAAACGCATGCCCTCCCTGAGGTCCGTCTCCCGTTTTTGGTTCATACCGGGTGTGAAACACGCGAGGTAAACGTTACACAAAGCTATGCCACAAAGGCCGTGCTTTGATCATCACCACAAGACTTTGCTTTTCAACAGAAGCCTTGATCAATTGCCACTTAGGCATGCCACACAGGCAATTCACTCCATGTGTTTGATATCCATCAATATATAACCCCTGAGCTCGTACGTCTTAGAGAAGGGCGTTAAGCAAGAGAATAAATTCTCCGCCGCCAAACAGATATATATTTAATAGAGATCAATCACACAGACTAAAATCCAATGTCAGACACACAGTCCATTTACAAGTCCGTTCTGGGTCTGAACGAAACCGGAGGCACCTAGTACCCCGCATATCCATCGATCTCCAAGTACGTCTGGACGATCACCAACTGTTTCCATCTTCTTGGGTGTACAGCCCAATCAAGATCATCAGTTATCACCCAAACGACGTGAAGACCTCCGGTCTTCGACCATCGTCTTCATCTTCGACTTATCGTCGTATCAGTTATTCAGAATGGGATAAACCCGGTCTTTCCGAATAACTCGCGTATATTTTAAATAGGTGTTACACAAACACAACATACGCCTCATTCCAATTCATTAGTCACTGACAGTAAATTAATCAAGAGAATAATTTCCCAAATATTAACCCCGAAGGCCGAAACCAACATCAGATCAATATCCAGAAAACCATTCTGCTTGGCTAACCGACAGTTAGTTTCTAAATTTCACATTCATAGGGAAAGGTTCCCATTAATTTTATCCAAGATAAATTCCTTGAATTTACTCTTTAATCTTCTTTTGAATATCAATTCAAACTAGTCGGGATTAGCGAACCTTACCGAAGTAATCATTTGTTTTAATTTCCCAATCCCAACCTATTCATCCCATGAAGTAAAACTGGTTATACTTCATATCTAACACCACGGTGTTATCGGTAAATTCAATTACCATTTCACGTTCAAATCTAATTAAAGATTTAACTATCGCCTGGAGCAAAACTGGTGATACTCCATTTCAATTATTTCAATCTAATTAAAGATTCATTAAAACTCCACTTAGTTTTAATCTGTGACTGGGTTAAAGAATCAGTGTCATTTAAAACACGGTTCACGATAAACCCAAAATCACATCACATTTCAATCAGTCCCTAATTGTAAATTAGCAAGTGAGCAATTCCCTAAGTATGAATCCCGAAGGCCGAAACCAACATCAGATCAATACCTCGGAAACTATTCAACTTAACTAATCTCCAGTTAGTTTCTGATTTTCTTAACTCCTTTAGGTCTAAGAACTGTATTATTGAAGATACCGTTCACGACAACCCAAAATCACATTTCATCAATGATCGGGTTAAAGAACGAGTGTTATTTAAAACACTGTCCACGATAAACCCAAAAATCAATATCGATTCAATTCCAATTAAATATTATTTAATTGGTACACTTCATTAAATCTAAATAAAAAGATTTAATCTTTTCTCAACTGGGTTCAAGAACAGTGTTAGTGAAGACACCATTCACGACAAACCCAAATCACATTTGATATTAAATAGAAGGTTCTGAATAGAAAATATCCCGGCTTATATTCAATATCAAATTTTACGATTAACAAATGTCGTATTGGAAATAACGATATAAATATATATATCTTTTAAATTTCCATAACAACAACTGTATAATCACGAATTCCAACATCGAAATATTCCGAAGACAATTTCGATTCAAATCCACTCCAATGCAATCATTGGAAATTTTGGTTATTTTCAAAACCATTTCGATATTCAATTTATTTATTTAAAAATAAATAGAATTGTAATTCTAGTTCAAAACTAGTTCATTTCGATAAAAATCTATTTTTATTTTTTCAAATATGGAGTTTTTCATCCCAAATCTTCACAAATCATTTCTTATGATTTTACACAAATTATTGCTATTTTTAATAATTTTATCAAGGCCCGTACAGTCGATTTCCATCAACGGCCATCGAACTGCACTTACAGCGACCTTTTTCGAATTTGATTTGGACATAATTCCAAATCCAACCGTTAGATTTCTAATTTCTAATATTCGTTAGAAAGCTCTTTTCGATACGAACCCAACGGTTCCGGTTTTAGGAGAATCCGACGGTCGGATCTCCCGTAATGTCCGTTTGAAATCAATGGTCGAAATTCGCGAACTGCCGCGGCGCGGCGCGTTCTATTCAGGCCATTATATTATATATATAATATATATAATATATATTTCGTCGATTTCTATTAAAAACGAATTATATGAATAGTTTTAAAATCGTTTCAAAAGCAATTTCAACTTCCATTTCAATTCAAATCAAAATTGAATTCTTCCTTATAAATTCGTTTTAAAATTCATTTCTATTCAATTCAAATTTCAATTCAATTTGAATTCATTTCTATTCGCTTTCAATTTAATTTGAATTCGTTTTCAATTCAATTCATTTCGAAATCGTTTTATATTCAATTCATTTCGAAATCGTTTTATATTCAATTCATTTCGAAATCGTTATCGTTCACGTCAAAATGGCGTCAATCTAATCAACACGGCTTCATAAATTTCTATTTTCAAATATCCTATTTCAAATATTTCTTTTTCAAAATAGTTGTTATTATCAAAATATTTCGTTCAACACATGACCAATCTCAATGAATGAGTACTGTCAACACATGAACTTTTATTTTATATTGATAAAGATGTAAACTTTATTATTAAAATATTTCGTCCAACACATGACCAATCTCAATGGATGAAACTGTCAACACATGAACTTTTATTTAATATTGATAAAGATGTAAACTTTTTTATTAAAATATTTCGTCCAACACATGACCAATCTCAATGGATGAAACTGTCAACACATGAACTTTTATTTTTCAAAATTGGAATGAGGCCCAATCAATCACCATATAAAATTAATTATATGGATTTTCATACAACACATGTATATAATAGCATTGAAAATAATCAACCATCAACCAAAGTGCACTACACTGTATAAGCATCAAATATAGATATTCAACGCTTATAATAGCCTGTCAATCAATCGATCGACATATTTAATCAATCAGGATGAGTGAACTTCAAATTTCATCCCAACACCCGTGTGGGGTTTCAAACAATCAAACACAGATTTTTATTCGTGCAGTTGGGCGATGTGTGAAATTTATCGATCCAATCAATGTCCTTCAAATAGGTGTACATAAACAAACCGTCTGGTTTGTAAATGAATATTTATTTATTCACATTCACGTTAAAAATTATATTTTTAACGACAAAACATTTTATTCCAACATATGAATTTCTATTCAGTTCATTCTTTAAATAAAATGATATTTTTAATTTTCTAACTTATTTTAGAAAATTTCGGCGGCACAACGGCACGATACTAGAAACGGGACAAGGCCTAGCCTTATCCCCGGTCTAGTGAAGGCCCACGCCATTCACACATCAATCAAAATCACCAAACAACCAAATTCAAATCAAATCATATAACTAATCTATGCAACCAAACAAACAAGTCCATGGTCTGTGGACGATTGTGTCGGGTGCTACTAAGCACCGTCTGCATCCTAGTATATATATAACTAGAAAATAAATTGAAAGGTGAGAAATTCTCACCGATAGCTATCCAAGCTCCACGGCACTTCATTGAAGAAAATCTTCGCCAACTCGCCTTTTTGTCGCTTTCGCCCGTATTCTCTACATATGTAAAAATCGAATTTTTACTTTGCTATTCAATATATAAAAATCGAATTTTTATTTCAAAGTTCAATATATAAAAATCGAATTTTTATTTCAAAGTTCAATATATAAAAATCGAATTTTTATTTCAAAGTTCAATATATAAAAATCGAATTTTTATCTCAAAGTTCAATATATAAAAATCGAATTTTTATTTCAAAGTTCAATATATAAAAATCGAATTTTTATTTCAAAGTTCAATATATAAAAATCGAATTTTTATTAATATAGATTCCGCCTTTTCCATTTCAAAGATCTAATCTTTTCTTTTACTTTTTAGAGTTTAAATCTTTTACCTTTCAAAATTCAAATCTTTTAAAACCTTTTTTAAAAAAAAAGAATCAGTTTTAAATTTCTTTTCAAATCAGATTAAAATTTATTTTTAATTAAATAATTACTTTATATATATGAAATAAAGAGATAAAAGTAAGGAAAAGCAAACTTACAGTAAAAGGGAAGAGGGGGGGGGCTATGCGGCTTCGTCGGAGTCAGAGGTGGCGGGGGAATTCGCAGGTGGCGGAGGCTGGAGGTGAAGGGGGGGGGGAACATGCGGTGGTCGGTGGCAGGGAGCACCGGTCGTGGGGGAGGGCGGTGGGAGTTCGGTGAGCTGAAATCGAACGGGAATCGAAGAAGAGGAGAGCGCATGAGAGAGAGAGAGGCGGTGGCGCGCCTGCCACCAGCGGCGGCGGCAAGCCCCTCCCCCCTGCGATCGTCGATCGCGATCTGCTCCTTTTTTTTTTCTTTCCTGGAAATGAAAACGATTGAAGGGGGGGCCAGAAGGTTTTAAGGGAAGAAGGGGTTTTTTTTTTTTATTTTCAAAAAGGTTGACCTTTACATACGATCTCTAAACGAGGCCCACCGCCTGTCGTCCATAGCATATTACCCCTATTCCGAACACAATGGGATATGTATCGCAGGTTGATTTGATCGTTTGAATTAGTTTCCGTTAAATTTACATTTAAATCGCTATATTGAATTTTAAACGTACATTTCAAATTACTGGGGTCACATACTAACTAGAAAAATTCCAGAAAAATATTTTCTAGCTTCGTATTGACGATACAGTCCTAACAAAACTAGTTTCGTCGAATTCTGAGACCGTTGGAAAAATGGCCAATTTCCAGTCGATTAAAATCAACTGAAACCTGGTCAAACGCGTTTTCTTTTGCCACGCTCACATATTGATTCGAAAAATTATGAAATTTGAAACCTAGCAATATTTTGACACCACGGACCCAACAAAACTGGTTTCGTCGAAATCCGAGGTCGTTTGCAAAATATCCATTTTTAAGGGCCTGAATTCCATAGCGACTATTCAGAATTTTCAACTGGACATATCTTTTGATTCCCGCTATGAAATTTCGATTCTTCGGATTCGTTGGAAAGATATCATCAATTAGATCCTAATGTTTTTGGTTTCACTAAAATCCGGATTGTTTTGCACCCGGTACATTCAATTGAAGTTTGAAATCGAATTATCGAACTACCGCGCCATTTTCAATTCTATTTATAATTATAAATAAAATTATATATATTCTAACGACGACGTATATAAATATATACGTCGAATTATATTCAAAATAAATTTCTCGTCGATATTATTTAAAATAATCTATTTTAAATGAACAAATTTCGCTAAAATTGCCAAAATAAAAATTTTAAACTGGCCCAGATTTTCCGGGTTATTACAATCTCCCCCACTTAAAACTTTTCGTCCCCGAAAAGGAACAAAGTCGAAAGTGGTTTGATTAATCAGCTCTACATTCGATCTGGCTTCCCTTCTCCAACTTTTCAGTTTCTGAGAATTTTCAAAATTTCAAAAATTTGGCTAACACCCTAAATTTTCGAAAAATTTCGCCATAACCTCCCCTGCACCGGGAGCATCGGGGAATTTCAAATAGCTTCCCCGGTCCTTCAGATCTCAAAAAGAAAAAGAAAAAGCCAAGCGGCTAGCCAATAGGCTCACAAAATCATCATCACCCAAACAAAACAGGAAATTATGTAGTAAACATGTACCTATTTGTCGGGCAAACAAATTTTATTCTCTGCTCTAGCCTCCTTGCTATGACCTGTTCAATGTAAGTACAAGTATATGCAAGCAAATGCGACCAAATTTCAATACAATTCAATATTTGATCAAATTAGGCATAATGGTTCAAAATTATCAAACAATTAAACAAACAACACAAACATCAATCAATTAGTGAATTAGAGTTTCAAATTCATAATTTTGATACATATACAAAAATCAAATTTTTGATGCCAAATCACAACAATAGGCCCTATCTAATTTTGGTTCTCACACCAGTCAATAGGAAATATATAGATATCACACCTTCGAAACACGAATACCAATTCTGATGATGTTCGAACTATCATCAGAATCATCTTCGGGCGACTAGAGTGTGATTCTATATCTATCCAGTATATTAAAATTTCAAATACGCGTGGATCAGACGTATACGCAAAATCTTTATATACTGGACTGTCCAATTCAATATAAATAGATAATCAAATACGAATAATTGATTTAAATTTTCAAAACAAAAATTTGTTTTCTCTTTCAAAAATATACTCTTCACACTCGTTCTAGGATACTACTGATCCCATCTCTAACGAGTCATTCCCATTGGATATTACTAATCCAATATCTGATGAATTCTTTCGTATCGTTCTAATGTGCCTTGTTCTCTGAGCTTTGTAAACCAAAGCTCTGATACCAACTGTGGCGGCAAGGAATTTCGCTCGGTCCGAACCAGTCGCTAAACCGATTCAGGCCATTCGAAACGCCCTATCGTTTGAGAACACGACAAAACAGAACGCATATAAAAGAACATTTCACTGTATATTACAACAATGCATCAGATTACAAGAATATACAGAGTATAAACGAATAAATATAACATAGAAATATCAGAGATTTAAATTACATTTAAATACATAGCAGCGGAAAATAATACAATGCACAACTAGAAGGAGATATACGGATACAAAGCTTTCCGGATATCGTTCCAGCTGTAAACAGGATCCTGTGAATATAAATCTGCAAAACCGAAACTACTAGCTGCCCGTGTCAAAATAAGGGCACCCAGAGTTTAGGTTAAAACAATAAACTCCAGGTCAGTCATGTGACTGGTGTGAGAACTAAAACAGTTATTAATCTTTATTTTCAAAGTTCGGTAAATCAAGGGACCACGCCGTATAACACGGAACGGGTTTCCTCCCAAGAATACCAGTGCATAAAACAAACAGCGCAATGCTAAATAAAGAAAAATGAAGCTGTTATAAGACCCAGGTCCTATCACACAATGCAACGCAAGCCAGGGGATAGGGTTTTCCCTTATAACAGCCAAAGAATGATTGATACGTTTAAAACAAATCATTGATACTATTATAAGTGCATAGTGTATAAAACAACTTCAAATCATAAGTATCAATCATAGGCGGCATGGGTACCATATATCATGTCGCCATATATAGGTTTACAAATAAAACCGCAGATGTCACATATTTGGAAATTGGATTTCCATCTATGAACCGAGGCAAAAGATAGTCCTCAACCGATTCGAGACTGTCTAGTCCGAGCCTCAGGCAAGTACTCTGTCAAGCCTTTGGATCGTCAGGGGCGGTCCACCGATGTGGATTAAACTTAAACCCTGAACATGCGTTCCCCCGCCCTATGGGGCGTAAATGAGCCAACGAATGACTCCATCGGACCCGGATCGTCCGATCAAACCGAGGCGCCTCGCAACAGCAACAACCACATAAGTCAAACTCGTCAGGGCGTGTAAAACCACTGACGCCACTTCTAACTAGAAAGAAACGCATGCCCTCCCTGAGGTCCGTCTCCCGTTTTTGGTTCATACCGGGTGTGAAACACGCGAGGTAAACGTTACACAAAGCTATGCCACAAAGGCCGTGCTTTGATCATCACCACAAGACTTTGCTTTTCAACAGAAGCCTTGATCAATTGCCACTTAGGCATGCCACACAGGCAATTCACTCCATGTGTTTGATATCCATCAATATATAACCCCTGAGCTCGTACGTCTCAGAGAAGGGCGTTAAGCAAGAGAATAAATTCTCCGCCGCCAAACAGATATATATTTAATAGAGATCAATCACACAGACTAAAATCCAATGTCAGACACACAGTCCATTTACAAGTCCGTTCTGGGTCTGAACGAAACCGGAGGCACCTAGTACCCCGCATATCCATCGATCTCCAAGTACGTCTGGACGATCACCAACTGTTTCCATCTTCTTGGGTGTACAGCCCAATCAAGATCATCAGTTATCACCCAAACGACGTGAAGACCTCCGGTCTTCGACCATCGTCTTCATCTTCGACTTATCGTCGTATCAGTTATTCAGAATGGGATAAACCCGGTCTTTCCGAATAACTCGCGTATATTTTAAATAGGTGTTACACAAACACAACATACGCCTCATTCCAATTCATTAGTCACTGACAGTAAATTAATCAAGAGAATAATTTCCCAAATATTAACCCCGAAGGCCGAAACCAACATCAGATCAATATCCAGAAAACCATTCTGCTTGGCTAACCGACAGTTAGTTTCTAAATTTCACATTCATAGGGAAAGGTTCCCATTAATTTTATCCAAGATAAATTCCTTGAATTTACTCTTTAATCTTCTTTTGAATATCAATTCAAACTAGTCGGGATTAGCGAACCTTACCGAAGTAATCATTTGTTTTAATTTCCCAATCCCAACCTATTCATCCCATGAAGTAAAACTGGTTATACTTCATATCTAACACCACGGTGTTATCGGTAAATTCAATTACCATTTCACGTTCAAATCTAATTAAAGATTTAACTATCGCCTGGAGCAAAACTGGTGATACTCCATTTCGATTATTTCAATCTAATTAAAGATTGATTAAAACTCCACTTAGTTTTAATCTGTGACTGGGTTAAAGAATCAGTGTCATTTAAAACACGGTTCACGATAAACCCAAAATCACATCACATTTCAATCAGTCCCTAATTGTAAATTAGCAAGTGAGCAATTCCCTAAGTATGAATCCCGAAGGCCGAAACCAACATCAGATCAATACCTCGGAAACTATTCAACTTAACTAATCTCCAGTTAGTTTCTGATTTTCTTAACTCCTTTAGGTCTAAGAACTGTATTATTGAAGATACCGTTCACGACAACCCAAAATCACATTTCATCAATGATCGGGTTAAAGAACGAGTGTTATTTAAAACACTGTCCACGATAAACCCAAAAATCAATATCGATTCAATTCCAATTAAATATTATTTAATTGGTACACTTCATTAAATCTAAATAAAAAGATTTAATCTTTTCTCAACTGGGTTCAAGAACAGTGTTAGTGAAGACACCATTCACGACAAACCCAAATCACATTTGATATTAAATACAAGGTTCTGAATAGAAAATATCCCGGCTTATATTCAATATCAAATTTTACGATTAACAAATGTCGTATTGGAAATAACGATATAAATATATATATCTTTCAAATTTCCATAACAACATCTGTATAATCACGAATTCCAACATCGAAATATTCCGAAGACAATTTCGATTCAAATCCACTCCAATGCAATCATTGGAAATTTTGGTTATTTTCAAAACCATTTCGATATTCAATTTATTTATTTAAAAATAAATAGAATTGTAATTCTAGTTCAAAACTAGTTCATTTCGATAAAAATCTATTTTTATCTTTTCAAATATGGAGTTTTTCATCCCAAATCTTCACAAATCATTTCTTATGATTTTACACAAATTATTGCTATTTTTAATAATTTTATCAAGGCCCGTACAGTCGATTTCCATCAACGGCCATCGAACTGCACTTACAGGGACCTTTTTCGAATTTGATTTGGACATAATTCCAAATCCAACCGTTAGATTTCTAATTTCTAATATTCGTTAGAAAGATCTTTTCGATACGAACCCAACGGTTCCGGTTTTAGGAGAATCCGACGGTCGGATCTCCCGTAATGTCCGTTTGAAATCAATGGTCGAAATTCGCGAACTGCCGCGGCGCGACGCGTTCTATTCAGGCCATTATATTATATATATAATATATATAATATATATTTCGTCGATTTCTATTAAAAACGAATTATATGAATAGTTTTAAAATCGTTTCAAAAGCAATTTCAACTTCCATTTCAATTCAAATCAAAATTGAATTCTTCCTTATAAATTCGTTTTAAAATTCATTTCTATTCAATTCAAATTTCAATTCAATTTGAATTCATTTCTATTCGCTTTCAATTTAATTTGAATTCGTTTTCAATTCAATTCATTTCGAAATCGTTTTATATTCAATTCATTTCGAAATCGTTTTATATTCAATTCATTTCGAAATCGTTATCGTTCACGTCAAAATGGCGTCAATCTAATCAACACGGCTTCATAAATTTCTATTTTCAAATATCCTATTTCAAATATTTCTTTTTCAAAATAGTTGTTATTATCAAAATATTTCGTTCAACACATGACCAATCTCAATGAATGAGTACTGTCAACACATGAACTTTTATTTTATATTGATAAAGATGTAAACTTTATTATTAAAATATTTCGTCCAACACATGACCAATCTCAATGGATGAAACTGTCAACACATGAACTTTTATTTAATATTGATAAAGATGTAAACTTTTTTATTAAAATATTTCGTCCAACACATGACCAATCTCAATGGATGAAACTGTCAACACATGAACTTTTATTTTTCAAAATTGGAATGAGGCCCAATCAATCACCAAATAAAATTAATTATATGGATTTTCATACAACACATGTATATAATAGCATTGAAAATAATCAACCATCAACCAAAGTGCACTACACCGTATAAGCATCAAATATAGATATTCAACGCTTATAACAGCCTGTCAATCAATCGATCGACATATTTAATCAATCAGGATGAGTGAACTTCAAATTTCATCCCAACACCCGTGTGGGGTTTCAAACAATCAAACACAGATTTTTATTCGTGCAGTTGGGCGATGTGTGAAATTTATCGACCCAATCAATGTCCTTCAAATAGGTGTACATAAACAAACCGTCTGGTTTGTAAATGAATATTTATTTATTCACATTCATGTTAAAAATTATATTTTTAACGACAAAACATTTTATTCCAACATATGAATTTCTA
The DNA here is from genome assembly GCA_030737875.1 of Allium sativum. Lineage (NCBI taxonomy): Eukaryota > Viridiplantae > Streptophyta > Magnoliopsida > Asparagales > Amaryllidaceae > Allium > Allium sativum. The sequence continues at coordinate 252,846,093 of CM060919.1, forward strand.
TTCAGTTCATTCTTTAAATAAAATGATATTTTTAATTTTCTAACTTATTTTAGAACATTTCGGCGGCACAACGGCACGATACTAGAAATGGGACAAGGCCTAGCCTTATCCCCGGTCTAGTGAAGGCCCACGCCATTCACACATCAATCAAAATCACCAAACAACCAAATTCAAATCAAATCATATAACTAATCTATGCAACCAAACAAACAAGTCCATGGTCTGTGGACGATTGTGTCGGGTGCTACTAAGCACCGTCTGCATCCTAGTATATATATATAACTAGAAAATAAATTGAAAGGTGAGAAATTCTCACCGATAGCTATCCAAGCTCCACGGCACTTCATTGAAGAAAATCTTCGCCAACTCGCCTTTTTGTCGCTTTCGCCCGTATTCTCTACATATGTAAAAATCGAATTTTTACTTTGCTATTCAATATATAAAAATCGAATTTTTATTTCAAAGTTCAATATATAAAAATCGAATTTTTATTTCAAAGTTCAATATATAAAAATCGAATTTTTATTTCAAAGTTCAATATATAAAAATCGAATTTTTATCTCAAAGTTCAATATATAAAAATCGAATTTTTATTTCAAAGTTCAATATATAAAAATCGAATTTTTATTTCAAAGTTCAATATATAAAAATCGAATTTTTATTTCAAAGTTCAATATATAAAAATCGAATTTTTATTAATATAGATTCCGCCTTTTCCATTTCAAAGATCTAATCTTTTCTTTTACTTTTTAGAGTTTAAATCTTTTACCTTTCAAAATTCAAATCTTTTAAAACCTTTTTTTAAAAAAAAGAATCAGTTTTAAATTTCTTTTCAAATCAGATTAAATTTTATTTTTAATTAAATAATTACTTTATATATATGAAATAAAGAGATAAAAGTAATGAAAAGCAAACTTACAGTAAAAGGGAAGAGGGGGGGGGGGCTATGCGGCTTCGTCGGAGTCAGAGGTGGCGGGGGAATTCGCAGATGGCGGAGGCTGGAGGTGAAGGGGGGGGGACATGCGGTGGTCGGTGGCAGGGAGCACCGGTCGTGGGGGAGGGCGGTGGGAGTTCGGTGTGCTGAAATCGAACGGGAATCGAAGAAGAGGAGAGCGCATGAGAGAGAGAGAGGCGGTGGCGCGCCTGCCACCAGCGGCGGCGGCAAGCCCCTCCCCCCTGCGATCGTCGATCGCGATCTGCTCCTTTTTTTTTTCTTTCCTGGAAATGAAAACGATTGAAGGGGGGGCCAGAAGGTTTTAAGGGAAGAAGGGGTTTTTTTTTTTATTTTCAAAAAGGTTGACCTTTACATACGATCTCTAAACGAGGCCCACCGCCTGTCGTCCATAGCATATTACCCCTATTCCGAACACAATGGGATATGTATCGCAGGTTGATTTGATCGTTTGAATTAGTTTCCGTTAAATTTACATTTAAATCGCTATATTGAATTTTAAACGTACATTTCAAATTACTGGGGTCACATACTAACTAGAAAAATTCCAGAAAAATATTTTCTAGCTTCGTATTGATGATACGGTCCTAACAAAACTAGTTTCGTCGAATTCTGAGACCGTTGGAAAAATGGCCAATTTCCAGTCGATTAAAATCAACTGAAACCTGGTCAAACGCGTTTTCTTTTGCCACGCTCACATATTGATTCGAAAAATTATGAAATTTGAAACCTAGCAATATTTTGACACCAAGGACCCAACAAAACTGGTTTCGTCGAAATCCGAGGTCGTTTGCAAAATGTCCATTTTTAAGGGCCTGAATTCCATAGCGACTATTCAGAATTTTCAACTGGACATATCTTTTGATTCCCGCTATGAAATTTCGATTCTTCGGATTCGTTGGAAAGATATCATCAATTAGATCCTAATGTTTTTGGTTTCACTAAAATCCGGATTGTTTTGCACCCGGTACATTCAATTGAAGTTTGAAATCGAATTATCGAACTACCGCGCCATTTTCAATTCTATTTATAATTATAAATAAAATTATATATATTCTAACGACGACGTATATAAATATATACGTCGAATTATATTCAAAATAAATTTCTCGTTGATATTATTTAAAATAATCTATTTTAAATGATCAAATTTCGCTAAAATTGCCAAAATAAAAATTTTAAACTGGCCCAGATTTTCCGGGTTATTACAAATAGAGACTAAGTTTGCGTAAATCGGACTTCGTATGAAGAAGTTATGGCCTTTGGAAGATTCAACAAAAAACCAGAATTTACATAGAAAAATACCCAGGTATGTCGACCTGGGGGTCGACCTACCCAGGGAGGTCGACCTAGGGGTCGACCTGGGGGTCGACCTCCCCCCTACAGGTCGACCTGTTTTGGCCCAGATCCGATTTTCTTTGGCTTGTGACGTGGTTTTGGCTGTTCTGATGGTCCAGATTGGTTCTAGGTTGATATCTAAGGCCCTGAACACTTCTGTTCTCCTATAAATACATCCCTAAGCCAAAACCTAAATCTCTTACATTATTCTCTAGCCTCCATTGCTCTCTCCTTCTCTAAAAATAAATCAATGGCGTTGCTACTCTGCTGAAACCTAAGCTAGAACTAGTACTTCTTCTTCTTCTAATCTGAATAGGATTAAAAGAACAATTAGTCTATATCAAAGGCGAGCAATTCAGTTTCAGAATACAGATTCCAGAAAACAAGACTTGCCTTTGTTTTGTAAGTTCACGATTACTTTCAGATTTAGACAACCAATTATAGTATGGACATGGAATAAAATGAATTTGGACCTATGCTTGATTTTCTATTTGGATCTATTCTTAGCCTTTGTGAATCTATGACTTCAGGTTGCTTCCTATCGATCCAATCGAACCTATACAAGTTGTCAAACCTAGTTTATTATTCAAGCGTTTCATGTCTATAATATTGTTCATAATCAGATCTATATGCCTACAATGATTCTAAATCAGTTTATTTAGTTATGCTGTAATTCTATTAGATCTGTAATTCTTGTGTTTTTGGACTATCATCTTGTGCCAGTTCTTATGCCTATCATTGTCATATTATTCCTATTTGTTCCTTTTTTTTGTGAATCTAGATTGACCTTGGTTGATTCGCGATATACATACGATGGGAATACAGGGAAGCTTTGGGTTATTGGGGGCATAAACATGAGATTGACAATATTGGCATAACATAATTGGGGAAAGTAACTGAACATAACATATTTGGTGAATTGGTTGGGAAAAACTTGTAATTGAGATTGGGGCATTGTTATCATTATAACTGCAAGTTTGGGTTAGTTGGCTTGTAAATCAAGTTTTGGCCATACACTGTAAACTAGAATATTAAAACTATATTGGGCTTAAGTATTGATTTGGAACGCCAAATATATGACATATTGATTTTGGGAATGACTATTATTGCAAGCTTGGGAAGACGGGATATAGCCTATTTTGATTAATAACTTGAAATTTCATGTAATTAACATATTTGGCTCATAACCATGTAAATGGTTCATGGCATGTAATAGTATAATTTATATACCAAAGATTATGAACATGATTTAAAAGGAAAGTGGGCCATGACAATAATTGATTTATAATTTACATATAAATATGAAGGATAAACCTGAAAATTACATGACATGACGAGTAGTAGGGTTAAGTACACGTCGTGTTGGTAGGTAATATTAGTAAATATATGGGCCCACAAAACTTAACCATTATAAAAACATGCTTGAATCCGTGGGAAGGTTAAGTATACGTCGGGTTGGTGGGTAATATTAGTAAATATAGGCACACAAAACTTAACCATTATATAAACATGCTTGAATCAGTGGGAGGGTTAAGTACACATCGGGTTGGTGGGTAATATTAGTAAATATAGGCCCACAAACTTAACCAGTAGGAAACCTTAGTAACGGGGACCCATTTCAGCAGTAACCCACATAGATGTATCACAGTACCCTGAGCTAGGCAGGGTGGGGAACGATTACTGGGCTGATTATAAGCAGTAAAAACAACGGCAGGGCCTACATCAGTGTAGGTTCCGACGGTTTACGGGCGTGCACGTACCCTGAAGTGGGAAAAAGCATGCACTAGGTACTAGTAATTATACACCGTGCATCTTGATTCGTGTCGGGTCGCTATCATAAGGATTGATACACCTTATGGTGGGACTAGCGTAGGGTATCTACATGCAAGAGGGGGCCGATTGACACATGCACATGGAACATTTGTACAAGTAGGGAGCCGATCGATAGGGTAGTAAGGGTACATCTAACATCTTCATGGAAATTAGGCTGATTGAGGTGGAACCCTCATAATAGATGTACACCTGAAGACTACCACAATTGCGGGGATTGGGATCACGTTGTAATACTATCCTTTATACAGATTACTAGTTTGGACACTCATTAGGTGGTGCAGAGATATATAAATCAGAATAACATAGTAGCGAAGCAGAGAATAGTTAACATGCGATGTTATACTTAGTTTATCTTGCCTGTTTCTTATCCTGTGTATCCTATGTTCCTTATCATCATGCTTATATCTTTATTCAGTTTAATTTATGTCATGATGTTCTTGCTTGTTCATATGCTAAAAGTAGCTGGACTTACCAGACTTATGTCTAACCTAGTTTTGTTTCACCTCTTTCCTTCCGTTTCCCTCCCAGGTTCTCAGGGAGGAAACACTTATGCTTAGCTTGGATTACTTGTTGCTTCAAGATCATCATGTATTGCTTTGGATTCAGTCTCATTTCAGCTATGGCTTGCTTTACTCTATTGGGGAATGAATCGTTGTTATTTTTATGTTTCTTTTATACCTGGAAGTTTTTGAATCAAGACAGAAGTACTATGTATTGTTTTTAAGACAACTATTGTAAAAGCTTGAGCGAATCACATTGTTAATAAAATGACTTTATTTTCCGCTGCTTTATTTGTCTGGCTTGTAATTTATCTGCATCTTTTACTTAAAATGCTCCATCGAAATTAAGGCATTCCCTTTGTGAGTAACCTTAACAGAGGTGGGGTGTTTCAGTTGGACATACATACGTATCGTTGAAAGGCCTAGTTGTCAAGGTTGGACATAGATACGTATCGTTGAAAGGCGTATGGAGTTTATGCTAGAACTGTGGTTACCATTATCCCTTGACATATGACAAGGTTGGTCGTCATACGATTAACGATGGTTTCGAAGCAAGATTGGTGGCAGTGATAGCTAGAGTCTGTCATGGATGATCAGTTGCCTTGTTGAACCATCTCATGTGAATTGTTCAACGTCAAAGGATATGTTTCTTGGGTGCTTGTCTGATACTGGGTTAGGCCTCTAGGGCTTGTGCTTGAGGGATGTTGAATTCAATTAGGATGGTTTAAGTTATATATATAATCTGGATGCTTTGGATGCTGTTGTTAGTTGCTTTTGGTTGCCATGAATAAATGGTTGTTCTGGTTTTCTTTGGTTGAATGGATTGTAAAGGCTATCACTATCCGATGTGGGGATGATAAGATTGAATTCTTCTCTGGTGTTATGGGTAGATTACCATGTTTATCTATCCATTCTTATATACTTTATTATTGATGTTTGTTTGCTGTTTTATCGCTCACTAAGACTGTTGTCTGACTCAATGTTTTATGTTTCCTTCTTATTACCTTGGTTTGTTCATCTGGTTGTGAATGGGCAGACTAAGTGGCAGGTGGTAGGTGATTAGTGAGGACTATGCTGCTTTGCGAAGGTGGGCAGGAGGCTGGCGTATTATCTTTACTACCAAATAGTATTTGGATTTCCGTTGTTTATTATTCTCTAAGCGCTGTAGTAAGGTAAGTTGTATAAACATTATTGCTGTAATCCAAGTGTATGGATATTACTTTCTAGCTGTTATGAAAGTCTTGTGTTTTCTGCTTCACTATTAATACCTGTTGTATATGTTCAATTATATTTTATCCTTGCGCTGTGAGTTTACGACAGGTACCGATGATGTTATTTATCTATGATGATCATCCACAGCTGCCTGGCACACTTTTCAGCGCATTATTCCTCTTGTTTAGTGCAGGGGTTGTGGGCGGTCATCATAAAGAGGGGTTTAGCCTTTATGGACAGAAATTAGGAAACTATTTTTTCTAATAGTTATGATTAATTAGTATCATTTTTGCTTGGAAGCATTAGTAAGAGGACACACAAGAGTAGTCACCTTGGAATAACTACTATCGTTTTTTTCTTCAGTTTAGTCATGGGGGAGTTACCTATTACGAGAAAGGTTTGAAACTTCAATGACCATAGATTTTTGTTTTGTTGTCCCTACAAGGAATTTGAAACTCAAGAAAATAAAGGTTGATCGAATTTGAGTGTCTGGTGATTTTTAGTTTTTCTTGCACTCTGTACAAAAGTAAGAATGCAGTTATGTTAAATTCTAGGCTTTTGGTGTAAGAATTCTTAAGATAAAAGCATTGGAAATATATGTAGGTTCTATGGGTATACCTTATAGTGTGTTATGGTAAGATCTCTATGAAGTATGAAAAACCAAGATTAAGTCTAAGCATAGCAATTAGAACCTGAAAAGATTTAACTTAAAAGTACACCTTGAAATTTTGATAGGATATGAGGATGAATTTCACCATTAGTTATGCTAAATGATTGAAAGTTTGGTGTTCATCAAGGTAATGTCAATTGGCATGAGACAGGTATCATAGAAATTCTATTTAAAGAAAAAAAACTTATATGGATATGTGGACGCCTAATATGGTAGAATAGACCTTTATATAACCATTGAAGTAAGCAATAAGTTTTGGCTAGTAGATAAACGATTAAATGTTTATATAGAAAGGATATGAATATTTCAAATGAATTAATGACAGGGTGAATAATTATATTCCAAGAAAATAATTTTAAAGAAGGGAATTTTGAGAAAAAAAGGAAACTTTATGTTCGTTTTGAGTCTAAACCTCAAATATATGTATATATATGGTTTAAAAAACAGAAATTTTAAAGGTAAGTATGTTTTGTAATAAAATTTGTATTTTTGGGAATTTCATTGAAATTATTATATATATACATATATATTGAAAAGAAATTAGTTTGTCTATGAATAATGAGTCTTCTTACTAAGATTTTTCAATTAAAATTTGAAAAAAAAATGGTTTTTGAAAAAATATATAGAAAGATTAAAAAGTACGTTGTTATGGGGTTAGACAATATATGTAACAACCTGGATTTTCAGAACTAATTTAAAATTTTTATTTTAGCTATTCTAATGGATTTTGGATATTTAAAATGATTTATTTTAAAAAATAACGACTAAAACTTTATTTAAATCGAAGTTAGAATGTATAAATTTATTTTAATTATAAAACGAGCCTGAAATGGCGTGGTAGTTTGAAAATTCGATTACAAATTTCGAATGAATGTATAGGATTCAAAATAAATCGGATTTTGATAAAACAATCAAAAACCACGCCAAAAACATTCAGGTGGAAAAACAATCAAAAACCACGTCAAAAACCAAAATAAAACAAAATAGCGAAAACAATAGATTTTTGCATCAAAAGATGCACCTATTCGTAAATAGTTGCATACATTCATGCTTATATTTCAGCGTTGCGCCCAACCGCAGTATAAATGCATACATGTATGCAGCTAAATAGCAATATACGCATCCTTTTATGCATATACTCAAATCTAGCCTGCTTTTTCAAGCATTCGTCGTTTTTAGACATTGTTGCACACACTTATGCTCTTATACAGAATGCATGCATGCATTCATGCGCATATTCAGAAGCCTTCATCCCCTTTGAATTTGTTATACACATGCATGCATATATACATAATAGTTGCATTCATGTTTGCAACTATTCGTAACACATGAATCTCAGTTCAACTTTGTATGCATACCACTATTTCAAATCTCGCAAATATCGCCCGAGATCTCCTCCAAGATCTCATTTTGGGCTCCTTCCGAAACGAAACAGCAAATATCACTCTAAATCTCCTTTCGAATATATCGCCCGAGATATTGCAATATCGAACGATATATCGACAGAGACGAAATACTAGAATATCGTCCAAGATCTTAGTTTTTTTGTTTAAAATTTAAATTTGTGCCTGAAGTAGAACTATAATTAAAAAACTCAAATCTAGCCATATCAATCTTTTGTTATTTTACATTTTTCATGTTATATGTTCGTATATGTTTTACAATGCATATGATTTTCATATTCATCTTTTTACATACATGTTAATTATGAAATTATGTATTTTATAGTCTATTTATGCTGATTTTTTTTTAATGTTTTGGATCCTTTTAATGTTTCCTATCTAACAATATTTCTGTTTTAAGCATATTACGATTTAGAGTACGAATGATCTTTCGCAATATAAAGAGAAATAAAGTTATTTTGCATTTTAAGTTTAAGTTACTATGTTTTTAATAATATTTGTAAACATCATTTTGTTAAAATATCATCTTTAACATATCATGTACCCCGAGATTTTTCCGATATGAACTTTCAGTCCCGAGATGAAAATCCGAGACGAACTCCCGAGTTAGACTCATCTCGTCCGAGAGCTCCCCCGATACGAGACCGAGTCTATAAAATCCACGAGACGAAACGCGACCGATATTCGAGATTTAAAACCTTGATGCATACATATATGCAGTTATTTGCTAATAGTTGCATACATGTATGCATATATTGGTCCAGATTTTCAACATAAATACACTATATGAATATATGCATGTATGTATGCTACTTTTTAGACATTGTTACACATAAATACGCAACTTTTTTTTTGGCGAATGCTTCTGGGAATATTTCCTATTTTTTGATTTTTTTTAGTGTGTGGCGCATTTTTTTGGGTCAAAATATGTAAAAGGCGTAACATGGCACGGCAGGAAGCAGATGGGAGCAAAAAAAAGAGCGCAGCTAATTCTAGGGACCGGGTTCGTATTAAAACTTTGGGGGGGGGGACGTGGCGTGTAATAAGTTTGCTTTTAGGGATGTGTCCCTAATTTTCACTTTTAATTAAATATATAGCCCTTAAAAATAGCCATTTTGCAAACGACCTCTGCTTTCGATGAAACCAGTTTTGTTCGATCCGAAATGTCAAATTATTGCTATATTCCAAATTTCATAATTTTTTGAATTAGTGAGCGTGGTGAATTTAAACGTGTTTGGTAATTTCAGTTGAGTTTAATCGACTGGAAAATGACCATTTTTCAAACGATCTCCAAATTCGACGAAATTAGTTTTGTTAGGACTGTATCATCAAAACATAGCTAGATTAGTTTTTCTGGAATTTTTGGAGTCAATATGTGGCCTCGGTAAATTAAAATGTATGTTGAAATCAATTTTGAATGTAAAATTAATTTATATTTTAATTTTGATGATAACAGATCATAACAGTCGAACTGCCTTACGGGATATATCCTATTGTGCCCGGAATGAGGGTATTTGGGTAGGGACGACAGTCGTTGGGTTAGAATTGGAGTTCGAATAAAAACTAACTTTTTGGAATTAAATATTAAAATATAATTATAAAGTCGCCCCCTTTCCTTCCTTCCCCGTCGTTCATTCAAAACAGAAATAAATAAATAAAAACGAAAACCCATCGTCGCTTTAGCCCCCCTCCATTGCGTCGCCACAACCCCCCTCCCCTCACGCTGCCATCGACGATCCCTCCTCTCTCGCGTCGTCAGCCCCTTCTTCTACCTCTCCTTCTTCAAACCCTAGACCCCCCAAATCGACCATCGCCGACAACCCCAAGCCCCACCACCACTGCCGCACCCCTGCTGCCACCCACGACCCCCTACGCCTCTCCTCCGACTACCACTCCGGTCATGGGTCCCTCCTCTAATAAAATTCCGATTTTTTTACATCTTCAGTTTTGCAAATAACACCCTGAGCTTCCACAACCCATATCTCCCCAACCAAGCGCTTTTGGCCAAAACTCCACAGTACCAAAATCAAAGAGCATGATTTTCTCATCGATTTGAGTATATGGAAGTCATATTTTGGATTGCGGAGTTGTTTAGAAAATGCATCCAAAGTCTGCTGTTCAAATACTGTCTTTCACGATTTCCGGCAAAATGGAGCATTTTCGAGAAAAAGTCCATTAGGCGAAAGTTATTCGGAATGGCGCGTTTAAGCTAGGAAAAAAGAAGGTGTGAAGATTGATGCTCATTTGCAAAGTCTGGAATCAGAACAACAAATTAGAGTGCCAGAAAACAACGGCGGAGTGGATCCCAATGTGAGAATACCTTCTCACTTAAATTATTTCACAGTTAAAAATATTTTAGGTTGCAGACGGGGCTTAGTAGCTCCTGATATTATTTATTGTACAAACCATAGTTGTTTGTTTAGATTGTATTGTGGAAATTTGGATTATGGTTGTAAAATTGACTGTGAATTGATTGTGGGATTGTTTGGATTGATTGTAATTATTATGTATGGCGCGAGCCAGTATCAGAAGAGGGGTAATGCTAGACATTACTCCGCTTTTAGTATCGTGCCATTATAATGTCAAAATTTTCTGAAATAAATATTACTCGTTAAAAATATAATTTTTATGGTGTATATGAAGTATATAAAATATTCATGTGTTGAATAAAATGTTTAAACAATAAAAATATCATTTTTATTGAATAAATGAATTATATAAAATTGTCAAGTGTTGAAATAAATATTTTATCGTTAAAAATATAATTTTTAACGTATATATAAACGACATAAAATTCTTCTAAAATGAAAATAAATATTCGTTTACAAATCGGATGATTTGTTTATGTACACTCATTTAACTTGTTGGATCTAGATTAACCCTAGAGGGGGGGGGGGTGAATAGGGTTTATCACAGTTTTTAACTGAATTAAAAATCTAACGAGATAGATAATAATACACAGATCACAGAATATAGCAGAAACATAAATGCAGAAAATAAATCACACACAGATATACCCAGCTTCGGCAAAACCCTGCCTACTGCTGCATTTCTAAGGTTTCTACTAGGTGATAGAACAGATCCCGCATACAAGACCATGTACACTTGCAAACCCTGCTCCTATTCTAACCCTACGCTCAAAACCCTAGACTGACCGATATATCCTCAATCAGATTTTCCCGTATTACAATCCCGTAACACGTAATCCTAGATTTTACAGACCTAGAAACTGATCGACAATTTTCAAAACAAAAATAAGTCAATACAACAACAAAGGCAAAACCCCTTTGAAACTATATTTAAAACAGTTTCTCCCCTTTGTAATAAACTTGGCTCAGCCAAGAGTAAAGTAGGCCGGCCACTTGTATTTGTTTTTGCCCGATCTCTTTCACTTAAAAATGGCGGCGGAGAAAAAGAACTGGAAATTAGGGTTTCTTCTTGATTTCTTCAAATCGCGATGTCTTCAATGTTGATGGAATTTATTCAGTGATGCTCTTAAATCGTTGAATGCTTACAGTGCTTCAATTTGAGAAATAGTTGAAGATCGAAACTCAAAAATGAACTTGTGAGTATTCTCTGAATTTTGTTATTTGATTATTCTCCCTTGAATTGCTGAGTAGTTTCGATTTCTATTTTTTTTGCCTGTGATGAAAATGGTGTAATTATAGGATTTAGAGATCCTATTATTCTCTGATTTCACAATGAATGACTCCCTGATTATTTGCGTGTGAATTCCTCTTTTGATTTGCACGATTTGAATTGAATTTGTTGCCATTTATATCCTTGTGTTGCCTTAAATGAAATGATTCCCTTGATATAAAAACTGCCAGTGATTTACTATGAATCCTTGCGTGATTGTTCAAAAAAGATTTGTTGCCCCATGTTGTCTCGATTAAAAACATTCTCCAGAAAGATGCCATTCTGTGATTTGTAGTAATGAATTGTCTTGCCATTTAAGAGCTTGCCAATTTTGATTTCTGGAAAGATTATTGCCTATCTGATTTAATATCTATACTGCTTTTAAAAACTAGAAACGATATAAATTGTTTCTTGAAATGCTTGTCTGATTTGAATCGATTTCCATAGAATTAAAAACATGCTGGATATCTGGATATGAGAAGTTTCTCAAAAAAATGTTTTTCCAAAAATAAGTTTGATCCTTTGTAAAACAGGAAAGAAGTGAAATCTCTGCTTTGATTTATGCATTCCCATGTATGAGCATCACTGGAAACATTTTACCAAAGATCTTCTTGCCTAAAATTGATACTACAATTTCTGGAATTAAATGAATTTATAACATGCCTTCATTTCTGCAAACATTTCATTTCCATATACTGATTTGTACTGCATCATGAATGCATTTGAAAACTGGGAATGTTTGAAATGGTTTTTATTCTGGAAAGTCATGAATTTAACATTTGCCACAAACTTGATTTTCCAATTCATGAAACTCTAATTATTGTTGGAAATAAAAAATCTTTGATTGCTCTCATTTCAGGAATCTGTTTAAAAACTGACTAAATACTGAACCATGAATTTCTTGAGCATTTCTTTAAGTAGATTTGCAATTTTTCCTTTCGTACATATATGAATTGATAGCTGAGATTCAGGAGTTTCTGATTTTGATCACTAGAAAACAATAACTGATTTTCCATACATGAATTGCTATTCTTTGATGTTCATTCTGGGTTGAACCTTGCTGCTTATTTGTAAATGCTGAATAACATGTTTTTTTTTTGACTTGCCACTTTCATTTTTGCTTTGACATGGTTTGCACCATTCATCTATTCCTGCAAGCTTGTGAACACTTTGCTCTTGAACTCGAGGTTGTGATAGGCCATATTAAAGCTGCTTTGTTACATGCACTTGCACCATGTTGTCTCTACCGTTTTGCTCTTTGTTGTGTTATTACAGTTCGACTAGTTCATGCTTATTTGGACTGGCTTTGTTGTGTTGATGTAGTTGATCTGAAAATGTATTTGGCACGTAAAAAAACTGTCTTGTACCCTTGGTTTTGCTTGTTGAACCATGAATACTTGCTGTTGCATCATTTACTACTGCTGTGTGATCATATTTATGCATTGCTGAACTGTTTTTGTGCCATTTGACTTTGAGGTTTTGCTGAAACTTGTTTGTGCACTTTGACTTTTTCATTTGCTGGCTTGCATACATTTTCTTGTGCTCGGCCATATTGGAAGTTTGAACATTTCTTGCAACTCTTTTATTTCATTGTTGTGCACTGAGTCGAGATGGTCCACGTGGCTACTCCTCAGTTGCTCGCTGATTGGCGAGGCAATGCACACGTGTATAATTATACACGTGTGTATTTGCAGTTGATCAGAGAATTTCCTGTCCCTGTACATATATAAATTGTCTGTCTAGACACAGATGAATCAGATCAAGTCATGAAAAATGATGAGAAACACACCAGAAAACTGAGGCAAATAAAATTTTAAAAATAAAATTCAAATCTGCATGTATTCAGTTTTTATTTCTATTGCAGTGTACTGTGTGCGTGTTTCATGTGTGACAGGTAAACATGAAGACTGGACTGACAGAGCTGGACTGGCAGAGCTGTGAAAACTAGACTGACATTGAAGACTGTGAAGATAGAAGATAGAAAATTTAGAGCACGAACAGTGTCAGTGAATGTCAGTACAAGTGTCTGTATATGAATATGAGTCTGTATAACCAAGCGTGGGTGATGTAGAGAGAAACTGTATGTTAAATTGAGTGTATTGAAATGAATATCAGTGATGTACAAATAGTGGAGTATAAAATTTGTATTGTTTAAATTTTGAAATAAAATATTCTATTCAAAAAAAAATACTGTGTGAATTTTGTACAGTCGTATTTTATTTGAATATAAATATTATATTCCAGTCTGTGATAAATATATGAAACAGTACAGCAACAAACACATTTAAAATAATATATATTTGGTTGTTATCACCAAACAAAAATCATGTAATTGTGTATACAAAAATCATATATATTTGGTTGTTATCACCAAACAAAAATCATATAATTGTGTATACAACACCATTATATACAACAATCTCCCCCTTTTGATGATGGCAAATAAATATTAAGATTTGAATCCAATGAATGTGTTTGATAGTGAAGAACTGAACTCCCCCTATTTGAATGTTCCCCCTATAACAGAAACTCCCCCTATAACTATGCATGAGTGAAAAAAATGAATGATATTGAATTTTCAAAATTAAAATATTTATAAAGTATTTACTCATAAATCAAAATCTCAACCCATTCTCCCCCATTTGTTATCATTAAAAGGATTCAGAATTTGAAATACAGATGAAAAGTGACTAATAAATAGAATATCAGCATAAGAGGAAGACCAGTCATCATAAATTTCAATCAGTCAAACAAAAATCATAATATTCTGAGAATATGTGGCATATTTCACATTTTTAGAGAATGAAGGATGTACGATGAATTTCATACGTAATGGAGAGAGTTTTAAAAACAAATCATTTCCAATTATTTTCAAAAGAATTTTATAAAATTGAGCACAAAAACAATGATGGATTTGGACCATGATTAATAATTCAATTTAAGTGAGAACATCGTATAATCTCAAATCCCAATAACTATCAATCAACAAATCATAATACATCATAAAATATCAACACATTTCACAGATTAGAAAGATGGATTGATAGGCTGGTTTTTATACACCAAGGAGGATTTTAGTTTAATTTCAATTTAGCATTTTATTTATTTATTTAAGAGCACACTGACCATGCATAACCAGAGCTTGGATTTTTAAATGAGGTCAGTCGCAGCTTAAATTATAAGTTGTCTCATAACCATGCATTACCAGAGCTTGGATTTTTAAATGAGGTTAGAGACACACTTATGAATTAATTATATTTATTATTTTCAACTTTAAAACGAAAAACTCCTCGTTATATAAAACCAATATGAATGATAGAAAAGTGGTAGGTACAGAAATGGACTGTGAAATAAATTTCTAAATTAATTATATTATGAAATATGATCAACTATACCGAGATCATTGAAAAAATTCAATTGTCACTAATTCTGAATAATAACATAACCACAATTCCATCACAAATATTTTCACTGTTTATCCAAGATGGTTTTTTTTTTCTTTTTAAAAAATTTGACTCTCCACATTTATATAAAATTATCATGGATGGTAGATAAAGGAGATGGTCGTGAAATAATTGCCAGTTCAAAGATATTATAATCAATGTTCAACCATCATGAAAAAATAGAATCTCCTCTTGTTGTGAAATATACTACAGTCATGATTCATCAATTTCAAAATCTGATAAATTTTTTGATGAATTATAAATACAGTTCAATTTGGATATTGATTTCAATTTCTGAATGAATAATCAATAAATAATTTAAAATTGAAAAACAATTACAAGAGGAATATGAAGATCTATACATGCCAAGAGGGATAAATTTGTAGAAGGCAAAAAAATTGCGTAGATGTATACAGGGTGAAGATTAGAATCTAAGTACAGATGAGTGAGACAAATATAAGGCATTCTGATACCACTTGGTGTCCTTATTAATGAGGATTGTAACAAAACACCGAAGACAAATAAGAGTATCACAGTTAAAAGAAATTTAATCACAAGACCCTAGCAGACAAGACAAGATGATGGTCACAAAAAATATTTCATGATCCCAGATTAAAAAAATATACTTTATTTTAAATCATTTGAAGAAATGTGAAAGTATTAGGATTTAACGAATTAATCACACCAGGTTATATTTTAGATTCAAAAATTATGTGTGAGATTCAATAAATCAATAATTTCAAATGATTTCAAAGAAAAATATATTCAAATAATCATGAAATAACAGTGATATTTACAACCATATTTTCAAAAAAAAATTCACAAAATATTTTTGACAAGTATAAAGAATATTCAGATCATTTACATCTAATTTGAAGGATATTCATGATCAAGAAATTTTATTTGAAGTCACTTAAATTAATGTTAAGTTTTGAGATATATTGAATCAATCACACAAGATTGATAATTTCAAATTTAAGAAGTGTGTGATATTCAAAATATCAAGGAGTTCAAATGATTTCAAACAAATAATTTTCAACCATACAGATCACGAATATAAAATAAATTTCAAGATGTATCACTGAAATTCAGTACAATTCAAAATATCCAAGCCAATCTGAAAAATAATGAAATTATCACAACTGATTAATAGCAGAGTGCTGTAATGAGTACATTATTTCAAGCTTCTCTGAAATGAATTTAGAAGAAACTCAAAACAGCAAAGGTGTGTGAAATTCCATTTAATTTTCAGATTTTCAAAAATTTAGAATTCAAATCAACAGTTTTCAGGATATGACAAAAATACATCAACACGGTTATGAATTCATAAAACAGAAAATAAACTTCAAAAACAATTGCAGATATTTACAACTTTAAATTCAATATCTGGAAATAATTAAAACATCAGAGTTCTATTCAACTAAAGCGAATTTCCAGAAAATATGAGTTCTACAATTAGAAGTTTAATGAAGCCCGAAAAGTTACAAAGATATGACAGTGACAAATCAAAACAGATAAAACAAAGAAAAATAAACAGAAGGGACAGAAGGAGAAATAAACAAAGAAAAAAAGAATAGAGAATATTTACAAAGGTGAGTTTAGAGATCATACCAGAATCCAATGTAAATCAGAATCTCTCACTCAACAAATCTTGGCCAAGGAACTGTAAAGAATAAAGAAATATAGACTTGCTTGATTTCAAATCTCTTTTTAGCAAAGTAGTTCCTCAGCCTCTTCCGGTACCTAACAGTTTATAAAATTGAGTGGTCTAACAAAATTTACAAAACCACTCACAGTTTTATTCACACATTTTGGTACCCATACTTGTTTATACAACAACCCATCTGAATTTATCTTTGTGCCTTTAGGAACCCAAAATTGTTTCACTCTATTTCTTTTTGGGATCCAAAATGAATTATTATAAAACAAATTCACACCTCGATTACGATTTAAAAAACCTTTGAAATTATCAGAATTTAAAATTTTAAGTCGATTCTTTTCAAAGAAGTTTGTAGGATTTTTAAAATCACAAAAATTCAATTTTTTTAAAACCACTTGTTTTTTCAAAACCAAGACCTCGTTTATGTCCAACAGAAAACTGGTTTTTTAACAACATATTCAAAGATTTTTCACTATCAGAAAATTTAGTCAAAGTAGACTCTAGTTGTTGAATTTTAAATTTAAGATCACCGTTCTCTTTTATTAAATTTGAACGATGGTGACCAGTGATCTTTCTTTTAGCGTCATATTGTTTCAAAACCAAATTTTCAGATTCAAGTAATTTGATTTTGGTCTTGGATTCGAAAATTTAAGATTCAAATTTAATTTGCTTTTCAAATTCAAGCTTCTTGAAATTTTCAATCTCTTTTTCAATCTCATTTAAAATCAAATCACTTTTCAACAAACTTTCTTTTTCAGCAATTTCATGTTTGGAATTTTTCATGGTCTTAAAGTTGTTGAATTCTTTTGGCAAAGAATTGTTTGACTCTTTCAACTCAATCTCGTTAGCTTTTAAAATCATATTTTCTTCTTCAGGCTTTTGACTATTATTATTGAGATGAACGAGATCAGTTTTTAATTTCAAACAATTTTTACAATCAGAATCTTCAAATTTCATGACATTTTACAATTTTGATTCCAAACAGTTAATTTTGCTGGTCAACTCATGATTCCTAGATTTTAGAGATTTATTTTTCAATTTGAGTTTATCAGCAGATTTGGTTAAATCAACACAAAAATAAACCAGATCTTCATATGAGAAATTTTCTATTTCGTTGTCTGTTGAGTCTCCACTAACTGATTCATCTGAATTTTCATCTATATGACTTGACAAGCATAGATCCAAATCAGAGTTAACATTCTGGGGTTTTGAGCTGTGGTTGTCAGATCCTCCATACTTTTTATTGAGAGTATCCCAGATTTCCTGTGTAGATAAACAATGACAGATCAGATTAAACTGTTAAATACTAAGATAATCAAATATAATTTTCATAGCACGAGTATTGAAAGTAATATCTACACTGTTAAACCCATTGATAACAACATCCCAACATTTAATATTAACAGATTTTAAATAAAATTCCATTTTGGATTTCCAGTTTAAAAAATTTGTACCATCAAAAATATTTGGAATGTGACTGGACTGACTCTCTATGGACTGACAACTAGGTTTACCCATGACTCTAGAGTAAAAAATACCTGCTCTGGTACCAATTGTAGTCTCCTTCTCGAGGAACTTAATTACACCCCGGTGGCCTACAATGGCACCTCAGAGACTGATTTCACGTCCTGCCTCTCGACATGGACAACCACCCACGGACATGTAGGGATAAGAGTCACTACTTCGCCACTAGATCATAGAGCGAGAACTCCCTATCATGTTGTAACCTTATACCAGCTCTGATACCAAATGTTGGATCTAGATTAACCCGAGAGGGGGGGGGGGGTGAATAGGATTTATCACAGTTTTTAACTGAATTAAAAATTTAACGAGATAGATAATAATACATAGATCACAGAATATAGCAGAAACAGAAATGCAGAAAATAAATCACACACAGATATACCCAGCTTTGGCAAAACCCTGCCTACTGCTGCATTTCTAAGGTTTCTACTAGGTGATAGAACAGATCCCGCATACAAGACCATGTACACTCGCAAACCCTTCTCCTATTCTAACTCTACGCTCAAAACCCTAGACTGACCGATATACCCTCGATCAGATTTTCCCGTATTACAATCCCGTAACACGTAACCCTAGATTTTACAGACCTAGAAACTGATCAACAATTTTCAAAACAAAAATAAAGCAATACAACAAAGAAAAAAACCCCTTTGAAACTATATTTAAAAACTTTCTCCCCTTTGTAATAAACTTGGCTTAGCCAAGAGTAAAGTAGGCCGGCCACTTGTATTTGTTCTTGCCCGATCTCTTTCACTTAAAAATGGCGGCGGAGAAAAAGAACTGGAAATTAGGGTTTCTTCTTGATTTCTTCAAATTGCGATGTCTTCAATGTTGATGGAATTTATTCAGTGATGCTCTTAAATCATTGAATGCTTACAGTGCTTCAATTTAAGAAATTGTTGAAGATCGAAACTCAAAAATGAACTTGTGAGTATTCTCTGAATTTTGTTATTCGATTATTCTCCCTTGAATTGCTGAGTAGTTTCGATTTCTATACATATATTTTTTGCCTTTGATGAAAATGGTGTAATTATAGGATTTAGAGATCCTATTATTCTCTAATTTCACAATGAATGACTCCCTGATTATTTGCGTGTGAATTCCTCTTTTGATTTGCACGATTTGAATTGAATTTGTTGCCATTAATATCCTTGTGCTGCCTTGAATGAAATGATTCCCTTGATATAAAAACTACCAGTGATTTACTATGAATCCTTGCGTGATTGTTCAAAAAAGATTTGTTGCCCCATGTTGTCTCGATTAAAAACATTCTCCAGAAAGATGCCATTCTGTGATTTGTAGTAATGAATTCTCTTGCCATTTAAGAGCTTGCCAATTTTTATTTATGGAAAGATTATTGCCTATCTGATTTAATATCTATAATGCTTTTAAAAACTAGAAATGATATAAATTGTTTCTTGTAATGTTTGTCTGATTTGAGTCGATTTCCATAGAATTAAAAACATGCTGGATATCTGGATATGAGAAGTTTCTCAGAAAAATGTTTTCCAAAAATAAGTTTGATCCTTTGTAAAACAGGAAGGAAGTGAAATCTCTGCTTTGATTTATGCATTCCCATGTATGAGCATCACTGGAAACATTTTACCAAAGATCTTCTTGCCTAAAATTGATACAGCAATTTCTGGAATTAAATGAATTTATAACATGCCTTCATTTTTGCAACCATTTCATTTCCATATACTGATTTGTACTGCATCATGAATGCGTTTGAAAACTGGGAATGTTTGAAATGGTTTTTATTCTGGAAAGTCGAGAATTCAACATTTTCCACAAACTTGATTTTTCAATTCATGAAACTCTGATTTAATGTTGAAAATAAAAAATCTTTGATTGCTCTCATTTCAGGAATTTATTTAAAAACTGACAAAATACTGAACCATGAATTTCTTGAGCATTTCTTTAAGTAGATTTGCAATTTTTCCTTTTGTCCATATATGAATTGATAGCTGAGATTCAGGAGTTTCTGATTTTGATCACTGGAAAACAATAATTGATTTTCCATACATGAATTGCTATTCTTTGATGTTCATTCTGGGTTGAACCTTGCTGCTTATTTGTAAATGTTGAATAACATGTTTTTTTTTTTTACTTGCCACTTTCATTTTTGCTTTGACATGGTTTGCACCATTCATCTATTCCTGCAAGCTTGTGAACACTTTGCTCTTGAACTCGAGGTTGTGACAGGCCTTATTAAAGCTACTTTGTTACATGCACTTGCACCATGTTGTCTCCACTATTTTGCTCTTTGTTGTGTTATTACAGTTCGACCAGTTCATGCTTATTTGGACTGGCTTTGTTGTGTTGATGTAGTTGATCTGAAAATGTATTTGGCACATAAAAAAATTGTCTTGTACCCTTGGTTTTGCTTGTTGAACCATGAATACTTGCTGTTGCATCATTCATTATTGCTATGTGATCATATTTGTGCATTGCTGGACTGTTTTTGTGCCATTTGACTTTGAGGTTTTGCTGAAACTTGTTTGTGCACTTTGACTTTTTCATTTGCTGTCTTGCATACATTTTCTTGTGCTCAGCCATATTGGAAGTTTGAACATTCTTGCGACTCTTTTATTTCACTGTTGTGCATTGAGTCGAGATGGTCCACGTGGCTACTCCTCAGTTGCTCGCTGATTGGCGAGGCAATGCTCACGTGTATAATTATACACGTGTGTATTTGCAGTCGATCAGAGAATTTCCTATCCCTGTACATATATAAATTGTCTGTCTAGACACAGATGAATCAGATCAAGTCTTGAAAAATGATGAGAAACACACCAGAAAACTGAGGCAAATAAAATTTTAAAAATAAAATTCAAATCTGCATGTATTCAGTTTTTATTTCTATTACAGTGTACTGTGTGCGTGTTTCATGTGTGACAGGTAAACATGAAGATTGGACTGACAGAGCTAGACTGGCAAAGCTGTGAAAACTGGACTGACAGTGAAGACTGTGAAGACAGAAGATAGAAAATTTAGAACAAGAACAGTGTCAGTGAATGTCAGTACAAGTGTCTGTATATGAATATGAGTCTGTATAACCAAGCGTGAGTGATGTAGAGAGAAACTGTATGTTAAATTGAGTGTATTGAAAAGAATACCAGTGATGTACAAATAGTGAAGTATAAAATTTGTACTGTTTAAATTTTGAAATAAAATATTCTATTCAAAAAAAATACTATGTGAATTTTGTACAGTCGTATTTTATTTGGGGATTTTTCCCACAAGGACAAACTCATCCAAAAACTTGCCCAAAAGGACAAGAGCCCAAAAACTTGCCCAAAAGGACAAGTTTTAGTGCAAATGGTGGAATTCAGGGGGGTCCCACCTTTTTCCACTTTGCACTAAAACTTGTCCTTTTGAGCAAGTTTTTTACCTCTTGTCCTTTTGAGCAATTTTTTTGGTAATTTTGTCCTTCACAATTTTTTCCTGTATTTGTATTATATTCCAGTCTGTGATAAATATATGAAACAGTACAGCAACAAACAAATTTAAAATAATATATATTTGGTTGTTATCACCAAACCAAAATCATATAATTGTGTATACAAAAATCATATATATTTGGTTGTTATCACCAAACAAAAATCATATAATTGTGTATACAACACCGTTATATACAACATAACTAACATGGATTTGGACGACAAATTTTACGCATAACCCAACTGCACAAATAATATTCAGTATTTGTTGGTTGAATCCCTACACGGGTATTGGAATGATATTTGACGTACACTAATCCCAATTGTTTAGTTGTATGTCAATCGATTGGTTGACAGACTGTTGTAAGCGTTAATTATTTATATTTAATGCTTATGCAGTTGTGTAATGCACTCTGGATGATTGTTGATTGAGTATCATTATTGTTGTGTACATGTGATGTATGAAATCCATATAAATAAATTATATGGTAATTGACTAGGTCTGATTCCAATTCAGGAAGAACGAATATTTAAAAATAACGAATATTTAAAAATAATATTCAGTAAAGGATTAAAATGTGAATTTGATGTTCGATTTTGGATGGACACGAAAATATTGAAATATGTGAAGCCTTGTTGATTAGATTTGCGCCATTTTAATGCAAATGATATTTATATCAATTATATTCATTTTTATATTGAATATCAAAAAGGAAATTATTTCAAAATCCGATATTTTGAAAATATTATCATTTAAATATTATAACGATAAGGAGTATTCAATTTTGATTTAAAATTGAAATGAAAGTGGGAATCGTTTTTAAAACGAATTTATAAAATATGTTTTGAGAAAAATATATATTATATTATATATATATATCAATGGCTTGAATAGAACATGCCGCGTTGCGACCGTTCGCGAATTTCGACCATTGACTTCGAATTGACATTATAGGAGATTCGACCGTCGGATTCTCCTAAAACCGGAACCGTTGGGTTTGTATAGGAAAGAGCTTTCCAATGAATATAAAAGATTTAAATTTGAATAGTTGGATTTTGAATTATGTCCAAATCAATTTGGAAAAGGTCGCTATGGATGCAGTTCAGTGGCCGTTATTGGAAACCGACTATACAGGCCTTGATAAATTTATTAAAAATATTAAAAATTTGTGTAAAATCATAATAAATGATTTGGAAAGATTTTGGATGAAAAATTCCATGTTTATAAAGATAAAAATATATTTTTATCAAAATGAACTAGTTATTAACTAGATTTGAAATCCAATAATTTCTAAAAAAAATAAATTGGATTTATAAAGGGTTTTAATAAAACCAGAAATTTCCGATATATAAATTGGAATGGATTTGAACAGAAATCATCTTCAGGAGATTTCAATATTGGATTCCATGACTATACGGATATTGTGGAGGAATTTGTAAGATAGATATATATTGTTATTCTCCATACGAAATGTGTTGGTTTCAGAATTGGATATTGAATATAAGCCGATATAATTTCTGTTTAGAGCCTTGTATTTAATATCAAGTGTGATTTTGGGTTTGTCTTGAATGGTGTCTTCAATAACACTGTTCTTAAACCCGTCTGAAAGGAATACATCTTTTAATTAAGGTTATTAAAGTTTCCAGTTATATTTAGTAAATTGGAATAAAATGGAATGTGAATTGGGTTTATCGTGAACTGTGTTTTAACAACATTCGTTCTTTAACCCGATTAACAGTGAAATGTGATTTGGAATATATAAATCTTTTATTAAGATTTAATGGAAATTTTCCAAAGTAAAGTTTTCCAATTTAATATATTAAATTGGAATTGAATGGGATTAGATTTGGTAACAATCGAAGTGAGCTTCTGTGGAGGAAGACTGGTACTATATATGGAATTTAAAAGGCTTTTCCGTTATTCCAACAATATTATTAGTTGGATATAGAAATTTATATCGATTATGTATTGATCTATTTTTCGTGAAGATTCCATAGTTAATGAAATGTGATTTTGGGTTTATCGTGAACTGTGTTTTAAACAACATTGGTTCTTTAGCCCAGTTAAATACAGGATTACATGTCTAACATTATATTTCGAACTGTATTTTTGATCTCTATTAAATATATATCTATTTGGTGGTAGTTAATTTATTCTCTTGCTTAACACCCTTCTCTGAGACGTATGAGCTTAGAGGTTATATATTGGAAGAAATCAGTAGTACGGTGCAGATTGTCGATGTGGCATGTTTGTGTTTCAAAAGTTAAATAATCATTAATTAATGATTGTTGGAAGATTAAAACTAAGTGGAGTTTTAATGAATCATTAATTAGATTGAAATGTGAATGTGATAATTTAAATTATCAAATCTGAGGAGATGATCAAAAATGGAGTACCACCAGTTTTGCTCCAAACGATAGTTAAATCTTTAATTAGATTTGAACATAAAATGGTAATTAATTTTATCGATAACACCATGGTGTTAGATATGGAGTATTACCTATTTTGCTCCATGGGATGAATAGGTTGGGGTTGGGAAATTAAACAAATGATTACTTCGCTAAGATGCGCTAATCCCGACAAGTTTGGAAAACCTTAATTTGGTTTTGGATTGATATCCAAAGGAAGATTAACGAATAAATTTAAAAGAATTTATCTTTGATAAAATTAATGGGAACCTTTCCCTAAAGATGTGAATATTTGAATAAAAGATTATTCTGAATTAGAATGTGGCATATGTTGTCTTTTTATAGCACTTATTTATAAGATACGCGAGTTATTCGAAAAGATTGGGTTTATCCCATTTTGAATAATTGATACGACGATAAGTCGACGATGAAGACGGTGGTTGAAGACTGTAGATCTTCACATCGTTTGGATAATTATTGATGTCTTAATTCGGATGTACACCCAAAACATGGTAATAAGTAGTGATCGTTCAGACATACTTGGAGATCGACCGGATATGCGAGGACCTCTCTCCTGTATTGGACATGTGGGACGAGGAACAAGGTGCTTCTGGTTTTGTTCAGACCCAGAATGGACTTGTAAACGATTGTGTGTCTGACATTGGATTTCCTTCTGCATAATCGATTTCTATTAGATATATATCTGTTTGGTGGCGGAGAATTTATTCTCTTACTTAACGCATTTCTCTGAGATGTATGAGCTTAGAGGTTATATATTTACAGACATCAGTTGCATGGTGTGAATTGTCAGTGTGGCATGCTAAGATGAAAATGATCAAGGTTTTTGTTGAAAAAAAGAGTCTTGTGGTTGATGATCAAACCACAGCTTTAATTAGCATAGCTTTGTGTATAGCGTTAATTCGCGAGCCTCACAACCCGGTATGGGCCAAAAACGGGATAGGACCCCAGGGAGGACATGTGTTTCCTTCTAGCTAGGAGTGGTGTCATGGTATGGCACCCAGACACTTTACTCATGTGGATGTTGCATATTATTTGATGGATACGAGGTACCTCGGATTTGAGTCCCATGTTGCTCTTGTGATGGTCGACATACTGACCCGATTTATGCCCCATAGGGCGGGGAAACGTATTTGTTAGGAATTACTAATCCTCAAACGTAAGAGAGGACCGGCCCTGGCGTTCCTAGGTGTAGTTGCGGCTATATCCTGAGACTCGGGCTAGACAGTCTCGAATTCGTTAAGGACGATCCCCTGCCTTGGTTCATGACGGAAATCCGATTTCCAATACGTGACATTTCGGTTTTAATTGCATAACTAGTATAGCGACATAGTAGCATGTGATACTATGATGTCTACGATTAATACATTTATATTTGAAGTTATTTTGACACTATATACTTATAGTAATATCAAAATGATTTGTTCTAGACGTACCAAGCATTTTTGGCTATTATAAGGTAAAACTCTATCCCCTGGCTTGCGTTGCATTATGTGTTGGGACCTGAGTCTTATAATAGCTTATTTTTTCAAAAAGCATGGCGCTGTTTGTTTTATGCACTGGTATTCTTGGGGGAAACACGTTCCGTGTTATATGGCATGGTCCCTTGATTTACTTTATTTTCAAAGTAAAGTTTTAAATATCTGTTTTAGTTCTCATACCAGTCCCATGACTGACTCAGAGTTTATTGTTTCTACCTAAACTCTGGGTGTCCTTATTTTCTACACGGGCAACTAGTAGTTTTGGTTTTGCATATTTCTATTTTACAGAATCCTGGATTTACAGCTAGAGCAATATTCGGAAAGCTCTGTATCCGAGTAATTCTTTCAGTTCTGTTATGTATTATTTTTCTGTTGCATTATAATTTAAATCTTTGATATTTATCAAATGTATATTTTTTATTTATACTCTATTACGTTCTTGTACCCTGATGTAATTATTGTAATAGCAATGAAATGTTCTTCTGTTGGCGTTCTGATTTATCGTGTTCTCAACTCAACCCGGGCTTTCCCTTACGGGTGAGTTTGGGCCGTTTCAGCGTAGTATTATAGCTTTGGTTTACAGAGCTCGAGAACAAGACACATTAGAACCGATCAAAAGTATTCATTAGAGATTGGATTAGTAATATCCAATGAGAATGACTTGTTAGAAATGAGATCAGTAGTATCCTAGAATGAGTTTCAAAGAGTGCTATTTTTAAAATAAAAATGAAAACAAATTTTGTTTTGAAAATTTTATCTATTATTCATATTTGAGTAATTTATTATGAATTTATTTTGAACTATCGGGTATAAGTAGACTTTGCGTATAAGCCTTGCAAACGTGTATGTGAAGCCTCAAATATACTGGGCAGATATAGAATCACACTCTAGTTGCCCGGAGATGATTCCGATGATTGAGATCTCATCATCAACATTTATGGTCGAGTTTCAAAAGTGGGATATCTATATATTTCTAATTGACTGATGTGAGAACCAAAACTTAATTAGAGTTTATTGTTGTGATTTGGCACTAAAAATATGATTTTTGAGAATATATTAAAGTTATATGATTGAAAATTTAATTGACAAATAGATTGATGGTTATGTTGTTTGATTATTAGTTTGATTAATAAAGATATTGGAATAATAAAACCAATAAGAGAAGGAAAGGTAAAATTTAGCCAAATTGAATTTATTATTGAACTGAATTGGAAATTGATTGAAATTGCATATATGTACATGTATATATATTGAACATGTCATAGCATGGAAGCTAAGAAGAGGAATAAAATTGTATGCTCAACAAACAGGTACATAATTACTGTATTTCTTGGGTTTTGATGATTTTATGAGCCGATTGGATTTTTCTTTTGCATTGATGAAGGCCCTATGAGGCTAGTTGCGGTTTTAAATATCAACCTGTACAAAGGAGGTTATGGAGAAAATTTTCGAAAATTTAGGCTGTTAGCCAAATTTTTGAGAAACTAGAAAATTCTTAGAGACTGAAAAATTGAAGATTGAAAGCCAGAATGAAAATTGAGTTGGTTGGCTAAACAACTTTCAGCTCCATTCCTTTTTGAGGACAAAAAGATTTTAAGTGGGGGAGATTGCAACAAACCGGATTTTCAGAACCAATTTAGAATTTTTATTTTAGCTATTCTAATGGATTTTGGATATTTAAAATGATTTATTTTAAATAATAATGACTAAAACTTTACTTTAATCGAAGTTAGAATGTATAAATTTATTTTAATTATAAAACGAGCCTGAAATGGCGCGGTAGTTTGAAAATTTTGATTTCAAATTTCAAATGAATGTATATGATTCAAAATAAATCGGATTTTGGTAAAACCAGAAATATTAGAATCTGTTTAATAATATCTTTCTAACGAATGTGAAAAATTGAGATTTCATAAAATAAACTGAAAGTTATTTCCAGTTCAAATTCAAAATAGTCGCTATGATATATATTTTAATTAAATATATATCCCTTAAAAATAGCCATTTTGCAAACGACCTCTGTTTTCGACGAAACCACTACTGTTGGATCCAGAATGTCAAATTATTACTATATTTCAAATTTCATAATTTTTATAATTAATATGTTAGCGCGATGAATTTAAACGCGTTTAGTAATTTCAGTTGAATTTAATAGACGGAAAATGACCATTTTTCAAACGGTCTCCAAATTCGATGAAATTAGTTTTCTTAGGACTGTATCATCAAAACACAGCTAGATTTATTTTTCTGGAATTTTTGGAGCCAGTATGTGGCCCCGATAAATTAAAATGTAAATTGAAATCAATTTTGAATGTTAAATTAATTTATATCTTAATTTTGATGAAAACTGATCATAAAAGTCAAATTGGCTTACGGGACATATCCCTTTGTGTCTGGAATGGGGGTATTTTGGGGGGGGGGGGGACGACAGTCGTTGGGTTCGAATTAAAAACTAACTTTTTGGAATTAAATTAAATATTAAAATATAATTATAAAGTCACCCCTTTCCTTCCTTCCCTGTCGTTCATTCAATAGAGAAAAAAAACGAAAACCCATCATCGCTCTAGCTTTTCCCAACCCCGCGCCGCCACAACCCCCCCCCCTCGTCGACAATCCCCCTTCTCGCGCGGTCAACCCCCTCTTCCTCCTATCTCCTTTAAACCCTAGACCCCCCCCAAATTGACCACCCCTAGCCTCACCACCGTTGTCGCACCCCCTACCGCCACCCACGACCCCCTGCGCCTCTCCTCCAACCATCACTCCGGCCTGTGCCCCACCTCAAATAAAAAACCGATTTTTATATATTCTTAATTTTGCAAATAACACCCTCAGCTTCCACAGGCCATATCTCCCCAACCAAGTGCTTCTGGCTAAAACTCCACAGTACCAAAATCAAAGAGCACAATTTTCTCATCGGTTTGAGTATATGGAAGTCATATTATGGATTGCGGAGTTGTTCAGAAAACGCGTCCAAAGTTTGCTATCCAAATACTGTCTTTTCGTGATTTCCGGCGAAATGGAGCATTTTCGAGAAAAAGTCCATTAGGCAAAAGTTGGGCGGAATGGCGCGCTTAAGCTAGAAAGAAAGACGGCGTGAAGATAGGAGCTCGTTTGAAAAGTCTGGAATCAGAACAACAAATCAAAGCATCAGAAAACAACAGCGGAGTGGATCCCAGTGTGAGAATACATTCTCACTTAAATTATTTTACAGTTAAAAATATTTTAGGTTGTAGACGGGGCTTAGTAGCCCCTGACACTATTTATTGTACAAACCATGGTTGTTTGTTTGGATTGTATTGTGGAAATTTGGATTGTGGTTGTAAAATTGATTGTGGGATTGTTTGGATTGATTCTGATTATTATGTATGGCGCGAGCCATTATCAGAAGAGGGGTAATGCTAGACATTACTCCGGTTATAATATCACGTTGTTATAATGTCGAAATTTTCTGAAATAAATATTTTTCATTAAAAATACAATTTTTAATGTGTATATGAACTGTATAAAATATTCATGTGTTGAATAGAATTTTTAAACAACAAAAATATCACTTTTATTGAATAAATGATCTATATAAAATAGTCAAGTGTTGAAATAAATATTTTATCATTAAAAATATAATTTTTAATGTATATATAAACAACATAAAATTCTCCTGAAATTAAATAAATATTCGTTTACAAATCGGACGATTTGTTTATGTACACTCATTTAACTAACATGGATTGGGACGATAAATTTTACACATAACCCAACTGCACAAATAATATTCAGCATTTGTTGGTTGAAACCCCACACGGGTATTGAGATGATATTTGACGTACACTAATCTCAACTGTTAGTTGTATGTCAATCGATTGGTTGACAGACTGTTGTAAGCATTAATTATTTATATTTAATGCTTATGTAGTTGTGTAATGCACTCTGGATGATGGTTGATTGAGTATCATTATTTACATGCGATGTATGAAATCCATATAAATAAATTATATGGTAATTGATTGGGTATGGTTCCAATTTAGGAAGAACGAATATTTTATTTTTATTTTTGAAAATAGGTTCACTTTATTTCTACCAAAAGACAGTACATAAAAAAGGTTTAGCATACTAACCTTTACATATGAAAAAAGAAAATAAAAGAAACATACAAGTAACTAGAAAAGAAAAAAAATATAAACCAGCCCATAAAGATGCCTTCATCTCTCTTTGAATGAAAAATGCATTATCCCCGAGCCAACATATTGGAACATTCAATATTCATCTCCCTATTTTCAACATATATCAGAACTGAAAGCTGAAATAATCTCATCAGAATCTTCCTTCATCAGATAGGTGCACTTCTTGGGCAAGTGCCATCCCATTTTATAAGATGATGAAGGATCAATACTAATGCTAAGCCGTCTTCATGTAGAATTAAAACTATTTCTGATCACAAGTTCATATTCCTAATCATCCCAGCCATCTAAGCAATCCTACCGACCTCACAATATGTAGACATCATCCAAAACCATGAAATCCCAAAATATGTTCAACTCCAATCACTAGGTCTGGTTGATGATTCACAAACCCCTATGAATCAATCCTTGTGCTAGAATTAACAGTTTGATATGAGGATTTCAAAACAATACAAATGTCTCTGTATAACAATAACCGATCATGCACTAGATGGAAAAAATATAATATATGAAATTGGAAGAAACAACACCTAACACCTTCAATCAAATCAGATTCTCATCCATAATCCACTAGATGAATTCATTATAGATCTACTAACTGAAAGGATTTCGGGAACCATAAACAGAACAGAGGAATATCGTGAAGAAGATAAACTGAATAAACTGTTGATCAAATTCTTCTGGAAATAGGATATGGATGTAATGGCTTTCGATTTGCTGAAATAATATTATCTCTTAAACCACTGCAATCGACCTTTATTCATATAATATCCCTAAAACCATCTATAGGAACATATCAATATTTAAAACACATCCTTCAAATTCATCAACGGGTTCATATGATTTTGAATATTGTGCAAAATACCGAATAAAGCATAAATAGGATGATAACAGAAGACACAAAATATGGAATCAAAGTACGGATTTCTAATTTCTTAGTGCCCATATACATCTGCTAGTCATCGCATAGAAGGATTTGAGGATTATAACATTCTAAGGAGGTTAACATGAAGAGTAAAAAGCTTCCATAAATCAGTAGACCAGAATCTTTTATACAACTTATATAAATTCTTCAAGCAGGGTAAACCATAAGAACCAAAACCAAAATAACCAGAATCCATGTACCCTGGGCCAAAACAT
This sequence comes from Allium sativum, assembly GCA_030737875.1. Classification (NCBI taxonomy): domain Eukaryota; kingdom Viridiplantae; phylum Streptophyta; class Magnoliopsida; order Asparagales; family Amaryllidaceae; genus Allium; species Allium sativum. Next base: position 252,876,933 of record CM060919.1, read on the forward strand.
AGAATCTTACCCAATAAAACCCAAACTCAAGATAGCTCGATAACGACAAATCGGTTAGAGAACTTGGATCTGAGGCGAATCAGATGCACCAGCAATGCTGAATCCCAAATTAACGATGTCATGATAATCCATAACCAAACCAGTAAGATCCAAAATTATTGGGCAAGTGGAAGTCGAATAAACCTTAAGGTTGAATAGATCCGGAACTTTGATTAGATTAGCATTAGAAGGTGAAGATAGAATCAGAGAGTGAGATGAAAAGTTTGCTTTATCTCTGATTCGATAAACATTGACGCTTAGTAGCAATCGCAAAGCGATTATGGGATTAGTGTTAAAAAGGTGAAAAGAAAATCTTCAAATCTGAAATAAGATGTGTTAACCTCGTTATGAAAACGCGGTTCAAAATTATGAAGTACGTACGAACGTTGACACACGACTTCACTTAGTCTGTGATTTCATTTCGCTCGTGCTTCAGTTAGCTCGCGCCTTTGGTTGGGTCGCATTCCAGAAGCTTTACCTCGTCCGCTGTTTCGGTTGTATGGTCACGAAAGACTTAGCTTGTTGGCATCAATACATCAGCATATGCTTTAGCTCGCACACATATTTTAGGTCATTCTGACTTGTTGTCCGTTAAATACTTGAGACAATGTGACTGCAAGCGTGGATGGATCGTTTCAGCTAGCAACAATCAGATCGTGGATGATATATGCACTTAGCTTGTTAGTGGAATTAAGTCGCATACACTAAATCGGCTCGTTCCTGAACAGTTGAGACAAGTTGTTCATCCAAATTCAATAATGCAGCACCGTAGTTAGCTCGTCAAAAACCATTTAGGTCATTTGCGTTGCATCATATTCAAGGAGAGGCCACGTCAGCTAAAAAGCATCTTGGTGGAGTTCCTTTGGATTGTTAAGCCCCTTTAAGCTGCTGTTCCATCATCAATTTGGGTCGTTAGTACGACCTACATTACCTAAAGGGCAAGGAATGTGATATGAACACATAAAAGTTTAGCTTAATATAACAATACAACTCGCGAGGACAACTTATGAATACAAGTATGTTGAATAAGTATGATAGGAAACTGCATAGCTCATATTTGACACGTGGAACTCATGCAACATGGATCATCTTATTCATGGGAAGAATATAAGTTAGGTCGCGGCCAATATTTAGGTCGATAAGACCAAATGGACCTCTCTGGTCGTCATGTATATGACAGAAGCATGGGTCGCTGAAACCATACAACTCTCTTAGGCCGCTACTAATATCCTCAAAAGCCTTGGACCATTCAATACATTTCAGTATTTTTATTCTGTACAGATCTTTGGATCGCAAACCGGGGAACACTCAGTAGTCATTTAAGTGGTGTGCGTGATGTATAAATCCTGGACCATATACCATACATGTAACACCCCGTAAATTTAAATATTAAAGTTAACAAATTAAAGAATACTTAATTTCAAAAGTAAGAATAAAGGGAAACGAGTTACACCATTGTGTTCGTCTCTGAATTCTGGTTGAGATAGAGTCCGAGTTTGCGTAAATTGGACTTCGTATGAAGAAGTTATGGCTGTCAGAAGTTTCCAGAAATTCAAATTTAAATTCAAAAACGAATTCAGACTCAGAACTGGGCAGGGCGATAAATTTCCCGCCCAAGGCCAGGTCTACCTGGGGGTCGACTTAGTGTCGACCTCCTCCATAAAGGTCGACCTTAGTGTCGACCTGGGGGTCGACCTGCCCCCCCGGGCAGATCTGAAAGATGACGATCTTGTGACTCAGTGCTGAGTCATTTGGGCTGAGGTGTCACCCTATCTTGGCTAGATGGTCTTGATTGATTCTAGGTTGATCGGATGGCCTAAATTAATCCTAAATTCTATATAAACACATGTAGACTCAAACCCTAAAACCAAATAAAAATTAGAACCATGGCCGTCATGCTATCACCTTGCAACCTAGAGTAGTCGCCACCAACTAGAGGGAAAGTGAAGCTAATTAACTCAATTCAACTCAAAATTTATAACAACAACAACAACGAATTTGTCTACTTCAAAGGCGTGCTAAATCAATTTCAGAACTCAGATTCCAGAACTCAAGACCTTCTTTGAGTTGTGAGTTCAATATCTTTAATAAGATAATTAATAAGTTAATAAGGTTAAGTTATAAATTGGGTTACATGGCTTTGTTTGTGAGACAGTGGAAAAATGTGATATTTTGTGAATATATGCTAGTTTTTCATAATGATAGTTTTGTTGTGGATCCCTTTTCATATGCCAAATCACTTATGTTCGACTTGATTCACGTTTGATATCATTTCATATGCAAGTTTGGGTGTAGATTATATGCTAGTTTCTACATGAATTTTACACAAGTTTACATGTGAATCAAATAAAGTGACTATATGCAATTTTAGGTAGAAATTGGATTCACGTATATGCAAGTTTACACCTTTAGATTTAGATCTATGATGTACATTGTTTTATGCAAGTTTATGACTATGGCCTAAAACTATATTATATATATGCAAGTTTACACCTTTGGATTTAGATCTATAGTTTTATGTAAGTTTGTGATTATAGCCTATGCAAGTTTTGGATGAAAATTATATTACATATATGCAAGCTCACACCTTTAGGCCTATGTTTAGATTCATGACAATAACAAGTTTATGCAAGTTATGTTGTAATCCTTATTTGCAAGATTAGATCCATTTTGTGTGTTATGCAAATTTGCGATGTTTTCTCCCATTTATGAGTTAGACTAATTGTTAGTCTAATATACATATATGTCATGATAAACGAACGAACAACGTGGGGACGATGGGGGTAATATTGAATATACACATATTGAGAATTGGTATAATGGCCTTGAAAAAGGCATATAATTAAATTAAGACATTAATTGGAAAAATTGGCATTGATGGACATAATTGAGACAATTATGGACATAAGTATATTTGGAATTTATTTACAAATTTTGAATAGGGATATTAATCCACTTTGGGGTTAAATAAAGATGTGTAATAATAAACCGCCTAAGACACGAGGTTAGACTCGTTTATGGTGTAAGACTGCCCGGACCCGCCCGACTAATCCAGCAGCCACAAATGCCAGTCTAATGTGAGAAGTCGAAGGCATGAATTAAATGCGTAACAGTTGTAAAGACATGAGGTCCGACTCGTTTGTGCTGTAAGACTGCCCGGACCAGCCTGGCAAATCCAGCTGCCACAAATGCCAGTCTAACGTGGGAGGTCTTTACAAGGTTACGCTATTAATGAATTAAGAAACACTTAACCAGATAAACATGTGGTGGGAAATGAGGGGTTAGGTGGGTGCCTTGAGTGGCATGTGAAAATCAAGTGGGTGCCTTGGGTGGCATGTGAAATACGATTAGATATACTTAACCAAGATTGAAACATGTAAGAAGACATGGATAAGAATGGGGTTAATTGGGGGAAAACCTTAGAGGGGACTAAGCATAGGTGGAAAGCTTGTGTCACGCATGGGGGGCCCTTTTCAAACCAGTAACCCATTAAGTATCTTTGTGGGCTCGACCCAAGTCAAGGACAGGACATGCGTACTGGATTTGATTATAAGAGGTAAAAACGGGTTAGCGGTGGCATCGCAAGTCCAACGGGGTCATATGCATGTATGGGCCCAGGCTGGTAGATAAGACGTTGTTGCATCGTGTAGGTATAAGCTGTGCATTTTGGTGGTATTAGGTTGCCACTTTGGGGGTAATACACCTCACTGTAATGCCAACACGGGTTTCTACGAGTTAGGTAGACGATCGAATAGGGGTAGTGGGTACACCTAGTGGAGACAGGGGCAGGCGACACCTATGAAGTTAGCTAGGAGTACACGAAACTACCATTATCATTATTAAGTTTGGTAGGCGGGATCAACTTTTAGGGCGTTTGGTGTGGTGCAGTGTTGTAATTATCCTATAGTGATTAGGTACGCCTTTAACGTTATCTTTGTTCATCTTATTCCCTTAATCTGCTCTGTTATACCCATTGGTTCACAGTCATTTCCTTATTTTCCAGCTTATGCCTTGTCCTAGTTACTTAATGATTATATTGTTAAAGTTATTGCACTCTCCAGACTTTATGTATGACCCCTTTGTTTCCACCTCTTTTCTTCCTTTCCTCCACAGATGCTCAGGGTGGGACTAGTACTAGTGGAGCTTGATTTGGACAGCTTTATCTCTTTCTCTGGAAGTTTGCTTGGATCACTTAAGTAAAAGTTCAGCCTATCTTACGTATGGCTATTTTATGTGGGGTTATGTCTTTCATTCTATGTACTCTGATTTAGACAAGATGGATATTATGTACTTGACTCTAGTCTTTTTTTTGATGATGTAATCAAACTTATTTGTTTATCGCTGCAATAAAAATGAATTTTTAAATTTTTGAATACTGTTTTATATCTGTCTTGTTGTTAAGTTTCTGTTCTATACACACTTAAAACGCTCCGTGGAAGTTAATGCATTTCCTTTGTGAGTGACATTAATGGACGTGGGGTGTTACACGTGGTATCAGAGCTGAAGGTTACCAGACCAGATATGAATTTTGAAAAACTATTTTTTTTCAAAAGCATTTTATAAAGAAATACTCTCAAAAATACGTTTTAAGGAGAATATCTTCAAGAGAAAAGTTTATTTTAAAAACATAACCCCAAGAGCCATATATCTTTCTTTTGAATTCTTCATTTGAATCTCTTCATTTTCTTTCCAGCATGTATGGAATTCCAGAGATACCCGAGGGGATACCGTTACCAGGATGGTTTAGAAGGTATCTGGAAGCTAGGGCCCATGTCGCAGGCCCAGCAAATGCTCCTCCTCCTCCTCCCCGTGTGGACACTTTCGCAAAGATATGCAAGGACTTTCGGGCAATGGGCGGGAAATCTTTTAACGGGTCGGAAACGTTTGTTGAGGCTTAAAATTGGCTAAAGGAGGTGTTAGAACTAGGTAGAAGATGGAAGAAAGGTCCAGTTAGCTGCCTGGTTAATAAAGGATGAAGCCTCATTTTGGTGGGAGGTTACTAATGGAGAGCGTCCAGTTGATACATGGCCGGATTTCAGGCATAGGTTTGATGCGAAGTTTCTCTCACGGGCTGAAGAGAATCTATACATGGAAAGGTTTTTGGCATTGAGGCAGGGGAATCTATCATTGAAAGAATACATCAACAAGTTCAATCAGTTGGCAAGATTTGGCTTGGACTTGGTGAATACACCCGAAAAGGAGGCCTTGAGATTTGTTAAGGGTTTGAACGAGCCGCTACATGGGTTAGCTATGACCCACATCCCTATGGGGGCCACCTTTGAGAGACCAGTTGACATGGCGCTTATGCATGAAGAGGAGAAAGGCGCCAAATAAGGCACATGAGAAGAAAGGGGATCAAAAGAAACAGCAATAGCAGAACAAGAAGGGTGGTAAAAAAACAATGGTAAGGGAAAGAAAAGATGCTTTAACTATGGGACACCAGGCCATCTAAGCAAAGACTATAGGAAGAAGAAGAAGACTGGTTGTTTCCACTGTGGCGAAGCAGGACATCTGATTAAGGACTGCCCAAAGAAAGGGCAGAGGGTAAGGCCTACCTCTAGAGGGCAGATTCAGGCTCTCATGGCACCAAGGCAGGCAAGGGGGCAGGTCTAGGCTCTCGTGGTTCCACTGCTGCAAGAACAAGGTAGAGCGATTTCCGTTGAAAGTTTAGTTTATCTTTTCGATCATCCTGTTCGCACACTCTTTGATTCCGACGCATCGCACTCTTTTATATCCACTGCGTTAGTTGAGACACTACACCTAAACACCAGTATAGTAGAGGATCCCTTAGTTGTTTCAAATCCAATTGGGGGCTCAGCCTATTTGTCGGTGATTTGTTTGGATTTGGAAATTTCTATACTTAGCATTGCGTTTAGATGTGATGCTTACGTTTTGGGCTTCATGGGCTATGGGTTAATTTTGGGCATGGATTGGCTATCCAAAAATGGAGCCATCCTAGATTGTGAAAAGAGAGAGGTTTGGCTTATGACTCGCTTGGGAAACACTCTCGAAATCTCTTGTAATCCCATGAATTCTGTTATGCTAAGTTATCTAGAATCTCTTGACGCGTCTATTGAGGATTTGCAGTTTGTTAGAGTGGTCCGTGAATATTCGGATGTCTTCGATGAAGTTCGAGGTTTACCCCCGAGGTGTGAGATAGACTTTCGAGTATACTTAGTAGATAATGCAAAGCCAGTTGCATTACCAGTACGCCACATGGCTCCGACAGAGAGAAGAGAACTTAGTAAGCAAGTGAAAGAATTGCTTGAGAAGGGGTTCATAAGAAGAAGTATTTCGGAGTGGGGTGCTTCAGTCGGTTTTGCTACAAAAGCTGATGGTTCACTTAGATTGTGCGTGGACTATAGAGAACTGAATAGGCTAACAAAGAAGAACAGACACCCGTTAGCGAGGATAGACGATTTATTCGATCAGTTGGTGGGAGCTTCGGTTTTCTCGCAACTGGATTGGGCTACAGGGTTCCATAAGCTAAGGGTGGTTGAAGATAACATCGATAAGACTGCATTTAGAACTCCCGACGGTTTCTTTGAGTGGCTCGTCATGCCTTTTGGTTTGACGAATGCACCCGCATACTTTGTTGACTTAATGAGTAGGGTGTTTAAGGAGTTTCTGAACAAGTTTGTGGTAGTCTTTGTAGACGATATTCTAGTTTTCTCTAAAATTGAAGAAGAGCATGCCCTACATTTTAGGGAAGTCTTAGAGACCCTACGAGCACATCAGCTAAAAGCTAAGTTCACCAAGTGCCATTTTTGGAGAAAAGAAGTGAGGTTCATAGGACACGTGGTCTCTAAGGAAGGGATAGCTATGGATCCCGCTAAGATAGTTGCAATCCAAGATTGGAAAACGCCTAAGAATGCAACCGAAGTAAGAAGCTTTTTAGGGCTTGCTGGCTATTATAGGAAGTTCATTAAGGACTTCACGAAGATATCATCCCCTCTCACTCGATCAATGAAGAAGAATTTGACTTTTACTTGGGACGTTGACTGTGATGATGCTTTCCAACGTCTGAAGAGAGCTTTGATGACCGCTCCAATTTTAGTTTTGCCAGACGGGAGTAAGACATTCACTGTATATACCGATGCTTGCGAGACAGGGCTTGGTGCAGTTTTAATGCAAGAGGGAAGGGTGATATGCTATGGTGGAAGACAGTTGAAAATCCACGAGAAAAATTACCCTACCCACGACTTGGAGTTGGCGGCCATAGTTTTTGCGCTTAAGTCATGGCGTCATTATTTGCTTGGCGAGAGGTTTGAGTTGTATACAGACCATAAGTCGCTAAAATAATTATTCTCTCAGAAGGACCTAAACTTGAGGCAACAGAGATGAATGGAGTTTTTGGCATCCTGTGATTTTGAGATCGCATATACCTCTGGCAAGGGTAACGTTGTAGCTGACGCCCTAAATAGAAAGAATCTAACTTTAAGTCCTTTGTTTGTAGAGTGGCAGAGTTTGGAGTATATATCTTCCTTTGACTTCAGACCCTCTTTTGATTTTGTACCCGGATTGTTGGCATCATTAGAGGTGCAACCTACACTTTTGGGTCGAGTTGGAGAGGCACAGCGAAACAACCCACAATTGGTTGAGATAGTAGGCAAGCTTATAGGAGGGGAGTCCTCAAGTCATCTGAATAAATATGCTATAGATGAGAGGGGTTGGCTACGTAGATATGGAAGACTTTGCGTACCACAAGACGAGAGTTTGAAGAAGGCAATTCTTGAAGACTCACATCGCTCAAAGATGACCATACATCCCGGTGGTGATAAGATGTATAGGGATATGAAGTTTTCTTTTGGGCCGGAATGAAGAAGGACGTGGCCGAGTTCGTTGCTAGATGCTTAGTGTGCCAGCAAGTCAAGGCGGAGAAAAAGAAGCCCAGAGGTTTGCTCCATCCCTTAGAGATTCCGCTTTGGAAATGGGAAAGCGTTTCCATGGATTTTGTAGGTGGGTTACCAAGATCGAGGAAGGGTAATACGGGGATTTGGGTAATTATAGACCGACTTACTAAAAGTGCCCATTTTATTCCCGTCAAAAGTAAAAGGACCGCCACGTGGTTAACATCTATTTACCTTCGAGAGATAGTCCATTTGCATGGCATACCCACCAGCATTGTGAGCGATAGAGATCCTATTTTCACAAGCGAATTTTGGAAGAGCTTACAAGAGGCGTTTGGAACGCAATTATGCTTAAGTACCGCTTATCATCCTCCGATGAACGGCCAGACCAAGAGGGTGAATCGGATTCTAGAAGACCTTCTGAGGCTATGCATTCTAGACTTTGGAGGAACATGGGAAGAACACCTTCCACTAGTAGAGTTCGCCTATAATAATAGTTTTCAGGCTAGCATTGGCATGGCACCTTTTGAGGATCTTTATGGACGACCGTGCCGATCATCTACATGTTGGTGGGAATACATGGATAAGGTTTTGCTTCGACCCGACATAATTAGGGAGACTTCGGAAAAGATAGATCTGATTCGACGGCAAATGAAGACGGCGCAAGACCGACAGAAGTCATAGCGGATAAGAGACAAAATGATCTTGAGTTCAATGTTGGGGACATGGTTTTTATTAAGGTATCACCGTTAAGAAACGTAGTCCGCTTTGGATCAGTAGGAAAGTTGGCCCCAAGGTTCGTAGGACCCTTTCCAATTACAGAGAGGATTGGGAAAATGGCGTACAGAGTAAAATTACCAGAAAAGCTCAGCGGAGTTCATGACATGTTTCACATTTTATATTTGGGTAAGTGTTTACACGATATAGCGGAAGTGGTAGAGCCGAGCATGCTCGAAGAAGTGGAAGTAGAGCGCAATGCCACGGTCAGACGAGCTCCTACACACATTCTCGGATCGGAGGTCAAAAATTCGCAACAAAGATGTCAAGTTGGTCAAAGTGCAATGGGGAGATGATCAAAGAGACGCGACTTGGGAGACGAAAGATAAGATGCGCACATTGTACCCTTTCCTTTTTGAGGGTATGTTTAATTTCTCCTTTTTCTACCGCTTTATTGATACTTGTCCTATCTTTTAGTATTATATTTGTGATGACATCTTCGATCTTTAGTTAGGAAGAACTCTATGGTTGAAACATGTGTTTGAGACATGTTATGTCTGATGGATGCAAATGGATGCAAGTGGTTGCTCGTGGATGCATATACACACACCTTAGGCACTAGATCGGCTCAGTCACCTTCATGTTGCATATAAATGTGTGTGCATATTTAAATTAATGGATGTATAATGGTTGTGTCATCATATGGATGCTGCATTTTGATGAATGGTTGTGCACACATGTAGAAATAATATGTATCGATAGAATTCTTTCGCATACATAATGGACGCATGGAACTATCATGATTTACATTAAGGAGGTCAACTGAATCAGTAGACCGCCTGATTTTGCATTAGGTAAGGAACATATACACGCTTCTTGCATATGTTCATACAACATTAGAAATTTTGTGAGGACAATGGATGCCTGTGTTTGATGGTTGAGTAGATGGATGATTGGATGTTAGGATATGCATTCTCCTTAACTTGGAGATTTCGAGGGCTTAATCCTTTAAGGAGGGGAGAATGTAACACCCTGTAAATTTAAAAATTAAATTTAACAAATTAAAGAATACTTCATTTCAAATGTAAGAATCAAGGGAAATGGGTTACGCCATTGTGTTCGTCTCGGAATTCTGGTTGAGATAGAATCCGAGTTTGCGTAAATTGGACTTCGTACGAAGAAATTATGGCTGTTGGAATATTCCAGAAATTCAAATTTAAATTCAAAAACGAATTCAGACTCAGAACTGAGCAGGGCGGGATATTTCCCGCCCAAGGCCAGGTCGAACTGGGGGTCGACTTAGTGTCGACCTCCCCCATACAGGTCGACCTTAGTGTGGACCTAGGGTTCGACCTGCCTCCCCGGGCAGATCTGAAAGATGACGATTTTGTGAGTTAGTGCTGAGTCATTAGGGCTGAGGTGTCACCCTATCTTAGCTGGATGGTCTTGATTGATTCTAGGTTGATCGGATGGCCTAAATTAATCCTAAATTCTATATAATCACATGTAGACTCAAACCCTAAAACCAAATAAAAATTAGAACCATGGCCGTCATGCTATCACCTTGCAACTTAGAGTAGCCGCCACAAACTAGAGGGAAAGTGAAGCTAATCAACTCAATTCAACTCAAAATTTATAACAACAACAACGAATTTGTCTACTTCAAAGGCGAGCTAAATCAATTTCAGAACTCAGATTCCAGAACTCAAGACCTTCTTTGAGTTGTGAGTTCAATATCTTTAATAAGATAATTAATAAGTTAATTGGGTTAAGTTATAAATTGGGTTATATGGCTTTGTTTGCGAGACATTGGAAAAATGTGATATTTTGTGAATATATTCTAGTTGTTCCTAATGATAGTTTTGTTGTGGATCCCTTTTCATATGCCAAATCACCTATGTTCAACTTGATTCATGTTTGATATCATTTTATATGCAAGTTTGGGCGTAGATTATATGCTTGTTTCTATATGAATTGTACACAAGTTTACATGTGAATCAAATAAAGTGATTATATGCAAGTTTAGGTAGAAATTGGATTCACATATATACAAGTTTACACCTTTAGATTTAGATCTATGATGTACATAGTTTTATGCAAGTTTATGACTATGGCCTAAAACTATATTATATATATGCAAGTTTACACCTTTGGATTTAGATCTATAGTTTTATGTAAGTTTGTGATTATAGCCTATGCAAGTTTTGGATGAAAACTATATTACATATATGCAAGTTCACACCTTTAGGCCTATGTTTAGATTCATGACAATAATAAGTTTATGCAAGTTATGTTGTAATCCGTATTTGCAAGATTAGATCCATTTTGTGTGTTATGCAAATTTGCGATGTTTTCTCCCTTTTATGAGTTAGACTAATTGTTTGTCTACTATACATATATGTCATGATAAACGAATGAACAACGTAGGGACGATGGGGGTAAAATTGAATATGCACATATCGAGAATTAGCATAATGGCCTTGAAAAAGGCATAAACATTAATTGGAAAAATTGGCATTTATGGACATAATTGAGACAATTATGGATATAAGTATATTTGGAATTTATTTACAAATTTTGAATAGGGATATTAATCCACTTTGGGGTTAAATAAAGATGTGTAATAATAAACCGCCTAAGAACGAGGTTAGACTCGTTTGTGGTGTAAGACTGCCCGAACCCGCCCGGCAAATCTAGCAGCCACAAATGCCAGTCCAATGTGAGAAGTCGAAGGCATGAATTAAATGCGTAACAGTTGTAAAGACATGTGGTCAGGCTCGTTTGTGGTTTAAGACTTCCCGGACTAACCCGGCAAATCCCGCTGCCTCAAATGCCAGTCTAATGTGGGAGGTCTTTACAAGGTTATGGTATTAATGAATTAAGAAACACTTAACCAGATAAACATGTGGTGGGACATGAGGGGTTAGGTGGGTGCCTCGGGTGGCATGTGAAAATCAAGTGGGTGCCTTGGGTGGCATGTGAAATACGATTAGATATACTTAACCAAGATTGAAACATGTAAGAAGACATGGATAAGAATGGGGTTAAGTGGGGGAAAAAACCTTAGAGGCGACCAAGCATAGGTGGAAAGCTTGTGTCATGCATGGGGAACCCTTTTCAAACCAGTAATCCATTAAGTATCTTTATGGGCTCGACCCAAGTCGAGGACGGGACACGCATACTGGATTTGATTGTAAGAGGTCAAAACGGGTTAGCGGTGGCAACGCAAGTCCAACGGGGTCATATGCGTGTGTGGGGCCGGACTGGTAGATAAGACGTTGTTGCATCGTGTAGGTATAAGCCGTGCATTTTGGTGGTATCGGGTTGCCACTTTGGGGGTGATACACCCCACTGTGTTGCCAGTACGGGTATCTACAAGTTAGGGAGCCGATCGAATGGGGGTAGTGGGTATACCTAGTGGAGATAGGGGCGGTCGGCACCTATGAAGGCAGCTAGGAGTACACGAAACTACCATTATCATTATTAATTTTGGTAGGCGGGATCAACTTTTAGGGTGTTTGGTTTGATGCAGTGTAGTAATTATCCTATAGTGATTAGGTACGCCTTTAACGTTATATTTTTTCATCTTATTCCCTTATTCTGCTCTGTCATACCCATTGGTTCATAGTCATTTCCTTATTTTCCAGCTTATGCCTTGTCCTAGTTACTTAATGATTATATTGTTGAAGTTATTGCACTCGCCAGACTTTATGTCTGACCCCTTTGTTTCCACCTCTTTTCTTCCTCCTCCCCCCCCCAGGTGCTCAAGGTGGGACTAGTACTAGTGGAGCTTGATTTGGACAGCTTTATCTCTTTCTCTGGAAGTTTGCTTGGATCGCTGAAGGAAAATTTTAGCCTATCTTACTTATGGCTATTTTATGTGGGGTTATGTCTTTCATTCTATGTACTCTGATTTAGACAAGATGGATATTATGTACTTGACTCTAGTCTTTGGTTTTTGATGATGTAATCAAACTTATTTGTTTACCGCTGCAATAAAAATGAAGTTTTAAATTTTTGAGTACTGTTTTATATCTGTCTTGTTGTTAAGTTTCTGTTCTATACACACTTAAAACGCTCCATGGAAGTTAATGCATTCCCTTTGTGAGTGATATTAATGGACGTGGGGTGTCACAATACATAAAAAGGACAATCATCAGGTCGCTGGTAGAAGACAAGTGCTTGGGACATGCTCCTTCTTTTGGACCGTGAACAAGTGCCAGGGTCGTTCCATGACTATAAGCTTGTAGACCGTTAAATATTGAGTGGAGTATGATGTGCGATACAGCTGGTTCCAGCTATAAAGGATAAATCTCCAACTGTCATGGGGCGATAAGAACATTCATCAAGCTAAAGAAGAATTTAGCACGTTGGGCAAATGTTTAGGTTGTGACCAATGCAAACGTGTAAACCGCTATTGCAGTTATCCTGCAAGAGTTGGATCACAAGCATGAACCTTGAAGCTCTTGAGGTTGTTGGTGACCATATTACAAAATTTCCATTACCCTAAACTCCAACTATAAATACCCATTCTTACAAGGAGGTGTCGCTAAATCTAAAGCTTTTCTACAACTTCACTAATGGCTCTCGTGGATCTAACAACTCATCTCCAACTTCATGCGAATCAAATACGTTCCTATGATCATTAAAGCTATCTCCAATTGGATCAAGGCTCTTTGAATCTCATTCATACTATATAAGAAAGCTCTCCAACGCCATTCCAAGCAATCTCAAACCTTCTCCAATCCTCTCGAAATTTGGATCTAAGCACAAAATTCTATCAAGTCATAGATAAACACAAGAGCACTTAAGTAATCAAGGATTAATACATCTACCATTGCAAAGCACGTGATCTCTTCCATCCATTTTCCAAATTCAAGTGGATTAGATCATAATGAGAGTGAAAAGGGAGGAGAATGAGAAATGAACTTATAGTGAAAGTTCATTCATGTTCTAAACAAAATATCATAATGAGAATTAATTGAAAAGTGGACGTAGATTCATTTAGAATGGAACTACTATAAAAATTCCTTTGTCTTCATTTTATGCTTTTTATTTTGTAATAATGCGGTTCCACATTTTAATCTTACTGAATCAATGAAGTGCATCGTTTGCACCTTTGGTGTTGATTCCAAATTTGGAAGAAACATCTGGCTCCTATCGTGGGGCCGCGTTTGCCTCTCCTACCTCCTCTCACACTCTCACAAAGTTGAACACCTTGTCATTAAAGTTCTAAACCGCATCCTTCACCGAAATTATGTCTAAATCTAAGAACACCGCAAGCAAACCCGTGGTAGAAGCCGATAATGTTGCTAATGAAGAAACACCGCTTGCAAACCGCTTTGAAGTTAGTGAAAACTCGAAAAGCGGAGTCGACGTGACTAGAAATGAATTAAAAGCCGCTATTGCCAACGTAAACAACCGAGTTGATGCTTCTACTAAAGCGACGATGGTGAAACTTGATGTCGTCCTTAATGATCGATTAAATCTAGCCCTCCGAAAGTGCATGTGGATCTCGAAGAGAATGATGAATCATCCACTTCCGATCATAACCGCAATGACAATATGGAAGACGATTATGATTGGGCAAGTGACAAGGACGAAGCTAACATCAAATAATTGAAATCAAAAGCTAAGAACCATTATGAAGTGAATGCTCAAAAGGTCACTAATCCTGTCATGGGGGTACCTCCTCGTCGAGAGGGAAAAGGGCCAAAGCTATCTGATCGAGATCGTATGCCTAGACGAACATTTATTAAAGAGCTCAGCTTTGTAGAGCGCCATAACACTGAATAATACATCTCGGATATGTTAGAATGAGTCATGAAAATAAATTAAGCTAGCAATGACGATGAAAGGGAATGAGACTTCTCTCCTGATAGGACTTCATTCACCGAAAGAATCCTTGAAGCAGAATGTCCGAAGAAGTTCAATCCACCAACCTTGCCTTCATACAATGGCCTTATTGATCCAAACTACTTCCTATTCAAAAACGAGTGGCATATGAGTGCGCTAAAGTGATTGATGAGATGAGATGCACGTACTTTCCTCTTTACTTAGAAGGTGCCACATCACTATGGTTTATGAAGCTACCACCCAAAACCATAGATCGTTTCTTTGACCTAACCAAAAAGTTCAAAGAACAGTTCCGCTTGTATGCTACCAAAGCCAAGGACGCTATAACGCTCTCAGCCATGAAGCAAAAGCTAGGGGAAACTGTCAAAGCCTTCCTTAGTCGATTCAATATTGCCTTGTCTGAAGTAAGGAACCCGGAACCACATATAGTCCTCGTGGCTCTACTCGATGCTATAGACAAAACGAGCGAATTTGGGAGATGGGTAAAGATGAAGGAACCAACTACGCTTGACAAGTTTTATAAGAAAGCAGAGGAGTACATGAGGGTAGATGATAATCCTATACCTCTTCATATCATTGGCGGTAACCAACTCCTTGAAGCTCCTAAAAGTGCAGCTACGCAACCTAATTAGAAGAATGCTTAAGGGCAGAAGCGAGTTAATGACGGAAACGATAACAAAGCTAAACAAAGTTTCACGCTCTTGACTTGTCTAATCTGACACCTCTGAATGACTCCTGAGAACATTTACCTCACCACAAAGGATGCAGAAGATTACCGGGAACCACGGCCGATAAGAATGAATGACCATCTGACCAAATCTGGGAATTTCTGTCGATTCCATAATCAGCCAGGCCACAACACCAACGAGTGCAGGCACCTGAGATCATTGATCGAAGAGCTGATTAAGAAGAACCATCTGCAATAGTACGTGAAGAATTCCCAAGATGCAAATCCTTCTGTAACTCCCCAGGGGCAAGGGACATCAAATGACCAAGCCGGTCCAAGCAACATAGCCTATGCTCAAGCTATTCCAAGGCTGATAATCAACTGACAGCCGTTGATGATGATCTAATATCTACAGCTCAAAATAAGCGATCACTATTGCCTCTACTTTACTCCTTTCTATGTTCCACTTTCTTGTAAAAACTCTATAATGGTTTATGTGCATTGTACAGAAAAAAAGTACTACGAATGAAATGTCACCTGCTTGTTTTAATCTCTGACTTGCAAAACATACACGAAAATTTGCTAACGGACGATTTTCCATTACAGGCTATCCATTAAGCGTCTTGTCTCTCAAGAGCTAATGAAGTGAGGCAATCCCGATGAACACAAGTTCAAATGTCGAGTGCTCTAGCCATTGATATGCATAATGCAAAGATGGAAAGCACCACCTTAAAGATTGAGTGGGAGGAGTTGCCAAGAGTCAAACGGAGGAAAGTTCAGCAAGCATGTCCAAAATCAATGCCATAAGGCGCGAGTTCCAAAGTGTCACAACCTCTCAGTCCGGCTGCGATTACTTACCATAGTTAAGCGTATCCGACACAAGGATTGATGTGCACCTTCTGGAACAACGCAAAACAAAGTCCTCCCATAGAGAGGCAAAATAAAGTCCTCCCATAGCAGAAGCAAGTCACCAATGGTTCATGGGAATCCGTAAGCGCAAAACAAAATGATGGAGCTCGCTTAAGCGAGATGAAGCGTGGGAGTTTGTAAGCGCAGAGCGATGCAACCCTCACCTAAACCTCGCAGGAGTTCGCACTGTGAAACGACACAACAACAAAAAATCCCCTTTCACAGAGAAAGTGACTTCTCCATAGGAGAAAACAACAGCGCTCAATGAATTCTATCATGTTTATTTAGTCGATAAGAGAAGACAAAACATTGGATTAAAACGACCTCTCTAAAACATGGGGAATCCAATGGAGTCTCCAATGTCAAAACTGATCAGCTAAAACAAGACAAACATTGAGCTATAAAAAATCTCTTCCAACAATGAGACTAACAATGGCCTCCAAAGCCAGGGAACCAATAATCAAAAACTTCTTCAAAGAGAAGCAGAGAATAGATTACTAATACGTATTTCCCAAATGTGAAATATCGTATACCATCATGCATGTCATAGAAACGGCAGCGTTAAAATCCATAGTCGAATTATCTTGGCTAGTTGATCTTAAGCGTTGACACGAGTTCAAATTAGAATATCGTGTTTGTGCAGGTAACATTTGACGAGTTTTAAACCGACAAGTATAGTAATCCTGTGCTAACACATTGTTCAATTCAAAATAAAATTCATCATAAGTCATTTTTAATAATTAAACTAATCCGCTATCGATATGGATGGACGATGGCGAAGTATAAGTCCAAAATCTCGCTAGTGCCTGTTTTAATTACAGAACACGTGATATGAAGCATACAAATTTAAAGCATAATTTTCCATAGCAAACAAAGGGCTATAACTGGATTTCAATGCAAAATATGTCAATAGCAGCGTTAGTTTCAAAGCTCGCATTTTCCGCAAGCAGAAAATACAAGCTTCGAGCGGCAACTGTTAACCCCGTTATGAAAACGCGGTTCAAAATTATGAAGTACGTACGAACGTTGACACGCGACTTCATTTAGTCTGTGATTTCATTTGGATCGTTCTTCAGTTAGCTCACGCCTTTCATTGGGTCGCATTCCAGAAGCTTTAGCTCGTCCATTGTTTCGGTCGTATCGTCGCGAAAGACTCAGCTTGTTGGCATTAACACATCAGCATATGCTTTAGCTCACACACATATTTTAGGTCGTCCTGACTTGTTGTCTGTTAAATACTCGATACAATGTGACTGCATGCATGGATGGATCATTTCAGCTCGCAACAATTAGATCGCGGCTGATATAAGCACTTAGCTTGTTAGTGCAATTAAGTCACATACACTAAATTGGCTCGTTCCTGAACAGTTGGGACAAGTTGTTCATCCAAATTCAATAATGCAGCACCACAGTTAGCTCGTCAAAAACCATTCAGGTCGTTTGCATTGCATCGTATTCAGGGAGCGGCCACGTCAGCTAAAAAGCATCTTGGACCATGGAGTCTCTTTGCATCGTTGAGCCCCCTTTAAGCCGCTGTTCCATCATCAATTTGGGTCGTTAATACGACCTACGTTACCTAAAGTGCAAGGAATGTGATATGAACACATAAAAGTTGAGCTTAATATAACAATACAATGCACGAGGACAACAGCTTATGAATACAAGTATATTGAATAAGTATGACAGGAACCTGCATAGCTCATATTTGACACGTGGAACTCATGCAGCGTGGATCATCTTATTCATGGGGAGAATATAAGTTAGGTTGCGACCACTATTTAGGTCGTTAAGACCAAATGGACCTCTTAGGTCGTCATGTATATGATAGAATCTTAGGTCGCTGAGACCATACAACTCTCTTAGGCCACCAATAATATCCTCAAAAGCCTTGGACCATTCAATACATTTCAGCATTTTTAGTCCATAGAGATCTTTGGATCGTAAATCGGGGAACTGGTGGCAGGCATTTAAGAGGTGTGCGTGATATATAAATCCTGGACCATATACCATACATAAAAAGGACAATCATCAGGTCGTTGGTAGAAGACAGGTGCTTGGGATGTGCTCCTTCTTTTGGACCATGAACGAGTGCTTGGGTCGTTCCATGACTACAGGCTTTTAGACCGTTAAATATTGAGTAGAGTATGATGTGTGGTATAGCTGTTTCCAGCTGTAAAGGATAAATTGCCAGCTATCATGGGGCGATAAGGACATGCATCAAACCAAAGAAGGATTTAGCACGTGGGGAAAATGTTTAGGTCGTGACCAATGCAAATGTGTAAACCGCAATTGCAGTTAGCCCGCAAGAGTTGGATTGCAAGTATGAACTGTGAAGCTCTTGAGGTCGTTGGTGACCATATTACAAAATTGACATTACCCTAAACTTCAACTATAAATACCCCCATACCATCATTTGAAAGGGTGATCTAATTTTCATTCCCAAGAGGAGGTGCCGCCAAATCTAAAGCTTTTCTACAACTTCACTAATGGCTCTCGTGGATCTAACAACTCATCTCCAACTTCATGCAAATCAAATCCGTTCCTATGATCATTAAAGCTATCTTTGATTGGATCAAAGCTCTTTGAATATCATTCATACTACATAAGAAAGCTCTCCAACACCATTCCAAGCAATCTCAAACTTTCTCCAATCCTCTCGAAATTCGGATCTAAGCGCAAAATTCTATCAAATCATGGATAAACACAAAAGCACTTAAGTGATCAAGGATTAATACATCTACCATCACAAAGCACATGATCTCTTCCATCCATTCGCCAAATTCTAGTGAATTAGATCTTAAAGAGAGTGAAAAGGGAGGAGAAAGAGAAATGAATGTATAGTGAAAGTTCATTCATGTTGTAAACAAAATATCGTAATGAGAATTGATTGAAAAGTGGACGTAGATTCATTTATAATCGAACCACTATAAAAATTCCTTTATCTTCATTTTATGCTTTTTATTTTGTAATAACGCAGTTCCACATTTTAGTCTTACCGAATCGGTGAAGTGCATCGTTTGCACCTTTGGTGTTGATTCCAAATTTGGAAGAAACAAGATGCGGACAAAAAACAGATGATAACCAAGTGGTGAAGTTACACAGATGTATTATCAACGATAAAATCGTTGAAGGTTGGTGAAGTAAAAATCGCAAAGCGATTTGAGGAAGGTGAAGATGGAGAGGATGCTCATGTGTGACGAAAACTGGAGAGGATTTAACCAGTCACCCTTAACAAGCATCCTTTCTTTTTTATCATTATATCGTATATAAGAACGAATATTTTAAAATAATGAATATTTTAAAATAATATTCTAGTATAGGATTAAAATGTGAATTTGATGTCCGATTTTGGATGGACATGAAAATATTGAAATATGTGAAGCCTATTGATTAGATTTGCACCATTTTAACGTGGACGATATTTATATCGATTTTATTCATTTCTATAATGAATATCGAGAAGGAAATTATTTCAAAATATGATATTTTGAAAATATTATCATTTAAATATTAAAATGATAAGGAGTATTCAATTTTGATTTAAAATTGAAATTAAAGTGGGAATCGTTTTTAAAATGATTTTCTAAAATACGTTTTGAATGATATATATATATATATATATATATATAATATACACATATTAATGGCTTGAATAGAATGTGCCACGTTGCGACCGTTCGCGGATTTCGACTCGAATTGACATTATGGGAGATCCGACCATCGGGTTCTCCTAAAACCAGAACCGTTGGGTTCGTATCGGAAAGAGCTTTCCAAGAGTATAAGAGATTTAAATTTGAATGGTTGGATTCGGAATTAAGTCCAAATAAAATTTGGAAAAGATCGCTATGGATGCAGTTCAGTGGCCGTTATTGGAAACGTACTGTACGGGCCTTGATAAAATTATTAAAAATATTGATAACTTGTGTAAAATCATAATAAATGATTTGGAAAGATTTTGGATGAAAAATTCGACGTTTGTAAAGATAAAAATATATTTTTATCAAAATGAACTAGTTATTAGCTAGATTTGAAACCCAATAATTTATAAATAAATAAACTGGATTTATAAAGGGTTTTAATAAAACTAGACATTTCCAAAATATAAATTGGAATGGATTTGAATAGGAATAATCTTCGGGAGATTTCGATATTGGATTTCGTGATTATACAAATATTGTGGAGGAATTTGGAAGATAGATACATATCGTTATTCCCCATACGATATGTATTAGTTTCAGAATTTGATATTGAATATAAGCCGATATAATTTCTGTTTAGAGCCTTGTGCTTAATATTAAATGTAATTTTGAGTTTGTCGTGAATGGTGTTTTCAATAACACTGTTCTTAAATCCCGTGTGAAAGGAATAAATCTTTTAATTAAGATTATTCAAGTTTCCAGTTATATTTAGTAAATTGGAATAAAATGTAATGTGAATTAGGTTTATCGAGAACTGTGTTTTAACGACATTCGTTCTTTAACCCGATTAATAGTGAAATGTGATTTGTAATATATATATATATATATATATATATCTTTTATTAAGATTTAATGGAAAATTTCCAAAGTAAAGTTTTCCAATTTAATATATTAAATTGGAATTGAATGGAATTCGATTTGGTAATAATCGAAGTGAGCTTCTGTGGAGGAAGACTGGTACTATATGCGGAATTTAAAAGGCTTTTCCATTATTCCATTTATATTATTAGTCGGATATGGAAATTTATATCGATTATATATTGATCTGTTTTCCATGAAGATTCCATAGTTAATGGAATGTGATTTTGGGTTTATCTTGAACTATGTTTTAAATGACATTGGTTCTTTAACACAGTTAAAGATAGGATTACATTTCTAACATTGTATTTCAAAATGTATTTTTGATCTCTATTAAATATATATCTGTTTGGCGATGGAGAATTTATTCTCCTCCTTAACACCCTTCTGTAAGATGTATGAGCTCAGAGGTTATATAATGGCAGAAATCAGTTGTACGGTGTAGATTGTCGATGTGGCATGTTTGTGTTTCCAAAGTTAAATAATCATTAAATAATGATTGTTTGAAGATTAAAAATAAGTGGAGTTTTAATGAATCTTTAATTAGATTGAAATGTGAATGTGATAATTTAAATTATCAAATTTGGGGAAATGATCGAAAATGGAGTATCGCCGGTTTTACTCCAAGTGATAATTAAATCTTAAATTGGATTTGAACGTGAAATTGTAATTAATTTTACCGATAACACCGGGGGGGTTAGATATGGAGTATTACTTGTTTTGCTCCATGGGATGAATAGGTTGGGTTTGGGAAACTAAAAAATGATTACTTTGGTAAGATACGCTAATCCCGACTAGTTTAGAAAACCTTAATTTAGTTTTGGATTGATATCCAAAGGAAGATTAAACAATAAATTTAAAAGAATTTTTCTTTTATAAAATTAATGGGAACCTATCCCTAAAGATGTGAATATTTGAATAGAAGAATATTCTGAATTGGAATGGGACGTATGTTGTGTTTTTATAGCACTTATTTATAGGATACGCGAGTTATTCGGAAAGACCTAGTTTATCCCATTCTGAATAATTGATACAACAATAAGTCAACGATGAAGACGGTGGTTGAAGACCGGAGATCTTGTAACACCCCGTGTATTTTATAACTGTGAAATTCATAAATTAAAGTATAAGTAATTTCAAATCAAAGAATTAAGGGAAACGGGATACGCCATTGTGTTCGTCTCGGAAAAATAAGCGAAATAGAGTCCGAGTTTTCGAAAAACGGAGTCCGTATGAAGAAGATATGGCCTCCGGAAGTTTCAGAATTCAGGTTAAAATTCAAAGAGACGAAAACAGCTCAGAAAAACAAGTTTAAAATTCAAAATCGGGCCCAATTGGCCAGGGCTGGAAAATTCCCGCCTAAGGCACCCAGGTCGACTTGGCAGTCGACCAGGGCTAGACAGGTCGACAGGGCTGTCGACTGCCCTGTCGACACGGTGTCGACTGGGCTGTTGACCTGGCCCCAGAGCCAGGTCGAACCCAGCCCACCCTGGCTGGCCTGGTCTGTGTTTGGTCGATTTTATGAGTCTTGCTTTGTCACTAGGGCTAGGTGTCAGCTCCTGGTTGGTCTCTCCTTCAAACGAACGTCTATCATTGAACCAAGCTTCATCGACGGTCTAAATCAACTCACAAACTCTATAAAAAGGACATAAGACTAACCCTAATTCACATAAACTAAAATGGAGATGAAACCATCATGTTGCTGAGGAGAGACTAAAGATAGCCGTCGGAAATTGAGAGGCAATTAGGAATAAACAAAAGCTTAAAGCAACGTCAAATCAATCAAAACAACGCCTACAACAAAGGATAGCATCTCCAAATTCAGAATTCAGATTTCTGAATTGAAGATTCATCATACGCTGTAAGTAGAGTGCTATTACGATATGAATTAAATAATTGTGTTGATTTGTATAATGTAAGAAATGGAATTGTGGCGATAATAATAATATTTTTGTATGTTGCTTTGATGCAAAACGATTTGGGAATATTATGGTATACGATTGGATATTCGCAAGTACGCGATTTGCGTTGGAAACGAAATGGAATTGTGGCGATAATGACTTATATTTGTATGTTATTGTGATTCTAACGATTTGGCAATGCTATGGTTTGATTCATACAAGTATATGGTTTATGTTGACAACCACATGTTGTGGAATTTTGATTGGGACTCATGCAAACATATGATTCATATTGAAAACTACATGTTTGTGTAGTTATTTACAACACCCATTTGATAATTGCAAGCATATGACTCATGTTGAAAGTAACAACTATATGTTGTAATAGTTTATTTTGAAATTCATGCAAGTCTATGATCTATTGTTATGACAACATGATGTAAAATTCTATAGTCATCTTTAGTGTAATTTGATTCACCTAAGTATTATGATTCATATGAAGTTATGTTGGAATTGGCATCATAGTTCAAGTAAAAAAACCATATTTTTGTGGTAGTGACAAAAGCACGCATCTTTGTAAATTTGTATTAATTTTATGAACATGACTAAACTATGTTCGTTATTATGCCCAATTGAAAAACATGTTTTTAGGCTCATGTTGTTATCATAAGTTACATTAGAATTACATTAGAATTACATTCCTCTTGCAATTTTACATAGATAAAATAAAAACCATGATGTAAGTTTAGATATGTTTATGCTATAATTCTATGAATAGATTAAAAATCATAATTAGGTTGGGATAATTCTAGTTGAACTATACTTTTGTATTAGTGACAAAAGTAAGCACCTTTTTGTTAACATGTAGTGATTTTATGAACACGATTAGTTTATATCATGTCTAAGTAAAAAATATAGGCTTATATTTCTAGTCAAGACCCTGTGCCAATAATAATGATATCTAATTTAGTTAGATTCTTAATTTCAAGTTTACATGGTTAGTTGAACCTATGATTCATGTTTAAGTTTATGCCATTATCATATGACTATAATAATTCATGTTTAAGTACTGCTTATGCCGTAATCATATGAGTAAAATAATCCATGATTAAGTATTGTCTATGCATTTGCATCAAAAAAAGTATTGTCTATGCATTAACCATATGAATAGAATGATTTATGTTTGAGTATTGCTTATGCTATGATTATGTGAATAAAATGATTCATGTATTACTTATGCCATGATTATATGAATAGAACGATGCATGTTTTAAATATTGTTTATGCCATATAAATAGGATGATTCATGTTTAATTATTGATTATGCCATAATCGTATGAATAAAATGATTCCATGATTATATGATGTTACAATTGCAAGTTCACATGTGCCTATTTTATGTTAATTAAATCGTTCGTTGCAAGTTCATGCGTTCACACTCCCCTTTTTCATGATATCTTATAAACACCATGTTGTAAGCCTCCCCTTTTCATTTGGCTTAATTGGGTTTAAGTATTAAACCCAACACACCTTACGTTGGAGCGAACGTATTAAACGGGGGAAATAGCGTTGGGCCAAATTAATTAATAAATGGAAATATAAAAGTAGAGGGGCCCAAATTCAAGAATGGGTTGGGCCTATGATTGGTGTAAACCTTTACACCATTAGCTTAAATTGATTTTGAGTAATGGGCCGCAAAATATTTAAATATAAAAAGAAAAGAGACAAAATATGTAAATGTAGAAAAATACGATGTGTTTAACCCGAGGTTGGATGGAGTTGTGATGTAAACCTGCCCGGAACCGCCCAGCTGTCCAGTAGTCACAACAATACCTATCCAATGTGGGTGGTTAAACACGGAGCCCAATAAGGACCCGAGGTTAGACAGAGTTGTAGCGTAAGACTGCCCGGACCCAACCGGCAACAGGCAGCCACAACAATACCTGTCTAATGTGAGAGGTCAAAGCTTTAATAAGACAATTAAGGCTGAGTCAGGATTGATAGGATTAAGTAAATTATATTAATACTTAATCAAAATGGAACATGCTAAACTAAATAGACTGATTGGGGGGTTAGGTTTATAAAACACTTAACCAACTTAGCATGTTGGCTAGAAATAGAAAACCTAGTAGCGGAGGACCCTTTTCGCAGTAACCCTACAAGGTATCATGATACCCTGAAACTAGGCAGGGTGGGGCACGATTACTGGGCTGATTGTAAGAGGTCAAATCGACGGCGGTGGTGCAGCAGTGTAGGTTCTAACGGGGTGCGGGCGTGCACACACTCCGGCGCAGAAAAATAAGGCACTGGGCACCAGTAGCATACCTGTGCATTCTAGGATTGTGTCGGGCCGCCACCATGGGACTTGATACACCCCATGGTGGGACCAGCATAGGTAACTACAACATCGGGGGCCGTAAGACACATGTAACTATGCGAGTAGGAGCCGATCATCATAAAATGGATCACTTCACCCTGATTATGGGGTGCCTGTTGGGAACTAGTTTATATGGGTACAGAGATTAATATGGAGTATGATAGTATATTCGACCCTAGACAACTTAACTAAGTTTATGGTGCTTTCCCCATTTCTAGTTTATACTTACCATACCCAGTTCTTTATTCATAGACTGAATAGTCCTAGACTTACTCAGGCTTTATGTCTGACTCTACTTTTCTTTCGTCTTCTTTTCTTCCGTTTCCCCCCAGGTCCACAGGGAGGGAATACCGCAGCTTGACCAGCCTTCATATCCAGCTTGAAGAGAAAGAATGTATTGTTTGGATCTTTTCGTTTTGGACTATGGCTTTGGACAGCAACTTTGGGACTTTTGCAGTTTACTTATGTTTTCTTTATGCTTCTTTAAATAATGTAATCAAGACAGTTATGAACATGTTATGTTTTTTTTGGAAGTATTGTAAGACAATTATGGTATGTTGTTGTAACGTATCTTTAATGGAATAAAAGTTTGTTGTTTTTCCGCTGTTCAAAAATATGTGTTCTTATATCTGTCTTGTATATCTGTGACTTATACTTATAAACCTCCACCAAAATTAGGGCATTCCCTTTGAGAGTGACCCTAACGGAGGTGGGGTGTTTCACTTGGTATCAGAGCATAGGTTTACCAGATAAGATAAAAAGTTTTGAAAAATTATTTTCAAAAAGGAAATTTAAAGAAGCATTTTTAAAAGATAAAATATTATTTTATTTTAAAAAGGCAAAGTCCCCCCCCAAAGCCATAGGTACTATCTCTTATCCTTCGTTTTGAATCTATCCTTTCTGTTTCAGCATGTCTGGAGACCTTACTCCCCAGCTGCTGACGCTTTCACTCCTCCTCCTCCTCCACGTGAACCAGCAAGCGGAAGAGTCCCAGAGTAGGAAGACGAATAACAGTCAAACAAGAAAGGATCGTAATAGTAATAATAAGAAACGAGAAAAAAGGAAATGCAATTTTTGTGGTATGGAGGGGCACATAGACAAGGATTGTAGAAAGAGGAAAAGAAAGCAAGGAGAATGTTTTCATTGTGGGGAGACTGGACACATCAGCAAAGACTGCCCTGAGAAGACAGACTTGGAGAAGGGCGGGAAAGACAACAAGTCCCGAGAGAAGAGGGAGTGTAAATTCTGTGGCAAAGTGGGGCACTTAGTGAAAGATTGCCGAAAAAAGAAGGCCAAGATGAATGGTGGATGCTTTTCTTACGGTGAGACAGGCCACATGGCTAAGGACTGCCCAAAGAAACGAGGACAGGGGCAGAGGGCTGGATCCACCTCGGGGGCGCAGGTTCATGTGCTAGAAGCGCCACCTCTGCAACAGCGAGGTATAAATACTTCTATAGAAAATGTAGTTTATCTTTATGATCACCCCGTTCGCACTTTATTTGATTCCGGCGCGTCAAACTCCTTTATCTCGTCTGCTTTAGTAGAATCTCTACACCTAAAAAAACTAGTATGGTAGAGGACCCCTTAATTGTTTCAAACCCAATTGGGGGCCCAGCTCATTTGTCTATGATCTGTTTGGGATTGAAAATTTCTATTCTAAGCATAGAATTTCAATGTAGTGCCTTTGTTTTGGGATTTTCGGGATATGGTTTGATTTTGGGCATGGATTGGCTATCCAGTAATGGGGCCATCCTTGATTGTGAGAAAAGGGTTGTCAGGCTCCTAACCTAGCTCGGTAACACTTTGGAAATTTCTTGTAATCCCTCGTATGCGGTTATGCTTAGTTATCTTGAATTGCTAGATGCCTCTGTTGAAAATTTGCAATTAGTTAGAGTGATGTCTTCGAAGAGGTGAAGGGCTTGCCTCCGAAGCGGGAGATAGGCTTCCATATATATCTTGTAGATAATGCAAAGCCCGTTGCGTTGCCCGTTGGACACATGGCTCCACGGGAAAGGAAAGAGCTCAGTAAACAGATTAAAGAGCTTCTAGAGAAGGGGTTCATTAGAAGGAGCATTTCAGAATGGGGCACTCCAGTAGTGTTCGCCACTAAGGCAGAAGGTTCATTTCGCTTATGCTTGAGTCGTAAAGAATCACCTTAGTAAGTTCATTTGGCAACATAGTTGACATTTGTTTATTTTCAAGAGATAATTCATCTATGTGGAATACCTTCTAGTAAGTGAACAAGATCCAAGATTCACTAGTGAATTTTGGAGAGCTTGCATGAAACCATGAGTACGCCGTCATGCTTGAGCCGAGTATACTAGAAGTAGAGTAAGTGAAAGAGGAACGAGAGGCAACAGTGAAATAGGTTCCAACTCCTATTTTGGAAACAAGAATTAAGAAGCTAAGAAATTGTGAAGTTAAAGACGGACAAAGCATAATGGAGATAAGCTCAAGAAATGCGACCTAGAAGATTGAAGAATAGATTCGTGCATCATATCTCTTCTTAAGAGTATATCCTTGATCCCTCTCTGCCTGTAGAGCTCACTTGCATGCTCTCTTTTGTGTATATCATCTCGGTCCAATTCTTAATCCAATTTCTATTGCAAACCCCATAGGGAGTATGACTCATCTGTTGGTAACACATGTTGGGGCTTGAGGGTGTTCGTTGGATTGACCAAAGTTTTTGGGTTTTATAGGATATGGATTGGTCTTAGGAAGGGACTCCCTTGTGACCTAAAAAGGAGTCCATCATGCTTAGTTTCCTAGAATCATATATGGTGGTTGGGTTGAGTAATTCTTTGGGTGTCAGTCTGATGTTGATTTCGGTCTTCGGGGCTGATGCTTAGAGAGTTCTTCTCCTAATCAATATATATGTGGCATAGATCTCCAGTTTTGACATTGCCTAATGGGCACAAAGTTTTTACTTGCTTCTATCATTCGACTATACCTTTAGGTAGGACCATTTCCTATCATTGAGAAAATTGGGAAAATGGCTTATAGATTAGAGCTACCCGAAAAAAAACTGGCCGGAGTTCACAATGTTTTTCATGTTTCACATCTCCGAAAATGTCTACATGAGTCTGCTGAAGTGGTAGAGCCAAATATCCTAGAAGAAGCTGAAGTGGAACGCGAAGCAACCGTGAGGAAAGTTCCAACCCGCATATTAGGAACGGAAGTGGAGAAGCTACGCGACCGCGAAGTCAAGCTCGTCAAAGTTCGGTGGAGCGACGCCGAAGAAGATGCAACTTGGGAAACTGAAGCTAGAATACGCGCAGCCTACCCTTTTCTTTTCGAGGGTACTTCTTTGATCTTTCCTTTTTCCTTAAGTTGCGCTTTTATCTATCTTTTTATGTATATCTCCTCGACCCTATCTTTTAGGTAGAAACTCTTTGGATGAAAACAGGTAATTGAAACATGTTATGGATGATGGTTGCAAGTGGTTGCAAGTGAATGCTAGTGGTTGCTCGTGGTTGCATATACACACACAATCTAGGTTTTAGATCGGCTCAGTCACTTCATATTGCATATGCATATATGTTTGCATTCGTATATGGTTGAACTTTAATGTGTTGTCATATGGATGTTGCATTTGTATGAATGATTGTGCACTCATGTAGAATCATGAATAGGAAAGTTTGCATACATAATGGATTCATGGCACTTACATAATTCGCATTAAGGAGGTCAACTGAATCAGTAGACCGCCTGATTTTGCATTAGATAAGTACATGTACACACACACTTCGCATATGATCATGAAGCATTAGAAGTCTTTTAAGGACAATGGATACTCGTGTTTGATGGATGAGTAGATGGATGTTTGGACGTTAGGATGTACATTCTTCCTGAACTTGAAGATTTCGGGGACGAAATCCTTTTAAGTGGGGGAGAATGTAACACCCCGTGTATTTTATAACTGTGAAATTCATAAATTAAAGTATAAGTAATTTCAAATCAAAGAATTAAGGGAAACGGGATACGCCATTGTGTTCGTCTCGGAAAAATATGCGAAATAGAGTCCGAGTTTTCGAAAAACGGAGTCCGTATGAAGAAGATATGGCCTCCGGAAGTTTCAGAATTCAGGTTAAAATTCAAACAGACGAAAACAGCTCAGAAAAACAAGTTTAAAATTCAAAATCGGGCCCAATTGGCCAGGGCGGGAAAATTCCCGCCTAAGGCACCTAGGTCGACTTGGCAGTCGACCTGGGCTAGACAGGTCGACAGGGCTGTCGACTGCCCTGTCGACACGGTGTCGACTGGGCTGTCGACCTGGCCCCAGAGCCAGGTCGAACCCAGCCCACCCTGGCTGGCCTGGTCTGTGTTTGGTCGATTTTCTGAGTCTTGCTTTGTCACTAGGGCTAGGTGTCAGCTCCTGGTTGGTCTCTCCTTCAAACGAATGGCTATCATTGAACCAAGCTTCATCGACGGTCTAAATCAACTCAAAAACTCTATAAAAAGGACCTAAGACTAACCCTAATTCACATAAACTAAAATGGAGATGAAACCGTCATGTTGCTGAGGAGAGACTAAAGATAGCCGTCGGAAATTGAGAGGCAATTAGGAATAAACAAAAGCTTAAAGCAACGTCAAATCAATCAAAACAACGCCTACAACAAAGGATGGCATCTCCAAATTCAGAATTCAGATTTCTGAATTGAAGATTCGTCATACGCTGTAAGTAGAGTGCTATTACGATATGAATTAAATAATTGTGTTGATTTGTGTAATGTAAGAAATGGAATTGTGGCTATAATAATAATGTTTTTGTATGTTGCTTTGATGCAAAACGATTTGGGAATATTATGGTATACGATTGGATATTCGCAAGTACGCGATTTGCGTTGGAAACGAAATGAAATTGTGGCGATAATGACTTATATTTATATGTTATTGTGATTCTAACGATTTGGCAATGCTATGGTTTGATTCATACAAGTATATGGTTTATGTTGACAACCACATGTTGTGGAATTTTGATTGGGACTCATGCAAACATATGATTCATATTGAAAACTACATGTTTGTGGTAGTTATTTACAACACCCATTTGATAATTGCAAGCATATGACTCATGTTGAAAGTAACAACTATATGTTGTAATAGTTTATTTTGAAATTCATGCAAGTCTATGATCTATTGTTATGACAACATGATGTAAAATTCTATAGTCATCTTTAGTGTAATTTGATTCACCTAAGTATTATGATTCATATGAAGTTATGTTGGAATTGGCATCATAGTTCAAGTATAAAAACCATATTTTTGTGGTAGTGACAAAAGCACGCATCTTTGTAAATTTGTATTAATTTTATGAACATGACTAAACTATGTTCGTTATTTTGCCCAATTGAAAAACATGTTTTTAGGCTCATGTTGTTATCATAAGTTACATTAGAATTACATTAGAATTACATTAGAATTACATTCCTCTTGCAATTTTACATAGATAAAATAAAAACCATGATGTAAGTTTAGATATGTTTATGCTATAATTCTATGAATAGATTAAAAATCATAATTAGGTTGGGATAATTCTAGTTGAACTATACTTTTGTATTAGTGACAAAAGTAAGCACCTTTTTGTTAACATGTAGTGATTTTATGAACACAATTAGTTTATATCATGTCTAAGTAAAAAATATAGGCTTATATTTCTAGTCAAGACCCTGTGCCAATAATAATGATATCTAATTTAGTTAGATTCTTAATTTCAAGTTTACATGGTTAGTTGAACCTATGATTCATGTTTAAGTTTATGCCATTATCATATGACTAGAATAATTCATGTTTAAGTACTGCTTATGCCGTAATCATATGAGTAAAATAATCCATGATTAAGTATTGTCTATGCATTAACCATATGAATAGAATGATTTATGTTTGAGTATTGCTTATGCTATGATTATGTGAATAAAATGATTCATGTATTACTTATGCCATGATTATATGAATAGAACGATGCATGTTTTAAATATTGTTTATGCCATATGAATAGGATGATTCATGTTTAATAATTGATTACGCCATAATCGTATGAATAAAATGATTCCATGATTATATGATGTTACAATTGCAAGTTCACATGTGCCTATTTTATGTTAATTAAATCGTTCGTTGCAAGTTCATGCGTTCACACTCCCCTTTTTCATGATATCTTATAAACACCATGTTGTAAGCCTCCCCTTTTCATTTGGCTTAATTGGGTTTAAGTATTAAACCCAACACACCTTACGTTGGAGCGAACGTATTAAACGGGGGAAATAGCGTTGGGCCAAATTAATTAATAAATGAAAATATAAAAGTAGAGGGGCCCAAATTCAAGAATGGGTTAGGCCCATGATTGGTTAAACCTTTACACCATTAGCTTAAATTGATTTTGAGTAATGGGCCGCAAATATTTACATATAAAAAGAAAAGAGACAAAATATGTAAATGTAGAAAAATACGATGTGTTTAACCCGAGGTTGGATGGAGTTGTGATGTAAACCTGCCCGGAACCGCCCGGCTGTCCAGTAGTCACAACAATACCTATCCAATGTGGGTGGTTAAACACGGAGCCCAATAAGGACCCGAGGTTAGACAGAGTTGTAGCGTAAGACTGCCCGGACCCAACCGGCAACAGGCAGCCACAACAATACCTGTCTAATGTGAGAGGTGAAGGCTTTAATAAGACAATTAAGGCTGAGTCAGGATTGATAGGATTAAGTAAATTATATTAATACTTAATCAAAATGGAACATGCTAAACTAAACAGACTGATTGGGGGGTTAGGTTTATAAAACACTTAACCAACTTAGCATGTTGGCTAGAAATAGAAAACCTAGTAGCGGAGGACCCTTTTCGCAGTAACCCTACAAGGTATCATGATACCCTGAAACTAGGCAGGGTGGGGCACGATTACTGGGCTGATTGTAAGAGGTCAAATCGACGGCGGTGGTGCAGCAGTGTAGGTTCTAACGGGGTGCGGGCGTGCACACACTCCGGCGCAGAAAAATAAGGCACTGGGCACCAGTAGCATACCTGTGCATTCTAGGATTGTGTCGGGCCGCCACCATGGGACTTGATACACCCCATGGTGGGACCAGCATAGGTAACTACAACATCGGGGGCCGTAAGACACATGTAACTATGCGAGTAGGAGCCGATCATCATAAAATGGATCACTTCACCCTGATTATGGGGTGCCTGTTGGGAACTAGTTTATATGGGTACAGAGATTAATATGGAGTATGATAGTATATTCGACCCTAGACAACTTAACTAAGTTTATGGTGCTTTCCCCATTTCTAGTTTATACTTACCATACCCAGTTCTTTATTCATAGACTGAATAGTCCTAGACTTACTCAGGCTTTATGTCTGACTCTACTTTTCTTTCGTCTTCTTTTCTTCCGTTTCCCCCCCAGGTCCACAGGGAGGGAATACCGCAGCTTGACCAGCCTTCATATCCAGCTTGAAGAGAAAGAATGTATTGTTTGGATCTTTTCGTTTTGGACTATGGCTTTGGACAGCAACTTTGGGACTTTTGCAGTTTACTTATGTTTTCTTTATGCTTCTTTAAATAATGTAATCAAGACAGTTATGAACATGTTATGTTTTTTTTGGAAGTATTGTAAGACAATTATGGTATGTTGTTGTAACGTATCTTTAATGGAATAAAATTTTGTTGTTTTTCCGTTGTTCAAAAATATGTGTTCTTATATCTGTCTTGTATATCTGTAACTTATACTTATAAACCTCCACCAAAATTAGGGCATTCCCTTTGAGAGTGACCCTAACGGAGGTGGGGTGTTTCAGATCTTCACATCATTTGGATGATTACTAATGTCTTGATTAGTCTGTACACCCGAGAAAAGGTAATAAGTGGTGATCGTCCAGACGTACTTGGAGATCGACCGGATATGCGAGGACCTCTTTCCTGTTTTGGACATATGTGACGAGGAATAAGGTGCCTCCGGTTTCATTTAGACCTAGATGGACTTGTAAATGGATGTGTGTCTGACGTTGGATTTCATTCTGTATAATTGATTTCTATTAAATATATATCCTTTTGGTGGCGGAGAATTTATTCTCTTGCTTAACACCCTTCTTTGAGACGTACGAGCTTAGAGATTATATATTGGTATACATCAGTTGCATGGCGTGAATTGTCTGTGTGGCATGCTAAGATGCAAATGATCAAGGCTTTTGTTGAAAAGTAGAGTCTTGTGGTTGATGATCAAAGCACGGCTTTAATTAGCATAGCTTTGTGTATAGCGTTAAGTTCGTGAGCCTCACACCCCGGTATGGACCAGAAATGATAGAGGACCCTATGGAGGACATGCGTTTCCTCCTAGCTAGGAGTTGTGTCAGGTGTGGAGCTCAGACATTTTACTCATGTGGATGTTGCATATTATTTGATGGATAGAGAGGTACCTCGGATTTGAGTCCCTAGTGGCTCTTGCGATGGTCGACATACTGACCAGATTTACGCCCCATAGGGCGGGGAAACTTATTGCTCAGGAATTACTAATCCTCAAATGTAAGAGAGGACCGGCCCTGGTGTTCCTAGGTGTAGTTGCGGCTGTATCCTGAGACTTGGGCTAGACAATCTCGAATTCGGTAAGGACGATCCCTTGCCTTGGTTTATGACAGAAATCCAATTTCCAATGCGTGACATTTCAGTTTTAATTGCATAACTAGTATGGCGACATAGTAGCATTGGATATTATGCTGTCTATGATTGATACATTTGTATTTGAAGTGATTTTGACACAATATACTTATAGTAATATCAAAATGATTTGTTTTAAACGTACCGAGCATATTTGGCTATTATAAGGTAAAACTCTATCCCTCGGCTTGCGTTGCATTGTGTGTTGGGACCTGAGTCTTATAATAGCTTCATTTTTTCAAAAAGCATGGCGATGTTTGTTTTATGCACTGGTATTCTTGGGGGAAACCCGTTCCGTGTAATACGGCATGGTCCCTTGATTTACTTTATTTTCAAAGTAAAGTTTTAAATAACTGTTTTAGTTCTCGCACCAGTCCCATGACTGACTCAGAGTTTATTGTTTCTTCCTAAACTCTGGGTGCCCTTATTTTCCACACGGGTAGCTAGTAGTTTTAATTTTGCAGATTTATATTTTACAGGATCCTGGATTTATAGCTGGAGCTATATTCGGAAAGCTATGTATCCGTGTAATTCTTTCAGTTGTGTTATATATTATTTTTCCGCTACATTATAATTTAAATCTCTGATATTTATCAAATGTATATTATTTATTTATACTTTGTTATGTTCTTGTACTCTGATGTAATTGTTGTAATATCAATGAAATGTTCTTCTGTTGGCGTTCTGATTTGTCGTGTTCTCAACTCAATCCGGGCTTTCCCTTACAGGTGAGTTTGGGTCGTTTCAATATAAAAGGAACAAAACAAGACCGTAAAGGCAAAAACGTGAAATTGGAATATGGACATGGTAAAAGTGGCTCTTCTTGGAAGGTAGAGTAAGTTTTAGAATTTTAAAACCAAGTTGTAACTATGACTTAACTATGTTAAACTAGCTTAGAGTGGGCACAAAAGGTTTAAGAGAAAAAGGAGGCAAACAGAAAACTTGGAAGATAAGTGCATAACTTAATTGGAAGGCCACTTATTAAAGTATTTAGGATGGGTAAGGTGATAGAGCTGACCAGTGGATTTATTTAGGATGACTTGGTCGTTATAAGTGAAATCATTCGGATTGGTAGTTTGGAGAAAAGTACATATCACTAGTGAGACATCATGTTATGATGCATTAATAAATTTAGATATAAAATCTTTCATCTCATAAGGAGAACTCTTAGTTATAACAACTTATGCCTTCTATGAGTTTAAGTTTATTACCCACATTCTTTTGATGAACTTTTCCTTATGGACTTATATTATTAGCTTTTTCTAGTATTAAGCCTATGGGCGGTTCAAGGAAGGCTTCTACCACAAGTGTAATCCAACCTCGTGTCTAAGCGCGGTTATAGTTTCTAGTTACTGCAATTCTGGGCATGTTCATTACTAACCAGATTTTCATGTTTATTATGCCCTAAATCCCAGTTTGATCTATGATACAAGTTATGCCCCAGATTAAGGTTTAGATTAAGATATAAGTTATACCCCTAAATCCTAAGTTTTGGCCGAAGGTACAAATCATGCCCAAAATTCCCAATCATGTTTTACAATATGAATTATGCCCCCAAATTATCATTCCCAATTGTTCACAATTTCGTGCGCTCGTGTATTTCAGCAATAGGCGTAGGCTCAAAGGTGGCCTGGCTATAAAAGAAAAAAGGGAAAGAAGGAGAGAAGAGAACAAGAATAGGCATAGTAAATAAAACTGGCATACGATGATAGAATTGGTCATACTAACAGAATAGGCATACAGTGACATGATTGGGCAAACTAATAGAATAGGCATACAGTGGAATGATTAGGCAAACTAACAGAATAGGGATATCATGAATAGGAATATGAGATCTAAGCAGTAAATTAGGTATACAAGTAATGGAAGATATGTTATGATTCAGATTACTAACAGGTATAGGCTTAGATCCAAACTTGTAAACATGTCAAGATTACATTTTAGGTTTTTTATATCTAAAAGCAACATAAACTCACTGTGACTGGATCTAAAGAACAGAGGATTGATTGTGGTTGTTGTAGCACAGATCCTTGAACATGTATAACTTGTTGTTGAAGAAGAATATGCTAGTTCAATCTGAGTTGGAGCAGCACCTCATTGTCTCCATTGTTTTTGATGAATAAAAACAATGAGAATGAGGTCCTATTTATAGCCTAAGGTCAACGAATCTCGCTCAAAACTTTGTCCAGGTATAGGGTAGGATTCTTCCCAGTTCTCGTTGGGGTCGATCCCGCGGTCGACATAGGGGTCGACACCCCCATTATTGGGTCGACCCATGGGGAATGGGGTCGACCCCTACCGGGCCAATTTCCCCCTTCCTCTGCGTCGTTTGATTTTGAATTCTAGATATTATTTATTTATATATAAATGACTTATATGTATATAAACTTCACACCTTAATATCTTCTTCATACAATGTCCATTTTATGCAAACTTAGGGTCTATCTTAAGCAGAATTCCGAGACGACTGCAATGGTGCAGTCCGTTTTAATTAATTCCCAATATTTAATTAAGTATTACTTATTTATCATTATACTGTTTTTTAGAATTATGGGGTGTTACACGTACCTTTTCCAATCTCCTAATTTCTTCCTTTTATTTCTTTACCAATGGATAATTAGGCCTAATATCACTTAACAAGCCTGATTGTAATAATTTTAAGAAATTAATGTTTTTAATTACAATTTAATACTAGCTTTATTCCTTTTTTAAAACCAAATTTTCACAGGAAAAATGAACCATTCAATACTTTTAACTTACAATGCTTACACAACACATTTAATGCAATTATAAAACCATTAACCACTATTTTAATTAATGACAACTATGATTATAAATAAAAATACAAGATTATATTCACATTTTCAATTACTTAAACTTGCATTCTACAATAAGATTTGCACAAACTATGCTATTTATAGTAAAATAAGGATGAACTTATACTAAAATTATTTCAAAACAAGAATATTGATTTTCAAATAAATATTCCATTTTTTATATTTCTTTTACAACTCGCTTAATTTTTAAGTAACTCATTTGCAATAAAATCTACTGCTTGCAATAATTTAGAAAACTACTTCATTTGCACAATTAAAATATTTGTACATATTAACTTTCACATAAACAAAAATAATAAAATTTCCAAACATAACCTTAAATACAATTTTTCTTTTATCCTACAATTTCTCCCATTTACATTTCATATACAAATTCTCAAATATTAATGATCTCATTAAAACAACTTAATATCACATAGTGAAAATATATTTTAACCTTAAATATTAATTGTTAATCAATATTTATATTTTTAATATTCATTAAAATATTATTTAGCATTACTTTTAGAGAGTTATTGCATTTTGAAAAATACATTAAATATATGTATTATAAAATTTTCCAGTTTGTTTAATTTCATCTTTAAATTCAATTAATCCATCAAAATAAAATTAATAAACACGGACTGGAATAAATTTTCTTATTACACCAAATTTATTTAATTTATTCTAATACACAAAATTTAATATAAATAAAAAATTCTTTATTTTCACAACCTAAATTTTTATATGAGTTAGACTTATGAACTCGTATTTTATACTTTATGGTTTAAAAATCACGAAACATGTTATAGTATGTTAACTCCGAGTACTCGAAAAGTCGGGTTGTTATAGATTCCCCCTTTAACAAATTGCATCCTTGCAATTTACTTAAGGCAACTCATTTACCTTTTCAAATTCTGATAACATATAAAAATTTATTCCCTTAAGGATCTTAATTTGAGTATCCAAGCATATAGTATTTGAGACTTTTATATAATCTTTTCCAACTATTTAAATTGCAACACAAGAAATTTCGTCATAGGTTCGGCATCCCTCGGGGATGCCCTCTTGTATTTTCCTTATCCTTCACTGATGACATCATCATCTTCACCAATGGAAGTCGTTGGTCTATCCATCGCCTTATTAGCCTCATTCAGCGGTATAAGAGATGCTTAGACCAACTTGTTAACTTTGTTAAAAGCTGCTTCATCCCGGCAAAAGATCTATCTTCAATTAGATCTTCTTGGATCGAGACCTTTACATGTTTCAAGGCCACTTCCCTTACCTTATCTCGGTATTTTACTATATCGAGGACGCCATCTTCGATCCCCTGACTGAAAAAGCCAGGGGCAAGATCATTTGTTGTAATGCGACTCTTCTTTCTTAGGCAAGCAGAATGTTTCTCATAAAGTTTGTTTTTGACTTTATTGCTGCTATGACTCCCACTTCTACCTTCTTCCATTCTTACCGATCTTTGGCATCGTCCTTAATTCGGGGGAACAAGGACAACGCTAATCATCACCATTGAATTACTCCGGTTCCCCATCCTACGCAAGTGATACGTAGAAACAGATACAATCCGTGAAGGCCTTATCGGATTCACATGCTGGTGGAACCGACTGGGATGGAAGTCCCTTCCCGATCAAGGCGGCGTGGAATTCGACATGTACATCGGCGCCACGGCGCCAGCTTTTCTCTTTCATATGGGATGTCTGCCTTCCCCTAAGGTATCTCTATTTATGTGGAAAACCCTACATGAAGGGTTACTAATAGACAAGAATCTCCAGAGGATTGGCATCCCAATTGCTTCTCGTTACAGATGCCGCAAACCAGGTTCTTTGGAATCCGTTGTTTATTTGTTTTACCATGGCTCTTGTGCTAAATCTCTCTGGAATAATTTTGGGAATTTGGTGGGTTTCCAAGGTAATGCCACTTCGCTTGTTGATTTTCTGAGAATCTGGTCGACCAACATCTCAGGTAAATCTATTCGTTCAATCATCTTTCGTCTCATTCGTTTTCTTATCTGGTGGCATATATGGTTGTCACGAAATAAGGCAATTTTTGACGAAGTGCCTATAGGTCCTCATACCATCATCTAAAAGGTTTGGAACAATGTTTCCTTGTGTTTCAGGGTAGGCCTTTCAGGGGTACAATTGCTCCCGCTCTAGGAGATTGGCAGGAACCTTTGGTGTTACCATGGCTCCTACCACTCCCAGGGCGGGAATTGGTTGATTCATTTTGTTTTGGGCTCTTCCCTGTTGTCTTCACATTTTCCATGCTGCCATCACTTTTTACATCTTATGATGTTTAGCATAGTAGGGCTTGGATTTATAGGTTTTTGGACCTCGACTCTCTTTGGATTTCTTGGTTGAAGGTGATGCTGCTTTACGGATGGGACTTCTAGACATTGTCAGACTAGCGATTTCGGAGCTTTAGGAGTTTATGCTTGGAGAGTCTTACCTGTGCATGTGGTCCTTTGTTGGCTCTTAATTTTACATGGCTCTTTGTCCATATTTTGAGGAGCTATGGAGATTTTAGAGCCGCCTTCGATTTTGGTGTCGGTCTAGAGAGGTTTGTCT
Source organism: Allium sativum (assembly GCA_030737875.1). Taxonomy (NCBI): domain Eukaryota; kingdom Viridiplantae; phylum Streptophyta; class Magnoliopsida; order Asparagales; family Amaryllidaceae; genus Allium; species Allium sativum. Next base: position 252,915,855 of record CM060919.1, read on the forward strand.
GTATAGCATGTGTTCTGGTTCTTTTATTTTATGACATGTTTTGTATTTGAGTTGTTCTGTGTTTTGTATATTGAGTATCTACTATATGTGTATGATCACAGTTTATGTAGTCATCTCCACCGAAACTATTTTTGTGAGCCATTGGAGAATGGCTTGATTATCCTATTTTGTTATATTATTTTATTAAAAACACACTAGAAATTTCAAACTTGTATTAATCAATTTTCTAAAGGTTTAATTTTCATGCCATATAGTACACACATAAGATTTAATTCATTACAACATATCTTTCACATAGAATATATCAAAATACACACTTATCATTTATTTCCAATAAATAAGAGACGCTGTCTTTTCATCCAATTTGATTATTTTTTCCCGAACAATGGATGATGCTTTGATCATAATATTAACCAGTTGCTCCATTTACCATTTATATTATGAATTTGAAGGTTGCAACCCTCTTCTAAACCCGAGTATGAGAACGTGCATTTAAAACATATTGCTTATGCTCAAGATAGTTACTATTTAAAACAACCTTTTATGGTCAAGAGTGATTTATAATATTTCACATAATTCTTCTAAAAACCCAACTTTTATTTAACAACCTATTAACTTGTTCTGAATACTATTAAGCCACCCAATTTATGACGGTTTCCCCGCAATATTTGGCTGCAAAGTCAATTTAATATTGCTATTGCCTCGCCAACTTTACTACAATTCTCATCTCATCTTATGGTTTAACACTATTCTTACAAGAATGTTTTCCACTATTCTTTCCTAAAATTTAATTGTTATAGCCTTGTTTAGGGTCTATTTTTCATGGTGGCTATGGCCCCACCTCAGTCCCTCCCTAAACTAGTAAAGACTACAAGAGCTAAGCGACTTTTCCCGAACAACAAATAATCTAAACAACCGTTGGCGTCTCTCCTCAACCACCGTACCCCAATAGTAATAGGTGAATGGTCTATTGGGTCTAGCTCTAGTCTTTTCGCATCCCACGGCTGTCGACGACGGGTACCCGACGATTTACTATCTCTGTTAGTCCGAATTTCTACCTCCCCGTTGAGGCGACCGCCAAATCACCCAAGTGCCACCATGTCACAGCATTCTGACTGTATAGCTACTTTTTCAGTAAAGGCCCTCCCACCTGGTAGTTACACGAAGACCCAACCTCTGAGAGCAGAGCCTAAACATCTGCCACCACACAGAGGACTACCAGGAGCGCCTTACATACCTCAGGAAGCCGCGTGCTTCCCCTTTTGGTCCTTCAGAGTTGACCGAATAATCAGATGAATGTGCGCTCCCCTCTTGCCTTATGACACCATGATGATCTACCCCGTTGGGTTATTCACCCTCAAACGTTTGGATTGGTCCAAGCGCCTTACTTTAATATGTTATTAGACCCTATGTCTAAACAATCTTTTAAGCGCTTGCTTTACCTCATCAGATTTCCATTTAACTTGATTATTCCCATTCACATTGACTTCTTATTCAAGTTACCAAGCTCTTCTTGCTTATTAATTTCAGTCATATAACTTAATCCATTTAAGTTCATTGATAAGCTCACAACATGTTATTCTCTAGATTGTGGTCCAAGGTCATATAATCCACAATCCCTTTTAAATTTTTGTTTGATTCAAGGTTATAATAACATGTTCTACTTAATCTGTAATTAAGTATACCTCAATTCACGTGTTTTCTATTTAACATGTCACTTATCATTTATGATTAAATATAACTTATTACATATAATTTTTCCTCACTCTTTCCTATTTAATCATAATTCCATCTTTCATTGTCACTATAACTTACTGTTGTTTACTTATTAACTTAGTTCTCTTAACTAAGGTCCACTAATAAGTTTCTCTTCCCATAAATTGAACTTATGTTGTCCTCATCGGTAGATTTCAGATTCTTGTTCTTATAAATAGCTTAATTTACAATTAAGTACAACTTATCTGCTTACATAAGTTATTCCGTTCCCCTTTATCGTTTATTATAACCTAAGTTATAATTTCCACTTGTCCCTAGGATAAGCCTAAACTTGTTATTCTTATCAGCAAATTTCATACTTCCAAGTTTACAGATTACTTAATTTATAATTAAGTAAAACTTCTTACATCTCATAAACTTTCCCCCTTTTCTCTACACTACAACAAAAAACACTTTTCGCAATAGGCGATATCTGTTGCAGTAGACCTATTGCAACAGGCCTGTGCCTGTTGGTATAGCTGAAGTTGCCAAAAGTCCGCAACATTTTCTACCTGTTGCAATAAGATGTTGCTGTATACTTTTTTGCAATAAGCTTTTGCTGTTGCAACAGATCATTTTGCAACAGCATATGCCCGTTGCAATATGTTCATAAATCTATAAAAAATATATTACAACTTATAGATATTACATATTAAATGTATTTGTTTTAGCAATAGTGTATATCACAGACTGAAATAAACAAATAAAATTTTATTTTAACAAAGTTTTAATAGTACAAACAATTACAATAAAAGTTTCTATAATTTTCATACACCGTTCATGTATAACAATTTCTTCTCTCACACAACACATTTTTTTCGAACAGAGTATTTTTTACTCATATTTCTGCTCTATCATACATATACTATAACAAGAGAATAAATATCATTAGTTCATTAGAACAAATCTGTAGTTCATGCTCCAAGTTTGCTGTTGATCATGAATAGGCACATGCTTATCCAAGAATATGTATGCCTTTCTAGCGAACTCCACATCAAATAAAAGTCGAGAACTGACAACACCTTTTGTGCTTCCTTGCAACCCATTGTTGTGCAACACTGCAAAATCCAAATTTTTTGACCGACTTGTTTCAACAAATCTATGATGCTTTCTTTAAAAAAAAAAAAGTAAATTACCTGGTGGTGACCAAAATTAATTGCGGTGAACTTGTCCTTCATCATGAACAACAGAATGCTGCTGCTAACAAAAACGATCATAATTTTCATAAAAAATGTGCACTTCACAGAAGCACCAACAAACCTGCAAGTGATGCCTCAGAATATGAGCGCACCTTGAAGATGACAAAAACACAAGGACACATACTATAAAACAAGAGTATCCTGCAAACTAAAATAATTTCATGTGCATTCAAAAATGTTGCCATATGTACTAGAGTACGCACTCACACACTTGTACCAATAGCTTCATGTTAGTCCAATAGGACAACCTTAGCTTCCAATGGACACATGCTAAAACCGCAAGACAAACCTTATAAGTTAGATACACAAGCTGTTGCAAAGCTGTCATTCAGCTCGTATACATTAGGAAATTTCCACTGAATCAATGACAATGAACTGCACGCAGAACAATATGTAACAAAAAGTAATTTATAGATGTGAATATGTAGTTCCTGTCACATCCTTCCCATCATGCTCCTTGAGCAATACAGTAATTTACCAAATCTGATTACCAAAGGATATAATATACACATTAATTTCACTTGCCTAACATTATGTGTTTCGTTACCAGTCATCGGTTGCCAATTTGTGTGTATGGTTTTACCCTCATAATGCGAGAATTTAGCCTTACCAATAATACCAATACAGAAAAGATCATAACTTATAGATTGTGATCACCATTATCATAACAATTCTACGTTTGGAAAAATTAGGAAGTGCAACATGATAAGTTTAGCGGTATGTAAATCATAGGGGAACATACCCATGCAAAATTTTGACAAGCCTTTTATTGATTATAGCATGATACGCAGCAACAACTTTACCTTCTTTTATTCTTAGTAACTTGCTTGCATAAGCGGCAGGGCATTTCATGACATTGTATCCAACCTGTATGTCATAAGGTAGAAAAAAGTTAGCATGCAACTCTAGCGGATTGAAGGAAAATAATGCTTAGAATGTAAATGACTCACTGGAATATCTGGTGTGAAATTGACTATGCCCTTCACTAAATTGTCGTTCTTTGCCCAGGTCAAACAGTTCTTGCAGTTAGTCCTCCTGACCTATGTTTTTCACTCCGACTGATTATAGAACTGCACGTAATCAGCAAATAAGATGATAATAATTAGTATGCATACACATAATATAAACTGTTAATTTAACAAAATAACAAAATATCCTTTCCTTTATTGAAATACACATAGTATAAGCAACATTCTTTGGTAAATATCGAACGGATATTTTTTGAATGTTAATGTTTTTGTATCCGCTACCCGCATCCATTTTTCGGGTGCCAAATAAACTATCCAGTTTTAGGATACAAATGAAGACTGATTTTAAATGAAAATATCAAATATCATAAGTTTTGGACAAAATAAGTTCAAGATATCTATGTAAACTGGCTACTATATCTAAGTAAACTGGTGAGCAGATTACTTGTTAAATTTTGGATTAAATAACAAATATCGGTTACATTCCAGATATTGTATCTAAGTAATAATGTCTTGAAGTCTCAACCATCAAGATTGTTTAACAATTGAATCCTGCATCAAGATTGTTTAAAATTGAAGTCTCTGCATGAGTGTCTTAAGTTGCATGAGCTTCAGGTACAAATATTAGCATATGACAGTTTTAATTAAATCCTGCATCAGGTACCACTTGTTCGTTCCATTGCTATATTTTTAACTTTAAACTGAAGTCCAGGCACTATCTTATCAAACATTGTATGCAGTATCTTAATTCTTTAACAACTGATTTTTGCGTTGGATTAGCAATAATCACTAAGAAGTAATATAATCCACAATTTTGAATAATAAGATATTTTATTTTTGTACTCTATTGTTGTTATATTAGGTCTACATTAAACCATGTAATACCTTTATTGCTTCTATTAATTGATTTCCAGATTTAGTTAACTCTGGAATTAAGTAATGCTAGGACTCCAGTTTCTACGGGATTAATGAATATGTTCGTTCAAACCGATCCAAAATTCAAACCAATTAAAATCAATTATAATAAAAATAGGATTTAATTAAAACCATTTGTTTATATAATTTATTGTGAGTAGAATCAAAACAAATTGGTTTGGTTGGGTTATTGTTTAAGTTTGTGACTTGAAGATGATTTAAGATGAAAATAAAAATGTTAAAATTGAGAGTTATTGTTCATACATGTTCTCTTGCATGAAACACTTTCAGTTATGTCAACATCCATGACAATAACACTTCAATCGACTACACCCAAACCAATAGATTTCACTGAATATTAAGTCCATCACGCAAATCAGATTGCACAACATCATGGACAATGTTTTAAAATGCATCACCATAGTAAATACAAGCTTGTGTTTTGCAAATTAAGAAGCAGAACATGTAAAGCTTACTTCTTTTATTTGTTGTTTTGATATTCAGTATTAAAGTGATTACGATTTATTTTAATGAAATTTAAATCTGTTTTGTTTAATTGAACCATTTTCATGAATTTAGAATTCAATTGGTTAATCCAATTTAAGTCCAACTTTGCTCACTTATGTCTCACACGAATTCAAGGCTACTGTTTTCTAAATAGAGTAAGAATTCCAGAAATAATAGAAGAAACTACTCCCACTCAATATCAAAAACTGAAACAAAAATTAACATCAAACAAGGACTACATTCCTATATTTACGAACATATTTTGCTTCCCAATTGAAATGTCATTCACTCAGAAAGAGAAACGATTTCCAGAGAGAAAAATGAAAAAAAGAGTCATGGACAGGAAAATTTCAGTGTCAGAAACAACATCCATGAAACCGCCAAGTAGAGACCTCATGCCCTTTCAATTCCTCCTTTTATATCCTCAAAACTTATGAACCCCAAAACTTATGAAAAGATATTTTCATTTAAAAGCTCCTTGAAGTTATTATGTATTAATAATAGAGCACATAGAAGTATTCCAGAAGTCATATCCGCTCCTTGAAGTTTTGGACAGACCTAAGCATGTTGGGTTAGCGGATGGTCAAGTTACCGTTGCCAGAGATCCGTTGAAATCTTATAGTTGAAACGGTACAAATATATTTAACTGGTTTTATGAAGTTGATAAAGGTTGGTTCCTTGACGGCTCTTGTTCCTCTTTTGAATTTTCTTGATCACCAGTCTTTCCATTAGCATATCAAATATGCATAAAGCAAATTGCAGCTTTGACTGGAGTTTAAGATGGCTTGGGCTTAAAGACATCCACACTGTTATTTTTTTTCACACTAATACAATGCTTGTTTCTTGCAGCCCAAATTGAAGCAGCTCGCAAAGGATGCATTTTGTAAATGGGTTCGCTCATACACCGCTCACAGAGGCCTAATTACAGGCTGCAATTAGGACTAAGTGGTGTTAGCATAATTACTAACTAGGCAATTACACGATCTTAATCAGCAGTCTACATCACTTAGTAATAAAAATCCTTACAAGAAAATCATCAAACAATATAACTGCATGCTAATCCCATCATGTTTTCATTTTCTCAATCTCAACTAACCTATGTGACCATATACACTACAATATAACTGCACGCTAATCCATCAAACAATATACACTATGATGTGTCAAAACGAAATAACAAAAATCACAATTAGTATTGAACACGAACCTAAGTGAGATTACTTTTGAAATTAAATAAACAAAATCTATTACCTTAAGGTTTCAGGTTGTCCTTCCAGTTTTTTAAGTGCTCAACATATGCAGTTGCTATTCCGTGAATTGTAGCGCTTTTCCAGGAACTGGAGAAGACGATTTTAATTTTTTGTAGGTTGGATATGTTGGACGTTGGGTTCGCGTAAGGAGATATGGGAGATGAGACGATTTAGGGTTGTTTGAGGAGGAAGAACTGGCGATGTGAAAGTGATGCTCGACGGGACTGTTGGTGAAGTGGTTGAAACTGGTGCGGTGGTTTGTGCCATAGTGGGTCAAAGTTAGGGTTAGGGTTCGTTCGGCGGAAAGAGGTGGATTCAGGACTGGGTACAAAAAGCTAGTGGATGGGGAGGAAGGGGAACAGTTGACGGGATCTGAAAGTGGGAATGGTTTTGAGATTTGTTTAAGGGTGGAGATGACGCTGTTTGGAGCAACGATAAGCGCGGAAATTTCAGACTTGGGAGCCAAAATTTTAGAAAAAATACTAGAGTTTGCGCCAAAATTTCATATAATAGGTTCCACGTTTCTTTATATCATTAGCCAAAGCTTATATATTTTGAAACTAAAATATAAAATCAAAATTTCAAATGAATATGATAGGGTACAATTTAAAGTATTATAAACCTGAAATAAACTTGCTGACATATTAATCTTACTTATTATATAATGACTAATAGTTAATTAGTTAATAGTAATTAATTAAGAATAATTATTAAAAGAAAGTCATTAGGAAACTAAAACTTAATCAGTAACAGTTTATTATAAATAGTTGTTTATTACTTTTTAATTGTAATTGAATATTAATTATTAAATATTACATATTACAATTGTCAAAAAATGTCATTTACTAAAGATCACTTGTTATATTATCTTACTAATTAATTACTATAAATTATCTATTAATAATCAATTATTATTTATTAATTATTATTAATTAACTATAATAAATTATTAAACATAAAAAATATTGCTTATTAATAATAATTAGTGATTACAAATCAAATATTAATTATTTATTACATAATACTAATTATTAATTTTTAAAATATAACTCTTTATTTACTAATTTTTATTGATTACTTATTGTTTTATGACTATAATTGAACATTAATCATACATCAATTAACTATTATTACTTAATACTTCTTATATTATTAATAAATATTAGTTATTATCTCATACTTTTGTATTTAATAGTAATTATAGATGTTTACCAAAGGTGGAGAAAAAATAATTTTTAAAAGCATGTTTTTTGCAATGGGCTATACTAGTTGTAAATTACACAGTTACAGCAATTGGCAAAAACGGTTGCTATAGATATTTTTTTTTTGCAACAGGTTTTAAAGCGCAGTTACAAATAATATGTTTGTTGCAACTGTTATGAAAACACAGTTGCTAAAAGTATGTTTTTGCAACAGGCAGTGAAGCGCAGTTGCTAAAAATATGTTACTCGCAACAGAAAGAAAGTGTCAGTTGTAAAATCTCATCTATTGCAACTACTACAAAAGGTATGTTGCTAAATATCACTTATTGCAACCGTCGTATAACGCCTGTTGCAAATAGTTAGTTGCAATAGGGTAATTTTCTTGTAGTGAATTACTACAAACAACTAGTTTCAGTTTTCCCTATTTACTGATTACTTAATTTATAATTAAATGCCACTTATCTCATCTCACCAATTATCTCATGTCCTTATTAATTTATTATAACCTAAGTTATAATCTTCACTTGTCCCTAGGACAAGTCTACCTATTATATAACATTCATATTGATGTAATTTATTTATAATGGGTTATTATCATTCCCTGCATTCCATTCCTTTTTACTATTGTAACTTTCTTTCAATTCCATTTATTTCCATTAATTACAGTTAATGGTGTTTATCAGTCTTTCCATTTACATATATTTATATATATTTATGTACTAGACCTCTCACATTAAGCCTACACTTGTGGATGCTGGATTTGCAGGGCGGGTCTGGGCAGACTTCTACCACAAGTCGACTTAACCTCGTGTCTTAGCACCATTACATGTTTTAATTATATACTTAGACCCCTCACATTAGATTCACCACTTGTGGATGCTGGATATGCCGGGCGGTTCCGGGCAAACTTCTACCATAAGTGTAATCTAACCTTGTGTCTAAACGCGGTAACAATTTTTTATTTACTGTAAATTCTAGGCATCTTCATTATTAACCAATTATTCCTATGTCGTTATAGGTTTTCATGCCCCTTTCCCTAGTCATATTTATCATGTACCATATGCGCAAATTAAGATCTTTAGTCATAATTTGATTTATGCCCCAAACCCATATTCATGTATTCAATTTTATGCTAACATGAAACCATTTAATCATATAACTATTCCAATTCATACAAGTGAGGATTCATGTATATAAATGTGACAAGTTAACATGTCATTTTCTCAATTCTACGACTAACAATTGAAATACATAGTATGCCATAAGTGAATCATGTAATCATAACAACAGTAGTCGATGCCCATATTCTATCAAGTTTGATTTTCATCATATAAGCATTTCAACGCTTTAACTGATTCAACATATGAACCTTCCAAAACATTCATATTATTATCTCAATGTGTTATAATAGTAATTCTTAATTATTATGGCAAATTCACATATAATAACGGGGAATGTTAAACAATAATATTCATTATCTAAAATGATATAACTTAAATCCACTCACCTCATATGCTTTCCAAATCCTTGATCTGGTCCAGATCTATCATTCCATGGCTTTCGCCTAATTGGATTCAGAACCTAACAACCATGGATTCATAATTCTTTTATACTAAAAGAATGAAAGAAAAAGAAGAAAGAGAAGAGAATGGAAAATAAACCAGATCTAGGAATTACCTCACTTCGAAAAGAGAACTGAACACCCATTTACAAGCATATGTTCCTTCCCTCCAGACCTGGATTCAGAATTTTTCCTAAACTAATAATCTTAATTTTCTGAATAGATTTGGGGAGGAGAGGAATGGGAGAGCTTTTGCGTGTCCCAGAAATATGAGACTTAGGGTTGGCCCTATAGGCTTATTTATAGGTGTATCAGAGAAATTGAGTCCTTTATATTTGATTTGCAAGTCATCAGAATCGTCCACGTCAAAAACATATTTCAGATCCCCTTCAGGTAGGTCGACCCCCATGTTGATGGGTCGACCCCCAACAGGCAAAATTCCTGCTCTGTTTTCCCGCTTCATGTTTTGATTTTCTGGATAAATTTATTTAATATATACATATAAGTTCCTTATATGTATACAAACTTCCAACGCCCACAACGTCTTCATACGTTATCAGTTTTACGCAAACCAAGAGTCTATCTTGACCATAATTCGGAGACAGACGCAATGTCGTAGTCTATTTTACTTAATAATCATTATTTAATTAAGTTACTAATATTTTTATTATCTTAAAAATGTGGGGTGTTACAATCAGAGTATGAATAAATATTACATAGCGGTAAAACAATATCAGAGATTAATAATTTACATAGCAACGGAAATAAAATGTGTAAATATAATGCACAGGGGAAATACATTAACTACCACAACTGACAGAAATACATGGATACAAAGCTTTCCAAATATAGCTCCATATGTAAACCAGGATCCTGTTAAATAGAAATCTGCAAAACCAAAACTACTGACTGCCCGTGTGGAAAATATAGGCACCCATAGTTTAGGTGAAAACAATAAACTCCACGTCAATCCGAATTGCTACATCCCTTCATCCCCCAAGGTAGCAGGCTAACCTCCCACCATGGTTAACAGATGATCCCCAATCACCTTGTTTTATGGCAAGCCCCTCGACTGTTCACCAACCCTAAACAGGAACATATAGGTGTAAGAGCTCACTGTTCACCACCAAACCACATGGTGAGAACCCCTTATCATGTTGCACCCTATTACCAGGCATGCCAAACAAGGACTAGTGTGAGAACTTAAAACAATTATTAAATCATGACTTTAAAATAGGGTAAATCACAGGACCATGCGGTATGTCATGGAACAGGTTCACTCCCACGAATATTCTGAAATAAAACAAATTGTAAACAACGCAATACTTTTCGAAAAATAAGGCTGTTATAAGACTCAGGTCCTATCACACAATGCAACACGAACCAAAGGATAGAGTTTTACCTTATAAGAGTCAAACATGCTTGATATGCTTTAAAAAAATCATTTTGCTATTACTATAAGTGCATAGCATGGCAAACAACTTCAAATATAAATGTATCAATCATAGACGACATAGTACCCCATCTTACTATGTCGCCATATAGGTTTACAACTAAAACCGAAAAATATCATACTGGAAATTGGATTTCCATCCTGAGTCAAGGCAAGGGATGGTCTCCTTACTGATTCGGATCACCTCTAGTAAGATAACCCAGGATCACACCTATGCGCAACCCTTCGATCCTGCAAGGCCGGTCCGCATCTAACGTTTGTGGATTAGTTATTCCTAAACATACGTTTCCCAGTCCTATCAGACCTCCAAAATGGTCAGTATGTCAACCTTATAAGCCTTTTAGTCGGCTCTATATCCGAGGCGCCTCACAATCCATCATCCACATAAGTAAAAATGTCTGGGCTCCATACCATGGCACAACTTCTAGTTAGAAAGAAACATATGCACTCCTTGCGTCACTTATCCCGTTTTAGACTCATATCAGTGTGTGAGGCCCGCGAATTAACGCTATACGCAAAGCTATGCTACTTAAAGATGTGCTTTGATCATCATCCACAAGACCCTGCTTTTCAACAAAAGCCTTGATCATTTGCATCGTAGCATGCCACATTGTCAATCCATACCATACCATTGATTTCATCCAACATATAACCTCCAAGCTCGTACGTCTCAGAGAAGGGTGTTAGTAAGAGAATAAATTCTCCGCCACCAAACCAATATATATATTTAGCAAAGATCAACGAATATAGCACACAATACAATGTCAGACATAATCCATTTACAAGTCCGTTCTGGGTCTGAACGATACCAAAGGCACCTTATTCCTCATTTCATATGTCCCTACAGGAGAGAGGTCCTTGCATATCCGGTCAGTCTCCAAGTATGTTTGGATGATCACCACTTATTACCTTGTCTCGAGGGATCATCCCAATCAAGACACTAGTAATAATCCATTCAATGTGAAGATATCCAGTCTTCAACCACCATTTTCATATCTTTGACTTTTAGTAATCGTAATAGTTATTCAGAATGGGTTAAACCCGGTCTTTCCGAATAACTCACACATATTATAACCATGTGATATATACATGAAGATAGAACACATCTCATTCCAATCCAGAATATTCTTTTATTCGATTTTCATTATTCCTTGGGAAAGATTCCCATTAATTTTATGAAAGATAAATTCTTTTAAACTTATAGTTTCATCTTCCTTTGGATATCATTTTCAAAAGATTCCATTTTATCTTCTCACAACATAAACCAAATTAAGGTTTATCAAACTAGTCAGGATTATCGATCCATACCCAAGTAGTCATTTATTTTAATATTCCCAATCCCAACCTATTCAACCCATGAAGCAAAACTATTAGTACTCCATTTTAACACCCATCAGGTTATTGGTAAGTTTAATTACCATTTAACATTCACATCTAATTAAAGATTTAACTAACACATGGAATAAAACTGGTGATACACCATCTCGATCATTTCTCTTATTCGGTATATTTAATTACCTCTCTTTATGTTTCAACCTAATAAAGATTCATTAAAGCTCTAGTTCAGCAATAATCCCAAAAATCAATATTTAATGATTATTCAACCTTTGGAATCTAATCTTTTCTTTATTTGGGTTAAAGAACAAATGTCATGTAAATACTCCATTCACAATAAACCCAAAATCATCTTCCAATAATATGAAATCTTCACGGAAATTTGAACAATTTTTAATCGATATAAATTTCCGTATCTGACCAGTACTATAAGGGGAATAGCGGTGAAGCCTTTTGAATTCCATGAATAGTAAATACCTTCCTTCACAGAAACTCATCTCGATTATTATTAATCCAGTTCCATTTAGTTCCAATTTAATTGAATAAACTGGAAAACTTTCTCCAAACCTTAACTAAAAGATATATTTCATTCATAAATTGGATCAAGAACGGTGTTAATGAAGATATCATTCACAACAAACCCAAATTCAATTTGATATTAAACATTAGATTTTGAATGGAAATCATGTCAACTTATATCCATTACCAAATTCTGAAACTAACAAATATCGTATTGGAATAACGATGTCATTGTCTTCCAAATTCCCATAACAATATCCGTATAATCACGGAATCCAATATAGAAAATATCCAAAGATAATTTCCATTCAAATACATTTAATTTATATGTTGGAATTTCTCGTTATGTTTAAAAACCATTTGCTGACCAATTTATGAAATGACCCAAACTTCCCTGTAAAGGAAAGCCTGGATTGAGTTGAGAACACGACAAATCAGAACACAAACAATAGAACATTACATTTTATTACAACAATTACATCAGAGTACCAGAATATAACAGAGTATGAATAAATATTGTACATCAGAAAAATATCAGAGATTTAAATTACAAAGCAGCGGAAAATCAATACAATGCGTAGCGGAACTACATTAACAAATACAACTGAAAGAAATACAAGGATACAGAGCGTCCCAAATATAGCTCTAGCTATAAATCCAGGATCCTGTAAAAGTAAATCTACAAAACTGAAACTATTAGCTGCCCGTGTGGAAAATAGGGGCACCCAGAGTTTAGGTTAAAACAATAAGCTCCAGGTCAGTCATGTGACTGGTGTGAGAACTAAAACAGTTATTTAAAACTTTACTTTAAAATTAGGTAAATCAAGGGACCACACCATATAACACGGAACGGGTTTTCTTCCATGAATATCAGTGCATAAAATAGTTTATAGACAAAGCAATGTTTTTGAAAAATGAAGCCATTATAAGACTTAGGTCCCATCACACAATGCAACGCAAGCCAGAGGAAAGAGTTTTACCTGATAATAGCCAAGCATGCTTGGTACGTTTAAAAACAAATCATTTGATACTATTATAAGTTCATAGTGTTAAAAAACAACTTCAAATATAAATGTATCAATCATAGATGGCATGGGTACCATATATCATGTCGCTATACTAGTTCTACAATTAAAACCGCACAATGTCGTATTGGAAGTTGGATTCCATCTATGAACCTAGGCAAGGGATCGTCCTTACTAAATTCGAGACGCTGTAGCCAGAGCCTTAGGATCATAACGCATCGAACCATGGATCTTCAGGGATGGTCACCCGTCGGTGATTAATAATAACTGAACAATACGTTTCCCTGCCCTATGGGGCATAAACCTGGTCAGTATGTCGACCATCATATCCATCGACCCCGTAGTGACCGATACATCCGAGGTACCTCGCTATCCATCAAAACAATAAGCAATATCCACATGAGTAAAATGTCTGGGCTCCATACCATGACACCACTCCTAACTAGAAAGAAACGCATGTTCTCCTTGTAGTCCTCTCCCGTTTATGGTTCATACCGGGGTGTGAGGCTCGCGAATTAATGTTATAAACAAAGATATGCTATTTAAAGCTGTGCTTTGATTATCAACTACAAGACTCTGCTTTTCAAGAGAAGTCTTGATCATTTGCATCTCAGCATGCCACATAGGCAATTCATGCCATGCGACTGATGTCTATCGATATATAACCTCTGAGCTCGTATGTCTCAGAGAAGGGTGTTAAGCAAGAGAATAAATCCTCTGCCACCAAACAAATATATATTTAATAGAGATCAATCCACACAGAATAAAATCCAATGTCAGACACACATCCATTTACAAGTCCATTCTGGGTCTAAACGAAACTGGAGGCACCTTATTCCTCGTCCCGTATGTCTAATACAGGAGAGAGGTCCTCGCATATCCAGTCGATCTCCAAGTACGTCTGGACAATCGCCACTTATTACCTTGCCTTGGGATGCCTCCCAATCAAGACATCAGTAATCATCCAAACAATGTGAAGATCTTTAGTCTTCAACCACCATCTTCATCGTCGACTTATTTTCGTGTCAATTATTTAGAATGGGATAAACCCGGTCTTTCCGAATAACTCGCGTATTTTATAAACAAGTGCTATAAAAACACAACATATGCCTCATTCCAATCTAGAATATTCATTTATTCAAATATTCACATCGTTAGGGAAAGGTTACGATTAATTTTATCAAGGATAAATTCTATAAATTTATTTTTTAATCTTCCTTTGGATATCAAATCAAACCAAATTAGGGTTTATCTAAACAAGTCGGGATTAGCGCACCTTACTGAAATAATCATTTGTTTTATTTCCCAATCCCAACCTATTCATCCCATGGAGCAAAACTGGTAATACTCCAAATCTAACTCCACAGTGTTATCGGTAAATTTAATTACATTTCACATTCTAATCTAATTAAAGATTTAACAATCGCCTGGAGTAAAACTGGTGATACTCCATTTTCGATCATTTTTCGAATTGATAATTTAAATTATCACATTTCCATTTCAATCTAATTAAAGATTCATTAAAACTCCACTTAGTTTTAATCTTCAAAAATCATTATGTAATGATTATTTAAATTTAGGAAGTAAATCCTATCTTTAACTAGGTTAAAGAACTAATGTCATTTAAAGCACAATTCACGATAAACCTAAAATAACATTCCATTAATTATGGAATCTTCATGGAAAACAGATCAATATAAACTTCCATATCCAACCAATAATATAAATGGAATAACGAAAAAGCCTTTTAATTTCCATATATAATAACAGCCTTTCTCAACAGAAGTTCACTTCGATTATTACCAAATCGAATTCTGTAATGTCCCGGAAATTTCAGGATAAATATTTCTAGAACAAATTCAATAATTACATTAATGACCAATCTAAATTGATTTCATTCATATAGAAAACAAGAAAAAATCGTAAGTAATCTTTTCATGCTACACACTTATATATTGGCATATGAGAATTTTTCCCTTTTTTTGTGTGCATATCAATTGTAGCAAACACTTAGATTATACACTAAGTAAAATCCTATTTGTTTAAGAATAAAATTATTAAGTAAATTGTTAATAATAATTTTATCATACATATGCATCCATATATGAAGTACTAACCTGCGTATACATGTCATTTAGAATATGTATGCGCACCTCTTAGTTAACATATTAGGCACATATTTTGGGAACTAAAATACTTAAGTAGGTTTCTAAATCAATTCTTTATACTTAAAGAGTATGGACAAAGGCATGGCACTTAAGTATTAAAACCTGATCTGATGGAAAGTATTTTCTATCATGAAGACTATACACTATTTCCTTCAAGCATTTAAGGCAAGTTACTTTACAACTAAGGTTTGTATTTTAGACAAACTATAGGAATAGGTGGAAATACATTCTCTGCCGAGGTGATAATGAATAAACAGAGCATCTTTCTCTTAAGAGAAACTTTCCAATTGTGCCATCCGAATGTGTAAGGAAGAATTTAGATTTATTTCCCAAAAGGACCATTTGCAATATCTACTGATTTTGTCTAAAACTAAAACAAGAAAGGATGGCAAAGACTTTTGTGCATATTAAGTACATTAATAAAATAGGCGCAGGGTATACTTAACAAAACTAGGCATCAAGTAGGAGGAGCTTTTCTTTTTCTCATCAGAACATCAAGCATTGGATGCAAACATTTAATACATGTTACTTTATATTATTTTCTTGGCTATAAATAGCATCATACTTTCATATTTTGAGCACCACATATTTTCAAGTAAAGAACTGGAAACTGAAACCTGCATTTCATTGGAAGCTGAGAAAGTGAGTAAACACTCACTATATTCTCCTTTAAAACCATGCAAGTTGATGAATGATTTTACATGCTGCATTTCTATATAATTGTATTGATAAACCATGCTGCTAAAATCATTTTTGGCTTGATAAAAACCCCTTAGCCATTTCCTGTTAATGGAAATTATCAATCCACTGTTAAAACATGTACTGTATTACTAGTATAATTTCTGCTCAGTTTGATTATTTATGGAAATAATTATCCAAGTTTTGTAATGACATTAAGAGGAACATATCGGTAGTAAGACCCATTTTTGTTGCGTAAGCATTTGAGACCACTCTGTTGATACAAATTGTGTATCCACTGTATTACTCTGTTGTGATCGAATTTCTCACATCTGTGTTGATAACGTAAAAGTCAAGACTTAGTTATTCATGCAAATGATTCATACAAGTGTATTATCAACATGAAAAGCCACTAGAACATGTATATGACACACACACACACACATATATATATACACATTATAAAACATGCAATAAAGAAACTATTGAACCAACCTTTTCCAACTTGTTCAGTTATGGAATTCAGGTGTGTAAATGTGATTGTGGTGAGGAAATAAGATTTTTGAAACAGATATCACAAATTTTAATGAAGGGGATCATGAGAAAAAGGGTTTTGGCCGAAATGGTGTTCATGGCTATTGTGGATGATCCATGTGAGAAAAAATACTGGAATCGAGTATGGAAGGGCGTAATGATCCCTAGAAGCTAGGAAAAATATCAAAGAATTTTTCTAACATGTAAAGATGGAGTTTGAATCAATTATAAGTTTTTTTTTGGGTTACTCGAGCTCACGGATGAACTGCGCCGACTTGGTGGCTGATGGGAGTTGCGCACCAGGAGGGAAGCCTGACGTGGGTCCTCGCCAGGGGGTAGCCGGAGTACGGTAGGTTCCGGTGGCCATAGGTGGAAGTAGGAGCGGGTTTCTTAGATCGGGATTGGTGGAGAACGAAGTACACGAGGTCTGGGATTTGGCAAGTGAACGGACTAGTGTTTTCGTGGTGGATGAACTGCGCCGACTTGGTGGCTGATGGGAGTTGCGCACCAGGAGGGAAGCCTGACGTGGGTCCTCGCCAGGGGGTAGCCGGAGTACGGTAGGTTCCGGTGGCCATAGGTGGAAGTAGGAGCGGGTTTCTTAGATCGGGATTGGTGGAGAACGAAGTACACGAGGTCTGGGATTTGGCAAGTGAACGGACTAGTGTTTTCGTGGTGATCAGGGGGTAGCGCACGATGTCTGGAGGCTTGGAACTTTCCTGAATTTGGC
Source organism: Allium sativum (assembly GCA_030737875.1). NCBI lineage: Eukaryota > Viridiplantae > Streptophyta > Magnoliopsida > Asparagales > Amaryllidaceae > Allium > Allium sativum. The sequence goes on from CM060919.1 coordinate 252,933,651, forward strand.
AACTGATTTGGCAAGAAAAGAGGAAGTGGACGGGCCAATATTTTTAGTGATCAAGGGGTTGGAACACGAGAATTGGAGCTTAGCACTTTCCTGGATTTCGCAAATGAACGACAAGTAAATTTAGTGGTGATCAAGGGGTAGCGCACGATGTCTGGAAGCTTGTCACTTTCCTGGATTTGGAAAATGAATGAACTGAAGGGAACAGGCAAGTAAATGAAGTGATCAGGTAAATGATCAGGCAGAGGGAAACTTAGTGATCAGGAAAGCATCTGGACGAATCGCGCTGTTTTCACTAGTTTTAAAAATGCACTTTTTTTTGAAAGTAAAAGAAATAATTTCTGAAAATTTGTTTAATAAATTTATTTTATAACTTAATAAATATTTAAATAAATAAATTTTGCAATAAAATGTAAAAATTGAGAAAAATATATAATTTATGTAAAAACTTTTAATAATTAAATCTAAATAAAATAAGAAGTAGATATGTTAAATCAAGAAAAGAAATGGATTGTCAGCACTAAATCCAAATATTTGAAACAACATCGAACTAGAATTTTTATCAACTTAAGATGATAAAATCTTTAAGAACAATCAAGAAATGATCAAAATGAATGACAAATAAAAAGTGAATATTTAAGTTTTAATTTTATATTAAAATCTGATTCATGAAAATATCACTTATCCCTAAAAGATGGTAACGTCAATCATTTCGAAGAATCCGGAATGTATATTCCACTTCGATCCGATTTCTACGTTGCAAGTAGAAGATTATTAAAGATAATAAAAGACGGAGTTATGCAAGAATTGTATTATAAATCCTAGGTATGAATTGCCTAAGATGTGTAACAACCCGTATTTTAATAACGTGTTATAACTATAAATCAAGGCAGAATTAAAATTTAAAATAAGAATCAAGGGAAACGGGTTACGCCATTACGTTCGTCTCGAAATTCTGCTTGAAAACGAGTCCGAGTTTACGAAATCGGAGTCCGTATGACCAAGATATGGCCGTCCAAAGTTTCAGAAAATTCCAGAGTTCAAAACAGTTCGAATTCAAGTTCAAAATTCGTATTTCATAACCCAGACAGACTGGGCGGGAAAAATCCCTCCAGCACCAGGTCGACTGGGGAGTCGACTAGGCAGTCGACCCCCCCCCCCCCCCCCCCCCGCCCAGACCAAGTTGACTGGGCAGTCGACTTGGGTGTCGACCTGGTCACCTAGCTTGTTTTTGGGACAGATGTATCTGGTCTTGTTGCCTGTCCAGGTTCAGCTCCCTAAACCCTATATAAACAACCCCTGACCCTAGACTCTCTATCACATTCTTATCCGGCCTTATGCTGCTGAGGTTCTGACTGGAAGATAGAGAACAAGGAGGCTATTCAAGACTTCGTTAGAGCTACGTTGATTTGGGGATTTGCTAGAGATTCTTCTTCTACTCTTTTGCTTTCTCATTCTCTAGACCACGATCTGTAAGCCCTTTGTCACTCTTAGATCTAAACTGTAAATTTAACATGAACACGATGTAAACTGAAATTGTGCCTAAACATGATAACTAGGTTGGATCTACCATGGTATATCTTTGATCTATGACTATCCCTTTTAGATCTGTTATTTTGGATTTAGTTTTGTACACCCTAGATCTATTCATCTTAAATTTTGACTTGTGGAATATTAGTATGAACTTGATTTGGACATATTCATGTTTAATCTAAAACCCCCATGACCTTTATCTTGACATGCCTGTGATGTTGAATTTATTATTGGGGTTACTATCTTATGTCAATCCTTTACCATGTCTATCACCATATTTTGCCAAGTTGATGTTGAGACCCTATTTCATATGCCTGTAATGTTATAATCATCATGCTTAACTTGTGAACACCTTTGCCATCCTATGACTATCCTTTTTGTGTTATATCCCTATTTTGACATGTTGTATTAATGCGAATTCACGTACGTTGGGGATACGTTTTGGGGTAGATTAAGCAAACTTGAAATTGGCTATGGAATTGACATGATATGACATGAAAACTTGACAAGAGAATAAGCTTGAAAACATGAATTTGGGACATGACAATTAGATAACTTGAAGTGTCCAACTTGAGGTTGGGTTGAATTTACAACGTAAATCTGCCCGGAACCGCCCGGCAAATCCAGTAGTTGCAAATAATAGGACCCAATGTGGGTAGTTGGTCATATAGCACTTTAAACCCGAGGTTAGACTAGGTTATGGTGTAAAGCTGCCCGGACCCGCCCGGCACATCCAGTAACCATAACCAAGTCTAATGTGAGAGGTTGGGGTGCGTTAAGTAAATTAATGCCACATGGTAAGGTTAAGTCATGGACCACTTGAATACACTTAACCAATTTGATACATGTTTGGATAGGGGTTAAGTCATGACCTTTTTAATGACAACACTTAACCCATTAGAAATCCTAGCCACGTGGTCCCTTTCAGCAGTAACCCACTTAGTAGTATCACGATACCCTGGGGACTAGGCAGGGTTGGGCACGATTACTGGGCTGATTGTATGCGACCAAGAATAACGGCTGAGTAAGGTGCGCCAGTGTAGGTTCAGGCGGACTAGGGTCGTGCACTTAGTCCGGAGTTGAAAAAGAAGGCATGGGCACCCGTAGTACTACATTGTGCGTGCTTGATTTGTGTTAGTGGTTGACACCCTAGAACCTGATACACCCTATGTAGTAACCCGAAAATCCGGGGGAATTTGAGCTGACTAAATAACACAAGTCCAACCCAAATCGCACTGGAAATTCAAGAAACTAATAGAAAGAAGTCAGAGGGTGAGGATAGATAAGATAGAACTTATAGAATAGAAGAAGAAGAAGAACATCATCATCAGAGTAAACACGAATCTCACAGCGGAACGAATAAAATATAACATAACTTTTGAAATACAAACAGTTATATATATAATAGCACTTATCAGAGTACAGCACTTACAACACAGCGGAAATAATAATAGCTATAGAATCCTGAAGCCTCCTGCTCCAAGCTCTCCAAGTGTATCTGTAAAATCCCGACTACTTGACTGCCCGTACAAATTTAGGCACCCAAGAGTTTAGGGAAAACAACAAAATAAACTCCGGGTCAGTCATGGGACTGGTGTGAATAAACTCAAATCATTTAAACAGGTATATGATATCTCATAAGACCACGCCGTGAATACGGAACGGGTTTTTCCCTTATGAGAATCCAAATAACTTTTCAAAGCAATATCATTCTGATATTATAATAATGTCTAAGTACAAATAAATATCAATCTAGCAGAAACGCTTGCATCTCACGTTACTACATATATAGTATACAATCAAAATCGCAAGCACGTATTGGATGATTGGATTTCCAACTATGACAAGGTATGGAACCACCTTCCGATCAGTGTACTCTAGGAACGATACACTGGAGTTCAACAAGAACATCTTGCAACTCGGCCACACATGACCGACCACTCATTTCGCTTGAGTGTATCGAATGTACATCACCAACGGTTGGGATCAGCAACCGTTCCCGTATATATATGGGACAGCATTGATAGATTTAAGAAACAAATGAATATTCACTAGATAGGTGATTATACACCCTACTTCGGTGCGACCGACTTAGCCATGCTGCCTGCCCGATTTCTGTCATTTACCGGTTGATGAGGCTAGAAGCTACGCTTTATCATCACAATAGATTCACTTCGAATGCCACATTGTCAGATCCATCGAAAATCACTAATTGACGTCTACAACAATACATTACGTGTCAGCTAAAAGAAGTTTCCTTCTCCGCTTCCACTCTTGGTACAGTTGAAGAAATCAATGTACGTGACCGTCTGGAAATACTATGTCAGACATCCATCTTCATTTACTTAGAAATGTCACATCGTCATACCCGCCAAATCACAAATTGACTTATCCAAAAATAACACGGGTATACAGCTAAGAGAAACGAATTCCTCCGCCACCAAACGTGAATACGTTTGAACAGATCAACTTACGCGATCCATTGGATATACTCTGTCAGACTTTCGTCCATACAAGTTGTCCTGGGACTGGACAAACCGAAGGCACTATTCTGTAAACAGGATAGCCCTTGCATTTTACTCCGTCTTCAATTTTCTTTGGCATACATGATTTTCGACGCTTATGCCAATACAGAGTGGTTCTTCGGATAATAATCCAACCGGTCTCTCCATATTAACAACGTTAAAATGGTCAAAACTTCGATAGTCTGTGATTTAACCATCAAAGAAAAACAAGTGTGCAAACAACGATATTATTCCCAGATGGAAATTATATCGAACAAACATCATTTAACATTTATCTCTTTAGTGCATTTATTTACTTATCTCCTGTTTCCCTATATTCTAAATTCTTATTTTCTTTTATCAGAAAACATTTCTGATTCTCGTTTGGAAAACATTTCCAAAACTCCTTTTCAATCAAACCTTACCATTTCTTAGTTAAGAAGGAAGTCACTCAAGTTGGGGTATAATTACCTCTCAGACCTTAACTGAACAACGTTATAACTTCGAAATGGTCAAAGTTTATCTTTTAATCTTTAACAACTTCTTTACGCCTTTCTCGGATTCAATTTTACTAGTCCACTTCTATATTTAAAACATTGGTTATAACGATAACGTTATAACCCCTCCATTCGAATTATCTAACTTAAATTATAACTTCTATTCTTATTAGTGAATAATTAACCTAACACTTATTTATTTATAAATAAATAAATCTCTATTCGATTAAACTATAATCGATAACTCCTTTCGATGAAACTAACATCGATAACTCCTTTCGATGAAACTAACATCGATAACTTTAACTCGACGAACTTAACTCGACTAACTTAACTTGACTCGACTAACTCGACTTACTTGGTTCGACCAATTCGATTCGATTAACTAGGCTTGACTAACTTAACTCGACTTACTTGGTTTGACCAATTCGATTCGATTAACTAGGCTCGACTAACTTGACTAACTTAACTCGACTTACTTGGTTCGACCAATTCGATCAACTCAACTTATTTAACTTAACTTATTTCTCAACTCGATCAACTCGATTAACTCCTATCGAATAACTAATATTCGATTAAACTCCATTCGCTTGACTCTAGATCGCAGCGATCACAATGGTTACGCCTGACTCCCTCAGGAAACATCCGACCGCCGTAGGCTATTTACAGCCCTGCGAATTACGCTAGCAGTCGTACAAGATGGCAACTTACCCTGAATACTATGTTTGACTAACTCTGTCTCAAATAACTATATTTGATTAACTCTAGTTCGTTTTAATTCTAATCGATTAACTCTAACTAATTAACTCCAACTGGTTAACTCTAACTGATTAACTCTAACTGGTTAACTCTAACTGATTTACTCTAACTGGTTAACTCTATTTGACTAACTCGACTTGACTAACTCCTTTCGAATAACATATTCGATTAACTAACTTTCGAATACCATATTCGATTAACCAACTTCGAATACCATATTCGATTAACTAACTTCGAATGTCTATATTCGATTAACTAACTTCGAATGTCTATATTCGATTAACTAACTTCGAATGTCTATGTTCGATTAACTTTATTCACTTTATAAAGACTTCCTTTTTAACAACGTTTTATTCATTTGAAAAGATTTACTTTTAAATAACGGTTCTACACTTTTAAAAATGATTTCCCTTTTATAACGTTTCCTTTTCAATTCTATTTGTAAATGGTTTACAAATATTTCCTTTTCAAATTTATTCTTGAAATATTCTAACTCCTTAAATTCCCGGGAAAATTCGCCATAACCTCCTTTGTATCGGGAGCATCGGGAAAATCCCCAAACCCGCCACACAGGCCTTTCCATTCAAAAAGAAAATGGATTGTAATTATTTCCTTTTTGAATATCTCCTATTTATAAATATTCCAATTTATAAACATTTCTTATTTATAAATATTCCACTTTATAAATATTCTGTTTTTTTCAATATCACTTTGAAAATCTCCTTATCAACATTCCAGTATGTCATGGTATTCAATCATATCAAATCACGATGTTCAATATCGTCCATACCCACACAATCAACAACATGTTATAATTCACATCATATATCAAATATATGAAAAACAATAAAATAACTGTTGAGGAATCCAGTCGGATTCCTCCAACCTGTTTCCCTGCATCACAGATGTTAGACAATATAGATAACATCAATTTCATCCCAACATGAAATATACTGATAATCAGAATCCATATTTGATTGACGGTTTTCTATATATAACTATATCTACGTTTTCAATCAAATCTATTTAACAGTCCAATTTAACAGTCCAATTTAACAGTCCAATTTAACAATCAATACACAGCAATCAATCATTAAAAATAAAGTACAGTTTATACAAATATAAACTGAACAGAGTTTGTGAGATTTACTCACATTTGCGCGTTAGCCGTTAAATAACGGTTTGCGTTATTTGATTCAGTCGGACAATTTATTTCGCCATAAATTGTAACGAGGTCGGATTCGCTCCCCGTCAGTTCCAGTGTGTAGTGTCCGTCCATACGATCCTGTCGGATCTTGTTTTGTCCAATTCTGATATCGTATGAGCAAGTTATCAATTTCGCAAGTTTATAAAATATTTAAATTTAAATAAACATATATATTTTTGAACTCTGGGCCTCACCCTACTTTTTTCACGGCCCAAATACCCAAGGAAGCCCAGACCCGATTTTAAAAAGCTTCTTCCCCGATGGAGCAACTCAGACCGCATACCCCAGTACCAAAACCCAACCTTTCCTCGTCGTTTTCTCCGTTCCTCCTCCACCGAAAGCTCCCTAACCACCACCATTGATTATCTCTTCGACCCCTCTTCCTTGCCATACCCAAAACGCCACACTCGAGCTCCAGACATGAATCGCGTCCGTCAGTATCCAATGCACCAGAGCGACAACAAGGTGAACCGGAATCCACCCATTTTATCCACCCGTAACCAAAATCAACCGCGAACCCGAATATCATATTGAAAACTTGAATTGCTCCCTCAATCTCTCGCGGTTATGAACCCTAGTTTTTAAAAATGGCCGCTGTACACTATCGAGCACTTCAAGACTGAATCGCACTACTTAAAACTGACAGTAGATCGAAGAAAAATCACTTAGGGATCCCCATATATAAGTATTACTATTTATAGATTTATTATTTTTATTTTTCTTTGAATTTTGAAGATCGCTGAAATGTGTTGAGAAAGAAATGTGACGGCGGTTCTTTCTCTGTTGACTTTGGGAGGATTTTAATTAGGGTTAGCAGATTTTAGAGGTATTTATAGGGATTTTATATTAATTTTATATTAATTTATATTCACACGCTATATTGGATTTGTCTTTAAAAATTCCTATCACCACATACAATACTCAAAAATCACCAAACTGGACATGTAGCTAGAGTTCGACATTACGGTCCCAACGAAACTTGTTTCGTCGAATTCCGACTACGTATGCTCACACAGCGTATTTTTAACTGTCGAAATACTAACTAATTCTCACTCTAAAAATCCGTACGACCACACCGTGACTCTAAAAATCACGAAACTTGACATCAGACAATAATTTGACATTGCGGATCCAACAAAACTGGTTTCGTCGAATTCTGAGGTCGTTTGCAAAAGTGGCTATTTTTCAAGCGCTGAACAGACCGTTTTAAATATATAAATATATTTAAATATTATTAAATTAAATATAAATAAATTTATATTATCGTATATCTTCACATATGATATCGTACAGCTCTAGAATATCATATCAGAATATACAGTTTGATATTTCAGATTTCAGATTTATCGATATTCAATTCATATCGAAAAATCCATTTATAACGTAAATAAAGCGTCGCAAATTATAAAGGAATTCTACAGCGACTTTTCTGAAATTTGATTTGGACGTGAATCAAAATCTACACGACGAAATCCCGATTTTTCTCTTCCACTAGAAAGATATACCCCACCAGCTCCACACGTTTCTTGTTTCACAGAAATCCGGCTTAAAACGAATCCTGTACATTCAGTTGAAGTTCGAATCGCCAATTTACGAACTGCAGCGCCATTTCGAGCTCGTTTACAAATATATTATAAACTATACGTTCAACTGTCGTCGATTGAATATATTCGTTATTTATATTTCGATTATAAACTCAACCAATCCTCTGATACTATCCAATTCACAGTATATCGTGAATTTCACTAATTTGACCATTCCGGGCTATAATTATTATATTATAATTATAAATTAAATATTCATTTTTATTTAATTCACGTTCTCGATATCGATAAATCGATATTTAATAATTAAATAATTAATAATTATTTAACAGCTAAAAATGCGGGTTACTACAATCTTCCCCCCTTAATAAAATTTCGTCCTCGAAATTGCTAAGCTAGGGGACGACCCTATCTACTGGGTAAAATTTTATCTGTTTACCTCTTGTCTCCGGTTTCAACTGAACCAATTAATATTGACTAAGATATTAATTTATTCTGACTAACTAAATTTTCAAAAATTCTGAAAATTTCCTAACGCCTTAACTTTTCGAAAAATTTCGCCAGCACCTCCTTTGTACTGGTCGATATCTCAAATTCCAACTCGCCTCTCTGGGCCTTCTTTAACCCAAAAGAAAATCAAACAGCCAAGCGGCTTGCCAATTCGGCTCATAAATCTCATATCCATATATAATATAAACTGATACCTTTTTGTCGGGAATATCAACTCTATCACTTCCATATGCTATCAACTCAGCATATACCAGTGTTATTTCCATCAAATTCCAATCAGTTCATATCCTCAAAACCAAATCGAATTTCATTCGAACCCGAATATCAAATTTCAAATTCTTAACTCATCAACCCAATTCCATAACAGATTATTCTCTAATCCAATTCAATTCTATTTAACTCAGTTCAAGCTAATATTTCAATTTATTTCTACTATCTATTCTATTTAACTTCATAAGTTAAAATTAAATTCCGAAACTTAATTTCCTGGGTCTATTTCAAATCAATTTGAAATTACAATGCCAATTCAAAATCTTTGAATTTCTAAACAACTTGTTTTCTCAAAACAATTCAAAAACAAAACCTTTGGTAGTAATCCGTCACTTCGAACTCGAAAATGAACACTGATGATGTCGCGATTCATCATCAGAATCTATTTTCCAGCTATCAACGTGAGTTCAATACTATATCACTTTCAGATTGAAAAACATTTTCAAAATCTCCCAAGAACTTAAGTTTTTCTTATTTTTAAATTCTGATTTAAATTCATATTTAATTCATCTTATTTCATATACTTCACTTATATGAATTCTACTTAGTCATTTATAATCATTTTACCTTTTTATAATCTTACTCGATTATTATAACAAACAACACAACCAATATACTATATCAAATATATTCGGGTAAAATTATTCCATTTACCCTCTTTCAAAACATACCATGACGGTTCATCGTATTCGAGTGTTTAGTAACCCTCATCGATACAGTGGATCAAACCGATCGACCAGAACTCATAAACAACTCAACCAATGAATCTCCACAATATAAAACAAATTTTTATATCAAATACAAATACGTTCACTCGTATATATACACTCAAACTCAATCTAGGGTGTTACTAACCCTATCTCTACCGAGTCACGCCACAGAGCCAAGTAATTCTTAACTTAAGCTCTGATACCAACTGTAGTAACCCGAAAATCCGGGGGAATTTGAGCTGACTAAATAACACAAGTCCAACCCAAATCGCACTGGAAATTCAAGAAACTAATAGAAAGAAGTCAGAGGGTGAGGATAGATAAGATAGAACTTATAGAATAGAAGAAGAAGAAGAACATCATCATCAGAGTAAACACGAATCTCACAGCGGAACGAATAAAATATAACATAACTTTTGAAATACAAACAGTTATATATATAATAGCACTTATCAGAGTACAGCACTTACAACACAGCGGAAATAATAATAGCTATAGAATCCTGAAGCCTCCTGCTCCAAGCTCTCCAAGTGTATCTGTAAAATCCCGACTACTTGACTGCCCGTACAAATTTAGGCACCCAAGAGTTTAGGGAAAACAACAAAATAAACTCCGGGTCAGTCATGGGACTGGTGTGAATAAACTCAAATCATTTAAACAGGTATATGATATCTCATAAGACCACGCCGTGAATACGGAACGGGTTTTTCCCTTATGAGAATCCAAATAACTTTTCAAAGCAATATCATTCTGATATTATAATAATGTCTAAGTACAAATAAATATCAATCTAGCAGAAACGCTTGCATCTCACGTTACTACATATATAGTATACAATCAAAATCGCAAGCACGTATTGGATGATTGGATTTCCAACTATGACAAGGTATGGAACCACCTTCCGATCAGTGTACTCTAGGAACGATACACTGGAGTTCAACAAGAACATCTTGCAACTCGGCCACACATGACCGACCACTCATTTCGCTTGAGTGTATCGAATGTACATCACCAACGGTTGGGATCAGCAACCGTTCCCGTATATATATGGGACAGCATTGATAGATTTAAGAAACAAATGAATATTCACTAGATAGGTGATTATACACCCTACTTCGGTGCGACCGACTTAGCCATGCTGCCTGCCCGATTTCTGTCATTTACCGGTTGATGAGGCTAGAAGCTACGCTTTATCATCACAATAGATTCACTTCGAATGCCACATTGTCAGATCCATCGAAAATCACTAATTGACGTCTACAACAATACATTACGTGTCAGCTAAAAGAAGTTTCCTTCTCCGCTTCCACTCTTGGTACAGTTGAAGAAATCAATGTACGTGACCGTCTGGAAATACTATGTCAGACATCCATCTTCATTTACTTAGAAATGTCACATCGTCATACCCGCCAAATCACAAATTGACTTATCCAAAAATAACACGGGTATACAGCTAAGAGAAACGAATTCCTCCGCCACCAAACGTGAATACGTTTGAACAGATCAACTTACGCGATCCATTGGATATACTCTGTCAGACTTTCGTCCATACAAGTTGTCCTGGGACTGGACAAACCGAAGGCACTATTCTGTAAACAGGATAGCCCTTGCATTTTACTCCGTCTTCAATTTTCTTTGGCATACATGATTTTCGACGCTTATGCCAATACAGAGTGGTTCTTCGGATAATAATCCAACCGGTCTCTCCATATTAACAACGTTAAAATGGTCAAAACTTCGATAGTCTGTGATTTAACCATCAAAGAAAAACAAGTGTGCAAACAACGATATTATTCCCAGATGGAAATTATATCGAACAAACATCATTTAACATTTATCTCTTTAGTGCATTTATTTACTTATCTCCTGTTTCCCTATATTCTAAATTCTTATTTTCTTTTATCAGAAAACATTTCTGATTCTCGTTTGGAAAACATTTCCAAAACTCCTTTTCAATCAAACCTTACCATTTCTTAGTTAAGAAGGAAGTCACTCAAGTTGGGGTATAATTACCTCTCAGACCTTAACTGAACAACGTTATAACTTCGAAATGGTCAAAGTTTATCTTTTAATCTTTAACAACTTCTTTACGCCTTTCTCGGATTCAATTTTAATAGTCCACTTCTATATTTAAAACATTGGTTATAACGATAACGTTATAACCCCTCCATTCGAATTATCTAACTTAAATTATAACTTCTATTCTTATTAGTGAATAATTAACCTAACACTTATTTATTTATAAATAAATAAATCTCTATTCGATTAAACTATAATCGATAACTCCTTTCGATGAAACTAACATCGATAACTCCTTTCGATGAAACTAACATCGATAACTTTAACTCGACGAACTTAACTCGACTAACTTAACTTGACTCGACTAACTCGACTTACTTGGTTCGACCAATTCGATTCGATTAACTAGGCTTGACTAACTTAACTCGACTTACTTGGTTTGACCAATTCGATTCGATTAACTAGGCTCGACTAACTTGACTAACTTAACTCGACTTACTTGGTTCGACCAATTCGATCAACTCAACTTATTTAACTTAACTTATTTCTCAACTCGATCAACTCGATTAACTCCTATCGAATAACTAATATTCGATTAAACTCCATTCGCTTGACTCTAGATCGCAGCGATCACAATGGTTACGCCTGACTCCCTCAGGAAACATCCGACCGCCGTAGGCTATTTACAGCCCTGCGAATTACGCTAGCAGTCGTACAAGATGGCAACTTACCCTGAATACTATGTTTGACTAACTCTGTCTCAAATAACTATATTTGATTAACTCTAGTTCGTTTTAATTCTAATCGATTAACTCTAACTAATTAACTCCAACTGGTTAACTCTAACTGATTAACTCTAACTGGTTAACTCTAACTGATTTACTCTAACTGGTTAACTCTATTTGACTAACTCGACTTGACTAACTCCTTTCGAATAACATATTCGATTAACTAACTTTCGAATACCATATTCGATTAACCAACTTCGAATACCATATTCGATTAACTAACTTCGAATGTCTATATTCGATTAACTAACTTCGAATGTCTATATTCGATTAACTAACTTCGAATGTCTATGTTCGATTAACTTTATTCACTTTATAAAGACTTCCTTTTTAACAACGTTTTATTCATTTGAAAAGATTTACTTTTAAATAACGGTTCTACACTTTTAAAAATGATTTCCCTTTTATAACGTTTCCTTTTCAATTCTATTTGTAAATGGTTTACAAATATTTCCTTTTCAAATTTATTCTTGAAATATTCTAACTCCTTAAATTCCCGGGAAAATTCGCCATAACCTCCTTTGTATCGGGAGCATCGGGAAAATCCCCAAACCCGCCACACAGGCCTTTCCATTCAAAAAGAAAATGGATTGTAATTATTTCCTTTTTGAATATCTCCTATTTATAAATATTCCAATTTATAAACATTTCTTATTTATAAATATTCCACTTTATAAATATTCTGTTTTTTTCAATATCACTTTGAAAATCTCCTTATCAACATTCCAGTATGTCATGGTATTCAATCATATCAAATCACGATGTTCAATATCGTCCATACCCACACAATCAACAACATGTTATAATTCACATCATATATCAAATATATGAAAAACAATAAAATAACTGTTGAGGAATCCAGTCGGATTCCTCCAACCTGTTTCCCTGCATCACAGATGTTAGACAATATAGATAACATCAATTTCATCCCAACATGAAATATACTGATAATCAGAATCCATATTTGATTGACGGTTTTCTATATATAACTATATCTACGTTTTCAATCAAATCTATTTAACAGTCCAATTTAACAGTCCAATTTAACAGTCAATACACAGCAATCAATCATTAAAAATAAAGTACAGTTTATACAAATATAAACTGAACAGAGTTTGTGAGATTTACTCACATTTGCGCGTTAGCCGTTAAATAACGGTTTGCGTTATTTGATTCAGTCGGACAATTTATTTCGCCATAAATTGTAATGAGGTCGGATTCGCTCCCCGTCAGTTCCAGTGTGTAGTGTCCGTCCATACGATCCTGTCGGATCTTGTTTTGTCCAATTCTGATATCGTATGAGCAAGTTATCAATTTCGCAAGTTTATAAAATATTTAAATTTAAATAAACATATATATTTTTGAACTCTGGGCCTCACCCTACTTTTTTCACGGCCCAAATACCCAAGGAAGCCCAGACCCGATTTTAAAAAGCTTCTTCCCCGATGGAGCAACTCAGACCGCATACCCCAGTACCAAAACCCAACCTTTCCTCGTCGTTTTCTCCGTTCCTCCTCCACCGAAAGCTCCCTAACCACCACCATTGATTATCTCTTCGACCCCTCTTCCTTGCCATACCCAAAACGCCACACTCGAGCTCCAGACTTGAATCGCGTCCGTCAGTATCCAATGCACCAGAGCGACAACAAGGTGAACCGGAATCCACCCATTTTATCCACCCGTAACCAAAATCAACCGCGAACCCGAATATCATATTGAAAACTCGAATTGCTCCCTCAATCTCTCGCGGTTATGAACCCTAGTTTTTAAAAATGGCCGCTGTACACTATCGAGCACTTCAAGACTGAATCGCACTACTTAAAACTGACAGTAGATCGAAGAAAAATCACTTAGGGATCCCCATATATAAGTATTACTATTTATAGATTTATTATTTTTATTTTTCTTTGAATTTTGAAGATCGCTGAAATGTGTTGAGAAAGAAATGTGACGGCGGTTCTTTCTCTGTTGACTTTGGGAGGATTTTAATTAGGGTTAGCAGATTTTAGAGGTATTTATAGGGATTTTATATTAATTTTATATTAATTTATATTCACACGCTATATTGGATTTGTCTTTAAAAATTCCTATCACCACATACAATAATCAAAAATCACCAAACTGGACATGTAGCTAGAGTTCGACATTACGGTCCCAACGAAACTTGTTTCGTCGAATTCCGACTCCGTATGCTCACACAGCGTATTTTTAACTGTCGAAATACTGACTAATTCTCACTCTAAAAATCCGTACGACCACACCGTGACTCTAAAAATCACGAAACTTGCAGACAATAATTTGACATTGCGGATCCAACAAAACTGGTTTCGTCGAATTCTGAGGTCGTTTGCAAAAGTGGCTATTTTTCAAGCGCTGAACAGACCGTTTTAAATATATAAATATATTTAAATATTATTAAATTAAATATAAATAAATTTATATTATCGTATATCTTCACATATGATATCGTACAGCTCCAGAATATCATATCAGAATATACAGTTTGATATTTCAGATTTCAGATTTATCGATATTCAATTCATATCGAAAAATCCATTTATAACGTAAATAAAGCGTCGCAAATTATAAAGGAATTCTACAGCGACTTTTCTGAAATTTGATTTGGACGTGAATCAAAATCTACACGACGAAATCCCGATTTTTCTCTTCCACTAGAAAGATATACCCCACCAGCTCCACACGTTTCTTGTTTCACAGAAATCCGGCTTAAAACGAATCCTGTACATTCAGTTGAAGTTCGAATCGCCAATTTACGAACTGCAGCGCCATTTCGAGCTCGTTTACAAATATATTATAAACTATACGTTCAACTGTCGTCGATTGAATATATTCGTTATTTATATTTCGATTATAAACTCAACCAATCCTCTGATACTATCCAATTCACAGTATATCGTGAATTTCACTAATTTGACCATTCCGGGCTATAATTATTATATTATAATTATAAATTAAATATTCATTTTTATTTAATTCACGTTCTCGATATCGATAAATCGATATTTAATAATTAAATAATTAATAATTATTTAACAGCTAAAAATGCGGGTTACTACACCCTAGGGTGGACCTTGCACATGTGACTACATTCCGCGATTGGGCCGTATAACACCGACACACGACGAGTAAAGCCGATCGATTAGGATGGACTGTTGGACCCCGTATTGGGTCATTTCATGTTATTGGGTTTAGGGATCATTTCTGGATTTATACTTGACATGGATTTGGACACTAGTACAGTTAGTGCAGTAAACCTTGTATATGCAATGCCACTCTTATCTTGTTACCTTTTATTATCATGCCAGTCCAGTTATTATCTTTATGTTTAATCTCAGTTTCTCATGTCCAGTTAACTTTATTAGTTTTTATGCTGATAGTCACTAGGGCTTACCAGTCTTTTTGACTGACCCGTTTTCTTCCACCTCTTTTTCTTTCGTTCCCCCCCCCCAAGTTCTCAGGGAGGAAACTCTAGCTCTTAGCTTGGACTTTTCTTGCTTTCTGACAGCTCATGTACAGTTTGGTCTTGAGCTATGCTATGGCTGCACTCATGCTCTTTTTGGGGAATAATATTGGGCTTATGTTGTTTGAAGTACTTTGCTTCTTTAGAACTTGATGTAATGAAATAATGACTTGGTATTTTGATGTAAGAGGTTTTGACTCTATTTTCCACGTAATGAGATTTGGTTAAATTTATATCCGCTGCTTTATATACTCTGTTTAATTTATGTTCTGTCTTGTGTTATCTCTGTACCTGTTTATTAGATAATACCCCTCCAAAACTAGTGCATTCCCTTTGTGAGTGACCCTAGCAGAGTTGGGGTGTTACATTTGGTATTAGAGCGAGGTTACCAGACTGGGCAAAAGTTTTAAAAACTTTCTAAAAATTATTTTCAAAACCATTTATAAAGAAGCATTTTTCAAGAAAAGTTCTATTTTTAAGAAAAGGCTATTCCCCAAAAGCCATTAGCACTTTCCTTATTTCCTGGTTTGAATCTTTTTCTTTTCGTTTTTCAGCATGGCCAATCTTAACCACCCGAGGGAGTACCCATACCCGGGTAGTTCCGAAGGTACTTGGAAGCTAGGGCCAACGATGCGGGCCCGGCAGACATCCCTCCTCCTCCTCCTCCAGTAGCCGCGATTCCTCCTCCTCCCAGCACCGCCTTCGTCAAAATATGCAATGACTTTATAGGAATGGGTGGCAAGAGCTTCCTTGGAACTGAGACCTTCGCTGAGGCACGAAACTGGTTAAAGGAGACTGAAGACCTGTTCGTTATCTTCGATATGGAGGATCATAGGAAAGTTCAGTTGGCAGCATGGTTGTTGAAAGAGGAAGCTGCATTTTGGTGGGAAGTCACCAACGCTACCAGACCAATTGAGACTTGGGCAGACTTTAGAGAGAGGTTTGGGCTTAAATTCTTATCGTCAGCAGAAGCGAACCTTCAGATGGAGAGGTTCCTGGCACTCAAGCAAGGGGACATGTCTGTTAGGGAGTACATGAATAAGTTTAATCAGCTTGCTCGGTTTGGTTTGGACTTAGTCAACACGGCTGAGAAGAAGGCTCTACGATTTGCTCGAGGATTGAGCGAGCCACTCCACACTATGGCCATGACTCATGTGCCCATGGGGGCGACCTTTGAAAGCTTGGTGAATATGGCCCTACTTCATGAGGAAGACAAGGGTGACAAAAAGGAGGTTAAGTCTAATGAGACTCAGAACAAGAAGGTTGACTTCAAGAAGGGAGGCAACAAGAATAACAAGAATAACAAGGGCAACAACAACAATGCTAACAAGCCACGTGAGACGAGGAAGTGCAACTTTTGTGGTATCACGGGACATATAGCTAAAGACTGTAGGAGGAAGAAAAGAAAGTTGGGTGAATGCTTTCACTGCGGGGATACTGGACACTTCAGTAAGGATTGCCCTAAGAAGCAAGGACAGGGGCTAGGGCAGACACAGCAAGCAAGACCTTTTGGAGGGCAGTTGCAGGCTCTCAACACCACTCCAGCTCTTGACCGAGGTAGTAATATTTCTGTAGAAAGCCTTGTTTACATTTCTGAATTTCCTGTTCGAACCTTATTTGACTCTGGCGCATCGCATACTTTTTTCTCTTCTGATATTGTTGAAAATCTGCACTTAAGTACTAGTCTAGTAGATGATCCCGTTAGTGTTTCAAATACGATTGGGGGCTCCGCCCATTTATCTATGATTTGTGTTGATTTGAGGATTTCCATCTTAAGCGTGGAATTCACGTGTAATGCTTATGTTCTCGGATTCATGGGATATGGTTTAATTCTGGGCATGGATTGGTTGTTCAATTATGGAGCTATCCTTGATTGTGAACGAAGGGTAGTGAGGCTCATGACACGCCTTGGTAATACCCTTGAACTTTCTTGTAACCCGAAGGGTCCGGTCATGTTATGTTATCTTGAATCTCTCGACTCATCCGTCGACAATCTGCACTCCGTGAGAGTAGTCCGAGAATATCCAGATATCTTTGATGAGGTGAAAGGGTTACCCCCTAAACGCGAGATAGACTTCCGAATTTATCTGGTTGATAATGCCAAGCCTGTTTCATTGCCCGTTAGGCATATGGCCCCGCGAGAAAGAAGAGAGCTCAGTAAACAAGTCAAGGAGTTGCTCGAGAAAAATTTCATAAGGCGAAGCATTTCTGAATGGGGTGCTCCGGTGGTATTCGCTACTAAGGCGGATGGTTCGCTTCGTCTGTGCGTAGATTATCGTGAGTTAAACAAGCTGACGAAGAAGAATAGGCACCCACTACCAAGAATCGATGATCTTTTTGACCAGCTTGTGGGAGCATCTGTTTTCTCTCAACTCGATCTAGCCATAGGATTCCATCAACTTAGAGTGGCTGAGGATAGCATTGACAAAACTGCGTTTAGGACTCCAGATGGGTTCTTCGAATGGCTCGTCATGCCGTTTGGGATAACGAATGCACCCGCGTACTTTGTAGACCTGATGAGTAGGGTGTTTCGGGAGTTCCTTAATAAGTTCGTGGTGGTTTTTGTGGACGATATTCTAATCTTCTCAAAGGATGAAGAAGAGCATGCTAGACACCTCAAGGAAGTCATGGATACGCTTAGAGCACACCAGTTAAAGGCTAAGTTCTCCAAATGCCATTTTTGGAGGGAGGAAGTTCAGTTTCTTGGGCACGTAGTTTATAAGCAAGGTTTAGCCGTGGACCCCGCAAAGGTATTTGTGGTGCAAGACTGGAAAATTCCTAAGAATGCAACAGAGGTGATAAGCTTTCTCGGTTTGGAGGGCTTTTATAGGAAGTTCATTAAGGACTTCGCTAAGATTTCAGCCCCTCTTACTAAGTTAACAAAGAAAAACCTAGCGTTTGCATGGGACATAGAATGTGAAACTGCTTTCCAGAGACTCAAGAGAGCCCTCACCATAGCTCCAGTTTTAGCATTACCCGATGGAGGAAAAATGTTTATGGTGTACACAGATGCGTGCGGCACGGGATTAGGCGTTGTCCTAATGCAAGAAGGAAGAGTGATATGCTATGGGGGTAGACAACTTAAAGTTCATGAGAAGAACTATCCCACACATGACTTGGAGTTAGCCGCGATTGTTTTTGCCCTTAAAGCTTGGCGCCATTATCTCCTAGGGGAGAGATTCGAGCTGTACACCGACCACAAATCGCTTAAGTGTCTCTTTTCGCAAAAAGATTTGAATCTGAGACAGCAGCGGTGGATGGAATTCTTGGCCTCGTATGACTTTGATATAACTTATACCCCTGGCAAGGGTAACGTGGTGGCAGATGCGCTAAGTAGAAAAAGGTTGACTTTGAGCCCCTTATTTGTTGAAAGAAAAAGTCTAGAGTTTATAGCGACCTTTGATTTTACGCATGCTGTTGAGTCATTGACTGGTACGTTAGCATCTCTTGAGCTGAGGCCTACGCTTCTAGATCAAGTAGGGACTTCGCAGAAAGAAGACCCACAGATAGTCGAAATCATGGACAAGTTAATCAGTGGTGAGACGTCAAGTCACCTTGGTAGGTATGCCATTGATGACAAAGGATGGCTAAGGCGCGATGGAAGGCTATGTGTTCCACTAGTGGGAGACTTAATAAATAAAGTTCTCGAAGAGGCGCATCACTCGAAGATGACTATACATCCCGGAGGGGATAAGATGTACAGAGATATGAAACGCATTTTCTTTTGGGCTGGAATGAAAAAGGACGTGGCAGAATTCATCTCAAAGTGCATGGTGTGCCAACAAGTCAAGGCCGAATCTAAGAAGCCCGGTGGGCTATTACATCCTTTGGAGGCCCCGCAATGGAAGTGGGAAAGTATCTTGATGGATTTCGTGGATGGATTGCCTAGGTCGAGGAAAGGGAATACTAGCATATGGGTCATTGTTGATAGACTCACGAAGAGTGCTCACTTCATTCTGGTGAAAAGCAAAAGGACTGCATCATGGCTAGCGTCTATTTACCTTCGAGAGATAGTACGGCTGCACGGGGTTCCTTCTAGCATAGTCAGTGACCGTGACCCAATTTTCACTAGCCAGTTTTGGAATAGTCTGCAAGAAGCAATGGGTATGCAACTTAATTTAAGTACAACCTATCACCCTCAGACGGATGGATAGACCGAAAGGGTAAATAGAGTACTAGAGGATCTTTTGAGGCTATGCATTCTTGATTTTGGTGGTACTTGGGAAGACCATCTCCCTCTCGTGGAATTTGCTTATAATAATAGCTACCAAGCTAGCATAGGGATGGCACCGTTCGAAGCCCTGTATGGAAGACCGTGCAAGTCACCAACTTGTTGGTGGGAGATGAGTGACAGACTTATACTTGGGCCCGACATGATACGAGACACTTCTGAGAAGGTGGAGTTGATACAAAGACGAATGAAAGCGGCCCAAGATAGACAGAAATCTTATGCGGACAAGAGAAGGACAGACCTAGAGTTCGAAGTCGGAGATATGGTGTTCATAAAAGTCTCTCCTTTGCGCAATGTGGTTAGTTTTGGAGCAATTGGAAAGCTAGCACCGAGATTCGTAGGACCGTTCCCTATCACTGAGAGGATTGGGCAGATGGCCTATAAGGTAGAGTTACCTGAGAGGCTGGCCGGAGTACACAATGTCTTTCACGTCTCGCATTTCTGAAAGTGCCTACATGAATCAGCTGAGGTGGTTGAGCCAAGCATCCTCGAAGGCGTAGAAGTGGAGAAAGAAGCAACGCTGAGGCGAGTTCCTATTCGTATCTTAGGGACGGAGATCAAGAAGCTAAGGAATCGCGAAGTCAAGCTAGTCAAAGTACAGTGGAGTGAAGCCCAAGAAGACGCAACTTGGGAAACCGAGGAGAAGATACGCGCGCTTTACCCATTTCTTTTTTAGGGTACTTTCTCGATCTCTTTTTCCTTTGAGCTTGTAAACCTTTCGTATCATGCTACCTATGTTTGTTTTGTTAATCTTGTCTTGAGAACCTTAGAACCCTCTTTGGATGTAAACATGTATTTGAAACATGTTATGGTTGATGTTTGCAAATGGTTGCATGTGTTTGCAAGTAATTTCTAGTGGATGCATGACACACATTAGGCACTAGATCGGCTCAGACACCTTTTCATGTTGCATTTGCATGGGTGCTTATACTTGTACATGGATGAACTTGTTATGCTATCACGTGGATGTTGCATATGGATGATGTTTGTGCACTCATGTAGAAATTTTAAGTTATGTTAGGAATTTGCATACATGTTGGACTCATTACACTAACATATCTTGCATTAAGGAGGTTTACTGAATCGGTAACCGCCTGATCTTTTACACTAGATAAGTACATATACACACACATACTGCATATGTTCATACAGCATTAGAAATCTTTTTAAGGACAATGGTTGCTCGTGAATGATGTTGTGAGTAGATGGATGTGGATGGTAGGATGCGTTCTTCCTAACTTAGAGATTTCGGGGACGAAATCCTTTAAGGAGGGGAGAATGTAACAACCCGTATTTTAATAACGTGTTATAACTATAAATCAAGGCAAAATTAAATTTTAAAATAAGAATCAAGGGAAACCGGTTATGCCATTATGTTCGTCTCGAAATTCTGCTTGAAAACAAGTCTGTGTTTACGAAAATCGGAGTCCGTATGACCAAGATATGGCTCTCTAAAGTTTCGGAAAATTCCAGAGTTCAAAACCGTTCGAATTCAAGTTCAAAATTCGAATTTCAAAACCCATACAGACTGGGCGGGAAAAATCCCGCCAGCACCAGGTCGACTGAGGAGTCGACTGGGCAGTCGACCCCCCCCTAGACCAAGTCGACTGGGCAGTAGACTTGGGTGTCGACCTGGTCACCTAGCCTGTTTTTGGGACAGATGTATCTGGTCTTGTTGCCTGTCCAGGTTCATCTCCCTAAACCCTATATAAACAACCCCTGACCCTAGACTCTCTATCACATTCTTATCCGGCCTTATGCTGCTGAGGTTCAGACTGGAAGATAGAGAACAAGGAGGCTATTCAAGACTTCGTTAGAGCTACGTTGATTTGGGGATTTGCTAGAGATTCTTCTTCTACTCTTTTGCTTTCTCACTCTCTAGACCACGATCTGTAAGCCCTTTGTCACTCTTAGATCTAAACTGTAAGTTTAACATGAACACGATGTAAACTGAAATTATGCCTAAACATGATAACTAGGTTGGATCTACCATGGTATATCTTTGATCTATGACTATCCCTTTTAGATCTGTTATTTTGGATCTAGTTTTGTACACCCTAGATCTATTCATCTTAAATTTTGACTTGTGGAATATTAGTATGAACTTGATTTGGACATATTCATGTTTAATCTAAAACCCCCATGACCTTTATCTTGACATGCCTGTGATGTTGAATTTATTATTGGGGTTACTATCTTATGTCAATCCTTTACCATGTCTATCACCATATTTTACCAAATTGATGCTGAGACCTTATTTCATATGCCTGTAATGTTATAATCATCATGCTTAACTTGTGAACACCTTTGCCATCCTATGACTATCCTTTTTGTGTTACATCCCTTTTTTGACATGTTGTATTAATGTGAATTCACGTACGTTGGGGATACGTTTTGGGGTAGATTAGGCAAACTTGAAATTGGCTATGGAATTGACATGATATGACATGAAAATATGACATAAAACTTGACATGAGAATAAGCTTGAAAACATGAATTTGGTACACGACAATTAGATATCTTGAAAGTGGCCAACTCGAGGTTGGGTTGAATTTGCAACGTAAATCTGCCCGGAACCGCCCGGCAAATCCAATAGTAGCAAATAATAGGACCCAATGTGGGTAGTTGGTCATATAGCACTTTAAACCCGAGGTTAAACTAGGTTATGGTGTAAAGCTGCCTGGACCCGCCCGGCACATCCAGTAACCATAACCAAGTCTAATGTGAGAGGTTGGGGTGCGTTAAGTAAATTAATGCCATATGGTAAGGTTAAGTCATGGACCACTTGAATACACTTAACCAATTTGATACATGTTTGGATAGGGGTTAAGTCATGACCTTTTTAATGACAACACTTAACCCATTAGAAATCCTAGCCACGTGGTCCCTTTCAGCAGTAGCCCACTTAGAAGTATCACGATACCATGGGGACTAGGCAGGGCGGGGCACGATTACTGGGCTGATTGTAAGCGACCAAGAATAACGGCTGAGTAAGGTACGCCAGTGTAGGTTCAGGCAGACTAGGGTCATGCACTTAGTCCGGAGTTGAAAAAGTAGGCATGGGCACCCGTAGTACTACATTGTGCGTGCTTGATTTGTGTCAGTGGTTGACACCCTAGAACCTGATACACCCTAGGGTGGACCTAGCACATGTGACTACATTCCGCGATTGGGCCGTATAACACCGACACACGATGAGTAAAGCCGATCGATTAGGATGGACTGTTGGACCCCGTATTGGGTCATTTCATGTTATTGGGTTTAGGGATCATTTCTGGATTTATACTTGACATGGATTTGGACACTAGTACAGTTAGTGCAGTAAACCTTGTATATGCGATGCCACTCTTATCTTGTTACCTTTTATTATCATGCCAGTCCAGTTATTATCTTTATGTTTAATCTCAGTTTCTCATGTCCAGTTAACTTTATTAGTTTTTATGCTGATAGTCACTAGGGCTTACCAGTCTTTTTGACTGACCCGTTTTCTTCCACCTCTTTTTCTTTCATTCCCCCCAAGTTCTCAGGGAGGAAACTCTAGCTCTTAGCTTGGACTTTGCTTGCTTTCTGACAGCTCATGTACAGTTTGGTCTTGAGCTATGCTATGGCTGCACTCATGCTCTTTTTGGGGAATAATATTGGGCTTATGTTGTTTGAAGTACTTTGCTTCTTTAGAACTTGATGTAATGAAATAATGACTTGGTATTTTGATGTAAGAGGTTTTGACTCTATTTTCCACGTAATGAGATTTGGTTAAATTTATATCCGCTGCTTTATATACTCTGTTTAATTTATGTTCTGTCTTGTGTTATCTCTGTGCCTGTTTACTAGATAATACCCCTACAAAACTAGTGCATTCCCTTTTTGAGTGACCCTAGCAGAGGTGGGGTGTTACATGATGGGTTTATAAAATAATATCTTCGGTTTGTCCGGTCCCAGAACAACTTGCATGGACGAATGTCTGACAGCGTGTCCCTAACTAATCATGTACATTGATCTTTTCAAACGTAGTTATAGGTGGCAGAGGAATTCGTTTCTATTGCTTTATACTTGTAATTTATTTTTGGAGAAGTCAATTAGTAATTAGCGGGTTTGACGATGTGATGTTCAAAGCAAATAAAATGCGTGTGTCAAGGTAAGTTTAGCTTCAAGCTTCACAACCAGTAAATGACAAAAATAGGGCAGGCAGCATGGCTATGTGGGTAGCTCCCATTAGGGTGTATTATCACCTATCTAGAGATATTTCTTTTATTATTATTCTATCAATGCTGTCCCATTCGGGAAATGGTTGCCATACACAACCATTGGTGATATACATTCGATACACTCAAGAAAAATGAGTGGTCGGTCATGCGTGGCCAGGTTACAAGAAGTTCTTGTTGAACCCAGTGTATTCCTCTCTAGAGATACACTATCGGAAGGTGGTTCCATACCTTGTCATAGTTGGAAATCCATTAACCATAAGCGTTAAATGGTTTTGTTTGTATAATATATAAGTAGAATGTGAGATGAAAACATTCTACTAAGTTCTAAATTATTTGTGAGAACCCTAGACATTATCGTAATACTTGTTTTAAATATACAAACTGCTTTGATTCTCATAAGGTAAAAAACTGTTCCGTATTTACAGAGTGGTCTTGTGAGTATGATTTTATTTCTTATCTTGTTTTAAAATCATTTACTCACACCAGTCCCTGACTGACCCAGAGTTTATTTTTCTGTGTTTTCCTTAAACTCTTGGGTACTCATAACACTTGTTATGAGTAGACAAGTGATCCAGGTCTTGACTTAACTTTTGGAGTAGCTGGATGGGAAGGATCTGAATGTTGGCTTATCTATGTGTAATTATCTGCAAGTTGTGTCATCCATGATGTTATGTATAATTATCTGCAAGTTAGTATCACAAATTTTAAGTATGTAATTTGTGCTGAAATGTATCCGTATGTATGAAGTACTCTAATGTACTTGAATTATGATATGTAATATTTTGGGTTGTTATGTTATGATCAAGTTCCGCTGTGAGATTCTGATGTTTTCTGCAGTTTTATCTCCTATCTATCTTTTATTCTTATATAATGATACAACTTCCAAGGTGTTCGAAATTTGCCTTGGAAGTTGGGTCGTTACAAATTCCATTACAATTTATTAATTCGTAAAATTTTACTTTAGAAATTTTCCATTAAATCTTAATAAAAAGATTATAAATTTCAAATCATATTTCACTGTTAATCGGGTTAAAGAACGAATGTCGTTAAAGACACAGTTCACAATAAACCCAATTCACATTCCATTTTATTCAAATTACTAAATATAATTGAAAACTCTAATAATCTTAATTAAAATATTTATTCTTTTCACACGGGGTTTAAGAACAGTGTTACTGAAGACACCATTCACGACAAACCCAAAATCCAATTCTTTTATTCAATTTCAAATTAAATATTAATTTACTGGAAAACTTCGCTAAATCTTAATTAAAAGATTTATTCTTTTCTCAATTGGGTTTTAGAATAGTGTTATTTAAGACACCATTTACGACAAACCCAAAATCCAATTTGATATCAAATACAAGGCTCTGAATAGAAATTATATCGGCTTATATTCAATATCAAATTCTGAAACCAATAAAAATTGTTTTGGGAATAATAATATTTATATATCTTCCAAATTCCTCAACTATATCCGTATAATCACGGAATCCAACATCGAAATATTGCGAAGATGATTTCCATTCAAATCCATCCCAATTCATAAACTTTGGTTCACTAAAACCCATTCTCATTCTCAATCCAATTTATTTATTTTAAAAACAAATGGGATTATAATTCTAGTTAATAAACAATTCATTTTGATAAAAACATATTTTTATCTTTTCAAATATGAATTTTTTTCATCCCAATTCTTTCCAAATCGTTTATTATGATTTTACACAAATTATTGATATTTTTAATAATTTTATCAAGGCCCGTACAGTCGGTTTCCAATAACAGCCACCGAATTACACTTACAACGACTTTTTCCAAATTTGATTTGGACATAATTCTAAACCCAACCGTTAGATTTCAAATCTCTTATATTCGTTGGAAAGCTCTTTTTGATACGAACCCAACGGTTTTTGGTTTTAGGAGAATCCGATGGTTGGTTCTCCCGTAATTACAGTTCGAAGTCAATAGTCGAAATTCGCGAACGGTCGCAGCGCATTCTATTTAGGCCATTTAATATATATAATATTTATATTATATATATATTTCATCGATTTCCATTAAAAACATATTTTATAAATTCGTTTATAAATTCATTTCAAAACGATTTCAACTTTATTTCGATTTTCAAATCAAATTTGAATATTCCTTAATAAATTCAATTTAAATTCATTTTTAAACGATTTAAATTCCATTTCAATTTTCAAATCAAATTTGAATATTCCTTAATAAATTCGTTTTAAATTCATTTTAAAACAATTTCATTTCAAAATTCAAATCAAATTTGAATATTTCTTATCATTTTAATATTGAAGTGATAATATTTTCAAAATATCTAATTTTGATTATACACTGAATATTATTTAAAAATATTTGTTAATTCTGAATTGGAATCAGACTCAATCAATACCATATAATTTCAGTTGTATGGATTTCAATATCACATGTATATAACAATAATGATAAACAATCATTAAAAATTCATACAACATCCAAAGTGCATTTTTCAACTGTATAAGCATTAAAATAAATAAATAACGCTTATATAGTCTGTCAACCCATGATTGACATACCATAATTATTGGGATCAGTGTATGTCAAATATTATCCCAATACTCGTGTGGGGTTTTCAAATAATGAACACAAATTATTATTTGTGTAGTTAGGCGATGTGTAAAATATTATCGTCCCAATCAATGTTAGTTAATTTGGTGTACATAAACAAATCGTCCGATTTGTAAATGAATATTTATTTCAACACACGAATATTTCATTCAGTTCATATATACAGTAAAAATGATATTTTTATTGTTCAAATATTTTGTTCAACACATGAATATTTTATTCAGTTCATATACACAATAAAAATGATATTTTATTGTTCAAATATTTTATTCAACACATGAATATTTTATTCAGTTCATATATACAATAAAAATGATATTTTTATTGTTCAAATATTTTATTCAATACATGAATATTTTATTCAGTTCATATATAATAAAAATGATATCTTTATTGTTCAAATATTTTATGCAACACATGAACATTTTATTTAGTTCATATACACAATAAAAATGATATTTGTATTGTTCAAATATTTTATTCAGCACTTGAATATTTTATTCAGTTCATATATACAATAAAAATGATATTTTTATTGTTCAAATATTTTATTCAACACATGAATATTTTATTCAGTTCATATATACAATAAAAATGATATTTCTATTGTTCAAATATTTTATTCAAAACATGAATATTTTATTCATTTCATATATACAATAAAAATGATATTGTTATTGTTCAAATATTTTATTCAACACATGAATATTTTATTCAGTTCATATATACAATAAAATGATATTTTTATTGTTCAAATATTTTATTCAACACATGAATTTTATTCAGTTCATATATACAATAAAAATGATATTTTTATTTTCAAATATTTTATTCAATTTCACATCACAATCACAACACAATCCAAACAAACAATCATGGTTCGTACAATAAATAGTGTCAGGTACTGCTAAGCACCTTCTGCATCCTAATATATATTTGACTGTAAAGTAATTAGAGTGAGAAGGAGTTCCCACAGTCGGTTTCCACTCCGCCAGTTTTATTTCTGAATTTCTGAACAGTTTGGATTTGAATTTTCTTGAAATTCTAACGTGCTCCAAATTGTGCCTGGTTAGTTTTGTTGTGAAGCTCTCGTCTCCATAATCGCAACGGATCCAGTTTCGCGCGATTTGGACCTCGTATGTAAAAGATATTGCATCATAAACCTTTAATTACTTTATTCAATAATTAATAATAATTAATTAAACAATTAGGAATTAACCCTTCTTCCTCTTCCTTCATTAATTCTGGTACGCTTTGAACCCACTGTCGATTTCCTCCCACTCAAATCGCACGAACTACGGTACGTTTGGCCTTGATCGAAGCATGCCACACTGGAGCTCATGATGGCGCGATCCACGCCGGTGACGCCAGGAGGCGCAACGCCTACTTATGACTAGAAAGTCAACGTGAACGTCGACCCCTTCCCCTCAAAATTCAAGCAACCCCGACCACCAATCGTCATCAAACCGGTATCAAAATGAAGCCCTCTTTTAGCACTCCAATTTCCCCTACAGGAGGTTCAAATTTTGTTGCACCGATTTAGAGATTTTTGGGCGTGAAGTCTGGAACATTTCTAGCCCTCGAAGTAACAAACGGCGGCTGGTTGAATGGAACTAGGGTTTGCAAAAATTGATTTATATATATATATATATATATAATTTTTAATAATTATTTTAATATTTAATTCCAAAAATGCTTGTTGGTTGATACGAACTCCTCAACCCAACGGCTATTGCCCTAGCCAAATACCCCCAATCCGGACATATTGGGATGTGTTTCATAAGCTAATTCGACTGTTTCAGTCAGTTTTCATCAAAATTAAAATATAAATCAATTAAAATTGAATTTGAACGTACATTTTAATTTATTCTTACTCCAAATATTCCAGAAAAATAAATCTGGCTATGTTTTGAAGATATAGTCCTAACAAAACTAATTTCGTCGAATTTGGAGAACGTTTGAAAAATGGCCAATTGTTGGTCGATCCAATTCAACTAAAATTGACAAAACATGTTTTCTTTTGACACGCTCGCATATTAATTCCAAAAATTATAAAAATTGGAATCTAGCAATAATTCGCCATTCCAGATCCAAACAAAGTGGTTTCGTCGAAAACGGAGGTCATTTGCAAAGTGGCTATTTATTATATTAAAATATATATAAATTCCATTGCGACTATTCTGAATTTTCAACTGGGCATAACTTTCAATTTATATTATGAAATCTCAATTTTTCACATTTGTTAGAAACATATAATTGAACAAATTCAAATATTTTTGGTTTTACCGAAATCCGATTTATTTTGTATTTTGTACATTCATTTGAAATTTGAAATCGAATTTTCAAACTACCGCGCCATTTCGAGTTCGTTTTATAATTAAAATAAATTTGTACATTCTAATTTCAATAAAAATAATTTTTTAGTCGTTATTATTTAAAATAAATCATTTTAAATATTCAAAATCCATTAAAATGGCTAAAATAAAATTTTAAATTGGTTTTGAAAATCCCAGTTGTTACAATCTCCCCCGCTTAAAATCTTTTCATCCTCGAGAAGGAACGGAGCTGAAAGTTGTTTTACTAACCCACTCTACTTTCATTCTGACTTTCATTCTTCAACATTTCAGTTCTAAGAAATTTCTAATTTTTCAAAAATTTGGCTTACACCCTAAATTTTTGAAAAATTTCACCATAACCTCCTTTGTATAGGGAGACATTTAAAACTACAACTAGCCACGCAGGGCCCTCATTAATCCAAAAGAAAAAGAAAAAGCCAAGCGGCTAGCCAATCAGCTCATAAAATCATTAAAACCCAAGAAATACATTAAATATGTATCTATTTGTCGGGCATACAATTTTATTCCTCTTCTTAGCGTCCCTGCTATGACCTGTTCAATTCATATACATGTATATTTGTGCAATTTCAAACAATTTTCAATTCAGTTTAACATTGGATTCTATTTGGCTTAATGGTTCAAAATTTTAATTAATCAAACCAATAATCAAACAACACAATCAGGAATCAATTAGTTGATTATCGTTTCAAACACATAAATTGTTATATATACTAAAAATCCATTTTTGATGCCAAATCACAACAATAACCTATCTAAGTTTTGGTTCTCACACCTGTCAATTGGAAATATATAGATATCCCACTTTCAAACTCAAACATAAGCACCGATGATGATGCCTCATCATCAGAATCGTCTACGGGTGACTAGAGGGTGATTCCATATATACCAAGTATATCTGAGACTTCGAATACACATTAATTACACGCATATTCAAAATCTTCATATACTCGATTGCCCAATTAAATTTAAAATAAATATTCAAATACGAATAATAAGATTTAAATTTTCAAAACAAAATTTGTTTTCATTTTTATTTTAAAAATAACACTCTTCGGACTCATTCTAGGATACTACTGATCCCATCCCTAATGAGTCATTCTCATTGGATATTACTAATCCAATCTCTGATGAATTCTTTCATTTGGTTTTAATGTGTCTCGTTCTCGAGCTTTGTAAACCAAAGCTCCGATACCAGCTGAAACAACCCTAACTTCCCTGTAAAGGAAAGCCTGGATTGAGTTGAGAACACGACAAATCAGAACACAAACAATAGAACATTTCATTGCTATTACAACAATTACATCAGAGTACCAGAATATAACAGAGTATGAATAAATATTAAACATTAGAAAAATATCAGAGATTTAAATTACAAAGAAGCGGAAAATTAATACAATGCATATTAGAACTACATTAACAAATACATCTGAAAGAAATACACGGATACAGAGCATCCCGAATATAGCTCCAGTTGTAAATCCAGGATCCCGTATAAATAAATCTGCAAAACCGAAACTATTAGCTGCCCGTGTGGAAAATAGGGGCACCTAGAGTTTAGGTTAAAACAATAAATTCCAGGTTAGTCTTGTGACTAGTGTGAGAACTAAAATAGTTATTTAAAACTTTACTTTAAAATCAGGCAAATCAAGGGACCACAACGTATAACACGGAACGGGTTTTCTCCCATGAATTCCAGTGCATAAAACAGTTTATAGACAACGCAATGCTTTTTGAAAAATGAAGCTATTACAAGACTCAAGTCCCATCACACAATGCAACGCAAGCCGGAGGATAGAGTTTTACCTTATAATAGCCAAACACGCTTGGTACGTTCAAAAACAAATCATTTGAAACTACTATAAGTGCACTCCAATTTCCCCTTCATGAGGTTCAAATTTTGGTGCATTGATTTGGAGATTTTTGAGCATGAAGTTTGGAACATTTCTGGCCCTCGAAATAACTAACGGCGGCTGGTTGAATGGAACTAGGGTTTGCAAAAATTGATTTATATATATATAATTTTTAATAACTATTTTAATAATTAATTCCAAAAATGCTTGTTGGTTGATACGAACTCCAAATCAAACCCAACGACTGTTGCCCCTGGCCAAATACCCCCAATCCGGACATAATGGGATGTGTTTCGTAAGCTAATTCGACTGTTTCAGTCAGTTTTCATCAAAATTAAAATATAAATCAATTAAAATTGAATTTGAACGTACATTTTAATTTATCGGGGCCACATACTTACTTCAAATATTCCAGAAAAATAAATCTGGCTATGTTTTGACGATATAGTCCTAACAAAACTAATTTCGTCGAATTTGGAGACCGTTTGAAAAATGGCCAATTGTTGGTCGATCCAATTCAACTAAAATTGACAAAACATGTTTTCTTTTGCCACGCTCACATATTAATTCCAAAAATTATGAAAATTAGAATCTAGAAATAATTCGAGATTCCGGATTCAACCAAAGTGGTTTCGTCGAAAACGGAGGTCGTTTGCAAAGTGTTTATTTATTATATTAAAATATATATAAATTCCATAGCGACTATTCTGAATTTTCAACTGGACATAACTTTCAATTTATATTATGAAATCTCAATTTTTCACATTCGTTAGAAACATATAATTGAACAAATTCAAATATTTTTGGTTTAACTGAAATCCGATTTATTTTGAATTTTGTACATTCATTAGAAATTTGAAATCGAATTTTCAAACTACGGCGCCATTTCTAGTTCGTTTTATAATTAAAATAATTTTTTAGTCGTTATTATTTAAAGTAAATCATTTTAAATATTCAAAATCCATTAAAATTTCCAAAATAAAATTTTTAAGTTGGTTCTGAAAATCCCAGTTGTTACAATCTCCCCACTTAAAATCTTTTCGTCCTCGAGAAGGAACGGAGCTGAAAGTTTCTTTACTAACCAACTCTACTTGCATTCTGACTTTCATTCTTCAACTTTTTAGTTCTAAGAAATTTCTAATTTTTCAAAAATTTGGCTAACACCCTAAATTTTCGAAAAATTTCGCCATAACCTCCTTTGTACGAGGAGACATTTAAAACTGCATCTAGCCACACAGGACCCTCATTAATCCAAAAAAAAAACCAAGCTGCTAGCCAATCAACTCATAAAATCATCAAAACCCAAGAAATACAGTAAATATGTATCTATTTGTCGGGCTTACAATTTTATTCCTCTTCTTAGAGTCCCTGCTATGACCTGTTCAATTCATATACATGTATATATATATATATATGCAATTACAAACAATTTTCAATTCAGTTTAACATTCGATTCTATTTGGCTTAATGGTTCAAAATTTTTATTAATCAAACTGATAATCAAACAACATAATCAGCAATCAATTAGTTGATTATCATTTCAAACACATAAATTATTATATATAATAAAAATCCATTTTTGATGCCAAATCACAACAATAACCCTATCTAAGTTTTGGTTCTCACACCTGTCAATTGGAAATATATAGATATCCCACTTTCAAACTCGAACATAAGCACCGATGATGATGCCTCACCATCAGAATCGTCTCCGGGCGAATAGAGGGTGATTCCATATCTACCAAGTATATTTGAGATTTCGAATACACGTTAATTACACGCATATTCAAAATCTTCATATACTCGATTGCCCAAATTAAATTTAAAATAAATATTCAAATACAAATAATAAGATTTAAATTTTCAAAACAAAATTTGTTTTCATTTTTATTTTAAAAATAACACTCTTCGGACTCATTCTAGGATACTACTAATCCCATCTCTAACGAGTCATTCTCATTGGATATTACTAATCCAATCTCTGATGAATTCTTTCGTTTGGTTTTAATGTGTCTTGTTCTCGAGCTCTGTAAACCAAAGCTCCGATACCAGCTGAAACAACCCAAACTTCCTCGTAAAGGAAAGCCCGTATTGAGTTGAGAACACGACAAATCAGAACACAAACAATAGAACATTTCATTGCTATTACAACAATTACATCAGAGTACCAGAATGTAATAGAGCATGAATAAATATTATACATCAGAAAAATATCAGACATTTAAATTACAAAGAAGCGAAAAATTAATACAATGCGTAGCGGAACTACATTAACAAATACAACTGGAAGAAATACACGGATACAGAGCGTCCCGAATATAGCTCCAGTTGTAAATCCATGATCCCATATAAATAAATCTGCAAAACTGAAACTACTAGCTGCCCTTGTGGAAAATAGGGGCACCTAGAGTTTACGTTAAAACAATAAACTCCAGGTTAGTCATGTGACTGGTGTGAGAACTAAAACAGTTATTTAAAACTTTACTTTAAAATCAGGTAAATCAAGGGACCACAACGTATAACACGGAACAGGTTTTCTCCCATGAATACCAGTGCATAAAATAGTTTGTTGACAACGCAATGCTTTTTGAAAAATGAAGCTATTACAAGACTCATGTCCCATCACACAATGCAATGCAAGCCGGAGGATAGAGTTTTACCTTATAATAGCCAAACACGCTAGGTACGTTTAAAAATAAATCATTTGATACTACTATAAGTGCACTCCAATTTCCCCTTCATGAGGTTCAAATTTTGTTGCACCGATTTAGACATTTTTGGGCGTGAAGTTTGGAATCTGGCCCTCGAAATAACTAACGGCGGCCGGTTGAATGGAACTAGGGTTTGCAAAATTTGATTTATATATATATATATATAATTTTTAATAATTATTTTAATATTTAATTCCAAAAATGCTTGTTGGTTGATACGAACTCCAAATCAAACCCAACGACTGTCGCCCTTGGCCAAATACCCCCAGTCCGGACATAATGGGATGTGTTTCATAGGCTAATTCGACTGTTTCAGTCAGTTTTAATTTATCGGGCCACATACTTGCTCCAAATATTCCAGAAAAATAAATCTGGCTATGTTTTGACGATCCGTTTGAAAAATGCCCAATTGCTAGTCGATCCAATTCAACTAAAATTGACAAAACATGTTTTCTTTTGCACGCTCACATATTAATTCCAAAAATTATGAAAATTGGAATCTAGCAATAATTCGACATTCCGGATCCAACCAAAGTGGTTTCGTCGAAAACGGAGGTCGTTTGCAAAGTGGCTATTTATTATATTAAAATATATATAAATTCCATAGCGACTATTCTGAATTTTCAACTGGACATAACTTTCAATTTATATTATGAAATCTCAATTTTTCACATTCGTTAGAAACATATAATTGAACAAATTCAAATATTTTAGGTTTTACCGAAATCTGATTTATTTTGAATTCTGTAAATTCATTTGAAATTTGAAATCGAATTTTCAAACTACAGCGCCATTTCGAGTTCGTTTTATAATTAAAATAAATTTGTACGTTCTAATTTCGTTGAAAATAATTTTTTAGTCGTTATTATTTAAAATAAATCATTTTAAATATTTGAAATCCGTTAAAATTTCCAAAATAAATTTTTTAAATTGGTTTTGAAAATCCCAGTTGTTACAATCTCCCCCACTTAAAATCTTTTCGTCCTCAAGAAGGAACGGAGCTGAAAGTTGTTTTACTAACCAACTCTACTTTCATTCTGACTTTCATTCTTCAACTTTTTAGTTCTAAGAAATCTAATTTTTCAAAAATTTGGCTAACAGCCTAAATTTTCGAAAAATTTCGCCATAACCTTCTTTGTATGGGGAGACATTTAAAACTGCATCTAGCCACACGCAGGGTCCTCATTAATCCAAAAGAAAAGGAAAAAAGCCAAGCGGCTAGCCAATCAGCTCATAAAATCATCAAAACCCAAGAAATACAATAAATATGTATCTATTTGTTGGGCATACAATTTTATTCCTCTTCTTAACATCCCTGCTATGACCTGTCCAATTCATATACATGTATATATATATGCAATTTCAAACAATTTTCAATTCAGTTTAACATTGGATTCTATTTGGCTTAATGGTTCAAAATTTTAACTAATCAAACCGATAATCAAACAACACAATCAGCAATCAATTAGTTGATTATCATTTCAAACACATAAATTATTATATATACTAAAAATCCATTTTTGATGCCAAATCACAACAATAACCCTATCTAAGTTTTGGTTCTCACACCTGTCAATTGGAAATATATAGATATCCCATTTTCAAACTCGAACATAAGCACCGATGATGATGCCTCATCATCAGAATCATCTCCGGGCGACTAGAGGGTGATTCCATATCTACCAAGTTTGTCTGAGACTTCGAATACATGTTAATTACACGCATATTCAAAATCTTCATATGCTCGATTGCCCAAATTAAATTTAAAATAAATACCCAAATACGAATAATAAGATTTAAATTTTCAAAACAAAATTTATTTTCATTTTTATTTTAAAAATAACACTCTTCGGACTCATTCTAGGATACTACTAATCCCATCTCTAACGAGTCATTCTCATTGGATATTACTATTCCAATCTCTGATGAATTCTTTCGTTTGGTTTTAATGTGTCTTGTTCTCGAGCTCTGTAAACCAAAGCTCTGATACCAGCTGAAACAGCCCAAACTTCCTCGTAAAGGAAAGCCTAGATTGAGTTGAGAACACGACAAATCAGAACACAAACAATAGAACGTTTCATTGCTATTACAACAATTACATCAGAGTACCAGAATATAATAGAGCATGAATAAATATTATACAACAGAAAAATATCAGAGATTTAAATTACAAAGAAGCGGAAAATTAATATAATGCGTAGCGGAACTACATTAACAAATACAACTGAAAGAAATACACGGATACAGAGCGTCCCGAATATAGCTCCAGTTGTAAATCCAGGATCTCGTATAAATAAATCTGCAAAACCGAAACTACTAGCTGCCCTTGTGGAAAATAGGGGCACCTAGAGTTTAGGTTAAAACAATAAACTCCAGGTTAGTAATGTGACTGGTGTGAGAACTAAAACAGTTATTTAAAACTTTACTTTAAAATCAGGCAAATCAAGGGACCACAACGTATAACACGGAACAGGTTTTCTCCCATGAATACCAGTGCATAAAACAGTTTATAGACAACGCAATGCTTTTTGAAAAATGAAGCTATTACAAGACTCAGGTCCCATCACACAATGCAATGCAACGCAAGCCGGAGGATAGAGTTTTACCTTATAATAGCCAAACACGCTTGGTACATTTAAAAACAAATCATTTGATACTACTATAAGTGCACTCCAATTTCCCCTTCATGAGGTTCAAATTTTGTTGCACCGATTTGGGCATTTTTGGGCGTGAAGTTTGGAACATTTCCGTCCCTCGAAATAACTAACGGCGGCTGGTTGAATGGAATTAGGGTTTGCAAAAATTGAATTATATATATATAATTTTTAATAATTATTTTAATATTCAATTCCAAAATTTCTTGTTGGTTGATATGAACTCCAAATCAAACCCAATGACTGTCGTCCCTAACTAAATACCCCATCTCGAACATAATGGGATATGTTTTGTTAGCCAATTCGACTGTTTCAGTCCGTTTTCATCAAAATTAAAATTGAATTTGAACGTACATTTTAATTTACTAGGGCCACACACTTACTTCGAAAGTTCCAAAAAATAAATATAGCTATGTTTTGATGATACGGTCCTAACAAAACTAATTTCGTTGAATTTGGAGACCGTTTGAAATTTGGCCAATTTCTGGTCGATCCAATTCAACTAAAATTGACAAAACACGTTTTCTTTTCCCATGCTTACATATTAATTCCAAAACTTACGAAAATTGAAATCTTGCAATAATTCGACATTCCGGATCCAACCAAAGAGGTTTCGTCGAAAACGTAGGTCATTTGCAAAATGGCTATTTATTATATTAAAAAATATATAAATTCCATAGCGACTATTCTGAATTTTCAACTGGGCATAATTTTCAATTTATATTATGAAATCTCAGTTTTTCACATTCGTTAGAAACATATAATTGAACAGATTCAAAATTTTTGGTTTTACTGAAATCCGATTTATTTTGAATTTTTTACATTCATTTGAAATTTGAAATCGAATTTTCAAACTACCGCGCCATTTCGAGTTCGTTTTATAATTAAAATAAATTTATACATTCTAATTTCAATAAAATTAAAATTTTAGTTGTTATTATTTAAAATAAATCATTTTTAATATTCAAAATCCATTGAAATTGCTAAAATAAAAAATTTAAACTGGTTTTGAAAATCCGGGTTGTTACAATTTATTATTTCTAAAAATTATTGGATTATTATTCTAGTTATTAACTAGTTCATTCGGTTAAAAATATCTTTTATCTTTTCAAATATGGAATATTTCATCCAAAATCTTTCCAAATCATTTATTATGATTTTACATAATTTACTCATGTTTTAAATAATTTTATTAAGGCCCTTACAGTCGGTTCTCAATATCGGCCACCGAACTGCATCCATAAAGACCTTTTTGCAAAACTGATTTGGACATATTTTAAAATCTAACCATTCAAATTTAAATCTAATATATTCATTGGAAAGATCTTTTTGATACGAGTCCAACGGTTTTGGTTTTAGAAGAATCCGACAGCCGAATCTCCCGTTACGTCCATTTCAAGCTAATGGTTGAAATTCGCGAATGGTCGTTGTGCGATACGTTCTATTCAAACCATTTAAATATATATAATATATTTCGCCGATTTCCATTCAACAACGTATTTTATAAAACTTTTTATGCATTTCTTTAAAAACGATTTCACTTCCATTACCAATTTAAATTAAGCTTGAATATTGAATTTTATTATGATCTCAAAATGATACTATTTTCAGAATGTAATATTTTGAAATTCAATCTTCTCGATATTCATTTTAAAAACGAATAAAATCGATATAGAAACCCGTTCGAGTTAAAATAGCGTTTTCTACTTAACTCGGCTTCACATTTTTATATTTTCGCATCCATCCAAAATAGGACACCAAAATCTACTTTCAATTTTCCTTGAATATTACATTATAAAAATATTCACATTTATTCCGGGTTGGAGTAATATTCAACCAATATCTATATAAATAAATTTACGTGGATTACGTTCATCATTTACATTCAACGATAATTGCAAACAACTATCAACATCCAAAATGACATCCAATGTGCATTTTATTTTCATGTGAGCTTCAATCAAATAATTGACGCTTACATAAATCCGTTAATCTCCCGATTAACCACAATTTCACACAAGGGAGATGTGTGAGTCAAATATCATCCCAAGACCCATATGGGATTTTCATCCAACAACAATTATTTAATGAATCATCACTCGCATACAATGCACACACTATAGTCATAAATTAATTAATACTCGACTATCCAATGCCATTCAAGGTGTCACAAGTATCCATCCACGTCGTATGAAATCCGAGTGTCACATATTCATACAATGCTTCTAATGAAAATGATTTGTGAATAGTTCAAGTGTTGAACTCCAAAATGGGTAATATAATTACATGATGCAATTTCTAACTTGCAACTTAAAATGCATAATTAAACTAATCATGACATAATAACCTAAAAAATAATTTAGTGAGCAAGTTCACCCAAAAGCTAAACCAAACGTCGTGACTCTTCTTGTGTAGAAATTTCTTCATCGTGCTTCCACTATTTGCCACTCTCCGCACTCGAATTCACCATTCTAGCTCTGTAATTTGCATATGACATCCAATATTCACCAAATTCAATCATTAGCACAAAAACGTCATTCCAGATAACTTTTACCCAGTGGACTTTCTTCCCAAAACGCTCCAATTCATCATAAATCGCGAATCTTCGCTCCAAGTCTGCGATCTTTAAACATGTTTTTCGAGTAGCCCCGAACTCCAAAATTCGATTTTGATATATCAAATTTGTAGAGAAAAATGAGATCTACCACTTTAGTATTGTAGAGCCTTGGCCAAAAATGCATGGATTGAAAGTTATTAAGCAAAGAAGGACATGCGGTTATTTGCAAAATGTATTTTGGGTGAAAGAGGTGATTTTAGAGGAGGTAGGGCCCACGACCAAAGGGAGGGGCCTGACTGGTCGGCCAGAGGTCGCGGGTGGTGGATGGGAGTGACTAGCAGCGGGGGTGAGGACCGTGGTGGCGGCTAGGGTTTGGGAGCTTAGGGTTTTACAAGAGAAAGAGAGAGAGAGAGGAGGAGTAGGAGGAGAAAGGGAGGAGGTGAGGGTGGTCGGAGGGAGGAGGGGCGACGGCTGTGAGGAGGAGGGGTGCGATAGCCATGGGGAGGGAGGAGTCCATTATTGAGAAAGAGGAAGAGAGAAAGTGCGGAAAGAATAAGAGGTAAAGAGATTTTATCTCTTTTTCCATCCGATCGCCCGATTGCAAACGACCTCCGTTTGCCGAATTTCGGGCACGAGATAATACACACCAAGACGAATCCAAAGAATCAAGATTCGTCGAATTTCGAGTTCGTTTGCCCTTCCGTTTAATTTCCCAAACACGTTGAAATAATGTTAAAAAAAGCGATTTTAGTGTATATTTTCTTCTTGCACGCCTACATGATAATTCCAAAAATTATGGCCTTTTGGATTTAACCATTATTTAACGATACGAGTTCAGAAAAAAAAAGTGAAATTGAATTCTGAGATCATCTCAATAATGTTTCTTTGTAAATTGATCGCCTGTTTTTGAACAAATGGTTTTGCTTCGCATAGCCACATAATGAGTTCGTTTGGCTCGAATTTTAAAACCCAACAATAATTTGTCATTATGAATCCAACAAAATTGGTCTCGCTGAATTCTGAGCTTCCAAAAAAATCTCACCTTTTAAGGGCTATGCGATGATTTTAAAAATCGAATTTTTAAATTTTTTCAAAACAAAGCTTATAAATTCCATAACGACTAATCTAAATTTTAATTTGAAAATAACTTACAATTTTTAACATGAAAACTCAATTTCTTGCATTCGTAAGAAATATATGATTAATTAGATCTTAACATTTCTGGTTTCATCAAATTCTGATTTATATTGAATTCTATACATTCATTCAAAGTTTAAATATAAATTTCCACACTACCGCGCGATTATGAGCTCATTCTATATAAATTATAAATTTATAAGTTCTAACTTCGTATTAAATAAAATTTAAATCGTTTATTCTCAAAATAAATCGTTCAAAATATTTAATTTCAATGAAAATATATTAAAAATAAATTTTAAATTGGTTCCAAAAATATGGGTTGTTACATAAGGTGCCTTTGGTTTCATGCAGGCCAGGAATGAACTTATATGGATGTGTGTCTGACAGTGTCTTTTTGTAATATATCGATTGGTTTTTGCTAAACATATTAATGTTTGGTGGCGGAGAATATGCTCTCTTAGCTTAACACCTTTCTTTGAGACATACGAGCTCAAGTTTATATGGTTAGTAATTATCGACTAAACGTTATGAAATAACAGTGTGGCATACTACGTGACGAGCTATCGATAATCAAATCATGGCTTAAGGATAAGCGTAGCCTTGTGTAATGGGAATTCGGCAAGCTTCACACATTGGAAATGGCCAAAATACGAAAAATGTTGCAAGGATATGGGTATGTTGTTTCCTTCTAGATAAAAAGTGTACCATGTTATGGAGCCTAGATATTACTTAAGTAGCAACTTCTATTTATGTGGAAGTTGCAGGTGTCCGGTTAAAGATTGGTAATTACCGAGAGATGACATACTTAGGCACGATCTAATTAATCAGTTAAGGGAGAATCTGAAGCGATCCAAACTTCCCCGGTCTCAGAAGAGAAGAGAAAGGACGAATTACTTTGCGGACAAGACAGATCAGAACACAAACAGAATAACATTTCATTTCTTCTTACAACAATTCATTAGGATACAAGAATATACAGAGTATAAATCAATATTACACATTATAAAATATCAGAGATTACAATACATTACATAGCAGCGGAAAAAAATACAATACACAACTAGAAGTAATACATGGATACAGAGCTTTCCGAGTATCGTTCCAGCTATAAATCAGGATCCTGTGAATATAAATCTGCAATACCAAAACTACTAGCTGCCCGTGTCAAAATAAAGGCACCCAGAGTTTAGGTGAAAACAATAAACTCCAGGTCAGTCATGTGACTGGTGTGAGAACTAAAATAGTTAATAATCTTTATTTTAAAGTTAGGTAAATCAAGGGACCACGCCGTATAACACGGAACGGGTTTCCTCGCAATGATACCAGTGCATAAAACAACAGAGCAATGCTAAATAAAGAACAATGAAGCTATTATAAGACCCAGGTCCCATCACACAATGCAACGCAAGCCGGAGGATAGGGTTTTCCCTTATAATAGCCAAACATGCTTGGTACGTTTAAAACAAATCATTTGATACTATTATAAGTGCATAGTGTATAAAACAACTTCGAATCATAAGTATCAATCATAAACGGCATGGGTACCATATATCATGTCTCCATACTAGGCTCTACAAATAAAACTGCAAAGTCACGTATTGGAAATTGGATTTCCATCTGTGAACCAAGGGAAAGGGATCGTCCTATGCTAATTCGAGACAATCTAGCCCATGTCTCAGGAACAGCCGCAACTGCACCATGGATCGTCAGGGCCGGTCCACACGGAGTGGATTATAGTGCCTGAACAATACGTCTCCCGCCCTATGGGGCGTAAATGAGCCAACGAATGACTCCATCGTCTTCACATAGTCACCGATATATCCGAGGCGCCTCGCAACAGCAACAACCACATAAGTCAAACTCGTCAGGGCGTGTAAAACCACTGACGCCACTTCTATCTAGAAAGAAATGCATGCCCTCCCTGAGGTCCTCTCCCGTTTCTGGTTCACAACCGGGTGTGAGGCTCACGAATTCACGTTACACAAAGCTATGCCACACAGGCGGTGCTTTGATCATCAACCGTGAAACTTTGATTTTCAACAGAAGCCTCGATCAATTTTCACTTAGGCATGCCACACAGGCAAACCACTCTATGCAACCGATATCAGTCACATAATGAAATCCAATGTCAGACACACAGTCCATTTACAAGTCCGTTCTGGGTCTGAACGAAACCGGAGGCACCTTGTACCTCGCATATCCTTCGATCTCCAAGTACGTCTGGAACGACCACTAACTGATTCCCTCTTCTTGGGTGTACGGCCCAATCAAGATCATCAGTAATTATCCAAACGACGTGAAGACCTCTGGTCTTCAACCACCATCTTCATCTTCGACTCACGTCGAATCAGTTATTCAGAATGGGATAAACCCGGTCTTTTTGAATGACTCGCGTATATAATAAACAAGTGTTACACAAACACAACATACGCCTCATTCCAATTCATCAGTCACTAACCGTAAATTAGCAAGAGAATAATTCCCCAAACATTAACCCCGAAGGCTGAAACCAACATCAGATCAATACCCAGGAATCCATTCTTCTTAGCTAACCTACAGTTAGTTTCTAAATTTCACATTTTTAGGGATAGGTTCCCATTAGTTTTATCAAAGATAAATTCCTTTTAAATTTATTCTTTAATCTTCCTTTGAATATCACTTCAAACTAGTCGGGATTAGCGAACCTTACCGTAGTAATCATTTGTTTTAATTTCCCAATCCCAACCTATTCATCCCATGAAGTAAAACTGGTAATACTTCATATCTAACACCACGGTGTTATCGGTAAATTCAATTACCATTTCACGTTCAAATCTAATTAAAGATTTAACTATCGCCTGGAGCAAAACTGGTGATACTCCATTCTCGATCTTTTCAATCTAATTAAAGATTCATTAAAACTCCATATAGTTTTAATCTTTAACTGGGTTAAAGAATCAGTGTCATTTTAAAACATGGTTCACGATAAACCCAAAATCAAATTCCATTCTATCAGCTTTTAACCGTAAAATAGCAAGTGCGTAATTCCCTAAGTATTAACCCCGAAGGCCGAAACCAACATCGAAATATTCCAAATAAAATTTTGATTCAAATCCATTCCAATTCAATTATTGGAAATTCTAGTTACTTTCAAAACCATTTCAAATCCACTTTATTTATTTTAAAAATAAATAAATTATTATTCTAGTTCAAAATTAGTTCATTTCGATAAAAATCTATTTTTATCTTTTCAAATATGGATTTTTTCATCCCAATTCTTCCCAAATCATTTCTTATGATTTTACACAAATTATTACTATTTTTAACAATTTTATCAAGGCCCGTACAGTCGATTTCCATCAACGGCCATCGACCTGCACTTACAGCGACCTTTTCAAAATTTGATTTGGACATAATTCCAAATCCAACCGTTATATTTCAAATCTCTAATATTCGTTAGAAAGCTCTTTTCGATATGAACCCAATGGTTCCGGTTTTAGGAGAATCCGACGGTCGGATCCCCCGCAATGTCCATTCGAAGTCAATGGTCAAAATTCACGAACTACCGCAGCACGGCGCGTTCTATTCAGGCCATTATATATATATAATATATATTATATATTTTCGTCGATTTCCTTTTAAAACGTGTTTTATAAATCGTTTTAAATTCGTTTTCAAAATGATTTCAACTTCCATCTCAAATTCAAATCAAAATTGAATCTTTCCAATATAAATTCGTTTTAAATTCATTTCAACCCGATTTCAATTCAAATCCAATTCGAATTCATTTCTATTCAATTTCAATTCGAAGTCATTTCTATTCAATTTCAATTCGAATTCATTTCTATTGAATTTCAATTCGAATTCATTTATATTCAATTTCAATTCAAATTCATTTCTATTCAATTTCAATTCGAATTCATTTCTATCTATTCGATTTTGAAATCACTTTCAATATTCATTATAAAATCGACAAAATTCTCGTTTGTGTTAAAATGGCGTGTAACTACTTAACACGGCTTCACATTTCAATATTTAAAGAATATTATTTTTAAATTATTCGATAATTCTGAACTGGAAT
This sequence comes from Allium sativum, assembly GCA_030737875.1. Classification (NCBI taxonomy): domain Eukaryota; kingdom Viridiplantae; phylum Streptophyta; class Magnoliopsida; order Asparagales; family Amaryllidaceae; genus Allium; species Allium sativum. The sequence goes on from CM060919.1 coordinate 252,977,857, forward strand.
CAGACACAGTCAATTACCATTTAATTTCAGTTATATGGATTTCATCAAATTCATATATACAACAATGACGATAAACACCCAGCCATCATCCAAAGTGTGTTCTACACTGTATAAGCATCAAATATAAATATTCAACGCTTATAACAGCCTGTCAATCAATCGATCGACATACAGCTAATTATTGGGACTAGTGTATGTCATATATCATCCTAAAACCCGTGTGGAGTTTCAAACAATCCAACACAGAATTTATTTGTGCAGTTGGGCGATGTGTAAAATTTATCGTCCCAATCAATATCATTCAAATGTGTGTATATAAACAAATCGTCCGATTTGTTTATATTTATTTCATTTTAGATACACATTAAAAATTCTATTTTCAACTATAAAATATTTTTAACTATATAAATATTTTATTTCATTTCACATCACACAATCAACTACACATCAAAATCAAACAAACAAGCATACAAGCCGTCCATGGTCTGTGGACAACGGGTGTCTGGTGCTACTAAACACCGTCTGCATCCTAGTATATATTTCAAACTAGAAATAAATTAAAGGTGAGGAGTTCTCACCGACTAGCTAAACCATACGCCATGACTCTTCTTATGAAGAAATTTTCGTCGTGCTCGCCTTTTGTCGATTTCATTGTCCGTAGCCACTACATGTATAAAAATCATAATTTTATATTGTTACTATATAGATAAAAATTCTATTTTTATACCGGTGTTCATATAATAAAGATTATTTCTTTATCACAATAACTTCATAATAAAAATTATGTTTTTATATCGCCTACATAATAAAGATCGAATTTTTATTATCCATATAATATAAAAATCATATTTTTATTAACTCTACTATATAAAAATTATATTTTTATCCTTCACATCACATAAAAATTATATTTTATGCACTCTATGATATAAAAGTCATATTTTTTACTTCACTACATACATGGAAAAATTATATTTTCCTTCGCTACTTCATACGATCAAAAATCCCACCTCTTCACGATTAAAAATCGAATCTTTTCATGATAAATATCGAAACTTTATTCTAATTATTCATATGTAAAAATCAACCCTTTCCTTACATAAAAAAATCTAAACTTCTTATTTATATAAATCTAACTAAAAAATGATTTATATAAAGATCTAAACTAAAAACTGATTTATATAAATTGAATAAAAATAATAAAAAATTGAAAATCACCTTTTTCTTTCGCTGTGTCGTTTGCGGCAGGAATGGTGATATGCGAGGTGGGTGGTCGGAATGAGGGGATAGCGGCGCGTCGTCGGTCTCTCAGTGGGTGGCTAGGGCACGACTGGGCTGAGGGGGGTTCGCGGTGAAGGGTGCGGCAGTTTTTGGGGCTTGGGGCTCGATCGATTGGAGGTGTAAGGAGAAGGAGGCGCGGGTGAGGGCGGAGCGGCTCGGTGGTTCAGGGGGGGCGACGTTGATCGAGGTCGAAGGGGGGGCGCGATTCTCTGGTTTCTTTCTTTTTATTTATTTCAGAACGAAGTGAGAGAGAGAGAGTGAGGTAGAGAGTATATAAATATATATATATATTTATTTTATTAATTTTATAATCCATAAAGTTACTTTTTACTTCAACCCCGACATCAAGCCCACCGAATGTCGTCCATAACTAATTACCCCCATTCCGAACACAATGGGATATGTATCGCAAGCTGATTCGATCGTTTCGATCAGTTTTCATCAAAATCAAAATATAAATCTATATATTGAATTTGAACGCACATTTCAATTTACCGGGGCCACATACGGACTCTAAAAATTCCTGAAAAATTATTTCTGGCCTCATATCGACGATACGGTCCTAACAAAACTAATTTCATCGAATTCTGAGACTGTTTGAGTAATGGCCATTTTCCAGTCGGTTAAAATCAACTGAAACTGGTCAAACGCGTTTTCCTTTGCCACGCTCACATATTGATTCGAAAAATTACTAATTTTGAAACCTAACAATAACCTAACACCACGGATCCAAAAAAAGTGGTTTAGTCGAAAACCGAGGCCGTTTGCAAAATTTCCATTTTTAAGGGCCGAAATTCTATAGCGACTATTCTGAATTTTCAATTGGACGTATCTTTTTATCCCCGCTATGAAATTTTGATTTTTTGGATTCGTTGGAAAGATATTCTCAATTAGATTCAAATATTTTTGGTTTCACTAAAATCCGATTTATTTTGAATCCTGTACATTCATTTGAAATTTGAAATCGAATTGTCGAACTACCGCGCCATTTTCAATTCCTTTTATAATTATAAATAATTATTTATATTTTAACGAAGATTCAATTAAATATATATGTTTTAATTCTATTCAAAATAAATTTCACATCGTTATTATTTAAAATAATTCATTTTAAATAATCAAAATCCATCAAAATCGCCAAAATAAAATTTTTAAATTGGCTCGGATTTCCGGGTTATTACAGAATCTGACCTTGCATTAGCAGAGAGCCAGTTAGTTATCTAAACATCCCTCTAGAGATGTACCCATCGGTAAGGAAGTTTCTTAGCCCGGTCATTTGTTAGGAATTCATTCTCCACTACGAACCCTTGCGGTTTTAGTTGTATACCATATGCCAACATAATGGTACGAGACATTATGTTGGATAGGATTGATTCATTGATTTGCGTGATTTTTTACGCTATGCACTAATAATAATATCAGAGGATTTTCCATGAATTAAGCTTTTTTGGTTATCATAAGGAGAAACATCGCCCAGTTTGTGTTTTGCATTGTGTGTGTGCCGCAAGACCTTATGGCAGCTTCATTTTCCAAAACAACATTGTGAATTTTATGCACTAGTATTCATGAGGAAAAAATTCATTCCATGTTATACGGCGTGGTCTTATGATTTACCTCACTTTAAAATAAACCTAAATGTAATTGATTTAGTTTCTCACACCAATCCCATAACTGACCTGGAATTTACTGTTTTCTTCACCTAAAATTTGGGTACCTACAATTTTCCATACGGGCAGCTAGCAGTCCTGGGTTTGCAGATTTAGCCTTAGAGTCAATTAGAAAAGATTCATGATTTGAGTTGGAGCTATATCTAGTATCATTTTTCTTCCATTGAGAGTTTATATTTTTCTACTATGTGTTATGTTGTACTCTGTCATTGTAACGCTAATGTAAAATTATTGTTATGATAATGAAAAGTTCATTTTATTCTGTTTCAATGTGTAAGTACCTCTAACAATTCGTCTTTATGAACGATAGTCGGTTTAAATACCGGTTTGAACCAAGAAAACAGGCGGGTCGTTACAGAACTGGTACTAGAGCTTTGGTTTATACAGTGTTTTGGGGTGCAACTCATTATAGAGAAAGAAAAGACTCATGAGAGGTAGGGTTAATAATTTCCTTTAATTAGTAGCTTATTAGAGATAAGGTTAGCAATACCTTAAGTTTTGAGAGTACTATACATGAGAGAGCGTACTTTTGCATAAATATGGTTTTGAAAAATAATATGTTTTGAATATAAAATTTTGCTTTGAAATACAAATTAGGACAGAAACTATTAAAGTATTTGTGATCTCCTCCAAACAAATTAGTTAAAGTAGTTATAATTTAATACCTTAATCAAACTAGGGAATCCTAAATGATCATAAAATTGTAATTAGGATAGATAATAAATCTATGAAAATCTTTGAAAAACTAAGAACTCATTTAAATGTATGATTTGGAAAATAATTAAGGTAATTTAAACTTTGATTAAAGCTTAAGTGTCTAAATTAAAATAGAAATTTTCGATGATTTTGGACAATCGATAATATTGGTTAAGAAATTTGAATATGAAAGATAGACTATATGAATCAGACTAATTTAAATTTCGGGAAGAGTCCTAACTTTTAAAATTTCTTTTCGTTAGTACATAAATCAAGGATAACCTAACTTAAGCTAGAAATCTGAACTGGAATTCCCAACAAATTTTAGTAGTCAATAAATTCTGAAAAACATTTGAATAAGAAATAAAATTATTGAAGTACAAATACCTTGTGAATTAAGTTTCACAATTTGACTGAAAATATATTTTGTAGTTATAAGTTATCTGAACTAAGGCATTTAAATAAATTAAGGTACTTGGATTAATGATGATTTTGGAACATTAAAATCTAATAGATTTCACAAATTTTGAACTCATTAAATCTAAACCAAGAAAATTACTCCTAACTCTATTATTTATTTGCTAATTTTAGGACGGTAGACCCTTAGCGTTAGGTTATACTTAGCCTAGTTTACCACAGAAGACGATAGTAACTATAACGTCCCAGAAATTTGCGATCTTTGGTCATCGACATAAAACCCACGTCGATTAACGAAAGAAAATAGAGAGTGAGAATAGATAAGATAGAAACTTAGAATAGAAGAAGAAGAAGAATAACATACAACATCAGAGTAAACACGTATCTAACAACGGAACGAATAAATATATTTCATAATATAAATTTGAAATAAAACAGTATCTGTATACAATACTATTATTAGAGTATAACACTTATAACACAGAAGAAATAACAATAGCTATATAATCCTCAAACCTCCTACTCCAGCTCTTCAAGTATCTGTAAATCCCGACTACTTGACTGCCCGTACAAAATTGGGCACCCAAGAGTTTAGGGAAAACAAAACAAAATAAACTCTGGGTCAGTCATGTGACTGGTGTGAATAAACTCAAATCATTTGATTTATCTTTCAAAATTCTTTTGAAACAAAGGATAATCATAAGACCGATCCACACATAAACACGGATGGCTTTTACCTTATGATAACCCAAAATATTTCTAAAACGATACTTGTCTGATATTATAATAATGTCTAGATCAAGTAAATAGAAATCTAGCAGAAACGCTTGCATCTAACGTTCTACATATATAATATACAATCAAAACCGCAGGCTCTTATTTGGGGAATGGATTCCAACTATGAAAAGGTATGGATCCGCCTTCCGCTCAGTGTACTCTAGAAGCGATACACTGGAGTTCAACAAGAACATCTTGTAACTCGGCCACACATGACCGACCATTCATTTCTCTTAAATGTATCGAATAGATTGCCACCCCTCAGTTAGTATTCCAATATAACCGTTCCAGGGAGATACAGAATTGAAAGAAGTACAAATATGAATATTCTCTAGATGGTGACAATATACCCTAATTGGGTGTGGCCCACTTAGCCATGCTTCCTGCCCGATTTCTGTCATTTCCCAATTGATGAGGCTTGAGGTTATAACATATCTCTATACAAATCACGTCTTCATTTACTTTGAATGCCACATCATCATACCCATCAAATCACAAATTGATTTTCCTAAAAATACCACGGGTATAAGCTAAGAGAAACGAATTCCTCCGCCACCAACAAAAATACGTTTGAAACGATCAACTTACGCGATCTACCAGATATACTCTGTCAGACATTCGTCCATTCAAGTTGTCCTAGGACAATACAAACCAAAGGCATTATTCTGTACATCCATCTTAGGCAATCTCTATCTAAGATTTATACAATAGCCCTTTCACTTTACTCCGTCTTCAATACATTCAGCATATTTGGTTTGTAACGCTTATGCCAATACAAAGTGGTTCTTCGGATAATAATCCAACCGGTCTCTCCATATTAACAACGTAAAAATGGTCAAAAACTTTGATAGTCAGTGATTTAACTATCAAATGAAAACACGTGTGCAAACAACAATCTTATTTCCAATTGGAAGTTCTATTGATCAATCATCATATATATATATATATATATATATTCTAATTTCCTTTTTTCTATATTCAGAAAATATATGTTATGAACATTGGAAAGCATTCCCATTACTTGTTTACTTATCACTATTCTGCCACATCTATCAGTCACTGACTGTAGTATGATAACAATTCCCTAAGTATCAATCCTGAAGGTCAAAACCAACGTCAGATAAACACTTAGAAAACCATTCAACTTAACTAATCTCCAGTTAGTTTCTAATTTAGCTTAACTTCATTTCTTAATTCCTTATAAATAAAACATTCCATCTTCTATGTTTAGAAAATATCTCTGATTCTATATTTGGAAAACGTTTCCAAAACTCATTTATATGGATTTCAAACTAACGTTGTATAAAACATCGTTACGACCGCTCCATCCATAAATCGTTTATTACTTAACTGTATTTCTAGCTATCTCTCTCCCTCGAACCTCAACTATTTCTTAGTTAAATAAGGAAGTCAATCAAGTTGGGGTATAATAACCTCTCAGACCTTAACTGAACAACGTTCTTAACCTTGCAATAGACAAAGCTCACCACACCAATTTCTACAATCATTTGCTTATGCAAATTTTTGGATTAAATTATGAATCCACTTCTTTTATGAAAACATTTATTATAACGCTAATGTTATAAACCCTACTTTTGAAATATCTAACTTAGAAATCTAACTTAAATTCTTATTTGAATAAATAAGCCAACAACTAATTTATTTATAAATAAGCAAATCTTGATTAAAAACCAAAAAGTAAATAATACTTTCCCGATTTCGATATCATCGAATTCGACATATAACTCTCTTTTGAGTAATCTCTGTTCGATTAACTCCTTCGAATAACTAATATTCGATTATCTCACTTCGAATAACTTATATTCAATAATTCTATTCGAATAGACTATATTCGATTACTCCTTTCTTCGAATAACTATATTCGATTACTCCTTTCTTCGAATAACTATATTCGATTAACTCCTTTCGAATAACTAATATTTGATAAATTCACTTTTGAATAAGTAATATTCGATTAACTCCTTTCGAATAAACTAATATTCGATAAACTCTATTTAATTAACTCTATCGATTAACTCTAACTAGTTAACTCTAACTGATTAACTCGAACTGATTAACTCTAACTAATTATCTCTAACTGATTAACTCTACGTCCATATTTAGTTTCAAATATCGATGTTGAAATCGATTCTTACTTCTTTATATAAGTCCTGACTTATATATCCTATTTATCCAATGATAAAAATTTTATTTAATTTATAAAATATTATTCATAAATTAATCTTCTCAATCTATCGGTTAGAAAAAAATCTATTTAAAATCTTTGCTTTAAATCCATATCACGTTATACCCGTGTGCGAAGCACGGGTCTAAACCTTTCTAATGTACAATTCTCTTTTTATACAATTCTACTCATTTTCAAGTATTTCCTTTTATAATCTAATTATTTCCTTTTCTATTTGTTTTGCAAATATTTCCTCTTTCTGTTTGTTTTACAAATATTTTCTTTCAATTCTATCTCTTTGTTTTCAAAAATATTTCCTTTCATATCCTATTTGTAAATGTTTTACAAATATTTCCTTTTATATAATCTTATTTATTATATAAATAATTCCTTTTATAAAATTCTGTTCATTTTAAAAATATTTCTTTTTATAAAATCCTTTGATTTTATAATTATCTCTTTCTATAAAATCTTTTGATTTTATATATATTTCTTTTTCAATATAACATTGAAAATTTCCCTTTTAACATTCCAGTATTCCTTATGGAATTTAAAACACCAAATAGCAATGATCAATATTATTCTAACACACATCATCAACAACAAATTATATATCACATCATATATCATCATATATGAAAAACAATAAAATAAATGTTGAGGAATCCAGTCGGATTCCTCCGACCTGTTTCCCTGCATCCACAGATGTTAAACAATATAATTAACATCAATTTCATTTCATTTTGAAATATTCTGCTAAATAGAATCAATGTTTGATTAACGATATATATATATATATATATATATATATATATCGTTATCTATAATTTCAAACAATCAATCAGCAATTAAGTCAAATAGTCAGCACACAGCAAATCAATCATCATTTATAAGTTCTAAATATACATTATAAAAATATGAACTGGAAGAGTTGGTGAGTTTTACTCACATTGGACGATCATCGTTAATAACGATAACCTTCGCTTGATTCAAAGAACAATTTATTTTACTATAAATTGTAATGAGCTTCGATTCACTCCCCGTCAGTTCCATGGTGTTGTCGTCATCCATACGATCCCGATGGATCTTGTTTTGTCGGATTCTGAAATCGTATGAAGAAGTTATTAATTTTATAAGTTTACACATTATTCATATTGAATTCAACTTAAATAAAAACTATTTTGGGCTTTACCCAAACCATTCGGTTCACACACCCCTTCTAAAACCCGGACCCACGATGACCTTCTTTCTGATCGAAAAGAGGACGCGCTCCTCCCTTTTACTCCTGCCATAGCTGCTTCTTTGGATGATATATAAACTCCAAACCTCAAATCGATGCACCATTCTCATCAAATCGTTAACCTTAGGTCGCATTGTACACAAAGAAAGCATCGAACATTGGATCGAAATTTCCCAAACACATGTTAGATCAAAGCCTATACAGATACGAATCCTACTGTACTAGATTTGAGATTTATAGATTTGTTTCTCATTTGATTTTGATTTTAGACGATGAACATTTCTCACGATATGTTTTTGTTGGAAGAAAAACTGACGGTGCACCAGTGAATGAAGTGATTAGGTTTAGAAATTGTAAGGGTATTATATAAGTAGGTTTTTTATATTTTTTTATTCGATTACTATATTAATTTCTAAGCAACCGTTACTTGTACTTGTCCTTAAAAATTCCTATGACCACATACGATACCCAAAAATCACAACAATTGGCATGCGGCTACTGTTCGACATTATGGACCCAACGAAACTGGTTTCGTCGAATTCCAACTCTGTTTGCTCACACAGCGTATTTCTAACCATCAAAATTTCGACTGTTTTTCACTTTTAAAATCCGAACGGCCATCCACTGACTCTAAAAATCATGAAATTTGGAATCTAAAAATAATTTGATATTACGGATCCAATAAAATTAATTTCGTCGAAAACGGAGACCGTTTGCAAAACTGGCTATTTTCAAAGCTCTAAATAACCTATTTAAATATATAAATATATTTAAAAATAATTAAATTAAATATAAATAAATATATATTATCGTATATACCACAATATATATCATACAGCTCCATATCGGGATTTACAACTTGATATTTCATATTTCCCAGTCATATCGATATTCGATTTATATTTAAATCCTTTTTAAAATAAAATAAACCGTTATGGTTTTTAAATGATTATGGCGCTGTTTTTCTGAAAATTTGATTTGGACATAAATCAAAATCTATCCGACGAAATCCTAATTTTTCTCTTCCATTAGAAAAATGTACTTCACCAGCTCCGAACGTTTCTTGTTTCACAGAAATCCGATTTAAAACGGACCCTGTATATTCAGTTGAAGTTCAAATCGCCAAAAAGCGAACTGCCGCGACGTTACAGGCTCGATTATAATTATAATATAATTATACGTTCAAACTGTCGTTATTTAAATATATTCTATTCTAATTCAATTCTAAACTGAACTATATATTTTAAATTATCCAATTCACACAATATTGTGAATTCCACTAATTTGGATTATTTCTGAAATTAAATATATTATTCTATTATTTATATTAAATTAAATAATCCATATGATTTAATTCAACAACCATCTAAATTTCAAATTCACTATTTAAATAAGTAAATAAATAAATTATTATATTGTGAAAATTACGGGACATTACATTCTTCCCCCTTTAAAAATAATTTCGTCCTGAAATTGCTAAGGTAGAAAACAACCCTACTAACTGATTAAAAATTATTTGTTAAATTCTTAAATCCAGTTTCAACTGAACAACTTAATTCAATTAAAATAATACTTTATTCTTTTTAACGAAAATTTTCAAAAATTTTGAAAATTTTCTAACATCCGAAATTTTCAAAAAATTTCGCCAGCACCTCCTTTGTACGGGTCAATCGGTACAACTACAACTCGCCTCTCTGGGCCTTCTCCAACCCAAAAGAAAATCAAACAGCCAAGCGGCTTGCCCATTCGGTTCATAAATCTCATTCTTATACCAAATATAAACTTGTACCTTTTTGTCGGACATATCAATATATCCTTTCCATGTGTTACCAATTCTGCATACACCAACGCCATCCCAATCATTCGGTTATACCCAAGCCAAATTCTGCTCTTAACTCATCAATCCAATACCATTTCGGATTCCTATGGCACAAATCCAATTTTCTCAATATCATTCTAATCCAATTCAATTTCCACTAAATTGGTTTTCAATTCAATTCCCATTCATTTCGACAAATTTTTATTTAAATTTGTTTTTAATTCAAAAAGTCTCTTCCTGGGAGTTTTAAACAGCTTTGCTTTTCTCAAAAGTCAAACTTTCCTTTTCAGGATTTAAAACAACTTGTTTTGCCAAAACAATTCGAAATCAATATCTTTGGTAGTAATCCGTCACTTAGAACTCGGAATGAATACTAATGATGTCGCGATTCATCATCAGGGTTATTTCCCAGTCATCAAACTGAGTTCAATACTGTTATACTTTCAAAACCATTTCTAAACACTTCTATTTTGAAATACATTTCAAAATACCATTCACAATGCTTGAAAAACAATTCAAAATCTCCCAAGATTTTAAAATTTCCTTATATTTAATCCAAGTCCATTTACAAACACCTTTCCAACTTTCTAGAGTTGTAACTTCAATTCTGATTCAAATTCAGATTTAATCCATTTCGAATTCATATATTACACTTATGTAAATTCTGATTGGTTATTTACGTAACCGTTCAATTATAATCTTACTCGATTATAATAACAACCAATATATCCAATATATTATAATCATTCCAATATAAATCCTTTATATGAAAATATATTTTGGGTAAAATTATTTTATTTACCCTATTTTCAAAACATACCGTGTCGACCCATCGTATTCAAGTGTTTATAAACCCTACCGATACAGTGGATCAAACTGATCGACCGGAACTCATAAACAACTCAACCAATAAATCTCCACAATATAAAACCATTTTATATCAAATAACAAATACGCGCTCATACACTCAAACTCAATCTAGGGCATTACTAACCCCATCTCTACTGAGTCACACCACAAAGCCAAGGTAATTACTAAACCTTAAGCTCTGATACCAACTGTAACATCAAAGAAATTTGCGATTTTTAGGCATGACATAAAACCCACGTCGATTTTCCAAACATCGAAAATACCGGTAGTTAACGAAAGAAAATAGAGGGTGAGAATAGATAAGAAAGAAACTTAGAATAGAAGAAGAAGAACATGCAACATCAGAGTAAACACAAATCTCGCAGCGGAACGAATAAATATATTTCATAACATCACTTTGAAATAAAACAGTATCTGTGTACAATACTATTATTAGAGTATAACACTTACAACACAGCGGAAATAACAATAGCTATATAATCCTAAAGCCTCCTGCTCCAGCTCTTCAAGTATCTGTAAATCCTGACTACTTGACTGTCCGTACAAAATTGGGCACCCAAGGGTCTAGGAAAACAAAACAAAATAAACTGTGGGTTAGTCATGTGATTGGTTTGAATAAACTCAAATCATTTGATTTAACTTTCAAAATTCTTTTGAAACAAAGGATAATCATAAGACCGATCAATGCATAAACATAGATGGCTTTTGTCTTATGATAATCCAAAATATTTCTAAAACGATACTTGTCTGATATTATAATAATGTCTAGATCAAGTAAATAGAAATCTAGCAGAAATGCTTGCATCTAACGTTTTACATATATAATATACAATCAAAACCGCGGGCTCTTATTTAGGGAATGGATTCAAACTATGACAAGGTATGGATCCACCTTCCGATCAGTGTACTCTAGAAGCGATACACTGGAGTTCAACAAGAACATCTTGTAACTCGGCCATACATGACCGACCATTCATTTCTCTTGAATGTATCGAATATATTGCCACCCTTCGGTTAGTATTCCAACATAACCGTTCCCGGGAGATATAGAATTGAAAGAAGTACAAATATGAATATTTTCTAGATGGTGGCAATATACCCTAATTGGGTGCGGCCTACTTAGCCATGCTGCCTACCTGATTTCTTTCATTTCGCAGTTGATGAGGCTTGAGGTTATAACGTATCTTTATACAGATCACGTCTTTATTTACTTTGAATGCCACATCATCACACCCGTCAAATCACAAATTGATTTCCCCAAAAATACCACGGGTATAAGCTAAGAGAAACTAATTCCTCCGCCACCAACGTAAATACATTTGAAACGATCAACTTACGCGATCTACCAGATATACTCTGCCAGACATTCGTCCATTCAAGTTGTCCTGGGACTGGACAAACCGAAGGCACTATTTAGTACATCCATCTTAGGCAATCTCTACCTAAGATTTATACAATAGCCCTTGCACTTTACTCCGTCTTCAATATATTCAGCATACTTGGTTTGCAACGCTTATGCCAATACGGAGTGGTTCTTCGAATAATAATCTATCCGAACTCTCCATATTAACAACGTAAAATTTGTCAAAAACATTGATAATCGGTGATTTAACTATCAAATGAAAACACGTGTGCAAACAATAATCTTATTTCCAATTGGAATTTCTATTAATCAATCATCATATATATATATATATATATTCATATTTCCTTATTTTCTATATTCAGAAAATATATGTTATGAACATTGGAAAACATTCCCATTACTTGTTTACTTATCACTATTCTACCACATTTATCAGTCTCTGACTGTAAACTAGTATGAGAACAATTCCCTAAGTACCAATCCCGAAGGTCAAAACTAACATCAGATAGACACTTAGAAAACCATTCACCTTAACTAATCTCTAGTCAGTTTCTAATTTAGCTTAACTCCATTTCTTAATTCCTTATAAATAAAACATTCCATTTTATATGTTTAGAAAATATCTCTGATTCTATATTTGGAAAATGTTTCCAAAACTCATTTATATGGATTTCAAACTAACGTTGTATAAAACATCGTTACACCCGCTCCATCCATAAATTGCTTATTACTTAACTTTATTTCTAACTAACTCTCGCCCTCGAACCTCAACTATTTCTTAGTTAAATAAGGAAGTCAATCAAGTTGGGGTATAATTACCTCTCAGACCTTAACTGAACAACGTTCTTAACCTTGCAATAGACAAAGCTCACTGCACCAATTTCTACAATCATTTGCTTACGCAAACTCTCAGATTCAGAATATGAATCCACTTCTTTTATTAAAACATTTGTTATAACGCTAACGTTATAAACCCTACTTTTGAAATATCTAACTTAGAAATCTAACTTAAATTCTTATTTGAATAAATAAGGCAACAACTAATTTAGTTATAAATAAACAAATCTTGATTAAAAACTGGAAAGTAAATAATACTTTCCCGAATTCGATATAATTGAATTCGACATATAACTCTCTTTCGAGTAATATCTGTTCGATTAACTCCTTCGAATAACTAATTTTCGATTATCTTGCTTCGAATAACTTATATTCGATAATTCTATTCAAATAAAAAATATTCGATTACTCCTTTCTTCAAATAACTCTAATATTCTATAAATTCACTTTCGAATAAGTAATATTCGATTAACTCCTTTCGGATAAACTAATATTCGATAAACTCTATTTAATTAACTCTATCGACTAATTCTAACTGATTAGCTCTAACTGATTAACTATAACTAGTTAACTATAACTGATTAACTCTAACTGGTTAACTCTAACTGATTAACTTTAATTGATTAACTCTACGTCCATATTCAGTTTCAAATATTGATGTTGAAATTGATTCTTACTTCTTTATATAAGTCCTCACTTATATATCCTATTATCCACTGATAAACATTTTATTTAATTTATAAAATATTACTCATAAATTAATCCTCTCAATCTATTGGTTAGAACAGATTCTATTTAAAATCTTTGCTTTAAATCCATATCATGTTATACCCGTGTGCAAAGCACGGGTCTAAACCTTTCAAATGTAAAATTCTCTTTTTATACAATTCTATTCATTTTCAAGTATTTCCTTTTATAATCTAATTATTTCCTTTTCTATTTGTTTTACAAATATTTCCTCTTTCTATTTGTTTTACAAATATTTTCTTTCAATTCTATCTATTTGTTTTCACAAATATTCCTTTCATATCCTATTTGTAAATGTTTTACAAATATTTCCTTTTATATAATCTTATTTATTATATAAATAATTCCTTTTATAAAATTCTAAAGTTTTAAAAATATTTCTTTTTATAAAATCCTTTGATTTTATAAATATCTCTTTCTATAAAATCCTTTGATTTTATATATATTTCTTTTTCAATATAACATTGAAAATTTCCTTTTAAACATTCCAGTATTACTTATGGTATTTAAAATACCAAATAACAATGATCAATATCATTCTAACACACATCATCAACAACATATTATATATCACATCATATATCATCATATATGAAAAACAATAAAATAAATGTTGAGGAATCCAGTCGGATTCCTCCGTGGTTTCCCTGCATCCACAGATGTTAAACAATATAATTAACATCAATTTCATTTCATTATGAAATATTCTGCTAAACAGAATCAATGTTTGATTAACGATTTATATATATATCGTTATCTATAATTTCAAACAATCAATCCGCAATTAAATCAAACAGTCAGCACACAACAAATCAATCATCATTTATCAGCTCTAAATATACATTATAAAAATATGAACTAGTAGAGTTGGTGAGTTTTACTCACATTAGACGATCATCGTTAATTACGATAACCATCGCTTGATTCAGACGGACAATTTATTTTACTATAAATTGTATCGAGCTTCGATTCACTCCCCATCAGTTCCATGGTGTTGTAGTCGTCCATACGATCTCGACGGATCTTGTTTTGTTGGATTCTGAAATCGTATGAAGAAGTTACTAATTTTATAAGTTTACACATTATTCATATTGAATTCAACTTAAATAAAAACTATCTTGGGCTTTACCCAAACCATTCGGCCCACACCCCCCTTCTAAAACCCGGACCCGCGATGACCTTCTTCCTGATCGAAAAGAGGACGCGCTCCTCCCTTTTACTCCTACCATAGCCGCTCCTTTGGATGATCAAACCTCCCTCACTTCTCAGCTAATTCACCAACGGAAAACATTAACCTTCCTTTCTTCGAATGCTCATCACCACCATACCATAAACACCATACTCGATGGCTCCCTCTCGAACGTGACTTCAGGAGCTCGCTCGCATCGATACAGGAACCTGCGACCAAAATCATAACCGAACTTCACCACAGTTTCACAAACGATGCTCCTTTAAACCACAAATCCGAATATAAACTCCAAACCTCAAATTGATGCACCATTCTCATGAAATCGTCAACCCTAGGTCGCGTTGTACACAAAGAAAACAGCGAACATTGGATTGAACTTTCCCAAACTCATGCTAGATCAAAGCCTACATGGATATGAATCCTACTGTACTATTTTTGAGATTTATAGAGTTGTTTCTCGTTTGATTTTGATTTTAGAAGATGAACATTTCTCACGATATGTTTTTGTTGGAAGAAAAAATGACGGCACACCAGAGAATGAAGTGATTAGGTTTAGAAATTGTAAGAGTATTATATAGGTAGGTTTTTTATATTTTTTTATTCGATTATTATATTAATTTCTAAGCAACCGCTACTTGTACTTATCCTTAAAAATTCCTGTGACCACATACGATACCCAAAAATCACTAAAATTGGCATGCGGCTACAGTTCGACATTACGGACCCAACGAAATTGGTTTCGTCAAATTCCGACTCTGTTTGCTCACACAATGTATTTTTAACCGTCAAAATATCAACTGTTTTTCACCTTAAAAATCCGTACGGCCACCCACTGACTATAAAAATCACGAAACTTGGAATCTAACAATAATTTGATATTACGGATCCAACAAAATTAGTTACTTCGAAAACGGAGGTCGTTTGCAAAACTGGCTATTTTTAAAGCTCTAAATAACCTATTTAAATATATAAATATGTTTAAAAATAATTAAATTAAATATAAATAAATATATATTATCGTATATATCCACAATATATATCATACAGCTCCATATCGGGATTTATAACTCAATATTTCATATTTCCCAGTCATATTGATATTCGATTTATATTTATATCATTTTTAAAATTAAATAAACCGTTATGGTTTTTAAATGGTTATGGCGCTGTTTTTCTGAATTGATTTGGACATAAATCAAAATATACCCGACGAAATCCTGATTTTTCTCTTCCATTAGAAAAATGTACTTCACCAGCTCCGAACGTTTCTTGTTTCACAGAAATCCGATTTAAAACGGACCCTGTATATTCAGTTGAAGTTCAAATCGCCAAATAGCGAACTACCACGACGTTACAGGCTCAATTATAATTATAATATAATTATGCGTTCAAACTGTCGTTATTTAAATATATTCATTATTCTAATTCAATTCTAAACTGAATTATATATTTTAAATTATCCAATTCACACAATATTGTGAATTCCACTAATTTTGATTATTTGTGAAACTAAATATTTTATTCTATTATTTATATTAAATTAAATAATCCATATAATTTAATTCAACAACCATTTAAATTTCAAATTCACTATTTTAATAATTAAATAAATTAATTATTATATTGTGGAAATTACGGGACATTACAGTAACAGCTCAGGATCCGACTCGAAGGGTTGGATTTTTGATTAATCAAGCAATGGCGAGACAAGAGATATGCAGCTAGAGGCTTCTCCACCCAAGGTGTAACACCCCACATCCGTTAGGGTCACTCACAAAGGGAATGCCTTAACTTCAATGGAGCATTATGGGTACTGGAACAGGAATATTACAAGACAGACATATATAAAACAGCGGAAGCTCTTCAAATCATTTATTAAATATAATTGTTTACAATAAAATCCCATCACTTTCAAATACCCAATTACATAGCTAAAATATCTGTCTTGCTCAAAAACAAAGAAGCATGAAAATAAATTGTAGTATTCCCCAATAAAGCAAAGCAAGCCATAGCCAAGAAAGGTCCAAGCCATATATGATGATCTTGAAGCAGAAAGAAGTCCAAACTAAGTAGTAGTGTTTCCTCCCTGAGAACCTTGGGGGGGAACGGAAGAAAAAGAGACGAAAGAAAATGGGTCAGTCATAAAGACTGGTAAGTTCTAGTGACTTTCAGCATAGAAACAAGTAAAGATAACATGACATGTATAAACTGAAAGTAAACATAAGGATGATGACAAGATAGGCCAGTTAAACTAAGATAACAAGATAAACTTTGCTAACCAAATAAACTACGGTAACAAGATAAACTATGCTAACCAGATAACTACGTATAGCATTGCATGTTTAACATTCTCTGCACCAACTGTACTAGTACCTCAACCCGTATCATCCGGTATATGTACAGTCCCTTGCCGTATATCGTACGGGTTTCATCGCGTATTTCTATACTACTTCAACGGAGTGCCACCATTCTTGAAATCATTTGGACTGCCGCCCTTGTTCTGGCTAGGTTTCCTTATCATAAACTATCGCATGTTCAACTAGGATTTATGCCACCTAGGACCACTAGGGATTATGCTACCTATTGAACATTTTCTAGATTCGATTAGGGTTTATGCCACCTAGGACCACTAGGGATTATGCTACCTAATGAACAACACCCTTTTTCCACGTAACGATCTATTAATCGATCGGCTCCCTACAAGTCCTAGCTCGTTCATGTGTCTGTGTCATACGGCCCAATCACGAAATGTAGTCACCTGTGCTAGGTCCACCATAGGGTGTATCAAGCCCTAGGGTGCCAACCACCGACACGAATCAAGCACGCACAGTGTAAACCTACCGGTGCCCAATGCCTGCTTTTTCAACTTCGGACTACGTTCACGACCATAGTCCGCCTGAACCTACAATGGCGCACCAACTCAGCCATCATTCTGGTCGCTTACAATCAGCCCAGTAATCGTGCCCCACCCTGCCTAGTTCCAGGGTACCATGATACATCTATTGGGTTACTGCTGAAAAGGACCGTGTAACTAGGGTTTACATCCAGCAGGTTAAGTGTTGTCATTTAAATTCAAGACTTAACCCCATCAGTCTAGCATGTCAAGTTGGGTAAGTGTGGTCATTCAAGTTCGTGACTTAACCCATCTACGTGTCATGTCAAATTGGCTAAATGTTGTCGTTCAAGTTCATGGCTTAACCCTGCGAATCATGTGTCAAGTTGGTTAAGTATGTTCAAGTGGTTCATTACTTAATCCTATCAAATCATCGTGTCAAATTGGTTAAGTATATTCAAGCAGTTCATGTCTTAACCCTATCAAATCATCATGTCAAATTGGTTAAGTATATTCAAGCGGTTCATGACTTAACCCTATCAAATCATCGTCTCAAATTGGTTAAGTATATTCAAGTAGTTCATGACTTAACCCTATCAAATCAACATGTCAAATTGGTTAAGTATATTCAAGCGGTTCATGACTTAACCCTATCATGTGGCATTAATTCATTAATGCACCCCAACCTCTCACATCAGACCTGTTGTTGTGGTCACTGGATATGCCGGGCGGTTCCGGGCAGATTTACACCACAACTTAGTCTGACCTCGGGTTTCAAGCGCGATATGACCTACTACCCACATTGGATCCTATTGTTTGCAGTAACTGGATTTGCCGGGCGGTTCCGGGCATATTTACACTGCAAACTCAACACAACCTCGAGTTGGCCATTTTTATGTTTATTCTAGTGTCATGTCCATGTTCACGATTCATGTCAAGTTTGTGTCAAGTTTTCAAGGCAAGTTTCTTTTCAAGTTTCCTATGATTACCAATTTTTCCCAACGTTACCCATATTAGGCTAATAATCTTAGCCTAATTTTCCGTCCGCATGATTTTTGACATATAATATTAGGCTAAAAACTTAGCCTAATTTAACGTACACAAAATTTGCATAAAGAAATCCATTAACATAAACATGTCATAGGTGTAAACTTGGCATTCTCGGCATAGTCAATATGAACACCATAGGTGTGTCCTTGCAAAGTAATCAACATGAATATCATAGGCGCGAACTTGCAACGTGGACTAATTCAACATACATATATGTGAATTTGCAACATAGACTAAATCAACTTACATATATGTAAACTTGCAAATCAATCACGAACATATGAATAAGTGTGAACTTGAAATATGACGTAGGTTTAACCCATAAACATGTAGATCTAACATTTGGTCACATATATGATATGATTTTACAACCTAAAACTTGCATAACATGATAAACTACACAACTTGTCATAACATGTTATATTCCAAGTTCATATACATAAGAATAGACTTATTCATTAATTCTCAATTCAACATGATAATAAAATAGAACTACAGACATAGATCAATATCATTCAATTTCACCTATAACATAATAGACATCATTCTATTATTAATTTAATTCCAAGTTATGACGTAACTGAATTGACTAAAACATCGCAGGCATATAGATCTGATAATATTATGAACATGAAAAGGTTTGAACACTAATCTAGTTTCAAGAACATGGATTGATCTAACTTAAATAGAAAAATCCCCAAAATCAAGATCCAAGGATAAATAAAGAAAGTCAAGCTTAGATCCAATTTCAAAGTTATAATCCTAGGCAAGAACCTCATGGTCATGTATCTTAGGTAATTAGTCACAATTATCCTTGTCATAGTCATAGGCATAGTCTTATTGTTCATAGTCATAGGCGGTCTTCTGTTCACCGTCATAGTCATAGGCATCGTCATAGTCATAGGCATAGTCTTATGTTCACCGTCATAGTCATAGGCATAGGCAAAATATTATGTTCACAGTCATAGGCATGGTCATAGTCTTAGGCCATTAACAATAGTTTTAACGTCGTAGGCAATATTCCCAATAGTCAAGATCCAAGAAGAAAACAATAATATATATGAATCATACATAAATCAATTCCAATTTATAACATGCCCATATTAGATTTATAGTTTTTATCTAAAAGTAACTGGAACTTACAGATCGTGGTCTAAGAAATTTAGAAGTCAAGTCTAGAAATTAGTCGTCGAATTGTTGCGGTGTCGCTGATCTATTCTCTTGAATTGTTGTAGAAGCGTTGATCTTTGATTTGAATCGAGTTTGAATGCTTAAGCTTTAATTTGGAAGCAGCGGCCATGGTTCAATAGGTGAATTAGCAGCATAGCAGTGTAAGAATGATTTGATATGAATTAGGTTAGGTCTAAGGGTGTATTTATAGGGGTAGCAACTAGTTTAGGCCCTTAGATTAACCCTAGAATCAATCTGGACCATCAAAACACGTCTCAGGCTTCAAAAATGAGTTCTGGGTCAAAATAGGCCGACCAGGTCGACCTGTAAGGGGGGGAGGTCGACACTATGGTCGACCTGGGGGGGGGGTAGGTCGACCCCCTGGTCCAGTGCTACCTGAGAACTGCTGAAACTTGTACAGGCCATAACTTCTTCATCCGGACTCCGATTTTCGAAAACTCGAACTCTATTTCATGTAAAATTTTGAGACAAACGCAATGGTGTAACCCAGTTCCCCTGATTCTGACTTTAAAATTTAATTCTTTCTTGATTTCTTTTTTTAACATGTTATAAAAATACGGGTTGTTACATTAGGGTCCGAGCCTATAAAGCCTGAGGATCCAGCACTGACCGATGATGGCATGCAGTTGATGACAAAAGTTATGACTCAGAGGCTGACGAGCATATTCTATGAGAGATAGGTACTCCCATCAGCGATGACAAAATGATAGGCTCTGGAGAGGACACACAACTTCAGCAGGACGACGATGTCGAGATGTTCCAGGGTGAGGATACTCCCTAGGACGCTATAATGATATATCAGTAGGATGATTTTGAGTAGGAGATTGATGGACGATTTCGATGGTGTAGCTTAGTTTGGGGGACAGAAGAATGATCAGGTAGAGCTTATTCTTAATGATGATGCTCCAGAGTGGAACCTAACACCCAAGTTTGATGAGGATGATGACGGTGAGATCATAAACGAGGATGGATATTTAGCAAAGATGAGCCAATGGATGACGAGGACGATGATGATTTCCATGATGATGAGTCTGTAAGGACCATTTGACAATAGGTCAGATATATCAGATAGTTGGTTGTTATTGTTTTGGGGATAATGTAGACATTGTATATATAGCTATCTTAAATGCTTAGTTCATACTAAGATATTTTAGGACTAGGACATTTTTTAGGGACTAGTACCTTCTAGACATGTATATTTTTTAATGTTTTATATAAACCATCTCAAACGCATAGTACATGCTCAGGTTGGTAAGATGACACCATCATTTTTTGTACCCGACATGGATATTTATTGTGATATGACATTCTTTTTTATAAGACTATGGCATGATGTTTTGTGTACCCGATATTTCCGTTATAAGGATGAGAATTCTTATTTTATTCAAATTTAAGTATAAAGAATTTTTAACAATCATAGTTGAAAATGAGTTATAAGGATTGTGGCAACCTCTCCTTTTTAAGGATGAAAAGATTTTAAGGGAGGAGATTGAAACAATGCAAAAAAATTGACAAACTTAAAACAGGAAATTTGAATATAAAAATTAGAATTTTTGAATATAAAACAAATTTAATTTGGGTTAAATATAAAATAATTTTTTAATATAGCTTTAGTATTAATATGTTTAAGTAATAAAATAGATAATTGAATTTGACAAAATTTAATGCTAAAATATTAAGTAAGAATTTAACAGCTTTTGTTACGACGGTTTTTCCAAGTACATATTTATAAAACTATTTTAAAGGTGATCATTGCTAGTTAAATAAATATAAAAATAGTCATAGAATTAAATAATTATTTTGAAATATGAAATAAGTTGCTAACATTGTTGGGTTTTGATAACTTGAATCGCCCGTTGTTAAAACAATTAAGCCGTAACCCAGAATTGGATATTTTGTAACATATAAGTGTAACTAAATTGAAACACTTCCAAAGTGTTACTACATGAAACCATGGCTTTGGACTTGGTTTTGGAGAGTATTTTTATAGATGGAATTATGCATGTTTATAAGACTTAGGAGCAAGACAAGTGCCCTAGTACCAAATGACCTAAGTGCCATTACACCATCCTATAACAGAAGCACCCACTCCTCTCATTTTTCTCACCTCTTTCCTTACTCCTTTCTCCTCCCTCTCCCTATTCTTCTCGGCCATAGGCCCTTCGAACATCCCCCTCCCTACGACGAACACCACAACTACACCACCGACCCTATCCCCTTCCTCTGCCCTCCCTAGTTCCTCCCTTCCCCTCCTTTCTCGGCTCCCCCTCTCCCATCCTCAACCCTCCCCATTTTCGTCTGTACGCCACCTCACGTGACCACCCGACAACGGCCAATATCCCCATCACCCCTCCCACATCGTTGTGGACCCCACGTCCTCCTCCACTAAGCCTCATCCACTCCTCCTCTCTTATATATATAATAATAATATAATATTTTGTTGAAAAGTCAGTATAGGGAAATATTGTCCATTCAGGACCATTCTTGGTTATTTAGGCTCTCCTCCCGCGAAGATTTAGGGAGCAGTTATGCCGGTGATAAACTCTACACATTTTTGTTTATATACGGTTAATTATAGATGATAAATATATGTATGTAATGTTGGATCAATGGTTGTGTAGTTAATAACACATATACACTGATAAGCGTTGATTACCGTAATGCTTGCACATAGCTGATAAATTGATGATATTATTAATGATAGTTATGGATGTACATATGATTGTTAATATTGCTTCTATATCATATCACACCTTTGCCACCATATTTATGGCATTATAGAGGTGATTAGTTATGTCACCGTTCTATTTGAACATGAAAACAGAATTTAAATTATTTTAATATAGTTTAGAAATAAAATTAAAGTATATACGAACAACTTTTGTAAATGTATTTGGAAATAATTTTGACTATAAATGGCATGTTTAAATTTAAAATCAATTTTGAATAGCGAAATTCAAAATTGAAGTTTAGTTTGATATATAAATGATAGTTTAAACTCAAGCAAAACTTTCCAGCAGTCTTATGTAATATTTAATTTGATTTCTGCAAAGTTTGAAGTTCATCGGATTAATTTGAAAAACAATATTATTATATAAATATAATAATATTTAATTTTAATTTAAAATTGAATTTGAAATGGAATTTTGGAAAATATTGTTTTTAAATGAGTTTATATATGTTGACAAAGATTTATAATCATATTGGAGGGTAATCAGATGAATTTTTATTTTAAGTCGTAATATGGTCTGAATAGGGCTAGTCGCGCTGCGGTAGTTCGCGAATTTCGAACGTAAACTTTGATCGCTTATGACTAATACAGTTTAAATCAGATTTATGTGAAATGAAAAACATTTGCTTTTGAACAACAATAGTTTTCAAATAGAAAAGGAATTTTAAATTTCAACATATAGATTTCAAGTTATGTTTAAATCTATTTTCAAATAGATACACGATTTTGCAGTTTGGTGACCATAACTGAAAATCAAATAAAACGGCTTTATAAAAATTATTAAAAATATGGAAAAAATTATGAAAAATCATGATTAATTATTTTAAAGTAAATTGAATTAAAAATATTAAGTTTTGGATAATTAAAAGGTTATTTTGATTAAAATAACTATTTAGTAACGCTTATGTAACGCTTTTGCAACATTTTCTAAGATAATATGTCTTAAAGTTTTAAACTTATTAATTACTATTCAAATCTAAAAAATCGTTTTTAAATGATTTACGAAATATTTTTGGAGTTTATAATACGTAAACTAAATCTAGTTTACTTTAAGCTAAAAAGGTTTACCAATTATTAATAAAACTGGAAAAGGTTTAAAGTGATCTTCGAATGTTGATATTAATTCCATAGATAAACTTATAATATTTGGGAATATAAAAGGTAGATTTACTGTTATTCTGTTTATAATATCGGTTGAATACAAGAATTGATATCGGACATGAGCTGATATAATTTCTATCCAATTCTGATATTAAATAGTTTCAGCTTAATCATTTAAAACTACAACAGATATTGTCTTTTATAGCAGATTATAGCCCCTATTAATCAGTGCTACAGCAATTCGATAGACGTTGTATATCGACAGATATCAATACCGCTATAATACATGTAAATCTCAATAAAAATGAGAATCTTTATAACACAGTATTGCTGCTATAACATGTTTATTCGATAGCGGTTATATGACGATATTAAATTAACATGTTATAGTATTGTTAAATCCTTTTACAATTCATATATAATACATTTTAACTATAGAAAAGAAAATGGATCTGCATAACAATTTGAAGAGCAATGTATAAACGAACAAAATATAATAATCAACTAATGTAACGCATTTTCATGATAACAATACAAAGCATCAACTGACAAAAAATAAGTTCAATATATGTAAATTCAATACATAAAGATCATCAAATTTGAGTTATTTTACTAGAGTTAAGTTCTCGCTCCTTATTTTTTGAGTTATCTCATCTTGTTTGGATTCATCAGCAATCCTGTCCACGAGAGTTGTTTCATTGTGAACGTGTCAGTGTATGTAAATTTAAAACCAGTTGTCCTGTGCTAGCAATGGAAAATCAGCACATGTTATCAATGGTTGCTGATGACAAATAAACCAGTGTTCGTTCAGTCCTGTTGCTCTATGACCTATCATCTCCGCAAACCTAGAAATATTAGCACTATGAAAAAACAGTAATTAGAAAAAGAAAATTTTCGGATGGGTACAATTAATAAGTTATATTGGCCATTGAATATGATCTACGATTGACGCTAGGATCAATGGAGAGTTAATCCTCTGTGTCTAAAATTTGTCCATCTGTACCCAACCAATCAGGAATTTTGATTTTGATTTTTATGCAATTATGTCAAAGAAAAAAAGAGGGTTTAATTGCAAAAGAGTGGAATACAAGGGGTGCTGATTGGTTGATTATAGAGGGACAGAATATTGGGTATAGGTGATTTAATTTGGGATCTATGATTGGTTGGCTTGCACATAATAATGATGTTTTTAACAATGATGCCATCTCTGGTGATCGTTCAAAAAAATGTAGATTTAAACGAGATGGGCTGTCATAAATGCAGTGAGGGATTGAGAACTACAACAACTAAAACAACGAGCCAATGAGCAGCATACCTACAAGCAATGCATATCTATTAAACAATAGTGAAGCAGAAGAATTTCTATCTCTCTCCTTATTTCTCTCAATTCCCCTTATTTTTCTCAATTCTCTCAATCCTCCTTAAATCTCTCTAAAGATACTTTTATTAAATCAAATGATACAATAATAAATTATAAATATATTACAGACCTAAATATTACCCAGGATTACATATCTCGCGCATTTTCAGCATTTTTACAGATAGTATTATAAAATCGGAATTACAAATCTGTCTATTAAATCTATCTAATCTAATAACAGTAAAGCCGAAATTTTTAATCGTTTTCCTCCTCATCGCTCCGCTTCTCCCTGGAACCCTAATTAGTATTATTCCCGCTCTACCTCCCAGCTTCCATCTTCAATTTGTATAATACTTCAAACATGAACAACCAAAAACCTAAGCTACCACCCTGTACAAAGCGCCAGTGTCCGTATTCCTCTTCTCCAATCACCAATCTTCAGATGCATGTACGCTTCAATCATCTAAACCAATAGAACCACCTCCATCTCTTTATCATCTGGTAAGAATATCATTTGGTATTTTATTTTTCTGTTATATTGGTTTTGCTGTTGCTTACATCAAGATATATTGTTTGGGTTGATCTTTTATGCTCTTTTTTAGGTGACGTTAATTTGATATTTTTTTCAGATTGTGCAATAGAAGGATTAAACCATGTAATTGATTTCAAATTGCTGAAGCTTCCAATTATTAAGATCCACTAATACATGTGTTAATTTATGTAGGTAATTTAAGTGATAAATAATTTAAGAAATGGATTTCCTGCTCTTATTTAAATCCAGTTCGAGGATGTGAAACTTCAAATAGTAGTTGTTCAATTCTTTGTTGTCTTTACATATATTTCACTCTTCTCTTCACTGTTTTTTTGCTGTTGATTTTTCCACTAGGTTTGTACCTGCTCAAAAAGATAATGTAGGTTTCAATTACATTAACTAAAAAATAACTAGGAACATGATAATTTGCTTGGCAGTGTCATACACTGTGCCCTTTTTGATTTTATGACTACCCCATCGGAAAATATCAGAATATTTTTGTTCTAAGTTAAGCTGTTTTTTCATTTAGAATGTACTAAG
Organism: Allium sativum; assembly: GCA_030737875.1. Lineage (NCBI taxonomy): Eukaryota > Viridiplantae > Streptophyta > Magnoliopsida > Asparagales > Amaryllidaceae > Allium > Allium sativum. The sequence goes on from CM060919.1 coordinate 253,004,286, forward strand.
TTGATCGTATACAACATTTTGTATATTAATTTTTTTTAACCTCTGGACAAATTAGTTACCATATTTTGCTTTTTCTGTAAGAAATAGTTACTGTTTCAATTAGCATTTCGATTACTGTTTCGATTAGCATCACTTTTTGACATGTCCGCCCTGTTCTTAATTCCTATTAATCTATTTTGCGAATGTAGATCATCGATCCATGCAACTTTCTATGTTACTACGAAGAAAAAATAACTAAGTTTCTTAGTGTTGTAAATTGTTTGTTGCTTTGCTAGATTATCTTCCTCCGATGCTAACAAGATGATGTTGATAGCTAAGACTTCTATTTGTAGTCAATATTCAAAATTTTGGTTTACCAGATTACAAATTGTAGCTTTTGTACTTTATGAATACTAGAATAATAGTCTGGAGTACAATATAACTACAATGCAGGCAAGAAAATATTGATTATGCAATGTGTACATGTAAAAATAAGAACTAAATTAAGTATGAAAGCTCTCAGTGGGTGAGGAACTGATGAATATAGAATAGATTCATAATTAGCGAGGATACCAATGAACATATTTGTAGAAAGAATCAAACTTTTTGCTATTGAAGATCCAAGATTTGTGGATAGAAATTAGTTGCCTATAGAACAAATGCATGAAACAAGTGTTACCTCTGTTATTCCGACCCTATTAGGCAAACAGAAAAAATGTTCCTACCAATAAGCGTATATTTAATTTCTATATCAATTTTCAGTCCTATGCTCATCAAAGGGTATAATTAAAATTATCGTTTCGGTATTATTCTCTACTATGTTTTAGAAAAATAGTGTTCTTTATTCTGTGATTTAATATTTCTTGTACAACCAATAAGGTGACGGAATCTAAAATTTGTAGTACATATCTATTAAAATGAGTCTCACATAAATTATAGGACTCAAGAATAGGTGTTGGGAATTTAATATCTATTTTACGTGGATAGACTTCTACCTATTGTTTTATGCATTATTTACTTAAAAAATAACACATTAAATTGCATAATCATGTTTAGTATGCCATCTCCCATGTTTTGCATATAACAGTTTATTTCACAAAGATGTAAATACATTGTCACCTTTTTCTCCTATTTGGTCAGATTTTTGAAGTGATTTTCCACTTGCTCTATAACTCAGGAAACAAAATTTGTCCCAAACAAACAAGTTAAGTATTCTTAGTAACATAAGTTTATTGTTGTATGCTGTTTATACAAAAAACTTGCATTCTTTATGTATATATCCACTAAATCTTCAATGTTTTCATTTGTTCCCGCTATAGTTTTGTTTCTTTAAATTTTTGCTTATGTTTTCAATTGATATCGCAACAACATTTGATTGTTTACGATTATTTAGACTTGATTAATGTTTAAGCCATATGATAGACTTCCCAATGCTGCGTTATTCATGATATTTATGAGTTTGATTTGGCTTTAGCGTATTGGTTAACGCAATTTTTAGATAAACTTCACACATGCGTTTATTGTTTACCCATGTTTTGATAAAGCATTAAGCAAATAATAGTGCATTTGGACTTTGTATTGATATTTGCTTAGTTATTGAAAAACTCAAATTTTTACTATTCAATGGGAGGATAATTCTAATTAATGATTCTAATGATTTTTATTTTTTAACGTGAAAATAACTATATAATAAAATTGATTTTGGTAGCATTTGAACTTATACATGTATAATTAGTGGTGAATCGATAGTTAGAGTAACTATTAGATATGGCAGTGTTTAAATAGATTTGTAAATGATCTTACTCCAAAACCATTTTACACACTTAGAATTCATTTTCTTCCTATTAACTACCATGATAAGTAACAATTTAATCTGAGCACTAATCAAAATATTCATTAACTGATATTGATTTAACTTTAAATCGCCACCATTCGATGACATTATTTTGACTGTTTAAAGATACACTTTACTTAATGGATATATTTTATTATAAACTTAAATTTTAGTGGATACATTGTACTCTACATGCACTTTGCGTCTATTGTTATTGCAATGTGGTTTTTGATTTTCATGTGATATGTAATAAATTCTCAAGTATACGATGACCTTCTGCACAATTTGAGAAGTTATTATTGAAATGAATGATAATTTAAGCACATGATAGTTTACTAATTAGGGGAATTGAGCAACACATTAATTATGAGGATTGTTTAAAGGGGCAGAAACTAATGATGTAGTTATGTATGTATGAAATACAAGAAAATGCAGTCAAAAGCATTCTAAATTTTGTTTGTTAGCCAATGAACTCCTTCCTCTCTTTTTTTTCATTAGAACGAAAGTTCATGGGCCAAAACTACATCAAAAGTCATTTGATAATTAATGTTTTTAAATGGAAAAATGTAACAACCAGGAAAATCTGAACCAATTTAAAAATTTTAAATTGGCTATTTTAGTGGATTTTAAATATTTAAAATAAATATTTTAAATAATAACGACGAAAAGTAAGTTTGAATCGATATTTGAAAATAAATATAACTAATTCTAATTATAAACAAGGCCTGAAATGGCGTGGTAGTTTCAAAATTTGAATTCAAACTTTGACTGACTGTACCGGGTGCAAAATAAATCAGATTTTGGTGAAACCAAAAATATTTAAATCCGTTAGTGAATATCTTTCTAACGAATCTGAAAAATCGAAGTTTCATAGCGGGAAGCAAAAGTTATGGCTAAATGAATTTTCTGAAAGGCCGCTATAGAATTTATATAGCCCGTAAAAATGGCATTTTGCAAACGACCTCGGAATTCGATGAAACCACTTTTGTTGGATCTAGGATGTCAAATTTTTGCTAGGTTTAAAATTTCATAATTTTTTGAAGCTAGTACGTGAGCGTGGAAAAGGAAAATGTGTTTGGTCGATTTCTATTAAATTGGATCGACCAGAAAGGGGCCATTTTTCAAACGGTCTCAGAATTCGATGAAACTAGTTTTGTTGGGACCATATCATCAAAACATAGCTAGATTTATTTTTCGGGAATTTTTAGAATCAGTATGTGGCCCTGGCAAATTGAAATGTATGTTCAAATTAAATATTGAATGTTTTATATTTTAATTTGAAGAAAAACTGAATGAAACAGTCGAATGGGCCTATGAAACATATCCCATTGTGTTCGGAATGGGGGTATTTAGCTAGGGACGACAGTCGTTGGGTTTGAATTGGAGGTCGTGTTGGAAAACCCTCTTTTAAAAGCTCCCGACCAATCAGAATTTTATAAAAAAAAGGGAAATTTCTCTCCCCCTCCCCCCCCCCGATCGACGACGGAATAAGTTCACCGCTTCCCGATCATTTTCTGACCAATCCACACAGTAATAGACCTCGACCCAGTTGAAGCTTTTCGAGGGCCTTCAAATCTATACCTCCCACGCCACCCCACGTTCGTTGTGCCTCGAGATTCACGCCCTCGAAGTCGTTGACTTCGCACCGCCGTCGCCGCCGCAATTCACCACTGAGTGGGACCCACCTGGCATCGATCTGGGCGCCTCTCCTAGCCCTTCAAGGTAGCGCAGGCCGATCGACGTATAGTTGCACGGATTGTGAGAAAAGATCAAACATATTTTTGAAGATTTAAAAGAAGGTACGGCCTATTTTAAATAAACTATATTATAGCACTTTAAAGTGCTACCGTTTTTGATTTCACTGTAAAAATCATATCTTTTTCGTTTGTTGATGAAATTCAGTGAAACAAGAGACAGCGGACTCGTGTGGACATCTTCTACATTCTAGAAGAGACCGCATATTTGTCTGAGCCTTCTGCTAATTTTGGTGGAGTGGAACCCAATGTGAGATTTCTAAACTATAAACGATATGGAAAACGACGATGTATAAATTATATAGTCGATGTATGAGTTATATAAGCGTTGTACACCTCATGTATAAGCGTGGTATAAGTTGTACGTTCGATGTATAAGTTATATATGCGTTATAAAAATTATATATGTGTTGAATGGAAGTGAAATATACTTATATATATATATATACGCCCCTCGTCCACAAACCATGGACAATATTTATTGGTTGTGATTGGTGTGAAAATTTATTGATAGCGAATGGTTGATTAGAATTGCTTATGGTTGAAATTGATTGATTGTGGTTGAAAAATACCCGTTTGTGGTTGAGAATTATTTGGTTGAAACCACATAGGATTAGTTTGTGGAAATGAAAAAATATACATGACGCCTGCGTGCGAACTAGATGCATGAAATCCCCATTGTCAAAAGCTGCGAGGCTTTAAGGTAGAGCGAGGAGCCGTACTAGGGACGACCCCAGTTTTAACTACCCTGCCGTTATACTGTCGAAATTTTGAATAATATTCATGTGTTAGAATTATTTTCATGTGTTGAAACTATATTCGTGTGTTGAACAGAAAACCTTCATGTGTTGAACAGAAATTCATTCGTTGAATAGAAATTCATGTGTTGAATGGTATTCATGTTTTGAAATAAATTGTTTTACAATAAAAATCACATTTTTATTATATATACGAACTATAGAAAACCTTCATGTGTTGAATAGAAATTCATTTGTTGAATAGAAATTCATGTGTTGAATGGTATTTGTGTTTTGAAATAAATTGGTTTATAATAAAAATCATATTTTTATCATCTATATGAACTATATAAAATAGTCGTGTTTTAAAATAAATTGTTTTATAATAAAAATCATATTTTTATCATCTATATGAACTATATAAAATAGTCGTGTTTTGAAATAAATTGTTTTATAATAAAAATCATATTTTTATCATCTATATGAACTATATAAAATAGTCGTGTTTTGAAATAAATTGTTTTATAATAAAAATCATATTTTTATCATCTATATGAACTATATAAAATAGTCGTGTTTTGAAACAAATTGTTTTGCAATAAAAATCACATTTTTACTATATACATAAAACGTTAAAAAAAGAGAAGTGTCGAAATAAATGTATGTTGGATAAAAATATCATTTTTATCAACGGTATGAAAAGTATATGGTTTTGAAATCGAAGAATCGATTATATTTATATACTTATATATAAATATAATTAAAATAAATCGAATAACGAAGCTGCGGTTCGTATTTTGAAACTGTGATTTCAAACGATCAGTGCGGGAGATCCGACCATCGGATTTTCCCAAAACTGAAACCGTTGGGTTCGCTTTGGAAATATCTTTCCAACGACACCAACTTTGTGAAAATCCAACAGTTGGATTGTCTGGAATGTTTAATTCAAATCTGAAGAAAAACAGCGCCAGAATCGATTATATTTATATATATATATATATATATATAATTAAATTAAATCGAATAACAACGCTGCAGTTCGTATTTTGAAATCGAAACTTCAAACGAGTGTACCAGGAGATCCGACCATCGGATTTTCCCAAAACTGGAACCGTTGGATTCGTTTTGAAAAGATCTTTCTAATGATATAAAATTTGTGAAGATCCAACGGTTAGATTTTCAGACATGTGTAAATCAAATATGAAGAAAAACAGCGCCACGGCCGCGTTATGGCCTGAAGCGTCGTTTGAATAAATTGGCTATTTTTAAATAAATAAAAATAGCGATAAATCGTTATAAAATATTATAAACGATATGGAATGTGAAATTTAGAAACTAACTGGAGGTTAGCTAAGTCGAATGGTTTCCTGGATTTTGATCTGATGTTGGTTTCGGCCTTCGGGGTTAATATTTGGGAAATCGTTCTCTTACTGATTTACGGTTAGTGACTGATGAATTAAAATGAGGTGTAACAGCCCGCATTTTACGTATCGGAAGATCGTAAAATATTTTTATTTTATACCCTGAGGGTTGGATCATTCTCATCTTTTGGTATGTTGCTTATGCGGATATGAGACATGTCCATAAATTTTACCGATTTTGTTTGTGACCATTTTGCCCCTGTCAGTCTTGTACAGGGCATAACTTTTGACTCAGGTCGAATCAGAGGGTGCGACCTGTGCCATTGGAAAGGAATTGATGATTCTCTTTCCGTAGAGTGGTTACATGAAAGATTTGGTTCAGAGGTTTGGGAGAAATCGTTGTTTTAAGGTTTTTCAGTTGGCTGTTCAGGTTTTGGAAGGCTAATGGGCTGATTTGGAGAAGGCCCATTAAGGGGTTGGTGGGGGTAAGGGATATGGAGAAAGGTTGGAATTTTCCATTCTCTTATGGGGAGGCTTTGATCTCCTTCTTCCTCTAACACCTTTCCACCATTAAAATTCCAAATCCAAGGAGGGAAATCGAGGATCTATACCATTCGAGGCTAGATCAACATCGTTTCAAGGGCGAATTCATCGGATTGAAGGGTTTGATTCGAAGTGTTCGCTTTCAGGATTTCTTTTTCATCGCTTTTGATTTGTTTTGGATAATCGGTGAGTGATTTACATCTCTCATTCGGATTCATGAAAGTATGTGAGTTATAGGATGTTAATTTCATCATTTCCATGTTATTTTCTTTAGATCTTCACCATGCTAAGTTCATTTTACATATGAATCACCTTAGGATCTGATCTAGATAATTTAAATGGTTAATTTCATGATTTCTCTCAAGTTTATGCAAATTAGATCCGTTTTTATGTTCATATGTTCGCTTATCATGTTTTGGGAAACTGATGTGTTTTGATGGAAATTGTTAGATTGATGATATTGTTGGTTGCATAACATGGTTGTGGTTGCGTTTGAATGAATCGGATAAGCCGGTTTCGTCGTTTGGCGAAGTTTTGGTCGAAATCAAAGTCGAAATGGAGCTGTGTAGGAATCGGGTCGGTCTAGAGGGGTCGGTCCTAGACTGGTCGGTCAAGACGTGGCTTGGAGAGCAAGACAGGTTTTGGGTCGGTTTTCTTCCTGGTCGGTCGGTCTCAGGCGAGAAAGGCTGGTCGGTCTTGGAGCTGGTCGGTCTGATCAGTCGGTCCATACTGGTCAGGTCGAGCAAATCTGGAGTTCTGATTTGGAGCAGGCGGGTCGGTCATGTTCCAGGAAGGGTTGATCAGATCGGGTCGATCAGATGGTGGCAAATCTGGTCGATCGGGTCGGCTGATTGGTGGTAGGGTCGAATCCTGAAGCCAGAAGGGAATCGGGTCGGCTTTAATTGGGTCGGTTGGACTAAGTTATGGGTCGGGCTCTGTTGGTCGGTCACAGGGGAGTGGTCGGTCATAGGGGGAAGGTGGTCGGACACAAGGAGGGTGGTCGGTCGGTTTAAACAGGGTCGTTTTCTGAAAAAGTACATTTTTGGGTACGACTCAGGTACGAGCTAAAAAGGTGTCCGAACCCGTGCCGCAGCGCAGTGGGGTAACTTGGCTCGGTGATGGTGTGACTTCGAGGTGGTTCAAGTAGGAAGGCTCGAAGTGATGAATGTGTTCGTTGATCAAGGTGGAATAACGAATGCGGTGACAACTCAAAGGTCGTGAGTTGATGGATAATGGCTGCACGAGAAGGTTGCTTGAGCTATGAAACATCGTCAAGGTTGGACGACTAGAGATGCGAAGGCCGAGAGGTCATCGTTGTCGTAAGTTCTAGCAGGCTCAAAGCAGGAGTACGATGGGGGCACCAAAAAGACCAGAAGGTTGCTGGTCGAGTACCCTGGGTCTTGGGGAAAGGCCTAGTGTCAAGGTTGGACATTGTCAAGATTGGACATATAGAGTTCATGCTAGAACTAGGGTTACCATTAGCCCTTGACATATGGCAAGGTTGGCCGTCATACGATTAACGATGGTTTCAAATCAGGATTGGCGGTGATAGCCAGAGTCTGTCATGTATGCTGGATGTTTTGCATGAGATATATAATCTTGATCCCATGATTGCTATTGTTGATTGTTTCTGTTTGTTATGAACAAATGGTTGTATTGGTTTCTATGGATTAATGGTTGAAATGCTTGGTGTAAAGGCTATCACTGTCCGATGTGGGGAAGATAAGGTTGAGTTCTTCTCTGGTGATGTGGGTAGATAAGTTGCTCATTTACCCATTCTCATATACTTTCTTGTTGAAGTTTGTTAGCTGTTTTATCGCTCACTAAGACTATTGTCTGACTCAAGGTTTTATGCCTCCTCTTATTACCTTGGGTTGTTCATCCGGTTGTGGATGGGAAGACTAAGTAGCAGGTTACAGGTAATGGAGCTTAGTGAGACGGGGAAGCTGAGCGAAGACGAGCAGGAGGCAGGCGTACCAGTTTAATTACTATCTAGTATTTCTGTTTCCGCTGTTTGAGTTGCTTGAGAGTTATAGTGAGGCCTTATGTACAAACTTTGATATCAGTTGGATAACCTTTCTGGATGTTGAGAAAGTTTCAAAAGTTTGCTATATGATACCTCATTACTATTACCTGTTGTATATGTTCTATTATATTTCATCCTTGCGCTGTGAGTTCTACGACCGGTTTCGATGTGTTTACCTACTCTGATGATCGTCCATAGCAGCCTGGCACACCTTTCAGCGCATTATTCCACTTGTTTAATGCGGGGGTTATGGGCGGTCGTCACATGAGGTGTATGTCGTGTTTGTGTAGCACTTTTTATTATATACGCGAGTAGCTCAGAAAGACCGAGTTTACCCCCTTCTGAATAACTGAATCGACGATAAGAAGTCGAAGATGAAGATGGAGGTTGAAGACCGGAGATCTTCACCTCGTTTGGATGGTAACTGATGTCCTGATTGGGAGGCATTCCGAAATATGGATAATGAGTGGTGATCGTCCAGACGTACGTGGAGATCGATGGGTATGCGAGGTATATAGTGCCTCCGGTTTCGTTCAGACCCAGAACGGACTTGCAAATGGACTGTGTGTCTGACATTGGAATTCAGTCTGTGTGATTGATAGCCATCAGTTGCATGGTGTGAATTGCCTGTGTGGCATGCTAAGATGCAATGATCAGGGCTTCTGTTGAAAAGCAAAGTCTTGTAGTTGATGATCAAAGCACTGCCTGCGTGGCATAGCTTTGTGTATAACGTGAATCCGCGAGCCTCACACCCCGGTATGAACTAGAAACGGGAGAGGACCTCAGGGAGGGCATGCGTTTCCTTCTAGCTAGAGGTGGTGTCAGTGCTTGAACTGGCTGACATTTATATTACTTTCACCTATGTGGTTGTTGCTGTTGCGAGGCGCCTCAGATATATCGGTTGATCCGGGACCGATGGAGTCATTCATTGGCTCTTTTACGCCCCAAAGGGCGGGGAAACGTAGTGTTCAGGCATAATAATCCACATCCGTGGACCGGCCCTGACGATCCAAAGGGTTGATGCATTCAGATCCTGAGACACATGCTATAGCGTCTCGAATTAGGTAAGGACTATCTTTTTCCTTGGTTCATGACGGAAATCCAATTTCCAAATACGACATCGTGCGGTTTTGATTATAAACCTATATTTGGCGACATAGTGGCATGGGACGCTCATGTCGTCTATGATTGATACTTATGATTTGAAATTGTTTTTGAAACATATAAACACTAGTAATAATATCAAATGCTTTTGTTTTATTCGTATCAAGCATATTTTGGCCATTATAAGGTAAAAACTCTATCCTCCGGTTTGCATTGCATTGTGTGATGGGAACTGAGTCTTATAATGGCTTCATTTTTATAAAAAGCATTGCGATGTTTAAAAGATTGACTTGTTTTAAAGCACTGGCAATCCAATGGAGTAAACCCGTTCTGCGAAAGTGGCGTGGTCCTGTGATTAGCCAATTGTATAATGTGTTAAGTATATTTCTCATACCAGTCCCATGACTGACTCGTAGTTTGTTTCACTTGCAAACTCGGGTGCCCCTTTTTCTACACGGGAAGCCTTGTGTTTAGGTTTTAGCAGGCTCTTTCTGGATAGCTGGAGCTGAAGATGGATTCTATCATTTATCTCTTTTTATGCTATTCATCTCCTATTGTACATATTATGTTTGTTTTCCGCTGTAGACATTTATGTATAGCTGAACTGTATTTGTACTAAGTATGATCTTGTATACTGTGTAACTCTGATGATTATGCTTATCCAGTGTATTATTTGTGCATTATCTGGTGTATTTATTTATTTCTGTTCTGCTGTTATCTGTTTATGTGTTATATTCCAAAGATTACCCTTGCCACCGTCAGTACGGGGTTTTGGGGTCATCACAAAAAAAGAAGAATCAAATTAGTACTGATTTTCAAAATGGTATTAATTTTCAAAACTAACATTCATTAACTTAATAGGATACTATGAATATTTTAATTTAATAAAAATCAGTACTAAATCAGTTTTTATATGTAATATGATAATTGAAGTCAAATCAGTTATTAGGATGATTAATGATATTCAAATCAGTATTATTTTTTCCCAATTCAGTTGTTGGATATCCAAAATCAAAATAGATTGATTGAACTTTCATTAATCCGATTAAAGCATAATTTGTTAAAGCAGTATTAGATCGGTTTGATCCGTGAAATCAGGGATGTGATATTAACACATGAACTATTGGATACCTATCAGTAGATGTATTTTGCTAAATAAGACAGCTTACTTGATTGAAATAATATTAAATCGGTTTGATAGGATAATTAATGATAGTCAGCTCAGTATTACTGTTATACTTCAATTAAGATGTTGGATACCTAGAGTTAAAAAAGCTTAATTATTGAAAATTTCTCTTGCTTTGTTGCTAAATAAAACAAGGATAATACATACATCAGCTACCTATCTGTATTATATGAAACAAGGATATTTTATACACCTGTTGCTAATTGGTGAAAATTTTCCTTGCTTTCTTGCTAAATAAAACAAGAACGTTGTATACATTAATCGCTTTATGACTTAATCAGTATTAAATCATTTTAATAGGGTATTGTATGCAGCAGCAGACGTATGTTGCTAAATAAAACACTTTAAATAGGTAAATTAGTATATAATCAATTTAATATGGTAATTGATGATAATCAAATCAGTACTGATTTTTTACTTCAGTTAAGCTGTTAGATATCCAGAGTGAAAACAACTTAATCGGTGAAAATTTCCCTTGCTTTATGTTGTACTATAAGCGTTTTAACTTAATTCAAGCAAATTCTAAGTAAATTAGTGTAAACTGGATTACAAAAATAGTAATAATGATTTGATTATCATGTTTGTTTAATTTATTTTGTGATTATTTGTGTTTTCTTGCGATGGCTGGCTGGATCTGAAACATGCTAAGCCTATAAATATTATCGAAATTATGGATTTGGATAACCGAAACAGTACATGCTTTAAGCTCAAGTATTGTTACAAGCAATGCCAACTAATTGAAAGAACATAATTTAAGCTCTTCGTGGATTAGTCGTATTTGATTGCTTTTTGAAGACAGCCATTTTGTGTAGATGGTGATTCTAAATATCTTACCATTGTCTAATTTCGGCTATAACTCTTTCCCCTTTAGTTAGAGTTGGTTATTACTTAAGCTTGTGACCACATATTTTATGATGACTGACAACATTGAATGACTTATCTTAATGCAGCAAAATTTCTCTCTTCTGTTAACTCAGATGTAATTAGCCAAAAGTATTTTAATGAAATATTTTGAATCTGCCCCTAGAAAAGATAGTTTAATGTTACTAATATAACTGGTGGTATGATTCCAGTGATAAAAAACATTAATGCTCCAAAAGTGAAATCATCACGAGGTTTCAAAGTCGACAAAGTTGTACATATCGCTCTTATAGTTTAAAGACTTGAATTTGGCTTATTATATCCTTTTTAATTTTATTTAAATGTTTGTAACACCAGATAATGACATCACTTATTTGTAAGGCTGAGAGAAAAATATTAATTAGTTAATAAAAAAATTGGAAAAACCAAGGACTTCAAACGAAGTTGAATATGATACATGTAACAGGAGGACAAACTTCCAAGGCGATGGAGGGCAAGGTGGTAGAGAGCTATCTTCCTACACATTGTATCAAATCAACAACTTCCGAATCTGGTACTCAAAAAACCGACAATTGAGGGTATTTTGATCGAGAAAGTGAAGAGCAATAGCTTTCTTGGATCTGTTTGGGATCAGCTTGGGACATGGGAAGAAAAGAACATTTAAAGTAATTCCTTGCCTCTATGGATAAATTCTTAATTGATAATGCAAACATTGATAAAATGTCCAAATATTCTAGGGATACTTACTTGGTCACGGTGAGGAGTAAAAAGAGTTGAGTTTACTTTGAAATTAAAAGGTGAAAGGACAATCAAAGATAGCAAAAGGAAGGTCAAGGGATATTCGGATATTCTTGGAGTTTTCATTTGGTGAGCTTGATGATTTACAAATCAATTATTTGTTGAATGGTGAGAAAGCTCATATCAGCAAGGATTTGCAATCTTTTTTGGTTCCCATTGACATCAAATTAATCCAGCATCAGCAAGAGCTCAAGGTTAAATAGAGGAGTCATTCGTGCATATGTATTTTGAATGTAGCACAACGAATTTGAAGAAAATTAATTGTAGCTTACAAAGGTATTATAATTGGCATAGTAAAAGGTTGTGCTCATAATTCGTACTAATTTCATGACAGTTGCAGTTTTATTGATGACAAATTATATTTAAATAAATCTTTAGTCTCCTTTTCCATACTGTCGTCAAATGCTTTAAATTGCTTATTAGGCTATGCATTGTCCATAAAGATTATGCATTAAATTCCATATTAGGCTATGCATTGTCCATAAATATTATGCACTGTTTATTAGTTTGGAAAAATAATGGTTACGCATTGTCTGTCCATTTTATTTCTTCCCTGCTACTACTACATTCTTTTCTAAAATTTTGAACACCATGAAATTTGTTGCTAAATCAAATTTTTGTGGCGGCTATAGGAAAAAGAATGTAAATAGAAATGACATGTTTGAAAAATCCTTTATGAATCAATGACTACCTTGGAAAGCAACCTTTTTCTATCAGTTATTGCTTGACAACTTTTTTTCCTTTCAATAGTAAACAAAATCATAATTTACATTCAAAATGGATATATTTTGCATACGAATTTATATATGGTGCACGTTAAATCCTTAGAGGGGTAGAGCTTTTTTTCCTTAAGTTGTTGAAAGACTGACTGCAAAATCCTACATTCTGGCATCAAGTTCATAATAGTAGTTACATAGTAGACCAAAGACTACATTGATTCTAGATATATGATCTGTGATATAACTTATAAGCACCTAATAAGATTTAAGTTAAGCCCTTTTGCCGTGGATCCTCCGCTGAATGTCCTTAGGCATGATGGTAACATGCTTGGCATGGATGGCACATAGGTCCGTGCCTTCAAATAATCCTACAAGACTGGCCTTTGCAGCTTCTTGAAGGGCAAGCACAGCATGACTCTAGGACCTCAGGTCAGTCTTGAAGTCCCGCGCAACTTCCCTTACACACCTTTGGAATGGAAGCTTTCCTAATAATAAGTCCAGTGCTTTTCTAACGCTTTCACATTTCACGGAGAGTCTGTAGTGGTGGGCTTCTTCACTACTCCAGCAGTTGGTGCTGACTTACGTGCAGCCTTGGTTGCAAGCTGTTTCCTTGGTGTTTTTTCTCCAGTTAACTTACATGCATCAATCTTTAGAGCATCAATCTTTTATGCAATATATTATGAGTGTATGGACTTCGTATTAATGGGCAAAAGTGATAACTTTTTAGTCGTTTTATTTTCTACGAGAATTATTACTTGCAAGATATGGTCAGATCTAAGTTTAAGGTTGATCCATAGCAAATGATGCATGCTTGAATAATACCCATTTAATTAAAAGAAGTATAACCGGTATAAATATTTGGTGCATTCCATGTGTGTATCATGGGTTCGGCCTTAATTTTTTATTTTATAGATCTTATTAGGTTGCAATTTTTGATAGCGGTGGACAAACATATTTTATACCATCTCTGCTTAATATTTAGACACGTTGCAATTTCTAATTAGAACACTATTTCCACAATATTTGGTTTCAACGCATGTACAGAGAATTAAAATACAACTTCATCCAAATCATTTACAATTTAAAGCCCAATGATTTTCAGTAAATGACAAAAGTTCAATCCACTCAAAATAAAAGTCTATTATATTCAAATAATTAGAATAATACAAGTTTTTTTTTATCATTTAACATAAGATACCTATATTTAAAATGGTAAAATATATTTATCATGCATGACATTATAAAATTTTACATTTCAACTTAAAATACCTATTTTAAAATTAGCACAATTATTTACAAAACTCACCATACTTTCTCATATGTTTTACGTTCCAGTTCATATTTTTAAATTAATTATACAATCTTAAGTTTAACATAATAAGATAATGTAATTAAGCGATATTCATTAGTTTTGATGACAATATGAAAAATTCAATAGTATATGTCACACTCATATCAGTGAAATATGATAAAATTGCATTTTGATAAAATTAAAACACGTAAGTCACATGACATACAACATAGCATAAACAATAGGGAACACTCTTTAAATTTTGAAACACTTATACATTGTTTCTCAAAAAACATGCTTTAAAAACACTATCACTTTTAGTTCCAGCCAATCGGTGAATAATTGCAGCCATTTTTGTAAAAGAAATGCATTCGTGCAAAGAAAAATAAAAAATATTGTTTATAGAAGAGACTAAGTACAAATTAATTTTTGAAATAAAACAAAAAAAGCAAAAAATATCAGAAAAAGTATAAACAATTTTATCATGCATTACAAAAATATGTTTTTTACAGCAATAACCTTAACTTTAACCTTTTATCGAGCTATCTCAATTCTCTTCTAATATTTTATATTTGGGAAAGTCTATTTGAACACAAATTAGTGGCACATAATTTAATATACAAATTGTGGACCATTGGATCTCCTCCTGAATTCCACCTCTCATGTAAAAATAAAGAAATATCATGGTTCACAATTTGTATATTTAGTTTTGTGTCATCAATCTATGTTCAAATAGCTGCTCCCTATATATTTAGCCTCATACACTAGAGTTAATCACAAATCTTATACTATAATTGAATTTAGTAAATTATGAGTTGTTGATGTGTCAAGTAAATCATAAATAAAAATGAAATTTTCAATATTTGCATATTCATATTAAATAAATGGTATAAAATTCATTTAGGTATACAATGTAACGTCCCGGATTTTCCTGCCAGTTAAATTGGAATATTTAAATGTGTATATATATTATATTGAAATTTTAATTAATTTTTTATATCGAATTTATTTATTTAAATAGAGTTCATAAATATCGGTATGAGTTTAGAACATTCGACGTAGATTCTGCTATATAAATATACACGAATAAGGCCCGTGCTCCGCACACGGTTAGATTCTCGTATTTGCCGGCTGAAAATATTAATTTGAAACTAAAGGAATTTTATATAGATTTGTATATCGGTGACCGGAGGGCGGACGATGACGGTATAAATTTTACAGTTAGCAGTCGAATAACATAAACGTACATAAACATACATATGGAATCAAATGAAAAGGAAATGTGTAAAACCGTACCCAAGTAATATCGTTCGGCCTATATTCAAACCAATTACTTAAGAGTTACCAACCTATATATTAGCTTAGCCACGCACAGCTATACAGAGAGTACCAGGTACCCTATTGTATTTTCTTTTCATCTTTTATCAACCGTGCCAACCACGGTTGGAAATCGGAAAGGCTTACTTCAAGAATACACATAACGTAACCTACGTAACTCAGTGTCTAAATCAAACTACAAAACAGACCAAAGAAATAAATAACACGCTGGAAATAAAATAAAAAGACAGCAGCGTGCCCCGCAAATCTTTTAAACCGTGCTCCTCAAGCTAATTTACTTTCATGCCAACAAAGTTGTTTGTTTCCGTGTTTCCCGCGTTGTTAATACCATGATCCCCACTTCATCATTTATATTATATATACCCTCTCGCTTCTCGTCTTTCACCCAATTCTTTTTGCTGTGTTCTCCCTCTCCTCCGAAACCGCAAGCTCTCAAACAGAAAAAAAAACTCATTTAGCAATCCTTCCCACTCTGATTTAATTAAACCCGCAAACCACGGTTTGATCGTCTACCAAAAACAACCCATCTTTATTTAAACTAAGCGTGCGTTTGGTTTTTCATTTTGAAACTATTTTCAGTTTTTAGTTTTGAAAAATGATGAAAACTCGTTCCTTTTACCATTTTGAAAAATTCATTTTGAAAATTTATTATTTTTGAAAATGGTTTTACCAAAGAAAACTCAAAACAAGTTTATTTTATTTTCAACCTTTTGAGGTCCACTTCAAAATTCAAAACCCAACGCCCAAAATGCAAACAAACACGTTCGTATGACCCAGATCTATTTTCAGACCGCAATAAACAGTTTCTCCCAAATTCGACGATCGTCAACATCAGGTAAAATCGTGATTCCTTAATTCGTTTATACTTCCTTCGATTCAATTTTACAACATCATCTTGATTTTTGCAATTTGTTACAGTGTTTTCTTCCTTCTAGTGCGGGTTAGGGTTTTGTAAATCCCTCAGGGTACATTTGGTTTTGAGTAAATCAGTAATAGTATTGTAAGGGACTTTCAATACAAATTTTACAAAACTGCAGTAGATATTGCGCAAGACCTGCGTGGATATTTGCATTAGATAAATCCATTAAATAAGAATGATGTTTACTTAATCATGACTTTTGGGTTACTTGATTTCCATGATGTTGACTTACAAATGATTGTTTAGTTATAAGCACTTACATTTGTTGCTAAGATTTACGCTTAACAATGATTTTTGCAAGTAAGCGAATATACTTTTGTATTATGATGTATTGTTAATGCTAATTGGCGGTGACTTCTGTATTTTTCAAACCTGAGTTTGACATTTGCCAAGTTAAATACATGAGGCACTGTATCTATTTTTAAAAGCCTATCTATAAATTGAGATGCATGGTCACAGCAAGATCTTAGAGCTTGTTCACGCAAATATATATTAATATAATGGTAGATAATTTCTGCATTTATAAAGTATATCTTATGAAGGCATTAAAAAGTAAGGACAGCCAATATTATATCTTGAGTTTGTAAGTATAATGGTGTTGCTGCTACAAACAGCAACAGTAAACTTTGATTTTGTGCTCAAAATCAAGAAATTGATTTTGTAAAATCTGTTAAACCATACTCAAATAATCTTTGGTATTTTATACAATGTTTGATATTCGAAAAAGAAATTTATACAAGCAATTTTACACGACTAGATGTAAGGTAGCTTTCTAACCAGTGTAAAAATACCTGTTGTGATCTCCCTTATTCTATATTTTTTACTTAATTGCATTTATATTTATCTATGTTTGCATCAGTTATTAATTTTCCATTGTTCAATCACAATCTTAAATAATTTAGAAAGGTTTATAAAAATTTAAACGTTATTCATCGTCTATAATGTTCAATTAGCCTTAAGATCCTTACTTAATGACCACTATGTTTTCCTTATCATATGATAACAAGTGCATATGCGATAGCTTCACATCTTACTATGTTTCTGAGCTTTAATAGATCTATTTTAACATGTGATGATGAGTGTTTATGATGTGATAACATAAAATTTTAAAGCTCGATGGATTTATTTTTGATACGAGCATACACGTTGAAGATGGGATAGCATAAAGTTTTTTGTTTTTATAGCTTATTTTACTGGAATTCTATAGTTTTTTTTTTAACTTTATGCTAAGCTACATTTTTCTTCAACAAAAATATAGATTTTAATAAATATTTTATACAATGTTTTAATAGAAAAGAAAAGATATTATTGCCATTTTTTAAGAATTTTGCGTTTGAAGGCATGGTCATATTAGCGAGTACTTTAGTTTTTTTTTTCCCCGGTTATGTAGTGCAAGCAGGTAGATTTGTCACCCTATCCATTTCTTTAAGACATATTTCATGTAGTCTTCCATCTTACTTACAAAAAATGCAAAAGTCAATAAAGGTCAAAGTAACTATGCTATGATGTCAACTCCAAATCTATAATAATTGAATTAAAATCAGCTGCATGAAAAAAATCAGAGTGAATACTGTACTACCACCAATAAATCGAAACATTGCCATAGGGTAGGATACACTTGATGAATCATGTCAATCTTCCTTCGTGGTTTAGAGCTGACATGAGACCTAACTCAACAAAGATAAGATCCTTGCTTTTTGTATCTTTTGCTTTTGTGTATTGTGAAATAATTTCTTTATATAGTCCTATGTGAGTAGGATAAGTCTGACTTAGGTAAAAGAATGAATTCCATTGAAAATCCTTAAGTTGCTTTCAACAAAATATGCCAAACCAGAGCATTAAATGCAATTAGATGGATGTATGCCTGATGACCTTGTTGCTTGTTTAATAAGTGTCTAAGTGCATTGTGTTATTCCATCTAGATATCTTGTCTTTCACGGTTAGTTTATTCAATCTCGCAAGTAAAGCGCAGATTTATTTTTGATGCTCATTTCTTATCCCATATAACTTTACTCCAATTAAATTTAGAACATTTGTGATGAACGTAGTTCCAAGTAGAATTGAGATTGAATTGACCATCATGTTTTGGAAACCAAAATCATAATTCTTTATCCATATGACTGATTTTTTATGTTGCTAATTATATAGCACAATTTGCCAGGATAGATAGTAAAGCATAAAGGTCAAACTATGCTATGATGTCCGAACTGACTAAAAGATACAATCACTGATATTTTGAAACCAGATTCTTTAGATGGAGACTACATATGGTCACACCTTACCATGTAACCGTTAAACTCTCAGTTGGTCGGTTTAGCAATTCCAATGTCGTATAGCTTTGTCGATTTTAAAGCAAAACAATTGAAGTTACGCATGGAATTTTTTTTTATAGCAGATATGCTTAGTATTATTTTTCCTCCGTTAGACAGAATTCATATTTATTTTTGACCGTTGAATAAGAGAATTTGGATATCCAATTATATTTTGATACAAATTAGCTGGTAGGATTTTTGTTTGTGTGCGAAAACTGTGATGTTGAATGAACCATTTTATAAGACTGAGTAATAATGAGAATGTGTGACATTTTTCCAGTTCTATAGTTTTCTTTTATCTCCAGAATATATTGCTGTCACAGCCTTGTATTGTGGTGGAGTTACATGTAAATTTTTAATCAAAATTCATAGGTTGCCCACTGTTCTTGCACATGTTATTATTTTCGTATGTTGCCATTTTTAGCTTAGTTTTAAGGATACAATTTGAAATGGATACAAATATGAACCAATATTTGCATTCCGATTTAATACATTAGGCAGATCATAAAAATGCACCAGTTTGGAATATTTACCAGTATAATGTCTGTCAGTATTGTGCAATGTCAGACAGTATTGTCCAATGGCTTTGCATCAAGCCTGTTTTGTCCAATGTCTGTCAATACTGTGCAATTGAGAGTTTGTTGTTTGGATTATGAGTTTAAGCTTGTGATCATTATTAAATAATAACGTCTGCCAAGTCCCTCTTCATCTTTCAAAAATAATAACGTCTGTTTAGTTCATTGTTAAATAGTGTATGATCATTATTAACTGTAGGAGGGTAAGGAGGGAAACAAAAGTATAACAGGGAAGGAAAGTTATTACTGAGTTATACGGTCAAAAATGAAACAAATGACAATAATATTAAAATAGCATAGGTAAATTAAGTGCTAAATCTATAACAGACAAAAGAAAGTAACAAAAACAAAAGTAATAATACATGAATGTTAGTTTGCCTTTAATACACATTAACTTATATTAAGTTATGTTATGGTGACTTAAAAGCAGACTTTGTGCTACTGCAACTCGTTTTCTTCGTGTAGTCGTTTTTTGCTTGTTAGTTTGCCTTTAATACACATTAACTTATATTAATGTGATATCATGTTGCGCTTTCTAGTCATGTACCAAAGGATATTATCACTTGCTCATACAGGTCAGAAAGAAAAGGAGATTAGGATTGTTGAGATTTTCTAGATTATTGGTTGCTTGTAACTTTTAAACTGCAAGCGCAAGCTTGCTGGTGCAAGCTTGCAACTGTTAACAGAGCTTTATCTTTGCAAGAACTAGAAGCAATCATACAAAATATTTGTTGTGCTATTTGGTTTCTTAATTCAAGTGAACTGTATGTACACTGGAACGGTCCAGAAATTGCCTACAATATCGAATAAAGAGTCAAACGTTATAAGTTGTTCTGAATCTTTCTTACTCATTGCATCATAATATTTCTTTATGCCCTCGAATAATTTTTATTATCATACACAATGCAGATAGAAGCAGGCATTCAGGGTTACATAACAAAAACTGAAGCAGTCAATTTAACTATTGATAACCAGGTATGAATACATTTACCATTGATGATACAAGCTCAATTTCGTAGCCAGAATTCTTTCAGATTATCTTATTTGAAGCAGCCGATTCTCTTCATCAATAACAACAAGCCATAGGATTTGATTTTAACAGAATAGAAGTCAAACTAAAGCCATTAAAATTTGGGAACTATGTCATAGGATTCTTTCTTTACTAGCATATAAGTGAACTATGTCATAGTTATATACGTATATCATAGTTATATACGTATATATATATATATACACACTCCCCTCGTCCACAGACGATATGTATTGGTTGTGATATTGTTTGGATTATTGGTTGATGTGAAATTTGGTGAATATCATGAATGGTTGATTTGAAATGACTGATTGTGATTGAAATCCTAATAGGATTAGTATATGAGAAAATTCGTCTGCGTACGAACTAGATATTGAAAATCCCCATTGTCAAAAGCTGCGAGACTTTAAGGTAGAGCGAGGAGCCGTACTAGGGACGGTGCCGGTTTTAACTACCCTGTCGTTATGCTGCCGAAATTTTCAATAATATTTATGTGTTAGAATTATTTTCATGTGTTGAAACTATATTCATGTGTTAAATAGAAATTCATGTGTTGAATAAATTCTTTGAAAGATAAAAATAACATTTTTATTATATATATAGACTATATAAAATATTAGTATTTTAAATAAATTGTTTTAACACCAAAAATAACCTTTTTACCTTATATATGAACTATATAAAATAATCATGTTTTGAAATAAATTGTTTTACAATAAAAATCACATTTTTATGATATATATATAAACTATAAAATTATTTTCATGTATTGAAACCAAATTCTAAGTGCAATACCATGTTGGCTATGAAACAGTCCTGCAATCATCCAAGTATTACTAGCAAAGAATGATACTTGAGACAAAACTTGAGACAAACTTTCCTCAAATGCACACACATGTAGCAGTCTTGCCTGTGTTTGACTTATAAAGTTGGTGCACGTTAATAGTGTTGGACAGTTAGGTATGGTTTTTCGTGAGTGGATTATACTTGTTATGATCTTGTTCATAGTTTTTTCTAATTATATATGATGCTTTTCTCTAGTCCTTTGAGAGGTTCTCTAGTTCTTTGAAACCCCTATCATTTTGAGGAACCACTTATAAGGTTGTTTTTTTCTTAAAAAATAGAATATGGGAGGTGGAAAAACAAAAGAACCGATGTCATGGTCCGCAAAGAATGAGAAGATTTTCATTGATATACTTTATGAGAATGTGAAAGCAGGAAAATTACAATGTTCTACTTTCACAAAAGACGTATGGGGTCAGATTAATCAGCAGATGATTCAGGCAACGCAATTAGACTACAGGATAGATAAGCTAAAAGGAAAATGGAATCGTCTTCGTTGTGAGCATCGTCTATTTTCTGATCTTTTAGCACATACGGGAGTTACATGGGATTCTTCTTTCCCTGTAAAGGATGATGTAATGAATGTTTGAAAGGAGAATTAAAGTAAGAATTGAATATGGTTATGAGTTATCTTACTAAGTATTATATAGAAAGGGTTTTGAGAACGTTAATATATAAGAATCAATTATCGGTTTGAAATACTAAAAGAGTTAGAAGTTTAATTAAGCATAAGTGAACTAGTTTGTTTTAATTAGAAGGCCAAGTGATGCTAAATACTGAACCAGTGAACTCATTGGAGTGTCATGATTGAAACACGGTTTATTTTGATAGTTAAATCACCGACTATCAAACATGTCCAATACGATTGTTGGTATGGGAATACCGGGATCGAATTTATTCGAAAACCATTCCGGCCAACAAATACGTGAAGATATCATAGGATGATCGAGATGGAGCATTGAAGACCATGGATTTTCAGAAATGGAAGAACCATTAATATTTTCTGTCTGGCAAGCAGAGATAAGCTATGATTCTGTCGTGGTTGGAATCTACGGGTTGCAAGGACTTCTCGCTACTGATCCATGGGGTGATTCCTATATTGGATGCGGTAGGAGAGTGCCTTTGATTCATCCTGTTCCTGGATGACTTGTATGGACGGATGTTTGACAGAGCATTTCCAAAGGGTCACGTACGTTGATTTCTTTAAACGTGCTATAGTTGTTGGCGGGGAATTGCCGTTCTCTTAGCTTCCAGCTAGAGTATTTTTGTGGACATCAATTAGTGATATCTGACAGATCTGACGATATGACATTCAAAGTGAACGGTGACCAATTGTTTCAAAAGTTAATCTAAACCTCAAGCCTCACCAACCGGGAAATGACAAAAATCGGGAGTTACATCAAAAACATTCATTACACAATGCTATGTCTAATTTCACTTTGGATTTTCTGGACACATGTTGCTTCTCATTTTGTCTCCCTACCATCATGTAGTGTTTGGGTCTGGTGGTGTCTATTCTTCTTTCCCTGTAGAGCTGCATTGTTCCATGTATTGTTGATGTGAATGGCTTGTTGTGAATGTCAATTTATTTTTCCATTGTGGTCTTTGTTTTTGGATGTCTTGTGATGATTTTTCCATGATATGTGAAGCTGTGTTTTTTGGTTGCAGTAAGCCTTTGATATTTTTGTTTAATGATAAAATTTTACCCATGGTTACAAATTTTATATTATATATAACACGTATTTGTTTGACATTTGCTCCGTTAACTTTATATTAGGTACTAAAGTTACTATAACATGGATGAAGAGAGCATAATGAATTCTACCAAGTAAGTTTATAATTTAAAACTTGTCTAATTTTTCAGTCAACCTTTTGAAAATTTATTATAAATGCAAAAGTTCATTAAATGATGAATTCATGTTAAGCATTTTTCCAGTGAGATGCCTGTTGAGTTTGGTGAAATTTCAAACGCATATAATGATGGTTCAAGCGACAATGGTTCAAGCGATGATGATTCCATAACAATGGATGACATTACATCAGATGACAGTGAAGATATAATGATGATTAATTTTTTATTTGCTAACCGAAGAAGTGTCGTTAGGGGAAGGCCTTGTAGGACATCATCTCTTACCGGAAAAGGATTTATGCTTGAGATTTTAAATGGTCATCCATCTGTCTGTCATAAAATGTTTCGCATGCAAAAACATGTGTTTCTGAACTTTTGTAATGCTTTGAAAGAGAAGGGACTACTAAAAAATGGTAAAAAAGTGGATGTCGAGGAGGGTGTTGCTATGTTTTTGATGATTATAGGACACACAACACGCTACAGATGGTTGGTGATCGTTTTCAGCATTCAATCATACAATCTCAAAATGGTTTCGTAAGTTTTGCGAGCTGTTTGCTCGTTAGGCATGGAGGTTATTCAACCCAAAAATCAGGATACTGTCCATGAGCATCTTTTGCAAAAGTATCCTCATTTCAAGGTGATACAATCGAATACTTATGATATTTATCTAGTTAGAAATAGAATAATTGTCATTTAATATCATACAACAGAATTGTATTGGAGCAATAGATGGAACGCATGTTTCAGCGTGGGCTCCTTCTTCAAGGAAAACATCCTTCCGTGGCAGGAAAAATGTCGTGACACAAAATGCGATGGTTGCATGTGACTTCGATATGAGATTCATATTTGTATATGCTGGATGAGAAGGTACCGCTAATGATTCTCGAGTATTTATCGATGCAGTTTCAAAACCAAGCAACAAATTTCCATTGCCACGAAAAGGTACTTTTAACTAGTTTTATTTGTGATAGATAACAAAAATTTACAAATATTTATAATTAACTTATTCAAAAGCACAATTCTTTCATATGATGGTTTTTATAATTTATTTGTAGAACAATTCTATCTTGTTGATTCTGGATATCCAAACATACCTGGATTTCTTTCTCCTTATCGTGGACAAAGATATCATTTACGTGACTATAACGGACAAGGAAGACTACGTGGAAAGGAAGACTTATTTAACTATAGATATTCCTCATGTCGGAACATTATTGAGCGTTGTATTGGAGTTCTAAAAGCAAGATTTCCTATTTTAAAGTTGATGACAAATTTCCCGCTTTCTAGACAAAGGCAAATTCCAATTGCATGTTGCACAATACACAACTTTATTCGGGAAGAACACGCGATGGATACTCTATTTACTTAATATTCATCTGAAAACATGGTATTTCAACCCATATTGGAGTCAAGTCATGAACAAGAGGTTGTGCAGTTTAATGTTAGTCAATCGGTTCAAATGGGATATGTTAGAGATCAAATAGCCACAAGGATGTGGAATGAGTATGTAACAACTCGTCATTTATAGTTCAGGTACAATTTTATTTCAATTCCAATTTAATAAATCAATCCATCTTTATTTCAGTAACATATCTGAGTTGTTCAGGTACTCTTATTTTTATTTACTAGCACGCTGCTTACAAAGTTTGTGGCTAATATAAATATCATATTGTTATGATAGATGCTTGAGTTGTTCTCTTTCAACTTTCTCTTTATCTAGCATATCTCTTATGTTAAATTTAAAACCGTATTATGAACTTTTTTATTGTAATTTTATTCATGTACTATTCGGCCTTATGTAATTTAAAATATTGTATTCTCTTTAATATTTAATCATTATGTTTAGAATTCAGCTTATTATCTTTCATATATAATAGTTTTTAATTAGCAGCTTGATATATTTACAGTTGTTTTTATTCAACTTCTTTATGTTTGAATTCTTCATTTTGTTTTTTGTTCGATTTACAACATGTAGTATGTTCATGCAAACATGAAAAATGAACAGTATATATCATTGGGAGCGACTATTTGAATAATATATGTTTGAATTGCCAAAATGAAAACTCAAATTTTCAAAATTTGAAAACTATATTTCAAACCAAACGCATTTTCTATTTTTAGTTTTGAAAACTTGTTTTCGAAAAAAGGATAATCAAACGCATTTTGAGAAATAGTGAAAACATTCAAAATGGAAAATTGAAAACAACCATGAAAACTCAAAATTGAAAACTCAAAATTGAAACCAAACGCATCCTAAGCTTCTCCATCGCTATTTTCAAATCAAAAACTCCGATCGCGTGAAGGAGAGGAGAAACATGGGATTGGCCGGCTGTTTTAGGGAAGGATCGACGAAGGGTCCGCTGGTGGTTGCTTGGCGTTGGGAGAAGCTGTTTGGATGGAGTTTGGTGGTCGGAAAGGCGGAGTCGGGCGCTGGCAAGTGACGCGGTGGTCTGGTGAAGTGGTGAGTGCGAAGGTGGACATCGATGGACAATGGGAAGCCTGCATGGAGGGTACTATTACAACGTTTGAAGAAGAGTCGAAGGGTTTCAATGGGAATAAGGGAAGGGTGGGAAGTTCTGGAGTTTGCGTCTTTCATAGGAAGAGGTAGTGGTGCTTGCGGATGCATTTTAATCAGTAGCAGATTAAAAAGGAAGCGGATAGAGGGAGTGCGAATAACATGCGGGAGGGAAGAAGCTGTCAGTAAAAGAAAAAGGAAGGAAATATGGGGAAAAAAGGTTACGTGGGCTTAACTGACAATCATGACTAACTGGGCTATCTTTT
This sequence comes from Allium sativum, assembly GCA_030737875.1. Lineage (NCBI taxonomy): Eukaryota > Viridiplantae > Streptophyta > Magnoliopsida > Asparagales > Amaryllidaceae > Allium > Allium sativum. The sequence goes on from CM060919.1 coordinate 253,030,126, forward strand.
AAGGTAATTAAGAAAGCAAGATATGCCTAATCTAACATATTTTGCCTAATCATAAGTTTTGTGGCTGAGTTATATTATTGTCACTAACATACTAATGGGCTTCGGTCCATATAAATATATACTTAAATAAAAAATAAAAATAAAGGGTTCATTTTGGAAACAGTACATGGAAAGGTAGGACACAGTAGTGGATAAAACAAATATCCCTAACCTTCCTTTAGCATGCCTAATTATATATATGAGTAATGAACGTTATTAATATATTAAGAAGGTGGAATGTGGCCAGTACTTTATATTGTACCTGAACAGTTAGAATATGCCTAGCCTGTCACTATTATTAAATATGTGGCCAATGGAACATTGTAGAAGGTTGAGAAGAAATTGTTAAATGCCCAGTTTTAGCGTGGTCTAACACGCTTGGTTAAAACTTTAGTTATTTATATGTTAAATTTAATTATATTTCACGTTTACCTAAACCGTCACTAAGTATCTAATATAATCGTTATTGGACACTTATACAGTGAATTAGGTTCAAGTTATATTTATTAAATTATAACCAGACCGAACCGTAAATGAAATTTATTTAATTATAAAGTTGGAGTTTAAGACCAAATCAAATTATAAAGTCGATTGATACTATAATTCGTAAATTTACAACGGTGCCATACGTACACAGAATCAGACCAACAAGAAGCATGTGATCAAGTCGGCAAGCGCAACATTCTGGAGCTGGTGTAAGCAGAATGGGGCAGAGACGGAGATTTTAATTAAATTAAACATCTGCTTAATTTAATTAAAAACAAACTGTTCAATGACGGACGAAATGAAGGTGAGTTTAACTCACTCAGTTTACCCGTTTATATTTTATATAAGCTGGGTTTTTATTTTGTGTGCAATATTTTGCTAATGGTTGGTGATTGGATAATTGTTTGTATGTGTACTGAATATTTGATATTCAGTGATTAAATTAAATGTTTTTTTAATTTAATCAAATTAAATCGTTATTTTAATGATTAATTCAAAACAAGGTAACTTACCTTGTTGGTTACGTTTATAAAAATATAAACGTAATAAATAAATAGTTGTTAATGTTGATTGGATGTTATAAATGGTTTGTTGATTGTTATTGATTGAACTGTTATTTTTATTTATCTTGATGAACAAAACATATTGCCGTATTAAATTAACCCATTGTGAAGCAAAGATGGACAGGTTGGAGGGATCCAACCGGATTCCTCAAATATGTTGTTTACTTATATGAATTGTTAATCAACCAGATTGATTGTTGCTTGTTGAACCCAAACTCAACACTTGTTTGATATGAACCAATGGGTGGTATTGATTGGGTAATTATCAGCAGATGGCCTATAAATGAATCGGTTTATAGAAATTGATTTACCGTCAGGTAAATTAATAGAAAGAAAGTTATAAATTTTGTTTTATAATTAAAGACAAGTTGAAATCTATTTTATACAGATTATTTTAAATGAAGTTATTTAAGGAAATAAATGAATCATTTTTATCTTGTGATTATAAACGAGTATATAAAGCAAGGATCGTAGGATAATGAGATTTGTAAACAAGTAGGTAGAACTAAAAAATAGTTAAGATTTGAATTAAGTGTTTTCCCATGTAGAATTAAATGAGATTATTAGATTATTAATTTAATCAAATGAAATTATTTTAGATTAATTATTATTTATTAATTTAAAAGGAATAACTAAGTGGAAAGGGTTAAACAAGTAACCTCGTTGAGATGACCAAGTCGACTAATAGGACGAGAAGTGATTATTAAAGAATATTACTGGATTGGATTGTTAATTATTTTTGAAATAAACATCATTTTGGAGATAATCCTTAAGAAAGATTGATTATTTTATGTATATCGGATAATGAAGTAAACTATGTGATGTAGAGAATGTTAGACCATTAACGAGGAATTGAACTATAAACGAGTTTTTAAAGTATAGTATGAATGAGGATTCATAAAGCGGCTCGATAGATAAGATTTTAAATATATAACCAAGTTTCTTTTGATATATCGAGTCGAGATTTCTTAAATTTTAAAGTGAATCATATTTGAAAGTAAATATGTTGAAAGGAAAATAGTAGTAAAGGAATTTGAGTTGAATAAAACCCTGTTTATAATTAAAAAGGAATTCTAAATAAGTTTTACTCATATCCTTATGGGTCAGAACCTTGATTTATATCATGAAAGGAATTCCAAGGAAAAGGAAAGTTTCAAACAAGATTTAATATGAGTTAAGATCAAACAAAAGCTTAAGTGGATGGAAGATGATTTTCAAAGTAAAGAACTAATGATGATATCTAAAGATATGTATTTTAGATGTGAAATGAAGTTATTTAAATCAAAACTAACATAAATGGTTATTTAAATTGGATTCTAAAATAAATATAAGTAATGAGGAAAAAGTGATAGAATGAGATTTCGTTAATAAACTTCTATCTATTCTGAAGATATGAGTGTTGTCGACTCAAGGTCTGAGAGGTAAATAAAATACCCCAACTTGAACGATTTCACGATTTTCTAGGGATGATATTAGTTTAGAAACAAAGTTGGTTGAGGAGATTAAAATAATATTTTCAGGGAGAATATTTTCAAAGAATTATAAGTTGAATAAATGGAATTGGAAATAAGAATTGAGGAAGCGATATTCTAAATATTGAAAGATTTAGAAGAGTGATTAACAACTGTTAAACTGAAAAGGCCAAGTGATGCTGCATTCTGAACCAATGAATCGATTTGATTTTTCTATGGATGATGGTTGTTTAATTTGATCGTTAAATCACCGACTATCAAAATCTGGCCAAATCGATTACTGGTTCGGAAAGACCGGGATCGAATTTATATTCGAAAACCATTCCGTCCAATAAATACGTAATCGTGAAGATATCAGAAGGGGGTCGAGATGGAGCTTTGAAGACCATGAATCTTCATAAGCGGAAGGATTACTTGTCGAATATTCTCTGGCTAGCTACCAGAGGTATTTTGACGTGATTCGATCGTGGTTGAGATTTTGCGGATTGGAAGGACTTCTCGCTACTGATCATTTGGATGCGGTAGGAGGGTACCTTCGGTTCATCCAGTTCGTGGATGACTTGTATGGACGAGTGTCTGACAGAATATTTCCAGATTATCACGTACTTTGATTTTTACAAACGTATTTCGGTTGGTGGCGGAGAAGACACCTTTTCTTAGCTAACACCAGTATATTTTTGTGGACGTCAATTAGTGATTTGACGGATCTGATGATGTGGCATTCAAAGTGCTGTGCTGATAAGTAAACGTAGCCTCAAGCCTCACAACCGGGAAATGACAAAAATCGGCAAGGCAGCATGACTATGTAGGTCGCTCCCATTAGGGTGTATAATCACCTATCTAGAGAAATTCCTTTTACTTCTTTAATCTATCGATGCTGTCCCTTTTCGGGAAACGGTTGCTGATCCCAACCGTTGGTGATATACATTCGATACACTCAAGCGAAATGAATGGTCGGTCATGTGTGGGCCGGGTTGCAAGGCGTTCTTGTTGAACCCAGTTTTTTCTCCTCCAGAGATACACTATCGGCAGGTGGTTCCATATCGTGTCATAATCGGAATCCAATCTCCAATAAGCACCCCCGGTTTTAATTGTATACTATATATGTGGAGCGTGAGATGCAAGCGTTCCGCTAGATTGTTATTTATTTGTATTTAGACACTATTATAATATTAAAATAAGATATGATTTCAAAATTTGTTTTGGGTTATAGTAAGGTAAAAACCGTCCGTGTTTATGTGTGGGCTGGTCTTACTATTATCCTTTTCTTTCAAAAGGGTTTTGAACTTTAAAATCAATATGCATGTTATATAAACTTAGTGAGTTTTTATCTGTGGTTCACCAGACTGACCCGGTATTTGTAATGCTCGGGTTAGCCCATGTTACAGGTTCAGGTCATTGGATAATACGAAGTTTAGAAGATGTGCTGGAGGAGTTCAGACGTATGGTTTTTATCTAGTATATTCCGCTGTGTGATGTATATGAGAATACGTTATAACTGTCCAAGTGTATTGATGTACTATGATGATTATAAGTATTTTATAAGCTCTCAATAAAAGTTATTTCTATATTATATTTGTTCCGCTGCGATGTGAGACTCTGATTCTGTTGTATTTTCTTCTTATTATTTCTCCTATTCTAATATTTCTTTCTCTCTTATCTCATACTCTAAGTTCTTTCTATTGGCATCTGGGTTTCTAGTATCATTTGGGTTGGATTAGTGTTGTTTGGTCAGCTCAAAAGGTACCGGATATTTGGGTCGCTACATACAAGTACATCAGTCACATAACATAATTATATACGTAAACAATAATCACAAGTTTAATTTATGATTCATCTATATCGATACTTAATGCATTACACTGTAAAATTCTTATTTTAACTAAAGTGCATACCTGTTGAAATTTCAACAGTTGCCCCAATAAAACCATCTCAATATCACATAATTTTGTACATTTACATCTATATATTTTCAATTAATCATGCAAATGTTGGTTTAAAATTATTTGAATAAATTTAATTAATAATTATTCACTAATTTATCTGATAAATCCTTAAATGTAATAATTTCAATATGTACATTCATATTCATATTAAAATAAGGGTAAGTCTTTCTAGACATAAAATTTTGGTATAATTCGTGATACTATTAATCTCCACCATTAGATCACCCTCTGTATTCTACCTCTCCATATAAGGAAAAAAAAGATCCAGCGGTTCAGATCCCTTATGCCACCAACTATGTCTAATTTTGTGTCCAAATAACTGCTCTTTAAAAAAAATAGTCAAGTGAAATTTTCATTTAAATATTGAAGTATATAATTTAGATATCATAAATAGTATACATAAGTAACATTAACAAAGATAATTTATTATTCATTTATCTCAATAAATTATCTATATTGTAAAATTCTATTTTTAACTTTAAATAATCATATTTTGACATTTCTATAGTTATGTGCACTGCATCGACTGTTTACTAATTTTTTTATATTTAGATCATGTGTATTAAATTGCTTACGAAATCTCAAATTTAAAGTATTTTAATAATCTATATATCAGTCACATATGTGTAGACCTTCATATTAATAAAAATCATAATAAAAAATTGGTGTTTAACTACGTTGATATATAGATCACATGCGTACATTTATGTACATAAACAACGATAATAAAGTTAATTTATAAATAGTTATCATCATTTATGTACATAAACAATAAATTTATCGCATATTACATTAAAAAAATACTATTTTTAACATCAAATAACTCTACCATAAGACCAATATAATTTTGTTATAAAATTCTTCTCAATTTATTTGGATTATTTACTCTTAAGATAATATATTTTAACCAATTACATAATTTCATAGCTAACATATTTTTAAAAGAAATAAATAATATTTTTTAATATATCTAAAATAATTAAAATATGTTAGTTTCAGCATAAACACTTGCTCATAGTAATAAGAATGATAAAATTATTTTTACTTCAAACAAATAAAAGTTACATAATACATACCTTATATAAATAACAACAAATATTAATTTATAGTTTATTTATTTTATCAGATTTATCGTAGGTTATATAATAAAGTTCTAATTTTAACAGTAAAATTCTAAATACTATAATTTATAATATTGTCGTGTGCAACGCACGGGTTACACACTAGTATTTTATTAAATGCATTTCCATACTCTCCAAAGAAGAGACTACTCTAAAATGTAATAACACGTGGCAACACCTGAACAAACAAGTAATAATTATTCAAACATGTAGATAATGAAATGCCATAAAAAGGATAAAATCGTAACTTTGTATAGGAAATAAGAAGAAAAAAAATGTGTTGACCCGAACAACATCGGCTGCACAACATCGGTTGCACAACACCTTAACCATCCATAAGTTGCATACCATTCCCAAGATAACATAATAATCCTACCAAATTCATTTTCTACATAAGTTAAAAAACATGATTGACAATATGTTTTGAATACTAAAAGTAATGAACACCTAAAATAAAATACAGAGAAGTTGGTTAGGAAAATAGTAAGTCAGAATTCGAAAAGGGTGACTTGTGCAATTAGGGACTGTAAACATCCTGTCCACTATTCTGAAAGTAATAATGTTAAAAGGGTTCTGCTTTTAATAGGGTCCATGTATTTGAAAATGAAGCATTGACTGCATATACATATTTTTCAATTTTAGATTGTCACATTAAGTATCAACAACTGAAAATGAACTACCTGCAGCTAGATATCTACATATGCTTGGTATCTGTAGTAAAAGTAGAGTTTTGCAAATTTATGTTGACCGTAGTGCTTCGCTCAAAATATACATCTGGATATTCTTGGCTAGCCACATTGTCACTTTTTTTTTATATATTTTACTAGAGTGTTGATATATCAGGGAGCTTAAATTTTAAAACTGTATGTTGTATTTCCCAAATGACCCAAATGATCTGTAATACCATTGGAACTTATATTTATATAATAAAGAGGTATTCAATGTAGTTCTCATTGTTGTAGGTATGCGAAACTGATCGTTGAGTACCAGAGAGGTAGAAAATAAACTGAGATACTAGAGAAATATTAAAGTTAAATGGGAGGAAATGGATCAGTCACAGAATGGTCCTTAGCAATATTGATTTACTCATATTATTGTGTACTACATATACCTAGCTATCAACGTGCACGTACATGAATCAATTTCTTTTTATTCAGTTCTTTCTGCTAAATATACCTATCCTAAAACAACTCGACTATTCAACCATTTCCATATTTTACAATATACAGAATCCAATCTTTGTGATGCCAAACTCGTCTTGCTCATGTTCTTGATCAGACTCTATCTTTACTAATAATCGAAATAGGTTTGGTGTCACACTTTTTTGGTGTGCACCTAAACTGACGAAAATGCCCTTCAAATAATTAATTTACCTATTCAAATAATTAATTGTCCAAAATTTTAAGCAACTGTCCAAAGAATATGCATGTGAGGAGAAACGAATAAGCATATCTAAATATAAATAGAAATAAATAATATATATAGAGAGAGAAAATTGAAGAGAGAGAGAGATCTGGTAAAATAGCATGCAAAAAAGCGAAAATAAATCATTGCAGACAAAAATGTTAAATCTGGACTATAAATTCATACGTTTATATGTATATATATATATATATATATATATATATATATATATATATATATATATCATTAATATAATTGGTATAAATCACGCACATTTAAGTACATACATATTATATTACGAAGGATTAATACACTGCAAAAAATAAGCTTTTAGAAGTCCTAAATCATTAATTAATTCTAAAAATAATCCCGAATAAAAAACTGTTGGGGAGAAACCCCGATTATATTTTGTAATTTTCGATTGTTTTTTTGTTGGAGATGCTCTAAAATGAAAGAAGAATTAAGTGTGGATATAGATATTTTGACTTCGATTTGGCATTATTCTCTTGCTTCAATTAATGCATGTGCAGTAATAAAATATATGCTTTAAACATGTTAACCATAATATCCTATGTAGGCGTTGTATTATATTGGTAAACATAGTGGAAAAGGTATATGTTGATCAAGTAGTAATGAAGCACAAAATAGGACTCAGCCACGAAATGACACAATTACTGATTGTTCATGAGATGAAGCTTACAAACGCCACTTACATTTACAGTAGTTTAACCACAATTAAAGTATAACAAAGAACAGTAGGTACTACATCAACATGCAAATGGAGGCAATCCAAGAAACTTATAACCCGATGAAAAACTAACAACCGCTAAATGCAAACAAAGAAAACAAACTAATTTGAAAAATCATGTTTTCACTAATTGGTAGGAGAGAAATCTGTTTCATTAGTTTTACAAAAACCAATCATGACACTATGCTACTCGGTCTATTGACTAATTCATTCCCCTTGCAGCTGCTCTTGACTTCTAGCAATTCTAGTCAAATAAGGACCTACAGCTCACATCCTAAATCTCCATCTCACATTATCTGCATAAATATAAGAAAACATTAATGCACTTTAGCTGATAGCTTCATTGTATACCCATAGTTGCAACTAGGATTAAACTGTGTTGTGCACACAAAAAGCTCAGCATTCTTGGTGACAATTTGCACAATGTACCATTGTTTATTTAATCATTAATAAATATATGTTGGAAAATGAATGAGCAAAGAAAGAAGAAGAGATAGGGAAGAAGAAGGGATAGCAACATTTAAAGTCCCACATCATAGAAATATTAGCACAATCTCTCCTTATATATTAGAAGCCAAATAGGCTTATGTAAAATAAAAAAGAGAGGGATGATAAAAGGATGTGGATTTGGCCATATTAAATACATTAAAAAATCAAAGATAAGGGCCTTGGGCCTTGGGGCTAGTGCACTGACATGAGAATATTTTTTCTCAGAATTTTAAAAGGTGTGTCTGTTCAGTCCAGAATTCGAAAGGAATGTCTGTTAACTGAACGAGTACAACCATTTGAATTCTCAGCGTATGCATATTAATATCCGAGCGGTTAAAGGGTCGTAACCTTTCTTATTCTGAAGGTTACTGATGCATGCGAACAGGCACTCCTCCTTGCCTATATATACACTGGTCAAAACAAGACAGAATTGACTTTTCTGCTTGCATTGCTTCTTCTTCTTCAATGTAATTCTCTGATCTAGTTTTGTAATCAACTTCAGTTCATCAGAGCTCCGTTTGCTGGCACTACGCAACGGAGTTGGTCCGTTTTTATCCTGGGAAACAAATTGCAACTACGTCGATTGGTGCATACGACGGAAATATTGTTTCAAGGAAACAGAAAATATCTGGACTCGGACATTAGTGAAACAGAATACTTTCTGTGTATCTTCTATCTTGCGCCCAAATCGGTTACGCTTTCTGTGATTATTGTAAACACAGTTTGACGTGACAATTGTGGCATAATTGATTAACATTGATTTTTTTGCTGTCTGTTTGTAATACAATTGTGTAATTACAAAAGTTCTAACATCTTGAAACAATATTTTGCTGCAGATGACGAAAAACAGCAACACTGATTCTGCACCGATTCAGACGGTGAAAACTGCTCAGCCAGCGCCAGTGCTTCCAACAATGGCTCTGTCTCATGGCGAAAGGCCAGAGAAGTTCAATGGAATCAATTTCAAGCGCTGGCAACAGAAAATGTTGTTTTATTTAACAACATTAAGCCTTGCAAATTTTCTGACTGAAGAGGCTCCTGTGGTAGACGAACTCGAACCTGGCGCTACTAAAGTAGAGGCACTTAATATCTGGACAAATTCAGATTTCATGTGCAAAAACTATATTCTGAATGGTCTGGATGATAGCCTCTACAATGTCTATTGTACTTTTGCAACGTCCAAACAACTCTGGTTGGCTCTGGAAAAGAAGTACAAAACTGAAGATGCAGGCATGAAGAAATTCATTGCTGGAAAATTTCTAGACTTCAAAATGGTTGACTCAAAGACGGTGATAAGTCAAGCTCAAGAACTGCAACTCATCATCCGTCAATTAGAAGATGAAAAGATGACTCTTAGCGAGACTTTTCAAGTTGCTGCAACTATTGAGAAATTGCCTCCTTCTTGGAAGGACTTTAAAAATTACCTTAAGCACAAGCGTAAGGAAATGACAATAGAAGATCTCATAGTTCGGCTATGCATTGAGGAAGATAACAGAAATTCTTAGAAAAAGATTTCTCAGAATATTGCTGCCAAAGCAAATGTTGTTGAGTCAGACAAAACTAACAAAAGAAAAAGGGAGAATGCTCCTAAGAAGTCAAAGAAATTTCTGGGTTCTTGCCACAACTGTGGAAAGAAGGGGCACAAAGCAGCCGAATGTCGTGCGCCTAAAAAGAAGTTGGAAGCAAATATGGTTGATGTTTCGAAAGGCATTTCTGATCTTGATTTATGTGCAGTAATATCAGAATGCAACCTTATTGGTAACTCAAAGGAATGGTTTGTAGACACTGGAGCCACTCGACACATATGTGCTAACAAGTGGATGTTTACAACCTATAAAACTGCAACTGATGCTGAACAACTTTTTATGGGAAATTCTTCCACTTCAAAGGTCGAAGGCAAAGGAAAAGTTGTGCTGAAACTGACTTCTGGAAAGGAACTGACTTTAAATGATGTTCTCCATGTTCCAGAAATTCGCAAGAACCTGATTTCAGGATCGTTGCTGAGCAAGCATGGCTTCAAATTGATCTTTGAAGCTGACAAATTTGTTCTTTCCAAGAATGGGGTGTATGTTGAAAGAGGATATGTGTGTGATGATTTATTTAAAGCAAATGTAACCACTATTGTACCACGCACTGAAATGAATGATAGTGAATCTTCTGCTTATATTGTTGAATCTTCTAACATATGGCATTCTAGATTAGGGCATGTAAACTTTGATACATTGCGAAAATTGATTAATCTAGAATTTATACAAAAATGCAATATAGATTCCAACTATAAATGTCAAGTTTGTGCAGAAGCAAAATTGACAAGAACCTCGTTTCATCATGTTGAACGAGTGACAGAACCTCTAGACTTAATACATACTGATGTATGCGATTTGAAAATGTGTCAAACTAGAGGTGGAAAAAGGTACTTTATTACATTCATTGATGATTGTACCAGATACTGTCATGTATATCTCCTTTGAAGTAAGGACGAAGCATTCGAAATGTTTAAACAGTATAAGGAAGAAGTTGAGAATCAACTCAACAAGAAAATAAAATCTTTAAGAAGTGATAGAGGAGGAGAATACGAGTCTCCATTTGAGGAATTCTGTGCTGAACATGGAATTATACATCAAACTACAGCCCCATATTCACCTCAATCCAACGGTATAGCCGAACGGAAAAATAGAACTCTTAAAGAAATGATGAATGCCTTACTAATTAGCTCTGGCTTGCCAGATAACTATGGGGGAGAAGCTATTCTTTTGGCAAATCATATTTTAAATAAAATACCCTGAAAGAAAATATCTAAATCTCCTCATGAACTTTGGAAAAACAGACCACCATCCTACAAATACCTAAAAATGTGGGGGTGTCTTGCCAAAGTAGAGGTACCTAAACCAAAGAAGGTCAAAATTGGACCAAAAACAATTGATTGTGTATTCATTGGATATGCACAAAACAGTGCTGCATATCGATTTTTGGTACACAAATCTGAAATTGATGATATTCATGAAAATACCATCATCGAGTCGAGAAATGCTAGATTTTTCGAACATGTATTTCCCTTGAAACATGGTACTGAAAATCATGCACCTAAGAGACCAAGGGAAAATGAAGTTCCTTATTCTATTGAGGATGCTGAACAAAATAACACTCAGCAAAGTTGTGTTGAGCAGCAAGTGGAGGAACCAAGAAAAAGTAAAAGGTCAAGGACTTTGAAAACCTTTGGACCGGACTTCTATACAATTATGTTAGAAGATGATCCATTGACATACAAACAAGCTATGTCTTTCAGCGATGCCCCTTATTGGAAGGAGGCAATTAACAATGAAATTGAATCCATTATGTCGAATCATACATGGGAATGGTTGATTTACCTCAAGGATGTAAGGCCTTAGGTAATAAATGGATATTTAAAAAGAAATTGAAACCTGATCGTTCAATAGACAAGTACAAAGCTCGTCTGGTAGTCCAAGGATTCAGACAAAAGGAAGACTTGGACTATTTCGATACATATTCACCTGTAACGAGGATAACGTCAATTAGAATGCTCATTGCAATTGCATCCGTACATGACTTGGAAATACATCAAATGGATATTAAAACTGCATTCTTGAATGGTGAACTAGAGGAGGAAATCTATATGAAACAACCTGAAGGATTTCTAAGCTCAGAAAATAAGCATAAAGTTTGCAAACTGGTAAAATCACTTTATGGCCTTAAGCAAGCTCCAAAACAGTGGCATGAGAATTTTGATAATACTATGTTATCAAATGGATTCACGATAAATGAATCAGATAAATGTGTGTACATAAAACATACACACATTGGATATGTCATTGTTTGTCTTTATGTTGATGACCTATTGATCCTAGGTAACAACAAGGCCATAATAACATCTACAAAGGATATGTTATCCTCTAGATTCGATATGAAAGACCTAGGACTGGCTGATGTGATATTGGGTGTAAAAATTCTGAGAACACCACAGGGATATGCATTATCCCAATCGCATTACATCACCAAAATACTTGAGAAATTCAAGCAATATAATGTAACTATTGCAAAATCACCAGTAGATATGAACCAAAATTGGGTAAAAAACACTGGTGATGGTATTTACCAATTGGAATACTCTCGTATGCTAGGAAGTATCATGTATGTTATGAACTGTACTAGGCCTGATATCGCATATGCTGTAAGCAAACTAAGTAGATTTACCATCAATCCTGGTAAACATCATTAGAAAGCGATAATCAGAGTTCTAGGATATATAAAGTATACACAGAGTTATGGTCTATACTATACAAACTATCCTTCAATAGTGGAAGGATACAGTGATGCTAATTGGATCACTGGATCAAATGATACAAAGTCTACAAGTGGATACGTGTTCATATTAGGAAATGGAGCAATTTCATGGAAATCATCCAAACAGACTTGTATCGCTAGATCCACGATGGAATCAGAGTTTATTGCACTAGATAAGACTGCAGAAGAAGCAGAATGGATTCGAAGCTTCTTGGAAGACATTCCTAATTGGAGCAAACCTATGCCTCCAATATGTATACATTGTGATAGTCAATCAGCTATTGGAAGAGATAATAGTACACTATACAATGGTAAATCTAGGCATATTCGTCGTAGACATAAAACGATAAGACAACTTCTCTCTAATGGGGTTATCACAATAGATTACATTCGATCTAAAGATAACTTAGCGGATCCACTTACCAAAAGGCTTGCCAAGAGAGAAAGTTCAAACCTTATCGAAGGGAATGGGGCTAAGGCCTATAGACTAAAGGTTTTTCTAAAATGGAAACCCCACCTAGTTGACTGGAGATCCCAAGATCTAGGTTCAAAGGGACAACGAAGTTTTAGAGAAACTTGATGGCACTGTTATACACAAACCATTCCTATGATAAGTCAGTGCATTATATGTTGAATAAGGATAAGTATTAGTACTTTTAATGATGTCTGTATTTGAGGAATTAGATAATACCCTTTACAGAATCACCTACGTAAGTGCGAAGGTGCCGCTTCAAAGAGAATTATGAGGCCAAATTCTCTAAGCACTTATGAGACCAGGCAGGTGTTCAAGGCAAAAACGAACACATACAGAGAACGAAGGGTTATAAGAAACATTTATCGTGTGTTATCTACTTTGGAATTACACAAAAGGCTTACAGTTCAAGGATAGTCTATGTCTACTGATTCGCCTGTGATACAAATAGGTAATCACTAGGAAAGTTCAAAGCCCTTGTGCTACTTTAACCGATGCGATAAATGGTTCGTGAAACTAAGATCGATTGCTCATTCATGTGGGGGATTGTTGGAAAATGAATGAGCAAAGAAAGAAGAAGAGATAGGGAAGAAGAAGGGATAGCAACATTTAAAGTCCCACATCATAAAAATATTAGCACAATCTCTCCTTATATATTAGAAGCCAAATAGGCTTATGTAAAATAAAAAAGAGAGGGATGATAAAAGGATGTGGACTTGGCCATATTAAATACATTAAAAAGTCAAAGATAAGGGCCTTGGGCCTTGGGGCTCTTGGGGTCTCCTGATTGGATATGGCCGACGTTGCAGATTGGGCTAGTGCACTGACATGAGAATATTTTTTTCTCAGAATTTTAAAAGGTGTGTCTGTTCAGTCCAGAATTCGAAAGGAATGTCTGTTAACTGAACGAGTACAACCATTTGAATTCTCAGCGTATGCATATTAATAACCGAGCGGTTAAAGGGTCGCAACCTTTCCTATTCTGACGTTTACTGATGCATGCGAACAGGCACTCCTCCTTGCCTATATATATACTGCCCAAAACAAGACAGAATTGACTTTTCTGCTTGCATTGTTTCTTCTTCTTCAAAGTAATTCTCTGATCTAGTTTCTGTAATAAACTTCAGTTCATCAGAGCTCCGTTTGCTGGCACTACGCAACGGAGTTGGTCCGTTTTTATCCTGGGAAACAAATGGCAACTATGTCGATTGGTGCATACGACGGCAATATTGTTTCAAGGAAACAGAAAATATCTGGACTCGGACATTAGTGAAACAGAATACTTTCTGTTTATCTTCTATCTTGCGCACAAATCGGTTACACTTTCTGTGATTATTGTAAACACAGTTTGACGTGACAATTGCGGTATAATTGATTAACGTTGATTTTTGTTGCTGTTTGTTTGTAATACAATTGTGTAATTACAAAATTTCTAACAATATAAATGTCAACGCTTAGAAATTTTCACTTCTTCTCAACATATAAAATGATTCAGAGAAAATGCTAGCAATACGGTAGTAATTTTAGAGAAAATGATACTGGTTAGTTAGCTTATGGTTGCCAGGCCACTAAGAGTGGATTGTGCAGAAGCGCACATAATAATATACACAATGTGATTATGTTATGTCAATTCAATAAAGGTGCATAGTCAACTGACCTCCCAGTATAGTAGTTCCACCTTGACTATTGATATAACTATAATAAGGAATTAAAGCCTGTACAACTTACAACATTGCCCTGTGGCAAAAGGTAATATGAAGGCTTCAAACCCATGGATGCCCCCACCAGCAAAGTTTAGTGTAACTGGAGGAAATGCATCATCAACATTGTAGACATACACATGAGAAAACAAAGTGAACCGTTATCCTAAATCAAACTCGTGAAGTTTTTAATAACCAATTGCTTGTTAAAAAATTCATTGATCTTCATGACCCATGATAAAAATAAACTAATAAAGAGAGAAGATTTGTAACAGTTTAGTGTCGACCCACTTTATAAAAATATACCAAATCAAATAGATATAACAGTATGGGTTATAATAAAACCTGCCAACTGCAACAAAGCACCGATTATCTTTGATACCATCAAAAGACTAGACTAGTGATGGCTGAAGAGAAGATATCAGCTGCACAGAATAAAAATCATTAGAACTAGAAGTAACCCAAATTCGGCCGATGTACGGTGGAATTTATGCATACAAATACAGTATGTATCTAAAGTTGCTGCATAAAACAAACTCCAAAGTACGGCCGATGTGCATTGATTACAGTAACATAAGTTAACACAATCCCCATTGTATATAAGTAAGTTAGTATCCAACACTACAAATTCGGTTAAGTAATTTACTAGACAACGATCGATGCAATTTCCGATCAATGAAAACATATAAGTAAATTTGGTTTACTGGGTATAAATAACATAGGTTGATTCATTATATAGCGTCAGATTTGACTTGTTTGCACTAAAATCATAATTACCTATTGCATAATTCTATTTAAGTCTTCTTATTCTCCTTCAACATCCGACCAAAGTTTCTGTAATGACCCGAAAATCCGGTCCAATTTGAGCTGACTAAATAACACAAGTCCAACCCCAAATTGCACTAGAAATTCAAGAAACTAATAGAAAGAAGATAGAGGGTGAGGATAGATAAGATAGAACTATTAGAATAGAAGAAGAAGAAGCACATCATCATCAGAGTAACCACGAATCTCACAGCGGAACGAATAAAATATAACATAACTTTTGAAATACAAACAGTATATGTATACAATAACATTTCAGAGTACAACACTTACAATAACAGCGGAAATAATAATAGCTATAGAATCTTGAAGCCTCCTGCTCCAAGCTCTCCAAGTGTATCTGTAAAATCCTGACTACTTGACTGCCCGTACAAATTAGGCACCCAAGAGTTTAGGGAAACAAAACAAATAAACTCCGGGTCAGTCATGGACTGGTATGAGTAAACTCAAATCATTTTAACAGGTATATGATATCTCATAAGACCACGCCGTGAATACGGAACGGGTTTTTCCCTTATGAGAATCCAACATCTTTGAAAAGCAGTATCACTGATATTATAATAATGTCTAAATACAATTAGATATCAATCTAGCAGAAACACTTTCATCTCACGTTCT
This sequence comes from Allium sativum, assembly GCA_030737875.1. Classification (NCBI taxonomy): domain Eukaryota; kingdom Viridiplantae; phylum Streptophyta; class Magnoliopsida; order Asparagales; family Amaryllidaceae; genus Allium; species Allium sativum. The sequence continues at coordinate 253,046,311 of CM060919.1, forward strand.
ACATATATAGTATACAATCAAAACCACAAGCACGTATTGGGTAATGGATCTCCAACTATGACAAGGTATGGAACCACCTTCCGATCAGTGTACTCTAGGAACGATACACTGGAGTTCAACAAGAACATCTTGCAACTCAGCCACACATGACCGACCACTCATTTCGCTTGAGTGTATCGAATGTACATCACCAACGGTTGGGATCAGCAACCGTTCCCGTATATATATATGGGACAGCATTGATAGATTAAAGAAGCAAATAAATATTCTCTAGATAGGTGATTATACACCCTACTTCGGTGCGACCGACTTAGCCATGCTGCCTGCCTGATTTTTGTCATTTACCGGATGTGAGGCTAGAAGCTACGCTTATCTATCTTTCATTGATGGCACAAATACTTTGAATGCCACATTATCATATCCGTTAATCATTAGTTGGATCTGCACAAATATTCTGGATATTATGTTAAGGGAATAAATCCGTTGCAACCATATATATTTATACAGACCAACCCATTCGATCATTGGAAATACTTTGTCAGACATTCTTCCATTTACGTTCGTTCTGGGATTGAACGAAACCGAAGGCACTATTCTATAAACAGGACAGCCCTTGCATAACACCGTCTTCAATTAGCTTCATCGTATTTAATCACAACGCTTATGTCAATATGGAGTGGTTCTTCGGATAATAATCCAACCGGTCTCTCCATATTTACAACGTAAAAATGGTCAAAACTTGATAGTCTGTGATTTAACTATCAATGAAAACATGTCGGTGTACAAACAACGATCTTAATTCCAAATGGAATTATCGATCCAATCATCAATCATATATATATATATATATATATTCATATTTCCTTATTTTCTAAACCTAGAAAATATACATTTTCAACATTTGAAAAACATTTCCAATCCTCATTTACGCATCACTATCATTCCACAACTATTAGTCCCTAACTGTAAACTAGTAAGAGAACAATTCTCTAAGTATAAACCCCGAAGGCCGAAACCAACATCAGATCGATACTCAGAAAACTATTCAACTTACTAATCTCTAGTCAGTTTCTAATATTGTTTAACTCTATTTGATTTACTCTTATTCGAATATTATAAGTCGATTAACTCTAGTGATTTAACTCTATCGAATAACTAAATTCGATAAACTTCTTCTGATTAACTCTATCGAATAACTAAATTCGATAAACTCCTTTTGATTAACTTGTATTCGGTTACTAAATTCGATTAGCTAATATTAGACTATTCTTATTCGATTAACTAATATTAGACTAACTCAATTCAGGTTATTTCTAATTGAATGACTAATATTCAATTACTCTATTTCGATTATCTCTTTTATATCTCATCAATTTCCTTTTTATAACGTTTATTTTTCGTTACAACTATTTCCTTATTTACACTTCTATTTACCGTTACAAATATTCCTTATTTACAACTTCTATTTACCGTTACAAATATTCCTTATTTACAACTTCTATTTACCGCTACAAATATTCATTATTTACAACTTCTACTTACCGTTACAAATATTCCTTATTTACAACTTCTATTTACCTTCTAAATAACTATTCCTTATTTCTATTTATTTTCTAAATAAATATCCCTTTTATAAAACTCTATTCGTTTTATAAATACTTCCTTTTATAAAACCGTGTTCGTTTTATAAATAATTTCCTTTTATAAAACCGTGTTCGTTTTATAAATACTCTATTTTCAAATTGTTTTCTTTTATAAAATCGGTTGATTTTATAAAACTCCTTTATTTTGATATACATTGAAATATTCCTTTTCACAACTCGGGGTTTCTTATGATATTTAAAATATCAAACAACGATGATCAATATCGTTCTAACATCCATAATCAATAACAGAATATAAATCACAACATATATCACAATATATGAAAACAGTAAAATAATTGTTGAGGAACCCAGTCGGATTCCTCCAACCTGTCTCCCTGCATCCACAGATGTTACACAGTATAATATATATCATATTTCATTTTGAAATGAAATATCCTGCTGTACAGAACCATATTTGATTAACAGTACATAGATTAACTATAACTATGTTTTCAATCAAATCTATTTAACAGTCCAGTTTAACAATCAATATACAGCAGTCAATAAATAAAATACAATTTATATTAAAATATAAATTGAGGAGAGTTAGTGAGTTTTACTCACATTGGACGATCATCGTTAAATAACGATTTACGGTCGATGATTCGGATCAGGCAATTTATGTTGTAATAAATTCTAGACGAGCTCCAATTCATTCTGAACTGATTCTAGTCAGTTCTATTTCGTAGCCGTCGTCCATATGATTCCAACGCAACTTACGGTTCGTTCGGTTACATTTGGCCCATCCATTCTTGCCTAAGCCCAGACCCGTTACCACTATTCCTGTGTCTCTTGTTTAGATCCATTATCCCTTCTTTTTTTTTTTTTAAGTATAACACGGTTGATCAAAATTGCCTGCAAACCCAAATAACGGATCCGATCATTTTCTCCAGTCATCGTTTCAAACACTTTACACCTTTTTCTTCCCTGTTGCTTTCAGGACCAATGAAGCACCTTAATCTGTACACGTTCGGTTTTAATTCCTTCCCGTACCCACGATACTGTTTCTTCTTCGTGTTTACTGCTTTCTCATCCACGCTACTATCTCGTTCAAACCGAACCAGGAGATCCCTTTCCAACCCTTCGCTGCTTCTTTATTTCGAACAACTCGATCCAAGAAATCAGTCGACGCCGTTACCTTAGTGCACCGGAAATTGATCGGAGATGCTCGTCGGAAGCGCCTTCGCCTCCTCCCCCATCGCCCCACGTTCCAGACTTCCATACACCGCGGTCCTCCTGCAGCAGTCTCCAAACGCTGGAGCTTTCTAGCTCGATCCCACCATCGTTGAAGCCCTAATTCAGATCTTGGCCGTTCAGAAGCTAGAGACCGATGGCTGAAGATAATTGGTGTTGTAAAATCTTCGAGATGATGGGTGGATTAACGTTTTTGAGGAGAGGAAGCATCGACAGTTTTCTGGACGTCGAATTTTAGAAGTGGAGGCGCAGAACAGATTTTCGGAAATTAGGTTAACTGTTGCTCTATTTATAGAAGGTTGGGATGGATAATTATATTATTTTATTATCCATTGCTTACACATGAAGTACCACTTTAAAAACCGTTCATACGATCTCTGTTTTTGACAAACTAAGTCAATCTTAGCATAGAAAAATATTCCAAATCCAATGGGACAGGTTTCGTCGAATTCCGACACCGTTTGCGAAAACCCTTTAGAAAATATTAATGAAAAACACCGAGCATAAATTCTTTAAAATTACAGAAAAAATCCTAAAAATATGAGGCCTTGACATTTCACTAGACCTCTTCCTAAGGTTTCGTATGAAACTTGTTTCGTTGAATTTCGAGTTCGTTTGACCAGTTAACCATTCATTTTAGTTTGTTATAAGTTAAAAACATAGTGTACCGTAGTATGAAATATTCTGTTCACGTAGGGACTGTTATGGACAGAAACAAAAATACTATTGACATGAGTGATGTCCTCTGGTCCCAAAAATGTAATAATACCGGTAGATGGACTCATATTGTGAAACCCCGAAATGTTGATATAGGGTGCCAAATACTCCAAATAAAAAGTTGCTTATTTAATTAATTAAAAATTTCTATAAAATTCTAAAAATTAAATTATCACTATTTCCCAAAAGAACCTTGTCTAAATTCAAACCCGATCTCTAGTAATATCGAATAAACCGTTACGGTCGATAAACGATTCTATAGCGACTATTTTAAAATTTGATTTGGACATATCTCAAAATCTATGCGACGAAATCCTGATTTTTCTCTCCCACTAGAAAGATATAATCCACCAGCTCCACACGTTTCTTGTTTCACGAAAATCCGATTTAAAACGAATCCTGTACATTCAGTTGAAGTTCGAATCACCAAACAGCGAACTGCCGCGCCATTTCAAGCTCGATTTTAATTATAATATAATTATACGTTCTAACGTCGACGATTAATTAATATATTCATTATTTAAATAATTAAATACGTTAATTATTACACCGTCAAATATCCAGGTCATTACATTCTTCCCCACTTAAAATAATTTCGTCCTCGAAATTGCTAAGGTAGAGGACGACCCTATCTATTGGAATCCCTAAGATTTGTTTACCCCTTATTGCTGATTTCAACTGAACCAATTAATATTGACTAAAATATTAATTCCTTCCGACTAATCTAAATTTTCAAAAATTCTGAAAATTTTCTAACGCTTAAATTTTTCGGAAAATTTCGCCATAACCTCCTTTGTACAGCCCTATCGGTAAAACCACAACTCGCCTCTCTAGGCCTTCTCCAACCCAAAAGAAAATCAAAACGCCAAGCGGCTTGCCATATCGGCTCATAAATTCCAATTCATATGAAATATAAACTTGTACCTTTTTGCTGACCATATCATTATACCATTCCCATTGGTTATCAACTTAACATATACCAATGTCATTCCAATCCATCTCCTGTCAGTTTTTAACCTCAACCTCAAGCAATTGCTTATACTCAAGTCAAATTCCATTTCAAACTTAAGTACAATTCTTGATTCCAAATCCTTATAAAATCAATCAACTTACTCGATATCATCCCAATATAATTCCATATTATATATAACCTTGTCCAAGTTTAATTCAAATTAATTTATTCACTTTTACTATTTTAATCCATTTAACTTCATAAGTTAAATTCAAATTCCAGAATTTAAATTCCTGGGCTTATTTCAAATCAATTTGAAATCATAATACCAATTCAAAACCTTAGAATTTCTAAACAACTTGTTTTCCTCAAACAATTCAAAAACAAAATCTTTGGTAGTAATTCATCACTTAGCAACTCGAAAATGAACACTGATGATGTGGCCACACTCATCAGGGTTATTTCCCAGTTTATCGAAGTGATTTCAATACTATAACACTTTCAATTTGAAATTATTTTCAAAATCTCGCAGGAACTTAAATTTTTTATTATTTTAATTCCTAATTCTGATATAAATTCAGATTAAATTCATCTTATTTCATATACTTTACTTATATGAATCCTGCTTAGTTATTTATAACCATTTCACCTTTATAATCTTATTCGATTATACTAACAACCAATACAACCAATTATACTATGTTAATTTCAAAACATATCATGTTGGTTCGTCGTATTCGAGTGTTTAGAAAACCCTATCGATATTGTGGTGCCCCACTATCGACCAGAATTCATAAGCCACTCAACCAATAAAGCTCCACAACATAAAACAAATTTTTATATCAAATAACAAATACGTTCACTCGTATATATACACTCAATCTCAGTCTAGGATATTACTAATCCCATCTCTACTGAGTCACGCCATAGAACCAAGGTAATACTTAACCTTAAGCTCTGATACCAACTGTAATGACCCGAAAATCCGGTCCAATTTGAGCTGACTAAATAACACAAGTCCAACCCCAAATTGCACTAGAAATTCAAGAAACTAATAGAAAGAAGATAGAGGGTGAGGATAGATAAGATAGAACTATTAGAATAGAAGAAGAAGAAGCACATCATCATCAGAGTAACCACGAATCTCACAGCGGAACGAATAAAATATAACATAACTTTTGAAATACAAACAGTATATGTATACAATAACATTTCAGAGTACAACACTTACAATAACAGCGGAAATAATAATAGCTATAGAATCTTGAAGCCTCCTGCTCCAAGCTCTCCAAGTGTATCTGTAAAATCCTGACTACTTGACTGCCCGTACAAATTAGGCACCCAAGAGTTTAGGGAAACAAAACAAATAAACTCCGGGTCAGTCATGGACTGGTATGAGTAAACTCAAATCATTTTAACAGGTATATGATATCTCATAAGACCACGCCGTGAATACGGAACGGGTTTTTCCCTTATGAGAATCCAACATCTTTGAAAAGCAGTATCACTGATATTATAATAATGTCTAAATACAATTAGATATCAATCTAGCAGAAACGCTTTCATCTCACGTTCTACATATATAGTATACAATCAAAACCGCAAGCACGTATTGGGTAATGGATCTCCAACTATGACAAGGTATGGAACCACCTTCCGATCAGTGTACTCTAGGAACGATACACTGGAGTTCAACAAGAACATCTTGCAACTCAGCCACACATGACCGACCACTCATTTCGCTTGAGTGTATCGAATGTACATCACCAACGGTTGGGATCAGCAACCGTTCCTGTATATATATATATATATGGGACTGCATTGATAGATTAAAGAAGCAAATGAATATTCTCTAGATAGGTGATTATACACCCTACTTCGGTGCGACCGACTTAGCCATGCTGCCTGCCCGATTTTTGTCATTTACCGGATGTGAGGCTAGAAGCTACGCTTATCTATCTTTCATTGATGGCACAAATACTTTGAATGCCACATTATCATATCCGTTAATCATTAGTTGGATCTGCACAAATATTCTGGATATTATGCTAAGGGAATAAATCCGTTGCAACCATATATATTTATACAGACCAACCCATTCGATCATTGGAAATACTTTGTCAGACATTCGTCCATTTACGTTCGTTCTGGGATTGAACGAAACCGAAGGCACTATTCTGTAAACAGGACAGCCCTTCCATAACACCGTCTTCAATTAGCTTCATCGTATTTAATCACAACGCTTATGTCAATATGGAGTGGTTCTTCGGATAATAATCCAACCGGTCTCTCCATATTTACAACGTAAAAATGGTCAAAACTTGATAGTCTGTGATTTAACTATCAATGAAAACATGTCGGTGTACAAACAACGATCTTAATTCCAAATGGAATTATCGATCCAATCATCAATCACATATATATATATATATATATATATATTCATATTTCCTTATTTTCTAAACCTAGAAAATATACATTTTCAACATTTGAAAAACATTTCCAATCCTCATTTACGCATCACTATCATTCCACAACTATTAGTCCCTAACTGTAAACTAGTAAGAGAACAATTCTCTAAGTTTAAACCCCGAAGGCCGAAACCAACATCAGATCGATACTCAGAAAACTATTCAACTTACTAATCTCTAGTCAGTTTCTAATATTGTTTAACTCTATTTGATTTACTCTTATTCGAATATTATAAGTCGATTAACTCTAGTGATTTAACTCTATCGAATAACTAAATTCGATAAACTTCTTCTGATTAACTCTATCGAATAACTAAATTCGATAAACTCCTTTTGATTAACTTGTATTCGGTTACTAAATTAGATTAGCTAATATTAGACTATTCTTATTCGATTAACTAATATTAGACTAACTCAATTCAGGTTATTTCTAATTGAATGACTAATATTCAATTACTCTATTTCGATTATCTCTTTTATATCTCATCAATTTCCTTTTTATAACGTTTATTTTTCGTTACAACTATTTCCTTATTTACACTTCTATTTACCGTTACAAATATTCCTTATTTACAACTTCTATTTACCGTTACAAATATTCCTTATTTACAACTTCTATTTACCGTTACAAATATTCCTTATTTACAACTTCTATTTACCTTCTAAATAACTATTCCTTATTTCTATTTATTTTCTAAATAAATATCCCTTTTATAAAACTCTATTCGTTTTATAAATACTTCCTTTTATAAAACCGTGTTCGTTTTATAAATAATTTCCTTTTATAAAACCGTGTTCGTTTTATAAATACTCTATTTTCAAATTGTTTTCTTTTATAAAATCGGTTGATTTTATAAAACTCCTTTATTTTGATATACATTGAAATATTCCTTTTCACAACTCAGGGTTTCTTATGATATTTAAAATATCAAACAATGATGATCAATATCGTTCTAACATCCATAATCAATAACAGAATATAAATCACAACATATATCACAATATATGAAAACAGTAAAATAATTGTTGAGGAACCCAGTCGGATTCCTCCAACCTGTCTCCCTGCATCCACAGATGTTACACAGTATAATATATATCATATTTCATTTTGAAATGAAATATCCTGCTGTACAGAACCATATTTGATTAACAGTACATAGATTAACTATAACTACGTTTTCAATCAAATCTATTTAACAGTCTAGTTTAACAATCAATATACAGCAGTCAATAAATAAAATACAATTTATATTAAAATATAAATTGAGGAGAGTTAGTGAGTTTTACTCACATTGGACGATCATCGTTAAATAACGATTTACGGTCGATGATTCGGATCAGGCAATTTATGTTGTAATAAATTCTAGACGAGCTCCAATTCATTCTGAACTGATTCTAGTCAGTTCTATTTCGTAGCCGTCGTCCATATGATTCCAACGCAACTTACGGTTCGTTCGGTTACATTTGGCCCATCCATTCTTGCCTAAGCCCAGACCCGTTACCACTATTCCTATGTCTCTTGTTTAGATCCATTATCCCTTTTTTTTTTAAGTATAACACGGTTGATCAAAATTGCCTGCAAACCCAAATAACGGATCCGATCATTTTCTCCAGTCATCGTTTCAAACACTTTACACCTTTTTCTTCCCTGTTGCTTTCAGGACCAATGAAGCACCTTAATCTGTACACGTTCGGTTTTAATTCCTTCCCGTACCCACGATACTGTTGCTTCTTCGTGTTTACTGCTTTCTCATCCACGCTACTATCTCGTTCAAACCGAACCAGGAGATCCCTTTCCAACCCTTCGCTGCTTCTTTATTTCGAACAACTCGATCCAAGAAATCAGTCGACGCCGTTACCTTAGTGCACCGGAAATTGATCGGAGATGCTCGTCGGAAGCGCCTTCGCCTCCTCCCCCATCGCCCCACGTTCCAGACTTCCAGACACCGCGGTCCTCCTGCAGCAGTCTCCAAACGCTGGAGCTTTCTAGCTCGATCCCACCATCGTTGAAGCCCTAATTCAGATCTTGGCCGTTCAGAAGCTAGAGACCGATGGCTGAAGATAATTGGTGTTGTAAAATCTTCGAGATGATGGGTGGATTAACGTTTTTGAGGAGAGGAAGCATCGACAGTTTTCTGGACGTCGAATTTTAGAAGTGGAGGCGCAGAACAGATTTTCGGAAATTAGGTTAACTGTTGCTCTATTTATAGAAGGTTGGGATGGATAATTATATTATTTTATTATCCATTGCTTACACATGAAGTACCACTTTAAAAACCGTTCATACGATCTCTGTTTTTGACAAACTAAGTCAATCTTAGCATAGAAAAATATTCCGAATCCAATGGGACAGGTTTCGTCGAATTCCGACACCGTTTGCGAAAACACTTTAGAAAATATTAATGAAAAACACCGAGCATAAATTCTTTAAAATTACAGAAAAAATCCTAAAAATATGAGGCCTTGACGTTTCACTAGACCTCTTCCTAAGGTTTCGTATGAAACTTGTTTCGTTGAATTTCGAGTTCGTTTGACCAGTTAACCATTCAGTTTAGTTTGTTATAAGTTAAAAACATAGTGTACCGTATTATGAAATATTCTGTTCACGTAGGGACTGTTATGGACAGAAACAAAAATACTATTGACATGAGTGATGTCCTCTGGTCCCAAAAATGTAATAATACCGGTAGATGGACTCATATTGTGAAACCCCGAAATGTTGATATAGGGTGCCAAATACTCCAAATAAAAAGTTGCTTATTTAATTAATTAAAAATTTCTATAAAATTCTAAAAATTAAATTATCACTATTTCCCAAAAGAACCTTGTCTAAATTCAAACCCGATCTCTAGTTATATCGAATAAACCGTTACGTCGATAAACGATTCTATAGCGACTATTTTAAAATTTGATTTGGACATATCTCAAAATCTATGCGATGAAATCCTGATTTTTCTCTCCCACTAGAAAGATATAATCCACCAGCTCCACATGTTTCTTGTTTCACGGAAATCCGATTTAAAACGAATCCTGTACATTCAGTTGAAGTTCGAATCGCCAAACAGCGAACTGCCGCGCCATTTCAAGCTCGATTTTAATTATAATATAATTATACGTTCTAACGTCGACGATTAAATAATATATTCGTTATTTAAATAATTAAATACGTTAATTATTACACCGTCAAATATCCGGGTCATTACAGTTTCCAAGCTTGTTCTTTCTTGTTCACTTTTCAAAATTTCAAAACAAACCCACTGTTTTCGTTTAAATGTAGCTTTGACAAAAAGATAAATATATTCGATTACTAAAATGGTTCAATAACTTCATTGCTAAAGGATTCAAACTCAGAATCTAGTTATATCCAATTAGTTGTGGACCAAAAACTATTATTTAAGTTCAAATAGTAGTTACTAATATTGTTCAAACCCTACAAGAATCTCTCAAGTCATTCACATTTCAATATAACACTGAAAATGTTCAAACTTTAGTTATGACACTTAGTTGAAACCAAATTATATTTGTCCCAATTGCTCATATCAATATTGTCATGTAACTTCAATAATTCGGATGAAGAAAAGCATGGATGGTGGACTTATATAGCACATTCTATATCAGTATTGATACAATATAATATCATGCACATTCTATAGCACAAAAGAGACAAGCATGGATGGTCGACTTATAGGAAGGTGACACCCATAGTGATATTTCATGTTGAATAACCAGTGACATGGTTCCAAATCAACTCCCAAAATAAACTACCATGACGTATGGATTAATGAAAGTAATTACAACTTAAGATATAAATGAAAAAATGCATACCCAAAAAGAACAGGGGCAGAAGAGTTTGTGGTCTGTGCACTCTCAGTTGCTGTATCAAAATACATTTTGTCAGACACACAGTATCCTTATGTACCGATTTTTCACTCAATTTTTCACTGAATTCTACAATTATGTTTAGAATATGCCTAAAAGAAACAGACGAGGAGCATAATAAGTACCGATTGAAACCCATCTAATCAAGAAAAATGCATTAAAAGCTGAGACTGCTATAACATTGTAATTATAAAATAAGATGCGGACTATATTAGGAGAGGATTCTATGGCATTGTAATAAAATAAGATGAAGGACCATATTAGGTAGGTATGACATAGCCACATTGTTGTGCAAGGTTACGTTGGTGCAGAAAAATATTATGGTAAGATTCCCTATTACAAGTATTCTCAATCTATTATATAACGACGTCAACCTTGCATGAACAAACAGCGGCTCAAGACAATACTACCCACAACAACTGAATAAGAAAGATAATGATATCAAGGTTGTTATGAAGAGCTTATTTAGTCTTTCACATTTGCTTTAATGCTATATCATATTTCCACCAAAGGCATGCAAGTAATACAATATGATACACATATATTATGAACAGATAAATTTGCATAAGTATGTTAAAAAAAAGAATACATTAAGATGTCCGTAAATCATATTATACTAAGTTTTAATATATTCAAAGTCTAATACAAAACAAAAAGTACTAAACAACAAATTTTTAACATCAAAATGATCAATGCAAGGTGCTACCCCTTCATTTTCTCATCACTGCACGGAACCCTAAACCATGATGCACTTTAAATATGATAAGAAGTATATACATATATAACAGTGAACCCAATCATCCATGAATCACCAAACATTGCCTAATACATAGCAACTCCCAATATGTTTTAAAGCCTAAATCACCAAACATTGCCGAACACATTAGCCACTGACAAACTGTTTTAACCAAAAAAGCAGGCATTAAAGCCATCACCAAACAGTCCCTAAAGCAGGCATTAAAGCCATTACCAAACAGTCTCTAAAAATAACAAAGACTATTAATGTTCCCTAAACAACCAAACTAGCATAGACGATGAATCCATCTACATATTAAAATTTTAAACATGGTGTGTATCTATATCAACTGGAAAAACCTCAACATCCTCTTGTATGGAGTATAAAAGAGATATAAAATAGACCTCTTCCAAATCACCTTCTATCAAGAATTGAACAACCATTCCTTAACAGTTTTATAAAATTTGATATATAATCGAGCTGCTAGTCATTTATGAATCAAAAACCCTACACAAAAATGCAAATTTTATAAAACACAGAAAAAATTACCTCGTGATTTTAATTTGAAGATGATGAGCGATGGTGGCTACGTGTAAGAATCGTGGCAATGGATCGTCGTGGAAATAGGGGAAAAAAAATCCAGAGCGAAAGAAAAGGAAATCATCGTGGATTTTGCATAGAGATCGGATCTGCGAGTTTGAAAGGGGGAATGGACGAGAGATGTTATGGCATTTGGAATGAATGAGAAAAGTCACGTTTCATGATGAGAAAGAGTCGGAGTGGAATTTATGTTGAGAAAGAGTTGAGTTGATAGATTTGTGGAAGGAGAAAGCAAAACGCGGAACAAAGTTCTAAAACGCGAAATTCACGCCGAAATTTATTGACATACACAAATTGATTTTGGATCTCTTATAGCAGAGAAACCTCCCTAACGGTCGGTTTGGTTACATAAAATAAAGATAAATCTGGACTATACATTCACATATTTAAAAATCACTTTTTTGAACATATAATCCCATAATCAATCAATAAGTTTGTGTATATAAATTTGTAGCTTAATATTTGTACTAATAAGGATACAAATAGTTCTGTAACTTAAGTTTTGTAGCCTAATAGTTTTGGTATAGGTGCATGCACATTTGTTTTACCATAGGCTATAACATTTAACCGGCTATGAAAGGTTTGCTAGATACTCATTCTATATATCTGAGGAACAACAATCCACGAGCAAAGCGCGTGTCAACACCATGCGCGTTGCACGTGCCACGACCACGCGCGAAGCGCGTGCCGTCATGCTCGTATACTTATTAAAAACATGCATTTAGACTCCTTAGCTAACCTGACAGCAAATACTAAAACTAATACACACTATTTTCTAACATTTTCCTTCCAGCTCATATCATTTTACATTGAACAGATACGTTCCATACAACATCCAGAGGAAATGAACAGATGATATCCACACAAGATGAACAATTATACCTTGCCCATAACTCACTCTTTCGGCAAATGATGGATGATATAAGTACTTAGGTGGTGTACGATTAAGAGTTCAATTTTGTAGCTTAGTTTTGCTTTCGCCATCAACTCCATCATCACAAAAGACAATTCATCTGGAGCTAAAAAGTGACATATAGTAGAAGCGTAGTTGTGAAGATTGAACCGTACATCAAACCGTGGTAGTGCAAGGTCCAAGGTTTTCGTGGTTCGGCCGGTCAGACCGTGAGAACCGCGTTGACAACTTATTTCTATTTATGTGATTTAAACGTAAAATTATTTTAAACATAGATAAATTTTAACCAATTATGACAAACACCCGTGGCCAAACTATCTAATTGAAGTAATTATATAACATCCTATTATAGCAAAGTTGTAAATTTACTAATTTTTTATAGTGAAATAGGATTAGTTCAATAATATGTCATAAAATGTACATAATAATGAATTATATCATCTAAAATTTAATAATAATTGCTATGAAATTATTTGTTAAATTTATTATGGTAAAATAATAAAGAATGCAACAATTATTTTTTCGTAAATTTGAAGAACCGTGAGGTTCAAAGAGATCGGACCAGAGGTTTAGCGGGTTTTGAGGTATAACCGCGATTCTGTTCACGTGCAAGGTTATTTTATTTTTAGAGCCGTGACACTCCAATTTAACCAAGGTCGAATCAAGGTTGGGTTGGGTTTTTAAAACACTAAGTAGAAGTACCATATAAGCTTACAGACACGTACGCATAAACTTCATTAGTTAACTAATCACGTATCACCCACTTGATCAATCATTTTAGTAACTACTTCCCTAACCATTGTAATTAGCAACTACAGCCAATTACGTGTCAACAATCAGGGTCAGTGACAAATTTGCAGGCAACTTCCCCTCATCTCGCTCCAGCAAGCAGAATCACCATCTCTGCACCAATAAGACAAATATAGTAAACTCTCCATCCCAAAATAAGCAATTGGAGTTTGTTGACATCATTTTAACGTGTGTCACAATGACACCACTAACGGTGTAAGTGGTGTGTGGATGAGATTGCCCCCGAATTTCTCCTGTTAAATCTCAGCCACACACCACTAACACCATTAGTGGTGTCATGGTGACACAACAAACTACTCTTCAAAATAAGGCATCATACTCTTTACTCCATCGTAAATCACTTCTGTTTCATCCATCTTCTCACGGCTTTCATATCATATGTAACTATCTCACACAATCACAATTAAGCTTCCTTAATTAATTTACACTGCAATCCGTGTAGTAGTTTGTTCACCTCACTTTTAAGTGAGGTGAACAAAACACTGCACCTAATTGGTGGAAATTAGAGGGACCCATATGGACCCTCCTGATTTTCACCAATAGAATCCGGTGTTTTGTACACATCTTTGAAAAAGATGTGTGCAAACTCGGACTCCTGCAATCCCCCAAACAACCCCATTAACGTGACCCTATCAGCATGAGACATATACTAAAAATAAATATTAAAAATGATGTTACCCCATAATTTATTTATTCTATCTGTAAAGAGCACGAAAGCTTGATAATGTCTTCTTGCAAGCAATCGTATCAGCATAATATTTTGTTCAAAGTGATTCAGGCACGTATACTGTGTTCTTAGAATGCACAATTTATTGCTAAAGTAATGTAATGTTATGGGAATTTCATTTATGTCATTATATATGCAAAATCCATGGCATATTAAGATGGATTCAATAGGTGCACATTCAAGATTTACACACAAGGCCATGCAATTTGTATTTTACCTGAAAATGCAGGAGGAGCGGTTTCTACTGACATTCCCAGGATTTGCTTTTTCCCTTGTAACCATGTTGCTTAATTATTTTGTAACTGATACCAAACTGTTGATTATCGTTCTGTATTTTTAAAGGTCGCTTAAGCCTCATCAATATACAGAGAAGTTTACTAGTATGAAGTATGAATGTAGACATAAAGGAGGATACATATATGCTAAGATAAATGTTTAGCTATCACCCTTGGGGCATGCCTCTAATCTAGACATTGGCAAAGAATGTAGTCCTAACAATGATAGGATATACCAGAGAGTAGACATAATCATCGTTGGGCCTACAATCCCCATCTATTAGATGAAAAGTAGAGGAGAGTACACTTAGCACTACTGTATATGTTTATTATGAATATTCATGTACAAATCAAATTACACATGGTAGCATATCACCTATCAATCCTGTTCCTTCAGCTCTCTTATCAACATTCTCTTTTCTTTCTTATGAAAAGCAAATCCAAATGGCTTCTGATGCACACACGATTATGCAATGAAGTACATATTTTAGCCTAAAAGTACCAGATGAAGATGCAAAAAATATTAAATTGTCTATTAAACATGAGTTGTCTATTTCACATAAGTTGTCAATTAAACATCATTTTTTGTTTGTTTTTTAACCTACAAGTACACACAAAATTGTACATTAACTTCTTTCCAATATATTACCATTCATTGATCGCTTGTGTTGAATTTTTTAATTCAAATATTTTATGAAGATGATGTAATCAATTAAATGATTGACTGATTGGATTGATTAATTAATTAATTGACTAATTGGTTGATTGATTAATTGATTGATTGATTTATTGGCTAATCGATTGATTTGATCATAAAAGGAAAGAAATAAATGGTTATATTTTGGAGATATCTTGAAGGGCCAACTTGGATATTTGCCTAGGCGTTCTATTCTCCTATATATATGCAGTCTTCTGGGTTAGATTGTGACTACTAATCAGAAAAAGAAACCATGTGAGAATATCTGGTGAGGTTGTGTGCTTCCATGGGCTTGCGCCCTGGAGAGGAAGATGTTGGAATTTGGGCTGAGCGCAACTATTCCTATTTACCGCTGAACTTGGTGCCTCCAGATTGTCCAAGGGTTTATCGTCGTTCTTCATCGCTCTTCTGCTCCAACAATATTTATAGTCATCTAGATATTTTTTTTCTATCTCAATAAGATTATTGATTCATTGTATTTTGTTTATTTTTCGTTGTAATCCATTGAGTGTAAACAAAATTTGTTTTTGGTGAATCAATAAAGAGGGTGGTTGGGTGGAATATCGTGTGCTCATATTTCCGATATTTTTGAGGTGTTGTTTATTTTTTTTAATCACATTCATCTTCAAGTGATTGACTGATAAAGATCCTATTTTTCTTGGCATTTTGTCAAACTTCCACTGCGCACAAAACCCCAACATTTTTGTATCAGAGCTCAATTCATCGCATATTTTAGAGTGATTTTCGATTGAAGATTGTAGACGTCGGAGATGATGTTGCTTTCATTGATGACTATTTTTGATGGTAGATATTGAGGGGATTTTGAAGCCAATAATGGTGGATGTTCCATGCCTCAATGGTCCAATTGATGGAAATGTGAAGAAGCCCTCTGATATGGATGAGGGAGATGGAAGAAGACGAAGAAGGCGGGTGATGGTTGAAGAACCTAGTCCACAACAAGATGAAGAGGTTAATATGGTAACTGTTTATGGTCCTAAGGTGGAGGATCATGGTATCAACAAGGGTCCAGATGTTGATGATGCTCGAGGGATCCTAGAGATGAAGAGATCATGTCAAACGGAGGACGGATGTCGATTTTTGAAATCCACAAAGACGATGGAGATCTTGTGGTGTTGCAAGTACTTTTTAGACCGTTGGTTTTTTCTTGATGTAGCTTAGATGGTAGATGCATCTTTTGCAGGCGGTGGGTTGTGTTTGTAATTGAGGTGTGGTCGTTGTTCTTTCAAATCGACTGGGGTATATCTCATTGCCTTGAAATCGAGTTTGGTTTTAACTGAGAATAGGTGTTGTTGAAAGAGCTAGGTTGACTTGTTTGTGGATTGTTGGAGATATGTGGTATTTGAATCAAGGTGGAGTGTTGAATTTTTTGATTCAAATATTTTATGAAGAGGATGTAATCAATTAAATGATTGATTGATTAATTAATTGATTAATTAATTGACTAATTGGTTGATTGATTAATTGAGTGATTGATTTATTGGTTAATTGATTGATTTGATCATAGAAGGAAAGAAATGAATGGTTATATTTTGGAGATATCTTGAAGGGGCAACTTGGATATTTGTCTAGGCTTTCTATTCTCATATATATATGCAGCCTTCTTGGTTAGATTGTGACAACTAACAAAGAACAAGAAACCATGTGAGAATATCTGGTGAGGTTGTGTGCCTCCATGGGCTTGCGCCCTGGAGAGGAAGATGTAGGAAATTGGGCTGAGGGTAGCTATTCCTATTTATTGCTGAAAGACGCAGTTGGTGTCTCCAGATTGTCCAAGGGTTTGTAGTCGTTCTTCATCACTCTTATGCTCCAGCAATATTTGTAGTCATCTAGATATTCTTTGCCTATCTCAGTAAGGTTATTGATTCATTGTATTTTGTTTATTTTTGGTTGTAATCCATTGAGTGCAAACAAAATTTGTTTTTGGTGAATCAATAAAGATGGTGGTTGGGTAGAATATTAGTGTATTGCTATTATTTCCGATTTGTTATGTTGTAATTTTCAATCAAATTCATCTTCAAGTGAATGGGTGATAAAGATCCTGTTTTTCAGGCGTTTTGTCAAACTTCCGCTGCGCATAAAACCCTAACAATTTGGTATCAGAGCATTTTTGCATAACAGTTTGGTATCAGAGCTAGATCATCGCATAGCTTGGAGAGTTTGTTGGATTGAAAATTGGAGATGTCGGAGATGATGACGTTTTCGTGGATGACTATTTTTGATGGTAGATATTGAGGGGATTTGGAAGCCTATAATGGTGGATGTTCCATGCCTCAATGGTCCAATTGATAGAGATGTGAAGAAGCCGTCTGATATGGATGAGGGAACATGGAAGAAGACGAAGAAGAAGGCGGGTAACGGTCGAAGAACCTAGTTCACAGTAAGGTGGAAAGGTTAATATGATCACTGCTTATGGTCCTAAGGTGGAGGATCATGGTATCGACAAGGGTCTAGATATTGATGATGCTCGAGGGATCCCGGAGATGAAGAGATCATGTCAAAGGGAAGACGGATGTCGAGTTTTGAAATTCACAAAGACGATGGAGATCTTGGGGTATTGCAAGTACTTTTTAAACCATTGGTTTTTGCATGGTATACCTCATATGGTAGATGCTTCTTTTGGAGGTTGTGGGTTGTGTTTGTAATTGAGGTGTGGTCGTAGTCCTTTCAAATCGACCGGGTTATATCCCGTTGCCTTGAAATCGGGGTTGATTTTAATTGAGAGTAGGTGTTGCTGAAAGAGCTAGGTTGACTTGTTTGTGGATTGTTGGAGATATGTGATATTCGAATCAAGGTGGAGTGTTGAATTTTTTGATTCAAATATTTTATGAAGAGGATGTAATCAATTAAATGATTGATTGATTGGATTGATTAATTAACTGACTAATTGGTTAATTGATTAATTGATAGATTGATTTATTGGTTAATTGATTGATTTGATCATAGAAGGAAAGAAATGAATGGTTATTACTTTGGAGATATCTTGAAGGGGCAACTTAGATATTTGCCTAGGCTTTCTATTCACCTTTATATATGCAGCCTTCTTGGTTAGATTGTGACAATTAACAAAGAACAAGAAACCATGTGAGAATATCTGGTGAGGTTGTGTGCGTCCATGGGCTTGCGCCTTGGAGAGGAAGATGTAGTAAATTGGGCTAAGGGTAGCTATTCCTATTTGCTGCTGAAAGACGTAGTTGGTGCCTCCAAATTGTCCAAGGGTTTGTCGTCGTTCTTCATCGCTCTTCTGCTCCAACAATATTTGTAGTCATCTAAATATTCTATGCCTATCTCAATAAGATTATTGATTCATTGTATTTTATTTATTTTTTGTTGTAATCCATTGAGTGTAAACAAATTTTGTTTTTGGTGAATCAATAAAGAGGGTGGTTAGGTGGAATATCGTGTGCTCATATTTCCGATATTATTTGTGTTGTTTTTTGGTTTTTCAATCAAATTCATCTTCAAGTGATTGGGTAATAAATATCCTATTTTTCTTGGCGTTTTTTCAAACTTCTGCTATGCACAAAACCCCAACAGTTCGTCCGAATAATTTTGACGTAATAAGATCATGCTATAAGAAGGATAGTGTGTGATCCCTTCTTAAACTATGAATGCTTCTTATCTGGCAAAAATTTCAACATCTCCAACCAAAAAGTAAGAATACATATAAAGCAGATATTCATACACCATTAAACAATATAATACAAACTTGCTAATATGTCATCCATTCAAGGAAGTGAGCTCATGATCCTGGCTTGAACAGTTTGAGCTTTTCTTTCTTGATTGTGGTCAACAATATCCATATCCTCCTCTTGGGTAACTTCCTTCTTGGAGTTCTTTATCAATTTCTTCCTGCCAATGACACTTATTTTGATGCCATACTTGATGTATTCAACATATTAAACAGGCGCAACCAAGAATAGTCCAGAATGGTTAATGTTCCTTTATATGATGTTGTCTATAAATGCGACTCCATCAACAGATCTAGCATATATACAACACGTGATAAATTTGATTGTCTATAAACATATAATCTTAATAGTTAAAGACAGTGCTACCGTTGTTGCATAATATAACAAGCAAAGCGTGAACTATATTTATTACAATAGGAAATATTTATTTAAATTCATGAAAATGGTAACAAGAAAGACAAACATAAAGCGTATGGAGAGAAAGCATACTTTGGGTGTTTCAAGAATACTGCTAACCATTGATAACATATTGTTGACCATATGCTATTAATAGGTGGGAGTGTCAGCTCAAATGAAACTTTCAAGAATACAACTTAGATGGAAAATCATATCGCAAACCAGTTATCTCGTGCTTTTACTCAGTCAGACACTCCATTTTGCAATACTTAGCTAGTGCAAATGTCTCCATTTCCCCATTGTCTTTTCTTTCATGTGATATCTTGCTATCTACTTAGGCCGTCTTAAAAGGTTTTTTATAATGAATCTTTGTCTTGATTTTGTAAATCAGACTGTGTGTCCTCTTTGATTCACAACACTTGATCCAGTAGACTTCATAAGAAACCTATATCAAAATAGAAGATGGTATAAATATCAATCTGCGTAATATAGTGAAGTTATCGTACTCACAAATTTAAATTGTATTTATGAACTATACAAAATGAATACTTGTGAAATTTGTAGATACTGTTTTTTCAAACTATACTAAGTGAGTACTAGTGAAATATGTTGGATACGCATGCACAAATCAAATTTGATTTGACATATTCTAGTGACATCCTACATGCCCAATTTTTATACTCGTGTGCAACTTGAAACCACGGTACATATATCAATTTTTATGCTGCCAAACGAATTAATGTTATAAACAAAGAGAAAAATATTACACCCATTACAACTTTAACTTTTTACTGACCTATTTATGACTTGAAACCAACAAAAAATGATTACCAATAACCTCAATATTACAAATAGAACAAACCTCACCATGTAGCAATATTAGCATAAAAAAGAGCAATCATTGTCTTCCTTAGTGTGGATTTAGACACATTACCCAGTTAAATAATATAACAAATGTTTAAAATTTCCTGAAATATTCATGGAGGTGTTACTAGGAACTTTCAAGATTTAAATAGAATAATTTTGCAGTCTATAATCACATAAGATAGGCATACCAGAAAAGGATCAAGAGTTATTAGATGTAGTTCAAAGTTGATTAGCTAATTTAATTTTTAAGGTAGCTTCTGATATGTTTGTCCAAGTCTCTTGTCCATCGTACTAACTTATTAAAATTGCACAGTAAAATGTATGATCAAATATATCACTATTACATCCGTTACTAATTTGTTATGCTTACAGGAGAGCCATCAACATAAGCTGCTTTCCAAAGAAGTTGTCTACAGTAACACAATAGCGAGGAATCTATATTGGTGAGCTGAGGAAACTAATACTTTTAGGTTTTAAGGGAAATGAACCCAAAGTTTTCTAACCTATTTTACCTTAAGGTATTTAGATTCTTACAAAGAAAACTCATAACATTTAGCATTAACTAACTAATAAAGCCATTGAGATAACAAAATTTTTGCTAATATTCATTCGGAAACTCAATGGTTCGAATGTATTTCATGTAATAATTGGTAGCTCTAAGTCAAAATACGGAAACCATATATGTATATGCTTTAAACTACATATCAATGAGCATACAATATCCAGCGTATCTCTAAGTAGCCCAGAGTTGGTCACATTAGAACTATAAAAAATATAGTTATATAACTCACATAAACTGTACATAGGTAGATATTCAATCTCCAACTATTTGGAGCTAATAAGCACATATCGCGTCCATTTGCATACTGAAAATACATAACAAATCTACCATATCAATGTCAATAACAGTTCACCTTTATATAAACATTTCAATCGAAATGCAATTACCTGAGATAGCACATGATTTTTGTTCGATAAAAAAGATCTGGAAAAACTAGAGTCTAGATTAAAAGAAATACAAACAAAGCTCAAGTAAGAAATCATCTTGCTGGTTATCGCATGACTCATACTTCAGAAAACTCACTTCAATTCATCCACATTAATCTTCTCCTCAAAAATATGGCCTAATCAATAAATTTGATTTCCCTTTTTTGTTCGATAATTAAACTGACTCCAATCTTAATCTTCTGGGTATTCGAGTTGCTAAGAAAGTTTACGCCAAAATGAGTGCTCGTGATTTTGATTGACTTTGACTCCATCGTAGCCTGAAAGCGAAGTCATTGACCAGGGGATGCCCCCTTTCCTATTGTCGAAGTGCTTGTGTATACTGAATCTAGTTGATTGGATAACTACTGTTTTTGGAGGGGGAAGAAATGGTTTTTGAGATAGAAAATAAAAGAATAATTATTTTTTGGGATGGTGACCAAATTGTTTTGGAGGGAGGTAGAGGTGGAATTTGCGGTTTTAGAGGGAGACAAATTTTTATGTAGAGTTTAGCGTTACACATGAATGTGAAAACAATTTGATTTGAGATGTAAACAATTAAACATGAATAATAACACTTCAGAATAAATCATTATTAAATGGTGTTATTAATGACACATTTTATTTTAGTGAAAATAAAGGTTTTCAAAATTAGGTTTGGATAGAATATTTTTTCTGGATATTTTATATGAAATTTAATGGTTAGACATATACTAGCTGTGGAATTTGGAAGATGTTATATCATTATTTCGCTTATAGTATTTGCTGATTTCAAGAATTGTTATTAAATATAAGTTTTTCTGATTTCTATACAAATAATATATTTGACATCAATCAATTTGGACTAAATTAAATTCTAAATCAAAGTTAATCAAGGAGGGGTTTTAAACATTTGAATCAAAATAAGATTTTTAAGACTTACAGGTCTTGATCACCTCGGTTTTAAAGGGAATGATTTTAAAAGGAAGATTTCTGAAATAATTATTTTAAGGAAAAAAATTAAATTAAGTGAGGATTTAAAGAAGGAAACCTTGATTTCATTTTGATTAATGAAATATTGAATGAAGTTAGGGTAAATAAGTTAATTAAATATTGTTTTATTAATAGATAAGAAACTAAGAATGATTTAAAAATTGGTTTGATTAACCAAAATTATGTAAAAAGAGGCTTGATTAAGATCCTATGTAATCCATAATTGTTTTAAATTTGCATTAATTTTTTAGGAAGACTGGGACTGGATTTGTGATCGAAAACTATTCGGAATAATCATACAACATAATAAAGAAATTGAAGAAGATGGTTGAAGACCAGGAATCTTCACATCGAAGGGACTGCTTGTTGACGCTTCTGATGGGAGACACCTATAACGGGATTATTAGTAATAGTGGTTCCAACGTACTTAGAGATTTTTCGGATTTACCAGGGCCTCCCCCCCTTTACTGGAGGAGGAATAAGGTGCCTTCGGTTTCGTTCAGACCCAATACAAACTTGTATGGATGTGGGTCTGACAGTGTCTTTTGTAATATATCGATTGGTTATTACTAAACATATTTCCGATTAGTGGTGGAGAATATATTCTCTTAGCTTTACAAACTTCTTTGAGACATACAAGCTCAAAGGTTATATCGTTAGTAATTATCGATTGTATGTTATGAAATGGCAGTGTGGTATCCTAAGTGATGAGCTATTGATGATCAAAGCATGGCTAAAGAATAAGTGTAGCCTTATGTAAGCGAGACTTTGATAAGCCTCACACCCCGAAAATGGCCAAAGCAGGAAAATGCAGAGAGGATATGGGTATATTGTTTCCTTCTAGATAAAAAGTGTACCATGTTATGAATCCCGGGTAGTACTTAAGTTGCAACTTCTACTTATGTGGATGTTGATGTTGCATGTGCTTGGTTAAAGGTTGGTAATGACTGGAAGATGGCATACTTAGGCGCGATCTAATCAATCCAGTTAATAGAGAGGCCGACATTGCATTAGTAGAGAGCTAGTTGGTTCTCGGGACATCCCTCTAGAGGTGTACCCATAGGTAAGGAAGTTTCTTATCCTGGTCATTTGTTGGAAATCCATTCTCCTAAACGAACCCTTACGATTTTAGTTGTATATTATATGTCAACATAATGGTATGGGATATTATGCTGGCTAGGATTGATACATTTATTTGCAAAATGATTTTTCACACTATGCCCTAATAATAATATTAGAGGATTTTCCATGTATCAAGCACTTTTTGTTATCATAAGGAGAAACCTCGCCTATGTCTGCGCTTGCATTGTGTTTTTGCCGCGAGATAACATAATTTTCCAAAAAGGCATTGCGAATTTTATGCAATGGTGTTCATAAGGGAAAAACCCATTTCTGTTATACGTCATGGTATTATGATTTACCTCACTTTAAAATCAACTTAAATGCAAGTATTTAGTTTCTCACCCCAGTCCCATGACTGACGTGGAGTTTATTGTTTCCTTCACCTAAAATCTGGGTGCCCATAATTTTCTACAGGGGCAGCTAGTAGTTTTAGGTTTGCAGATTTACTCTTGGAGTCAGTTAGAGTATATTCATGATTCAAGATGGAGCTATATCTTGGATCATCTTTCTTCCGCAGAGAGTTTACATTTTTTCGCCGTGCCATTGTAGTCTGATAATCATTGTAACTCTAATGTAAAATTATTGTTGTGATAATGAAAGGTTATTTTACTTTTGTTGCAATGTGTAAGAACCCCTAATAATCCGTCATTATGAATGATTTGAGTCGGTTTAATTACCTGTTTGAACCGGGAAAAAGGCGGTTTGTTACACTTGTTTATTTCTAAATAAAAAAACCCAACACTAAATTTCATTAATTATTCACTTGATTTATATGCATTAATCAATTTACTCTTAACAAAAATTTAATCAGCATTTACCATATGTTAATCCCACTTACGATTCCATAGAATTTAGCACGATATAAATAATTCACTTGCTTTCGCTACGCGACTCTAATTAATTTCATTTTAGCACTCCTTTACCCAAATGTAAATTCCACTTATTTTAGCTTATATTTAATTCAATTATCCATCGCAATTTGTTTTATTTTAATCCAGTAATCAACAAGAAACAAGAGAATGGGTTTAAATTTTCTCAAAAATTTTAAACCTAAGATTTAAACATTGAAAGAATTTGAAAGGAAGGAGATTCCTATCAAGAAAAATACAAACGACAGGATACAACTCCTGGAACACTATTGAATGATACATTCCTAGATGTAACTCCTGGAACACTATTGAATGATACATTCCTAGATGTATTCAAAAGCTAGAATTCCATAGGATTCAAATGACAAGGAACACGAGTTAAGGATTACAATAAAAGGGATAAATGTAACACCCCGTATTTTCTGAGAATATTAAAAAAAAATGGTTAATTATGAAGAAGTTATTAAGCCTTGAAGTTTGTATGCATATGAGAGAAATATATATATATATATATATAAAAATTAAATAAATAAACATGCAAAAAAGGTTCAAAACAACGAATTGGGAGGGGGAATAACCGAACCGGCCCATTTTTGAGGTCGACCCAAGCCCCGCTGGGTCGACTAGGGGTTAATCCAGGGTGTTTGGCTGTCATCCCGTGGGCCGATTCGCTTAAATGCAGATTTTGCATTTGAATGGTTCTCATGATTCAGGGTTAATCTAATGGTCCTAAATAACTTCCTACACCTATATATACATCCCTAACCTAAACCTAAATCTCATATACAATTCTTTAGCCTCCATTGCTCTCTTCCTCTCTAAAAATAAATAAATCAATGGCGTCTCTACTCTGCTGAAACCTAAGCTAGGACTTCTGCTTCTTCTTCCTCCAATTCTGATTAGGATTAAAAGAGAACAGCTACAACACCTTTTTCTTTTAGAATCCAACCAAGGCAAGTGCAGTTATTTTCCAATATAAACTTTAATTATAATTGTGACATGATTGTAAATCTGAATTTGAGATTGCGTATGTTGTATTCTGATCTATTTTATTCTGTATCTCTTCTTCTTTCTGTTCTATAGCCAGGCTACTACGAGCCTGCGCCAATCTCCTAAGAGATTAACATACGCTAAAATATTTGGGACAATAAAATGAATAATGCATGAAATGGGCATGACCGATATGTGACTGAGTTGAGGAAAGAACATAGGTGGAACTTGGAACTTAGGACATAAATCTAAGGCATATAATTGAACTTATGACTTGAGTTTGTGGCATAAAGAATATTGAACATACGACTTGAGAAGTTGGTTAATCTGTGACTGATTTAAGAAAAAGGACATAGGTTGTAAACTAGATTTAGATCTATGCATATTCTGTGAATTGGAAGAAGAGGAACCATGGTATGTTAACATATGACTTGAGACAAGGAGAATATGGTTTAGGTATAAAGATTTACATTAAAGTAGGATATCTATCAAATGTGAATAATACCTAAGTAGGAGATTTTTGTCAATAGCTATATTTGGTGTAATTTATATGTGAATCTTTTGTACTAGGCAAGTTGAACTAAATTGGGACATGTAAATTATGACCATAATCTGTGACATGCAAATTTAATGCAAACATGGGGTATATGATCATATTGTGAATCATCACTATTATTTATGCATGTGAACTTAGGCAAGATTTATAATTAGGCAAGATATGTTGTGAAACTTTAAGGAACGATTAAATCTGTTATATTTGCCTAATTTGCTAGTTCTGCTATATTTGCCAAATCTGCTAGTTCTGTTATATTGCTTAATCTACTAGTTCTTCCCTACTGCCTAGTCTGCTAGATCTGTTCATCTGCCAAATCTATCATCTGCTAATTCTGTTAAAAATGCCAACCTAAATCTGTTGAGATGCCTAATCTGTTATCTGCTAAATCTTCTAGTTGCTTAATCTGCTGAATCCGTTAAGTCGCCTAAACCTGTTATCTGCTATGTCTGTTAAGTTGATATATTCAGTCTATTATTGACATAATCTGAATTAGCTATGAATAATTGACATGTATATTAGGCATGGGTATAAATGGTAAATCATTAATTAATTGGCCGCAAAGATAAACATGGCTAACTCGAGGTTAGAATGAGTTTGCGGCGTAATTCTGCCCGGAACCGCCCGGCATATTCCAGTGGCCGCAAACAATAGGTTCTAATGTGAGAAGCTAGTCATAACGTGCTTGAAACCCGAGGTTAGACTCAGTTTACGACAGAAATCTGCCCGGAACCAACCGGCCTAACCAGTAGCCGCAAACTGTCAGTCTAATGTGAGAGGTCTGGGCATTAATATTTAATTAATGAAAATCTGAGATAAATATGATGTCTAAAACGTGTTGGGCGGATAGGATTAAACCCACTAGACTGATGAATTTAATAAATCAGTTCTGTCAATCTGTAGGCCCAATTACAAAGATAGACAAATCTGTAAGTCTGTTAATCTGTAACTGGTTAATCGGTAAGTCTGTTAAATCTATATATCTGATCCGTTAGTCTGAAAACTTGTCTGTGAATTGGTTGATCTGAATTCTGTATGTCTGAACTTGTAGACAAGTTAAACTGAAATCTGTTAGTCTGGGGACACAAGGTTAGGAGGGGAATTACTTGTGTCATCTGTTGTTTGGGACCCATATTAGTCTGTAACCCTTTCTGGTATCAAAACTTTGACCCAACAGTAGGTAGGGTCCGGGCATGCTTACTGAACTAATTATAAGCGGTTCATTCTGATAATGGCGAGGGGTGTTGATGGTGCGTTCCAACCGGGTCATGTGCGTGAATGGATCCCGGTCTGCCTCTGAGGATGTAAGACGCCGTGACATCTGTAAATAGGTCTGTGCCAATTGGTTGTCACTTTAGGGAGTGATACACCCTACTATGGGGCCGACACAGGATATTTATGTATTAGGGAGCCGATCGCCTGGGGTAGGGTTTTAGGGTACACTTAGTTCTGTCTGTTTCTGTTGGTACCGTCTGTTTCTGTTGGGTGGTAACACCTGTCTGTTTCTGCGTGGTACCGTCTGTTCGGGTGGTAAAGGCCCATTTACTAGTGTACACCTAATTCTACATTATGTTTCCGTAGGGATTAATCTGACCATTTCTGTTCGGGTGGTAAAGGCCCATTATTAATATTCTGTTTCTGTCTGTTTCTGTTCGGGTGGTAAAGGCCCATTATCAGCATTCTGCTTCTGTCTGTTTCTGCTGGGGTGGTAAAGGCCCATTACTAGCATTCTCTTCTGTGGAAATTATTCTGTACCCGTTTCTGTTTCAGTTTAGAAATTAGGGTGACACCTAATCCTGTTATACTAGTATTAGTGCAGAGAAGTGTAAAGCAATAGCTTATATCATTCTGTTCTTCTGTCATATCTGCTACATCTGTTACGGTTATCTCTCATCCAGTTTTATTTCATGTCATGTTATTATTATCTCTTCATAACTGAAAATCACTGGACTTGCCAGACTTTTGTCTGACCGTTGTTGTTTCGCCTCCTTTCTTCCGTTTCTCCCCCCAGGTTTTGTAGAAGGGAATACTCTAGCTTGATCCAGATTTCTTCCGCTTGCAGTGCTTAAAGTATGGCTTGTCTTCTTCTGTGGGGATTATGATTTTAAACTATGCATTCTAAAGGCTTTTGTACAAGACTGATATTTTGTACTTGAATTCTGATATTGTGATTTGAAAGGATGTAACCAAGCTTCTGTTGAAATAAAGTTATAAAATTTTCAAGTACTGTTTTATCTGTCTTGTAAGTTTCTGTTCTGTTTACTAAAATGCTCCACCAAAGTTAAGGCATTCCCTTGTGAGTGACCTTAACGGAGGTGGGGTGTTACACTTGGTATCAGAGCTGAAGGTTACCAGATTTGATAAAAAGTTTTGAAAACTATTTTCAAAAAGGATTTAAAAAGGAAGTATTTTCAAAAGTAAAGATTATTTTTGAAAAACATAATCCCCAAAAGCCATATATCTATCTTTTGATCCTCTGTTTGAATCTTTGTTTCCTTCTTTCTCCGGGGCTCCCGGCTTTCTGGGAGGTAACCTCGTCGCGGCATGGTTCTGTAGGCCTGATAAGACTACGACACCAGTCAAAGGGCAAATAAGCGCCCGACTTCCATCTGTAGCCGCAGTAGTCTTACCTACGACTAATTTTCTTTCGAGCTTTATAGGATTTTCCGTGCGATGGAGGCCGCTTTCGAGGGACTTGTCAACGTGTTACACACAGATAGTTAAGATGAGAATGAGGGAGTTTGGCTAAGGAGCACAACCCAAGGATGAGAAACTCATGGATATGGACTTGGTTCACAAAGTAGGCAAAAAGGAAACACAAAAGAAGGAAGAAAAGTCTGATGATAAAGGAGGAGAAATGTGCTTTACTTATGGAAGCTTGACTCATCTGAACAAGGATTGCCAAAAGAGGAAGGACACTCACTTCAACTGTGGTGAGATGGGACACTTCACTAGGGACTGCCCGAACAAACGGGGGCAAGGATAGAGGACATGACCTACTTCGGGAAGGCAGGCGAATGCTCTCATAGTTGGTGGATAGGATATAAGTAGGAAAATTTCCGTAGAGAGTTTAGTTTCCTTATCTGATTATTGATTTAGAACTCTTTCCGATTATGGCATTCTGATTCTGTAGTCGAGTCTCTGCACTTTAATACTTGTCTTGTTTCTGATCTGGTTATTGTCTCAAACTCCATAGGGGTTACGACTCATCTGCTGGTGATAGGTTGGGGTTTGAGAGATATCTGTGTTAGGCGTCAAGCAGGACACATACATTCTGGGTTTTATCATGCTTAGTTTTCTAAGAATCATTTGGTAATCTGATCTATACTAGTAGTCTGTAAATATCTGAATATCTCTGATAAGGTTAAGATTTCCAGTTTTGACATTGTCTAAAGAGGGTAATCCTCTGAGTGTCAATCTGATATTGATCTCGGTCTTTGGGGTTGATACTTAGGGGAATTATTCTCTCAACCAATGTCTAATGGGAACCAAGTTTTTGTTTTATCTATACTCGCTTCCATCGTTTGACTGTATCCTATCGATCGAATCTTCGAACTTTAGGTAGAAACTAATGGGTGTAAACATGTGTTTGAGACATGTTATGTTTGATGGTTGCAAGTGGATGCAAGTGGTTGCTAGTGGTTGCTCGTGGATGCATATACACACACTAGGCACTAGATCGGCTCAAAAACGCTCTCATACTGCATATGGATGTGTGTGCATTTTTCAATTTTAGTGGATGCAGAATGATTGACTCCTCACATGGATGTTGCATTTGGATGAATGGTTATGCACTCATATAGAAATGATGTGTATCAAATAGGATTTCTTGCATACATATTTGGACTCATGACACTAACATGATTCGCATTAAGGAGGTCAACTGGATCAGTAGATCGCCTGATTTTGCATTAGATAAGAAACATATACACACACTTTGCATATGTTCATACGGCATTAGAAACCTTTTAAGGACAATGGATGTCTGTGATTGAATGGTTGAGTAGATGGATGTTGGATGTTAGGATACATTCCTCTTAACTTGAAGATTTCGGGGACGAAATCCTTTAAGGAGGGGAGAATGTAACACCCCGTATTTTCTGAGAATATTAAAAAAAATGGTTAATTATGAAGAAGTTATTAAGCCTTGAAGTTTGTATGCATATGAGAGAAATATATATAGATATATATAAAAATTAAATAAATAAACATGCAAAAAAGGTTCAAAACAGCGAATTGGGAGGGGGAATAACCGAACCGGCCCATTTTTGAGGTCGACCTGAGCCCCGCTGGGTCGACTAGGGGTTAATCCAGGGTGTTTGGCTATCATCCCGTGGGCCGATTCGCTCAAATGCAGATTTTGCATTTGAATGGTTCTCATGATTCAGGGTTAATCTAATGGTCCTAAATAACTTCCTACACCTATATATACATCCCTAACCTAAACCTAAATCTCATATACAATTCTCTAGCCTCCATTGCTCTCTTCCTCTCTAAAAATAAATAAATCAATGGCGTCCCTACTCTGCTGAAACCTAAGCTAGGACTTGTGCTTCTTCTTCCTCCAATTCTGATTAGGATTAAAAGAGAACAGCTACAACACCTTTTTCTTTTAGAATCCAACCAAGGCAAGTGCAGTTATTTTCCAATATAAACTTTAATTATAATTGTGACATGATTGTAAATCTGAATTTGAGATTGCATATGTTCTATTCTGATCTATTTTATTCTGTATCTCTTCTTCTTTCTGTTCTATAGCCAGGCTACTACGAGCTTGCGCCAATCTCCTAAGAGATTAACATACGCTAAAATATTTGGGACAATAAAATGAATAATGCATGAAATGGGCATGACCGATATGTGACTGAGTTGAGGAAAGAACATAGGTTGAACTTGGAACTTAGGACATAAATCTAAGGCATATAATTGAACCTATGACTTGAGTTTGTGGCATAAAGAATATTGAACATACGACTTGATAAGTTGGTTAATCTGTGACTGATTTAAGAAAAAGGACATAGGTTGTAAACTAGATTTAGATCTATGCATATTCTGTGAATTGGAAGAAGAGGAACCATGGTATGTTAACATATGACTTGAGACAAGGAGAATATGGTTTAGGTATAAAGATTTACATTAAAGTAGGATATCTATCAAATGTGAATAATACCTAAGTAGGAGATTTTCGTCAATAGCTATATTTGGTGTAATTTATATGTGAATCTTTTGTACTAGGCAAGTTGAACTAAATTGGGACATGTAAATTATGACCATAATATGTGACATGCAAATTTAATGCAAACATGGGGTATATGATCATATTGTGAATCATCACTATTATTTATGCATGTGAACTTAGGCAAGATTTATAATTAGGCAAGATATGTTGTGAAACTTTAAGGAACGATTAAATCTGTTATATTTGCCTAATTTGCTAGTTCTGCTATATTTGCCAAATCTGCTAGTTCTGTTATATTGCTTAATCTACTAGTTCTTCCCTACTGCCTAGTCTGCTAGATCTGTTCATCTGCCAAATCTATCATCTGCTAATTCTGTTAAAAATGCCAACCTAAATCTGTTGAGATGCCTAATCTGTTATCTGCTAAATCTTCTAGTTGCTTAATCTGTTGAATCCGTTAAGTCGCCTAAACCTGTTATCTGCTATGTCTGTTAAGTTGATATATTCAGTCTGTTATTGACATAATCTGAATTAGCTATGAATAATTGACATGTATATTAGGCGTGGGTATAAATGGTAAATCATTAATTAATTGGCCGCAAAGATAAACATGGCTAACTCGAGGTTAGAATGAGTTTGCGGCGTAATTCTGCCCGGAACCGCCCGGCATATTCCAGTGGCCGCAAACAATAGGTTCTAATGTGAGAAGCTAGTCATAACGTGCTTGAAACCCGAGGATAGACTCAGTTTGCGACAGAAATCTGCCCGGAACCAACCGGCCTAACCAGTAGCCGCAAACTGTCAGTCTAATGTGAGAGGTCTGGGCATTAATATTTAATTAATGAAAATCTGAGATAAATATGATGTCTAAAACGTGTTGGGCGGATAGGATTAAACCCACTAGACTGATGAATTTAATAAATCTGTTCTGTCAATCTGTAGGCCCAATTACAAAGATAGACAAATCTGTAAGTCTGTTAATCTGTAACTGGTTAATCGGTAAGTCTGTTAAATCTATATATCTGATCCGTTAGTCTGAAAACTTGTCTGTGAACTGGTTGATCTGAATTCTGTATGTCTGAACTTGTAGACAAGTTAAACTGAAATCTGTTAGTCTGGGGACACAAGGTTAGGAGGGGAATTACTTGTGTCATCTGTTGTTTGGGACCCATATTAGTCTGTAACCCTTTCTGGTATCAAAACTTTGACCCAACAGTAGGTAGGGTCCGGGCACGCTTACTGAACTAATTATAAGCGGTTCATTCTGATAATGGCGAGGGGTGTTGATGGTGCGTTCCAACCGGGTCATGTGCGTGCATGGATCCCGGTCTGCCTCTGAGGATGTTAGACGCTGTGACATCTGTAAATAGGTCTGTGCCAATTGGTTGTCACTTTAGGGAGTGATACACCCTACTGTGGGGCCGACACAGGATATTTATGTATTAGGGAGCCGATCGCTTGGGGTAGGGTTTTAGGGTACACTTAGTTCTGTCTGTTTCTGTTGGTACCGTCTGTTTCTGTTGGGTGGTAACACCTGTCTGTTTCTGCGTGGTACCGTCTGTTCGGGTGGTAAAGGCCCATTTACTAGTGTACACCTAATTCTACATTCTGTTTCCGTAGGGATTAATCTGACTGTTTCTGTTCGGGTGGTAAAGGCCCATTATTAATATTCTGTTTCTGTCTGTTTCTGTTCGGGTGGTAAAGGCCCATTATCAGCATTCTGCTTCTGTCTGTTTCTGTTGGGGTGGTAAAGGCCCATTACTAGCATTCTCTTCTGTGGAAATTATTCTGTACCCGTTTCTGTTTCAGTTTAGACATTAGGGTGACACCTAATCCTGTTATACTAGTATTAGTGCAGAGAAGTGTAAAGCAATAGCTTATATCATTCTGTTCTTCTGTCATATCTGCTACATCTGTTACAGTTATCTCTCATCCAGATTTATTTTCATGTCATGTTATTATTATCTGTTCATAACTGAAAATCACTGGACTTGCCAGACTTTTGTCTGACCCTTGTTGTTTCGCCTCCTTTCTTCTGTTTTTCCCCTTTAGGTTTTGTAGAAGGGAATACTCTAGCTTGATCCAGATTTCTTCCGCTTGCAGTGCTTAAAGTATGGCTTGTCTTCTTCTGTAGGGATTATGATTTTAAACTATGCATTCTAAAGGCTTTTGTACAAGACTGATATTTTGTACTTGAATTCTGATATTGTGATTTGAAAGGATGTAACCAAGCTTCTGTTGAAATAAAGTTATAAAATTTTCAAGTACTGTTTTATCTGTCTTGTAAGTTTCTGTTCTGTTTACTAAAATGCTCCACCAAAGTTAAGGCATTCCCTTGTGAGTGACCTTAACGGAGGTGGGGTGTTACAATAAAGTAGGCAAAAGAGTTACCCTTCTGAGTTGTAACACATGCACTGTTTTAGTTTTAATCTGCATTTATTGTACTTTGTTTTGAACCTCGCTCTGATACCATGTTGTAACACTCCACCCTTGTACCTACCCTAATAAAGAGCATTACTGAGTAATACTATCTATTAAAGCAACAAACAAGGCTAGTTAGGAGCGACCATCCACATTCTTGTATTAGATGAGTATTGGATATGTCAATTGATTTGAGTGTATAAATGTTTATTTTCTTACCTCGAGTGGATCGACGTACTCAATTCATCTAATATAAAATTACGATGGTTAAGGATCGTATTCAGAACAAGTCATACTTATCACAGATAACAGATCATAGAACAGAATACATATAGGTACAATATATGATTACAATAGATACATGTGCTACAAATTTGAATGGTTTCATATGAACCATATACAAACACATCAAGTATCAAATGAATAAATACACAAACGATATGAATACAAAACCACAAAACTAACATGATAGCTCCATGAAAGATAGTCCAAGTTGGATCGACTAACCATGAATCTGCACTAAAATCTAACCTGAAACAACTTGGTTTGACCCAAGTATAAATACATGAGTCAGCCTTGCTTAACGCATCAGTATAATAAGATGATAAGTGGAGAACACTGTCATTAAGGAGACAATTCCTTTTCGTAAGGAAAGGAATCTCATAATCCCAAACAAAACAAAATAAAAAGATTCTGTTCTATTAGCAAGCAATATAATAACTAAGAACAACGGATTTCATAAAAGAATAAATTCAAGAGTTTATAATCAGATTACTTGTAAATACCACGAACACCTACTCGGATCTTTCCATTGACACAGATTACCCAATCTCTAAATTGGAGTAATTAAAGTTTAGAGCCGTGAGACAAAGGATCAACATAAGAAAATTTACCACAATAAATAAGTATCAACATATCCAAACACACGTATCATCTTTTAAATAACAAAAGGCATCAAAACACATACACCAAATTTTCATCAAAATGCTCTAAATACTAGATAGTAAACTCATCAGAGTTTACTTCCATAAAAGTGATCACAAATCTTAAATTCTCAAATTAGGCATAAGGTTGTAATGGAAATTCACCATAATATAACACCAAAGATGAATCCAAAACGTCATAAACAACCAAATCACTCAAATCACAAAATGGATCCGAACATCAAAATTTTTTGCACACGCATCATTAATGAGCTTTCTTGGAGCTTATGCCATGTATTTTAGACGTATTTAGGCATCGATCATTATGACCCCCCAAGTTGAGTGTATCTTGACCCATCTTCCCTAATCAAGAGAATACACATCTAAGACTCGCTCCGAGTCTAGCTTACCCCCAAAGCGAGTATTGGCATACATAAACAATAAAGAACATGTCAAAGAATCCTAAATAATTTCCTAAATAATGTAAACATTACGTCTTATATTGTACATTTTCACTATTCGATTTACTACAAGCTAGCCCACTTCACACCAAGAAAAATATAAAATATTTTCGATCGACGAGTATGGAATTAACAGATATCATATACCTTTGCGTCCTATACCATGGGGTTTACGATATCATTTAATCACAATCATGCTTTTTCGAAGGGTGCAAAAAACATGTCATTTTATATAACAGAATACTTAGTTTGCATAAACGTAAATGATTTTGAAAACATTTAGAATTTAATACTTTAAAAACTATTTTTATTAGGAAAAAATATGTTTATTTTTAGCTTTGAGATAATTTTAATTATAAAACAAAGTTATAAGGAAAATATTTCAAAGCATGCTTATATATATATTTAAAAACCTTCATAAAAACCCATTTACAAAACACGTGTACTTTGTCGATGAAATCACCAAAACACATGAAAATAGGTTACGAATATTCCTTATGGAAACTATTAAAAACTTCACCGATCCAAGATATCATGAATGATTGGATTGGCTTATACATCACCATGATTAAGCCTTAAATAATACACAAAATTTTGACTCAAGAATGGCTCAAAACAATTTAAGATAGCAAGAACAACTGAACATAGAGTGACACAATATGCAACTATAGCATGTGTGCTAAAAACAATGCTTGTGCCAACACAGAGACTACCTATGTCGACACAGACCTTCCTTGTGTCAACAAAGGACGATGCGATGCTACAAGCATCTTCGCTTATGACGATCTCATTTCTGGCCATGTTTTGGCTTTCTACAATTGGAATATCTCAACAAAAATTTCCAAAATTCGAGCCTCATACACAAAGAACAATCCAAAAATAGAAATTCTCATTTTCGGCTTAAACATAAGAGAACCAAGCTTTCAAACTAGGACTCAAGACAGATTTACAACAAAAGGTTTCTCAAAACACAAACTCAGTTACTTTAAACTAAATCTTCCCAAATATCATATCAAATCAAAATATAACAACATATATATAGGCTTAAGCTAGTTAGCGTGAGTCAGATAATTCACCTTGGTTGGTTTTAGATGATTTTAGCTTGGTTTGTCATTAAGGAAGAATCTTTCAGCATCCTTAACTTACAGGTGTGGAGAAAAATGGCATGCAACAAAAACTTCTGCTGTAACTCCCCTTAGGATCATTGATTGGAGTTTAGCTTCTTATAGGATAAGAATTAACTAATTCTCTTAGGATTTAGTCTGGGTTTTGGGGGCTTAGATCAGAAGAAGAGCCATGTTTTCTTATATAAGTGATGAGCAGAAAAGAAGAAGGAGAAGCATTTGAGAATAATACATACCTTTTCTAGTCTCCTAATTTCTTATTTTCATTTATTTCCCAGTGGATAATTTTGCCCTAATCTCACTTAACAAGCCCGATTGTAATTATCTTAAGAAAGTAAGATTTGTAATTATAATTTAATGCTAGTTTTATTCCCTTTCTAACACGAATTTTTCACATGAAAAATGTACAATTCAACACTTTTAACTAACAATACTTACACAACACGTTTAATACTACTATAAACCATTAACCAATATTTTAATTAATTAAAACCATGATTATAAATTACAAACACAACTTAGTATTCAAATTTTCAATTACTTAAACTTGCATTCTACAATAAGACTTACACAAACGATACTTTTTAGCAAAATAAGTATACACCTATACTAAAATCATTTCAATACATGAATATTGATTTTTTTAATTAATATTCTACTTTTTATATTTTTATTTACAAGTCACTTAAGTTTAAAGCTACACTTTTTGCAATAAAATCTACTACTTGCAATAATTTAGAAAACTTCCACAATTCAAATATTTTAACACATAAACACAAATAATAAAGTTTCCGAACATAGTTTAAATTCAACTTTCTTTTATTCTACAATTTCTACCACTTACATTTCATACAAAATATTTCAAATTATTAATTATATCATTAAAACAAATTAACATCACATATTGAAAATTTATTTTACACTTAATTATTGATTGCTAATCAATATTTTTTATTTTCAATATTCACCAAAATATTATTTAGTAGTACGCTCACAGAGTTATTTTTTTTTGAATATGTTGGGGAGGGAAGCCGACTGGAGTCGTAAAATACTCCCTAGTTCACCGAG
Organism: Allium sativum; assembly: GCA_030737875.1. Lineage (NCBI taxonomy): Eukaryota > Viridiplantae > Streptophyta > Magnoliopsida > Asparagales > Amaryllidaceae > Allium > Allium sativum. The sequence goes on from CM060919.1 coordinate 253,083,567, forward strand.
TAATTACATTTGGAAAAATGATTCATTAAACATGTATTACAATTTTTTTTATTTTATTTAGTTTTATCTTTAAATTCATTTACCATCAAAATATATCTCACAAACGTGAATTGGAATAAATTTCTTATTATACCAAATGTATTTAATTTATTCTAATGCACACAATTGCTTATAAATCACAAATTCTTTATTTTCACAGCTTAAATTATTATACGAGTTAGACTCATGAACTCGTAGTACATACTTTATGGTTTAAAAATCATAAAACACGTTATTATATGTTAACTCCAGGTACTCAAAAACCAGGTTTGCTACAACTTTCCTACATGTTACTATGAGTAGTGAATTCAACAACGAAGTATGCCAATGCTTGCCCTTAAATATCTTTGCATGAGACAAGTATGATGTTGAATTGACTCGGTTCGATGTTCTATTTCAAGAGTCTCCCAAATGCCTTAGGTTGCCAAAGGACTTATCGTAAAGGCTAGTCAGTATAGACTTTGATTAGATGAGACTTGAAATAAGCGTGGAGCTACCAAGAAGAGATCAACGCGAAGTATGCGAGCCCAGTGTTGACACCATAGAATGGTACAATATCCAAGAAAATAAAATGTAGAGAATAAATGAATATAAATAAGTAAAAATGAAGAAAAAAGCAATCACATATAGTTTTATAGTGGTTGGGCGTTATGAGCCTACGTTTACTTTATAATCTCTTATTTCTGGAATGACCTATTACCATTGAAATTTCTACAACAATGATATAATAAGAGATTGGCTCAAAAAAGTCCCATCTTCAGAGTCCATAAGTTCTATTTATATATGTTACCATGCTCAAATCGGCCAGAACGCATGTTAGCTATTCTTGGTCCGTAAAAGAATGCGGAGAAGCGTTCTTTCCATAGGATTCATCCATTAATATGACAGGTGGCAATTGATCCGATCTTCATGAATAGGAGGAAGTGATCAAACAGGAATAGGAGAATATATGACGCATAAACAGGCTTGGCTCTTGCTAATCAACTCAAAAGTGACATGATCCTATAGTTCTAATTTAGACCGCTTTGTATAAGGAAAGCCGGAGTTGATCTGATTATTCATCGATCCAAAAGAAGATGGCCCAACCGACAAAGATCCTCGGTATCAGAAATCTGGGTTGGGTAGTACTTCAGTTGAGATTAATACATTTTTGACGGACTTGCCAAAAGGCTAGTCAACGCTTTCCCCCCCAAAGTATGTCGTGTTAAGAATGAGGTATGCTTTGAAGTTATGGTTGCTGAATTATTTTATCTTGTCATCAAAGGATTGGGGAACTGCTGCAGTCGAGGCACTAGAAATTGGGTCAAGTCGGTTTGGAGAGTTTTCCACGAATCTCAAAAATTGTAAGTTAACAATTTCGCAATTGATCGCCCATGACCAATGTTAGTCCCTGAACTGATAATATTTTGTGGTTGCACACTGGTTTATCCCAGATTGACGAGGTGTTTAGTTGACAAGCCAGTCTAATAGTTATAGTCAATAGACATGTCAAAACGAACATGAAAAGTCGCCTTATTTCACTATAAAAGACTATCCCACCCTCATTATTTTACTTTTACTTTTCACTACAGTCGAACCCGTAATTTTCCAAAAGATTAAAATAGTTTCTTTTCTTTCGAAGAATAAGATCTTCTACTCCAATCACTCCACATGTCGGATTTAATTCTTTTCTTCATGTTTTTAAAGCATATTCTTTCATGATTGAGCATATAGATTCTCCCCCTTTTTCTTTTCTTTTATCTATATCTAATGTTACTCTTGACTTGAATCGTCAACATTGAGTTCGTCGGAATAGCTGCTAGACGACGAGGCAGTGGTTATCAGAGGCCCTCCTAGTAGAGAGGCGATAGCCGGTAAGGGAAGTGGAATGGTTTTTGGGAAGAGACGAGGAGATGAAATGGATTATATTTTTTCAAAATATTTTGAATTTCGAGGCGCCATTATTTCTGAGGACATATGGCAAAGAAAGAAAACGCGATGAGACTGGTGTGAATAGATAATGGTGTAGGTCCTTGATGTTGACAGGTAAAAAATAGCAAAAATAACATCAAACCCGATGCTTGTTGACTTAGTATTGCAGGATGGATGATCCAACCGTCCAACTAAAAGAGATCACACTACTGGTTGTAGGTTTGATCAAGTCTTGGATCGACAGTCCTTCTGGTTGATCCTTATAGTCTTGAGTCGATAGGTCTAAGAATGATCAGCCCAATGCTCAGGGTTACACATAAGTCTTTATGGAATAATTGACTTATTTTTCTCATCTTAGTTAGAAGGAAATTGAGCATGCTCTTTGTCATTGCTTTTAATTTATGTTTTCATTCCACCATACATACATGCATTGATACATACACTGAGGGGTTATGATCGTATCAATGTAGCCGATAGTCCTTTATGAATAACATAGCTAACAATGGTTGGACAATAAGAGACTCGTGGCTCCAGAGTAGGCAGGGGCAAGGATCTATCCATTCGTATGGACTCAGAGAGTGACTCCTCCTGCGAGTCTAAAACCGAATCTGATCCTAATCTTAACACTTAAATTCAAACCCGATCGATAAACCCACCTCCTTCTATGGAAATAGGAGAGGAAAATGGGGTGGCAGCTGCGATCGATGCATCCAACATTCTTCCTGGTGCTATATTTCTGAGAAATCCTTTGGGCACTTAGCCTTGCATGATGTGTGTGAAACAGCTGAAAAGGTTGAGTGTAAAACACAAGATTCCGTGGGCCAATATCCATATCTTCGAAAGAGACGATCGTCCCCATAATTCGCCAAGTGGCTTTATGGCGCTAACTCGTCTGATGTGCACTGCCAAATTTGTCCCCCTGTTTCCTCCATTTATAACCGATTTTCTAAGGTGAATGAATTTGGCATCGATGCAACATCACCCGAGTGCATATACCAATCTGTTATAACTATACGTCTTATACATGAAATATTTACACCAACCTCCAACACTTGATAACATACTCTTTTTCTTCAACTTTAGACAACGAAAGAAATACACTTCTTCTTTTCATTTCTTTGAGGTTATTCGTGGATGAGAAATTATTGAGGATATCCCCAGCAAACTGAGGGATATCCAGCATAATTGGTTTTATGTTACACAACAACCGAAATGCCCTCGTTACTGACCTCGAAGTAGTAAGTCTTTCATCTTAATTGGTTCGACCATAAGGAGGCTTCTCACGTGAATTATTTCTATGTAGGTGATGAACCCGAAAGGCCCACAGGAGAGTGTTTCAGAAGCGTCTAGATAGCTTGCCTCTCTTAGTTCAAAAAGCCGAAGCATCAAGAGGTGTCTGAATGACGCACACTTACATTTGTACTATCTCCTGAATAAGGGAAGAACGTTAGGATCCCCAGATGTTCGAGCTTCTCCCTCGCATGTTGTTCAAACCAATGTGCGTCTACCTTAAAAAACATCGACCATTGCTAGGAACATGTCCCCGATCGGGGGTCATTTGTCCGACCCTCGATCGGGGAGAAACCGACCGCTCATCCCCGGGTGAAGAGGAAGATACCTGCCTAGAAGAGACTTATCTAGAGGTCGATTGATTAAGAATGCGAAAGGGATTGATTGCAAGTGCTTCGTAGAAGACCCCCGAGGAGACAATTGAGGAGGAGCCTTATGATTGTCGATCGAAAGATTCTGGTGTTAGAGAGGATCCCTCTTTCACTCAGGATCCACAGGAGGAAGAAGTGGACTCTCCCTATCATGACTTACAAAATTTGGAAATCCTTGAAAAACTCTTTTCTTCTCAAAACTTGGATTCAACTTCTTCCTTCCCCAAGTCCGGAGAAGATATTGTGTCTGTCGAACCAAAAGATGTAGTGGAGACGAGCCACGTCCTAGGCTCGGGTCTGTCTTGGGGAATTACTTAGGACATACACAACACAAGCACTAAAGGTCACAACACCATCTTCTCTTGTGTATATTGAATATTGATCAAAGTTTGTTCGTTGTGATGCAAGCATTATGAAGAGCGAGTATTACCACGATAACTTCGTCTTCCTCTTGAAAAAATATGGACCTGTTGGATTGGCCCAACAACAAGGTAAGCGGAGTAAATAAGTTGATGATATGTAGGCTCGTGGACATGGAGACAACGATCATGAGAGAAAAGAAAGAGAGAGAGAGAGAGGGAGAAAGGAGGGAGAGAAAAGAACGAGAGAGACAAGAGATAGAAGACCGGGAAAAGTGTAAGAGGGACAACGAACAGAAGGGGACAAAGATAAGGTGCATGAAACTTTCAAGCGCCAATCTTCATCTCGTTCCCGGGACAAAACTCCAAGGGGTGAGGGCAAGACAGCCAGTGAACATTCTCAAATTGCTCTCCCCCATTCCTAACCTTTAACTGCCCCTCTTCCCAAGATACAGTCGACTGGCATTCGTGGTCATTAACCTTACCCCTCCCTCTAGGCGTCCTGGGAAAAGCCCCCAAATATCTTTCTCTTCGGCCCAAGAGAGTACACATGTCTAATGAATCAAAGAAATGGAGGAGATTTTCCCTCGCCTTCACTTTACAAGAATCAAGTTTCCCCCTGATCTTCAACCGTTTCCACCAAGTGCTCATGACCAGGTCAGGTCCGATGTTGACTTTGCTTTATCTCAATACGAGGCCTTGTACACATATGCAAGGCACGTGTGTGAAGTTGATAAAGGAATGGAGATAGAAAATGAGCGTATGTGGGTGGAGCGAGATTTTGACAAGAAATCTCTCATGATAGTGAAAAAAGAAATGGAGGAATGTAAGGCTCAGGTACCTGTTTTTAAAGATAAGTATGGAAAAACTATGAAAGATTTAGAGACCTGAGTAAAGTCAATGGATTAGGATTGGACATCTCTCAGAACTAAAAATGCGGTCTTGAAGAATGATGAGGAGTGTTTGGATCGGGAGGTATAGAGTCTCAAAGCCCAACTCGCTTCTTCATAGGTGGCCAGAAAATAGTCTGAGGATAATGCCATATGATTGAGAAAGCTAGCAACTCTCAACTCCAACATGAGGTTGAAATTCAAACAATCAAGGCCGAACATGTAGCGAAGATGGAAGAGATATGTGATAGGTTCGGTGATAATGTATTACTGTTCTTTGCTCGAGTACTCCGCCATAGATATTTATCCTGGATGGACAACTACCAGCGTATATTAGCTGATGCTTGGGAAGTATTTATGAGGGACTAGGTTGAGGCTACGAAGGGACAGACGGTGAATAAAGAAGCTTCAATATCCCATTTTTTGCATGGTGGTGAACCAGAGGCGCTGGGTGAAGGGAAGAGAATGTTAAGTGAATCAAAAGACGTCGAACGACACAAGGAAAAAGGAAAGTCGATCCGCGAAGGTGACTGGTGTAAGTAAGGAGAAAACATCTCCTCCCCACCCCTACCGAAAACATTGTTGTAGGCTCGTCCTCCGATCCTACTCCCCCAAATCAGTCCTCATGGGTAGTGCAAGAGTATAGTCCAGACGAACCCCCTCTTCCTTTGTTCCAAAAGAGTCCAGTTGTTCTTGTTTCCGAAGCAAAGAATTCTGAAAGGCTGAAAGAATCCACCACTGAGGGAAACTTACCGCTTCCTTCTCAATTAGAGCGAGTATTCGTTCCTTCAAGTCTAACTTTTACACTTTCTGTTATAGGTACACTAGTAGTGAAAATAGTTACTAGGTCAGAGACCAAAGCACTGGAGAAGGATCCCGCTGCTGTTCCAAGTAAAGATGAAGAAATGGTCGATGTTCTAAAGGAAGCAGAAACCATCAACGCTCAATCAGATGATGATGTGGTGTTCACATAGGAGATCAGGAGGGTCGTTTCACTAACTATTTCTGAGATGAAATCCAGAAATAGAGCAAAGTTTCTTCTCTTAAAGCTGAATTGTCTACGATCCCCTCGATATCCCACCCCTTTAGGCCATTCCTCCAACCATGCTTGTGCTTGCTAAAGGAACTCTATCCTCAAATCCTGCCGATTGAGATAAGAGGAAACATGGTCCAGCAATGTCAGGTCATTCTGTTCCTTTCGGCAGTAAGACTAAGAAGCAAAAGCGCCATTTAACTACCAAGGAAACCTTAGAGATAATCAAGGAAAAAGAAACAGAGGACATCAAGAAGTCCAGTGGTAAGTGACCTCTAGCTTAGAAACCTTTTGTTGCACGTTGTCAAAGGCCCATTGAAGTTGTTTGTGAGTGTCGCCCTCATGTTTTTGCCTTTGTTTAGTCCTGTATTTTCTAAACAAAATTTCTATTGATGTAAACAAAGTTATTTGCCTTTAAGTATTTGCATTATTAATAATATGTTGAAGGGTTAAAATGTAACTAAGACGTAGGGGAACAACATTAGTTCCCCCAGCCTATTCCAAACTCTGAGGATTTCTCGAGTGAAACCCATAGTTGAAACAGGCAGTCATGCTTTATTACAACCCATGTTTAATAATAATAATAATAATCTATGTGTTTTGACATGTTAATGAAAGTCCTTTTATACTCTCCCCTTACTCGTCCGGGGATAGAGTTTCAGGAATCGAGGTGGTCTTTACTATGGGTGCACCTTTCACTTTCTTCCATAATTTTATACTCCTTCTCAAGTCATGAGAGTCAGAGTTATCTAAACAGGCAGTCACGCTGTTCGTGTCGGCATCATCTTTACTTTTGGTCTGCAAAAGTGTAATCTGAAGGCTTGAGTGTTGATATTAAACTCGAAGTTTGTCATCCCATCTTTCTATCCCGAGCGAGATCAACTCATTGAGACATGGACCAATAAGCAGGGTTGGGGAGTAGGCTTTTTCCCTTAGTCCTAAAGTCTGACCTATGTCTGTCGAGTCACAACATATGGTCACAGTCATTAAAGTAGTAAGACAAAGCTGGAAAGGAGCTTTTATTCATAGACAACAATGGGTGGCAAAACACATCTTATTACAATACGTAAAATAAAAGTCCTAAGAAAGGTAACGCCGTAAATGATCAGCATTCCATGCTTTTTGAAAGAGTTCACCGTCAACAGTCGCTAGCCTGAAGGTTCCATTATCAACCTTATATTAGATGACGTAAGGCCCTTCCCACTTGGGGCCCATATGAACAGGAGTCGGGAAGACCCATTTTAAAACAAGGTCGCAAACATCGATGGTCTTAGGTCGGACCTTCTTTTTGTAGTATCGGGCAACCCGACGCCGATGAGCCTTAGTGCGAAGGTTAGCTTCTTTTCTTTTTTCATCAGTCTTGTCTAATGATTCCAAGAGAAGGTCTGTTTTCGATAGTGGGTCATAATATGTTGTCTATGGGAAGGAACTTCAAGCTCTATAGGAATGACTACTTCAGAGCCGTAAGACAAAGTGAAAGGAGTATGACCTGTGGTGGTTTTATGGGTGGTTCGATATGCTCAAAGTGCTAAAGGCAACTCATCGACCCATTTGGCTTTGGCTCATTGCAGGCGTTTCTCCATGATATACTTGATAATGGCTTCAACCTGTACATTAGATTGCAGGTGCGCAATGCCGTGTACTTCTTCTTGATATGATACCGTTCACAGAAATATCGGAATTTCGAGTTATCAAATTGAGTCCCGTTTTCAATGATGATAGTCTGAGGCAGTCCAAATTGGCATATGATATTCTTGAAAACTAAATTGATGACTCATTTTGTGGTGATCGTGGTCAACTCTTCGGCTTCCGCCGACTTTGTGAAGTAGTCTATGGCCACGATCACATACTTTGCACCCCTTTTCGAGATTGGTAGGCTTCCAATAATATATATTCCCCAAACAGCAAATGGCCAAGGGTTGACCATTTGGGTGAGTTCCGTTGCTGGAGCCTGTGGGATCCGAGCAAATCTTTGGCATCTGTCACATCGCCTAGAGTATTTGGCTGCATCTTTGCTAATGGTTGGCCAGTAGTATTCGTATAGTAGCACTTTTTTAACCATGGTTTGTCCACCTATATGAGCACCACACTCCCCCGTGTGTACTTTTCTCAATATTCTCTTGACAACGTAATTGGCCACACATCGAAGCATTGGAAACGATAAACTCTCCTGTAAAGCTAGTCTTGCTTGATTGTAAACCTAGAGGCTTGTCGTACAAGGACTCGTCTCTCATTCCTTCTCTCTGGGTGAATCTCATGTAGGAGAAAATTCCTGATGACGGTCATCCAGGATTCCTCTTCGGGTCCAGTTTCCGATTGATAGACCTCCATCTAGTCTATGCTCGAGGTATTCAAAGTCTCTATTGGGACTAATTCTGCCTCGCTAAGGTTATCAAAGCTAGCTAGTTTTGCCAATCTGTCTGCCTTTTGGTTTTCTTCCCTGAGAATGTGGGAGATGTTATATTGATCAAAGTCATTCAATAGCTCTTCAACCTGCTTGAGATAGGCGACAATTCGATACCCTAGTTTGATACTCTCTTAGAACTTGAAATATAGTAAGTTGTGAATCCCAGAAAATATTTAGCGCTGCTACTCTTAAGTCACTCGCGAGTTTAAGCCCGAAAATAAAGGCTTCGTACTCGAAGTCATTGTTGGTTGCAGAGAAATTCAGTCTCAGGGAATAATAGACCGACCACCCTTCAGGAGTTAACAGTACTATACTTGCACTGGAACGCCAATCGTTACGAGCCCCGTCTGTGTATAACTTCCAAGTGTCCGATCTCAATTTGATGTCTGGGGGCTTGGGACCATCTTCTAGACTGTCGTCCTCTAGATATTAAATTCGGCTATAAAATCAGTTGATGTTTTCCCCCAGATGGATTTCTATGGAACAAAAGTGAGGTCTAATTGACTTAGTTCGATATTCCACTTAAGTAGCCTCCTGCTTGCCTCAGGCATTGTAGAACTTGTCGTAGCGGTTGGTCGGTGAAACATCTTGATGGGGTGAGTCTGGAAGTAGTGACGGAGCTTATGTGACGTAATCAGCAGAATATAGGCGAGCTTCTCAATCTTTGGATAGTTGCATTTAGCCCCCGTTAGTTTCTTGCTTACATAATAATACGGACGTTGTACTTGATCCTCTTCGCTAACTAGGACTAAGCTAATTGCGTGCATAGATATTGCCAAATATACAAATAGATCCTCATGGTCGATCGGTTTGGATAAGATAGGAGGTTCTTCCAGATGTTCAAGTAAACTTTAGAAGGCTTTGACACAGTCAGGCGTCCAAGCGAAGTTTCGTTTCCCTCTCTTGATCAATTCAAAGAAAAGGAGGCACTTGTCTGTTGCTTCGGATATAAGTCGACCCATGGACATGACCTTTCCTGCCAAACTCTGAACGTCCTTGATCCTTCTAGGTTCTTGGAGTCCCTTGATTGCTAAGATCTGATCGAAATTGATTTTGATCCCTTGGGAGCTGATTATGAAACCCAAGAACTTTCATGATGCAACTACAAAAGAGAACATTAAGTGATTGAGCTTCATCCCATATCTTCAGGGAATGTTGAACATTTCTGACAAATCCTTGATGTGATTGGACGATTGCCTCGGCTTTACCAACATATTATCCACATAAACCTCCATCATTATTCCTATCTGATCATGGAACATTCGATTGACCAAACGTTGATAAGTCGCCCTAGCGTTTTTCAGTCTGAATGGGATGACCACATAACAGTATAGTCCGAGATCTGTTATAACGCTGGTATGTTCTTGGTCTGGGACATGCATTGCAATCTAGTTATATCCCGAGTATGCATCCATAAATGAAAGGAGTTCATACCCCATTGTATAATCGACCACACTACAACAAAACCGACTTTTAATAGCCTTAATATTTAGTGTTTCTGAATTTCATCATTGGGACGCTATGCAAAGCTAGGGTCTCAAACGCTATTTAAGCTAGTATATCCGTTGTTCAACTCTATTGAAGGTGGGGCGGGAAACAAAATCTATGCGAGAATGAAAAAGCGTGTTTCCATTATCACTTTCTCCTTCAGAAGAAATCTTTCCTTTAGCTTTATCACGTCTAGCAAACGCTAACTACCGACATCAGCTGATCGACGCTGTAACCCTAACCACTGCAACTAGCCGAACGACGTTGGGATCTCCCCATATATCTCTTGGAGAAAGTCGATCCCAATCTCTAAACCTAGAAAAATATCTTTGATTTGAACATTCTGTGAGAGGTATTATTATATATTTTTCAAGTAATCTTAATTATCATTACAATGTGAACAACTCATCTACTTCCAATTTCTCGTAATGGCTAAGTTTGATTGTAGATTCAATTTAGAACACGCATAGTGCATGTCTGTTTTTTTTTTTGGTTTTTTAATGTAGATCCGATTTGAACTTTTATAGATTCCATTTGAACCTCATAATCTCATAATGCAAAAAAGTTACTTCAATATATCTGATTTGAACCGTTTTTCAAATAATTTGGGGCTTACGACTTCAATTCAGAAAACATGTAGTACATAATGTTCTATGGTTAGTATTTTCTTGTTTTTTCATGTCGTTTACGTTTTCAATAGTAGAAGTATGTTTGAATCGCTCTACATTTTTATCCCGTCTACATTTGGTGTTAGTATCACTTAATTTAATGCCCTTATACCCAATTCCAATAATTTATCTGATATAGTAATAATAAAAATTGATGAATTTTCCTTAAACACTTATTTTTATGAAATTTAACAACATTCCACCGAAATTTGTAGAAAATAATACAATGGATAAAGTGTCAATATTAACATTATTAGACACATACTCAAGTAGCAAAAGGAATTTAGTCCTTTTTGCAAAAGCTCTCAAATTATAACTAGGGAAATCCTCCATTTTAATTAAAGCTTCATAGATATAGATCCACTATTATGAAATTTTCTTAAACTTATTATGAAAAACAGTCCCAACCTATCATACAGATCCACTGTGATAAGAAATTTTCTTTAGCGCAAAAGAAAAGAAATTTTCTTTCAATTGGAACTTCTTAGATATAGATCCATTACTAACTCATTAATTTCATACTTGAAGGAAATTTCTTGAAAATAGAACAGAAAAAAATAGAGCTGCTGCCACCACCGGCAATGATGGGCTAATGCTTGTTTTAAAAAATAGTTTTTACAGATTATGTATTTATACTTTTGCAACCACATGATAGGTATATAATTGAAGTTAGCATCTGAAATTATCCTATTCAGGGTGGATTGATGCACCAAGATTGGTTAACATCAAAACTAATTCGAGGTTTAAAATTTGGTCTTAAATTCATAAGAAAATGTGAACAAGTTATTAATATTGATTATTTGTTATATATACTTAAGTTAGTATTTTCTACTTTACCTTAAGTTATGAATACGACAAATCTTCCCTGTATCATTGAAACAAAGCAGTCATCTAGTTGAATGTTAATCCAATAATAAGTAACCTGGATTTCCTATTTTTATTTGTTAGTTGAGAGTAGAGTTTGAGACTAAATTTTTTATTAGGTTGTTATCAAATTAAAAAATAAGCAATACTAATTAGTTACAAGGAAATGAAAGTCCACATGGATGTCTTTGTAGGCTTCTGTCGCATTTTATAACTTGCATTGTTTGACATACTAATAATAGTACCATATTGCATGTTTGTATTAAATTATCCGGAATATAATTAGAGTTAACATAAATATTAACATTTTGAATTAAATAATAACAAATTTATACAAAATTTTAAATATATATGATATATCTTTTAATTAATAGCATGTCTGTTTGCAATGTAAAATATAAAACGCATGTGTAACTATTACATTACTTATCCTGTTATTATAAAACATTTTCTACCCACTCATTTGTTTAACTAAAAAGTTAACTTAGTTATTATTCAAACATCATATATAGTCATTGAGGTGAGTACAAGGCTACTTCTCATTCTTGTGTGTATAGTATACATTGCAGTGGTGTGTTGTGTATTCTACAAATGAGAGTAGGTTCATAACTAAATTTACATAAAGATGAAGAAGAAGAAAAACCATGATATTATAAATAATTGTGTATGCAACATGTAACGTCCCGTATTTATATCGATATAATAATTAATTAATTTAATTATTTAAATAGTGATTTAGAGATTTAAACGGTTATTTAGTTAAATAATATTGAATATTCAATTAATATAAATAATAGAATAATATATTTAATTCTGAAATAGTGGAATTCACAATATTTATTAATTGGATCGTTTAAAATATTTAATTCGGTTTAGAATTGAATTATATTAATGAATATATTTCATAAATGACAGTTGAATGTATAATATATATTATAATTATAATCGAGCTCGAAATGGCGCGCCAGTTCGTAATTTGGCGATTCGAACTTTAAACGAATATATATAATCCTTTTTAAGCCGGATTTCTGTGAAATAAGAAATGTTCGGAGTTGATGAAGTATATTTTTCTAATGAAAGAGAAAAATCGAGATTCATCATGTAGATTGTGAGTTGTGTCCAAATCAAATTTTCGAAAAGTCGCTATGGAATTCCTTTATAATTTATAATGATTTATTTATATTATAAATGGATTTTCAATATAAATTAAATATTTATTTTATCTGGATTTGAAATGTCGAGTTACCAAAATCAAATTGGAATATTTTAGAGCTGTATTATATTCTATGTAAATATATATGATAATATTAATTTATTAATATTAAATTTAATTATTTGTAAATATATTATTATTTAAATGGATTTATTTAGAGCTTTATAACTAACCATTTTTGCAAACGACCTCTGTTTTCGACGAAACTAATTTTGTTGGATCCGGAATATTAAGTTATTGTTAAATTTTAATTTTTGTGATTTTTGGAGTCAGTATGTGGCCATATGGATTTTTAATTTGAAAAGTAGTCGATAATTTGACTTCAAAAATACGCTGTGTGAGCAAACGGACTCGGAATTCAACGAAACAAGTTTCGTTGATTCTGTAATGTCGAATTGTAGCTGCATGTCCATTTTTATCGAATTTGGATATTTTATGTGATCACATGGATTTTAAAGGACAAATACAAACTGCGGTTGATTAAAAATAAATATAATAATCGAATATTAAAATATAAAACTTTCCAATAAATACCCATTTACATTCTTTAACCCTAAAATTTCTCATTTCCACGGTCAACAAAGTATGTCGCCTCCAGGAAAAACCAAAACGTGAAAATAAACATCTTTTAAAATCCAAAACAAATCATGGAAATTTATATAAATCATTAGACATATGTATTTGAGATCCCACAGTATTTCTCTTCAGTTTGGTATCATTTCTGAGTGGTGCGATTCTTGTTGTTGCTCCAAACTATTCTCAACGTGAGCATCCTAGAAATAGGGTTCGAATTCATGTAGGATTGGAACATCGTTAGTTGTTTTTATTGTTAATTTTGGGATTGTAAAGGAGTTTAGCACTTGGGGGCGGTATTTGGTAAAATTCTGTGAGTAAAAGTGTCGTGCTTCCTCCTGTACATGCGTGTAAAATCCTGTAGAACAAGATCAGGTTGGAGATCTCGAGCTGGGTGTTTTTGGCATATGATAGATGAGATTTTGGTGTGGAGTTTGGAGGTGGTTTCGGTTTAAGATTTCGCAATGGGAATTGATCGGGAGGAGGATGAAAAGTAGCGGCAATGGCATGGGATACTGAGGGGTGCGTTTGGTGTTTGGGAAGAGGGAAGATGACTATAAATCGTGGGTACTGGAAAAGAGAATGGGCCGGATTTTAAACATTTTGAGGCCCAAGTCAATTTAATTTAAGTTAATGAAGGTGAGAAAGTGGTTTAAGTTTGGTGGTTTGGGTTTATACAGGGAATAGAAGTCGACAGTCTTTGGATGGAGAAGATGGCATTAAATGTATGGTGATTACGAAGTTAAAATGGTAAATTAGTTATTAAGGCTTTAGTAGATTAAATTTTTAGATTTATGGTGGAGCACAGTAAAGAAGGAATGGAGCAAAGGATACAACAGGTGTATCTACTGAGGAGTTGTCTCTCTATGTTCGAACAGTGATCGAGGAAGACGAATTTGGGGGGAAGGAAGAGTGTTCATGCGGGTAGCGGATAGGCTAGTGGAGTTGGGCCAGGTTTCTAATCGGTAAAGCCCAAATGAGAATATATTTAAGTTTTATTTAATTTAAATAATGCATAAAACTTATAATTTTTGTGTCTTGCACATACTGCATCAGAATTTCGAACGGTCAGATCTGTTGGGATCGGATGAATGAGAGCTACAAAATGGAATCAGTTTGGAGTGGATTGGAGCTTGTTTGAATTTATGGCAGATTAAAACACCTAAATGGATCTATTGAACATTTATCGTTATTTAACGATAACCGACCAATGTGAGTAAAACTCACTAACTCTGCCAGTTTATATTTTTATAAATATAATCTAGTGTTGATAAATGATGATTGATTGCTGTGTGTTGATTGTTTGGTTGAATTGATGATTTATTGGTTGAAATTGTAGATAACGATATATATATATATATATATATATATATATATATAAATCGTTAATCAAATATTGATTCTGTTTATCAGAATATTTCATATTAAAATGAAATCGATGTTATTTATATTGTTTAACATCTGTGGATGTAGTAAAACAAGTTGGAGGTATCCAACTGGATTCCTCAATATTTATGATATTTTTTGTTTTCATGTATTGTGATATATGATGTAATATATAATATGTGATTGATTATGGGTATGTAGATGATGTTGATCATGGTTATTTGGTATTTTAAATATCATAAGAAATACCAGAATGTGAAAAAGGAATTTTCAAAGTGTAAATTGAAAATAATATATTTATAAAATCAAAGAATTTTATAAAAGGAATATTTACAAAATCAATTTTTTTTATAAAAGGAATATTTATTTAGAAAGTAAATAGAGTTATAAAAGGAATATTTGACGAGATATAAAAGAGTTATGAGAAGATTGTTTAAAGTGGATATTAAATAGAAATCTGTTTTAACAAATAGATTGAGAAGATTAATTTTTAAATAATGTTTTATAAATTAAATAAAATATTTATAATTTGATAAACGGAATATATAAGACTGAATTTATATAGAGAAGTAGGAATCGGTTTTAACACCAATATTTTAAATGGAATTTGAGCAGCATATATAAAGGTGATTATAAATGGGATTATAAGTGTTAGAAGAATAAAATGAGATTTTATATGAATAATTCTATAATTAGAAGTATAAATAGAAATTGGATTTGGGATATTGTTTTTAAATATGAAATTAAACTGTTTTGATTGCAAATAAGAAATATATTCACATTTAATGTGAATAAAGAATTTAAGTAAATATTTTGCAAATAAAATATTATAATGGAATTTGGGGTTTGAATTATGAATTTAAATGGAATTACTTAAATTAGAAACTGACTGGAAATTAGTTGAGTTGAATGGCTTTTCTGGGTATCGATCTGATGTTGGTTTCGGCCTTCGCGGTTTATGCTTGGGAAGTTGTTCTCTTACTAGTTTACAGTTAGAAACTAATAGAGGTGGGAAGATATTGATGCATGAATCAGAAATGGAAACGTTTTCCAAAGTTAATAACATATATTTTCTATTTTTAGAAAATAAGGAATTTATGAAAATATGGAAATGATAAATGGGAAATTGGGAAATGAAATGATGATTGATCATTAAGATTTCCATTTGGGAATACGACCGTTGTTTGTACACATGTTTTCCTTTGATAGTTAAATCATCGACTATTAAAGATTTTGACCATTTCCATTGTCAATACGGTGTGATAGCCCGTAACTTCCCCGGTAAGGAAAGCCCGGATTACCTTGAGAACACGACAAAATAGAACGCAAACAGAAGAACATTTCATTGTATTATTACAACAATTCCATCAGAATACAAGAATATACAGAGTATGAATGAATATTACACAACAAAGAATATCAGAGATTACAATAAATTACATAGCAGCGGAAAAACAATATAAAACACAACTGAAAGTAATGCACGGATACAGAGCTTTCCGAGCATCGTTCCAGCTGTAAATCAGGATCCTGTGAATATAAATTTGCAAAACCAAAACTACTAGCTGCCCGGAACGGGTTTCCTTCCAAGAATACCAGTGCATATCAATAAACAACGCAATGCTTTTTCGAAAAATGAAGCTATTATAAGACCCAGGTCCCATCACACAATGCAACGCAAGCCGGAAGATAGGGTTTTCCTTTATAATAGCCAAACATGCTTGGTACATTTTAAAAACAAATCATTTGATACTATAATAAGTGTATAGTGTCAAAACAATTTCAATCATAAATATCAATCATAGACGACATGGGTACCATATATCATGTTGCCATACTATGCTCTACAAATAAAACCGAAATACACGTATTGGAAATTGGATTTCCGTCATGAGTCGAGGTAAGGGGCAAGCTCCTCTCCGCTTCGAGACACTCTAGCAAATGCCTCAGGACTACACACTCCGGGTAACCCCTGGGATCCTCCAAGACCGGTCCTCTCTTACGTTTGAGGATTAGTTATTCCTGAACACACATTTCCCGGCCCTATAGGACCTATAATCGAGGCGCCTCGCATCCAAACCACAAAGGTGAAAAGTATATAAATGTCAGGGCTGGTAGGTCACTGACACCACCCATAGCTAGAAAGAAACGTCGTGCACTCCTTGGGTCCTCATCCCGTTTTTGACTCATACCGAGGTGTGAGGCTCACGAATCCACGCTATACACAAAGCTGCCACGTAGGCCGTGCTTTGATCATCAACCACAAGACTTTGCTTTTCAACAGAAGCCTTGATCCATGCAACTCAGCGTGCCACACAGGCAATTCATGCCATGCGATTGATATCTATCGATATATAACCTCTAAGCTCGTACGTCTCAGAGAAGGGCGTTAAGCAAGAGAATAAATTCTCCGCCGCCAAACAGATATATATTTAACAGAAATCAATCAACATAGAATAAAATCCAATGTCAGACACACAATCCATTTACAAGTTCGTTCTGGGTCTGAACGAAACTAGAGGCACTTTCCTCGCATATCCATCGATCTCCAAGTACGTCTGGACGACCACCAACTGATTCCCTCATCTTGGGTGTACAGCCCAATCAAGATCATCAGTAATCACCCAAACGATGTGAAGACTTCCGGTCTTCGACCACCGTCATCATCTTCGACTTATCGTCGAATCGGTTATTCAGAATGGGTATAACCCGGCCTTTCTGAATAACCCGTGTATATAGTAAACAAATGTTACACAAACACAACATATGCCTCATTCCAATTTAGCAGCCACTAACCATAAATCAACAAGAGAACAATTTCCCAAATACTAACCCCGAAGGCCGAAACCAACATCAGATCAATACTCAGGAAACCATTCTTCTTAGCTAACCTACTGCTAGTTTCTAAATTTCATATTCTTAGGGAAAGGTTCCCATTAATTTTATCAAAGATAAATTCTTTAAATTTATTCTTTAATATTCCTTTAGATGTCATTTCAAACCAAATTATGGTTTTCCAAACTAGTCGGGAATAGCGAACCACACCGAAGTAATTATTTATTTTATATCCCAACCTATTCATCCCAAGAAGAAAAACTGGTAATACTCCATATCTAACACCACGGTGTTATCGGTAAAATTAATTACATTTCACGTTCAAATCTAATTAAAGATTTGACTATCGTTTTGGAGCAAAACTGGTCATACTCCAATCTCGCTCACTTTCTAAATTTGATAATTTAAATTATCAATTCACATTTCAATCTAATTACAGATTCATTAAAACTCCTTTTACTGGGTTAAAGAACTAATGTCATTTAAAACACAGTTCACGATAAACCCAAATCACATTCTATTTCTTATCGGGTTAAAGAACCAGTGTTATTTAAAACACTGTTCACGATAAACCCCCAAATCAATTCCAATCAAATATATTAGAAATTCCGATTATTTAAAACCCCTTTTAAATCCAATTTATTTATTTAGAAATAATTGGGTTTTAAATTTAGTTCAAAACTAGTTCATTTCGATAAAAATCCATTTTTATCTTTACAAATGTGGGATTTTTCATCCCAGTTCTTCACAAATCATTTCTTATAATTTTACACAAATTATTACTATTTTTGATAATTTTATCAAGGCCCGTACAGTCGATTTCCAACAACGGCCATCGAACTGCACTTACAGCGACCTTTTCCAAATTTGATTTGGACGTTTCTCCAAATCCAACCATTAGATTTCAAATTTCTAATATTCGTTAGAAAGCTCTTTTCGATACGAACCCAACGGTTCTGGTTTTAGGAGAATCCGACAGTCGGATCTCCCGTAATGTCCGTTCGAAATCAATGGTTGAAATTCATGAACTGCCGCGGCGTGGCGCGTTCTATTCAGGCCATTATATTATATATATAATATATATAATATATATTTCGTCGATTCTATTTAAAACGAATTTTATAAATCGTTTCAAAAGCAATTTCAACCTTCATTTCAAATTCAAATCAAAATTGAATTTTCCCTTATAAATTCTTTTTACATTCATCTCTGTTTGATTTCAATTCAAATTGATTTCAATTCTATTTCAGTTCGTTTTCAACTGAATTCAATTCAATTCAAATTCGATTTCTATTCAGTTCAATTCAAATTCGTTTTCTATTCAATTCAATTCGAATTCGTTTTCTATTCAATTCAATTCGAATTCGTTTTCTATTCAATTCAATTCGAATTCGTTTTCTTTTCAATTCAAATTCAAATTCGTTTTCTTTTCAATTCACTACAAATTCGTTTTCTTTTCAATTCATTACAAATTCGTTTTCTTTTCAATTCATTACAAAAACGAATATAATCGATATAAAAATCGTTCGTGTCAAAATAGCGCATCTCTAATCAACACGACTTTATATATTTCAATAATTCCGTTATTCTATTCAACAAATGAATATTTATTTTATTCAATACGTGAATCTATATTTTTGTCAACACATGACTAATCTCAACGAATGAGTACTGTCCACATGTGACTATTTTTGTTATTTAATATATTTTATAAAAGTTATGGTATCTATCGTTTGATTTCAAATTAGACTCCAACCGTAAATTAGTAAGAGAACGATTCCCTAAATATTAACCCCGAAGGCCGAAACCAACATCAGATCAATATCCAGGAGACCACTCATCTTATCTATTTTCCAGTTAGTTTCTAATTTTATATATGATAAAGATGTAAATTTTATTGTTAAAGTATTTCGTTCAACACATGACTAATCTCAACGGATGAGTATTGTAAACACGTGAACCTTTATTTTATAAAGAAGTTAGTTTCTAATTTTGTATATGATAAAGATGTAAATTTTATTGTTAAAATATTTTGTTCAACACATGACTAATCTCAACGGATGAGTACTGTCAACACGTGAACCTTTATTTTATAAAGAAGTTAGTTTCTAATTTTATATATGATAAAGATGTAAATTTTATTGTTAAAATATTTCGTTCAACACATGAATAATCTCAACGGATGAGTACTGTCAACATGTGAACCTTTATTTTATAAAGAAGTTAGTTTCTAATTTTATATATGATAATGATGTAAATTTTATTGTTAAAATATTTCGTTCAACACATGACTAATCTCAACGGATGAGTACTGTCAACACATGAACCTTTATTTTAAAATATTATTTATTTTCCCAATTGGAATGAGGCCCAATCAATCACCATATAAAGTTAATTATATGGATTCCATACAACACATGTATATAATAGCAACGATAAATAATCAACCATCATCCAAAGTGCACTACACTGTATAAGCATCAAATATAGATATCTAACGCTTAAAACAGCCTGTCAATCAATCGATCGACATACAACTAATTATTGCGATTAGTGTATGTCTTATATTATCCCAATACCCGTGTGGGGGTTCAAATCAACAAACACAGATTTTTATTTGTGCAGTTGGGCGATGTGTAAAATTTATCGTCCCAATCAATGTCAGTCAAATCAGTATTCATAAACAAATTGTTCGAGTTGTAAATGAATATTTACTTTATTCACATTCTCGTTAAAAATATTTTTTAATGACCAAAATATTTTATTCAACCTATGAATATTCTATTCGGTTCATTTATTAAATAAAATGATATCTTTATTTTTCTAACTTATTTTAGAAAATTTCGGCGGCATAACGGCACGATACTAGAAACGGGACAAGGCCTAGCCTTATCCCCGGTCTAATAATGGCCCACGCCATATACATACCAATCTAATCAATCTCATTTCACCAAACAACCAAATTCAAATCAAATAATCTAACCAACTACACAACCAAACAAACAAGTCCATGGTCTGTGGACGATGGTGTCGGGTGCTACTAAACACCGTCTGCATCCTAGTATATATTTATATAACTAGAAAAGAAAAGTTGAAGTGAGAAGTTCTCACCGAGGGATCCACTCCGCCGTGCTTTGCTTTTGAACAGCTGAATCGCCAGGATCTATTTGACATTCCAATGCAGTCCTTTCACGCTGTTCAAATAAAATTATATTTTTACTGCTTTATTCTAATAAATAAAAATCCTATTTTTATTTCTACTTTATATATTTTTACAACGCTTCTTCTATATAAAAATTATATTTTTATATTTCTACTTCTTATATAAAGATCGAATTTTTATTTCATCGCTATAAAAATCACATTTTTATATTGCTACTATAAAGATAAAAATTCTATTTTTATACCGCTCCTCTCTAAATAAAGATTATATTTTTATAACTCTATCTAAATAAAAATCATATTTTTACTATCAAACCTATATAAAAATCATATTTTTAATATGCCATTAGTATAAAAATTATATTTTTAACCTTTCTATATTATAAAAATTATATTGTTAACCTTTCTATATTATAAAAATTATATTTTTAACCTTTCTATATTATAAAAATTATATTTTTAACCTTTCTCTTGTTTTCATTCATATAAAAATCGCTCCTTTATAAACAATAAAAATCAAACTTTTCTTGTTTTTAAAATTCATAACTCTTTTCAGTTTTTAAAAGTTAATCGTTTTCAGTTTTTAACTAAACAAAACAAAACAAAATAATAATAATAATAATAATAATAATGATAAATCAGTTTTTAAATAAAATAGAAAGTTAAAAACTTACTGGCTTTCGAAGGAGGGCAGTGGAAAGGGGCGATTCGAAGTAGGGGGTCGGGGTTTGGCGTCGTCGGTTGCTGGAGGGCTGGGCGCCGAAGGGGGAGGGGGTGCGGTGTTCGTACTGGCGGCGGATTCCAGAGGCGAGGGAGAGGAAGAAGAAAGAGGGGAGGAGAAAGTGTCGCGAGGGGGAGGAAATGAACGGGGGGAGGCGGAGCGCCAGCTCGGCGACGAGCGTTGGGGGGGAAGAAGCGGATCGAGGCAGCGGCGGGTGGTGCTCCGCGAGGTAGGGCGGCGGTCAATTTTGAGGAGCGGCTGCCTTTTTTTTTTTCCCTCTAACTGTCGGGTTTGATAGTGGGAGTGCGAGAGAGAGAGAGAGAGAAGGATAGGGTAGGGCCTATTTTATAATAATTTAATTTATTTATTTTCTCCAAGGATGTTGACTTTTCACCCGATCCCCAAATCGAACCCAATGACTATCGTCTCTAGCTAATTACCCCCATTCCGAACACAATGGGATATGTATCGTAGGCTGATTCGATCGTTACGATTAGTTTCCGTTGAATTTAAAATATAAATCTTTATATATTCAATTTGAACGTACATTTCAATTTACCTGGGCCACATGCTAACTCGAAAAATTCAATAAAAATATTTTCCAGCTTCGTATTGACGATACGGTCCTAACGATACTAATTTCGTCGAATTCTAAGACCGTTTGAAAAATGGCCATTTTCCAGTCGATTAAAATCAACTGAAACTGGTCAAACGCGTTTTCCTTTGCCACGCTCACGTATTGATTCGAAAAATTATGAAATTTAAAACCTAACACTAATTTGACATCGCGGATCCAACAAAAGGGTTTCGTCGAAATCCGAGGTCGTTTGCAAAATAGCCATATATTATAGTATATTGGATGTGTTGGGGGTTATATTAATTGAGTAAGATTAAAATTTAGTTGGTTATACGTATATAACCAAGTAAAATTCGTATAAGTATTACGAAATGAATTAAAGCTGAATTTAAACCAGAATTGAAATTTAAAACTTTGGGGTTTGGAAAGGTGTTTGTAAATGGATTTTGACTAAGTATGTGAGAATTTTAAAATCTTGGGAGATTTTAAATTGTTTTAAAGGCATTGTAAATGGTATTTTGAAAATGTATTTCGAAATAGAAGTGTTTAGAAATGGTTTTGAAAGTGATATAGTATTGAACTCACTACGATCGCTAGAAAATAAATTGCGATGATGACAGCTGCATCATCGGTGTTCATTTTCGAGTCTCTAAGCGACGGATTACTACCAAAGATTTTTTTTGAATCGTTTTAGGAAAAATAAGTTATTTGATACTCCGAAATGAATATTTTGATTTCTGAAAAGGGTATGTTGTTTAAAACTCCCAGAACCAGATTGTTTGAATTGAAAACACATTTAAATTGAAAAGTATGAAAGCAAATTGAAATTGAATTGAAACCAATTAAGTGGAAATTGTATTGAAATAGAAGGGTATCAAATAAAATTAAGATGTGGAATAGGAATATGGAATTATATTGAAATGATAATTAAGAATTTGAAATTCAAGAATGGTACTTGAGATTGAGAATGAAATTTGGTTTGGATAGAGAATGAATGGATTTGAGGACAAATGATCGTAATGACAATGGTATATGCTGAATTGGTAGCAGGTGGAAGTGATAGAGTTGAATGCCCGACAAAAGGTACAAGTTTATATTTCTATGGGTTTGGGGATTTATGAGCCGATTTGGTAAGCCACTTGGCTTCTTGATTTTCTTTTGGATTGGAGGAGGCCTAGAGAGGCGAGTTGTAGTTGTACCGATTGAGCCGTACAAAAGAGGTGCTGGCGAAATTTTCCAAAAAATTTAAGGTGTTAGAAAATTTTCAAAATTTCTGAAAATTTTAATTATTGGCAATGAATTAATATTTTAATTGAAATTAATTGGTTCAGTTGAAACTGAAGTTAAGAATAAACAAATAATTTTAACCCAGGTTTGCTTTCTACCTTTAGTAATTTCGAGGACGAAATTATTTTAAGGGGGGAAGAATGTAACGTCCCATATTTTTATCGATATAATAATTAATTATTTAAATAGTGATTTAGAGATTTAAACGGTTGTTTAATTTAATAATATTGAATATTTAATTAATATAAATAACAAAATAATATATTTAATTCCGAAATAGTCGGAAATAGTGGAATTCACAATATTGTGTGAATTGGATCATTTAAAATATTTAATTCAGTTTAGAATTGAATTATATTAACGAATATATTGTATAAAGGACAGTTGAACGTATAATTTATATTATAATTATAATCGAGCTCGAAATGGCGCGGTAGTTCGTAATTTGGCGATTTGAACTTTAAAACGAATATACATAATCCGTTTTAAGCCGGATTTCTATGAAATAAGAAACGTTTGGAGCTAGTGAAGTATAATTTTCTAATGGAAGAGAAAATTCGAGATTTCGTCATGTAGATTGTGAGTTGTGTCCAAATCAAATTTTCGAAAAGTCGCTATGGAATTCCTTCATAATTTATAACAATTTATTTATATTATAAATGGATTTTCAATATAAATTGAATACTGATTTGATCTGGATTTGAAATGTCGAGTTACCAAATTCAAATTGGAATATTTTGGAGCTGTATTATATTCTATGTGAATATATACTATAATATTAGTTTATTAATATTAAATTTAATTATTTTTAAATATATTAATATTTAAATGGATTTATTTAGAGCTTTATAAATAACCATTTTTGCAAACGACCTCCATTTTCGACGAAACTAATTTTGTTGGATTCGGAATGTTAAATTACTGTTAAATTTCAATTTTCGTGATTTTTGGAGTCAGAATGTGGCCGTATGGACTTTTAATGTGAAAAATAGTTGATAATTTGATTTTAAAAATACGTTGTGTAAGCAACTGGACTCCGAATTCGATGAAACAAGTTTCGTTGGGTCCGTACTGTAGTTGCATGTCCATTTTTATCGAATTTGGATATTTTATGTGATCAAAGGGATTATAAAGGACAAATACGAACAGCGGTTGATTAAAAATAAATATAATAATCGAATATTAAAATATATAACTATCCTATAAATACCCGTACATTCTTTAACCCTAAATTTTCTCATTTACACAGTCAACAAAGTATGCCGCCTCTAGGAAAAACCAAAACGTGAAAATAAACATCTTTTAAAATCCAAAACAAATCACGGAAATTTCTATAAATTATTAGACATATGTATTTGAGATTCCACAGTATTTCTCTTCCGTTTGGTATCATTTCTGAGTGGTGCGATTCTTGTTGCCGCTCTCGACTGTTCTCAACGTGAGCTTCCTAGAAATAGGGTTCGAATTATTATAGGTTTGGAACATCATTTGTTGTTTTTGTTGTTAATTTTGGGATCGTAAAGGAGTTTAGCACTTGGGGGCGATATTTAAAATTCCATGAGAAAAAGTGTCGTGCTTTCTCCTGTACTTGTGTGTAAAATCCTGTAGAACGCGATCAGGTTGGAGATCTTGAGCTGTGTGTTTTTGGCATAGGATAGATGAGATTTTGGTGTGGAGTCTGGAGGTGGTTTCGGTTTAAGATTTCGCAATGGGAATTGATCGGGAGGAGGATGAAAATTAGCGGCAATGGCGTGGGATTCTGAGGGCTGGTTTTGGTGTTTGAAAAAATGAAAGATGACTGTAAATCGTGGGTATTGGAAAAGAGAATGGGCCGGGTTTCAAACATTATGAGGCCCAAGTCAATTTAATTTAAGTTAATGAAGGTGATAAAGTGGTTTAAGTTTGGTGGTTTGGGTTTATACAGAGAATAGAGTCGACAGTCTTTGGAGGGAGAAGATGGTATTAAATGTATGGTGATTAGGAAGTTAAAATGCTAAATTAGTTATTAAGGCTTTAGTAGATTAAATTTTTAGATTTATGGTGGAGTGTAGTAAAGAAGGAATGGAGCAAAGGATACAACAGGTGTATTTACTGAGGAGTTGTTGCTCTATGTTCGAACAGTCATCGAGGAAGAGGAATTTGGGGGAAGGAAGAGTGTTCACACGGGTAGCGGGTAGGCTAGTGGAGTTGGGCCGGGTTTCTAATTGGTAAAGCCCAAATGAGAATATATTTAAGTTTTATTTAATTTAAATAATGTATAGAACTTATATTTTTTGTGTCTTGCACATACTGTATCAAAATTTCGAAAGGTCAGATTCATTGGGATCGTATGAACGGGAGCTACAAAATGGAATCAGTTTGGAGTGGATTGGAGCTCGTTTGAATTTATGGCAGATTAAAACGCCTAAACATGTCTATTGAACAGTTATCGTTATTTAACAATAATCGACCAAAGTGAGTAAAGCTCACTAACTCTGCTAGTTTATATTTTTATAAATATAATCTAGTGTTGATAAATGATGATTGATTGCTGTGTGTTGATTGTTTGGTTGAATTGCTGATTTATTGGTTGAAATTGTAGATAACACTATATATGTATATACAAATCGTTAATCAAATATTGATTCTGTTTATCAGAATATTTCATATTGAAATGAAATTGATGTTATTTATATTGTTTAACATCTGTGGATGCAGGAAAACAAGTTGGAGGGATCCAACCGGATTCCTCAATATTTATAATATTGTTTGTTTTTGTATATTGTGATATATGATGTGATATATAATCTGTGATTGATTATTGGTGTGTAGATGATGTTGACCATGGTTATTTCGTATTTTAAATACAATAAGAAATACTGGAATGTGAAAAGTGAATTTTCAAAGTGTAATTTGAGAATAATATATTTATAAGATCAAAGAATTTTATAAAAGGAATATTTATTTAGAAAGTAAATACAATTATAAAAGGAATATTTGACGAGATATAAAAGAATTATGAGAAGATTGTTTAAAGTGGATATTAAATAGAAATCTATTTTAACAAATATATTGAGAATATTAATTTATAAATAATGTTTTATAAATTAAATAAAATATTTATCATTTTATAAACGGAATATATAAGATAGAATTTATATAGAGAAGTAGGAATATGTTTTAACACCGATATTTTAAATGGAATTTGCGCAGCATTTATAAAGGTAATTATAAATGGGATTATAAGTGTTAGATGAATAAAATAAGATTTTATATGAATAATTCTATAATTAGAAGTATAAATTGAAATTGGATTTGGGATACTATTTTTAAATTCGAAATCAAACTGTTTTGATTGCAAAGAAGAAATATTATTCACATTTAATGTGAATAAAGGATTTAAGTAAATATTTCGCAAATAAAATATTATAAAGGAATTTGGGGTTTGAATTAGGAATTTAAATGGAATTACTGAAATTAGAAACTGACTGGAAATTAGTTGAGTTGAATGGCTTTTTGGGTATCAATCTGATGTTGGTTTCGGCCTTCGGGTTTATACTTGGGAAGTTATTCTCTTGCTAGTTTACAGTTAGAGACTGATAGAGGTAGGTAGATATTGATGCGTGAATCATAAATTGAAATGTTTTCCAAAGTTAATAACGTATATTTTCTAATTTTAGAAAATAAGGAATTTAGGAATATATGGAAATGAAAAATGGGAAATGAAATGATGATTGATTGGTAAGATTTCCATTTGGGAATACGACCGTTGTTTGTACATATGTTTTCCTTTGATAGTTAAATCACCGACTATCAAAGATTTTGACCATTTCTGTTGTCAATACAGAGAGACCGGGATCAGATATATTATCTGAAAACCACCCCGTATGGCAATAGCGTTGCGAATCAAATATGATGAAGATAATTAAAGACGGAGTTATGCAAGGGTTGTTCAGTAAATCCTAGGTAGAAATTGCCTAAGATGGATTTACAGTATAGTGCTTTCGGGTTGTCCAGTCCCAGGACAACTTGAATGGACGAATGTATGATAGAGTACATCTGGTAGATCACATAAGTTGATCGTTTCAAACATATTTACGTTGGTGGCGGAGGAATTCGTTTCTTTTAGCTTATACCCGTGGTATTTTTGGGGAAATCAATTTGTAATTTGACGGGTATGACGATGTGGCATTCAAAGTAAATGAAGGAGTGATATGTTAAAAGATACGTTATGACCTCAAGCCTCATCAACTGGGAAATGACAGAAATTGGGCTGGCAACATGGCTAAGTTGGTTGCACCCAATTAGGGTATATTGTCACCATCTAGAGAATATTCATATTTGTTACTTCTTTCAATTCTGTATCTCCCGGGAATGGTTATGTTGGTATACCAACCGTAAGGTGGCAATATATTCGGAACATTCAAGCGAAATGAATGGTCGGTCATGTGTGGCCGAGTTACAAGATGTTCTTGTTGAACTCCAGTGTATCACTTCTAGAGTACACTGATCGGAAGGTGGTTCCATACCTTGTCATAGTTGGAAATCCAATAATCAATAAGTGCCCGAGGTTTTTGAAAATATACTATATATGTAGAACATGAGATGAAAGCGTTCTGCTAGATTGTTATTTTCTTGATTAGACATTATTATAATATCAGAAAAGTATAGAATTTGAAAAGAATGTTTTGGGTTATCGTAAGGTAAAAACCATCTGTATTTATATGTGGATCGGTCTTACGATTATCATTGCTTTTGAAAAGGATTTGGAAAAGTTAATCAAATGGTTGGAGTTTACTCACACCAGTCACATGACTGACCTAAAGTTTATTTTGTTTGTTTTCTCTAAACTCTTGAGTGCCCAATTTTGTACGGGCAGTTCAGTAGTCGGGATTTTACAAATACTTGAAAAGCTGGAGCAGGAGGATTCAGTATTATAGCTATTGTTTATTTCTGCTGTGTTGTAAGTGTTATACTATGATAATGGTATTGTATACATATACTGTTTTGATTTCAAGTTATGATGTGTAATATATTTTATTCATTCCGCTGTGAGATTCATGTTACTCTGATTCTGAGGTATCTTCTTCTTCTTCTATTCTAATTTTCTATCTTATCTATTCTCACTCTGTAACTTCTTTCTATTAACTATCTGGTATTTCCAATGCTTGGATAGTTGACATTGAGTTTATGTCGATAACCAAGGTCGCAAATTCGCCGGGTCATTACACAACATGTCATTATTATGTACAACTGAATTATCTTTACTGAAACCTTCTTAGTTTAAATAAAATTATGGTAAGTAAGGATATGTGGATTTGTGTATATAATTAACTAAAAAATCACTTAAAAAAGTTTGTTTTTACCATGTACTTCTAAAAAGGAAAACCGTTGACTTAGCATTAAAAAAATAGTAATTAAAGGCAATTTTGCTATACAAAACAATGTAATACCATATAATAGTTCTGATTTCATATAATCGTAACTTTCAAACAATCAATCCAATCTTGATGATTATGGACTTCTCAAAAAGCTCAAAATTTAAGCTGCAACTTTCATTTATGGTGTTTCACGAAATTTTGATGTTTGTTAGGCTGAAAACAACATTTTATATTATTGGTCTGGTTTAAAATTTGACATGGTCTCTTTACAAAACTTATATCTTAGGATATACTAATCCGATATTGATGAATTTTCTTTCATTATAATGATATTAACTATTGGAAAACTTTATTGTTTGTCGGTTTTTGAAATTTTGCAGTTTACTAATTTTAAACGAGAATTAAAAGAGGCATAAATGGTTTTCTTGGCATGCAAAATTGCTTGAAACTGAGCTGAATTGCTTTAGGGATAACTTTTAATCCGTCATTCCAATTTCGACAATTTTTCACATCTTGAAAAGCTAAGAGTTTAGTCTATAATTTTCGTTTAAAGTGTTTTATTAAATTTTAAGGTTTACATGCTGACAAATGGCGAGTTAGGTTGCTGACCTTAATCGCAATTCAGGTTTTCGTATTTAGTGAATTGTTATGTTGTTCTTTGTGTACATAACAGTAGCAAGTTTTACAGCTGTGATAAGAATTATGATAATGCATTATTTAAAAAAAAAATGTAAATTTTGGTAGTAACTAGTGTAACATATTTAGTTCTAGTAAATACGCATTATTTCTTTTTTAGCCCTTCCTTCATAACTTATAACCATATATATCCTAAGCTTTTTAACTTTTGCAATAGTCTACGTTATTCAATGTTTCATAAACTTAGCCAATCTTAATGAAGCATACATTTAGCTACTTTTATATCAAAGCATGTCCAGTGCGTGTATTATGTCCAAATCACCCATCCCAAGTTGCATAATTGAAGTATTGAAATTTCATTATTTAGAAAAACATAGAATTTAAATATGTTTTTACCTTTTTTTATCTGGTTTGTATTCCACAAAAACAGTAAGATTGATTGTAGAATAATTCGGATCTGCCATCTATGTATATTTGAACCTATAATTTTATACCAATATAAAATTAAATATGATGTGCGTATAATCGTGTTAGGTGTTGTGGAGGTGATGATTGAGCGAGGTGGGAGTTTGTGAGAGAATGATGAGGTTTGATCATGTTTTGATGAACTGTGTTGTAGTGTGGTGGAACTGGAGTATTGTAGTGGTTTTGAAGTTCGGATGGTAGTGAAGGGTTGACAGGGAGTGAGCGCTGAAGCCTGTGGTGAATGGGACAAAGCATACAGATGCCTTTAAAGAAGACAAAAATGCAAATGCCAGAACAAAGCACAAATTCACAGAAAGGCAATGATTTTTGTTTTCGGAAATGTAATGAAAACGAAACCTGAAAACATAAATGCAGTGACTAAGGTTGTTGCGGAAAACAAAAATAATAATTCAATTACATAAATGCAACTTGCAATGAAACTAAACAATGGCCAAAACAATAGAAACAAAACATGAACAACATCATAAACTTTAACTTTTTTTGTTTTGAAAAATTCACATAAAAAACAAAAAAGAGAAGAAGAATAATCTGAATAGTAAAAATTAAAATATTACTTTACAAAATCCATGGCTTCTTCATTTTCACACCTCTCCTCTTTTATTTTTCTTTTCAATTTTATTACTAAATCCAGTATTTGGTTGGCCTATAAAAGCCAGCTGCAACAAATGTGATCCTTCTAATGCCGATGCCAGTGCTCGGTGGTTCTTTCTTAGAGCACATGAGGAGTTATGAGGTACTTATCATCTCTCTTTCTGAAACTACAATTAGAAAGTTTCTAGTTATTTTTTTGGTTTCGGTCTTCTTCACAATATATATTTCAGTAGCACTTTATCAACTAACCTTCAAGGAGTGTCATTTGGGTAGAACTCACATTATTATTTCTTGTTTATATCTATGTACTTGAAAACTTATGGTAATAGGGATGAGAAATATTGGTGTTGAATGCAGAAATTTAGTTTCATACAGCAGTGGAGTGGGAAATAATAGGCATAGATTCATATGTCGAAGCTGGTCCAACTCCAAGAGATGGATCGAAAGGTCCAAGAGTTTATTTCACACATAGTGAAGTTCCTATTAGAACCTGTGGTAAACTTGATGGTAGAAATCCTTCATGTGAAAGCTTCCTTTCAATGGAAAGTTGAAATTAGTCAATGAAAAAAATTTCTTGAAGCTGATTTTGCTTCAAAAGATTTCCAAACATCCTGAAATGAAAGCTAGCACTAATTCACTTCTTCTTGTTTAAATGGACTCTATTATTTCCAATCTTTTATTATTCATGTGATAGATGATTGTTTTCATTTATTGCAGGTTGGCCCAAAAATTATTAGTTCCAAATTTATAAGTTGGAGAGATAGAAGAAATTTATGATCAACTATTTTGGCCAAAGGCTCACTTTTTGATCACCAATTCCAAATTAAGATCTATGGAAACCAACATCCAATCTTATTAGCATTAAAGATGATGTTTTCCCTACAATAGCGTTGCTAGTGTTAAAGTTTGTTAACTAATCTGAAGATAAAGCTCTTTTTAACCTAAATGTAACTTTAAAACTTCTATGCTTTTGTTTTTTTATTATTCGTAATCACCATCCCAAGACTTAAGCTATTTATGACAGGCACTAACGAAGATATTAAAGTTAATAATTTTGGCTTCATAAAAAAAAGGAACAGATCATTATTCAGTATCAATCCCTAATTGATAGTATATGCACGTGATTGAAGGCTAATTAAGTTGACCATAATAGTTTATATTAAGTATTGAACATGTGGATGTTTTTGTTAAGCTTAATACATCAATAAATGTTTTAGTTAAATTAACATGTTAAAAAACATCTAGAATTGAGTATTGATTGAATTACACCAATTGAATATAAAATCAACTAAAGTAGTAGAGTTTGTGCGGCTTAAGGACTTTGTGCCATGATAATAGCGGTGCCGGTTTGACATCCAGAATTACATGCTAAGCTTACCATGTGCATACGCTAAGACCGGTCTCGGTGCACTGGGTAGGGTTTTTCGACTTCGGTCAGTTTCCTTTTTGAACAAATTCAAAAAAAATCAATCAAAGTAGTAGAGTTTCAAATGGACAGCATAAAAATAATTTAGATTGAAGAGATAATTCTTTCAATTTTGTAAAGAAGGTGATAATCAGTTCATTTTTTCTTAGCTATACCTAGTATCTCTGCGTAAAACCTGCTTCATGTCTTATGGAGTTTTATTTTTTTTACCTAATTCAGAATAGAGAACTTAACGAAGATAAAGAAAGTAGAATTTAGATTGAAAATTTATGCACATTAAAAGCAATAATATTAGATTCGACAAAAGCATTTCCTCATGTTATGCATATGCGTCCACTTATTAATAACTCAATTTACAGAGTATCCTTGTGTTGGTGAAATTTACACTGTTGATAAGAGTTAGAGCCCTAAGTAGGTATATTGGTACTTGATAAAGAGTGATTTTGACTTGGATATCGCACTCGATATATTGTCATAAGCGTGTGTATTGTTATAATTAGCAAGTTTTAGTCGTTACAATGTTATATACGGCAAGTATTATACTAGACGTTACAATGTTATATACGTCAAGTATTATACTAGCCGTTACAATGTTATAACCAACGAGTATAAGCTGCTACAATGTTATATACGGCAAGTATTATACTAGCCGTCACATCTTTATGTATAAATACATGGTCTTTGTATCAATATTATCAATCAATAAAAATTACAATAAAATTCTCTGTTTAATTTTCTCTAATTCTCTTTATGGTATTAGAGCTCTAATTTACCGAAAGGCATTATTCTTCCTGTGCCAACTTGCACTACTACAAAAGTGGGCATATTCGACACTAATTTGTGTGCGTTGCATGAAAAGTGTGGCGAAAGCTATGATTTCTTCGAGCTTCTGCAACAGCATTCATATGTTGTTGCATTATACGTGGATGCACTGTTGCGGTGGGAATTTTAGTGTTCTGATGTGCAACACCAGTTAAAAGCGTAGCATTACGTATATATAATCCAGCTCAGCTATCCGCGTTATCAACAAATAAAAACCCCAACCGTAGATGAAAGATTAATCCAACGGTTCAAACCATCTATGGATCTGATGATCTTAATGTTAGCCATCATCCAATCATTGACAGCCACGTCATTTCATTCTTTTGACGAAATTTTGGCGCGATCTTCTCCCTTCATGAAATCGTTTTCTTCTCTATCATCTAATCGTTTTTCCCCCTTTTTACTATTGACAAAAATTTAAACCTAAATTCACGTCAGTATCAATCCTCTCCTCGATAGCAAATTCTATTCCGAAAAGGATGAAGCTTTGAAATGCTTTCTAGTTTTGATTGCTCAGGGCGCTGACATTGCCAGTTTTTTCCCTCAGGTTCAGTTTGTATTGCACTGTGAATTAGTTGCGCTTATTATAGATTGGATTATGAGTAATTAGTAATTAGTTCATTTGTTACATTTTGGAAAACCCATTCGCTTATGAGTAATTAGTTGCGCTTATTATTGATTTGGGATTTGGGATTATGCTGAGGTTTATTCGAAAATTATACCCAGCAATAAACCATGAGAACCGGGCTACTGGCATGAAAAAGACAATGGTTTATTATAGAGGTCGAGCTAGTTAAGGAATGGGGACTGCGGTTAATTTGCACTGCTTGAGGTTCATACCTTACACTGCGGTTAAATTGTATGCATGAGGTTAATTTGCACTGCGGTGTGTATGCACTGCGGTGACATCCGAATTTTAAGCCTCTTACCGCAGATTTTGACAAAATCTGAAGCGGGCACTCAAGCATTTTCGTTTTATTACAATACACATCATACACGCAGTGCATATATACACTCACAAGTATACACGCACACACAAGTATACACGCACAAGTATTATAAGTATACACGCACAAGTATACACGCACAAGTATCACAAGTATACAAGCTCAAGTATCATAAGTATACACGCACAAGTACACACGCTTAAGTATCATAAGTATACACGCACAAATATCACAAGTATACAAGCTCAAGTATCATAAGTATACACGCACAAGTACACACGCTCAAGTAGACACGCACAAGTATACACGCACGCACAAGTATACGTGCACGCACAAGTATCATAAGGCAGCCATCTGAAGGCACGCACAAGTATACACGCACAAGTATCATAAGTATACACCAGAGACGTACGCAGAGATTTTAAAAAATCACCAGCATTCACAAACAAAACAACGTACCATTCACAAACATTCAAAAACATTCACCAGCATCCATCATCAGTCATCACCAGTCATCACAAACTTCCACAACCACACAAAGTTTCACAAATATTCACAAAATTTCAAGCCAAAAATCATTACCAACAGAATAAAACCAACATCCACAAACATCACCAGTCATCACCAGCATCATCACCAGCATCCACACCAGCATCCATGTCAGAGTCATTGTCCATGTCAGAGTCATTGTCTATGTCAGAGTGGCTGTTAAGGATAGAGCATAGTCAGCGACCAAACCAGAATTTCTTGTTGTGGAGGGCAAAGTGATCTTGGATGATCAAACTTCAATAGGTATGTTAATTCTATTTCTGTAAACATTTTGTGATCCACCTAATATATTATATGATCAAACTTCTATTTCTGTAAACATTTTGTGATCCACCTAATATATTATATGATTCAATTCTCAAATAATGTGATTCACCTACGAGTTTATATTCCTTAATTATCAAACAATTTGACATGTAACACACATTAATTATCAAACAATTTGACATGTAACCACATCTGAAGGAAATTCAAGCCATACAATAACAGTGTCTCAAATTCAAGCCACACAACCACATCTATGTACAACTAACAAAGCACCAATTTGTATTATTATTTCAGAATCTTGGGTGGGGCATTATAACCTTGTATGTATGTATGTGAGTGTGTGCATGTGTGGTTGTGTCTCACTATAAGAAACTCTGGATGGAAGTAAAATTTACCTATGATCACAAAAAAATGGTACCACCGGTTCCTCCCTATTGCTCACAAACAGAATTTCAGGCCTCGTCAAAGGATGAGTATGTGTGGTGCGCTCAACCCTAATGATGTATTTCTTGTTGTCGAGTCGAGCAGCAAAAACATTCTCCAAGCCAATGCCTTCATAAAATTCCATTTTCAGGTATAATGATCTATGGTCAATTCGAGACCAATGACAGTCGTCAATTTCACACACATTTCCCATTGGCGTCATTAATTCTTTTATTGCAGGAACATTTGTCTTCAGGAACTCGGGAAAGCCAACAACTCTGGCCCATGATTCTGCCTCGAACGCTGGTTTAGGCTCAAATTCTTCAGCAGACCATTGTTGCACATAAAAAGCACCTCCAATTTTTGTAAAAAGTTTCAACATTAGCGCATGATCACGCGTACTGTAAGATGGGCATGTTATTAGAAAAGAGTTTTTGGGTATAACCCGTATAGTCCACTCCTCATTAAGCTTCAGCGTATGCCTAAGCGTGAGATGCACAAATTCGTAAGTCCAATGTCCTGAAAGAACAGTGGCAGTGATGCATAGTGAAGAGTCCTCCATTGTTTTTTTTTTTAACTTTTGACGATGGAGTTTTGTTTAGGAGTTGAAGATGTAGATGACGATATGCTTCTGAAGCTTGACAGGATATGAAGTGACACACTGTACATGGCAGTAATATGGGAACTGAATACTTTTTGCTCAGAAGACGAATGACCATATGAAATTGCTTATTTGTTGGCTGGCATGGGTGACCAATCGCCAATGGTCAGTAAGTCAATTGTAATAATTGTGTTCATAACATTTTACTAAGAAGGCCAATGGCCATTCGATGCCACCACTTATCAAATAACTTGT
The DNA here is from genome assembly GCA_030737875.1 of Allium sativum. NCBI lineage: Eukaryota > Viridiplantae > Streptophyta > Magnoliopsida > Asparagales > Amaryllidaceae > Allium > Allium sativum. The sequence continues at coordinate 253,119,004 of CM060919.1, forward strand.
TATCATTTGATCAGGTGCATATTTAATTCTGGAAGGCAAAGGGATACATTTTGCAGATCGGATTGCTGCATATATATGATTCATATATAGGTACATACTAACATACATATATATTTCCTATTGCAATCGGATTGCTGCATATATATGATTCATATATATAAATGAGTAATACATTTTGCAGGTGTGGACACATGTGTACATGTTCAGAATTCGCTAAAGAATTGGCCAGGAATGGATCAGGATAATGTCCCTTATGCCGTGCACCTATTCTTGAAGTAGTTCGAGCTTACTGTATACAATGTACAAAACGGTGTAGCTGATTTTTGAGTTTTGATATTTGGATAATTAAAACAATTGCTTTGGATGAGTTTCTTGTACAAAACCTGTATTGCAAAATATTTAATTAAAGCATTGTATTTCTATCAAATTAGTGTTGCATTTTCCTTCTTCTACTGTTGCAATAGCTTTTATTGATATTGCATTTCATTGTAATGGTGTTGCATTACATATTGTAGTGGTGTTGCATTACATTAAATATAATTGCTTACCCGTCGCACGTGGACCCCACAGCTGACGTGGATAGCTGGTGTGGCATGTGACACGTGGAGTGCTGACATGGAGAGATGACGTGTCGTGTGACACGTAGACAGCTGACGTGGCGGCACTGGAAGCCATGCCCTAACTAATGCTTAAGGCAACGCTGAATAGTGTTGCATTACGTGCAAATAGTGTTGCATTATGGCTATAATGCAACACTTTCTTTCCGTGGCCGTAGATGGGCAAAAGTGTTGCCTTAGGTGGCAAAAGCAACGGCCGCGGAAGCCACGCCCCCCTGGTGTTGCCTATTTGAAAAAATGGCCTACGACAACGCTTTTTTGATCTACGGCCACATAAAAATAGTGTCGAATATGCCCACTTTTGTAGTAGTGTTGATTCTACCACGCCATAGCCAATGGTAATGAAGCTACTTCCGTTTTGTCTAGCAACAATGCCAATGGCTCATCTCCAGGCCTCATGAACCTGAATAAGCCAAAAAGTCAAGTAATTACAACTTCACTGGATGAAGATAACTATATTCTATGGAAATATCAAATAGAAATTGCTCTCAAAGGCCATGGTCTACAAGACTACATAAATGGAACATTAGTTACTCCATCAGTAATGATTACTGATGAAGAAGAAAAAGCAGTATCAGATCCTAAGTACATCAAATTTCAGAAGTAAGATAACTTACTATCATCATGGCTCTTATCTTCTATTAGTTCTAATCTATTATCATAAATTGTTGGATGCAACTCATCATATGAAATATGAACTACTATAGAGCAATTTTTCAGCTGTCAATCTACAGCAAGGATCATGCAATACAGAAGGCAACTTCAAAACTACAGAAAGGAAGATACAAGCATGAAAGATTACTTTGGAGAAATAAAAAACATATGCAATAAATTAAATGCTGTTGGGCATAAAATCAGTGATAATGAGCAAATACTTTTTATTACTGGAGAACTTGATGAAGAATATGAGTCTTTAGTAACTGTTCTTGCTACTCAATAAACGTTACCTGATCTACAATTCGTCCGATCTGCACTCCTCCCTCTTGAAGGAAGGATCGATCAAAGAAAAATAACATAGGGTGAATTTTATGCTAATTATGTTGTAACTAGAAATAGTCAATCACAGGCAAGCAACAACAATATCAATGTAAACAGACAAGACAATCAATGTTCAAGAGGATCTAGCCAAAAAGGGGAGGCTTTCTGCCACAAAGAGGACAAGGACGTGGCAGATGGAACAACAATAACTGGGTAAAGTACCAAATATGTCAAAAGTTTTGTCGTGTGGAAAAAAATGCTACTCCCGGTATAATACTGACAATGGGCAATAGTATAATCAAAGCAATTCGAGTCAGAAGGCACCACAAGCCAACATGGCTTTGATGAACTCAAATAGAAGCAGTAATGATGCAAATTATAGTCAGAATACAAGTAATGATGATGAAAGTAAGAATGAAGATAGCGGTTTTGAAGAATGGTACCTAGTTTTAGGTGCCACTCATCACATAACAAATATTCTCCAAAATCTTAACATTGGGAGCAGTAACTACTCTGGTATGAAAAATTTACATATGGGTGATGGTAAAACTTCATGTATAACACACATTGGCAAGGGTTCAATCTTAGGAAAAAAGCAACTTAAATTAAACGCAATGCTTAGAGTACTTTCTATTAATAGAAATTTGTTAAGCATGTCAAAATTTGCTAATGACACTCATGTATTTTTTAATTTCACCCTAAATTCTGTGTAGTTAAGGATTTACTAAATCACGAAATATCACTACAAGGTAATCTACATAATGGGCTTTACAAGTTTGACACCTTGAAGACTGGAAACTATAGCGGAAAACTCTGGTGTAATAATGTAGAAACTAGTAGTAATGATTGTAATATGGAAATTAATGTTAGCAGAAACAATGAATTTGATGGAAATATCGAATCATGGTATATGAGACTAGGGCATCCTAGCATTGAAACTGTTAAAACTTTTTTAAGCAATAATAATATTTCTTTTAATAAAAGTATACCTGTTAAGCACACATGCACACACTACCAACTTGGCAAAAGTCATAAGTTTCCTTTTAGAGAATTTGGAACAAAGTACAGTAAACCCCTCGAGTTGATAGTTGCTGATTTGTAGGGACCAGCACCACTGAACTCATATCAAGGACACAGGTACCATCTTTCCTTTGTGGATGCTTATTCGAGATATACTTGGATATACATGCTAAAGAATATATCAAAAACATGTACTACTGTGATAAAATTCATAACCCATGTTGAAAAACAAACCAATTGTAGTGTCAAAACTATCCAAACATATGGTGGGGGAGAGTTTAAGCCATTAACTAATTATTTTGTTAAAAGAGGAATCAAACATAGGCCGAAGTTTCCTCACACATATGAACAAAATGATTTGGTTGAAAGAAAACACAGACACATTGTAGAGACTGGTCCAACACTAATGTCTCAAGGCTCGGTACCAATGAAATATTGGAATGAAGTTTTCTACACTTTAGTTTTTCTTATCAACAAATTACCAACTAAGGTTTTATATAATAAAACTCCACATGAAATGATATATAAAGTTAGACCAGACTACAGTTTTTTAAAAATTTATGGTTGTTTTTGTTTTGCATGCTTAAGAGACTACAATAGGCACAAACTAAGCATAAGATCAAGCCCATGCACTTTCATTGGGTATGCTCAGAATAAAAAAGGATGTAAATGTTTAGACAAAAATGGAAGAATTTATATTTCTAGACATGTAGTTTTGGATGAAAACACTTTTCCCCTTGCAGGAAAACAAGAAACTAAAAATTATGAAGAGCATTCTATCAAGGGATATCAATTCAAACAGTTAACTACCTATTGGTGGCATTAGTGAAGACCAGCTAGACATCATCATGCAGAATGACTCCATGGAAGTTACAAATGCAAATACAAATGAATCACCAAACAGTTCAGAAAGTATGCCCACATATAAAATCAACGAAGATATGCAAAGCAATGATGCTACACAGTAATGGAGACACAGGAACAAGTAACAATACTGACAAACACCAACAAACACGCAATACTGACAAGCACCAACAAACACAGCGAGGACATCATATGACAACAAGGTCAAAGAGTGGCATTTACAAACCTAATGTGTATAACATCTCAGGTATTGAAGCTGAACCAATCAACTTCGAGCAAGCAATAAAATCAGAGAAATGGAAAGAGGCTATGAATGTTGAATATTAGGTTCTCATGAAAAATAAAATATGTATTTTGGTGACAGCACCTAAACATAATAACATTATTGGATGTAGACGGGTATTCAAAATAAAGGGAAAGGAGGATGGAACTATTGACAAACATAAAGCTAGACTGGTCGCTAAGGATTATGCACAACAATTTGGATTCGATTTCAATGAGACTTTTTCTCCAGTCATAAAACCCACAATAATTAGAATCATATTAACCATTGCTATGAGCAAAGGATGGAACATAATGCAGTTGGATGTCAACAACGCTTTCTTGAATGGGGAGTTGACTGAGGAAGTTTGTATGTATAACCCCAAAGCTTACAACTATGGCAACAAAGTTTGCAAGTTACATAATGCTATATATGGTTTAAAACAAGCTTCGAGGGATTGGTATGAGAAACTCAAGTTAACCTTATCTAACATGAGTTTCATACAAGCTAAATCATATAATTTGTTATATATGAAGAGAAGCACAGATGGAATTGTCTATATTTTGGTATACGTAGACGATATGTTAATAACAGGAGATAACATCCAAGAAACAGATAGTATCATACGAAGACTGGATGAAAACTTTGCTATAAAAGACATGGGCGAACTAATTTTTTTTCTTGGAATACAAGTTATCAAGAAAAATGACAGAGAATTATTTTTATCTCAACAAAATTACATTTCAGAAATCTTGCAAAGGGCTAAAATGCATCAAGCAAATTCTTTACATATGCCAATGACAAGCAATCTAAAAATTTCTAAGTACAAAGGTGAAGCCATCAACAACATCAAGTAATATAGAAGCATAATCGGAGCACTTCAATATGCATACTCGTCTAGATATATGTTATAGTGTTAACAAATTAAGTCAATACATGCAGAATCCTCTATCAGAACATTGGATAGCTCTTAAAAGAATACTACGATACTTGCAAGGCACAAAATATCATGGTATAATAATAAAATCTGAGAAAGAACTTAGATTACAGTGCTTTAGCGATGCTGATTAGGAAAATGATAGTGATGACCGAAAGTCAGTCTCAGGGTACTGTGTTTATCCTGGCTCCAACATAGAATCTTGGTGCATAAAGAAGAAACAAACAACTTCCAGGTCCAGTACGGAGGAAGAGTATCGAGCTTTGACAAGCGCAATGGCGGAAGTTACTTGGATATAGTCACCGTTGGAGGATCTAGGGTTTACTCTAAACCGAAAGCCTGTTATTTGGTATGACAACATGAGTACGGTGTCTTTATTACTCAATCTGATTCAACATTCGAGGACGAAGCATCTTGAGTTGATCTTCATTTTGTTAGAGACAAAACCCAGACACTAAAACTGGTTTGTCATGACCCCGTGTATTATCAGAGAGCTGATGTACTTACAAAAAATCTGTCTACCAAGAATTTTATAAGATTGAGGGAGGATCTAAAAGTTGTTGATGGAGACAGAGATAGAAATGGGAAATTAGTTGAAGGGGATGGAGATAGAAATGAGAACCCTAGTTTGGCTTGAGGGAGCGTAACGAAATAATAAAGATGCTATCATCATTCATCACAGCCATTTATTTTGAATAAGGTCTCATATACATAGTATTGGGCTCATTTACAGGTTGGGGCTTGACTATTGTTGTAATTAGCAAGTGTTAGCCGTTACAATGTTATATACGGCAAGTATTATACTAGCCGTTACAATGTTATAATCAGCAAGTATTAGTCGTTACAATGTTATATACGATAAGCATTATACTAGCCATTACAATGTTATAACAGCAAGTATTAGTCGTTACAATGTTATATACGACAAGTATTATACTACCGTCACATCTTTATGTATAAATACATGGTCTTTGTATCAATCTTATTCATCAATAAAAATTACAATAAAATTATCTGTTTAATTTTCTCTAATTCTCTTTGTATCACACTAGGTATCTGCCCATCTGCGATTCTATGTTAATCAGCCTTGATTTTTTATTTATGACCAATGAAGATAATATAACTCCATTTTGACTCTTTGCAATTATACCGCATGTATATCCCAATTAATAGTTTATGAGTGTAATTCAGAACAGAGTAATTGACATCTTATTAGTTAATAAACAATAAATGATCTTAACCACATTCAGATTCAAAAATTGCTAAAGAACTCTGATAAGACAGAAACAATCTACTTTCGGAGTAGTGTAGATGATCGAGGAGCTATGGTAATGTTACACCTAAAAATTTTTAATGCCAAAATAAATAAACTAAACAAGAGGCTTCAGTGCGAAACTTGGAGGCACTCTTGGATGAATGAATATATAATGATGAACTTGGATCTGTAATTTTCGAAGCCGGCTAAGTTATAAATATATAATAATATAGGTTTGGTGGATCCATTGATGACTATAGAAGAAGTATGAAAAAAGAAGTGTAAAGTATTGAGAAGGAAACAAACATTTGTAGCTTCCTAGAAAAAAGTTCAAGATGAATGCAAGTTCTTGTGCTTTCAATGCTGTTTGATATGTTATAGCTTTACTTACACTTTTAGATTTGGTTACTTGAATCCATACCCAAAGTTACTATCAGCCTAACTTGATCGTCTCTATTGTAATACTTTTGAAATTCTTACCGTAACTAAGAATCAATAGGCATTGTCATGAACAACTTACGAAGTTCCTAAAAAAGGTTTTTCATTGCGACATGAACCTGTATTTGTGTCACAATACAAAAGTTTTTTAGGTATGTTTTTTTTTGGATTACCAACTTCATATTTCAAATTTTATTTGCCTATTAACAGTATGTAGTCTCGTTACATCTATAGATTCTATTACTTATGTTTCAAAGTTGGCCTGTTAAAAAGTGTTAACTCGAAAATATGAATGACTGTAAGGCTGTAAATTGGAAAACAAGAAGAAAGCCATCAAGCGTGCATGTTGTGTATATGCATTGCAATACACATCATTATTTTTATCGATTTTTCTAATATGCAACTGTAATGTTCTGCAAACCAGAAAGCTACCAACACATCATTCCAATGTACAATTAAATTGATAAGTCCGCTCGATAAGTAGATAATATTAAGAATTATTTATTCTCATGCTTAGGAAAGCTTCATAACACTGAAGTACATCTCATTATGTATCTCCATCCTAGAAATATTTTTAACCATACAACATAAATTTTTGAATTTAATTCTGCAGTACTTCTTGCCTTTAATTTCAATAATGACTTACAATTTACTAGCATACAACTATTGTTCTAGCGGAAAAAATAAAAATTTGCAGAAACGGAGAAGTATAAATGTAAAATAAAAGATGCTTAAAAATAATGTGCACCCATGCCAACTATAAATCAAATCGTATTGTAGTCAGAAACATATAACTTGAATCTCTCTCCCCCTCTCCCACTTTTTTGGGTATAATAGTAATTCTTTATCCGATAACATCAAAATTTGATTTTAGAGCCTTTTGGACTAGTTAGTTTCATCTTTGGACAAATTAACAACTTTATATTTTACCTAACTAACGAGATTTTGTTTAGGTTGGTGATGCTGGGTGAAGGTAATGGTACAATTGGGACGATATGGGAAATTATTGATGCTTTGAAATTGTCAGGATGGTATTGACAATATGGATACGTGATGGAAGTGAGTGTTGGAACTGGAGAGGTTGACAGTTGAAGCAGGGGTTCAGTTTGGCTTATAAAGTTTGTAAATGTTGTGAATGCTGCAGGTTATCGATTCTGAAACTGAAAGTGAATTTGAGGGGAGTGCGCATTGAGTTTGTATTTGAAGAGATTGTAGAGGTTATCTGATTTGTGTAGGTTTTTAGTTGATGGAGGAAGAGTTGGGAAGATGGTGATGGTTGTTTGACAATGGTAGGTTGAAGTCATGCAGCTCACTGGTGGCTGATTATGTAAATTGGTTGAAGTGGAGGCGACGAAAGTTGGTTTTAGGTTATGGTAGCAGCGGTGGTATGGCTGGTTGATTATGGGTGAAGGAAATTTTAGTTTATTGAGGGGAGACTAGATGGTGTATCGTAAGTAGTAATTGTATCCTATGGGAGGTTTGTATGATGCAGGGGAATCGACTAACTTGACAAAAAGTTACTAGTAAAGTAATGTGATCTTGCTAGGAATTCAAACCATTTTAGTGTAATAATCCTAATGTGCATGTTGCTTATATGATGCATATATTGGCCAACACTAGCTGGATTTTTCCCACTGATTAAAATCCTAAAATTATTGCATGCGTTTCTAAGATTTGAGTGTTTTATCATTTGTAGTATCAGATTATGTTTTATATTGTTTACATAGTTAAAGAGAAATCAATAATATAAGTTTTAAATAAAGGATGTGCATAAGGGTACAAAGTACAAACCCCAAATAGTTATATTGGAAGTTCTTACATCATTTCTCTTCTTGGACATGTCATAGTTTTCAGCCTGTGAATCCGAAAGTCATGGATAGCGAGATCGATGTCCAGTCAACTGACAGTTGTGAGTCAATTCAGGCTTTGGGGATGACGTCAACACATGTATCAGTGGAGACTAGTGTAGAAGTGTAACAGCCAGCAAATTCATACTATCTGAGTTGACTAAATACACCACATGCCCAACCCAAATATCACAGAAATACGAATCATTTTTTTTGAAGAAAAAGGTAGAAGAAGAACAAAGATAACAATACAGAATCTCACATCGTAGCAGAAAAAAATACAATATACATATATAAACTTTTGGAGTACAATTTTTTTTAACTGTATAACGTATCATCATCAGAGTACAACACTTACAACACAATGGAAAAAAATAACTAAATAACGCTGAAGCCTCCTGCTCCAAGCTCCTTTAGATACATCTGTAAAATCCTGAACTACTTGACTTCCCATACAAATTTGGGCACCCAAGAATTTAGGTAAAGCAAAACAAAATAAACTCTGGGTTAGTCATGGGACTAGTATGAGTAAACAATTTAAATCAGTTTGAGAAAATAAACGATATCTCATAAGACACGCCGTATAACGCGGAACGGGTTTTTCCCTTATGAGAATCCAAAATACTTGATTTGACTTTCAAAATACTTTTGAAAGTAACGATAATCTTTATATCAAAACTCTTTTGATATTATAATAGTTTCTAAATCAAATAAATAGAAATCTAGTGGAACGCTTTCATCTCACGCTCCATATACATATATATACAATCAAAACCGCGGGCACTTATTGGGTAATGAATTTCCAACTATAACAAGGTATGGAACCACCTTCCGATAGTGTATCTCTAGAGGAGAATGCACTGGGTTCAACAAGAACATCTTGTAACCCGGCTACACATGACCGATCACTCATTTTGCTTGAGTGTATCAAATGTATATCACCAACGGTTGGGATCAACAACGGTTTTCCAGAATGGGACAACATCGAATAGAATAAGGGATTAAATGTATCTCTCTAGATAGGTGATAATACACCCTAATGGAAGCTACCCACATAGCTCTCTGTCAGACATTCGTCCATATACGTTCACTCTAGGATCGAACTAAACCGAATTCCATTAATCCATCTTAGGCAATTTTAACAGAAAAAGCCCTTGCACTTTACTCCGTCTTTGATTATCTTCATATAATTTGATTCGCAATGCTACTGCCAATATGGAGTGGCTCTCGGATAATAATCTGACCGGTCTCTCCATATCGACAACGATATTGGCAAATACTTTGATAGTCGGTTATTTAACTATCGAAGAAAAATAAACATTCGTTCATAACATCAAACAATCACTAGGCCCGTTAATTAAATCACTTCTCCATTTCTTTATCAATATTTGTTAACCAAATATTTTCAACAATCATCTTGCCCTCTTATGCTATTTGGAAAACATTTCCATATATCACCTTCTTTTTTTATTTTATATACATAGAAAATATCTGCTATTTATAATCGAAAAACATTCCAATTACTTATCTCCTCCACGCCCGTTCATTTCTACACTCAGGAAATGTTTATTTATTTTAATATATTTCTAGAATTCCACTTACTTGGGTTAAAAAGAATTTTATATAAAACATCATTACAACAACCCAAAATATTGCATTTAACTAAATCTCTTTAACATCTCTCTTCGATTCTGAATCTTGTTATTTATCGGTTAATAATGAAATCAATCAAGTTGGGGTATAACTACCTCTCAGACCTTGACTGAAAACATCTTTAACTTCAAAACAGACAAGACCACTTACCTCGAATAAACATCATAAAAACCAATTATTTATTTTAAAAACATGTATACATTTCTCTTTTTATTTTTAACAAATCTAATTTATAGATTTCCTTTTTGGTTTACAATAATCTATTTTTAATTCGTTTCCTTATCGAATTCAATATAAATTGATATATTGATTTTCTAGTTATCCAATTTTCTTAAAAAGATACGAACTTCTTAAATTTTCAAAAAATTTCACCATAACCTCCTTTGTACGGGTCACTCGACACAACTACAAAACGCCTCTCTTGGCCCTTTCGATTCAAAAAGAAAATAAAAAAGCCACGTGGCTTGCCGATTCAGCGCATAAAACCTCATATGGAATTTAAACATGTACCTTGTTATTAGGCACTTAAATTAAAATCTTCATACACTTCATTCCATACTTGTCTAACCTATATACATCCATTCTCAATTTATTTCAACTAAATCTGGTCATTTTAACTCAATTCGCTTATTAACTCTTTTGCCTAATGCACTTTTATTTCGAACATAACATGTTCATATAGTTTTAACTTACTTATACCAATCAAATTCCATTTTCGACTCAGGTTTCATATTCGAATTCGAATATAAATTCACAAGTTTAATTTACTTATCCAATTTCAACTTGATCCAAAACTTGATTCAAAATTCGATTATCTAATTATCCTTTAACTTAGTTAATTCTCTTAAATAAAAATATCTGATTTTGTTTATAATCAATTCACTTACACTTACTCCACTGGAGTCAATATTTATTTTATATCTCAAGTCTGGATTTTTTCTAATGGACTTTTGGATTTTGTTTACCTGAAATCCCCTTATTTATTTAAATAAACCGTTATGGTTTTATAATGGTCATGGCACTGTTTTTTTTGGAAAATCGATTTTGACATAACACAAAATCTATTCGATAAAATCCAGATTTTTCTCTTTCATTAGAAAACTATTATCAAATCAGTCCTAAAGATTCTTGTTTCAAAGAATTCCGACTTCAATTGAGTTCTATACACTGTATTGAAGTTCGAAACGCTAATTTTCGAATTGCCGCGCTGCGACGAGTTCGTTTTAATTAAATTTGAATATAAACATTTAAACTTCATTTATAGTAAATTTCAACTCCATTCTAGTATAGTTTTAATATATATTGAATCCAGTTTTCAAATCCAACTTAATATTTTTGATTATCTCTAATTGTCGATTTTTCATTACTCAGTTACCAATTCAATTACAACTCCATTTCTGTTATTATTTTCCAATTCCATTAGAAATAAATTAGTTTATAAAATTTGATGAAATCAAATTCTAATTATAATCCATTGGATTTTCCTCAATTCAGATTATATTTTGAATTCCGAAATATAACTAATCGTTCTTTTTCAATCACTTCCTAATTCACTTTAAAATTCATAATTGAATTTAAATATTTAAATTATCCAAATGATAACTATCTCAATTAATTTGTAAACGTCGTTTATAAATTTAAATTCCTTGTTTTATATTTTAAAAAAAAATTCCATTTCAAATTTCTATTTGAAACTCCATTCCTTTTATATTCCGAATTGCAGAATAAAAACCATTGTTCCATTTCGAATGATTTCAAATTCTATTTTTAAATTCATATTTGAATTTAAATATTCAAACTATCTCTTGATAATTAATTCATTATATTTATAAACACCATTTTATAAATTTACTTGTTTTATATTTAAACAAGTCTATTTCGAAATCTGTTTAAAAACCAGAAGCTTATTTTGGAATATTCCATTTATTATAACTAGTCTATATATAACATATAATCTATTTTAATATTTAATTTAAATATTCGTTTCTAGTTAATTCAATTCTAATATTCCTTCTTGATATAATTTATTTTATAAATTCAGTATAATCTAACTTAATTATCCAATTAAATTTCCATCTCGAACATTGGAATAGACTTCATCGTTTTCTATTTGAAACGATGTCCAATTCTTATTTTTGAATTCACATTTGAATTTAAATTTCCCTACTATCCAATGATAATTATCCATTTCATTTATAAACACCGTTTATAAATTCATTTCAATTCCCAACATTATTCAATTTATAAACATCGTTTATAAATTCACTTTAATTCCCTGATTATCCAATGAAAATCATTCCCGTTTATTTATAAACACCGTTTATAAATTTACTTCAATTTTCTGTTTTATTTAATTTATAAATACCATTCATAAATTCAATACTCGTTTTTATTTTTAAACAAGTAAATATTTCTTAACCTATTCGAATTCAAATTCTATTTTAGAAAAAAAATAGAATTTTCCTTTTAAATATCAAAATCCCATTTCACAATATTTTTATAAATTAACATCTTGGCCCAGTGGTATTTAAACATCCAAAAACACTCAATTATCAAATCATGTGTTTTATTACACATCAATATGATAATATATATATGTATATATGGAAACAACAATAATAAATTTTGAAGAATCCAGTTAGATCCCTCCAACCTGTTTCCCTGCATTCATAGACGTTAGCCAACATAAATAATACCCATCCTGCTTCGAGCCAGGATATCGCGGTATAGGATGTCATCCACTATCAAAGCGTGGGGTGCATAGGGTCATCCGTTAATGATACTGCGGGCATTTGCTAATGATACTGCGGGAACTATCCAATCACCAATATATATATATATATGTATATATATATAATAGCCACAAAAACCAAGCCTATATAACTAATATATATAATAATCACAACTGATAACAATTAATAATTTTATCCAAACAACTAACAATTTATTTTAAATGATAAAATAAATTTAAATAAAATTCTAAGTGAGAAATTACTCACCGTGATGATTCTTTGGCGAATACCCTATTAAAATTCATTATCATCTCGCATCGAATCCAATCAAATCCTTTATCTGGATCCTACGATTATTTAATTTAATTATTAAGTAAACATTTATTTAATTTAAATTAACTACTAAATAATTAAACAAATTATTCTACGTATATAAATTTCGTAAACTTATACCTCAATGTTATGCTATTTCTTTGCACCATCCAAATTTGATCCCAACCTAACTGCAATTCCTTAACCTCGTCACAACCATCTCCTACTATCAGCACCTTCCTCATATTAACAACCTATGCCCTCAGTCACTACTACAATGCCACACAAAAATTCATCAGCTTCTACTATACCCAGGTACCCTCCTCCAATCACAGTCCGTTCACTGACTGCCTTAGTTTGACACAGTTCGCCATCAACACCACAGTGTCGACCACTATAGACTGAACCCTAAAACTCCACTGTCGAACACTTCCTCTTCCATACGCATCACTCAACAGCAACCGACCATATCGATGCAACTACTGGAAATCTGGAACAAACATTGACTTTCAGTATCGACCATGACTTCAAAATCAAAAGCCCTAACTATTGCCCTAAGCTTGTTGCATCATGAACGAAGCACCCAAGATCAAAATTCTCATCCCAACCCTAAATATAAACCCGCTTCAACTATCGTGCCTTAACTCCCTTCGATTTCTTTGCTTGAAACCCATCGTCCCATCAATCAAGGATCCGCTGCGCACTCTGTCCCTAACCTTGCGATGTAATTAGGATTGACCCTTTTCCTTTTTCTAAACGATAAAGTAGGTGCGGACATTATTAACCTAGTTTGGAAGCTCTCGAGACTTTTAATGAGTGGGAAACAGAAGACATGCTGCGATCTTTAAAGGGGAGGGGTGCAGTATCATATATATTTTTATTTATACAAATTAAAATAAAGAATTGCATCTAAAGTTGAGCTTGGATCTTTTCCTGAGAACGAAATGAAGAATACAGGGTGTAACGTCCCGGATTTTCTGCAGTTAAATAATTTATTAATTTATTTAATTATTTGGATATCAATTTGGTAAATTAAAAGGTTTGAATTTAAATAATTTTGATTATTTAATTATTATAGATAGTGGAACAATAATGATATAATTTCCAAATAGTCGGAAATAACTGAATTGACAATATTAGGTAAATTGTATAATATAAGGAGTTTAATCGAGTTTATATTCGAATTAGAATCACGAATATATTTATTTTAATGATAGTTGAACGTATTAATTATAATTTAATTTTAATCGAGCTCATAACAATGCAACAGTTTGTAATATTGATTTTTGAACTTCAACTGAGTGTATAGGATTCGTTATTAGTCGGATTTCTTCGAAAAAAGAAAAGTTCGAGTCTAATCAACTGTATTTTTCCAATGGAAGAGAAAAATGGAGGTTCGTATTATAGATTGTAAGTTATAGCCAAATCAAATTTTCAAATAGTCGCAATGGAATCGTTATGAGCCATAACGATATATTTAATTATAATTAAATATCAGTTGCAAATTTGGACAAGATCATTGAGATGTAAGTATAATTTAATTTTTAGAATTTTATTATAATTTTTATTTTGGAAAATAAGCAACTTTTTATTTTGAAGTATTTTACACCCTATATCAGCATTTTTGGGTTTCACAGAATAAGCTAACTTGTCTATATTGTTATATTTTTGGGATTGTGACACATTGCTCGTCACGATGTTATTTTTTTTCTATATGTAGTGGCTCGTATGTGAAGAAATTTTCCATAGCGAAGAGAATACATGGTGGACCAAATTTAATCCTGTCTTCTTTGTTCACAAGCCCCAACTCACATTAACATGCTTTCACATTACATATAAAACATACACATCTTTACTTTGCTGTTTTGTTGTTCAATTAGGTCGTCCTTCATGATGAGGTTTATGGACCTTGAAGTTTATCCATATATACATGCACGGTGCATTACTTTGTATGCTTATATATATATACACGATTCTTGGAACTTGCGAAACGTTGGGAACAAGGTGAAAGCAGGTTTTAACTGTGGTACTACCTGCGCTTTAGCCCATTGGGAACACAAATAAAAGTATAAGCAAAGGTACACACATCTGTTTTGGAGGATAGAGCAATTATGATGTTGTTGAATATGGTTCATTTCTGCAACAAAGCGTCAGTTCTGAAGATCGAACTCGAGATGATCATTACTTGTACCTTACAATGGAACGTTAATTAATTTCCAGCTCACTAAAATTTCATGAAAAAGGGAATTCAAAGTTATTAACATCAAACATGACTACAAGTCTATAACAACGTTCAGCAGCGTACGACGTTCTTTCTTTTCTTGCTTTGTCCTCGACTGCGCTTGCCCATTCCTTAGCACTGAAGTAAAATCTACCCCATTAACAAACTGGGAAGAAAAATAGAATAAAAATATTTTTGGATCTCTTAGCAACCAAGTATGGTACTGCTTTCTTTTCGTTACTTTTATAAACCCAGCTACCAATTCATAGCTTAAAATTTCACTCCACATATGCCGATCCTATATTAATGTACGTTCTTTCATCCCTTAAGCGTAAAGTTTCATTTATATTTTAAATTCATCATAGTGACCTCTTTTTTTCTCCTACTCCCAACGTACATCTGCACATCTCATTTAACACACACCTATATTTCGAAACTATAATCTACCCTAAAGTTTTTGTATAGCCTATGAAATAAAAACAGTGAAATCTGCAAGTCTATACTACCAACCCACCCTAGAAACGAAAGTGTGCGGTGAAAGGAACTATACAAACCAACCTCCCGCTTAAACCATATTCTCTCTGTTCCTTATGTACTAAGTTTCACTGCTAGATTAAATCCATAATGACGCCTACCTATAATCCTACTGTATGTTATTACTTCGCCATCACGTAAGCAATGCTTTGGAAATTAAAGCTAAAACAACTACCCTATATGCTAAAAACATGGGTATCAATTCATCTCTTTTGTGCATGTATATAAACCGCTGCATTTCTGTGCTTCTTCAACGATTTCCAAATTTTGTTAATGGCAAAGCAAAATGAAATAAAATCAAATACACATATATTTAAATTACTGAAAGTATTCGGCACTCTTCTCCATTCCCTGAAAAGAGCCAGCAACCTAAAATGAAGAAGCATAGGTTATGAAGAGTTCAGTTTGTTAGTGTGTATGTACTTTGAGGAACAGTAAAAAGAAAGGATGGCCATTGGAACAAGTGTTCACACAAAGAAAGAGATGCATGCACGAGGTCTATAAGAACGCGATTTACAGGGATTTGCGGTAGTCACTTTGAACGAAACAGAAGACGCAAGTCCTCAACACAGCAGCCACTTATGTTATTCGACGCGAGAACAAAAGAGGAGGCCTGAGATTCTTTTGGGGTAATCTGGAATCAGTGAAGTTCGCATGCACGTACTGTAGCCATGGTATTATTGGACTTTGGACTGGGGAAACGCATTTTAAGGGCGCAATAATTTCTGTTTTGAAACTGGAAAGGAGTTGGTCTTTTTCTTTGAAGCATAGGAGATGCGGCTACATACAATAAGTGGCAAATTTTTCATGGGTTCTGTGTAGCTGACCAACGAGGCTCGAGGACGCAGAAACAAGGGAGGTTGGGTGCGAGCTCGAGCGGACTGGGTGGGAGTGATGGATCTCGTGAGAGCAGAAGATGCGAGCTTGATGTCGTGGTGAAGTCAGACATCATTGTGAGCTACAGGAAGTCAGATTTTTGTAGGAGGAAGCACAGTGATCATTTTTTGGAAGCTCGAGGCAAGCAAGCAGATTACGTTTTAATGGGAGTCACGAAAATAGATTGTCCTTTTCCGTGAGGAGTTTCTGGCCATTGGAGCAATTACGGTGGGTCAGAGGAGGACCAGTCGATCGGAGAAGTAGTATAGATGGGAAGTTTTCGAAAATAACGAGGTGACTGCAGTTTTGGAGAAGTGGGGTGGTTGAAAGGACGTTGGGTTTTATGATGGATAGGGGGAACTGAAGGGCGGATATGACCATGAAATGGGTTCAGATATTATATTGGTACGTGTTTTTTACAAATGAAGAAGAAATACTATGGCGTGTGCGGGTCGAGGTGACAACATCTGGTGGATGGGCCGATTTGCAAAGTGGTGAGCCCATATATTTAAAATGGAAAAGAATAGAAGAAGGGAATTTGGAGCAGTTGTATTTTCGTGAGTAGGAGGGAGCGGGTGCATTCGGGTTATGGTGTGGTGGAAAAGGTAAGGTCCATACATAAATAAATGAATACAGTTAAATTTAAATTAGTGTGCAAACTCATAATTATAATATCTCGAGCACACTAGCTTAGATTAACGAGCGTTCTGTCATGTTGGATTCATACAGCTATAGACTACACGAATGGAACTAGAATGATCGACTCGAGCTCGTGAGAATTTCAAAGGAATAAATGCCTGATTGGATAAATCAACATTTATTGTTATTTAACAGTAGACAATCAAGGTGAGTAAACTCACAAACCATGTCCAGTTTTATAATTTTATAAAGATTATTTAATTTTGATAATTGAACGATGTGTGTGATGGTTGTTTGGATGATTTACAATTAAATTGGTTGATAGTTATACATATGAAGTAGTTAGTAAAATACTGATTTAATAATTTCATATTGATATGAAATTAGTGTCATTATTGTTGATTAACATCTGTGGATGCAGGGAAACAGGTTGGAGGAATCCAACTGGATTGTTGTTTTTCATATATTGCATTATATGATGTGACAAATAATCCATCGTTGATTATTGTGTGATTTGGGATGTTGGAATAACATTGACCTTGAAATAATTGGTATTTAAATACCGTGAAATATATTCGAATATATGGGGACAGAAATTGGAGTTTTAAAAGGGAATTTCTATATTTTAAAAGTAGAGATTGAATTTTGATTAGCTAGAATATAATAACTTGTTTTTATTATATTAAAACAAGGAGTTTGATTTATAAACAATATTTAGAAATGAAATAAAATAATAATTATTAAATAATCTATTAATGTTAATTTAAAAATGGGTAGTGGAAAGGGAAATTGTTGAATTTGTTTCGAGGTTCGAAATGGGAACATGGGTTGAATAAAACTATAAAGGTTAGTAGTTATAATTCGACAAATGTCAAATGTTATGTAAATAATTTATTTAGAAAATATATATTATATGAAGGGGAGATGTACATGATAATTAGTATTGTTTTAAAACCAATAATTTACAATAGAATATGTAAGCGAGATAAAGTTTTAAACTTGATATATAGTTAGCAAGGAGTTAACTCCTAAACAGAGTCTACAAAGTAAAATATTAATATGAATTAATATAATAACTAGATAAGTGTAATTTTAAAACTGTAATTGTATTTAAATCAAGATTTGATTTAATAAAACGAGTCCAGATTTCTGTAAAAGAATAGTATTAACGCTTTAATGCGAATAATAATTTAATAGCAAACATTTTGCAAATTGGAATGGTTATTAAGGGTTGGTGATGATTGGAAGTGATAAATTCAAGAGTGAATTTCGAAATGAAGTTAACCTGAAACGATATACTATTTCAAAGATAATTGAATGAAGACTTTTCAAAAGAGAGTTATACTTTGGGATTCGATTCCATTGAATTCAGAAAAGTACCATTTACTTTCCAGTTATAATTAAGATTTATTTATTTATCTAATTAACTATTTATTTATTTAATAAAAGTTATATTTTGAAATTTAATATTTCAAAAGCAGAGATTATAATACTATCATTATAATCAATATTTTCCGTAGAGGAAGGGAACTCTTGAATTAAATCTGAGAGCCGCGTGAGTAATGTTCTGTTTAAAATTTTGTGCTTTGACTATTTAGAAGTTGAGAAGTTGTTCAGTTAAGGTCTGAGAGGTAATTATACCCCAACTTGATTGGCATCATGATTAACTAAGGAAGGGTTAAGGTTCGATAGCGAGATCGGTTAATAATACGATAAATGAATGATTAATGAGTTAAATATAGTAACGACGATTTTATAACATCGGGTTAATCCAATAAAAAGGTTTGAAAACATTTTACCAAATAAAATCAAAGATATTGTCTGAGTATAGAAGATGGAATGATTTGATTAATTAGAAGTTTATAAATGGAGATTGGAAATGTATTCTAATGTTAATAACTTATATTTCCTAAATATAGAAGATAAGAAGTAAGAGATGTAATTATTTTCCGACATTGGTTGTATATTTTTTGGAATGTAGAAAATAAACTATGTATAATAAATGGAAACATTTTTCAAGGATTGTGTAAGGGTAAATTGGGTTTTAAGAAATATTTAGGAGAAATATGGGGAACAGTAGATTAGGAAATGAATAAATTAAGGATAAATTAATTAAAGGGGCTCAGTGTTGATTGATCAGTAAGATTTCCATTGGAAAATACGACCATTGTTTGTATGTATGTTTTCCTTTGATAGTTAAATAACCGGCTATCAAAGGTTTTGACCATTTCTATTGTCATTATGGAGAGACCGGGATCAGATTTATTATCTGAAAACCACTCCATATGGGCATTAGCATTGCGAATCAAGAATGTGAAGATATTGAAGACGGAGTTTATGCAAGTGATGTTCTGTTTACAGAATAGTGCCTTCGGTTTGTCCTGTCCCAGGACAACTTAAATGGATGAATGTCTGAAAGAGTATATATAATGGATCGCGTAAGTTGATCTCTTCAAACGTATTCACTTTTGGTGGCAGAGGAATTTGTTTTTCTTAGCTTTATACCTGTGGTATTTTGGTGGAAATCAATTTGTGATTTAGCGGGTATGACGATGTGGCATTCCAAGTAAATGGAGTTATGATCTGTCAAAAGATACGTTATGATCTCAAGCCTCATCAACCGGGAAATGACAAAAATCGGGCAAGCAGCATGTCTATGTAGGTCTCCCCCATTAGGATGTATTGTCACCATCTAGAGAATATTCATATTTGTTACTTCTTTTTGCTTCTGTAACTCTAGGGAACGGTTATGTTGCTAGCAATCGTAGGTGACAATATATTCAATACACTCAAGAGAAATGAGTGGTCGGTCATATGTGGTCGGGTTGCAAGATGTTCTTGTTGAACCCAGTGTATTCCTCTCTAGAGATACACTATCGGCATGTGGTTCGATACCTTGTCATAGTCGGAATCCAATCTCCAATAAGCGCCTGCGGTTTTGATTGTATACTATATATGTGGAGCATGAGATGCAAGCGTTCCGCTAGATTGTTATTTATTTGTATTTAAACACTATTATAATATCAGAATAGTTATGATTTCAAAAACTGTTTTGGGTTATTGTAAGTAAAAACCATCCATGTTTATGTGTGGATCGGTCTTATGATTATCTTTCCTTTCGAAAAAGATTTTTAAAAGTTAAACCGAATGGTTGGAGTTTACTCACACCAGTCCCATGACTGACCCAGAGTTTATTTTGTTTGTTTACCCTAAACTCTTGGGTGCCCAAATTTGTATAGGCAGTCAAGTAGTTAGGATTTTATAGATATACTTGAGGAGCTCGGAGCAGGAGGCTTCAACAATAGTTATTTAGAGAGTTTACTTCCGCTGTGATGTTATGTGATAATGGTATGTATATACAATTGTAGTTTTGTACTTTAAAGTTATGTTATATAATATATTTTATTCGTTCCGCTGTGAGATTCACATTTACTCTTATTTTGTTCAGTTATGTTCTTCTTCTTCTTCTATTCGAAATTTCTTTCTTTCTATTTCTCACCCTATAACATCTTTCTATTAATGATCTGGTATTTTCAATATTTGAATAGTCAACATGGTATTTTGTGTTGATTTTCGGAGTCGAAAATCCTTGGTATTACACAAGGGATGTCTCGATATTTATAGAAAATAAATACTTAGGCATTAAGAATACTTAGAAATACAGAAATTAGTTTTTAATTGTGGTTTGATCTTTGATTTACTATGATTTGAAATAAAGAGATCTTTATTTCTTTTAAACAGATTCTGATTTGATCTTTGATTCGATTTCGATCCTATACATTAAAATATCTCAAGGTTCACACACGAATCGCTAGTTTAACGTAACAACTATCGTTTCAACATTGTAACACTATTCTGAGCTCAACAGAATATATTCTGAAATTTAATTTGAAAGTACATATAACATAACCATATTACATCGATATAATATATTTTAAATTCAGAAACGATAAATTTCTCGATAATTAATTGTCTTATTATCATTTATCTTTCAAATAAAATTTATATTAATCCTCTGAATTATTTCGATTCAGTAAAAACTTCGAATGTATTAATATATTGTTTTCATATTGCGATGATTATATATATTCGAAATAAATCGTATTTCGATTATTAAATCAATAATTCAATATAAAAATTGATTTATATTATCAACTCAATATTTAAACCATATTAAATATTTAAAATAAATCATCCAAAAATCTGGGCCGTTACATTCTTTTCCCCTTAAAAGAATTTCGTCCCCGAAATTTCTAAGGTAGGAAAAATGGTACAAACTCATCTACTATTCAAAATCCACTTTATTAAAATTCAAAACTTCATATTTCTACAATTTATTCCACCAAAACTTTTAGTTTTTCATTCATATGGCACCCCATATATGTTTGCATTCGTTTAGTTTGAATGATTTACAATTAATATATTCAGATCTAATTCATATTCCATTCATATGCATTCAAATACGTTTAAATTGATTCTAGACAATTTATTTACTTTGACCCATTAACTTGAATAAGTTAAATTTAAATTCCAGAATTCAAATCCCCGGGTTTTCATTTGAAATCCTTTTGAAATCACATAAATATATACATATATTTATTTCCATTTTAAATCCAAAACATTTGAATTTTCAAAATAACTTGTTTTCTTTCAAACAAATTTCCATTAAAACTTTTCTAAGGTAGCAATCCACCACTTAGAAACTCGAAAATGAACAGTAATGATGCTGCAGTCATTATCAGAATTATTTTCCAGCCACTGAAGTGAGTTCAGTACTTTATCACTTTCAAAATTCATCCAAATGATTTTGATTCAAAAATCCTTCAAATACAAAGCTATATTGTTCTAATATACTTTAGAAAATACTTTCAATCTTCCTAGGATTTAAATTCCAAAATATGATTTTGAATTTAATTTCAGTTCATCTCATTTTCATATTTTATTCTTATACAAAATTTTATTTGGTTATATATAACCATAGCAATTTATATCTCATTTGATTATAAAAATAACAACCAACACATTCATATATTATAATAATTTCAGAAAATTATTCCTTTCATATCAAAATAGAATTTTGTGTTAAATTATTTTATTTACCCACTTTAAAACATTATTGTGTCAAAGTGCTCTACTCAAGTGTTTAGAAATTCCTATCGACTTCGTGGCGTCCCACGATTCGATTAGAATTCATAAACCACTCAACAGACTAGCCAAAACAATATAAAACAATTTTTATATCAATTAACAAATACACGCACTCATATATATACACTCAACTCATTGTAGGGTACTACTGATCCTATCTCTAATGAGCACAATCCTACCAAAGCCTAGGTATTCGCTCAACCTAAGCTCTGATATCAACTGTAACGGCCCGCAAATACATACTATATGAGTTGACTAAATACACTACACGTCCAACCCAATAACACAGAAATACGAATCAATTTTTTTGGAGAAAAAGGTAGAAGAAGAACAAAAATAACAATACAAAATCTCATATCACAGTGGAACAAAATATAATATTTATATATATATAAACTTATGGAGTACAAATTTTTTTTTTAACTGTATAACATATCATCTGAAATGACCCAAACTCCCCCTTACGGGAAAGCCCGGATTGAGTTGAGAACACGACAAATTAGAACACAAACAGAAGAACAATTCATTGCTTTTGCAACAATTACATTAGAGTACAAGAATAACAGAGTATGAATAAATAATTTACAGCAGTAAAT
The DNA here is from genome assembly GCA_030737875.1 of Allium sativum. Lineage (NCBI taxonomy): Eukaryota > Viridiplantae > Streptophyta > Magnoliopsida > Asparagales > Amaryllidaceae > Allium > Allium sativum. The sequence goes on from CM060919.1 coordinate 253,141,933, forward strand.
ATCATAGATTTTAAAATACATTACATAGTAGCGGAAAAATAATACATAACAATACATAACACAACTGAAGGGAATATACGAATACAGAGCATTCCGAATATAACTCCAGCTGTAATCTAGGATCCTGTGAATATAATATATGCAAAACCAAAACTCCTAGCTGCCTGTGTGGAAAATAGGGGCATCCAGAGTTTAGGTTAAAATAATAAACTCTAGGTCAGTCATGTGACTAGTGTGAGAACTAAAACAGTTATTAATTTGATTTTAAAGTTAGGTATATCAAGGGACCACGCCGTATAACACGGACCGGGTTTATCCCCAAGTATAGCAGTGGATAAAACAAATAGTGCAATGCTAATTAAAGAAAATGTAGCAATTATAAGACTCAGGTCCCGTCACACAATGCAACGCAAGCCGAAGGATTGAGCTTTACCTTATAATAGCCAAATAATGCTTGGTACGTGAAATTTTATCTTTTATTATTACTATAAGTGAAGAAATCAACTTCAAATATAAATGTTTCAATCGTAGGCAGCATGGGTACCATTTATCATGTTGGTATACTAGGCACTACAAATAAAACCGAAATGTCACGTATTGGAAATTGGATTTCTATCATGATTCGAGGCAAGGGATGTACTCCTCGCCGGCTTCGAGACACTCCAGCAAATGCCTTAGGATCTCCTGTAGAAGACCCCTGGATCCTCCAAGGCCGGTCCTCCCTTACGTTTGTGGATTATTTATTCCTGAACACACGTTTCCCAGTCCAATAGGACATATCCGTTGACTCCGTAGTAACCGATATATCCGGGGCGCCTCGCTATCCATCATCCACATAGGTAAAAATATAATAAATGTCTGGGCTCCATACCATAGCACCACCCATAGCTTGAAGGAAATGTCATGCACTCCTTGGGTCCTTTATCCTGTTTTTGACTCATACCGAGGTGTGAGACTCGCGAATTAACACTATACACAAAGCTATGCTATAGCAGTGCTTTGATCATCAACCATAAGGCTCTGCTTTTCAACAGATCCTTGATCATTTGCATCTTAGCATGACACACAGGAAATTCACGCCATGCTACTATTGTCTATCGATATATAACCTCTGAGCTCGTAGGTCTTAGAGAAGGGTGTTAAGAAAGAGAATAAATTCTCCACCACCAAATAGGTATATATATTTAATAGAAATCAATCAACACAAAATAAAATCCAATGTTAGACAAACATCCATTAATTAGTTCGTTCTGGGTCTGAACGAAACTGGAGGCACCTTATTGCTCATCCCATATGTTAAATATAGGAGAGAGGTCCTCGCATATCCGGTTGATGTCCAAGTACGTCTGAACGATTGCCACTTTATTACCTTGTCTTGGTGTACAACCCAATCAAGATATCAGTAATCATCCAAACGATGTGAAGACCTTCGGTCTTCAACCACCGTCTTTACTGTCGACTTATCATCGAATCAGTTATTAAAAATGGGTATAAACCCGGCCTTTCCGAATAACCCACGTATATTATAATCAAGTGATATAAACACACGACATATGCCTCAATTATCAGTGATATCACCACTTATTATATTTCCAAAATTCGACTTACTTGGGTTAAAAAGAAAGTTATATAAAACATCATTACAACAACCCAAAATATTGCATTTAACTAAATCTCTTTAACATCTCTCTTCATGACTAAATCTTGTTATTTATCGGTTAATAATGAAATCAATCAAGTTGGGGTATAACTACCTCTCAGACCTTGATTGAAAACATCTTTAACTTCAAAACAGATAAGAACACTTACCTCGAATAAACATTATAAAAACCAATTATTTATTTTAAAAACGTGTATACAGTTCACTTTCTATTTTAAACAAATCAAATTTATAGATTTCCTTTTTGGTTTACAATATTCTATTTTTAATTCATTTCCTTATCTAATTCAATATATATTGATATATTGATTTTCTAGTTATCCATTTTTCTAAAAAATATTCTAACTTCTTAAATTTCTAAAAATTTTCTCTATAACCTCCTTTGTACTGGTCACTCGGTACAACTACAAAATGCCTTTCTGGCCCTTTCCATTCAAAAAGAAAATCAAAAAGCCAAGCGGCTTGCCGATTCGGCGCATAAAACCTCATATGGAATTTAAACATGTACCTTTTTGTCGGGCATTTAAATTAAAATCTTCATACACTTCATTCCATACCTGTCTAACCCATATACATCCATTTTCAATTTATTCCAACTAAATCTGGTCATTTTAACTCAATTCGCTAATTAACTCTTTTGCCTAATGCACTTTTATTTTGAACATAACATGTTCGTATATTTTTAACTTACTTATACCAATCAAATTCCATTTTCGACTCAGGCTTCATATTCGAATTCAAATATAAATTCACAAGTTTAATTTACTTATCCAATGTCAACTTGATTCAAAACTTGATTCAAAATTCTATTATCTAATTATTCTTTAACTTAGTTAATTCTCTTAAATAAAAATATATTATTTTGTTTAAAATCAGTTCACTTACACTTCTTAAGTCTGGATTTTTTCTAATGGACTTTCGGAATTTATTTACTTAACATCATCTTATTTATTTCAATAAACCGTTATGATTTTATAATGGTTATGGTGCCATTATTCTGGAAAACTGATTTTGACATAACTCAAAATCTATTCGACAAAATCCAGATTTTTCTCTTTCATTAGAAAACTATTATCAAATCGGTCCAGACGATTCTTGTTTCAAAGAATTCTGACTCAAATTGAGTTCTATACACTGAATTGAAGTTCGTAACGCTAATTTTGAACTGTCGCGCGACAATTCCATTTTAATTATATTTAAATATAAATGTTTAAACTTCATTTATAATAAATTTCAACTCCACTCTAATATATTTTTAATAAATATTAAATCTAGTTTTCAAATCCAACTTAATATTTTCGATTATCTCTAATTGTCGGTTTTTCATTACTCAGTTACTAATTCAATTACAACTCCATTTCTGTTCTTATTTTCCAATTCCATTAGAAATAAATTAGTTTATAAAATTTGATGAAATCAAATTCTAATTATAATTCGTTGGATTTTCCTTGATTCATCTTATATTCCGAGTTCCGAAATATAATCAATCGTTCTGTTTCAATCACTTCCCAATTCACTTTTAAATTTGTAATTGAATTTAAATATTTAAATTATCCAAATGATAATTACCTCACTTAATTTGTAAACATTGTTTATAAATTTAACTTCCTTGTTTTATATATTAAAAAGTTTCCATTTCAAATTTTTATTTGAAACTCCATTCCTTTTATATTCCGAATTGCGGAATAAAAACCGTTGTTCCCTTTTGAATGATTTCAAATTCTATTTTTAAATTCATATTTGAATTTAAATGTTCAAATTATCTCTTGATAATTAATTCATTATATTTATAAACACCATTTTATGAATTTACTTTTTTTATATTTAAACAAGTCTATTTCAAAATCTGTTTAAAAACAAGAAGCTTATTTTTGAATATTCCATTTATTATAACTAATCTATATATAACATTTAATCTATTTTAATATTTAATTTAAATATTCGTTTCTAATTAATTCAATTCTAATATTCCTTCTTGATATAATTTATTATATAAATTTAGTATAATCTAACTTAATTATCCAATTAAATTTCCATCCCAAACATTGGAATAGATTTCATCATTTTCTATTTAAAACGATTTCGAACTCTTATTTTAAATTCACATTTGAATTTAAATTTCCCAATTATCCAACGATAATTATCCATTTCATTTATAAACACTGTTTATAAATTCAGTTCAACTCCCAACATTATTCAATTTATAAACATCATTTATAAATTCACTTTAATTCCCTGATTATCCAATGAAAATCATTCCCGTTTATTTATAAACACCGTTTATAAATTTACTTCAATTTTCTGTTTTATTTAATTTATAAACACTATTTATACATTCAATACTTGTTTTTATTTTTAAACAAGTAAATATTTCTTAGCCTATTCGAATTCAAATTCTATTTTAGAAAAAAATAGAATATTCCTTTTAAATCTCAAAAATCCCCTTTCACATTATTTTTATAAATTAACATCTTGGCCCAGTGATATTTAAACATCCAAAAACACTCAATTATCAAATCACGGGTTTTATAACACATCAATATGACAAACGAATCAGGGTTGATCAGGAGTTAGTCAATCATATATGTATATATATATATATATATGGAAACAACAGTAATAAATTTTAAAGAATCCAGTTGGATCCCTCGAACCTGTTTCCCTGCATTCACAGACGTTAGCCAACATAAATAATACTCACCCTGCTTCGAGGCAGGATATCGCGGTATATGAGGTTATCCACTATCAAAGCGTGTGGTGCAAAGGGTCATCCGCTAATGATACTGCGGGCATCGGCTAATGATATTGCGGGAACTATCCAATCACCAATATATATGTAATAGCCACAAACACCAAGCCTAGATAACTAATATATATAATAATCACAACTGATAACAATTAATAATTTCATCCAAACAACTAAAAATTTATTTTAAATGATAAAATAAATTTAAATAAAATTATGAGTGAGAAATTACTCACCATGTTGATTCTTTAGCGAATACCCCTTTAAAATTCATTATCATCTAGCCTCGAATCCAATCAAATCATTTATCTTGATCCTATGATTATTTAATTTAATTATCGAGTAAACATTTATTTAATTTAAATTAACTACTAAATAATTAAACAAATTATTCTGCGTATATAAATTTCATAAACTTAATACCTCAATGTTATGCTATTTCTTTGCACCATCCAAATTTGATCCCAACCTAACTGCTATTCCTTAACCTCGTCACAACCATCACCTACTATCAGCACCTTCCTCAGATTAACATCCTACGCCTCAGTCACTATTATAATGCCACACAAAAATTCATTTGCTTCTACTATACCTAGGTACTCTCCTCTAATCACAGTCTGTTCACTGACTGCCTTAGTTTGACACAGTTCGCCATTAACACCTCAGCGTCGACCACTACATACGAACCCTGAAACTCCGTTGTCGAACACTTCCCCTTCCATACGCATCATTCAACTGCAACCGACCATATCGATGCAACTACTAGAACAAACAATGACTTCTAGTATTGACCATGACTTCAAAATCGAAAGCCCTAACTGTTGCGCCAAGCTTGTCACATCATGAACGAAGCACCCGAGATCGAAATTCTCATCCCAACTCTAAATACAAACCCTCTTCGACTATCGTGCCTTAACTCACTTCGATTTCTTTGCCTGAAACCCATCGTCCCAGCAATCAAGGATCCGCTACGCACTCTGTCCCAAACCTCACGATGTAATTAGGATTAACCCTTTTCTTTTTTCTAAACGATAATGTAAAAGTGGGTGCGGACATTGTTAACCTAGTTTGGAAGCTCTCGAGATTTTTAATGAGTGGGAAACATAAGACATGCTTCGATCTTTAAAGGGGAGGGGTGCTGTAATGTCCCAGAAATTTCGACAACTGGAATATAGAATTAATTAGAAACTTAATTATTAATGACCAATTTTATATTGATATTTGAGACAAGATCAAGTATATCATTTTTAGTTGAATTGAATTCACGTCGGAATGAGTGATTGAGAATTAAATATTTAGTATTGAATATTCGAATGGAATATGGTTGAACTGGATTTGAGATCCGATTAAAGAATTTAAATGGTTGAATTAAAATATAATAAGAACAAACATTAATTAAAATTAAATAAATTAGAGAATTTTATTTGTTTAGATATATTGGAATCGGCTTGGATTTGTGTGTATTTATGTAAATAAAGGAATTGAAGTTTACGATTCAAATTTGGAATCATACAGAGTTGTTTTGAGAACAATTGAAATAAAATCAGTGAACCGATAAGTAATTTGAAAATTCAAAATACGTTGTACACAAACGAAGTCGCATTGCAGTTTAATTAATTTTATTGGATATAGGACGCGAAGACGGAGCAGTAGTCACATTTGGAGAATATGTTAATGTTATGGATTTAAAACATTACGGTAGACTAAAATCTTTAATTTAAAACGGTTGTTACCTACCTTAGAAAAATTAACGCAGATGGCCCTCTTGAAAATCGCACTGACCTATAGAGTAAGGCGCCATTACGCTATAACCTAGTGAGTGACTTTCGTTCTTATCTCATACCCTTTTCTTCTATAAAAATCAGCTTTTGCCCCAATTTCTTCAGCAAGGAATCATTCCTCCTTCTCAATACCAATGGTCGTCAAAATTCAACCATTCCCCAAAGTAAAACAATGGCCATGAGCCCTAATTGAAATCTGTTTTGTCCCCATCATGTAATCGGCTACCGTGCTCACCACTTTTTAGCTCATCTTCATCTCCAAGCCGCAAGCTCCACGCTTTAGCAACCCCTAATCCGTCACCTCGTCTTGGTTAAGGTATTAACGTGAGTTATCTCACTCACGATTAATCCGAGTTCAAGTATTTAAACTTCAGTTTTAACTAAAATAATTTAGTTTAATTGTTCGTGATTTACCGGTCTGATTTGTTTCCTGTAGTTTGGGTGTTTTGATTTGCTACACATTACGTTCAACTTAATCTGGCCTTGCATGTGTCTGGCTGTCCCACTTGTTCATGCTGGCCTTGCTGCCTTCATCCCTTTGCATTGTATCTGTTGGACTTTCATTGGTGTTTAAGACCTTGAGTTTTAACACTTTGTTACACTGCCTCGTTCTGTTATACTTGCACTGACTCATTCTGTTATGACGCGAAATTTAAGTCGTTTATTATTGATGTTCCTAATTCCAGTAGAAGAGGACCAAAAAATATCCAGAACCATATTTGTTTCCAGAAGATAGAGGATAGTGGAATATTTTTCCATAATAACAGGAATAACTTTAGAGCAGGCAAAAGTGATTTGGCATTATAGAATTGTGACTAATGTTCTAGCGCCCATTATGTGTTGGTTAAATGGTTTTTCTGCACTTGAGAATTTCATTTTTTTAGTTCTTGGAATCTGTAAAACAAATATTAAAGAGGACTATTGCCTGCTTTTATGACATATTTAAATAGCCAAATTTTATCTGGTAAGACAAATTAGACAATAAGATGCTTTTTGCACTACTTTAATGTAGTATTCTGGTATTTATATATTAGGTAAGAAGGAAATTCTTGGATGTGGTTTGAGAAAAGGATTTTGATTATGTTGGATCCACTCTACTGTAACTGAACTCCTATGTGAAATTACTGTGTTTTACAAAAACTGAAACTATGAGTTACCTTGTTAGAACCCAAGCATACATTTACCTTGAATTCGGTCACCTGAAACTACATATTGTAAATGCTAATGAATCGAATTAAAAACTGGAAAAAAACACTATATGAATATTAATGCATATGTATGACCCTTCCATGTCGTGGAAAGATTACTTATGGTTTTGATTTGAAATTGCAATCAATGGAAACTGTTTGATTTGTGTCCTTTGCTGTTTTGATTTTGAGATGAGCAGGTTTCAGACAGGCTTGGGAAATAACACCTACACATTTTTGTTTGGGATAATTGTTATCTGAAATGGAATTTGACTTCTAATATAAAATTAGATTCTAGTAGCTAGAAAATTCTCTGACATTGAGCATATCTTGACACAGTAAAAGTGAAATTATAGAATACTTTGAATGCATGTTATGATTTTTCATATAATAACATATATATTTCAAACCTGCACTTGTTTACTTCAAAACCTGCACTTTCTTACTTCAAAACTTACACTTCTCACTTCAAAACTGAAAGTTAAATACTTGTATATTGTTTGAATAGCACTTGCTTACTTATATACATACCTTATACTCATTCATTTGCCTTACTAGAAACTATATGCATGGGTTGAAACAAAGGCTTACTTGCTTACTGTTCGTTTCGACTTTACATACATTTTGCTATATCGAGATTTGATCATGTTATTAATCAGGTGTTAGTCATTGTTCTTTCCCCTTAAAATGGCCAAAATGATAGTAAAGGTTGAAATTAAATACTGGTCTCATGGAGTATCACGACTTATAATTCGAAATCTGGAACTATCTGGGTTTGTCCTGATAAATATAAACCATCATTTCATGGAGTAGTATATGTAACACCCCGAATTTCGGTTAATGTTAAAATTCACTAATTACAGAATAAATAATCTCAGGTGTGAGAATGGGGGGAAACGGGCTGCGTCATTGTGCTCGTCTCGGAAAAATACGCGAAATAGAGTCCGAGTTTTCGAGAATCGAAGTCCGTATGGCCCAGTTAGGGCCCAATGAAGTTCGCAGAAAATTCAAAGTTTAAAACAAATTTAAAATTCAGGTTCAAATTTCAAAATTTGGCCATTGGGCGCAGGCGGGGAAAATTCCCGCCCGGCTACCCAAGTCGACAGCCCTGTCGACTGGGCAGTCGACTTGGCTAGACCAAGTCGACAGCCCTGTCGACTTGGGTGTCGACAGGGGGTGCTCGACAGGTTTAACCTGGTGCACCATTTTAGGGATTGGCTGTGTTTTGGGCTGTTCTCTAGAAGCTTCCGAGATCTGATGGTCCTAATCTAACCTAGGGTTGATCTAAGGGCCTAAAACACTTGCCTAATCCTATAAATAAGACCCTAAGCTAGCCCTAAATGATCATAATCCTATCTCCTAACTAAACTATGCCAAAATTTTCTATGATCATGGCCTCCACCCAAAACCCTAGCCTCCATCCTCTTATGAAACTATTTCTATGAAGGCTTTCATGTTCATACAAGCATCTTTGAGTTGTTTAAGCGATCATTAGCTTGCATTCATCATCAAGTTGCAAGCTTTATGTTCAAGGCTAGAGTTTTTGGGTAATTTGTGGCAAGGGTTTGCTTATGGGAGCTTAGTGGTGAGTTCCTATAGCTTTAATAATCAATTGTTAAATTGATTATGGTAGGATATGATAAGAGATGGCTATGTTTGTGGATGAATGTGTTTATGCAAGTTTAGTATAGTGTATGTTATGTGTTTTGCAAGTTTTATGCTATATGCAAGTTTAATGCCATGTTTTATGATGCAAAACACTATGTTGAACATTTATGCATATGTAATATGTTATGCAAACTATATGTGATAGTATATGCAAGTTATATGTAACATGATATGCAAGTTATGCATTTGGTTTTATGCATGCTAAGTATTTGGTTTTATGCATGCTAAGTATTTGGTTTTGTGCATGCTAAGTGCTTGGTTTTATGCATACTAAGTGTTTGGTTTTATGCAAGTTTGTCTCTTTTTATGATATGCATAATATATGCAAGTTGCCTCTAAGTATGGCATGTTATGCAAGTTCATATGCAAGTTATGATGCAAGTTCATATGCAAGTTATGATGCAAGTTCATATGCAAGTTAAGATGCAAGTTCATATGCAAGTTCGCCTCTATGTATGACATAAGTACATGTGCAAGTTCATCCCTTTTAGACCTATGACATGTATGCAAGTTGACACCTTTTATGATAGGTCTATGACATGAACATTTAAGCAAGTTACCATCTTCATGACATATATGATTCATGCAAGTTTGGGGTTGGTTATTTATGCAAGTTGGGTTTATGGTCATATATACAAGTTGACACCTTTTAAACCCATGATAATGCTAATGATATGCTAAGTTGAACCCATGGTGTGTATGATGAATCTCCTCTTTTGAAGTATGTCATGTTAACGTATTTACGTGGGGACGATGGGGTAAAAATTAATGAACACATAAAAATTGTGTAAAGTGGGTATGATTAAACATACCATAAAGTGGATGGACATAATTGGGAATTTACCTATTAAGTTAGGTCTACCCATATTATGGAATTGGGAATTTACCTATTGAGTTAGGTCTACCCATATTCTTAAATATTTGTAATTAATTAGGGATAATTAATACAAATTATGGGGGTGATTAATTAGGTGTAATTAATCTACTAAGACACGAGGTTGGACCCTTTTGTAGCATAAGACTGCCCGGAACCGACCGGCAAATCCAGCGGCTACAAATGATTGGCCCAATGTGAGAGGTCTTAGACATAAACTAAATACGTGACAAGTGTAAAGACACGAGGTTAGGCTCTGTTATGGTGTAAGGCTGCCCGGAACCAACCGGCATATCCAGCTGCCATAAAAGACAGTCTAATGTGAGAGGTCTTTACAAAGGTTACGATCTTAATTAATTAAGAAACACTTAACCAAATTAGCACATAGAGGGGTATGAGGGGTTAAGTGGGTGCCTTGGGTGGCATGTAGTAACTAGTGGGGATGCCTTGGGTGGCATGAGGAAACTAGTGGGTTGCCTTGGGTGGCAATAGAAAATACGATTAAAATACTTAACCAAAGTTGAACATGTAATTAAACATGATTAAAGGGTTAAGTAAGTGCCTTGGGTGGCATGTGGGAATTAAGTAAGTGCCTTGGGTGGCATGTGGGAATCAAGTAAGTGCCTTGGGTGGCATGCGGAAATCTAGTGGGTGCCTTAAGTGGCAATTGAAATATAATTAAATGATAAGCTTAAGTAGTAGCTTGGGGGGGCCTTAAGTGGCAATTAAAATAGAACTAAATGACAAGCTTAAGTAGTAGCCTGTGGGGGCCTTAAGTGGCAATTAAAATAGAATTAAATGACAAGCTTAAGTAGTAGCTTGTGGGGGCCTTAAGTGGCAATTGAAATATAATTAACTGACAAGCTTAAGTAGTAGCTTGTGGGGGCCTTAAGTGGCAATTGAAATATGATTAGATGACTTAACCAAACCTTAACATGTAAGTGGGCATGATTATAAAAGGGTTAAGTGGGACGCACTAGATAAAATGGCAAGCTTAAGTAGTAGCTTGTGGGGGCCCATTTCAACCAATATCCCAAACGTATCTTTGTGGGCTCGACCCAGGTCGAGGACGGGACACGCATATTGGGCTTGACTATAAGAGGCCAAAACAGGGTGGCGGTGGCAACGCGAGTCCAACGGGTTTCATATGCGTGTGTGGACCCGGGCTGGTAGGTAAGACGTTGTTGCATCGTGTAGGTATAAGCCGTGCACCATTGATTATCGGGTTGCCACTTTGGGGAGTGATACACCCCACTGTGGGGCCAGCACGGGTATCTACGGTAGGGAGCCGATCGCTTGGGGGTAGTGGGTACACCTAGTGGAGATAGGGGCAGACGGCACCTAGGTAGTCAGCTAGGGGTACAAGGAACTACTGGGTAGAATTACTAAATACACTTGTGGGATCAACCTTTAAGTAGGAATTACCCTTGGGTGGGTAGAACTGGTGTGGTGCAGTGTAGGAATTACCCTTGGGTGGGTAAATCTGGGGTGGTGCAATCTAGTAATTATCCTTGGGTGGATAAATGCGTCTTTCGGTTATCTTAGTACATCCTGTGTTTAGTTGGCTACTTAGTGTAGTCATTATCCCCAGAGGTACCGTACCTTGTTTATATCATACCCTAGTTACTTTAATGATTGTATTGTTAGGGTTATAGGACTCACTCAGACTTATGTCTGACCCCGTTGTTTCTTTATCTTTTTCCCAACCCTCAGGTTATCAGAGTGGGCCTAGCACTAGTGGCCTTTGATCAGACTGCTTTATCTATCTTTTGGAGCTTGGACCGTGGATGTAAAGCTCAGTTTATCTTTTCTATTATGCCTATTAGGTTATGTAGTGGGATTATGTACTTTTGTTTTTATCAGGATGGATATTATGTACTTGACTCTTATTTATGGTTTTGGTGTAACCAAACATGTTCTACTTTCCGCTGAAATGAAATGATGTTTTAAATTCTCAAGTATTACTTATATCTGTCTTGTTGTAATTTTTCTGTTCTATATTCACTTAAAATACTCCACCGATGTTATGGCATTCCCTTAGTGAGTGACCGTAGCGGGTGTGGGGTGTTACACGTGGTATCAGAGCTTAAGGTTACCAGAACAGATAATTTTTTTTAGAAAAACTATTTTCTAAAAATATTTTTGAAAGGAGTATTTTCAAAAACATGTCTTTTAAGAGAAAAGTTTTTGAAAGAAAAGCATAATCCCCGATAGCCATATCTTTATCTTTCGAATTCTCCATTTTGAATCTCTTCCTCTCTCGTTTTGTGCTTCCCCTCCGTGTATAGGTGATTTTTTTTCTAAGATAGATAAGAATGGAAAACCACTTCAAGGGACTTAGACGTTAGTCGGATTAGAAGATGGTTCAAGAAGGAGGAGGACTGGTAGGAACCTATTGGATAGACGATGGGAGGAAGGCTCAAATAGTTGTTTGGTTAATGAAGGATGAAACCTCATTTTGATGGGAGGTTATGAGCGGAGAGTGGGAAAAAGAAGGCGAGTAGTTATCCTTTTGGGGAGGAATGGGACATCTTATTAGGATTGTCCAAAGAGGCAAGGGCAAGGTACGGAATCTCCTGGAGGGTGGTTGTATTCCCTCACGACTAGGGTACCAGATGGGGATAGGACCGTCTAGGTTGGAATTTGGATTTCTTTATTATCCGATTCGAACTTTATTTGATTCTGACGCATCGAGTTCGTTTATCTCATCATTGTTAGTTGAGTCACTGCACTTAGACACCAGTTAGTAGATGATCCCTTAGTTGTTTCAAACCCAATTGGGGCTCCATGATGTGTTTGGGTTTGAAAGTTGCTATACTTAGCGTTGAGATTAGATGTGATGCTTTTTGGGCTTCACGAGCTATGGGTTAGTTTTGGGCATGGACTGGTTATCCAGTAGGGGTGTCGTTCTTGATTTTGAAGGGAGAGTTGTTAGGCTTATGACCCACTTGGGTAACACTCTCGAGATCTTTTGTAATCCCATGGAATCTGTTATGCTAAGTTATCTAGAATCGCTCGACACGTCGGTCAAGAGTTTGCGATCTGTTAGGGATGTGTTGGAGGAGGTAAAGGGCTTACCTCCGGAGCGGGAGAATGACTTCCGAATATATCTGGTAGACAATGCCAAACCAGTATCTTGGCCAGGGTGCCACATGGCTCCTCGTGAGAGGAGGGAACTCCATAAGCAAGTAGGCGATTTGCTTGAGAAGGGGTTCATAAGATGAAGTATATCAGAGTGGGGTGCTCCAGTAGTTTTTGCTATGAAGGCGGATGGGTCCCTCAGACTTTGTGTAGGTTATAGGGAGTTTAACAAGATAACAAAGAAGAATAGACACCCATTGCCGAGGATTGATGATCTTTTTGATCAGTTGGTTGGCACCTCAGTGTTTTCGCGGTGGACTCAGCCACGGAGTTCCATCAGTTGAGAGTGGCTGAGGATAGTATAGAGAAGACTACCTTTAGGACTCCGGATGGTTTTTATGAGTGACTGGTGATGCCATTTGGTTTGACGAACGCCCCCGCATACTTTGTTGATTTGATGAGAAGGGTGTTCAGGGAGTACCTAAATAAGTTCGTGATGGTCTTTGTAAATGACATCTTGGTCTTTTCTAGGGGCGAAATAAGTTTTCGTATGTGCTCAATAGGTTGAGCAAAGCCAGTTATGGGGTAAACGGTGGTTTTGGAGCGAAACTGGCGAGGACATCCAGAGTTGGACAAGGGCTTAATTGTTTGGCCATTTTTACTAGTATCATCTCACGTAGGTCGTCTGAATTCGAAGGAGGCATCCCTTGGGTGTTTGTCTGATATTGGTTCAGGCCTTTGGGGCTTGCATTTGGGGGATGTCGAGTTCGACTAAGGAGGTCTGCGTGAGAGATGGATAGTTGTGATGATTTTGCATGGGAGAATATCCTGATTTTCTCTAGAAGTGGAGAAAAGCATGCCCTACATCTTAGGGAAGTGTTGGAGACTCTTTGAGCGCATTGTCTTAAGACAACAAAGGTGGATGGAATTCTTAGCATCCTATGAGTTTGAAATAGCGTATACCCCTGGTAAGGGTAACGTGGTAGCGGACGCCTTAAGTAGAAAAAGGTTGTCCTTGAGTTCATGGTTCGTTGAACGACTGAGCTTAGAGGTTATTTCTATGTTTGACTTTAGACCTTCCGTTGACTTTGTACCCGGTTTGCTAGCCTCCTTGGAGGTTAGGCCTACTCTTTTGGGACGAATTGGCGAGGCACAGCGAGACGACCCACAGTTGGATGAGTTAGTAGAGAAGCTCATGAGGAGGGGGGTCGTCCAGCCATTTGAGTAGGTACACCCAAGATGGTAAGGGGTGGTTGCGTAGAGACGGTAGACTTTGTATACCGCAAGACGAGGGTTTGAGGAAGGCTATGCTTGATGATGCACATCAGTCGAAGATGACCATTCATCCCGGTAGGGACAAAATGTACCAAGACATGAAGCGAGTTTTCTTTTGGGTCGGTATGAAGAAAGATGTGGCCGAGCATGTCGCTAAATGCTCGGTGTGTTAGCAAATGGAAGCGGAGCAGAAGAAACCCGGTGGGTTGCTTCACCCATTGGAGGTTCCGCTATGGAAGTGGGATAGTGTCTCGATGGACTACCAAGATCGAGGAAGGGTAATACGGGAATTTGGGTGGTAGTAGACAGACTTACTAAGAGCGCCCATTGTATACCCGTGAAGAGTAAGAGAACTGCTCCATGGCTAGCTTCAGTTTACATTCGAGAGATTGTTAGATTGCATGGTGTACCTTCCAGTATAGTGAGCGATCGAGATCCTATCTTCACTAGAGAGTTTTGGAAAAGTTTGCAAGAGGCGGTAGGGACTCAGTTGTGTTTGAGTACCGCATATCATCCTCAGACGGACGGCCAGACCGAGAGGGTGAATCGTATTTTAGAAGAACTTTTGAGGCTATGTATCTTGGATTTTGGAGGTACATGGGAAGAGCATCTTCCATGGGAGGAGTTGCCCGACAGACTTAGTGGTGTACATGATGTATTCCATGTGAGGAAGTGCCTACATGAGACCGCAGAGGCGGTAGAGCCGAGCCTGCTTAAAGAAGTAAAGGTAGAGCGTGATGTGATTATTCGACGAGCTCCTACTCACATCCTTGGGTCAGAGATTAGGAAGATTGAGAAACAGAGAGGTTCGACTAGTCAAAGTGGAAAGGGGAGAAGGAGAGAGCAATGCTACTTGGGAGACAGAAGCGAAGATGCGTTCGTAATACCCATTCCTTTTTGAGGGTATGTCCTTTAAACGTCTCCTTTATCGTTTGTCTAGTGCTTATCTTATCTTTAGTATGTCCTCTCATTAGTATCTTTGACCTTTAGATAGGGTAAACCTATGGCTGAAACATGTGTTTGAGACATGTTATGATTGATGGATGCATGTGGATGCAAGTGTTTGCTAGTGGTTGCTCGTGGATGCATATACACACACTCTAGACACTAGATCGGCTCAATCACTTCATATTGCATATTGCATAAAATTATGTGTAGGTAACTATATTAATGGATGTATAATGATTGTGTTTTCACATGGATGATGCATTTTGGTGAATGATTGTGCACTCATGTAGATATTGTATGTGTCGATAGGGTTCTCTCGCATACATAATGGATGCATGGCACTATCATGGTTTGCATATGTTCATACATTAGATAGGGAACATATACACACACTTTTTGCATATGCTCATACATCATTAGAAATTGTTTTAAGGACAATGGATGCTCGTGGTTGATGGATTGAGTAGATGGTTGTTTGGATGGTAGGATATGCATTCTCCTTAGCTTAGAGATTTCGGGGACGAAATCCTTTAAGGAGGGGAGAATGTAACACCCCGAATTTCGGTTAATGTTAAAATTCACTAATTACAGAATAAATAATCTCAGGTGTGAGAATTGGGGGAAACGGGCTGCGTCATTGTGCTCGTCTCGGAAAAATACGCGAAATAGAGTCCGAGTTTTCGAGAATCGGAGTCCGTATGGCCCAGTTAGGGCCCAATGAAGTTCGCAGAAAATTCAAAGTTTAAAACAGATTTAAAATTCAGGTTCAAATTTCAAAATTTGGCCATTGGGCGCAGGCGGGGAAAATTCCCGCCTGGCTACCCAAGTCGACAGCCCTGTCGACTGGGCAGTCGACTTGGCTAGACCAAGTCGACAGCCCTGTCGACTTGGGTGTCGACAGGGGGTGCTCGACAGGTTTAACCTGGTGCACCATTTTAGGGATTGGCTGTGTTTTGGGCTGTTCTCTAGAAGCTTCCGAGATCTGATGGTCCTAATCTAACCTAGGGTTGATCTAAGGGCCTAAAACACTTGCCTAATCCTATAAATAAGACCCTAAGCTAGCCCTAAATGATCATAATCCTATCTCCTAACTAAACTATGCCAAAATTTTCTATGATCATGGCCTCCACCCAAAACCCTAGCCTCCATCCTCTTATGAAACTATTTCTATGAAGGCTTTCATGTTCATACAAGCATCTTTGAGTTGTTTAAGCGATCATTAGCTTGCATTCATCATCAAGTTGCAAGCTTTATGTTCAAGGCTAGAGTTTTTGGGTAATTTGTGGCAAGGGTTTGCTTATGGGAGCTTAGTGGTGAGTTCCTATAGCTTTAATAATCAATTGTTAAATTGATTATGGTAGGATATGATAAGAGATGGCTATGTTTGTGGATGAATGTGTTTATGCAAGTTTAGTATAGTGTATGTTATGTGTTTTGCAAGTTTTATGCTATATGCAAGTTTAATGCCATGTTTTATGATGCAAAACACTATGTTGAACATTTATGCATATGTAATATGTTATGCAAACTATATGTGAGAGTATATGCAAGTTATATGTAACATGATATGCAAGTTATGCATTTGGTTTTATGCATGCTAAGTATTTGGTTTTATGCATGCTAAGTATTTGGTTTTGTGCATGCTAAGTGCTTGGTTTTATGCATACTAAGTGTTTGGTTTTATGCAAGTTTGTCTCTTTTTATGATATGCATAATATATGCAAGTTGCCTCTAAGTATGGCATGTTATGCAAGTTCATATGCAAGTTATGATGCAAGTTCATATGCAAGTTATGATGCAAGTTCATATGCAAGTTAAGATGCAAGTTCATATGCAAGTTCGCCTCTATGTATGACATAAGTACATGTGCAAGTTCATCCCTTTTAGACCTATGACATGTATGCAAGTTGACACCTTTTATGATAGGTCTATGACATGAACATTTAAGCAAGTTACCATCTTCATGACATATATGATTCATGCAAGTTTGGGGTTGGTTATTTATGCAAGTTGGGTTTATGGTCATATATACAAGTTGACACCTTTTAAACCCATGATAATGCTAATGATATGCTAAGTTGAACCCATGGTGTGTATGATGAATCTCCTCTTTTGAAGTATGTCATGTTAACGTATTTACGTGGGGACGATGGGGTAAAAATTAATGAACACATAAAAATTGTGTAAAGTGGGTATGATTAAACATACCATAAAGTGGATGGACATAATTGGGAATTTACCTATTAAGTTAGGTCTACCCATATTATGGAATTGGGAATTTACCTATTGAGTTAGGTCTACCCATATTCTTAAATATTTGTAATTAATTAGGGATAATTAATACAAATTATGGGGGTGATTAATTAGGTGTAATTAATCTACTAAGACACGAGGTTGGACCCTTTTGTAGCATAAGACTGCCCGGAACCGACCGGCAAATCCAGCGGCTACAAATGATTGGCCCAATGTGAGAGGTCTTAGACATAAACTAAATACGTGACAAGTGTAAAGACACGAGGTTAGGCTCTGTTATGGTGTAAGGCTGCCCGGAACCAACCGGCATATCCAGCTGCCATAAAAGACAGTCTAATGTGAGAGGTCTTTACAAAGGTTATGATCTTAATTAATTAAGAAACACTTAACCAAATTAGCACGTAGAGGGGCATGAGGGGTTAAGTGGGTGCCTTGGGTGGCATGTAGTAACTAGTGGGGATGCCTTGGGTGGCATGAGGAAACTAGTGGGTTGCCTTGGGTGGCAATAGAAAATACGATTAGAATACTTAACCAAAGTTGAACATCTAATTAAACATGATTAAAGGGTTAAGTAAGTGCCTTGGGTGGCATGTGGGAATTAAGTAAGTGCCTTGGGTGGCATGTGGGAATCAAGTAAGTGCCTTGGGTGGCATGCGGAAATCTAGTGGGTGCCTTAAGTGGCAATTGAAATATAATTAAATGACAAGCTTAAGTAGTAGCTTGCGGGGGCCTTAAGTGGCAATTAAAATAGAACTAAATGACAAGCTTATGTAGTAGCTTGTGGGGGCCTTAAGTGGCAATTAAAATAGAATTAAATGACAAGCTTAAGTAGTAGCTTGTGGGGGCCTTAAGTGGCAATTGAAATATAATTAACTGACAAGCTTAAGTAGTAGCTTGTGGGGGTCTTAAGTGGCAATTGAAATATGATTAGATGACTTAACCGAACCTTAACATGTAAGTGGGCATGATTATAAAAGGGTTAAGTGGGACGCACTAGATAAAATGGCAAGCTTAAGTAGTAGCTTGTGGGGGCCCATTTCAACCAATATCCCAAACGTATCTTTGTGGGCTCGACCCAGGTCGAGGACGGGACACGCATATTGGGCTTGACTATAAGAGGCCAAAACGGGGTGGTGGTGGCAACGCGTGTCCAACGGGTTTCATATGCGTGTGTGGACCCGGGCTGGTAGGTAAGACGTTGTTGCATCGTGTAGGTATAAGTCGTGCACCATTGATTATCGGGTTGCCACTTTTGGGAGTGATACACCCCACTGTGGGGCCAGCACGGGTATCTACGGTAGGGAGCCGATCGCTTGGGGGTAGTGGGTACACCTAGTGGAGATAGGGGCAGACGGCACCTAGGTAGTCAGCTAGGGGTACAAGGAACTACTGGGTAGAATTACTAAATACACTTGTGGGATCAACCTTTAAGTAGGAATTACCCTTGGGTGGGTAGAACTGGTGTGGTGCAGTGTAGGAATTACCCTTGGGTGGGTAAATCTGGGGTGGTGCAATTTAGTAATTATCCTTGGGTGGATAAATGCGTCTTTCGGTTATCTTAGTACATCCTGTGTTTAGTTGGCTACTTAGTGTAGTCATTATCCCCAGAGGTACCGTACCTTGTTTATATCATACCCTAGTTACTTTAATGATTGTATTGTTAGGGTTATAGGACTCACTCAGACTTATGTCTGACCCCGTTGTTTCTTTATCTTTTTCCCAACCCTCAGGTTATCAGAGTGGGCCTGGCACTAGTGGGCTTTGATCAGACTGCTTTATCTATCTTTTGGAGCTTGGACCGTGGATGTAAAGCTCAGTTTATCTTTTCTATTATGCCTATTAGGTTATGTAGTGGGATTATGTACTTTTGTTTTTATCAGGATGGATATTATGTACTTGACTCTTATTTATGGTTTTGGTGTAACCAAACATGTTCTACTTTCCGCTGAAATGAAATGATGTTTTAAATTCTCAAGTATTACTTATATCTGTCTTGTTGTAATTTTTCTGTTCTATATTCACTTAAAATACTCCACCGATGTTATGGCATTCCCTTAGTGAGTGACCGTAGCGGGTGTGGGGTGTTACAGTATATATATATATATTTACATATTAACAAGTCGAATTGACACTACATACTCATGTTAAGATATATACACTGATTTGTTGTTAAAAACATGTTGAATGCTTTGATAACTTGTTATATACATTGGCCCTGAAATAAATATTGTAGTTGGTAACCAAATCACATGATTTCATATACTCCCTATCTAATTGCTAACTCGGGTACATACTATAATTGCCTATATTATTGATGTTTATGCCTTATTGGTAAAAACTGTGAACACGCTATTTATGGACTAGATGAAGTATGGTTCAAATCTCGGTCCATATGAGGTTAGTTACTAACATCCACTGATGTATCTTTTAACGTTGCAGTATGTATGCAGTTCATGATAATAGGAAGGTGTTTAATTGTAGTTAGCCCATTTATCCTTGCTAAACCAGGGGGTTGCCTTGATAGAAAACTTAACACATGTTGCCTTGTTTTAATTTAGAACCTGAAACTGCATTGTGCGCAATATGTTGCACTAATAAAATGATAGTATTAACATATACTAAAACTTAAGTCTGTAGTCTTCTTTTGATATGAAATTTGCCATGTCAGTTAAATACTTCAAACCCAAAGTGACCTTACTTTTTGAGAATTTGGTATTACGACAAGAATTGGGATTTTACTTTGACCTGTTGTTGTAGCCACCTACTTTATGGACATCATACTTATTTCACTGGCTGCCATACTGGTACATGCTTTCATGCAGGGTTCAAAGACACATTTTTTATCACCCATATGTTATGTTGCAGTACATACATGTATACGTCCATTTAAATCTGGACATGCATATACCCTAGGTTTTAGGACAGATTTGGAGAAGATCCATAGTCAGTGTAGTCTGAAATATATTTTCCAAACAACACTTGGACCATAAATGCTTCTGGTTTACCATAATTAAAAAATGACTACTATAACAATAGGATGCATGCAAATTTGATCACTAAGGCTACTATTTTTCCATAGTTCTTGCACTATACTTATATTCTATCTAACTTAAGACCTGGGAAATTAATTTGGTGCCTGCAAATATGTATTCCTGCCTTTCGTTCTGCTATCTCGAGGCTGCTATTTTTGGTTTCCTGTGTTGTTCTTTTGACCACTGAGCAGGTCCATTTTCATGGGCACGCGAACCTGAAAATGTGTTGCGCTCTGTTCATAGCTTTGTTCGATCCAGTTTAAGTCAGTTTTGACATATGAAATTTTAAGCGTTGTGCATACTCGCCTTCATGTATGTTGCCCATATATGTAATGTACATAAGCCATGTTTCACTATACTCATGCTTGCTAACTTTTCTAGATGCATGATTCATATTGCGAGCAACATATGAACCTCACCATACTTGTTATTTATGGTTGCGGGATGTTGGGGCGGTCCACACGTGTACCTGTACACGTGTGTACATGCAGACTTCCGTAACATTTGTCCTTGAAATAAAAAACTGATATGCATATGATATATTCGATAATAGGTTTAACTATCATATTTCAGTTACATTGAAGTTAATTTACGTGAACAAATGATTAATCCTGACTCGAGTGCTTTACGTTTTTGCATGGAATGCTCGGATCAGATCCGAACAGTACAGATTTAAAGATTACAGCTTAGGATTTGAGGATGGGCAAAGGTGGGGATTCCAGGAGACGCACACTCTGAAGATTTTTAAAAACAGTAAATATTTATTTTATCTTCAATCTCTATTTTTCTTCCGCTATATATAGAAGAGTTTTGTATTCAAAATTTCTGATTATTATAAATAAAAGTTTTATTCTGCTGTTTAATACCGTGTTATTATTTATCCTACATTTCTGTGTTGATTCTGTTTTTAAACTCTATAAGCTAAATAATGATCCGTCGTTTTGGTTGTTTTAACTTGGTTTAATTACCGATTTGAAGCGGTCAAATAGGCGGGACGTTACAGGTGTGGTATCATATATATTTTTATTTATACAAATTAAAATGAAGAATGCCATTTGAAGTTAAGCTTCGATCTTTGCTTGAGAACGAAATGGAAAATACAGGGTGTAACGTCCTGGATTTTCTGCAATTAAATAATTAATTTATTTAGTTATTTGGGTATCGATTTGGTAAATTAAAAGGTTTGAATTTAAATAATTTTAATTATTTAATTATTATAGATAGTGGAATAATAATGATATAATTTCCAAATAGTCGGAAATAGCCGAATTGACAATATTAGGTAAATTATATAATATAAGGAGTTTAATCAAGTTTATATTCAAATTAGAATCACGAAAATATTTAATTTAACGACAGTCGAACATATCAATTATAATTTAATTTTAATCGAGCTCGTAACGGCGCGACAGTTCGTAACATTGATTTTTGAACTTCAACTGAGTGTACAGGATTCGTTATTAGTCGGATTTCTTTGAAACAAGAAACGTTCGAGTCTAATTAACTGTATTTTTATAATGGAAGAGAAAAATGGAGATTTCGTATTATAGATTGTAAGTTATAGCCAAATCAAATTTTCAAATAGTTGGTATGGAATCATTATGAGCCATAACGATATATTTAATTATAATTAAATATCAGTTGCAAATTTGTACAAGATCATTGAGACATAAGTATAATTTAATTTTTAGAATTTTATTATAATTTTTATTTTGGAAAATAATCAAATTTTTATTTTGAAGTATTTTACACCCTATATCAGCATTTTTGGGTTTTACAGAATAAGCTAACTTATCTATATTATTATATTTTTGGGATCGTGACACATTGCTCGTCATGATGTTATTTTTTTTCTATATGTAACGGCTCGCATGTGAAGAAATTTTGTAACGTCCTGTATTTTTACGGTATAATAAGTAATTAATTTAATTGTTAAATATCAATTTGGCGATATCGATAACGTGAATTAAATAATATTTATATTTAATTAATATAAATAATGGAATAATATATTTATTTTGAAATAATCGGAAATAACAGAATTCACAATATTGTGTGGATTGGATCATTTATGATATTTAATTCAGTTTAGAATTGAATTAGAACAACGAATATATTATTTGAACGACAGTTAAACGAATAATTATATTATAATTATAATCGAGCTCGAAATGGCGCAGTAGTTCGTAATTTGGTGATTCGAACTTTAAATGAATACACAGAACCTGTTTTAAGTCAGATTTCTGTGAAACAAGAAATGTTGGAATCTGATGAACTGTATTTTTCTAATGGAAGAGAAAAATTGGGATTTCGTTGTGTAGATTTTGATTTATGATCAAATCAAATTTTAAAATAGTCGTTATGGGACGTTTATAAGCTATAACGCTTATTTAATTATAATAAAATATTGTTTTCAAATTTGGACATGAATTTTGAGATGTATATCTAATTTAATTTTTAGAAATTTACCATAATTTTTAAATTGGAAAATAAGCAACTTTTTTTGAAGTGTTTTACACCCTATGTTAACACCTTTGAAATTTCAGAGAGTGAGCCAACTTGTATATTTTATCATATTTTTGAAATCGCGGCGCATCCTCGACATGATCATATTTTTATTTTTGTCCACGGCGGTTCGTATGTTAATGGAATTGTACGTAGCGGATACCGATATTTTGCTAATCCATTTATACAATGCATGAATCAAAGAACTAATTACTAGTACCAGATCAGCCTGAAAATATAATGCATAAAAGCTTGAATAAAATTAATATCAAGCCACCCAGTAAAGCAGAACGAAGTAAAATATAAAAGATTAGTAACCTATCCTAACTTCTACAGCCAACCTAGGAAGCTTCATGCCTAAGCATTTTGAGTATTCAAATCAAAGCCGACATGCCCTATGGTCTAAATGACAGTCTAAAATTATATGGTACAACTCTACATTTTAAAGCATGGAGACAAAGAAATACCTCACCAATAAACCGTACGAGACAGACTTTCCTCATGACTATTCTTTTTGAAAACTTAAGCTATCCAAATCCTAAAATGATCTGCTCCAGTGTTTTCTTATCAATGCCGACCTATGAACTGAAGTGAAAACTCCAGTAATACCTTAACTGTTGAAATAACAACACACTGCTTCCCTTTTAATCGAGGAAAACTCATGCCAGTCCTACCTTTCGCAGCAGCTACTCTACATAGCTAAGACTTGGACGCTAAGTATTTTCTACTATAAATATAACAGACGGTCTATCCTTCATTATTTGCCTTTCTTTAGAAATAACCATTGCCGAAGCTTGGCAATGATAAATTGTGACTTCAAAAAAAGTAATTAATTAAAACAAGAAGCTGAAAAATATACTTTTGGGATCCGGGAAGGGTGAGTATATTCAGCGTTGGTTTATTGAACCAATCCACGGTTACAGGACTTGAAAGTCTGGGGCGATGCGGTCAGGGGATAGAGGCGAAAACGTGGATCTGATTTTGTGGAGGATGTTGATCAAAGTGGTCGCAGTTTTACTGCGCGAACTAGCAGATGTCGCGACTGGGAGGAGGGGTACGGACCGTACGGTGGTGCCATGGTGGGGACGAGGAGGAAGAGTTTGGAAAGGGGAGATAAACGGTGGTTATTTCATGTGTTCTAGCTTAAGAACGATGAGGTGAAGAGGGAAATTCAAGCTTTCGGAAATAGTGAAGATAAACAGAAGGTGGTTGAGTTTTTTTTAGGGAAGAAAGCTCACTGTTTGGAGCAGTTTTGTTTATGAGGCGGGTTGTTTGCTTCGTGGAGTCTGAGCATGGGGGATGGGCCGTACAGTATATGTAAGCCCGAATGAGAAAAAAAACCAAATAAAGGGTAATGAAACGTGAAGGGTGAAAGAAAGTATGGGAGTTGGAAAATCCTCAGCATGGAGAGGGGTTACAGAATGGTTGCATTCAAAAATCCAAAGGGTAGAGATGATAATTATTCACAAGGGGGCTTGATTTGAGATGGGCCAAATATAAGTGGTGAGGCCCAGTTTTAAATAAATAAATTAATTTTGTTTTAATTTAAATTAGTATAAAAACTTATAAATATTATATCTTGCACATCCGTTGTCAGAATCACGAACGATTTGATTCTTTAGGATCATATGAATACAGCCTACGTATGGGAACTAGTCTGTTAAGTTATGGAGCTCGTTTGAATTTATGGAAAAATAAAAAGCCTGATCGGACATATCAACCGTTAATCGTTATTCGACGGCTAAAGAATAGGGTGAGTAAATCTCACTAACTCTGCTCAATTTATATTTTATAAAATATTTTTAGAATTTATAAATGATGGTTGTTTGCTGTGTGTTGGCTGTTTGGTGGAACTGCTAGTTAATTGGTTGAAAATATAGATAACGATACAGATATAAATCGTTAATCGAATATTGATTCTGTTTATCAGAATATTTCATATTCGTGTTATTCATGTTGTTTGACATCTATGGATGCAGGGAAACAGGTCGGAGGAATCCGTCTGGATTCCTCAACATTTATTTTACTGTTTTTCATATATTGTGTTATATGATGTGATATGAAATCTGTTGTTGATTTTATATGTTGGAATGATACTGATCGTCACTAATCTATGAATCAGAAAAGTGCGACATTTAAATTAAATTCTGCAAGCATACAGGTGTGTAGCATACAGGTCGAACACAGGGAGGTAGATTAAAATAAAATTATTTATTTAATCTCTTGGGCGTGTTAGACGAAACCTTGAAATAAAAACAAATTGAAATTGCGAACTTAGGATTATCGTTGAATCTAATCAACGATTAATCACTAAAGAAAGTAAATTGCCAAGAGCAACAATGCAGAAAATAAAAGTGCAGAATAAGAAGAACAACAAAAAGTAAATTAGGATTGTCGTTGAAACTAATCAAACGACTAATCACTAAAAAAATGTAAAATACAATTGGTGTTCTTCCAAAACTAATTGTGAAGACAACACCTATTGCTAAGAAAAAGAAAAATGCAGAAATAGTAAAAAAGAAGAAGAACTTTTATTAATGGAGAAGAGAATACAGAAAAAAATATGCCCGTTACAATGGGTATACATGTGCTTATATAGGTGAACTGAAAAACCCTAAACCTCTAATGGGCCGTGACTCAACCTCTTGAAAATAATATATTCACAAATAAAACAGATAAGATAAACTTGAAATATTCCATGCAGCTTTCCTCGTTTGATTGGTCATGTGGCAAATTGATTGGCATTTTCCAAGAGATTTGAAGTTGATTGGTAAATTGATTGGCATCATGATTGGCATCTATCTAATCAAATCTTCATCTTTATGGAGAGTAAAAAAATGAAAGATTCCCTTTGATTTATCTATGAAGAATACTTCCAATTCTTGAAATATTTATTAGTGTATGTCATATATTCATACATATGAATATATATATATATATATACACCATAAATCACTAATTCATAAATTCTTCAAAGCAAGGGGCAGTATGAACGCGTTCCATTCTTCAGCAAAAAGAGAGTTTGATGGGAATCGAACCCAGGTCTTTCTGTACAGATTTCCATGCCTTAACCAATGTGCTACGGCTTCCTTTGTGATTGAAAACTTGTTGAGATGGGAAAGTAGCTTCTTTTTCTTATCAGTGGTCTTTTATTTAATGAAGGAGACAATTAATCAATGACCTGTAAAAACACACAAAATACCCAAAGTAGCATTTATTTATATACAATTAAGATAAGATATAAGCATAAAAATAAACACATTTCTGTGCTAATCAAATACCCCCACACTTATCTTTTACTCGCCCTCGAGTAAAAAGAAAATAAAAATGAAAAACTAGCTAGATAGGTCACACTTTCGTAGGAAACACGATTGCATTGAGCGTATGCAACAAGCCGTTAAACTTCTAGGTGTCCCTAGTAGGACGAGTGGTGTCTCGTGAGGGTTTTCAGCGGATACTACCCACAAAATCCAAATGCAGTAAGCTATGATTCGAATGAAACTATATGAATGCAATGGACAAATGCAAAATAAAAACAAAAATGAAAACAAGACTTGTTTCTGAAGTGGTACAACAAATTAAGTTAACAATTTCTAGTCAATTGATTTTATTTTAGATATCTCAACTTGTCACAAATTTTCAATATAAATCAAGTTTTCAAATGTTAAATTCCAGTTTGGCCAGTTGGTTCGGTCGATAACATAGTGCAGCAATGAAATAGATTCTTAGTTTGCTTGGCACAGTTTGCAAAGTGGTATTATTATTTTCTCATGTATGGCTAGTCAAATCAATAAGGTCAAGAAGTGTTTGGGCATCATCGCTTATTCTTTATTCTATAAAATTTTAAGATTTATGATTAAGTACATACACCTAACTTAGAAGACCAAGGTTTACCACCCATGCACTGCCTCACGGACTAACGGAGAGTGGGTAAAGAGCTTGGCGGATTGTGCAGGCCGACTTTGACTTTGTCAACAACGTGTGGGTAATCCTTAGGTGTCCAATCTCATAAAATGAGACCAAGATATTCCAATGCTGACTTTGTCAACAACATGTCGGATAGAGCTTGGTAGGTTTGCACACCAACGCTTGATATACAAGCAATGTTGGATACCCTTGGATTACTATTATTATTATTGAAATTATAAGCACAAAAGAGAGTTACGCGAATTCAACTTAACACAACTTAGTGTTAAAGATTTGAAAAGCCAATATAAGTATTTTAAGTCCTCCACTTATTTAAACAAAGTCTACAATATAGAATAGATTTCATGGCCATCACCTAAGAATCTCCCTATGTACCGGTTACACTATTATCCCCCAAAATTAAACTTTTCATTATATTTCTTATTCGATCTAAGTTGAGCAATCCTTAACTTATTTTGTTGTATCAAATCTAAAATGAGTTGTATTTTCAAAAAAAAATGTATGTTACTGCGATTTAAAATGCATGATGGTCCTATTTAAATGGTTGAAAAATGAAAAGAAAGAAAAATAAAGAAAAATGAACGAAATGCAGACCCCCCCCCCACACACTAGAACTAAACAGTGTCCACACTGTGAACGTTTCCTAAATTTGAAAGATTGTACCCAAAGGTGAATGAGATGCAGAATGATTTGAAGAATGAAATGCAGTCTAGCTATATGTAAGAATGGATCGTATTTACAATGATATATGTGTTTACGATGCGTGCGATGCAATGAATGCCACCAACTTTCCCCCCACACTTGGTTCTAGCCCTGTGAGTCCCATTCCCACTATGTCTAAGTATGTTTTCTAATAAGCAAAGGTTTTTGAAAAATATCTCATCTTTAAACCTCGATTTATAGTCTAGTAAATGAATGTTACGGGTCGTCCTAACATGAAGTTTTTCCATCAAGCTAAGATTCCAAAGATAGTTCATGTGCTCAATAAATTTATCAATGTAATTTTTCAAAAATTTGTGATCGTATATAAATTCAGTGAAATTTGAATTCTGAGTGATGTTCATGACTATGTGATCACATTTCTCATCATTAATTGACAATGTATTTTTGACACTGACAATTTCAAGTTCGTTTGAAATTTTCTCAAAGTTAAAATTTTTGGACTCATGATGTGAATCTACTTCTTCCTCATTTGGCAACTCATCCTCGTACAATTCAAAAAATTCATGTTCGTTAAAATCCTTTTCCAAATTTGAATTGAAAAATTCAACATTTTTATTCTGTTCAATTCCTAGAATTTAAGTTTCTCACAGCCTGGAAGAGGAAGATCAAAATCAAAACTTAAATCTTTTTCCTGAAAAGAATCGAAGTCCAGACCATTTACTGAATTGTGAACAACTTCATTTAGATGGTTATTCTCAATTTCAAAAGTTATTATCTGAAAATTTTCACTATCAGTAAAGAATGGATTATCTTCTGATTCATCGCTTGTTTGAATTTGATTTTGTTGCTTTTGTTGTTATTTAAAACACGTCATTAAAGAAAGAAGTTCATCAAGTTGTCTATCTTTTTCACCAAGCTGTCTATCTTGCTTTTCTACCCTCTCTCTAAGAATGTTAAGGTGATATTCTTCAGAATCATTGATTTGAGAGCTCTCGTTTTGGATTTCTTGATTTTCAAAATTATAGTCCACATCAATTTCACAATCAAAATTATTTCCAATGTGGTAGTTGTTTGAATTTTCAGAAAAATGATATTGGAAATCATTTTGATTTTGAAAATTAGGTTCATAACCAAAACTGTCGAAATTTGAGGGAAAACTGCAATTTTGGTCATATTCAAGATGTGGATATGGGTTGTAATTTTGAAGATTTTGATTGACTTGATCGACTGGAATATCATTTTCATATCCAAAATTATGTTCGAATTGGTTTCCAACCCCGCATTGATGTTGATCAAAGGTATATTGTGATTCAAAGCTATTTGGATGTGGATGTGGCCCATAATCGAAATTATTGAAATTTGAATTGAAGTCGCCATTTCGATCATAACTTTGAAAATGTTGGTCATTTTGAGAATTTTGAAAATTTTTGACATTTGGGTTGCGAAATTTTGGAAAATCTTTCTTCATGAGTTGTAATTCAAAATCATACTCTTCAAGAGGACGTCTACTCTGATTATTATCCCACATTTCTCGCAATGATTTTTTGAATTAGACATTTTGATGAAGTCAATGTAAGACAGAATTTTTTCTCACTTCAAAATAATATAAAATATTGAGTTGTGCTCTATTAATTAACTGACTTAATTAGAAGGGGGAAGAGGGTCTTATGGCCGTTCACGTATAGTATAAATACTAAGGGATACGACCAATGTTTTACGGGTAGTATGCAACCTCTTTTGCTAGAAGTTCAATAAATTGAACTAATATATATCCCCGATCCAATCATATGAGACAGTCATTTCACAAAGCACCACTTTTCAGTTATATAATTTTGAAATATCTAATCTGATTTATAATTGAAATACGACGAGAGATGATTTTCGTTATGGAAATTCGTTTTTCACAGACAGATTCAGAAATTTCAGTAGCAGAACAGTCACAGAATAATAGCAGAATAATAGTCAGAAAATAACAACAGAATTGAAAAAATAATTGTACAAGCAAGCCGCTGCCCCTGTAGAAGATTTTTACAAGCTTTCAAAACAGCTTCAGCACCTGTAGAGTTTATAAAAATATTACCGTGGTGTATGGCTGTCCGTCCAGAACAACTGAGTAATATCAACGATTAAAATCTCACTAATAGCAAATTTCTTGACCACCGATTTCCTTGATTTCTATCTTTCTCACTTTGGTCTTTGCTCCGAAATTCCTGTTTTTTTTTTTGAACTAAAGAAATAAAAAGAAGAGGAAAAATAAATAAAACTAAATTGGAAGTAAAGAAAACTTATTTAATAAATTGACCAAGCTAAGAAAATAAACAAAAAAATGGGAAAAAACTAAGCAAAAGAATAAAGATGAAGAAAACTAGACCAACACTTGTAAGTTACAAGTCAGCAACAAACAACTAACCATACTACACGGTTTTAGAGTATCCCAATCCCACTCAAACAAAAGAAAATCGCGAACCACCTGTTTCAGGACACAGTACCGTTTCCATTTTTAGAAAAAATGTAAAACACCCAAATAAACTCCCAGAAACCCAAACTCACGTCCTTTCCTCAAGAATTAAATCTCGCAGACATGGAAACAAAATCAACTCAGACTCTCTATTTTGTAATTCTTTTTCTGGCCTTGATTTCCGAATTCGAATTCGGTTTAGTGTTCAAAATCGTAGG
The DNA here is from genome assembly GCA_030737875.1 of Allium sativum. Lineage (NCBI taxonomy): Eukaryota > Viridiplantae > Streptophyta > Magnoliopsida > Asparagales > Amaryllidaceae > Allium > Allium sativum. The sequence goes on from CM060919.1 coordinate 253,172,209, forward strand.
GTTGCGTTTTGGAGTTCGGATCCTAGGGTTCCGATGGGCTGCTAATTGGATCGCGATTTGGTATGCGTTTTTGAAATTGTGCAATTTGGGTAGGAGTTGTTGCTCTTAGCTTGTGATGGTTCGTGAATTTCGGTTGAAGGGGAGCGGTTTTGTTTGTTTATGATGGTCTTTTCTTTGCAGGAGATCGACGAGATCAGGGGATTACATGAAGGTGATGGACTGTGGTATGAACGTGGGTTCAAGTGGATGTTTGAGGGATCGATGGGTTTGGAGCTGTCTGTTTGGGGTGATGCGATGGATGTGGGAACTAGAACTTTTGTAAGTCAGGGTGGAGATGGTTTTGGTTCTGGTGGCGGTAGAGATTTGGGTACGACATGGTAGGTAGGTTATGTATGCGATGGGTGATCTAGATAGCGAAGGGTGCGAGACTCTGGATGTCGTGGTGGTTGAAGTGGAGCAACGGTGGTTTGGATGATGTTGTCGTTTTTTTGTTGAGGGTTTCTGGTAGGATCGATTTGAGGAGAAGTAAGGGGTAGTTTCGGTTTGAGCAGTTTATGTGAATTGTGGGAGTGGATCTGTTGAGAGGGAATTGGTGGTTTGAGGTGACGAGGCTTTCGAGATGGTTGGTGATCTGAATATCGATCGAAGTTGGGGACCGACGTGGTGATGGTTTGTGGTAGAATTGGACGGAAAGAGGGGCTGTGATTTAAACAGCAGTGTTTGGATCGGGCTGAGGCAAGGATTTTCAGTGGTGCTTACAGAGAATTGTTGGAAAAGAATGGGAAGATGCAAGAGGCAGAGAAGATGGATTATGTTCTGTTGGTTACGGTGTAACCGTGTAGAAAACTTAAGAGCTGTGTAGACAATTAAGGCAGAAGAAACAAAGTAAGGAAAGGAAAGAAGAAAAGGAAAGCAATTATTATTGGTTTTTTTTTGGTTTATTGTTGTAAAAGAATGAAAACTGGAGTATTGATAATTGGAAAGAAATAAAAGGGGAGAAGGAATAAGATGGAAAGAAATAAAGGAAAAATTGGAAATTTTGGCAAAATAAATGAAAAATAAAAATAAGGTAAAAATGGGAAAGAAGGAATAAATGGAAAGGAATAGGTGAAGAGGGGAAAAAAATGCAAAATAAAAAAATTGAAAAGGGGAAAGAAATTAAATAAAATAAAATAAAGAAAACAAGAAAATTTGGCATTTTTTTTCTCTTAATTAGAAGATTGCAGTATCACTGTTTTAATACCCAATTAACCAATCTAGATTTTTTTTTGTATATGCAAGAAAAGAAATAAAACTAACAAGAATCAGAAATTAAATAAATAATAAAATTTAAATATTGCCTCCCCGGCAACAGCGCCAAAAACTTGATCGTCGCTAATCTATGAATCAGAAAAGCGCGACATTTAAATTAAATTCTGCAAGCATACAGGTGTGTAGCATACATGTCGAACACAGGGAGGTAGATTAAAATCAAATTATTTATTTAATCTCTTGGGCGAGTTATACAAAGCCTGGAGATTTTGTTGAAATAAAAACAAATTGAAATTGCGAAATTAGGATTATCGTTGAATCTAATCAACGATTAATCACTAAAGAAAGTAAATTGCAAAACAAGAACAACAATGCAGAAAAAAAAAGTGCAGAATAAGAAGAACAACAAAAAGTAAATTAGGATTGTCGTTGAAACTAATCAACCGACTAATCACTAAAAAAATGTAAAATACAATTGGTGTTCTTCCAAAACTAATTGTGAAGACAAAACCGATTGCTAAGAAAAAGAAAAATGCAGAAATAGTAAAAAAGAAGAAGAACTTTTATTAATGGAGAAGAGAATACAGAAAAAAATATGCCCGTTACAATGGGTATACATGTGCTTATATAGGTGAACTAAAAAACATAATCCTCTAATGGGCCATGACTCAACCTCTTGAAAATAATATATTCACAAATAAAAGAGATAAGATAAACTTGAAATATTCCATGCAGCTTTCCTCATTTGATTGGTCATGTGGAAAATTGATTGACATTTTCCAAGAGATTTGAAGTGGATTGGTAAATTGATTGGCATCATGATTGGCATCTATCTAATCAAATATTCATCTTTATGGAGAGTAAAAAATGAAAGATTCCCTTTGATTTATCTATGAAGAATACTTCCAATTCTTGAAATATTTATTAGTGTATATCATATATTCATACATATGAATATATATACACCACAAATCACTAATCCATAAATTCTTGAAAGCAAGGGAGGTAGTGTGAACGCGTTCCATTCTTCAGCAAAAAGAGAGTTTGATGGGAATCGAACCCAGGTCTTTCTGTACAAATTTCCATGCCTTAACCAATGTGCTACGGCTTCCTTTGTGATTGAAAACTTGTTGAGATGGGAAAGTAGCTTCTTTTTCTTATCAATGGTCTTTTATTTAATGAAGGAGACAATTAATCAGTGACCTGTAAAAACACACAAAATACCCAAAGTAGCATTTATATATATACAATAAAGATAAGATATAAGCATAAAAATAAACATATTTCTGTGCTAATCAGATACCGATCATTGTTATATGGAACGTTAAATACTATAAGGAATACTGGAATGTTAAAAAGGAAAATTTCAATGTTATATTAAAAAAGAAATATTTATAAAATCAAAAGATTTTATAAAAAAGAAATTATTTATTTAGAAAATAAATAGAATTAAAAGGAAATATTTGTAAAACATTTACAAATAGAATTGGAAAGGGAAATATTTGTAAAACATTTATAAATAGAAAGATAAAAGGAATATTTATTTGTTAAATAAATAGAAATATTTATTTAGAAAATAAATAAGATAACATAAAAGGGAATACTTGAAAAGTGAATAGAATAGTGTAAAAGAGAATTTTATATTTGAAACGTTTAGACCCGTGCTTCGCACACGGGTATAACATGATATGGATTTAAAGCAAAGATTTTAAATAAAATCTATTCTAACCATTAGATTGAGAAGATAAATTTATGAATTATATTTTATAAACTAAATGAAATGTTTATCTTTGGATAAATAGAATATATAAGTCGGGACTTATATAGAGAAGTAAGAATCGATTTCGACATCGATAATTGAAACTGAATATGGACGTAGAGTTAATCAAAGGAGTTAATCAAAATGTGTTAATCAAAATGAAAGAGAGTTAGTCGAATATTAGTTATTTGAATAGAGTAATTGATTAGAGTTAATCAAATTAGGTTAATCGATTAGAGTTAATCGAATTAGAATTAATCGATTTGAGTTAATCAAGTTAGAGTTAATTGATAGGAGTTAATCGATTAGAGTTAATCGAATTAGAATTAATCGATCAGAGTTAATCAAGTTAGAGTTAATTGATAGGAGTCAATAAATTGGAGTTAATCATATTAGAGTTAGTCGACTAGAGTTAATCGAACTAGAGTAATTGAATTAGATTTAATCGTAATAGAGTTAATCGAATTATAGTTAATCGAATATTAGTTATTCGAGTAGAGTTGGTTGAAAGGAATTATCGAATATAGTTTATCCCAAGAAAAGAGTTATCAACTATAGTATTCAAAGAAAGATTTTGAATATTAGTTATTCGAAAGGAGTTATCGAATATTAGTTATTCGAAATGAGTTATCGAATATAGTTTATTCGAAAGAAGATTATCGGATATAGTTTATTCGAAAGAAGATTATCGAATATAGTTTATTCGAAAGAGAGATTATCAAATTTAGTTTATTCGAAAGAGAGCTTATCGAATATTAGTCATTCGAAGAGAGTTAATCGAATATAGTTTATTTGAAAGGAGTAATCGAATAGAGATTATTCGAAAGAGAATTATACGTTGAATTCGATTATATCAAATTAGGGAAAGTACTGTTCACTTTCCATTTTAATCAAGATTTATTTATTTAATAATAAATTTGTTATTTTTTATTTATCCAAATTAATAAACAAAATTTATATTTGAAGTTAGGTATTTCAGAAGTAGGGATTATAACGTTATCGTTATAACTAATGTTTTTCATAAAAGAATTTGATTCATAAACTGAATCCGAAAGTTACATAAGTTTGTTAAAGATTTAGAAGGTGAACCTTGTCTATTTCGAAGTTAGAAATGTTGTTCAGTTAAGGTCTGAGAGGTGGTTATACCCCAACTTGATTGACTTCGTTTTTAACTAAGGAATGGTTAAGGTTCGATAGTAAAGGTTGGTTAAGTGAATTCAGTTGATAAAGGTAATGGGTTAAGTTGGTATAGGGATGTTTTATTTAAACTTCTATTTAAATCAAATGAATAAGTTTTGGAAACATTTTCCAAATATTGTCAGAGATATTTTCTAATCATAGAAAGTGAAATGTTGATGAGAAAGAATACTGGAATGACAGTAATACATGAAACAGAGATGGAAATGTTTTCCAATGATTGATAATGTATATTTCCTAAATTTAGAAAATAAGAAATGTTGAATATATGGAAATAGGAAATAAATAAACTGATGAACTAAAGAGATAAACGTTAAGTGATGATTGATCGATAAATTTCCATTTGGAAATAATATCGTTGTTTACACACGTGTTTTTCTTTGATAGTTAACTCACCGACCATCAAAGTTTTTGACCATTTTTCCATCGTCAATATGGAGAGATCGGGATCAAAGTCATTATCTGAAAAGCACTCTGTATGAGCGTTAGCGTTGTGATCAAATAAGATGAAAATAAATTGGAGACGGAGTTATGCAAGGACTATCCTGTTTACTGAATAGTGTCTTCGGTTTGTCCAGTCCCAGGACAACGTGAATGGAGAATGTCTGACAAAGTATATCTAATGGCCCGCGTAAGTTGATCTCTTCAAACGTACTTACGTTTGGTGGCGGAGGAACTCATTTCTCTTAGCTTTATACCCGTGGTATTTTTGGGGAAATCAATTTGTGATTTGGCGGGTATGACGATGTAGCATTCAAAGTGAACGGTGGTCAGGTGTTCCAAAAGATACGTTATGACCTAAAGCCTCATCAACCAGGAAATGACAGAAATTGGGCAGGCAGCATGGCTAGATGGGTCGCTCCCATTAGGGTGTATATCACCTATCTAGAGAAAATCCATTTCATTCTTTTATCTATTTTCGATGCTGTCCCTTTTCGGGAAACGGTGGGTAGCTCCCAATCGTTGGTGGTATACATTCGATACACTCAAGCGAAATGAGTGGTCGGTCATGTGTGGGCCGGGTTGCAAGACGTTCTTGTTGAACCCAGTGTATTCGCCTCTAGAGATACACTATCGGCAGGTGGTCCCATACCTTGTCATAGTCGGAATCCAATCTCCAATAAGCGCCCGCGGTTTTGTTTGTATACTATATATGTGGAACGTGAGATGCAAGCGTTCTGCTAGATTGTTATTTACTTGTGATTAGACACCATTATAATATCAGAGAAGTATTGATTTCCAAAACTGTTTTGGGTTATCGTAAGGTAAAAACCGTCCGTGTTTATGTGTGGATCGGTCTTACGATTCACTTTTCTTTTGAAAAAGACTTTGAAAAGTTAAACCAAATGATTTGACTTTACTCACACTAGTCCCATGACCGACCCAGAGTTTATTTTGTTTTGTTTTCCCTAAACTCTTGGATGCCCAAATTTGTACGGGCAGTCAAGTAGTTCAGGTCTTTTCGGATATACTTGGAGGAGCTTGAAGCAGGAGGCTTCAGGATTATATAGCTATTGTTATTTCCGCTGTGTGTAAGTGTTGTACTCTAAAAAGGTTATTGTATGTATATACTGTTGGATTGCAAAGTTATGTTATATATTATATTTTTTCGTTCTACTTTGAGGTTCGTGTTACTCTGATTTTGTTCCGTGGTGATCTTCTTCTTCTTCTATTCTATTTTTTCTATCTTATCTATTCTCACCCTCTGTAACACCCAGTAATTTTGATGTTAATATTCACAAATTAAAGAATAACTAGTCTCAGACATGAGAATTAAAAGAAACGGGTCACGCCATTCCGTTCTTCTCGGAATTCTGGTTGAGATAAAGTCCGATTTGCGTGAATCGGACTTCGTATGAAGAAGTTATGGCCATCAGAAGTTTTAGAAAAATTTAAACATATTTTGAAAATTCAAAATTCAGAGTCAGATGGGCTAGGCGGGAAAATTCCCGCCAGGGCCAGGTCGACCTGCCCCCCCCCCCCCCCCCCCGGGCAGATTTGTTTAATGACCCGTTAGTGACTAAATGCTGACTCATTAGGGTTTCTGATCTGCTCTGATTGGCTGGGATTAATTATGGGTTGATTTGACGGCCTAAACTAATCCTGAACTCTATAGAAAGACATGTAGACTCAAACCCTAAAGTCAAATCAAAATTAGATCAATGCCCGTCATGTTGTCACTCCAAACCCTAGAGTAGCCGCCACCAATTAGAAGCAAATTAAAGACAACAATTCAATTCAAATCAAGCCTAAAACTACAACAACGAAATTGTCTACAACAAGGGAACGCTAATCAATTACAAAATTAAGATCCCAGAACTAAAGTCCCTTTTTTTCGGTGAGTTCTAGTCACTTTTAGGTTTAAATAAATAAAAGTAGATCGTGTTAGACTATGATTTGGGTATATGTTGTTTGTAGTTATGCAAGTTTATTGTTGTTGTGGATCATGAAATTATGCAAGTTTAATTGTTGTTGTGGATCATGAAATTATGCAAGTTTAATTGTTGTTGTGAATCATGAAATTATGCAAGTTTATTGTTATTGTTGACCATGAAATTATGTGATGAATTCATGAATCTATGCAAGTCGTTATCATGAATCTATGCAAGTTGTTATTATGAATCTATGCAAGTCGTTATAATGAATCTATGCAAGTTGTTATCATGAATCTATGCAAATTGTTATGAGATCATGCAAGTTATTATTCATGAAACTATGCAAGTTGTTATGTTGTGCAAGTGGTTAAACATGTTGTAAATCATGAATCTATGTGAGTTATTAATTATGTTGTTAATTCATGAACCTATGCAAGTCACCTATGCAAGTTGTTATGTTGTGAATCCTGAACCTATGTTAGTGTTAGTTATGTTGTTAATTCATGAACCTATGCAAGTTGTTATGTTGCAAAATCATAAATGTATGCAAGTTGTTAATTATGTAGTGAATTATAATTATATGCAAAGTTATCATGTCATTTTCCCTAGTTGTCGTACTTATGCCAAAATTGTACTGAAAACAATCATCTTGTCATTCCCTTTATTTTGTTGTTATGGCGAGGCTACCCAGCCTCGATGGCGCCAAAAACGCAAATGGTTACACTAGTTAAGAAACGGGGAAAAAGGGGATTTTGTAATAGGCATAGTTATTATGTAAATTGGGCACATGATTCTAGTAGGGAAACATATAAATAATTACCTATTATGACATGGGTAAAATTGGGTAAAAATGGTATAATTTGAATATGACCATTTATGGATAGGAAATTCAAATTGTTAATAAGATAGGTATTGACACCTATAAAAAGGAAAGGATTAATTAATTAACTTAATTAATCAAAAGAAGAATGTTTAAGCAATTGAAGTCTAAAGATTTAATTGGCATAAATACCTTAAATGGCACAAAATAAATTTGTGATGAAATTGGTATGATTTTACATACCATAAATAGATGGACATAATTGAGTCAATTATGGCCATAGTTAAATTTGGAATTGATTGATAATTTGAATAGAGAAATTAATTCAAATTGGGGAATGATTAATTAGGAGTAATTAATCGTCTAAGAAACGAGGTTAGGCTCTTTTGTGGTGTAAGACATCCCGGACCCGCCCGGCAAATCCAGCTGCCACAAATGTCAGTCTAATGTGAGAGGTCTTAGGCATAAATTAAATACGTAACAGTTGTAAAGACACGAGGTTAGGCTCTTTTGTGGTGTAAGACCGCCTGGACCCGCCCGGCAAATCCAGCTGCCACAAATGCCAGTCTAATGTGAGAGATCTTTATAAGGTTATGGTCTTAATGAATTAAGAAACACTTAACCAGATAAACATGTAGTGGGGTTAAGTGGGTGCCTAGGGTGGCATGTGGAATTAAGTGGGTGCCTTGGGTGGCATGTGAAATACGATTAGGTGTCTGTCTCAATAATTAATTAATGCTGATTAAAGACTACTTAACCTAACTTATTACATATGGACTGTATGATGATAGACATAAGTTAGAGTTAAGTAAAACGAATTGGATTGTGGGTGGGTTAAGTACAACTGATGGGTAGGTGGGTAATATTAATATATAGGCCCACAAACTTAACCATTAAATAAACTGAATCAAATCAGTGGGAGGGTTAAGTACAACTGAAGGGGTAGGTGGGTAATATTAATACATATAGGCCCACTGTAATGACCCGCAATGGCAGGGGTATTATGATTAATTTATTTAATTATATAAATGGTGGTTTAGTAAAATAAAATGGTCAAGGAATTAAATAATGATGAATATTTAATTAAAATAATAAATTAAATAATATATTTAATTCTGAATAATCAGAATTGGCCGAAATGACGATATGGTGTGAACCGGGTCATCTGTGATATTTAATTCAGCTTGGGATTGGATTTGAATAACGAATATATTCAATCATCGACATTTGAACGTATAGTTTATAATATAATTATAAACGAGCTCGAAATGGCGCTGCAGTTCGTAAATTGGCGATTCGAACTTCAACTGAATGTACAGGATTCGTTTTAAGCCGGATTTCTGTTAAACAAGAAACGTGCGGAGCTGGTGGAGTATATCTTTCTAGTGGAAGAGAAAAAACAGGGTTTCATCGTGTAGATTTTGAGATATGACCAAATCAAATTTTAAAATAGTCGCTATTGAATCGTTTATCGACCATAACGGTTTATTCGATATAACTAGAGATCGGGTTTGAATTTAGGCAAGGTTCTTTTGGGACGTAGTAATAATTTAATTTTTAGAATTTTACTGTAATTTTTAATTAATTTAATATGCAACTTTTTATTTGGAGTGTTTTGCACCTCGTATCAGCGATTTTTGGGTTTCACAATATGAGTCAAACTACCGGTATTATTATATTTCTGGGATCATGGCGCATTGATCATCACGATGGTGTAGTTGATCCGGTCGATAGCAGTTCGTAATTAACGAAGTTTTGAAAAATGAGATGACCGAATTCTTTTAAAACTCAAAACAAATATCCTAACTATTCTATGGTCCTATACAAGGCCACGCACACACTTGTGTGACGGCAAGGAATTTCGCTCGGTCCGAACCAGTCGCTAAACCGATCCAGGCCGTTCGAAACGCCCTATCGTTTGAGAACACGACAAAACAAAACGCATACAGAAGAACATTTCACTGTTATTACAACAATGCATCAGATTACAAGAATATACAGAGTATAAATGAATAAATATTACACAGAAATATCAGAGATTTAAATTACATTTAAATACATAGCAGCGGAAAATAAAACAATACATAACTAGAAGAGATATACGGATACAGAGCTTTCCGGATATCATTCCAGCTGTAAACCAGGATCCTGTGAATATAAATCTGCAAAACCGAAACTACTAGCTGCCCGTGTCAAAATAAGGGCACCCAGAGTTTAGGTCAAAACAATAAACTCCAGGTCAGTCATGGGACTGGTGTGAGAACTAAAACAGTTATTAATCTTTATTTTAAATCATTAGGTAAGTCAAGGGACCACGCCGTATAACACGGAACGGGTTTCCTCCCAAGAATCCCAGTGCATAAAACAAACAGCGCAATGCTAAATAAAGAAAAATGAAGCTGTTATAAGACCCAGGTCCCATCACACAATGCAACGCAGCCGAGGATAGGGTTTTCCCTTATAACAGCCAAAGAATGCTTGGTACGGTTAAAACAAATCGTTTGATACTATTAAGTGCATAGTGTATAAAACAACTTCAAATCATAAGTATCAATCATAGGCGGCATGAGCGCCCCATCCCACTATGTCGCCATATATAGGATTACAACTACAACCGCAAGATCACGTATTTGGAAATTGGATTTCCGTCATGAACCAAGGCAAAAGATAGTCCTTACCGAATTCGAGACTGCCTAGCCCGAGTCTCAGGATCAGAACGCATCGACCCTTGGAGCGACAGGGCCGGTCCACACGGAGTGGATTAAAAATGCCTGAGCACTACGTTTCGCCGCCCTTTGGGGCGTAAGCGAGCCAACTAGTGACTCCATCGGACCCGGATCGTCCGATCTAACCGAGGCGCCTCGCAACAGCAACAACCACATAAGTCAAACTCGTCAGGGCGTGTAAAACCACTGACGCCACTTTTAGCTAGGAGGAAACGTAGGCCATCCCTGAGGTCCTTTCTCCAGTTTCTGGTTCATACCGGGGTGCGAGGCTCGCGAATCAACGCTACACAAAGCTACGCCACTAAGGCCGTGCTTTGATCATCAACCACAAGACTCTGCTTTTCAACAGAAGCTTTGATCATTTGCACCTTAGCATGCCACACAGGCAAACCATCCTGTGCAACCGATATCAGTCACACAGAATGAAATCCGATGTCAGACACACAGTCCATTTACAAGTCCGTTCTGGGTCTGAACGAAACCGGAGGCACCTAGTACCCCGCATATCCATCGATCTCCAAGCACGTCTGGACGATCACTAACTGTTTCCATCTTCTTGGGTGTACAGCCCAATCAAGATCATTAGTAATCACCCAAACGACGTGAAGACTTCCGGTCTTCGACCACCGTCTTCATCTTCGACTTATCGTCGTATCAGTTATTCAGAATGGGATAAACCCGGCCTTTCCGAATAACTCGCGTATATCTTAAATAAGTGTTACAAAAACACAACATACGCCTCATTCCAATTCGTCAGTCACTAACAGTAAATTAATCAAGAGAATAATTCCCCAAATATTAACCCCGAAGGCCGAAACCAACATCAGATCAATATCCAGAAAACCATTCTGCTTGGCTAACCGACAATTAGTTTCTAAATTTCACATTCATAGGGAAAGGTTCCCATTAATTTTATCCAAGATAAATCGTTAAAATTTATTCTCAAATCTTCTTCTGAATTTCGATTTAACTAGTCGGGATTAACGAAACTTACCGAAGTAATCATTTGTTTTAATTTCCCAATTCCAACCTATTAATCCCATGAAGTAAAACTGGTCCTACTTCATATCTAACACCACGGTGTTATTGGTAAACTCAATTACCATTTCACGTTCAAATCTAATTAAAGATTTAACTATCGCCTGGAGCAAAACTGGTGATACTCCATTTCGATTATTTCAATCTAATTAAAGATTCATTAAAACTCCACTTAGTTTTAATCTGTGACTGGGTTAAAGAATTAGTGTCATTTAAAACACGGTTCACGATAAACCTAAAATCACATCACATTTCAATCAGTCCCTAATTGTAAATTAGCAAGTGAGCAATTCCCTAAGTATTAATCCCGAAGGCCGAAACCAACATCAGATCAATGCCTCGGAAACTATTCAACTTAACTAATCTCCAGTTAGTTTCTAATTTTCTTAACTCCTTTAGGTCTAAGAACTGTATTATTGAAGATACCGTTCACGACAACCCAAAATCACATTTCATTAATGATCGGGTTAAAGAACGAGTGTTATTTAAAACACTGTCCACGATAAACCCAAAAATCAATATCAATTCAATTCCAATTAAACATTATTTAATTGGTACACTTCATTAAATCTAAATAAAAAGATTTAATCTTTTCTCAACTGGGTTCAAGAACAGTGTTAGTGAAGACACCATTCACGACAAACCCAAATCACATTTCATATTCAATACAAGGCTCTGAATAGAAAATATATCGGCTTATGTTCAATATCAAATTCTACGATTAACAAATGTCGTATTGGAAATAACGATATAAATGTATATCTTTCAAATCTCCATAACAACATCCGTAATCACGAATTCCAACATCGAAATATGCCGAAGACAATTTCGATTCAATTCCACTCTAATGCAATCATTGGAAATTCTGGTTATTTTTAAAACCCTTTTCAAATTCAATTTATTTATTTAAAAATAAACAGAATTATAATTCTAGTTCAAAACTAGTTCATTTCGATAAAAATCTATTTTTATCTTTTCAAATATGGAGTTTTCCCTCCCAATTCTTTCTAAATCATTTCTTATGATTTTACACAAATTATTACCATTTTTAATAATTTTATCAAGGCCTGTACAGTCGATTTCCATCAATGGCCATCGAACTGCACTTACAGCGACCTTTTTCAAATTTGATTTGGACATGATTCCAAATCCAACCGTTAGATTTCAAATTTCTAATATTCATTAGAAAGCACTTTTCGATACGAACCCAACGGTTCCGGTTTTAGGAGAATCCGACGGTCGGATCTCCCGTAATGTCCGTTTGAAATAAATGGTCGAAATTCATGAACTGCCACGGCGCGGCGCGTTCTATTCAGGCCATTTATATTATATATAATATATATATAATATATATTTCGTCGATTTCTATTTAAAACGAATTATATAAATAGTTTAAATTCGTTTCAAAAGCAATTTCAACTTCCTTTTCAATTCAAATCAAAATTGAATTCTTCTTAATAAATTCGTTTTAAAATTCATTTCTATTCAATTCAAATTTCAATTCAATTTGAATTCATTTCAATTCGCTTTCAATTCAATTTGAAATCGTTTTCTATTCAATTCATTTCGAAATCGTTTTCAATTCAATTCATTTCGAAATCGTTTTCAATTCAATTCATTTCGAAATCGTTTTCAATTCAATTCATTTCGAAATCGTTTTCAATTCAATTCATTTCGAAATCGTTTTCAATTCAATTCATTTCGAAATCGTTTTCAATTCAATTCATTTGGAAATCGTTTTCAATTCAATTCATTTCGAAATCGTTTTCAATTCAATTCATTTCGAAATCGTTTTCAATTCAATTCATTTCGAAATCGTTTTCAATTCAATTCATTTCGAAATCGTTTTCAATTCAATTCATTTGGAAATCGTTTTCAATTCAATTCATTTCGAAATCGTTTTCAATTCAATTCATTTCGAAATCGTTTTCAATTCAATTCATTTCGAAATCGTTTTCAATTCAATTCATTTCGAAATCGTTTTCAATTCAATTCATTTCGAAATCGTTTTCAATTCAATTCATTTCAAAATGAATAAAATCGATATAAATACCGTTCACGTCAAAATGGCGTCAATCTAATCAACACGGCTTCATATATTGATATTTTCAAATATTCCATTTCGAATATTTCTATTTCAAATATTTCTATTTTAAAACTGGAATGAGGCCCAATCAATTACCATATAAAGCTAATTATATGGATTTTCATACAACACATGTATAATAGCATTGAAAAATAATCAACCATCAACCAAAGTGCACTACACTGTATAAGCATCAAATATAGATATCTAACGCTTATAACAGCCTGTCAATCAATCGATCGACATATTTAATCAATCAGGATGAGTGAACTGCATCTTTCATCCTAACACCCGTGTGGGGTTTCAAACAATCAAACAAATATTTTATTTGTGCAGTTGGGCGATGTGTAAAATTTATCGACCCAATCAATGTCCTTCAAATAGGTGTACATAAACAAACCGTCGGGTTTGTAAATGAATATTTATTTATTCACATTCACTATATTCATATTCACGTTAAAAATTATATTTTTAACGATAAAACATTTTATTCCAACATATGAATTTCTATTCAGTTCATTCTTTAAATAAAATGATATTTTTATTTTCTAACATATTTTAGAAAATTTTGGCGGCATAACGGCACGATACTAGAAACGGGACGAGGCCTAGCCTTATCCCCGGTCTAGTGAAGGCCCACGCCATTCACACATCAATCAAAATCACCAAACAACCAAATTCAAATCAAATCATATAACTAATCTATGCAACCGAACAAACAAGTCCATGGTCTGTGGACGATTGTGTCGGGTGCTACTAAGCACCGTCTGCATCCTAGTATATATATATATAAATAGAAATGAAATTGAAAGGTGAGAAATTCTCACAGATAGCTATCCTAGCTCCACGGCACTTCTAATGCAGGAAATCTTCGCCAACTCGCCTTTTTGTCGCTTTCGCCCGTATTCTCTACATATGTAAAAATCGAATTTTTTACTTCGCTATTCAATATATAAAAATCATATTTTTATTTCGAAGTTCAACATATAAAAATTCTATTTTTATTTCGAAGTTCAATATATAAAAATTCTATTTTTATTTCGAAGTTCAATATATAAAAATTCTATTTTTATTTCGAAGTTCAATATATAAAAATTCTATTTTTATTTCGAAGTTCAATATATAAAAATTCTATTTTTATTTCGAAGTTCAATATATAAAAATTCTATTTTTATTTCGAAGTTCAGTATATAAAAATTCTATTTTTATTTCGAAGTTCAATATATAAAAATTCTATTTTTATTATTATTATTTTTTTTTAAAAAAACAATGCAACTTCTATTTTTAAAACATCATATTTATTGTCATTTATATTTCAAAAACAACACCTTTTTATATCATGCTATATTTAATTAAAAACTGATTTTTTTAAATGATGTTTTTAACATAAAAACTGCTCCCCTTTTTTTTTTAAATAATGTATTTAACATAAAAAAAAATACTGTTATTACCTTTCTTCTTCTGAAAATACACTGTCGCTCCTTCAATCGCCTACGCCGCCACCCTCAAACAACCTGAACTCGATCCATGTGCACCCCATCGAAGTCTGTGACAACCCCCACCACTGCCAGGAACGGCGGCCACCTCGGTCTTCCCCGTCGGCCAGAAATTGACCTCGAACTGTGCGCCTTTGAGCGCCAGAAACTCCTCCATCCCTCCACGATAAACTACCAAACCCGTATGATTTTACAGAGCTTGAGGAGATCTATAATTTAGGCTGAAGAATCATTATTTAATTCGTGTTGGATTCGAAGATTTTGAGGAGGGAAGATTGGGTGATTTCAGACGTCGATCGTGATGGGGGTGCTGCTGTAAAGGGCGTTGACCGAGGCAAACAGAATTTAGGGTTTCAAGAAAGAAAGGGCTTTTATATAAAATTTTATTAATATTTAATTCATTAAATTCCAACATCACTTGTTTAACGGTTTGAACTCCAAACGAACCCCAACGAATGTCGCCCCTAGCTAAATACCCCCATTCCGAACACAATGCGATATGTTTCGTAACCCAATACGGCTGTTACGATCTGTTTTTCTTTAAATTAAAATATAAATCAATATATATTCAATTTAAACGCACATTTCAAATTACCGGGGCCACATACTGACTAGAAAAATTCCAGAAAAATATTTTCTAGCTTCGTATTGACGATACGGTCCTAATAAAACTAGTTTCGTCAAATTCTGAGATCGTTTGAAAAATGGCCATTTTCCAGTCGATTAAAATCAACTGAAACTGGTCAAACGCGTTTTCCTTTGCCACACTCACATATTGATTCGGAAAATTATGAAATTTGAAACCTAGCAATAACTTGACATCACGGACCCAACAAAACTGGTTTCGTCGAAATCCGAGGTCATTTGCAAAATGGCTATTTTTAAGGGCCTGAATTCCATAACGACTATTCAGAATTTTCAACTGGACATATCTTTATATTCCCGCTATGAAATCTTGATTATTCCGATTCGTTGGAAAGATATTATCAATTAGATCCTAATGTTTTTGGTTTCACTAAAATCCGGATTGTTTTTCACCCGGTATGTTCAATTGAAGTTTGAAATCGAATTATCGAACTACCGCGCCATTTTCAGTTCTATTTATAAATATAAATAAATATTTATATTCTAACGACGACGTATATAATATATACGATCGAATTATATTCAAAATAAATTTCTCGTCAATTATTATTTAAAATAATTCATTTTAAATAATCAAAATTCGCTTAAATTGCCAAAATAAAAATTTTAAACTGGCCCAGATTTTCCGGGTTGTTACAACTTGTTACAGCCACACAAATAAAATATGATCCCGTATATCATTTGTCTTGAGCCGCCACTAAATTCATTTTCCAGCAAAACCCAAAACGCGAGTTTTAAAATCCTTAGAAAATCAAAACAAAACATATAAATCCCAAGATAAACATGGTTGGATTCGTGATGGTTTGGGCTACAAGCTCATAACCTTTTTGAGCAACTCGATTTTGGTTCTAGGGTTCGAGAATTATAAAGCGTAAGCTAGGGTTGGGTCTTATAGTGGCAGTGTGATGTCGAAGGAAGCAGTCGACGCAGTGAGCTAGTTTGTAGTGGTTTGGAGTTCAACTCGATGTGGGTATGAGGGACTTCGGTGGCCTGGGATGGGATACGACAGGGGTGGATGTTGAGATTGGCAGTGGCTCTCGATGAAGGGTTGGCAGATGGAAATTTGACGGGGTACGAAGGGGGTGTAGGGTGTGTTTGGTGACAGTAATGGTCACGGATGGTGTCGGAGTGGCTGTATCTTGCAGTCAATGCGTGGTCAACGGTTTGAATTTGCTGGAGGGAATCGCTGTTTAACTTAGGAGAAGAAGGTTAATAACATAAAAGGGGAGGGTCTGTGTTTTCAAACAGCAGGAACAAGAAGATAAAAAGGAGACTTTGAAACTTGCGTGAGTTTGAGATGGGAGATCAGGACTTTGAATTAGTGGAAGCAGGAGTTTGCATTAATGTTAATAAGGTTGGTTGGTGAAAATGTTTTGGCCATGTTTTGTTCAATTACTGGAGTGGTTCTGAGTTGTTGTTGAAGGAGGTATGGGCCGCAGGAAGGAGAAAAGAGGGTGGTCTCAGTATTGGGGACGGTGAAGCAAAACATGGTGAAGAAGGAAATGGTTTTGACGGGCTGGAATTTCAAATGGGCCGGATTTATTGGTAAAGGCCCGGGATTTTAAAATAAATAAAGTTTATTTAATTCTAAGTAGTGTATTACCGTATAATGTTAATAACTTTCACATACGGTATCACAATTCAGCAAAACAATATCCGACAGGATCGTATGGACGGGAGCAACACAATGGAGCTGACTGGGAGTGAATCCGAGCTCGTTACAATTTATGGAGAAATAAATTGTCCGTTGAAGTCAAATAAACGCAAACCGTTATTAAACGATTAACGCGCCAAAGTGAGTAAATCTCACTAACTCTGAACAGTTTATAATTTCATGTTGTATTTTTAGAACTGTTAGATATTGGCTGATTGACTGTATGTTGACTGTTTGATTGAACTGCTAGCCAGTTAGTTAAATTTCTATATTGATTCTGTTTAACAGAATGTATCATATAGAACTGAAAGTGATGTTGATTATATTGGTTAACATCTGTGATGCAGGGAAACAGGTTGGAGGAATCCGACTGGATTCCTCAACATTTATTTTTACTGTTTTCATATATTGTGATATATGATGTGTTACATAATCTGTTATGGATTATGGGTGTTGGAATGATATTGATCATTGTTATTCGATATTTTAAATATCATAAAAGACCCTGGGATGTAAAAAGAATTTATTTCAATGTATATTGAAATAAAGGAATTTTATAAAATCACAGGATTTTATAAAAGGAAATATTTATAAAACGAACACGGTTTTATAAAAGGGATATTTATTTAGAAAATAAATAGAAATAGAAAAGGAATATTTATTTAGAAAATAAATAGAAGTTATAAATATGAAATATTTGTAACGGTAAATAGAAGTTATAAATAGGAAATATTTATAACGGTAAGTAAACGTTATAAAAAGGAAATAGTTGTAACGGAAAACGTAGTTTATCAAAAGGAGCTAATCGATGTTAGTTAATCGATTAGTGTTAAAGTAAAAGGAGTTAATCGATGTTAGTTTAATCGATTAGAGTTAAAGCAAAGGAGTTAATCGATGTTAGTTTAATCGATTAGAGTTAAAGCAAAGGACCTAATCGATGTTAGTTAATCGATTAGAGATAAAGTAAAAAGGAGCTAATCGATGTTAGTTTAATCGATTAGAGATAAAGTAAAAGGAGCTAATCGATGTTAGTTTAATCGATTAGAGTTAAAGCAAATGAGTTAATCGAATATAGTTATTCGAATAGAAAGTAAAAAGGAATTATCGAATATAGTTTATTCGAAAGGAGTTAAGCGAAATGAGTAAATCAATAGCGTTAGTCAAATAGAGTTAATCCAATAGTGTTAGTCCAATAGAGTTAATTGATAAGGGTTAATCGAATAGAGTTAAGTGAAAAGAGTCAATCGAATATAGCTATTCGAAGAGGGTTAAGTAAGGAAGTTAGTAAAAGGAATAAGTGAACTTTGCCTATTTCAAAGTTAGAAATGTTGTTCAGTTAAGGTCTGAGAGGTAGTTCTACCCCAACTTGATTGGCTTCGTTTTTAACTAAGGAATAGTTAAGGTTCGGCAGTAAAGGAAATGGTTTGAGTTGGCATAGCGATGTTTGTTTAAACATCTGCCTAAGTCCAATGAAGAAGCTTTGGAAATGTTTTCCAAACAAGAAACCAGAAATGTTTTCTAATAAAGAAAACAAGAAAATGGAAATGTTTCCATTGTTAATAACATACATTTTCTAAATCTAGAAAATAAGAAATGTTGAATATAGGGAAACAGGAGATGAAAAAGGAAATAAAGAGATTAATGTTGAATGATGTTTGATCGATATAATTTCCATTTGGAAATAATATCGTTGGTTGCACACCTGTTTTTATTCGATAGTTAAATCACAGACTATCGAAGTTTTGACCATTTTAACGTTGATAATATGGAGAGACCGGTTGGATTATTATCCAAAGAACCACTCTATATTGGCATAAGCGTTGCGAATCATATATGCCAAAGGAAATTGAAGACGAAGTTATGCAAGGGCTATCCTGTTTACAGAATAGTGCCTTCGGTTCATCCTGTTCCTGGATGACTTGTATGGACAGATGTCTGACAGAGTAATTCCAAACGATCACGTATATTGATTTCTCCAACTGTACCAAGAGTGGAAGCGGAGAAGGAAACTTCTTTTAGCTAACACATAATGTATGGTTGAGGACGTCAATCGGTGATTTGATGGATTTGACGATGTGGCATTCTAAGTGAATCTGATGTGATGATAAAGCGTAGCTTCTAGCCTCATCAGCCGGTAAATGACAGAAATCGGGCAGCCAGCATGGCTAAGTCGGTCGCACCGAAGTAGGGTGTATAATCACCTGATCTAGAGTTTCATTTACTTCTAAAAATCTATTGTTGATGCTGTCCCATCCGGGAAACGTTGCTGATCCCAACTGTTGGTGATATACATTCGATATGCTCAAGCGAAATGAGTGGTCGGTCATGTGTGGCCGGGTTGCAAGATGTTCTTGTTGAACCCAGTGTATTCCTCTCTAGAGGTACACGAGCGAAAGGTGGTTCATACCTTGTCATAGTTGGAAATCCATTTCCCAATACGTGCTTGCAGTTTTGATTGTATACTATATATGTAGGACGTGAGATGAAAGCGTTTCTGCTAGATGATTATATATATACTGTGGTTGATAGACATTATTATAATATCAAAAGGTTTTGATATAAAGATAAATTTGGATTCTCATAAGGGAAAAACCCGTTCCGTTATGCGGCGTGGTCTTATGAGATATCATTTACCCGTTTGAACTGTTTTAAACTGTTTTACTCATACCAGTCCCATGACTGACCCGGAGTTTACTTTGTTGTTTTCCCTAAACTCTTGGGTGCCTAAATTTGTACGGGTAGTCAAGTAGTCGGGATTTTACAGATACACTTGAAGAGCTGGAGCAGGAGGCTTCAGGATGTTATAGCTATAGTTATTTCCGCTGTGTTGTAAGTGTTGTACTTTGATAATGATATGTATATTCAAGTACTGATTTGTATTTCAAAGTTATGTTATGAAATATATTTATTCGTTCCGCTGTGAGATTCGTGTTACTCTGATGTTGTGTTCTTCTTCTTCTATTCTAAGTTTCTATCTTATCTTTCCTCACCCTCTAATTTCTTTCACTAATTACCAGGATTTTTCGATGTTTTGGTTATCGACATCGTGCTTATGTCGATAACCAAAGTCGCTCAAAATCCGGGTCATTACACCCACAAACTTAATCGGATAAAAAGGGTTATGTAATAAAAGACACCTAATGGTATACATAACCGGGGCAAAATAGTAAAGTTATGTATTAAAGACACCCTTAGGGGTAGGCATAACTAATGGGAATAGATAGAGTTATGTATTAAAGACACATATAGGTACGCATAACCGATAGGTAGAATAGGGGTTATGTATTAAAGACACCTATCGGTACGCATAACTGATTGAGGGCTACGTAATTAAAGACACCTTAGGGTATACATAGTCAGTAGAAAACCTAGTGGGGATACAAGAATAGGGGGAGCTTGTATCATGTTGTGTGGGACCCATTTCAGTCAGTAACCCGGAGGGGTATCAAAGTAAGAACTTTGTACTAGGCGGGGAAGGGGCACGCTTACTGATTGATTGTAAGAGATCCAAAACGAGACGGATGGTGTGGGCGGCGCAAACCGACCGGGGACATATGTGTGCATGGGCCGGGCAGAGGGGGACAAGACGACCGTGACACCCGTAGGTATAACTGTGCACACCTTTGGTTGCCACTTTAGGGAAGTGATACCCCTTAGTTGTGGGACCTGCATAGGGTATCTACAGAGTAGGGAGCCGATCGATTAGGGTAGTGGTTAGGGTATACCCGGATGTATGCCCTAAGTCTACCAATTTATAGTAGAAGGGTAGTGGGTACGATTAGTTGAGATAGGAGCAGGCGGCACCTATGACAGCAGCAAGGAATACATGAAACTACCACCATCGTTATCATTAGCGGAAGGGATCACCCCATCTTGATTTTACTGGTAATAGTGCAGAGTTGTTAGTAGTGAAGCATGCATACACCTTACCTTATTTGTCTTGTCATACCTGTCA
The DNA here is from genome assembly GCA_030737875.1 of Allium sativum. Taxonomy (NCBI): domain Eukaryota; kingdom Viridiplantae; phylum Streptophyta; class Magnoliopsida; order Asparagales; family Amaryllidaceae; genus Allium; species Allium sativum. Next base: position 253,193,211 of record CM060919.1, read on the forward strand.
TCTGTGCCATGAATCCTCTTATCCACTTTATATGCCTGTCATGTTTCCTTTATTTATTTACTGGCTAAAAGTTATTGGACTCACCAGACGTATGTCTGACCTTGTTTGTTTCGCCTCTTTTCTTCCGTCCCCCAAAGGTTCTCAGGGAGGAAACACCCAGGTTTAGTCAGGATTTGGATATCATCTTCTAGGAGCTACTTCGGAAGTATGGCTCGAGTCTCTGTCTCTTATATGGCTTGCTCTTTAATATGGGGAATGATGTTTTTCTTTTAAATACCTATGTACTCTGATGATGTAAGATGGAAGTGTTTTAATGGTTTTATGACTCATGGTATTATGTAACAAAGTATTTTGGTGATTTAATAAAGTTGTTTATTTTCCGCTGCAAAATTTTTATATCTGTCAAGAGTTAGTCGAACAAGAGTTAATCAAAAAAGAGTTAGTCGAATATTTGTTATTCGAATAGAGTTAATCGAACAAGAGTTAGTCGAATATTTGTTATTCGAATAGAGTTAATTGAATTAGAGTTAGTCGGATTAGAGTTATTCGAATATAGTTTATTCGAAGAAAGAGTTATCAAATAAGGTTATTCGAATAAGAGAATTAATCGAATATAGTTTATTCGAATAGAGAAAGAAATTATCGAATATTAGTAATTTGAAAGAAATTATAGAAAATTAGTTATACGAAAGGAGTTATCGAATATTATTTATTCGAAAGAAATTATCGAATATTAGTTATTCGAAAGGAGTTATCGAATATTAGTTATTCGAAAGAAATTAGTTATTCGAAAGGAGTTATCGAATATTAGTTATTCGAAAGAAATTATCGAATATTATCTATTCGAAAGAAATTATCGAATATCAGTTATTCGAAAGGAGTTATCGAATATTAGTTATTCGAAAGGTGTTAATCTAATATTAATTATTCAAAAGGAGTTAATCGAATATAGTTTATTCGAAAGGAGTTAATTGGTAAGAGTAAATTAGTTAGAGTTAATTGAATAGATTTAATCCAGTAGGGTAAATCAAATAGAGTTAATCCAATAGAGTTAATCAAATAGAGTTAATAGAATTGAGTTAATCAAATAGAGCTATCTGATAAGAGTTAATCGATTAGAGTTAATCAAATAGTGTTAATTGAATAGCGTTATTCGAATAAAGGTTATCCGAAGAAGAGAGATTAAAAAATATCGTTTATTCGAAGGAAAGAGTTATCGAATAAAGATTTATTCGAAAGAGAGTTACATAAGGAAGTTTGTTAAAGATTTAAAAGATAAACTTTGACTATTTCGAAGTTAAAACGTTGTTCAGTTAAGGTCTGAGAGGTAATTATACCCCAACTTGATTGACTTCCTTCTTGACTGAGGAATGGTAAGGTTTGATAGTGAATGATGGTTAAGTGAATTTAGTTAATGAGTGAAATGGTTTGAGTTGGCATGGCGATGTTGATTTAAACATCAGTTTAAATCCAGTGAAGGAGTTTTGGAAATGTTTTCCAAATAAGAATCAGAAATGTTTTCTGATAATAGAAAATAAGAATTTAGAATATATGGAAACAGGAGATAAGTAAATTAATGAACTAAAGAGATAAATGTTAAATGATGATTGACCGATAAAATTTCCATCTGGAAATAATATCGTTGTTTGCGCATGTGTTTTTATTTGATAGTTAAATCACAGACTATCAATGTTTTGATTATTTTTCTGTTGTCAATACGGAGAGACTGGTTAGATTCTTATCCAAAGAACCACTCCGTATGGGCGTTAGCATTTCGAATCAAATAGATCAAAGACAAATTGAAGATAGAGTAAAGTGCAAGGGCTGTTGTATAAGTCCTAGGTAGGGATTGCCTAGGATGGGTGTACGGAATAGTGCCTTCGGTTTGTCCAGTCCTAGGACAACATGAATGGACGAATGTCTGACAGAGTATATCTGGTAGATCGCGTAAGTTGATCGTTTCAAATGTATTTACGTTGACGGCGGAGGAATTCATTTCTCTTAGCTTATACCCATGGTATTTTTGGAGAAATCAATTTATGATTTGACGGGTATGATGATGTGGCATTCAAAGTAAATGAGGAGTGATCTGTTAAAAGATATGTTATAACCACAAGCCTCATCAACTAGAAAATGACAAAAATCGGGCAGGCAGCATGGCTAAGTGGGCGCACCCAAGTAGGGTATATTATCACCATCTAGAGAATATTCATATTTGTTACTTCTTTCAATTCTGTATCTCCCGGGAATGGTTATGTTGGAATACTAACCGAGGGGTGGCAATATATTCGATACACTCAAGCGAAATGAGTGGTCGGTCATGTGTGGCCGAGTTGCGAGATGCTCTTGTCGAAATCCAGTGTATCACTTCTAGAGTACACTGAGCGGAAGATGGATCCATACCTTGTCAAAGTTGGAATCCATTCCCCAAATAAGAGCCCGCGGTTTTGATCGTATATTATATATGCAGAACGTTAGATGCAAGCGTTTCTACTAGATTGATATACTTGTTATAGATATTATTATAATATCAGAATAATATTTTTTTACTAATGATTTGGGTTATCGTAAGGTAAAAACCATCCGTGTTTATGGGTGGATCAGTCTTATGATTATCCTTTGTTTCAAAAGTATTTTGAAAGTTAAATCAAATAATTTGAGTTTACTCACACCAGTCACATGACTGACCCGGAGTTTATTTTGTTTTGTTTTCCCTAAACTCTTGGGTGCCCAATTTTGTACAGGCAGTCAATTTGTCGGTATTTACAGATACTTGAAGAGTTAGAGCAGGAGGCTTCAGAATTATATAGCTATGGTTTTTCCGCTGTGTTGTAAGTGTTGTACTTTGGAAATGATATGTATATTCAAGTATAGATTTATGTTTCAAGGTTATGTTATGAAATATATTTATTCGTTCCACTGTGAGATTCATGTTTACTCTGATGTTGTATGTTCTTCTTCTTCTTCTTCTTCTTCTATTCTAAGTTTCTATCTTATCTATCCTCACCCTCTAATTTCTTTCATGGACTATCCGGTGTTTCCGTAGCTTGAATAGTCGACATAGTGTTCTACGCCGATATCCAGGATTGCAAATTCCCCAGGTCGTTACAGTGGTATCAGAGCAAAAGGTTAAGTGATTTACCTTGGCTCTGTGGCGTGACGCAGTAGAGATGGGGTTAGTAATACCCTAGATTGAGTTGAATGTATATATACGAGCGCGTATTTGTTATTGATATAAAAATTGTTTTATATTGTGGAGATTCATTGGTTGAGTTGTTTATGGGTTCTGGTCGATCAGTTTGATCCACTGTATCGGTAGGAGTTTCTAAATACTCGAATATGATATGGGTCAACACGGCATGTTTTGAAAAGAGGGTAAATGAAAATAATTTTAACCAAAGTATATTTTGATATAGGGAAGATATATATATTAGAATTATAATATATTGGATATATTAGTTGTTATTATAATCGAGTAAGATTATAAATTAAATGCTTATGTAAATAACCAATCAGAATTCATATAAGTGAAATACGTGGAATTAGATGAACTAAATCTAAAGTTAAAATCAGAATTGAAATTAAAACCCTGGAAATTTGAAAGGTGTTTGTAAATGTATTTGAATTGAATATATGAGAATTTTAAAATCCTGGAAGATTTTAAATTGTTTTACCAGTACTGTGAATGGTATTTTGAAATGTATTTCAAAAAGGAATAGTTAAAAAGTGATTTTGAAAGTGATATAGTATTGAACTCACTTCGATGGCTGGGAAATTACCCTGATGATGAATCGCGACATCATTAGTGTTCATTCTGAGTCCTAAGTGACGGGTTACTACCAAAGATATTAATTTCAAATTGTTTTGGCAAAACAAGTTGTTTAGTTTAACTTTTGAGAAAAGCAAAGCTGTTTAAAACTCCTAGGAAGAGATTGTTTGAATTAAAAATGAATTTAAATAAAAATTTGTGGAAATATATTGGAATGAAAACTAATTAAGTGGAAATTGAATTGGATTAGAATAGTATCGAGAAAAATTGGATTATGGGTTTGGAATTGAAAATGAAATTTGAATTTGAAATCGAATTTGGCTTGGATAAGCGAATGGTTGTGTTGGAGATAAAGGCGATTTGAGTTTGATTGGGATAACATTTGTATATGCTGAATTAACAGCAGATGGAAAGGATATAATGATATGCCCGACAAAAAGGTACAAGTTTATATTTGGTATAATCATGAGATTTATAAGCCGATGTGGCAAGCCGCTTGGCTGTTTGATTTTCTTTTGGGTTGGAGAAGTCCCAGAGAGGCGAGTTGGAGTTTGAGCTATTGATCAGTACAAAGGAGGTGCTGGCGAAAGTTTTTGAAATTTTAAGGTGATAGAAAATTTTCAAGATTTTTGAAAGTTTTCGTTGGTAAGAAATGAATAAATGTTTTAATTGAATCTAATTGGTTCACTTGAAACTGAAAAAGAAGTAAAAAAATAAATTTTAACCAGTTAGTAGGGTTGTTTTCTACCTTAGCAATTTCAAGGACGAAATTATTTTAAGGGGGAAAGAATGTAATGTCCCACATTTTTCACGATATAATAATTAATTTATTTAATTATTTATATAGTGATTTAGAGAATTAAATGGCCATTTAATAAAATTATATTGAATATTTCATTAATATAAATAAATAGAATAATACATTTAATTTCTGAAATAATCAGAAATAGTGAATGGACAATATAATGTGAACTGGACAATTCAAAGTATTTAATTCAGCTTAGAATTGAATTAGAATGACGAATATATTATTTGAACGACAGTTTGAATGTATAATTATATTATAAGTAAAATCGAGCTCGAAATGGCACGGCAGTTCGCTATTTGGCGATTTGAACTTCAACTGAAAATACAGAATTCGTTTTAAATCGGATTTCTGTGAAACAAGATACATTCGGAGCTGGTGAATGATATTTTTCTAGTGGAAGAGAAAAATCGGGATTTTATTATGTAGATTTTGATTTATGTCCAAACCAGAATTTAGAAAAGTCGCTATGGAATTCCTTTATAAATTATAGCGATTTCTTTATATTATAAAAAGGATTTAAATATAAATCGAATATCGATATAACTGAGAACTTTGAAATATCGAGTTATAAATCCCAGTGGAGCTGTATGATATTCTAGTGAGAATATATACGATAATATTTATTTTAAATATTATATTTAATTATTTTTAAATATGTTTATATATTTAAAATGGGGTTATTTAGAGCTTTAAAAATATCCAGTTTTGCAAACGACCTCAGTTTTCGACGAAACTAATTTTGTTAGATCTGCAATATCTAATTTATTGGTAGATTACAATATTCGTGATTTTTGAAGTCAGTATGTGGTCGTACGGGATTTTAATGTGAAAAACAGATGATAATTTGACCTTTAAAAAACTCTGTGTGAGCAAATGGAGTCAGAATTCGACGATACCAGTTTCGTTGGGACCGTAATGTCAAACTGTATCTACATGTCATTTTCGTGATTTTTGGGTGTTGTATGTGATTTTGGGAAATTTTATTCAATAAGGAAAACAACGATACAATAAAATAACATTATTTCTACACTAAAAAATATCTCCTATCCCTTAAACTAAGTGATTATCCTCATTCCACGCATCTATTTTTGCAACCGCCAGTTCTTATGTCCTCAAACTAAAAACGTGGATACAAATCCTCCACAAATTCAAAGAATAAATCAAACAAACTCTAATGGATCCTATAAATACACATTTACTTCTCCAAACCCTTATTCAATTCTCCATGGGTAAAAACATTTGCTGCTGCTCTTATTCTCTCTTCACAGGAAAATGGCGAGCAAAACATTTGATCAAAGAAATTCAAAACTAAATCTATAAATTTCAGTGTACATATATTTGAGCTTGTATCGATGTAAGCATCAGTCTCGTACGGGTTTTGTTTGGCTTGTCATCAGTTTCTGGTTGTTGCGAAAATACAGTGGAAACTAGGGTTCGGGTATTTGGTTATTGTAGGGTTCGATGGTGTTTTTCAAGTTCATTTTTGGGTTCAAGGAGGAAATCCGCACCTGATGTGGTATATTGGAGGGTTTCAGTTGTTAGTTGTGACGCTCGAAATACGGTAGTGGTGCTTGCGAGCTGCTGTCGGTCACTTTTGGGGAGGATGCAAGGCCAATGAAATGGCGACGAGAATGTTGAGCGTCCGAATAGCAAGAGATTTGTGTATTCGGTTTGCTTGTTAATGGAGAGGAGGAGTGGCATTCGGTGATGGAAGCGGCGTTAATGGTGGAGGAAATAATGTACTAGAGCCGCGAGTTTAATTTGGGGAAGGAAGAACAAATTTCAGGTTTGGGTTTAAAGGGAAGTGAGCCAACGGATTATTAAAAGGGTAAGGCCCACTTAATTTGAAAAGGAAATATAATTATTTCTAATTTAAATATTTCAAAACCATAAACTGTATAACTTCTACATACTGAATCAGAATTTCAAACGGTTAGATCCTTGGGATCGTATGGACGAGAGCTACACGATGGGACTGACTGGTAATGGATTGGAGCTCATTTTTATTTATGGCAAAATAAATTGTTTGATTCAAATCAAACAAACAGTTTATCGTTCTTTAACGATGAACTGCCAAAGTGAGTAAAACTCACTATCTCTGATCAGTTTATATTTTTATAAACTGTACTTTATTTTTGATAAATAAATGATTGATTGTTGTGTATTGATTGTTTGGACTGTTAAATAGATTTGACCGAAAACGTAGATATTGAAGCGACCCGAACTTCCCCGGTAAGGAAAGAGCGGATTGCTTTGAGAACAACACACAAAAGAACGCAGACAGAAGAACATTGTATATTACAACAATTCCATCAGAATACAAGAATATACAGAGTAAGAATAAATATTACACAGAAAATATCAGAGATTTAAGTTACAATTAAATACATGGTAGCGGAAAATAATACAAAACATAACTAGAAGTAATACATGAATACAGAGCTTTCCGAGTATCGTTCCAGCTGTAAACCAGGATCCTGTGAATATAAATCTGCAAAACCAAAACTATTAGCTGCCCATGTCAAAATAAAGGCACCCAGAGTTTAGGTTAAAACAATAAACTCCAGGTCAGTCATGTGACTGGTGCGAGAACTAAAACAGTTATTAATCTTTTGTTTTTAAAGTTAGGTAAATCAAAGGACCACGCCGTATAACACGGAACGGGTTTCCTACAGGTCCCATCACACAATGCAACACAAACCAGAGGATAGGGTTTTACCTTATAATAGCCAAAGAATGCTTGATACGCTAAATTTCATGTTTTGTTATTACTATAAGTGTATAGTGTCAAAACAATTTCAATCATAAGTACCAATCATAGATGGCACTAGCGCCCCATTCCACTATGTCGCCATATATAGGATTACAACTAAAATCGAAAACATCATGTATTGGAAGTTGGATTTCCACCTGTGAACCGAGGCAAGGGATCGTCCTCTACCGAATTCGAGACAGTCTAGCCTATGTCTCAGGATCAGAACGCATCGACCCTTGGAGCCACAGGGCCGGTCCACTCCATGTGGATTAGAAGAAACCCTGAACACTACGTCTCCCTGACCTATGGGGCGTAAATGAGCCAACGAATGACTCCATCGGTTCGAGAACGACCGATATATCCAAGGCGCCTCGCAACAGCAACAACCACATAAGTCAAACTCGTCAGGGCGTTTAAAACCACTGACGCCACTTCTAGCTAGAAAGAGACGCATGTCCTCCCTGGATCCTTCTCCCGTTTCTGGTTCACAACCGGGGTGTGAGGCTCGCGAATCAACGCTACACAAAGCTATGCCACACAGGCCATGCTTTGATCATCTACCACAGGACTCTGCTTTCCAACAGAAGCCTTGATCATTTGCATCTTAGCATGCCACACAGGCAAACCACTCCATGCAACTGATATCCATCAATCACACATAATGATATCCAATGTCAGACACACAGTCCATTTACAAGTCCGTTATGGGTCTGAACGAAACCGGAGGAACCTTATTCCTCACACATCCATTGATCTCCAAGTACGTCTGGACGATCACCAACTGATTCCCTCCTCTTGGGTGTACATCCCAATCAAGATCATCAGTAATCACCCAAACGACGTGAAGACCTCCGGTCTTCAACCACCGTCTTCATCTTCGACTCATCGTCGAATCAGTTATTCAGAATGGGACAAACCCGGCCTTTCTGAATAACTCGCGTATATTATAAACAAATGTTACACAAACACAACATACGCCTCATTCCAATTCATCAATCACTAACCATAAATTAGTAAGGGAACAATTCCCCAAATATTAACCCCGAAGGCCGAAACCAACATCTGATCAATACACAGGAAACCATTCCTTAACTAACCTACAGTTAGTTTCTAAATTTCACATTCTTAGGGAAAGGTTCTCATTAATTTTATCAAAGATAAATTCTTTAAATTTATTCTTTAATCTTCCTTTGAATATCAATTCAAACTAGTCGGGATTAGCGAACCATACCGAAGTGATCATTTATTTTAATTTCCCAATCCCAACCTATTCATCCCATGAAGTAAAACAGGTAATACTTCATATCTAACACCACGGTGTTATCGGTAAATTCAATTACCATTTCACGTTCAAATCAAATTAAAGATTTAACTATCGCTTGGATCAAAACTGGTGATACTCCATTCTTGATCTTTTCAATCTAATTAAAGATTCATTAAAACTACACTTAGTTTTAATTTTTAACTGGGTTAAAGAACCGATGTGATTTAAAACACGGTTCACGATAAACCCCAAAATCACATCACATTTCAGTCAGTCTCTAACCGTAAATTAGCAAATGAGCAATTCCCTAAGTATTAACCCCGAAGGCCGAAACCAACATCAGATCAATACCCAAAAAACCATTCAACTTAACTAATCCCTAGTTAGTTTCTGATTTTCTTAACCCTGTTGGGTCTAAGAACAGTATTATTGAAGATACCGTCCGCGACAACCCTAAATCACATTCCATAAATTATCGGGTCAAAGAACAAGTTTTATTTAAAACACTATTCATGATAAACCCAAAAATCAATACCAATTCAATTCCAATTAAATATTATTTAATTGGTACACTTCATTAAATCTAAATAGAAAGATTTAATCTTTTTCTCAACTGGGCTTAAGAACAGTTTAATGAAGACACCATTCACGATAAACCCAAATCACATTTGATATTTAATACAAGGCTCTGAATAGAAAATATATCGGCTTATATTCAATATCAAATTCTACGACCAACAAATATCGTATTGGAAATAACGATATAAATATATCTTTCAAATTCCCATAACAATATCTGTTTAATCATGAAATCCAACATCGAGATATTCCAAAGACAATTTCGATTCAAATCCTTTCCAATTCAACTATTCGAAATTCTGGTTTCTTTTAAAACCATTTCAAATCCAAGATATTTATTTAAAAATAAATAAATTATTATTCTAATTCAAAATTAGTTAATTTCGATAAAAATCTATTCTTATCCTTTCAAATATGGAGTTTTTCGTCCCAATTCTTCACAAATCATGTCTTATGATTTTACACAAATTATTACTATTTTTAATAATTTTATGAAGGCCCGTACAGTCGATTTCCATCAACGGCCATCGAACTGCACTTACAGCGACCATTTCCAAATTTGATTTGGACATAATTCCAAATGCAACCGTTAGATTTCAAATCTCTAATATTCATTAGAAATCCCTTTTCGATACGAACCCAACGGTTTGGGTTTTAGGAGAATCCGATGGTCGGATCTCCCGCAATATCCATTCGAAGTCAATGGTCGAAATTCGCGAACTTCCGCGGCGCAGCGCGTTCTATTCAGGCCATTATATTATATATAATATATATTTCGTCGATTTCCTTTTAAAACGTATTTTATGAATCATTTTAAATTCGTTTTCGAAATGATTTCAACTTTATTTCGAATTCAAATCAAAATTGAATTTTTCCTTATAAATTCGTTTTAAATTCATTTCAAATTGATTTCAATTCAAATCGATTTTTAATTCAATTTCAGTTCGTTTTCAATTCAATTCTATTTCAATTCTATTCAATTTCAATTCGAATTCATTTTCAATTCGAATTCATTTCAAATTTATTTCCATTCAATTTCAATTCGATTCGAATTCATTTTATTTTCAATTCAATTCGAATTCTAATTCGTTTCAATTCGAATTCTAATTCGTTTCAATTCAATTTAATTAGAATTTCATTTCAAAATATTCGATTTTAAAATCACTTTTCATTATTCATTATAAAAACGAATATAATCGATATAAATATCGTTTGCGTCAAAATAGCGCATATCTAATCAACACGGCTTTATATATTTCTATTTCAAATTTTCTATTCAAATATTTCTTCTCAAATATTTTATTCAAATATTTCTCTTCAAATATTCTATTTCAAAACTGGAATGAGGCCCAATCAATTACCATAGATTTTATTTCTATCGATTTCCATACAACGCATGTATATATCAGCAATGACAAATAATCAACCATCATCCAAAGTGCATTCTACACTGTATAAGCATCAAATATAAATATTTAACGCTCATATCAGTCTGTCAATCAATCGATCGACATACAATTAATTATTGGGATTAGTGTATGTCATATATCATCCCAATACCTGTGTGGGGTTTCAAACAATCAAACACAGATTTTATTTGTGCAGTTGGGCGATGTTTTAAATTTATCGTCCCAATCAATATTAGTCAAATCAGTGTATGTAAACAAATCGTCCGATTTGTTTATAAATATTTATTTTATATACACGTTAAAAATTATATTTTTAATTATAAAATATTTTATTTCACTCCACATCACACAATCAAATTTCACACCACAGCAACCAAACATACAAGTCATCCATGGTCTGTGGATGACGGGTGTCGGGTGCTACTAAGCACCCTCTACATCCTAGTATATATTTCAAACTAGAAATAAATTAAAGCTGAGGAGTTCTCACCAACTAGCTAAACCAAATGCCACGACTCTTCATATGTAGGAAATCTTCACCGTGCTAGCCTTTTGCCAATTACATTGCCCGTAGCCACTACATATATAAAAATCCCATTTTTAAATTGTTACTATGCATATAAAAATCACATTTTTATTCCAACGTTATATAAAAAATCAAATTTTTACTTCGCTGTTATATATATAAAAATCGTATTTTTATTTCAAATCTGTATATATAAAAATCGTATTTTTATTTTGTTAATCATATGATAAAAATCATATTTTTATACTATGCTACATGGATAAAAATTACATTTTTATACTTCTACCATATAGATAAATTTCTATTTTTATACCACTAATATATAGATAAAAATTCTATTTTTATACCGCTACTATATAGATAAAAATTCTATTATTATACCACTACTATATAGATACAAATTCTATTTTTATACCGCTACTATATAGATAAAAATTCTATTTTTATACCGCTAGTAATGTAATAAAAATTATATTTTTATTACTCTACATAAATAAAAATCATATTTTTATTCTTCCTATGATATAAAAATCATATTTTTCACACGGTGATTATATTTTAAAAACCCTTGGTATATATTTTAAAACAATGGCATGTATATATTTTTAAACAAAATTGATGTATATTTTTCTAAACAAAACATATTTATAATTTTCTAAACAAAATAGATGTATATTTTTCTAAACTATGTTTATATATTTTTAACTGTTTTTAATCTATGTTTATATATTGAAGTAGTTAAACTAAAATAGATAAATAAAATAAGGGAAAAGAGAAAAGAAAGAAAAAAAATATAGAAAGGCTCACTGTATAAACCGTCGCTCATCTTCGTTTTTATCTGGAGTAGCTTCACGTTCAAACCCATTTACTCGATAGCTAGGGTTCCTATTTCCGATCGCCAGAGTAGCCATGACGTTGGTCTGAGGGTCCCACGATGTCGAGCGTCGAAGGAGCTTTCTAACGAGGTGCACGACGTTGAATCCGACGCTCCGGTGGTGGTGCAAACCTCGACGAGGCGGCGCCTCTTCCAACTCGGGAATTGAGCTCCATAATCCATGAAAACATATAACTTTGGTATAGATTTGAAGAGTAAGAAAAACTCCTCGATTTTCCCCTCAGGAGCATCTCCTTTTATTGCGCGGATTGATCGTATTTTAGGGCAGAAGATCGGAAGGCTTTTCCGCCTTCGAATTTTGAGAGCGGCGGGTTTCTGGGTCGTTGACCAACGGTTTTAAAAAAATAAGGGTTTGACCTCTTTTCTGTGTATTTATATATTTATAAAATAATATTTTAACTCGTAAATTACTTGGGTAACGCCACGAAACCCAATTCAAACCCAACGACTGTCGCCCCTAGCTAATTACCCCCATTCCGAACACAATGGGATATGTACCGCAAGCTGATTTGACTGTTTCGGTCAGTTTCCGTCAAAATGAAAATATAAATCTATATATTGAATTTTAAACGTACATTTCGATTTACTGGGGCCACATACAGTCACTAAAAATTCCCGAAAAATATTTTCTAGCTACATATTGACCCTTCGGTCCAAAAAAACTAATTTCGTCAAATTCCGAGACCGTTTGAAAAATGGCCATTTTCCAGTCGATTAAAATCAACTAAAACTAGTCAAACGCGTTTTCCTTTGCCATGCTCACATATTGATTCGAAAAATTATGAAATTTGAAACCTAGCAATAATTTGACATCGCGGATCCAACAAAAGTGGTTTCATCGAAAACCGAGGTCGTTTGCAAAACGGCTATTTTCAAGGCCTTTATATATATTAAAATATATATGAATTCCACAGCGACTTTTCTAAATTTTAAACTGGACGTAACTCTCAACTTTTAAAATGAAATCTCAGTTTCTTACATCTGTTGGAAAGATATCATCAATTAGATTCTAATATTTTTGGTTTCGCCAAAATCCGGTTTATTTTGAATCCTGTACATTCATTTGAAATTTGAAATCGAATTATCAAACTACCGCGCCATTTTCAATTCCTTTTATATATATAAATAAATTTTTATATTCTAACGACGATCTATATAAATATATACATTCGAATTCTATTCAAAATAAATTTCTCGTCGTTTTTATTTAAAATATTCATTTTAAATAATCAAAAATTGCTAAAATTGCCAAAATAAAAGTTTTAAATTGGCTCGGATTTTCGGTTATCGCAATCTCCCCCACTTAAAACTTTTCATCCCCGAAAAGGAACGAAGCCGAAAGTTATTTATCTAACCAACTCAACTTTCGCTATTTCCATTATGGCTTAAGTTTTTCAACTTTTCAGTTTCTAAAAACTTCTCAAATTTTTCAAAAATTTGTCTAACACCCTAAATTTTCAAAAAATTTCGCCATAACCTCCCTTGCACCGGGGACTTCGGGATATTTCATATAGCTTCCCATGGCCTACTTCAATCCAAAAGAAAAGGAAAAAGCCAAGCGGCTAGCCAATTGGCTCATAAAATCATCCAAACCCAATGAAATACAATAAACATGTACCTATTTGTCGGGCAAACAATTTTATTCTTCTTCTCTAGCCTCCTTGCTATGACCTGTTCAATGTAAGTACACGTATATGCATGCATTTTCAAACAATTTTCAATACAGTTTAATATTTGATTCAATTAGCCTAAATTTTCAACATTTAATTAATCAAACAATAATCAAACAACACAACCATCAATCAATTAGTGAATTATCATTTCAAATTCATAATTTCGATATATAGTCAAAAATCACATTTTTGATGCCAAATCACAACGATAAGCCCTATCTAGTTTCGGTTCTCACACCAGTCAATTGGAAATATATAGAAATCTCATTTTCGAAACTCGAAAATAAATACTGGCGATGGTGCCCCGTCACCAGAATTATCCCCGGGCAACTAGATTGTGATTCTATAACTATCCAGTACATTAAAACTTTGAATACACGTTTGCAAGGCGTATATGCAAAATCTTTATATATTGGATTGTCCAAATTCAATACAAATGAATATTCAAATACGTACAAAACGATTTAAATTTCAAAACAAAAATTGTTTTCATTTTAAAAATATACTCTTCACACTCGTTCTAGGATACTACTGATCCCATCTCTAACGAGTCATTCTTGTTGGATATTACTAATCCAACCTCTGATGAATTCTTTCGTATGGTTCTAATGTGTCTTGTTCTCTAGCTCTGTAAACCAAAGCTCTGATACCAAAATGAAGCGACCCGAACTTCGCCGGTAAGGAAAGTGCGGATTGCTTTGAGAATAACACACAAAAGAACGCAAACAGAAGTACATTTCATTATATATTACAACAATTCCATCAGAATACAAGAATATACAGAGTAAGAATAAATATTACACAGAAAATATCAGAGATCTAAATTACAATTAAATACATCGCAGCGGAAAATAATACAAAACACAACTAGAAGTAATACACGGATACTGTAACAACCCGTATTTGCAATAACCTGTTATAACATAAATCGAGGCAGAATTTAATTTATAAATCTGAATCAAGGGAAACGGGCTATGCCATTGCGTTCGTCTCGGAAAAATACGCGAAATAGAGTCCGAGTTTTCGAAAATCGGAGTCCGTATGACCCGATTAAGGCCCAACGAAGTTTTCAGAAAATTTCAAAGTAAAAACAGATTTCAAATTCAAGTTTGAATTTGAAAAATTAGGTCAGATTGGGCTAGGCGGGAAAGTTCCCGCCAGAGCACCCAAGTCGACAGCCCTGTCGACTTGGGAGTCGACTTGGTTGGACCCAAGTCGACAGCCCTGTCGACTTGGCTGTCGACTTGGTCCAGCCGGGCAGTTTTGCCTGGTGCACCATTTTGGGTTTGTGTTGAGTTTGGGGGCCAGATTCGGTTTTGAGGGCTGAGATTGGAACTAGGGTTTAATCCTAAGGCTAGAACTAGTCCTAATCTCTATAAATAAGGCCCTAACCTAACCCTAAATCATCATTATTCATTCAAGTAACTAAACTATGGCAAAATCATTCCTCTCATGGCCTCCACTCTCTTCATAAAATTCCTAAATCAATTTCTATGAGAGATTTTCCATGCATACAAGTGTTTTCAAGCTTGTATAAGTGTTATTAGCTTGCATTCAAGTCAAGTTTCCATATTTACATCATAAAGCAAGGGTTTTGATCACTTTTGCTCAAGGGTTTTTCTATTGAAGCTTGCATTTTGGGTTTAATTGATTTCATAAGGGCTTTGTCATATTTTTTGTGACTTCCTAAGCATTGTATGCCCTATTCTACTTTCATACTTAAACTCTAAAGTTAAATGTATGATATGCAAGTTTGCCATGATATGCAAGTTTACTATGTCACGTTATGCAAGTTTGATATGTTATGATATGCAAGTTTATCATGTTATGATGTGCAAGTTTATATGCAAGTTTGCCATGTTATGATATGCAAGTTTATCATGTTATGATATGCAAGTTTATATGCAAGTTTGCCATGTTATGTTATGCAAGTTTGCTATGTTATGATATGCAAGTTTGCCATGTATGTTATGCAAGTTTGGGGTGATCATTTTGCTCATATTATCATGTTATGCAAGCTTATCTTGAGTATGTGAACATAAAGCTTCAAGCTTTATGCTAAAGGTTGCATTTTTGCAACATGTAAGTTATCATATCCCTTATGATAACTTGCATGTGAGGCTAAATGCGAACTTATGGCCATTTCTACATGTCATTTATCACCATGTATCACCAATATGCTAAGTTTGGTTTTATGCATGCTTTTGAGGCCTAAAAATGTAATATGCAAGTATATGAACATATGTACATTTCATATGCCACCATGTTAAACTTGTGGCTTCAACACCTTTATGTCATGATTATGCCAAGTTCCCTCTTTCTATCCTTTATGCGCTATTGCGATATGTAAGCGATGGGATTGCGTTTGGGGTTGGGTAAACTTAAAAGACATAAAAACATAAGATTGGGAATTTACCTATTAAGTTAGGTCTACCCATTGGGAATTTACCTATTAAGTTAGGTTTACCCAATTGCTTGAAAATTTGTAACATGTTTTGGAAACATGATGGACATGACACTTAGAAAAGATAAGTGTGACCAACTCGAGGTTGGGTTGAGTTTGTAGCGTAAACCTACCCGGAACCGACCGGCTTAACTAGTTGCTACAAACAATAGGACCCAATGTGAGAAGTTGGTCATGTGGTACCTTGGACCCGAGGTTAGACCAAGTTGTGGTATAAAGCTACCCGGAACCGACCGGCTTAACTAGTAACCGCAACGAAGTCTAATGTGAGAGGTTAAGGCACATTAATTAATTAATGCCTCGTGATTAGGGTTAAGTCATGGTCCACTTAATACTTAACCAATTTGGGCTTGGTAGATTAATCAGGGTTAAGTCGTGAACTCATCGTTACACTTAACCAAGTTAATCCATGATTAGCAAGAGGGTTAAACCGTACTTAACCCACTAGAAAAATCCTAGCAATGGGGGTCCACTCCAGCAGTAATCCCAAGTTTGTATCATTAAGGCCCTAGGGTCTAGGCTAGGGAGGGAGCACGATTACTGGACTGGAGGTAAGCGACCAAAAGCGACAGCCGAAGGGTACGCCGGTGTAGTTCCGGGCGGACTATGGTCGTGCACACAGTCCGAAGCCGGGGAAAACATGCACGGGTACCAGTAGATCGAGACTGTGCACGCATGATTATGGTGTCCAGGGGTTGACACCCTAGGGCTTGATACACCCGACGGGAGACCCTGCACAGTCTGACTACAATTATGTTTGGGCCGTATGGACACCAACACGTGACGAGTTAGGCTTATAGGGAGCCGATCGATTAGACCGTTTGGTTGGACCTCGTGGTAGGGTCACATCATGTTATTGGACCTCGAATTGGGGTCACTTCATGTTATTGGGCCAAAGCTTGGGCCAAGGGATCAATACTTGTTTATTCAAGTCATGTTAGTTTGCTAGTACACCTGTGGTGCAAAACCCTAAACCTGATTATGCGATGACACCTTTATCTACCTTGTTAGTTAATCATCATGCTAGTACGTTGTTATCCTTATGTTCATCCCTACTGCTCATGCCAGTTAACTTTACCAGTTTACATTGATTGTAGTAGGGCTTACTCAGTCCTTTTGACTGACCTGTTTTCTTTCGCCTCTTTTCTTCCGTTCCCCCCCCCCCCAGGTTCTCAGGGTGGGAATATTGGAGCTTAGCTTGGATTTCTGATCGCTTGCTTGTGGGACTTTAGCTCATGTACGGTCTTGACATGAAGCTAGCTATGGTTATCACTTACCTTGGGGATAGTACTTATGTATTTCAGTTTTTCAGTAATGTTGTTTTTATCTAGACTTGTGTATTTGGAAAGTTGACATTATGTTGTACCAGACTTGTTTTGAAATAGTTTGAAATCTTCCGCTGTTTTACTTATCTTATTTACTCTGTTTACATATATACATATGTTCTTGTTCTGCCTTGATATATCATTATGCATGTTTACCTGATTCAAACGCCCCTCCAAAGTCAGAGTGCTTGCAAGAGTCACCCTGGCGGAGGTGGGGTGTTACAGATACAGAGCTTTCCGAGTATCGTTCCAGCTGTAAACAAGGATCTTGTGAATAAAAATCCGCAAAACCAAAACTACTAGCTGCCGTGTCAAAATAAGGGCACCGTGAGTTTAGGTTAAAAAAATAAACTCGACTGGTATGAGAACTAAAACAATTATTAATCTTTATTTTTTAAAGTTAGGTAAATCAAGGGACCACGCCGTATAACACGGAACGGGTTTCCTCCCAAGAATACCAGTGCATAAAACAACAGTGCAATGCTAAATAAAGAACAATGAAGCTATTATAAGACCCAGGTCCCATCACACAATGCAACACAAACCGGAGGATAGGGTTTTACATTATAATAGCCAAAGAATGCTTGATACGCTAGATTTCATGTTTTGTTATTACTATAAGTGTATAGTGTCAAAACAATTTCAATCATAGATGGCATGAGCGCCCCATCCCACTATGTCGCCATATATAGGATTACAACAAAAATCGAAAAAGTCACGTACTGGAAGTTGGATTTCCATCTGTGAACCGAGGCAAGGGATCGTCCTCTACGAAATTCGAGACAACCTAGCCCATGTCTCAGGATCAGAATGCATCGACCCTTGGAGCCACAGGGCCGGTCCACTCGATGTGGATTAGACGAAACCCTGAACACTACGTCTCCCCGCCCTATGGGGCGTAAATGAGCCAACGAACGACTCCATCGGTTCGAGAACGACCGATATATCCGAGGCGCCTCGCAACAGCAACAACCACATAAGTCAAACTCGTCAGGGCATGTAAAACCACTGACGCCACTTCTAGCTAGAAAGAGACGCATGTCCTCCATGGATCCTTCTCCCGTTTCTGGTTCACAACCGGGGTGTGAGGCTCGCGAATCAACGCTACACAAAGCTATGCCAGATAGGCCGTGCTTTGATCGTCTACCACAAGACTTTGCTTTTCAACAGAAGCCTTAATCATTTGCATCTTAGCATGCAACACAGGAAAACCACTCCATGCAACCGATATCCATCAATCACATAGAATGATATCCAATGTCAGACACACAGTCCATTTACATGTCCGTTCTAGGTCTGAACGAAACCGGAGGAACCTTATTCCTCGCACATCCATCGATCTCCAAGTACGTCTGGACGATCACCAACTGATTCCCTCCTCTTGGGTGTACATCCCAATCAAGATCATCAGTAATCACCCAAACGACGTGAAGGCCTCCGGTCTCCAACCACCATCTTCATCTTTGACTCATCGTCGAATCAGTTATTCAGAATTGGATAAACCCGGTCTTTCTGAATAACTCGCGTATATTATAAACAAATGTTACACAAACACAACATACGCCTCATTCCAATTATCAGTCACTAACCGTAAATTAGTAAGGGAACAATTCCCCAAATATTAACCCCGAAGGCCGAAACCAACATCAGATCAATACATAGGAAACCATTCTTCTTAACTAACCTACAATTAGTTTGTAAATTTCATTTTCTTAGGGAAAGATTCCCATTAATTTTATCAAAGATAAATTCTTTAAATTTATTCTTTAATCTTCCTTTGAATATTAATTCAAACTAGTCGGGATTAGCGAACCACACCGAAGTGGTCATTTGTTTTAATTTCCCAATCCCAACCTATTCATCCCATGAAGTAAAACTGGTAATACTTCATATCTAACACCACGGTGTTATCGGTAAATTCAATTACCATTTCATGTTCAAATATAATTAAAGATTTAACTATCGCCTAGAGCAAAACTGGTGATACTCCATTCTCGATCTTTTCAATTAAAGATTCATTAAAACTCCACTTAGTTTTAATCTTTAACTGGGTTAAAGAACCGATGTCTTTTAAAACACAGTTCACGATAAACCCCAAAATCACATCACATTTCAATCAGTCCCTAACCGTGAATTAGCAAGTGAGCAATTCCCTAAGTATTAACCCCGAAGGCCGAAACCAACATCAGATCAATACCCAAAAAACCATTCAAGTTAACTAATCTCCAGATAGTTTCTGATTTTCTTAACTCCGTTGGGTCTAAGAACAGTATTATTGAAGATATCGTTCACGACAACCCAAAATCACATTCCATTAATTATCGGGTTAAAGAACAAGTGTTATATAAACACGGTTCACGATAAACCCAAAAATCAATACCAATTCAATTCCAATTAAATATTATTTAATTGGTACACTTCATTAAATCTAAATAAAAAGATTTAATCTTTTTCTCAACTGGGCTGAAGAACAATGTTAATGAACACACCATTCACGACAAACCCAAATCACATTTGATATTACATACAAGGTTCTGAATAGAAAATATATCGGCTTATATTCAATATCAAATTCTACGACCAAAAAATATCGTATTGGAAATAACGATATAAATATATCTTTCAAATTCCCATAACAATATCTATTTAATCACGAAATCCAACATCGAAATATTCCAAAGACAATTTCGATTCAAATCCATTCCAATTCAACTATTGGAAATTATGCTTTCTTTTAAAATCATTTCAAATCCAATTTATTTATTTAAAAATAAATTATTCTAATTCAAAATTAGTTCATTTCGATAAAATCTATTTTTATCCTTTCAAATATGGAGTATTTCATCACAATTCTTCACAAATCATTTCCTATGATTTTACACAAATTATTACTATTTTTAATAATTTTATCAAGGCCCGTACAGTCGATTTCCATCAACGGCCATCGAACTGCACTTACAGCGACCTTTTCCAAATTTGATTTGGGCATAATTCCAAATCCAACCATTAGATTTCAAATCTATAATATTCATTATAAAGCCATTTTCGATACGAACCCAACGGTTCCGGTTTTAGGAGAATCTGACGGTCGGATCTCCCGCAATATCCATTCGAAGTCAATGGTCGAAATTCGCGAACTGCCGCGGCATGGCACGTTCTATTCAGGCCATTATATTATATATATATAATATATTTCATCGATTTCCTTTTAAAATGTATTTTATAAATCGTTTTCGAAATGATTTCAACTTCATTTCGAATTCAAATCAAAATTGAATTTTTCCGTATAAATTCTTTTTAAATACATTTCAAATTGATTTCAATTCAAATCGATTTTTAATTCAATTTTAGTTCGTTTTCAATTCAATTCAATTTCAGTTCGAATTCAATTCTATTCAATTTCAATTCGAATTCATTTTCAATTCGAATTCATTTCAAATTGATTTCCATTCAATTTCAATTTGATTCGAATTCATTTTATTTTCAATTCAATTCGAATTCTAATTCGTTTCAATTCAATTCGAATTCTAATTCGTTCAATTCGATTTAATTCGAATTTCATTTCAAATTATTCAATTTTGAAATCACTTTTCAATATTCATTATAAAAACGAATATAATTGATATAAATATCGTTCGCGTCAAAATAACGCATATCTAATCAACATGGCTTTATATATTTCTATTTCAAATATTCTATTCAAATATTTCATTTCAAATATTTCTTCTCAAATATTTCTCTTCAAATATTCTATTTCAAAACTGGAATGAGGCCCAATCAATTACCATAGATTTTATTTTTATGGATTTCCATACAACGCATATATATATCAACAATGACAAATAATCAACCATCATCCAAAGTGCATTCTACACTGTATAAGCATCAAATATAAATATTTAACGCTCATAACAGTCTGACATTCAATCGATCGACATACAACTAATTATTGGGATTAGTGTATGTCATATATCATCCCAAAACCCGTGTGGGGTTTCAAACAATCAAACACAGATTTTATTTGTGCAGATGGGCAATGTGTAAAATTTATCGTCCCAATCAATATCAGTCAAATCAGTGTATATAAACAAATCGTCCAATTTGTTTATAAATATTTATTTTATATACACGTTA
Source organism: Allium sativum (assembly GCA_030737875.1). Taxonomy (NCBI): domain Eukaryota; kingdom Viridiplantae; phylum Streptophyta; class Magnoliopsida; order Asparagales; family Amaryllidaceae; genus Allium; species Allium sativum. The sequence continues at coordinate 253,214,812 of CM060919.1, forward strand.
AAAATTATATTTTTAACTATAAAATATTTTATTTCACTCCACATCACACAATAAAATTTCACACCACAACAACCAAGCAAACAATTCATCCATGGTCTGTGGATGATGGGTGTCGGGTGCTACTAAGCACCGTCTACATCCTAGTATATATTTCAAACTAGAAATAAATTAAAGGTGAGGAGTTCTCACAGACTAGCTAAACCAAACGCCACGACTCTTCATATGTAGGAAATCTTCACCGTGCTCGCCTTTTGCTAATTACATTGCCCGTAGCTACTACATATATAAAAATCCCATTTTTATAATTGTTACTATGCATATAAAAATCACATTTTTTTTCCAACGTTATACATATAAAAATCAAATTTTTACTTCGCTATTATATATATAAAATCGTATTTTTATTTCAAATCTGTATATATAAAAATCGTATTTTTATTTTGTTAATCATATGATAAAAATCATATTTTTATACTACGCTATATGGATAAAATTACATTTTTATACTGCTACCATATAGATAAAAATTCTATTTTTATACCATTACTATATGGATAAAAATTCTATTTTTATACCGCTACTGTAATGGCCCGAATTTCCGTACCCTTTGAGTCGACTAATAACACAACACGTCCAACCCAAATTGCACAGAAATATGAATCATTATTAGAAAGAAGTTAGAGGATGAGAAAATAGAGAGAAAGAAATATTAGAATAGAAGAAAAACGAAGAACACAACTCACAGCGGAACGAATAAAATATATTAGGTAACATAACTTTTGAAATAAAAATCAGTAACTGTATATATATACGTACCATTATCAGAGCACAACAATTATTCCTGGAGCAGTTATCAACACCTGTTTCTAGATACAACATAGTACACAGCGGAAAATGTGATAGTCTATAGCTAACTGGTGAAGCCTCCTGCTTCAAACTCCTCCAAGTAAATCTGAAAAATCCTAACTACTTGACTGCCCGTACAAATTTGGGCACCCAAGAGTTTAGGGAAAACAAACAAAATAAACTCTGGGTCAGTCATGGGACGGGTGTGAGTAAACTCCAACCATTTGTTTAACTTTCAAAATCCTTTTGAAAGAAATGATAATCGTAAGACCGATCCACACATAAACACAGATGGTTTTTACCTTACAAAAATATTTTTGATATCAAATCCAGTGATATTATAATAGTGTCTACAACAAATAAATAGAATCTAGCGGAACGCTTGCATCTCACGCTCCATATATAATAAAAAATCAAAAACCGCAGGGCGCTTATTGGAGATTGGATTTCCAACATGACAAGGTATGGGACCACCTTCCGATAGTGTATCTCTAGAGACGAATACACTGGGTTCAACAAGAACGTCTTGCAACCCGGCCCACACATGACCGACCACTCATTTCGCTTGAGTGTATCGAATGTATACCACCAACGGTTGGGATCAGCAACCGCCTCCCGAAAAGGGACAGCGTCGATAGATTTAAGAAGCAAAAGGAGTTTCTCTAGATAGGTGGTTATACATCCTAATGGGAGCGACCCACATAGCCATGCTGCCTGCCCGATTTTTGTCATTTCCCGGTTGTGAGGCTTGAGGTTTGAATTATCTTCCAGAACATCTGGGCACCCTTCACTTTGAATGCCACATCGTCAGATCCATCGGAAATCACTAATTGATTCCCACAAAAAATACTCAGTATATGAGGCTAAAGATGTTTCCCTTCTATGCCACGAACTTCGTACGTTTGAAGGAATCAACGTACATAATCCCTTTGGAAATACTCTGTCAGACACTCGTCCATACAAGTTGTCCTGGGTCTGGACAAACCGAAGGCACTATTCTATAAACAGAATAGCCCTTGCATAACTCCGTCTTCAATTTTCTTGATCGCAACGCTAACGTCTATACAGAGTGGTTTTCAGATACTGGATCTGATCCCGGTCTCTCCGTATTGACGACGGAGGTATAAAATAAATCAAAACTTTGATAGTCGATGACTTAACTATCAAAGAAACATCCATACAATCAACGGTCATATTTCCAAATGGAAATTCTATCAATCAAACATCAAACAACACCGGGCCCTTTTTATATTAGTTCTTTATTACATTATCATTTCAAAATCCCATTTCCATCTTTCGCGTTCTTTCAAAGCTCTATTTTCTCTTTCGATTATTGGAAACATTTCCAATATGATAATTCCTTATTGAGAAAATATCCCTTGTTCCACTTAGAAGCCATTTCCAAATCCTTTGAATTAAACTGATGTTATAAACATCGTTATTATAACTCAAATTCATAAATCATTCGTTAACTAACGATATCACTAACCAATCCTTTCTATCGAGCCTTAACCATTCCTCCATCAATAATGCAGTCAGTCAAGTTGGGTATAATTACCTCTCAGACCTTATCTGAACGACATTCTTAACTTTGAAATAGTCAGAGCTCACTATTTCTAACGAAACATCGCTTACGCAACTCTTAGATTCATTCTAAGAATCAACTTCTTTTATGGGAAAACATTGATTATAACGGTAGCGTTATAATCGTTGTATTTGATTTATAAAACATTCTTTTAACGACAGCGTTACAATCGCTGTTTATAATTATTAAACACTTAGTGTAACAACAGCGTTATATTCGCTGTTTTAAATTTTCAAAACATTTGTTATAACAGCAGCACTATAATCGCTGTTAAAAACATTTACTATAACAGCAGCGTTAAAATTGCTATTCAGATTTACCAAAACATTTATTATAACTGCAGCGTTTAAATCGCTGTTATAATTTACAAACCATATATTATAGCAGCGGCATTATAATCGCTGTTTTAAATTTTCCAAGTATAAATTATAACAACAGCGCTATAATCGCTGTTTAGATTTACAAAGCATATATTGTAACAACAGCGCTATAATCGCTGTTTTAATTTTCCAAACACTTATTTTAAACCTCTTCATCGAATAAAAATTGATTCTATGTTCTTATTTCAACATATCCCTTTTTTTAAACGAATTTTCTTCCCATTTAAATTTCCAATTGAATTTATATTTCCACATTCAAATCCCCTCTATAAATAATTTCACTTTTAAAACATTATTCACTTTAGTTGTGAATAATATTCTCTTTTATAAAATCAAACCCATTTGATTTTATAACCTTAAATAATATTTTTTAAAATACAAATTTTCTTTATTGACTTCTAATAGTAGAATCATTCACAGAAATATTATTTTAGTTTTATCTCATAAAAATCTAGTTTATAACTTTATTTATAATTGCTAAGTTCTAATCTCATTCAAATATCGATTCCAAAAACTCATTTCCATTTTTTCGTATAAATTCAATTTAATCCAATGACAATATTTTACAAAAATTTTAACACAAGTTTAAAATCAACTTCTTGTTTTTATTTGTTAAAATAGGTTCCTGCTTTCAAGTCTATTCAAAATTCAATTTTCTACTTTGGAAATAAATTTCCCTCTTTAAATTTCAAATCCCCTTATACTTTTCAAAAATATTTTACGGTATTAAAACACCACATTTCTAGGGCCAGTGTGATTCACACATGATAAATCACTCATTTTATATCACATCAAATATCACAATGAATAACAACAGTAATATAAATGTTGAGGGATCCAATTGGATCCCTTCAACCTGTTTCCCTGCATCCACAGATGTTAACCACATCAATTATTTCGCATTAATGAAAAATCAATCAACGATGTGATTATATCAACCAATTTATCAACTATTCAACCAAGCAACCATCACACATTTTAAATTTATTATAAATAAATTTAAAAACTCGTTTATAAAAATATAAATGAAGTAGAGTTTAGTGAGTTTACTCACCTTTGTTTTGCAGTTGACGGTTCTACTTCGGTTTCGTTTACATCACCAGGCATTTTATTTCATCACGAAATCCCAGCAGTTCATTTCTTAGCGATATTAGCTCCACAACGTAGGCCTTGTCGATACGATTTCAACACGACCATTTTCATCGGATTCTGTTCACGAATGAAACCATTTCACATGTTATAAGTTGAATTCGTTGAACATGATTTAAACCCTAATTGAATGGATACATTTTAATTATTAACCTAATCTCATTTTTAACCGCTAATCACGTTGTTTACACCGTGAACTCACCCTTCCCTTTGATCCAGTATTTAACGAACACGGTCTACCAACTAAAACTTCATATTGGTTTAACCAATATAATTAAAATCAATTAACTAAAATTAATTTCAATTCTTTACTTAACTTAGTACTTACGTGATCTAATCCTTCCCCTGCTTCTGTATAAAGTATAAACAAAGCATGAACCAAGTAAAACTCAAATTTTTGGTCACCTTGTTTCGTCCATTACTTCGCTGATCGAAATCATTCCCGAGCTTTATCCCAATGGCCGCAACACCACTTTCAAGCTTGATCCATCGTCCCTATAACCCACTCAAAACCAACCAAACTCTGAAACCGGTACTGTCAATACGGTCATTCCTCACCAATTTCCTTCACCTCGTTATCACCATCAAATTAACCCGCATCCTTCTTTAACTCACGGACCGCCCACCTGCTGCTCTCCTTCCTTCAAACACGATGCTTCACCCACCAAAACTTCAACACAGCCGAACCTTCTCGTTGCCAGACCACTTGCGGTCATCATTGGTAGCGTCTTCTACATGAGCAGTCTCCCCACCTGAAAACGCAGCCCTCCAAAACACCTTATGAAACCCACGCTGATATCCTCCTTGCCAACCCCATTCAACACAGCAACTTGCCAACCCCATGCGTGAAGACCTGTACCTCCCCAACGTCTCCACTTTAGCATTAAGCCTCACATCCATGATTAAGTAAATCTTCCCAGTACAATCGAACACCCCTAATACCGCTGCTTCCCCCATTCACAAAAACAAAGATCCATACCAATATTCTTTCCACCTTATTTGCCGTAAAAACCAACTTACAGTATTCATGCAATAGTAGCCTTCATCATCTACATACACACCTCAGGTTGAACCCCCATTTCTGAAATCGATCGCACCTAATGAAAGAATGACGAAAAGAAAGCCCTCACAGAAATAGGATGAACAGATCATTAATTAGGCATTCTTGTTTTGGATTTAATTTTAAATCCCTTTTTTTTCGATTTTAGAAAGGGGTGGATTTTTTTGTTTTCATTTACTGGAGGATGGAGGAAATAGTGAAAAATGAAAACGAGAATGGAAGGGTGTATTTAAAAGTGAAGTGGTTTGGCTGCCACGGTATTAAGTGGCTTGGCACCCACGGAATGTATTGGTTTGGGGAACATGGCCTGTATTGGTTTGGAGAACACGCTGTTATAAAGATTGACAGACAAGTTTCTCTTTCTAAAGTATACAGGACAAGGTAGATTATTTTAGTTTAATTTTTAACGAAGGCTGAAAGTCGTGTCCGTACGATTGTTTTTTTTGTTTTGAAAACCTTACAATTGAAATTATGATTCTATATTGGATATGCTAGCATAATTAAAGTGTTACCCAATCAAAATCAAATATTTTACCTTCTGTTAACTTCCCGTGCTTCTCAAATACACCTATATTCTTAATATACTATTATCTGGAAATATTTGTTTTGAAAAGTTAATTATGACGCGGCACCGGCCGTATATAATTCTGTGTACTTGAATATGAACGAATAATCATATGAATGAACAGTCTGTTTACTGATAAAAAGGCTAATCTTGGTGTAAAAAGGTATTCTGAACCCAATGGGACAAGTTCCGTCGAATTCTGACTTCGTTTGAAAAATTTTCCGTTATAAAACCAGAAATAAACACACATTTTAATTTTCCACGGTCACCAGATAAATCAAATCAACTCGAAACTGCGAACACCGACAATAACTTTTCGATACGAACCCAACGGCACTAGTTTCGTCGCATTCTGAGACTGTTGCCCCGGTAGGCCATTTTTAACGCGCACCGCACTGCCCTTCTGAACACCAAATTTGCCGATCTCTAAAAATAACATACTATATACTTATCCTGACTCTAATCGACGATACGAACTCAACGGAACTGGTTCCGCGGCCTAATTCGATCGCCTGTTCAAGTTATACCCAAATAACCCTTTATTAAATAAATTACGCGCTATAGAAATTGAACGGGCGTTTATGGCTACCGTGGTCACATACGATATCGGTTTGCCACACAATTCAACATCGTACAATAATTTAACGCTACGGTCCCAATGAAACTGATTTCATCAAAATCTGAGTCCGTTTGCAAAACGGCTATTTTAACGCATATATTTTAATAACGATTTTCCACAGCGACTATTTCAAAATTTTATTTGGCCATAATTAACAAATTATAATACGAAATCTGAATTTTTCTCTTCCATATGAAAATTATCATCAATACGGTTCCAATGTTTCTTGTTTCACAGAAATCCGACTTATAACAAATTCTGTATATTCATTTAAAGTTCGAATTGCCAAATTACGAACGACCGCGCCATTACGAGCTCGTTTTAAATATAATTATAAATTATTCGTTTAAATATCGTTTTTATTAAATAAATTCGTTATAAAATCTGCTATATAATTCAAATAAAATATTTAAACCAAATTAAAATATCAGAATTTAACAGCTGAAAATCTGGGTCGTTACATTCCTTCACCCTTAAAATAATTTCGTCCTCGAAATTGCTAAGGTAGAAAAAATGCTACATACCCTATTAACTAGGTCCAAAAATCCCTTTTTATTCACTTCTTAACTTCAGTTTAACTGGACCAATTTTATATCAATTAAAATATTAATTTATTCTTACTAACGAAAATTTTCAAAAACTCTGAAAATTTTCTAACAATTTAAATTTTGGAAAATTTCGGCAGCATCTCCTCTGCACGGCTCAATCGGTACAACCACAATTCGCCTTTCTAGGCGTCTCCAGTCCCAAAAGAAAATCAAAAAGCCAAGCGGCTTGCCTCACAGGCTCATAAAATCATCAAACCCAAGTAATATCATAAACATGTACCTTTTTGTCGGGCAGAAATTCTATCTCTTGCCTTTACTTCCATTCAATATCTGCTCAGCATACGTATATCCATTTCCAATTGGTTTCAAATCAATCCAACTTCAAGGTTTGAAATCTCTAATCAACTTCTGATTATTTCATTTCCATTCTACCAATTCAAATCTAATCTCTACTTCAGGAATCAACCCACTTATTCCATTTGAGTTTCAATTTCCTTTTAACTTATGTTAAATTTCAATCCATTTGATTTATTTCCATCAATTTATCCAACTTATACAAGTTAAACAATTTCAGAATTCAAATTCCAGGGTTTTATTTCAAATTAGTTTGAAATCATATATATTTATACCCATATATTTGTAATCAACTCAATTCAAAACATTTGAATTTCTAAAACATCTTGTCCCTTTCAAACAAATTTTCCATTCCCAAATTACTGTGGTAGCAATCCATCACTCAGAAACTTGAAAATGAATACCGATAATGTCGCGACCCATTATCCGTATTATTTTCTCGCCCCTGAAGTGATTTCAATGCTTAATCACTTTTAAAATCCATTTAAAATCATTCTTGTTCAAAAATCCTCCAAAGTAACGTTATATTACTTTTAAAAATACTTCAGAAATATTTCTAAACCTCCGGGATTTAAATTCCACATTCTGATCTGAATCCAGTTTTAATTCATCTTATTTGTATATTCCACTCTTATACAAATTCGATTAGGTTATACATAACCATTTCAATATTTTATAATTTCATTTGATTGTAATAACAATCAACACATTTAATAATTGCAGAAAATTATTCCTTTTGTATCAAAAATATCTTTTGGGCAAAATTATATCATTTACCCATCTTTCAAACAATACTGCGTCGAATTGTTTTGTTCGAGAGTTTGGAAACACCTATCGATACAGTTGTACATCCTGTCTCGACCAGAGTTCATAAACCACTCAACAAACCAACCAATACAATATAAAACCATTTTTATATCAAATTTACAAATACGCGTTCATATATATACACTCAAATTCAATCTAGGGTATTACTAACCCCATCTCTATTGAGTCACGCCACAGAGCCAAGGTTACTACTCAACCATAAGCTCTGATACCAAATGTAATGGCCCGAATTTCCGTACCCTTTGAGTCGACTAATAACACAACACGTCCAACCCAAATTGCACAGAAACACGAATCATTATTAGAAAGAAGTTAGAGGATGAGAAAATAGAGAGAAAGAAATATTAGAATAGAAGAAAAACGAAGAACACAACTCACAGCGGAACGAATAAAATATATTAGGTAACATAACTTTTGAAATAAAAATCAGTAACTGTATATATATACGTACCATTATCAGAGCACAACAATTATTCCTGGAGCAGTTATCAACACCTGTTTCCAGATACAACATAGTACACAGCGGAAAATGTGATAGTCTATAGCTAACTGGTGAAGCCTCCTGCTTCAAACTCCTCCAAGTAAATCTGAAAAATCCTAACTACTTGACTGCCCGTACAAATTTGGGCACCCAAGAGTTTAGGGAAAACAAACAAAATAAACTCTGGGTCAGTCATGGGACTGGTGTGAGTAAACTCCAACCATTTGTTTAACTTTCAAAATCCTTTTGAAAGAAATGATAATCGTAAGACCGATCCACACATAAACCCAGATGGTTTTTACCTTACGATAACCAAAAATATTTTTGATATCAAATCCAGTGATATTATAATAGTGTCTACAACAAATAAATAGAATCTAGCGGAACGCTTGCATCTCACGCTCCATATATAATAAAAAATCAAAAACCGCAGGGCGCTTATTGGAGATTGGATTTCCAACATGACAAGGTATGGGACCACCTTCCGATAGTGTATCTCTAGAGATGAATACACTGGGTTCAACAAGAACGTCTTGCAACCCGGCCCACACATGACCGACCACTCATTTCGCTTGAGTGTATCGAATGTATACCACCAACGGTTGGGATCAGCAACCGCCTCCCGAAAAGGGACAGCGTCGATAGATTTAAGAAGCAAAAGGAGTTTCTCTAGATAGGTGGTTATACATCCTAATGGGAGCGACCCACATAGCCATGCTGCCTGCCCGATTTTTGTCATTTCCCGGTTGTGAGGCTTGAGGTTTGAATTATCTTCCAGAACATCTGGGCACCCTTCACTTTGAATGCCACATCGTCAGATCCATCGAAAATCACTAATTGATTCCCACAAAAAATACTCAGTATATGAGGCTAAAGAAGTTTCCCTTCTATGCCACCAACTTCGTACGTTTGAAGGAATCAACGTACGTAATCCCTTTGGAAATACTCTGTCAGACACTCGTCCATACAAGTTGTCCTGGGTCTGGACAAACCGAAGGCACTATTCTGTAAACAGAATAGCCCTTGCATAACTCCGTCTTTAATTTTCTTGATCGCAACGCTAACGTCTATACAGAGTGGTTTTCAGATACTGGATCTGATCCCGGTCTATCCGTATTGACGACGGAGGTATAAAATAAATCAAAACTTTGATAGTCGATGATTTAACTATCAAAGAAACATCCATACAATCAATGGTCATATTTCCAAATGGAAATTCTATCAATCAAACATCAAACAACACCGGGCCCTTTTTATATTAGTTCTTTATTACATTATCATTTCAAAATCCCATTTCCATCTTTCGCGTTTTTTCAAAGCTCTATTTTCTCTTTCGATTATTGGAAACATTTCCAATATGATAATTCCTTATTGAGAAAATATCCCTTATTCCACTTAGAAACCATTTCCAAATCCTTTGAATTAAACTGATGTTATAAACAACGTTATTATAACTCAAATTCATAAATCATTCGTTAACTAACGATATCACTAACCAATCCTTTCTATCGAGCCTTAACCATTCCTCCATCAATAATGCAGTCAGTCAAGTTGGGGTATAATTACCTCTCAGACCTTATCTGAACGACATTCTTAACTTTGAAATAGTCAGAGCTCACTACTTCTAACGAAACATCGCTTACGCAACTCTTAGATTCAATCTAAGAATCAACTTCTTTTATGGGAAAACATTGATTATAACGGTAGCGTTATAATCGTTGTATTTGATTTATAAAACATTCTTTTAACGACAGCGTTACAATCGCTGTTTATAATTATTAAACATTTAGTGTAACAACAGCGTTATAATCGCTGTTTTAAATTTTCAAAACATTTGTTATAATAGCAGCACTATAATCGCTGTTAAAAACATTTACTATAACAGCAGCGTTAAAATTGCTATTCAGATTTACCAAAACATTTATTATAACTGCAGCGTTTAAATCGCTGTTATAATTTACAAACCATATATTATAGCAGCGGCATTATAATCGCTGTTTTAAATTTTCCAAGTTTAAATTATAACAACAGCGCTATAATCGCTGTTTAGATTTACAAAGCATATATTGTAACAACAGCGCTATAATCGCTGTTTTAATTTTCCAAACACTTATTTTAAACCTCTTCATCGAATAAAAATTGATTCTATGTTCTTATTTCAACATATCCCTTTTTTTAAACGAATTTTCTTCCCATTTAAATTTCCAATTGAATTTATATTTCCACATTCAAATCCCCTCTATAAATAATTTCACTTTTAAAACATTATTCACTTTAGTTGTGAATAATATTCTCTTTTATAAAATCAAACCCATTTGATTTTATAACCTTAAATAATATTTTTTAAATTCCAAATTTTCTTTTTTGACTTCTAATAGTAAGATCATTCACAGAAATCTTATTTTAGTTTTATCTCATTAAAATCTAGTTTATAACTTTATTTATAATTGCTAAGTTCTAATCTCATTCAAATATCGATTCCAAAAACTCATTTCCACTTTTCCGTATAATTCAATTTAATCCAATGACAATATTTTACTAAATTTTTAACACAAGTTTAAAATCAACTTCTTGTTTTTATTTGTTAAAACTGGTTCCTGCTTTCAAGTCTATTCAAACTCAATTTTCCACTTTGGAAATAAATTTTCCTTTTTAAATTTCAAATCCCCTTATACTTTTCAAAAATATTTTACGGTATTAAAACACCACATTTCTAGGGCCAGTGTGATTCACACATGATAAATCACTCATTTTATATCACATCAAATATCACAATGAATAACAACAGTAATATAAATGTTGAGGGATCCAATTGGATCCCTCCAACCTGTTTCCCTGCATCCACAGATGTTAACCACATCAATTATTTCGCATTAATGAAAAATCAATCAACGATGTGATTATATCAACCAATTTATCAACTATTCAACCAAGCAGCCATCACACATTTTAAATTTATTATAAATAAATTTAAAAACTCGTTTATAAAAATATAAATGAAGCAGAGTTTAGTGAGTTTACTCACCTTTGTTTTGCAGTTGACGGTTCTACATCGGTTTCGTTTACATCACCAGGCATTTTATTTCGTCACGAAATCCCAGCAGTTCATTTCTTAGCGATATTAGCTCCACAACGTAGGCCTTGTCGATACGATTTCAACACGACCATTTTCATCGGATTCTGTTCACGAATGAAACCATTTCACGTGTTATAAGTTGAATTCATTGAACATGATTTAAACCATAATTGAATGGATACATTTTAATTATTAACCTAATCTCATTTTTAACCTCTAATCACGTTGTTTACACCATGAACTCACCCTTCCCTTTGATCCAGTATTTAACGAACACGGTCAACCAACTAAAACTTCATATCGGTTTAACCAATATAATTAAAATCAATTAACTAAAATTAATTTCAATTCTTTACTTAACTTAGTACTTACGTGATCTAATCCTTCCCCTGCTTCTGTATAAAGTATAAACAAAGCATGAACCAAGTAAAACTCAAATTTTTGGTCACCTTGTTTCGTCCATTACTTCGCTGATCGAAATCATTCCCGAGCTTTATCTCAGTGGCCGCAACACCACTTTCAAGCTTGATCCATCGTCCCTGTAACCCACTCAAAACCAACCAAACTCTGAAACCGGTACTGTCAATACGGTCATTCCTCACTAATTTCCTTCACCTCGTTATCACCATCAAATTAACCCGCATCCTTCTTTAACTCACAGACCGCCCACCTGCTGCTCTCCTCCCTTCAAACACGATGCTTCACCCACCAAAACTTCAACACAGCCGAACCTTCTCGTTTCCAGACCACTTGCGGTCATCATTGGTAGCGTCTTCTACATGAGCAGTCTCCCCACCTGAAAACGCAGCCCTCCAAAACACCTTATGAAACCCACGCTGATATCCTCCTTGCCAACCCCATTCAACATAACAACTTGCCAACCCCATGCGTGAAGACCTGTACCTCCCCAACGTCTCCACTTTAGCATTAAGCCTCACATCCATGATTAAGTAAATCTTCCCAGTACAATCGAACACCCCTAATACCGCTGCTTCCCCCATTCACAAAAACAAAGATCCATACCAATATTCTTTCCACCTTATTTGCCGTAAAAACCAACTTACAGTATTCATGCAACAGTAGCCTTCATCATCTACATACACACCTCAGGTTGAACCCCCATTTCTGAAATCGATCGCACCTAATGAAAGAATGACGAAAAGAAAGCCCTCACAGAAATAGGATGATCAGATCATTAATTAGGCATTCTTGTTTTGGATTTAATTTTAAATCTCTTTTTTTCCGATTTTAGAAAGGGGTGGATTTTTTTTGTTTTCATTTACTGGAGGATGGAGGAAATAGTGAAAAATGAAAACGAGAATGGAAGGGTATATTTAAAAGTGAAGTGGTTTGACTGCCACGGTATTAAGTGGCTTGGCACCCACGGAATGTATTGGTTTGGCGAACACGACATGTATTGGTTTGGAGAACACGCTGTTATAAAGATTGACAGACAAGTTTCTCTTTCTAAAGTATACAGGACAAGGTAGATTATTTAAGTTTAATTTTTAACGAAGGCTGAAAGTCGTGTCCGTACGATTGTTTCTTTTGTTTTAAAAACCTTACAATTGAAATTATGATTCTATATTGGATATGCTAGGATAATTAAAGTGTTACCCAATCAAAATCAAATATTTTACCTTCTGTTAACTTCCCGTGCTTCTCAAATACACCTATATTCTTAATATACTATCATCTGGAAATATTTGTTTTGAAAAGTTAATTATGATGCGGCACCGGCCGTATATAATTGTGTGTACTTGAATATGAACGAATAATCATATGAATGAACATTCTGTTTACTGATAAAAAGGCTAATCTTGGTGTAAAAAGGTATTCTGAATCCAATGGGACAAGTTCCGTCGAATTCTGACTTCGTTTGAAAAATTTTCCGTTATAAAACCAGAAATAAACACACATTTTAATTTTCCACGGTCACCAGATAAATCAAATCAACTCGAAACTACAAACACCGACAATAACTTTTCGATACGAACCCAACGGCACTAGTTTCGTCGCATTCTGAGACTGTTGCCCCGATAGGCCATTTTTAACGCGCACCGCACTGCCCTTCTGAACACCAAATTTGCCGATCTCTAAAAATAACAAACTATATACCTATCCTGACTCTAATCGACGATACGAACTCAACGGAACTGGTTTCGCGGCCTAATTCGATCGCCTGTTCAAGTTATACCCAAATAACCCTTTATTAAATAAATTACGCGCTATAGAAACTGAACGGGCGTTTATGGCTACCGTGGTCACATACGATATCGGTTTGCCACACAATTCAACATCATACAATAATTTAACGCTACGGTCCCAATGAAACTGATTTCGTCAAAATCTGAGTCCGTTTGCAAAACGGCTATTTTAACGCATATATTTTAATAACAATTTTCCACAGCGACTATTTCAAAATTTGATTTGGCCATAATTAACAAATTATAATACGAAATCTGAATTTTTCTCTTCCATATGAAAATTATCATCAATACGGTTCCAATATTTCTTGTTTCACAGAAATCCGACTTATAACAAATTCTGTATATTCATTTAAAGTTCGAATTGCCAAATTACGAACTACCGCGCCATTACGAGCTCGTTTTAAATATAATTATAAATTATTCGTTTAAATATCGTTTTTATTAAATAAATTCGTTATAAAATCTGCTATATAATTCAAATAAAATATTTAAACCAAATTAAAATATCAGAATTTAACAGCTGAAAATCTGGGTCGTTACATTCCTTCACCCTTAAAATAATTTCGTCCTCGAAATTGCTAAGGTATAAAAAATGCTACATACCCTATTAACTAGGTCCAAAAATCCCTTTTTATTCACTTCTTAACTTCAGTTTAACTGGACCAATTTTATTTCAATTAAAATATTAATTTATTCTTACTAACGAAAATTTTCAAAAACTCTGAAAATTTTCTAACACTTTAAATTCTGGAAAATTTCGGCAGCATCTCCTCTGCACGGCTCAATCGGTACAACCACAATTCGCCTTCCTAGGCATCTCCAGTCCCAAAAGAAAATCAAAAAGCCAAGCGGCTTGCCTCACAGGCTCATAAAATCATCAAACCCAAGTAATATCATAAACATGTACCTTTTTGTCGGGCAGAAATTCTATCTCTTGCCTTTACTTCCATTCAATATCTGCTCAGCATACGTATATCCATTTCCAATTGGTTTCAAATCAATCCAACTTCAAGGTTTGAAATCTCTAATCAACTTCTGATTATTTCATTTCCATTCTACCAATTCAAATCTGATCTCTACTTCAGGAATCAACCTCACTTATTCCATTTGAGTTTCAATTTCCTTTTAACTTATGTTAAATTTCAATCCATTTGATTTATTTCCATCAATTTATCCAACTTATACAAGTAAAACAATTTCAGAATTCAAATTCCAGGGTTTTATTTCAAATTAGTTTGAAATCATATATATTTATACCCATATATTTGTAATCAACTCAATTCAAAACATTTGAATTTCTAAAACATCTTGTCCCTTTCAAACAAATTTTCCATTCCCAAATTACTATGGTAGCAATCCATCACTCAGAAACTTGAAAATGAATACCGATAATGTCGCGACCCATTATCAGTATTATTTTCTCGCCCCTGAAGTGATTTCAATGCTTAATCACTTTTAAAATCCATTTAAAATCATTCTTGTTCAAAAATCCTCCAAAGTAACGTTATATTACTTTTAAAAATACTTCAGAAATATTTCTAAACCTCCGGGATTTAAATTCCACATTCTGATCTGAATCCAGTTTTAATTCATCTTATTTGTATATTCCACTCTTATACAAATTCGATTAGTTTATACATAACCATTTCAATATTTTATAATTTCATTTGATTGTAATAACAATCAACACATTTAATAATTGCAGAAAATTATTCCTTTTGTATCAAAAATATCTTTTGGGAAAAATTATATCATTTACCCATCTTTCAAACAATACTGCGTCGAATTGTTTTGTTCGAGAGTTTGGAAACACCTATCGATACAGTTGTACATCCTATGTGAAATTACTGTGTTTTACAAAAACTGAAACTATGAGTTACCTTGTTAGAACCCAAGCATACATTTACCTTGAATTGGGTCACCTGAAACTACATATTGTAAATTCTAATGAATCGAATTAAAAACTGAAAAAAACACTATATGAATATTAATGCATATGTATGACCCTTCCATGTCGTGGAAAGATTACTTATGGTTTTGATTTGAAATTGCAATCAACGGAAACTGTTTGATTTGTGTCCTTTGCTGTTTTGATTTTGAGATGAGCAGGTTTCAGACAGGCTTGGGAAATAACACCTACACATTTTTGTTTGGGATAATTGTTATCTGAAATGGAATTTGACTTCTAATATAAAATTAGATTCTAGTAGCTAGAAAATTCTCTGACATTGAGCATATCTTGACACAGTAAAAGGGAAATTATAGAATACTTTGAATGCATGTTATGATTTTGCATATAATAACATATATATTTCAAACCTGCACTTGTTTACTTCAAAACCTACACTTTCTTACTTCAAAACTTACACTACTTCACTTCAAAACTGAAAGTTATATACTTGTATATTGTTTGAATAGCACTTGCTTACTTATATACATACCTTATACTCATTCATTTGCCTTACTAGAAACTATATGCAAGGGTTGAAACATAGGCTTACTTGCTTACTGTTCGTTTCGACTTTACATACATTTTGCTACATCAAGATTTGATCATGTTATTAATCAGGTGTTAGTCATTGTTCTTTCCCCTTAAAATGGCCAAAATGATAGTAAAGGTTGAAATTAAATACTGGATTCATGGAGTATCACGACTTATAATTCAAAATCTGGCACTATCTGGGTTTGTCCTGATAAATATAAACCATCATTTCATGGAGTAGTGTATATATATATATATATATATTTACATATTAACAAGTCGAATTGACACCACATACTCATGTTAAGATATATACACTGATTTGTTGTTAAAAAAATGTTGAATGCTTTGATAACTTGTTATATACATTGGCCCTGAATTAAATATTGTAGTTGGTAACCAAATCACATGATTTCATATACTCCCTATCTAATTGCTAACTCGGGTACATACTATAATTGCCTATATTATTGATGTTTATGCCTTATTGGTAAAAACTGCGAACACGCTATTTATGGACTAGATGAAGTATGGTTCAAATCTCGGTCCACATGAGGTTAGTTACTAACATCCACTGATGTATCTTTTAACGTTGCAGTATGTATGCAGTTCATGATAATAGGATGGTGTTTAATTGTAGTTAGCCCATTTATCCTTGCTAAACCAGGGGGTTGCCTTGATAGAAAACTTAACACATGTTGCCTTGTTTTAATTTAGAACCTAAAACTGCATTGTGCGCAATATGTTGCACTAATAAGAATGATAGTATTAACATATACTAAAACTTAAGTCTGTAGTCTTCTTTTGATATGAAATTTGCCATGTCAGTTAAATACTTCAAACCCAAAGTGACCTTACTTTTTGAGTATTTGGTATTACGACAAGAATTGGGATTTTACTTTGACCTGTTGTTGTAGCCACCTACTTTATGGACATCATACTTATTTCACTGGCTGCCATACTGGTACATGCTTTCATGCAGGGTTCAAAGACACATTTTTTATCACCCATATGTTATGTTGCAGTACATACATGTATACGTCCATTTAAATCTGGACATGCATATACCCTAGGTTTTAGGACAGATTTGGAGAAGATCCATAGTCAGTGTAGTCTGAAATATATTTTCCAAACAACACTTGGACCATAAATGCTTCTGGTTTACCATAATTAAAAATGACTACTATAACAATAGGATGCATGCAAATTTGATCACTAAGGCTACTATTTTTCCATAGTTCTTGCACTATACTTATATTCTATCCAACTTAAGACCTGGGAAATTAATTTGGTGCCTACAAATATGTATTCCTGCCTTTCGTTCTGCTATCTCGAGGCTGCTATTTTTGGTTTCCTGTGTTGTTCTTTTGACCACTGAGCAGGTCCATTTTCATGGGCACGCGAACCTGAAAATGTGTTGCGCTCTATTCATAGCTTTGTTCGATCCAGTTTAAGTCAGTTTTGACATATGAAATTTTAAGCGTTGTGCATACTCGCCTTCATGTATGTTGCCCATATATGTAATGTACATAAGCCATGTTTCACTATACTCATGCTTGCTAACTTTTCTAGATGCATGAGTCATATTGCGAGCAACATATGAACCTCACCATACTTGTTATTTATGGTTGCGGGATGTTGGGGCGGTGCACACGTGTACCTGTACACGTGTGTACATGCAGACTTCCGTAACATTTGTCCTTGAAATAAAAAACTGATATGCATATGATATATTCGATAATAGGTTTAACTATCATATTTCAGTTACATTGAAGTTAATTTACGTGAACAAATGATTAATCCTGACTCGAGTGCTTTACGTTTTTGCATGGAATGCTCGGGTCAGATCCGAACAGTACAGATTTAAAGATTACAACTTAGGATTTGAGGATGGGCAAAGGTGGGGATTCCAGGAGACGCGCACTTTGAAGATTTTTAAAAACAGTAAATATTTATTTTATCTTCAATCTCTATTTTTCTTTCGCTGTATATAGAAGAGTTTTGTATTCAAAATTTCTGATTATTATAAATAAAAGTTTTATTCTGCTGTTTAATACCATGTTATTATTTATCCTACATTTCTGTGTTGATTATGTTTTTAAACTCTATAAGCTATATAATGATCCGTCGTTTTGGTTGTTTTAACTTGGTTTAATTACCGATTTGAAGCGGTCAAATAGGCGGGACGTTACAGGTGTGGTATCATATATATTTTTATTTATACAAATTAAAATGAAGAATGCCATTTGAAGTTAAGCTTCGATCTTTGCTTGAGAACGAAATGGAAAATACAGGGTGTAACGTCCTGGATTTTCTGCAATTAAATAATTAATTTATTTAGTTATTTGGGTATCGATTTGGTAAATTAAAAGGTTTGAATTTAAATAATTTTAATTATTTAATTATTATAGATAGTGGAATAATAATGATATAATTTCCAAATAGTCGGAAATAGCCGAATTGACAATATTAGGTAAATTATATAATATAAGGAGTTTAATCAAGTTTATATTCAAATTAGAATCACGAAAATATTTAATTTAACGACAGCCGAATGTATTAATTATAATTTAATTTTAGTCGAGCTCGTAACGGCGCGATAGTTCGTAACATTGATTTTTGAACTTCAACTGAGTGTACAGGATTCGTTATTAGTCGGATTTCTTTGAAACAAGAAACGTTCGAGTCTAATTAACTGTATTTTTATAATGGAAGAGAAAAATGGAGATTTTGTATTATAGATTGTAAGTTATAGCCAAATCAAATTTTCAAATAGTTGGTATGGAATCATTTTGAGCCATAACGATATATTTAATTATAATTAAATATTAGTTGCAAATTTGTACAAGATCATTGAGACATAAGTATAATTTAATTTTTAGAATTTTATTATAATTTTTATTTTGGAAAATAATCAAATTTTTATTTTGAAGTATTTTACACCCTATATCAGCATTTTTGGGTTTTACAGAATAAGCTAACTTGTCTATATTATTATATTTTTGGGATCGTGACACATTGCTCGTCATGATGTTATTTTTTTTCTATATGTAACGGCTCGCATGTGAAGAAATTTTGTAACGTCCTGTATTTTTACGGTATAATAAGTAATTAATTTAATTGTTAAATATCAATTTGGCGATATCGATAACGTGAATTAAATAATATTTATATTTAATTAATATAAATAATGGAATAATATATTTATTTTGAAATAATCGGAAATAACAGAATTCACAATATTGTGTGGATTGGATCATTTATGATATTTAATTCAGTTTAGAATTGAATTAGAACAACGAATATATTATTTGAACGACAGTTAAACGAATAATTATATTATAATTATAATCGAGCTCGAAATGGCGCAGTAGTTCGTAATTTGGTGATTCGAACTTTAAATGAATACACAGAACCTGTTTTAAGTCAGATTTCTGTGAAACAAGAAATGTTGGAATCTGATGAACTGTATTTTTCTAATGGAAGAGAAAAATTGGGATTTCGTTGTGTAGATATTGATTTATGATCAAATCAAATTTTAAAATAGTCGTTATGGGACGTTTATAAGCTATAACGCTTATTTAATTATAATAAAATATTGTTTTCAAATTTGGACATGATTTTTGAGATGTATATCTAATTTAATTTTTAGAAATTTACCATAATTTTTAAATTGGAAAATAACCAACTTTTTTTTGAAGTGTTTTACACCCTATGTTAACACCTTTGAAATTTCAGAGAGTGAGCCAACTTGTATATTTTATCATATTTTTGAAATCGCGGTGCATCCTCGACATGATCATATTTTTATTTTTGTCCACGGCGGTTCGTATGTTAATGGAATTGTACGTAGCGGATACCGATATTTTTCTAATCCATTTATACAATGCATGAATCAAAGCACTAATTACTAGTACCAGATCAGCCTGAAAATATAATGCATAAAAGCTTGAATAAAATAAATATCAAGCCACCCAGTAAAGGAGAACGAAGTAAAATATAAAAGATTAGTAACCTATCCTAACTTCTACAGCCAACCTAGGAAGCTTCATGCCTAAGCATTTTGAGTATTCAAATCAAAGCCGACATGCCCTATGGTCTAAATGACAGTCTAAAATTATATGGTACAACTCTACATTTTAAAGCATGGAGACAAAGAAATACCTCACCAATAAACCGTACGAGACAGACTTTCCTCACGACTATTCTTTTTGAAAACTTAAGCTATCCAAATCCTAAAATGATCTGCTCCAGTGTTTTCTTATCAATGTCGACCTATGAACTGAAGTGAAAACTCCAGTACTACCTTAACTGTTGAAATAACAACACACTGCTTTCCTTTTAATCGAGGAAAACTCATGCCAGTCCTACCTTTCGCAGCAGCTACTCTACATAGCTAAGACTTGGACGCTAAGTATTTTCTACTATAAATATAACAGACGGTCTATCCTTCATTATTTGCCTTTCTTTAGAAATAACCATTGCCGAAGCTTGGCAATGATAAATAGTGACTTCAAAAAAAGTAATTAATTAAAACAAGAAGCTGAAAAATATACTTTTGGGATCCGGGAAGGGTGAGTATATTCAGCGTTGGTTTATTGAACCAATCCACGGTTACAGGACTTGAAAGTCTGGGGCGATGCGGTCAGGGGATAGAGGCGAAAACGTGGATCTGATTTTGTGGAGGATGTTGATCAAAGTGGTCGCAGTTTTACTGCGCGAACTAGCAGATGTCGCGACTGGGAGGAGGGGTACGGACCGTACGGTGGTGCCATAGTGGGGGCGACGAGGAAGAGTTTGGAAAGGGGAGATAAACGGTGGTTATTTCATGCGTTCTAGCTTAAGAACGATGAGGTGAAGAGGGAAATTCAAGCTTTCGGAAATAGTGAAGATAAACAGGAGGTGGCTGAGATTTTTTGGGAAGAAAGCTCACTGTTTGGAGCAGTTTTGTTTATGAGGCGGGTCGTTTGCTTCGTGGAGTCTGAGCATGGGGGATGGGCCGTACAGTATATGTAAGCCCGAATGAGAAAAAAAAACCAAATAAAGGGTAATGAAACGTGAAGGGTGAAAGAAAGTATGGGAGTTGGAAAATCCTCAACATGGAGAGGGGTTACAGAATGGTTGCATTCAAAAATCCAAAGGGTAGAGATGATAATTATTCACAAGGGGGCTTGATTTGAGATGGGCCAAATATAAGTGGTGAGGCCCAGTTTTAAATAAATAAATTAAGTTTGTTTTAATTTAAATTAGTATAAAAACTTATAAATATTATATCTTGCACATCCGTTGTCAGAATCACGAACGGTTTGATTCTTTAGGATCATATGAATACAGGCTACGTATGGGAACTAGTCTGTTAAGTTCTTGAGCTCGTTTGAATTTATGGAAAAATAAAAAGCCTGATCGGACATATCAACCATTAATCGTTATTCGACGGCTAAAGAATAAGGTGAGTAAATCTCACTAACTCTGCTCAATTTATATTTTATAAAATATTTTTAGAATTTATAAATGATGGTTGTTTGCTGTGTGTTGGCTGTTTGGTGGAACTGCTAGTTAATTGGTTGAAAATATAGATAACGATACAGATATAAATCGTTAATCGAATATTGATTCTGTTTATCAAAATATTTCATATTTGTGTTATTCATGTTGTTTGACATCTGTGGATGCAGGTAAACAGGTCGGAGGAATTCGTCTGGATTCCTCAACATTTATTTTACTATTTTTCATATATTGTGTTATATGATGTGATATGAAATCTGTTGTTGATTTTATATGTTGGAATGATACTGATCGTCACTAATCTATGAATCAGAAAAGTGCGACATTTAAATTAAATTCTGCAAGCATACAGGTGTGTAGCATACAGGTCGAACACAGGGAGGTAGATTAAAATAAAATTATTTATTTAATCTCTTGGGCGTGTTAGACGAAGCCTGGAGATTTTGTTGAAATAAAAACAAATTGAAATTGCGAAATTAGGATTATCGTTGAATCTAATCAATGATTAATCACTAAAGAAAGTAAATTGCAAAACAAGAACAACAATGCAGAAAATAAAAGTGCAGAATAAGAAGAACAACAAAAAGTAAATTAGGATTGTCGTTGAAACCAATCAACCGACTAATCACTAAAAAAATGTAAAATACAATTGGTGTTCTTCCAAAACTAATTGTGAAGACAACACCTATTGCTAAGAAAAAGAAAAATGCAGAAATAGTAAAAAAGATGAAGAACTTTTATTAATGGAGAAGAGAATACAGAAAAAAATGTGCCCATTACAATGGGTATACATGTGCTTATATAGGTGAACTGAAAAACCCTAAACCTCTAATGGGCCGTGACTCAACCTCTTGAAAATAATATATTCACAAATAAAACAGATAAGATAAACTTTAAATATTCCATACAGCTTTCCTCGTTTGATTGGTCATGTGGCAAATTGATTGGCATTTTCCAAGAGATTTGAAGTTGATTGGTAAATTGATTGGCATCATGATTGGCATCTATCTAATCAAATCTTCATCTTTATGGAGAGTAAAAAAATGAAAGATTCCCTTTGATTTATCTATGAAGAATACTTCCAATTCTTGAAATATTTATTAGTGTATATCATATATTCATACATAAGAATATATATATATACACCATAAACCACTAATCCTTAAATTCTTCAAAGCAAGGGGAAGTATGAACGCGTTCCATTCTTCAGCAAAAAGAGAGTTTGATGGGAATCGAACCCAGGTCTTTCTGTACAGATTTCCATGCCTTAACCAATGTGCTACGGCTTCCTTTGTGATTGAAAACATGTTGAGATGGGAAAGTAGCTTCTTTTTCTTATCAGTGGTCTTTTATTTAATGAAGGAGACAATTAATCAATGACCTGTAAAAACACACAAAATACCCAAAGTAGCATTTATTTATATACAATTAAGATAAGATATAAGCATAAAAATAAACACATTTCTGTGCTAATCAAATACCCCCACACTTATCTTTTACTCGCCCACGAGTAAAAAGAAAATAAAAATGAAAAACTAGCTAGATATGTCACACTTTCGTAGGAAACACGATTGCATTGAGCGTATGCAACAAGCCGTTAAACCTCTAGGTGTCCCTAGTAGGACGAGTGGTGTCTCATGAGGGTTTTCAGCGGATACTACCCACAAAATCCAAATGCAGTATGCTATGATTCTAATGAAACTATATGAATGCAATGGACAAATGCAAAATAAAAACAAAAATGAAAACAAGACTTGTTTCTGAAGTGGTACAACAAATTAAGTTAACAATTTCTAGTCAATTGATTTTATTTTAGATATCTCAACTTGTCACAAATTTTCAATATAAATCAAGTTTTCAAATGTTAAATTCCAGTTTGGCCAGTTGGTTCGGTCGAAAACATAGTGCAGCCATGAAATAGATTCTTAGTTTGCTTGGCACAGTTTGCAAAGTGGTATTATTATTTTCTCATGTATGGCTAGTCAAATCAATAAGGTCAAGAAGTGTTTGGGCATCATCGCTTATTCTTTATTCTATAAAATTTTAAGATTTATGATTAAGTACATACACCTAACTTAGAAGACCAAGGTTTACCACCCATGCACTGCCTCGCGGACTAACGGAGAGTGGGTAAAGAGCTTGGCGGATTGTGCAGGCCGACTTTGACTTTGTCAACAACGTGTGGGTAATCCTTAGGTGTCCAATCTCATAAAATGAGACCAAGATATTCCAACGCTGACTTTGTCAACAACATGTCGGATAGAGCTTGGTAGGTTTGCACACCAACGCTTGATATACAAGCAATGTTGGATACCCTTGGATTACTATTATTATTATTGAAATTATAAGCACAAAAGAGAGTTACGCGAATTCAACTTAACACAACAAGATTTGAAAAGCCAATATAAGTATTTTCAGTCCTCCACTTATTTAAACAAAGTCTACAATATAGAATAGATTTCATGGCCATCACCTAAGAATCTCCCTATGTACCGGTTACACTATTATCCCTCAAAATTAAACTTTTCATTATATTTCTTATTCGATCTAAGTTGAGCAATCCTTAACTTATTTTGTTGTATCAAATCTAAAATGAGTTGTATTTTCAAAAAAAAAAAAATGGTATGTTACTACGATTTAAAATGCATGATGGTCCTATTTAAATGGTTGAAAAATGAAAAGAAAGAAAAATAAAGAAAAATGAACGAAATGCAGACTCCCCCCCCCCCCCACACTAGAACTAAACAGCATCCACACTGTGAACGTGTCCTAAATTTGAAAGATTGTACCCAAAGGTGAATGGGATGCAGAATGATTTGAAGAATGAAATGCAGTCTAGCTATATGTAAGAATGGATCGTATTTACAATGATATATGTGTTTACGATGCATGCGATGCAATGAATGCCACCAACTTTCCCCCCACACTTGGTTCTAGCCCTGTGAGTCCCATTCCCACTATGTCTAAGTATGTTTTCTAATAAGCAAAGGTTTTTGAAAAATATCTCATCTTTAAACCTCGATTTATAGTCTAGTAAATGAATGTTCAGGGTCAACCTAACATGAAGTTTTTCCATCAAGCTAAGATTCCAAAGATAGTTCATGTGCTCAACAAATTTATCAATGTAATTTTTCAAAAATTTGTGATCGTATATAAATTCAGTGAAATTTGAATTCTGAGTGTTGTTCAAGACTATGTGATCACATTTCTCATCATTAATTGACAATGTATTTTTGACACTGACAATTTCAAGTTCGTTTGAAATTTTCTCAAAGTTAAAATTTTTGGACTCATGATGTGAATCTACTTCTTCCTCATTTGGCAACTCATCCTCGTACAATTCAAAAAATTCATGTTCGTTAAAATCCTTTTCCAAATTTGAATTGAAAAATTCAACATTTTTATTCTGTTCAATTCCTAGAATTTAAGTTTCTCACAGCCTGGAAGAGGAAGATCAAAATCAAAACTTAAATCTTTTTCCTGAAAAGAATCGAAGTCCAGATCATTTACTGAATTGTGAACAACTTCATTTAGATGGTTATTCTCAATTTCGAAAGTTATTATCTGAAAATTTTCACTATCAGTAAAGAATGGATTATCTTTTGATTCATCGCTTGTTTGAATTTGATTTTGTTGTTTTTGTTGTTCTTTAAAACACGTCATTAAAGAAAGAAGTTCATCAAGTTGTCTATCTTTTTCACCAAGCTGTCTATCTTGCTTTTCTACCCTCTCTCTAAGAATGTTAAGGTGATATTCTTCAGAATCATTGATTTGAGAGCTCTCGTTTTGGATTTCTTGATTTTCAAAATTATAGTCCACATCAATTTCACAATCAAAATTATTTCCAATGTGGTAGTTGTTTGAATTTTCAGAAAAGTGATATTGGAAATCATTTTGATTTTGAAAATTAGGTTCATAACCAAAACTGTCGAAATTTGAGGGAAAACTGCAATTTTGGTCATATTCAAGATGTGGATATGGGTTGTAATTTTGAAGATTTTGATTGACTTGATCGACTGGAATATCATTTTCATATCCAAAATTATGTTCGAATTGGTTTCCAACCCCGCATTGATGTTAATCAAAGGTATATTGTGATTCAAAGCTATTTGGATGTGGATGTGGCCCATAATCGAAATTATTGAAATTTGAATTGAAGTCGCCATTTCGATCATAACTTTGAAAATGTTGGTCATTTTGAAAATTTTGAAAATTGTTGACATTTGGGTTGCGAAATTTTGGAAAATCTTGCTTCATGAGTTGTAATTCAAAATCATACTCTTTAAGAGGACGTCTACTCTGATTATTATCCCACATTTCTCGCAATGTTTTTTTGAATTAGACATTTTAATTAAGTCAATGTAAGACAGAATTTTTTCTCACTTCAAAATAATATAAAATATTGAGTTGTGCTCTATTAATTAACTGACTCAATTAGAAGGGGGAAGAGGGTCTTATGGCCGTTCACGTATAGTATAAATACTAAGGGATACGACCAATGTTTTACGGGTAGTATGTAACCTCTTTTGCTAGAAGTTCAATAAATTGAACTAATATATATTCGCGATCCAATCATATGAGATAGTCATTTCACAAAGCACCACTTTTCAGTTATATAATTTTGAAATATCTAATCTGATTTATAATTGAAATACGACGAGAGATGATTTTGGTTATGGAAATTCGTTTTTCACAGACAGATTCAGAAATTTCAGTAGCAGAACAGTCACAGAATAATAGCAGAATAATAGTCAGAAAATAACAACAGAATTGAAAAAATAATTGTACAAGCAAGCCGCTGCCCCTGTAGAAGATTTTTACAAGCTTTCAAAACAGCTTCAGCACCTGTAGAGTTTATAAAAATATTACCGTGGTGTATGGCTGTCCGTCCAGAACAACTGAGTAATATCAACGATTAAAATCTCACTAATAGCAAATTTCTTGACCACCGATTTCCTTGATTTCTATCTTTCTCACTTTGGTCTTTGCTCCGAAATTCCTGTTTTTTTTTTGAACTAAAGAAATAAAAAGAAGAGGAAAAATAAATAAAACTAAATTGGAAGTAAAGAAAACTTATTTAATAAATTGACCAAGCTAAGAAAATAAACAAAAAAATGGGAAAAAACTAAGCAAAAGAATAAAGATGAAGAAAACTAGACCAACACTTGTAAGTTACAAGTTAGCAACAAACAACTAACCATACTACACGCTTTTAGAGTATCCCAATCCCACTCAAACAAAAGAAAATCGCGAACCACCTGTTTCAGGACACAGTACCCTTTCCATTTTTAGAAAAAAATGTAAAACACCCAAATAAACTCCTAGAAACCCAAACTCACGTCCTTTCCTCAAGAATTAAATCTCGCAGATATGGAAACAAAATCAACTCAGACTCTCTATTTTGTAATTCTTTTTCTGGCCTTGATTTCCGAATTCGAATTCGGTTTAGGGTTCAAAATCGTAGGGTTGCGTTTGGGAGTTCGGAACCTAGGGTTCCGATGGGCTGCTAATTGGATCGCGATTTGGTATGCGTTTTTGAAACTGTGCGATTTGGGTAGGAGTTGTTGCTCTTAGCTTGTGATGGTTCGTGAATTTCGGTTGAAGGGGAGCGGTTTTGTTTGTTTATGATGGTCTTTTCTTTGCAGGAGATCGACGAGATCAGGGGATTACGTGAAGGTGATGGACTGTGGTATGAACGTGGGTTCAAGTGGATGTTTGAGGGATCGATGGGTTTGGAGCTGTCTGTTTGGGGTGAAGCGATGGATGTGGGAACTAGAACTTTTGTAAGTCAGGGTGGAGATGGTTTTGGTTCTGGTGGCGGTAGAGATTTGGGTACGACATGGTAGGTAGGTTATGTATGCGATGGGTGATCTGGATAGCGAAGGGTGCGAGACTCTGGATGTCGTGGTGGTTGAAGTGGAGCAACGGTGGTTTGGATGATGTTGTCGTTTTTTTGTTGAGGGTTTCTGGTAGGATCGATTTGAGGAGAAGTAAGGGGTAGTTTCGGTTTGAGCAGTTTATGTGAATTGTGGGAGTGGATCTGTTGAGAGGGAATTGGTGGTTTGAGGTGACGAGGCTTTCGAGATGGTTGGTGATCTGAATATCGATCGAAGTTGGGGACCGACGTGGTGATGGTTTGTGGTAGAATTGGACGGAAAGAGGGGCTGTGATTTAAACAGCAGTGTTTGGATCGGGCTGAGGCAAGGTTTTCAGTGGTGCTTGCAGAGAATTGTTGGAAAAGAATGGGAAGATGCAAGAGGCAGAGAAGATGGATTATGTTCTGTTGGTTACGTTGTAACCGTGTAGAAAACTTAAGAGCTGTGTAGACAATTAAGGCAGAAGAAACAAAGTAAGGAAAGGAAAGAAGAAAAGGAAAGCAATTATTATTGGTTTTTTTTTTTGGTTTATTGTTGTAAAAGAATGAAAACTGGAGTATTGATAATTGGAAAGAAATAAAAGGGGAGAAGGAATAAGATGGAAAGAAATAAAGGAAAAATTGGAAATTTTGGCAAAATAAATGAAAAATAAAAATAAGGTAAAAATGGGAAAGAAGGAATAAATGGAAAGGAATAGGTGAAGAGGGGAAAAATGCAAAATAAAAAAATTGAAAAGGGGAAAGAAATTAAATAAAATAAAATAAAGAAAACAAGAAAATTTGGCAATTTTTTTTCTCTTAATTAGAAGATTGCAGTATCACTGTTTTAATACCCGATTAACCAATCTAGATTTTTTTTGTATATGCAAGAAAAGAAATAAAACTAACACGAATCAGAAATTAAATAAATAATAAAATTTAAATATTGCCTCCCGGCAACAGCGCCAAAAACTTGATCGTCGCTATTCTATGAATCAGAAAAGCGCGACATTTAAATTAAATTCTGCAAGCATACAGGTGTGTAGCATACAGGTCGAACACAGGGAGGTAGATTAAAATCAAATTATTTATTTAATCTCTTGGGCGAGTTATACGAAGCCTGGAGATTTTGTTGAAATAAAAACAAATTGAAATTGCGAACTTAGGATTATCGTTGAATCTAATCAACGATTAATCACTAAAGAAAGTAAATTGCAAAACAAGAACAACAATGCAGAAAATAAAAGTGCAGAATAAGAAGAACAACAAAAAGTAAATTAGGATTGTCGTTGAAACCAATCAACCGACTAATCACTAAAAAATGTAAAATACAATTGGTGTTCTTCCAAAACTAATTGTGAAGACAACACCGATTGCTAAGAAAAAGAAAAATGCAGAAATAGTAAAAAAGAAGAAGAACTTTTATTAATGGAGAAGAGAATACAGAAAAAAATATGCTCGTTACAATGGGTATACATGTGCTTATATAGGTGAACTGAAAAACATAATCCTCTAATGGGCCATGACTCAACCTCTTGAAAATAATATATTCACAAATAAAAGAGATAAGATAAACTTGAAATATTCCATGCAGCTTTCCTCGTTTGATTGGTCATGTGGAAAATTGATTGACATTTTCCAAGAGATTTGAAGTGGATTGGTAAATTGATTGGCATCATGATTGGCATCTATCTAATCAAATTTTCATCTTTATGGAGAGTAAAAAAATGAAAGATTCCCTTTGATTTATCTATGAAGAATACTTCCAATTCTTGAAATATTTATTAGTGTATATCATATATTCATACATATGAATATATATACACCACAAATCACTAATCCATAAATTCTTCAAAGCAAGGGAGGCAGTGTGAACGCGTTCCATTCTTCAGCAAAAAGAGAGTTTGATGGGAATCGAACCCAGGTCTTTCTGTACAAATTTCCATGCCTTAACCAATGTGCTACGACTTCCTTTGTGATTGAAAACTTGTTGAGATGGGAAAGTAGCTTCTTTTTCTTATCAATGGTCTTTTATTTAATGAAGGAGACAATTAATCAGTGACCTGTAAAAACACACAAAATACCCAAAGTAGCATTTATATATATACAATAAAGATAAGATATAAGCATAAAAATAAACATATTTCTGTGCTAATCAGATACCGATCATTGTTATATGGAACGTTAAATACCATAAGGAATACTGGAATGTTAAAAAGGAAATTTTCAATGTTATATTAAAAAAGAAATATTTATAAAATCAAAAGATTTTATAAAAAAGAAATTATTTATTTAGAAAATAAATAGAATTAAAAGGAAATATTTGTAAAACATTTACAAATAGAATTGGAAAGGGAAATATTTGTAAAACATTTATAAATAGAAAGATAAAAGGAATATTTATTTGTTAAATAAATAGAAATATAAAAGGAATATTTATTTAGAAAATAAATAAGATAACATAAAAGGGAATACTTGAAAAGTGAATAGAATAGTATAAAAGAGAATTTTATATTTGAAACGTTTAGACCCGTGCTTCGCACATGGGTATAACATGATATGGATTTAAAGCAAAGATTTTAAATAGAATCTATTCTAACCATTAGATTGAGAAGATAAATTTATGAATTATATTTTATAAACTAAATGAAATGTTTATCTTTGGATAAATAGAATATATAAGTCGGGACTTATATAGAGAAGTAAGAATCGATTTCGACATCGATAATTGAAACTGAATATGGACGTAGAGTTAATCAAAGGAGTTAATCAAAATGTGTTAATCAAAATGAAAGAGAGTTAGTCGAATATTAGTTATTTGAATAGAGTAATTGATTAGAGTTAATCAAATTAGGTTAATCGATTAGAGTTAATCGAATTAGAATTAATCGATTTGAGTTAATCAAGTTAGAGTTAATTGATAGGAGTTAATCGATTAGAGTTAATCGAATTAGAATTAATCGATCAGAGTTAATCAAGTTAGAGTTAATTGATAGGAGTCAATAAATTGGAGTTAATCGTATTAGAGTTAGTCGACTAGAGTTAATCGAACTAGAGTAATTGAATTAGAGTTAATCGTAATAGAGTTAATCGAATTATAGTTAATCGAATATTAGTTATTCGAGTAGAGTTGGTTGAAAGGAATTATCGAATATAGTTTATCCCAAGAAAAGAGTTATCAACTATAGTATTCAAAGAAAGATTTTGAATATTAGTTATTCGAAAGGAGTTATCGAATATTAGTTATTCGAAATGAGTTATCGAATATAGTTTATTCGAAAGAAGATTATCGGATATAGTTTATTCGAAAGAAGATTATCGAATATAGTTTATTCGAAAGAGAGATTATCAAATTTAGTTTATTCGAAAGAGATCTTATCGAATATTAGTCATTCGAAGAGAGTTTATCGAATATAGTTTATTCGAAAGGAGTAATCGAATAGAGATTATTCGAAAGAGAATTATACGTTGAATTCGATTATATCAAATTAGGGAAAGTACTGTTCACTTTCCATTTTAATCAAGATTTATTTATTTAATAATAAATTTGCTATTTTTTATTTATCCAAATTAATAAACAAAATTTATATTTGAAGTTAGGTATTTCAGAAGTAGGGATTATAACGTTATCGTTATAACTAATGTTTTTCATAAAAGAATTTGATTCATAAACTGAATCTGAAAGTTACATAAGTTTGTTAAAGATTTAGAAGGTGAACCTTGTCTATTTCGAAGTTAGAAATGTTGTTCAGTTAAGGTCTGAGAGGTGGTTATACCCCAACTTGATTGACTTCGTTTTTAACTAAGGAATGGTTAAGGTTCGATAGTAAAGGTTGGTTAAGTGAATTCAGTTGATAAAGGTAATGGGTTAAGTTGGTATAGGGATGTTTTATTTAAACTTCTATTTAAATCAAATGAATAAGTTTTGGAAACATTTTCCAAATATTGTCAGAGATATTTTCTAATCATAGAAAGTGAAATGTTGATGAGAAAGAATACTGGAATGACAGTAATACATGAAACAGAGATGGAAATGTTTTCCAATGATTGATAATGTATATTTCCTAAATTTAGAAAATAAGAAATGTTGAATATATGGAAATAGGAAATAAATAAACTGATGAACTAAAGAGATAAACGTTAAGTGATGATTGATCGATAAATTTCCATTTGGAAATAATATCGTTGTTTACATACGTGTTTTTCTTTGATAGTTAACTCACCGACCATCAAAGTTTTTGACCATTTTTCCATCGTCAATATGGAGAGATCGGGATCAAAGTCATTATCTGAAAAGCACTCTGTATGAGCGTTAGCGTTGCGATCAAATATGATGAAAATAAATTGGAGATGGAGTTATGCAAGGACTATCCTATTTACAGAATAGTGTCTTCGGTTTGTCCAGTCCCAGGACAATGTGAATGGAGAATGTCTGACAAAGTATATCTAATGGACCGCGTAAGTTGATCTCTTCAAACGTACTTACGTTTGGTGGCGGAGGAACTCATTTCTCTTAGCTTTATACCCGTGGTATTTTTGGGGAAATCAATTTGTGATTTGCGGGTATGACGATGTAGCATTCAAAGTGAACGGTGGTCAGGTGTTCCAAAAGATACGTTATGACCTAAAGCCTCATCAACCAGGAAATGACAGAAATTGGGCAGGCAGCATGGCTAGATGGGTCGCTCCCATTAGGGTGTATATCACCTATCTAGAGAAAATCCATTTCATTCTTTTATCTATTTTCGATGCTTTCCCTTT
The DNA here is from genome assembly GCA_030737875.1 of Allium sativum. Taxonomy (NCBI): domain Eukaryota; kingdom Viridiplantae; phylum Streptophyta; class Magnoliopsida; order Asparagales; family Amaryllidaceae; genus Allium; species Allium sativum. Next base: position 253,247,115 of record CM060919.1, read on the forward strand.
TCGGGAAATGGTGGGTAGCTCCCAATCGTTGGTGGTATACATTCGATACACTCAAGCGAAATGAGTGGTCGGTCATGTGTGGGCCGGGTTGCAAGACGTTCTTATTGAACCCAGTGTATTCGCCTCTAGAGATACACTATCGGCAGGTGGTCCCATACCTTGTCATAGTCGGAATCCAATCTCCAATAAGCGCCCGCGGTTTTGTTTGTATACCATATATGTGGAACGTGAGATGCAAGCGTTCTGCTAGATTGTTATTTACTTGTGATTAGACACTATTATAATATCAGAGAAGTATTGATTTCCAAAACTGTTTTGGGTTATCGTAAGGTAAAAACCGTCCGTGTTTATGTGTGGATCGGTCTTACGATTAACTTTTCTTTTGAAAAAGACTTTGAAAAGTTAAACCAAATGATTTGACTTTACTCACACCAGTCCCATGACCGACCCAGAGTTTATTTTGTTTTGTTTTCCCTAAACTCTTGGATGCCCAAATTTGTACGGGCAGTCAAGTAGTTCAGGTCTTTTCGAATATACTTGGAGGAGCTTGAAGCAGGAGGCTTCAGGATTATATAGCTATTGTTATTTCCGCGGTGTGTAAGTGTTGTACTCTAAAAAGTTTATTGTATGTATATACTGTTGGATTGCAAAGTTATGTTATATATTATATTTATTCGTTCTACTGTGAGATTCGTATTACTCTGATTTTGTTCCGTGGTGATCTTCTTCTTCTTCTATTCTAATTTTTCTATCTTATCTATTCTCACCCTCTGTAACACCCAGTAATTTTAATGTTAATATTCACAAATTAAAGAATAACTAGTCTCAGACATGAGAATTAAAAGAAACGGGTCACGCCATTGCGTTCTTCTCGGAATTCTGGTTGAGATAAACTCCGATTTGCGTGAATCGTACTTCGTATGAAGAAGTTATGGCCATCAAAAGTTTAAGAAAAATTTAAACATATTTTGAAAATTCAAAATTCAAAGTCAGATGGGCTAGGCGGGAAAATTCCCGCCAGGGCCAGGTCGACCTGCCCCCCCGGGCAGATTTGTTTAATGACCCGTTAGTGACTAAATGCTGACTCATTAGGGTTTCTGATCTGCTCTGATTGGATGGGATTAATTATGGGTTGATTGGACGGCCTAAACTAATCCTGAACTCTATAAAAAGACATGTAGACTCAAACCCTAAAATCAAATCAAAATTAGATCAATGCCCGTCATGTTGTCACTCCAAACCCTAGAGTAGCCTCCACCAATTAGAAGCAAATTAAAGACAACAATTCAATTCAAATCAAGCCTAAAACTACAACAACGAAATTGTCTACAACAAGGGAACGCTAATCAATTACGAAATTCAGATCCCAGAACTAAAGTCCCTTTTTTTAGGTGAGTTCTAGTCACTTTTATGCTTAAATAAATAAAAGTATATCGTGTTAGACTATGATTTGGGTATATGTTGTTTGTAGTTATGCAAGTTTATTGTTGTTGTGGATCATGAAATTATGCAAGTTTAATTGTTGTTGTGGATCATGAAATTATGCAAGTTTAATTGTTGTTGTGAATCATGAAATTATGCAAGTTTATTGTTATTGTTGACCATGAAATTATGTGATGAATTCATGAATCTATGCAAGTCGTTATCATGAATCTATGCAAGTTGTTATTATGAATCTATGCAAGTCGTTATAATGAATCTATGCAAGTTGTTATCATGAATCTATGCAAATTGTTATGAGATCATGCAAGTTATTATTCATGAAACTATGCAAGTTGTTATGTTGTGCAAGTGGTTAAACATGTTGTAAATCATGAATCTATGTGAGTTATTAATTATGTTGTTAATTCATGAACCTATCCAAGTCACCTATGCAAGTTGTTATGTTGTGAATCCTGAACCTATGTTAGTGTTAGTTATGTTGTTAATTCATGAACCTATGCAAGTTGTTATGTTGCAAAATCATAAATGTATGCAAGTTGTTAATTATGTAGTGAATTATAATTATATGCAAAGTTATCATGTCATTTTCCCTAGTTGTCGTGCTTATGCCAAAATTGTACTGAAAACAATCATCTTGTCATTCCCTTTATTTTGTGGTTATGGCGAGGCTACCCAGCCTCGATGACGCCAAAAACGCAAACGGTTACACTAGTTAAGAAACGGGGAAAAAGGGGAATTTGTAATAGGCATAGTTATTATGTAAATTGGGCACATGATTCTAGTAGGGAAACATATAAATAATTACCTATTATGACATGGGTAAAATTGGGTAAAAATGGTATAATTTGAATATGACCATTTATGGATAGGAAATTCAAATTGTTAATAAGATAGGTATTGACACCTATAAAAAGGAAAGGATTAATTAATTAACTTAATTAATCAAAAGAGGAATGTTTAAGCAATTGAAGTCTAAAGATTTAATTGGCATAAATACCTTAAATGGCACAAAATAAATTTGTGATGAAATTGGTATGATTTTACATACCATAAATAGATGGACATAATTGAGTCAATTATGGCCACAGTTAAATTTGGAATTGATTGATAATTTGAATAGAGAAATTAATTCAAATTGGGGAATGATTAATTAGGAGTAATTAATCGTCTAAGACACGAGGTTAGGCTCTTTTGTGGTGTAAGACATCCCGGACCCGCCCGGCAAATCCAGCTGCCACAAATGTCAGTCTAATGTGAGATGTCTTAGGCATAAATTAAATACGTAACAGTTGTAAAGACACGAGGTTAGGCTCTTTTGTGGTGTAAGACCACCTGGACCCGCCCGGCAAATCCAGCTGCCACAAATGCCAGTCTAATGTGAGAGATCTTTATAAGGTTACGGTCTTAATGAATTAAGAAACACTTAACCAAATAAACATGTAGTGGGGTTAAGTGGGTGTCTAGGGTGGCATGTGGAATTAAGTGGGTGCCTTGGGTGGCATGTGAAATACGATTAGGTGTCTGTCTCTATAATTAATTAATGCTGATTAAAGACTACTTAACCTAACTTAATACATATGGACTGTATGATGATAGACATAAGTTAGGGTTAAGTAAAACGAATTGGATTGTGGGTGGGTTAAGTACAACTGATGGGTAGGTGGGTAATATTAATATATATAGGCCCACAAACTTAACCATTAAATAAATTGAATCAAATCAGTGGGATGGTTAATTACAACTGAAGGGGTAGGTGGGTAATATTAATACATATAGGCCCACAAACTTAATCGGATAAAAAGGGTTATGTAATAAAAGGCACCTAATGGTATACATAACCGGGGAAAAATAGTAAAGTAATGTATTAAAGACACCCTTAGGGGTAGGCATAACTAATGGGAATAGATAGAGTTATGTATTAAAGACACCTATAGGTACGCATAACCGATAGGTAGAATAGGGGTTATGTATTAAAGACACCTATAGGTACGCATAACTGATTGAGGGCTACGTAATTAAAGACACCTTAGGGTATACATAGTCAGTAGAAAACCTAGTGGGGATACAAGAATAGGGGGAGCTTGTATCATGTTCTGTGGGACCCATTTCAGTCAGTAACCCGGAGGGGTATCAAAGTAAGAACTTCGTACTAGGCGGGGAAGGGGCACGCTTACTGATTGATTGTAAGAGATCCAAAACGAGACGGATGGTGTGGGCGGCGCAAACCGACCGAGGACATATGTGTGCATGGGCCGGGCAGAGGGGGACAAGACGACCGTGACAGCCGTAGGTATAACTGTGCACACCTTTGGTTGCCACTTTAGGGAAGTGATACCCCTTAGTTGTGGGACCTGCATAGGGTATCTACAGAGTAGGGAGCCGATCGATTAGGGTAGTGGTTAGGGTATACCCGGATGTATGCCCTAAGTCTACCAATTTATAGTAGAAGGGTAGTGGGTACGATTAGTTGAGATAGGAGCAGGCGGCACCTATGACAGCAGCTAGGAATACATGAAACTACCACCATCGTTATCATAGCGGAAGGGATCACCCCATCTTGATTTTATTGGTAATAGTGCAGAGTTGTTAGTAGTGAAGCATGCATACACCTTACCTTATTTGTCCTGTCATACCTGTCATCTGTGCCATGAATCCTCTTATCCACTTTATATGCCTGTCATGTTTCCTTTATTTATTTACTGGCTAAAAGTTATTGGACTCACCAGACGTATGTCTGACCTAGTTTGTTTCGCCTCTTTTCTTCCGTCCCCCCAAAGGTTCTCAGGGAGGAAACACCCAGGTTTAGTCAGGATTTGGATATCATCTTCTAGGAGCTACTTCTGAAGTATGGCTCGAGTCTCTGTCTCTTATATGGCTTGCTCTTTAATATGGGGAATGATGTTTTTCTTTTAAATACCTATGTACTCTGATGATGTAAGATGGAAGTGTTTTAATGGTTTTATGACTCATGGTATTATGTAACAAAGTATTTTGGTGATTTAATAAAGTTGTTTATTTTCCGCTGCAAAATTTTTATATCTGTCAAGAGTTAGTCGAACAAGAGTTAATCAAAAAAGAGTTAGTCGAATATTTGTTATTCGAATAGAGTTAATCGAACAAGAGTTAGTCGAATATTTGTTATTCGAATAGAGTTAATTGAATTAGAGTTAGTCGGATTAGAGTTATTCGAATATAGTTTTTTCGAAGAAAGAGTTATCAAATAAGGTTATTCGAATAAGAGAATTAATCGAATATATTTTATTCGAATAGAGAAAGAAATTATCGAATATTAGTAATTTGAAAGAAATTATAGAAAATTAGTTATCCGAAAGGAGTTATCGAATATTATTTATTCGAAAGAAATTATCGAATATTAGTTATTCGAAAGGAGTTATCGAATATTAGTTATTCGAAAGAAATTAGTTATTCGAAAGGAGTTATCGAATATTAGTTATTCGAAAGAAATTATCGAATATTATCTATTCAAAAGAAATTATCGAATATCAGTTATTCGAAAGGAGTTATCGAATATTAGTTATTCGAAAGTTGTTAATCGAATATTAATTATTCAAAAGGAGTTAATCAAATATAGTTTATTCGAAAGGAGTTAATTGGTAAGAGTAAATTAGTTAGAGTTAATTGAATAGATTTAATCCAGTAGGGTAAATCAAATAGATTTAATCCAATAGAGTTAATCAAATAGAGTTAATAGAATTGAGTTAATCAAATAGAGCTATCTGATAAGAGTTAATCGATTAGAGTTAATCAAATAGTGTTAATTGAATAGCGTTATTCGAATAAAGGTTATCCGAAGAAGAGAGATTACAAAATATCGTTTATTCGAAGGAAATAGTTATCGAATAAAGATTTATTCGAAAGAGAGTTACATAAGGAAGTTCGTTAAAGATTTAAAAGATAAACTTTGACTATTTCGAAGTTAAAACGTTGTTCAGTTAAGGTCTGAGAGGTAATTATACCCCAACTTGATTGGCTTCCTTCTTGACTAAGGAATGGTAAGGTTTGATAGTGAATGATGGTTAAGTGAATTTAGTTAATGAGTGAAATGGTTTGAGTTGGCATGGCGATGTTGATTTAAACATCAGTTTAAATCCAGTGAAGGAGTTTTGGAAATGTTTTCCAAATAAGAATCAGAAATGTTTTCTGATAATAGTAAATAAGAATTTAGAATATATGGAAACAGGAGATAAGTAAATTAATGAACTAAAGAGATAAATGTTAAATGATGATTTATCGATAAAATTTCCATCTAGAAATAATATCGTTGTTTGCGCATGTGTTTTTATTTGATAGTTAAATCACAGACTATCAAAGTTTTGATTATTTTTCTGTTGTCAATACGGAGAGACTGGTTAGATTCTTATCCAAAGAACCACTCCGTATGGGCGTTAGCATTTCGAATCAAATAGATCAAAGACAAATTGAAGATAGAGTAAAGTGCAAGGGCTGTTGTATAAGTCCTAGGTAGGGATTGCCTAGGATGGGTGTACGGAATAGTGCCTTCGGTTTGTCCAGTCCTAGGACAACATGAATGGACGAATGTCTGACAGAGTATATCTGGTAGATCGCGTAAGTTGATCGTTTCAAATGTATTTACGTTGACGGCGGAGGAATTCATTTCTCTTAGCTTATACCCGTGGTATTTTTGGAGAAATCAATTTATGATTTGACGGGTATGATGATGTGGCATTCAAAGTAAATGAGGAGTGATCTGTTAAAAGATATGTTATAACCACAAGTCTCATCAACTAGAAAATGACAAAAATCGGGCAGGCAGCATGGCTAAGTGGGCGTACCCAAGTAGGGTATATTATCACCATCTAGAGAATATTCATATTTGTTACTTCTTTCAATTCTGTATCTCCCGGGAACGGTTATGTTGGAATACTAACCAAGGAGTGGCAATATATTCGATACACTCAAGCGAAATGAGTGGTCGGTCATGTGTGGCCGAGTTGCAAGATGCTCTTGTCGAAATCCAGTGTATCACTTCTAGAGTACACTGAGCGGAATGTAGATCCATACCTTGTCAAAGTTGGAATCCATTCCCCAAATAAGAGCCCGCGGTTTTGATCGTATATTATATATGCAGAACGTTAGATGCAAGCATTTCTACTAGATTGATATACTTGTGTTAGATATTATTATAATATCAGAATAATATTTTTTTACTAATGATTTGGGTTATCGTAAGGTAAAAACCATCCGTGTTTATGGGTGGATCAGTCTTATGATTATCCTTTGTTTCAAAAGGATTTTGAAAGTTAAATCAAATAATTTGAGTTTACTCACACCAGTCACATGACTGACCCGGAGTTTATTTTGTTTTGTTTTCCCTAAACTCTTGGGTGCCCAATTTTGTACAGGCAGTCAAGTTGTCGGTATTTACAGATACTTGAAGAGTTAGAGCAGGAGGCTTCAGAATTATATAGCTATGGTTTTTCCGCTGTGTTGTAAGTGTTTTACTTTGGAAATGATATGTATATTCAAGTATAGATTTATGTTTCAAGGTTATGTTATGAAATGTATTTATTCGTTCCACTGTGAGATTCATGTTTACTCTGATGTTGTATGTTCTTCTTCTTCTTCTTCTTCTTCTTCTATTCTAAGTTTCTATCTTATCTATCCTCACCCTCTAATTTCTTTCATGGACTATCCGGTGTTTCCGTAGCTTGAATAGTCGACATAGTGTTCTATGCCGATATCCAGGATCGCAAATTCCCCAGGTCGTTACAGTGGTATCAGAGCAAAAGGTTAAGTGATTTACCTTGGCTCTGTGGCGTGACGCAGTAGAGATGGGGTTAGTAATACCCTAGATTGAGTTGAATGTATATATACGAGCGCGTATTTGTTATTGATATAAAAATTGTTTTATATTGTGGAGATTCATTGGTTGAGTTGTTTATGGGTTCTAGTCGATCAGTTTGATCCACTGTATCGGTAGGAGTTTCTAAATACTCGAATATGATATGGGTCAACATGGCATGTTTTGAAAAGAGGGTAAATGAAAATAATTTTAACCAAAGTATATTTTGATATAGGGAAGATATATATTAGAATTATAATATATTGGATATATTAGTTGTTATTATAATCGAGTAAGATTATAAATTAAATGCTTATGTAAATAACCAATCAGAATTCATATAAGTGAAATACGTGGAATTAGATGAATTAAATCTAAAGTTAAAATCAGAATTGAAATTAAAACCCTGGAAATTTGAAAGGTGTTTGTAAATGGATTTGAATTGAATATATGAGAATTTTAAAATCCTGGAAGATTTTAAATTGTTTTACCAGCACTGTGAATGGTATTTTGAAATGTATTTCAAAAAGGAATAGTTAAAAAGTGATTTTGAAAGTGATATAGTATTGAACTCACTTCGATGGCTGGGAAATTACCCTGATGATGAATCGCGACATCATTAGTGTTCATTCCGAGTTCTAAGTGACGGGTTACTACCAAAGATATTAATTTCAAATTGTTTTGGCAAAACAAGTTGTTTTAAATCCTGAAAGGAAAGTTTGACTTTTGAGAAAAGCAAAGCTGTTTAAAACTCCTAGGAAGAGACTGTTTGAATTAAAAACGAATTTAAATAAAAATTTGTGGAAATATATTGGAATGAAAACCAATTAAGTGGAAATTGAATTGGATTAGAATAGTATCGAGAAAAATTGGATTATGAGTTTGGAATTGAAAATGAAATTTGAATTTGAAATCGAATTTGGCTTGGATAAGCGAATGGTTGTGTTGGAGATAAAGGTGATTTGAGTTTGATTGGGATAACATTTGTATATGCTGAATTAACAGCAGATGGAAAGGATATAATGATATGCCCGACAAAAAGGTACAAGTTTATATTTGGTATAATCATGAGATTTATAAGCCGATGTGGCAAGCCGCTTGGCTGTTTGATTTTCTTTTGGGTTGGAGAAGTCCCAGAGAGGCGAATTGGAGTTTGAGCTATTGATCAGTACAAAGGAGGTGCTGGCGAATTTTTTTTAAATTTTAAGGTGATAGAAAATTTTCAAGATTTTTGAAAGTTTTCATTGGTAAGAAATGAATTAATGTTTTGATTGAATCTAATTGGTTCACTTGAAACTGAAAAAGAAGTAAATAAATAAATTTTAACCAGTTAGTAGGGTTGTTTTCTACCTTAGCAATTTCAAGGACGAAATTATTTTAAGGGGGAAAGAATGTAATGTCCCACATTTTTCACGATATAATAATTAATTTATTTAATTATTTATATAGGGATTTAGAGAATTAAATGGCCGTTTAATAAAATTATATTGAATATTTCATTAATATAAATAAATAGAATAATACATTTAATTTCTGAAATAATCAGAAATAGTGAATGGACAATATAATGTGAACTGGACAATTCAAAGTATTTAATTCAGCTTAGAATTGAATTAGAATGACGAATATATTATTTGAACGACAGTTTGAATGTATAATTATATTATAATTAAAATCGAGCTCGAAATGGCACGACAGTTCGCTATTTGGCGATTTGAACTTCAACTGAAAATACAGAATTCGTTTTAAATCGGATTTCTGTGAAACAAGATACATTCGGAGCTGGTGAATGATATTTTTCTAGTGGAAGAGAAAAATCGGGATTTATTATGTAGATTTTGATTTATGTCCAAACCAGATTTTAGAAAAGTCGCTATGGAATTCCTTTATAAATTATAGCGATTTCTTTATATTATAAAAAGGATTTAAATATAAATCGAATATCGATATAACTGAGAACTTTGAAATATCGAGTTATAAATCCCAGTGGAGCTGTATGATATTCTAGTGAGAATATATACGATAATATTTATTTTAAATATTATATTTAATTGTTTTTAAATATGTTTATATATTTAAAATGGGGTTATTTAGAGCTTTAAAAATATCCAGTTTTGCAAACGACCTCAGTTTTCGACGAAACTAATTTTGTTAGATCCGCAATATATAATTTATTGGTAGATTACAATATTTGTGATTTTTGAAGTCAGTATGTGGTCGTACGGGATTTTAATGTGAAAAACAGATGATAATTTGACCTTTAAAAATACGCTGTGTGAGCAAATGGAGTCAGAATTCGACGATACCAGTTTCGTTGGGACCGTAATGTCAAACTGTATCTACATGTCATTTTCGTGATTTTTGGGTGTTGTATGTGATTTTAGGAAATTTTATTCAATAAGGAAAACAACGATACAATAAAATAACAATATTCCTATACTAAAAAATATCTCCTATCCCTTAAACTAAGTGATTATCCTCATTCCACGCATCTATTTTTCCAACCGCCGGTTCTTATGTCCTCAAACTAAAAACGTGGATACAAATCCTCCACAAATTCAAAGAATAAATCAAACAAACTCTAATGGATCCTATAAATACACATTTACTTCTCCAAACCCTTATTCAATTCTCCATGGGTAAAAACATTTGTTGCCGCTCTTATTCTCTCTTCACAGGAAAATGGCGAGCAAAACATTTGATCAAAGAAATTCAAAACTAAATATATAAATTTCAGTGTACATATATTTGAGCTTGTATCGATGTAAGCATCAGTTTCGTACGGGTTTTGTTTGGCTTGTCATCAGTTTCTGGTTGTTGCGAAAATACAGTGGAAACTAGGGTTCGGGTATTTGGTTATTGTAGGGTTCGATGGTGTTTTTCAAGTTCATTTTTGGGTTCAAGGAGGAAATCCGCACCTGATGTGGTATATTAGAGGGTTTCAGTTGTTAGTTGTGACGCTCGAAATACGGTAGTGGTGCTTGCGAGCTGCTGTCGGTCACTTTTGGGGAGGATGCAAGGCCAATGAAATAGCGACGAGATTATTGAGCGTCCGAATAGCAAGAGATTTGTGTATTCGGTTTGCTTGTTAATGGAGAGGAGGAGTGGCATTCGGTGAAGGAAGCGGCATTAATGGTGGAGGAAATAATGTACTAGAGCCGCGAGTTTAATTTGGGGAAGGAAGAACAAATTTCAGGTTTGGGTTTAAAGGGAAGTGAGCCGACGGATTATTAAAAGGGTAAGGCCCACTTAATTTGAAAAGGAAATATAATTATTTCTAATTTAAATATTTCAAAACCATAAACTATATAACTTCTACATACTGAATCAGAATTTCAAACGGTTAGATCCTTGGGATCGTATGGACGAGAGCTACACGATGGGACTGACTGGTAATGGATTGGAGCTCGTTTTAATTTATGGCAAAATAAATTGTTTGATTCAAATCAAACAAATAGTTTATCGTTCTTTAACGATGAACTGCCAAAGTGAGTAAAACTCACTATCTCTGATCAGTTTATATTTTTATAAACTGTACTTTATTTTTGATAAATAAATGATTGATTGTTGTGTATTGATTGTTCGGACTGTTAAATAGATTTGACTGAAAACGTAGATATTGAAGCGACCCGAACTTCCCCGGTAAGGAAAGAGCGGATTGCTTTGAGAACAACACACAAAAGAACGTAGGCAGAAGAACATTGTATATTACAACAATTCCATCAGAATACAAGAATATACAGAGTAAGAATAAATATTACACATAAAATATCAGAGATTTAAGTTACAATTAAATACATCGCAGCGGAAAATAATACAAAACATAACTAGAAGTAATACATGAATACAGAGCTTTCCGAGTATCATTCCAGCTGTAAACCAGGATCCTGTGAATATAAATCTGCAAAACCAAAACTACTGGCTGCCCATGTCAAAATAAGGGCACCCAGAGTTTAGGTTAAAACAATAAACTCCAGGTCAGTCATGTGACTGGTGCGGGAACTAAAACAGTTATTAATCTTTTGTTTTTAAAGTTAGGTAAATCAAGGGACCATGCCGTATAACACGGAACGGGTTTCCTACAGGTCCCATCACACAATGCAACACAAACCAGAGGATAGGGTTTTACCTTATAATAGCCAAAGAATGCTTGATACGCTAAATTTCATGTTTTGTTATTACTATAAGTGTATAGTGTCAAAACAATTTCAATCATAAGTACCAATCATAGATGGCATGAGCGCCCCATTCCACTATGTCGCCATATATAGGATTACAACTAAAATCAAAAACGTCATGTATTGGAAGTTGGATTTCCACCTGTGAACCAAGGCAAGGGATCGTCCTCTACCGAATTCGAGATAGTCTAGCCTATGTCTCAGGATCAGAACGCATCGACCCTTGGAGCCACAGGGCCGGTCCACTAGATGTGGATTAGACGAAACCCTGAACACTACGTCTCCCCGACCTATGGGGCGTGAATGAGCCAACGAATGATTCCATCGGTTCGAGAACGACCGATATATCCAAGGCGCCTCGCAACAGCAACAACCACATAAGTCAAACTCGTCAGGGCGTGTAAAACCACTGACGCCACTTCTAGCTAGAAAGAGACGCATGTCCTCCCTGGATCCTTCTCCCGTTTCTGGTTTACAACCGGGGTGTGAAGCTCGCGAATCAACGCTACACAAAGTTATGCCACACAGGCCATGCTTTGATTATCTACCACAAGACTCTGCTTTCCAACAGAAGCCTTGATCATTTGCATCTTAGCATGCCACACAGGCAAACCACTCCATGCAACTGATATCCATCAATCACACATAATGATATCCAATGTCAGACACACAGTCCATTTACAAGTCCGTTATGGGTCTGAACGAAACCGGGGGAACCTTATTCCTCACACATCCATTGATCTCCAAGTACGTCTGGACGATCACCAACTGATTCCCTCCTCTTGGGTGTACATCCCAATCAAGATAATCAGTAATCACCCAAACGACGTGAAGACCTCCGGTTTTCAACCACCGTCTTCATCTTTGACTCATCGTCGAATCAGTTATTCAGAATGGGACAAACCCGGCCTTTCTGAATAACTCGCGTATATTATAAACAAATGTTACACAAACACAACATACGCCTCATTCCAATTCATCAATCACTAACCATAAATTAGTAAGGGAACAATTCCCCAAATATTAACCCCGAAGGCCGAAACCAACATCTGATCAATACACAGGAAATCATTCCTTAACTAACCTACAGTTAGTTTCTAAATTTCACATTCTTAGGGAAAGGTTCCCATTAATTTTATCAAAGATAAATTCTTTAAATTTATTCTTTAATCTTCCTTTGAATATCAATTCAAACTAGTCGGGATTAGCGAACCACACCGAAGTGATCATTTATTTTAATTTCCCAATCCCAACCTATTCATCCCATGAAGTAAAACAGGTAATACTTCATGTCTAACACCACGGTGTTATCGGTAAATTCAATTACCATTTCACGTTCAAATCTAATTAAAGATTTAACTATCACCTGGATCAAAACTGGTGATACTCCATTCTTGATCTTTTCAATCTAATTAAAGATTCATTAAAACTACACTTAGTTTTAATTTTTAACTGGGTTAAAGAACCGATGTGATTTAAAACACGGTTCACGATAAACCCCAAAATCACATCACATTTCAGTCAGTCTCTAACCGTAAATTAGCAAGTGAGCAATTCTCTAAGTATTAACCCCGAAGGCCGAAACCAACATCAGATCAATACCCAAAAAACCATTCAACTTAACTAATCCCTAGTTAGTTTCTGATTTTCTTAACTCTGTTAGGTCTAAGAATAGTATTATTGAAGATACCGTCCGCAACAACCGTAAATCACATTCCATAAATTATCGGGTTAAAGAACAAGTTTTATTTAAAACACTATTCATGATAAACCCAAAAATCAATACCAATTCAATTCCAATTAAATATTATTTAATTGGTACACTTCATTAAATCTAAATAGAAAGATTTAATCTTTTTCTCAACTGGGCTTAAGAACAGTGTCAATGAAGACACCATTCACGATAAACCCAAATCACATTTGATATTTAATATAAGGCTCTGAATAGAAAATATATCGGCTTATATTCAATATCAAACTCTACGACCAACAAATATCGTATTGGAAATAATGATATAAATATAACTTTCAAAATCCCATAACAATATCTGTTTAATCATGAAATCCAACATCGAAATATTCCAAAGACAATTTCGATTTAAATCCATTCCAATTCAACTATTCGAAATTCTGGTTTCTTTTAAAACCATTTCAAATCCAAGATATTTATTTAAAAATAAATAAATTATTATTCTAATTCAAAATTAGTTCATTTCGATAAAAATCTATTCTTATCCTTTCAAATATGGAGTTTTTCGTCCCAATTCTTCACAAATCATTTCTTATGATTTTACACAAATTATTACTATTTTTAATAATTTTATCAAGGCCCGTACAGTCGATTTCCATCAACGGCCATCGAACTGCACTTACAGCGACCTTTTCCAAATTTGATTTGGACATAATTCCAAATGCAACTGTTAGATTTCAAATCTCTAATATTCATTAGAAATCCCTTTTCGATACGAACCCAACGGTTCGGGTTTTAGGAGAATCCGATGGTCGGACTCCCGCAATATCCATTCGAAGTCAATGGTCGAAATTCGCGAACTTCCGCGGCGCAGCGCGTTCTATTCAGGCCATTATATTATATATATAATATATATTTCGTCGATTTCCTTTTAAAACGTAATTTATGAATCATTTTAAATTCGTTTTCGAAACGATTTCAACTTTATTTCGAATTCAAATCAAAATTGAATTTTTCCTTATAAATTCGTTTTAAATTCATTTCAAATTGGTTTCAATTCAAATCGATTTTTAATTCAATTTCAGTTCGTTTTCAATTCAATTCAATTTCAATTCGAATTGAATTCTATTCAATTTCAATTCGAATTCATTTTCTATTCGAATTCATTTCAAATTGATTTCCATTCAATTTCAATTCGATTCGAATTCATTTTATTTTCATTTCAATTCGAATTCTAATTCGTTTCAATTCAATTCGAATTATAATTCGTTTCAATTCAATTTAATTAGAATTTCATTTCAAAATATTCGATTTTGAAATTACTTTCCAATATTCATTATAAAAACGAATATAATCGATATAAATATCGTTTGCGTCAAAATAGCGCATATCTAATCAACACGGCTTTATATATTTCTATTTCAAATTTTCTATTCAAATATTTTGTTTCAAATATTTCTTCTTAAATATTTTATTCAAATATTTCTCTTCAAATATTCTATTTCAAAACTGGAATGAGGCCCAATCAATTACCATAGATTTTATTTCTATGGATTTCCATACAACGCATGTATATATCAACAATGACAAATAATCAACCATCATCCAAAGTGCATTCTACACTGTATAAGCATCAAATATAAATATTTAACGCTCATATCAGTCTGTCAATCAATCGATCGACATATAATTAATTATTGGGATTAGTGTATGTCATATATCATCCCAATACCTGTGTGGGGTTTCAAACAATCAAACACAGATTTTATTTCTGTAGTTGGGCGATGTTTTAAATTTATCGTCCCAATCAATATTAGTCAAATCAGTGTATGTAAACAAATCGTCCGATTAGTTTATAAATATTTATTTTATATACACGTTAAAAATTATATTTTTAATTATAAAATATTTTATTTCACTCCACATCACACAATCAAATTTCACACCACAACAACCAAACATACAAGTCTTCCATGGTCTGTGGATGACGGGTGTCGGGTGCTACTAAGCACCCTCTACATCCTAGTATATATTTCAAACTAGAAATAAATTAAAGCTGAGGAGTTCTCACCAACTAGGTAAACCAAATGCCACACTCTTCATATGTAGGAAATCTTCACCGTGCTAGCCTTTTGCCAATTACATTGCCCGTAGCCACTACATATATAAAAATCCCATTTTTATATTGTTACTATGCATATAAAAATCACATTTTTATTCCAACGTTATATATAAAAATCAAATTTTTACTTCGCTGTTATATATATAAAAATCGTATTTTTATTTCAAATCTGTATATATAAAAATCGTAATTTTATTTTGTTAATCATATGATAAAAATCATATTTTTATACTATGCTACATGGATAAAAATTACATTTTTATACTGCTACCATATAGATAAATTTCTATTTTTATACCACTACTATATAGATAAAAATATTATTTTTATACCGCTAATATATAGATAAAAATTCTATTATTATACCACTACTATATTGATAAAAATTCTATTTTTATACCGCTACTATATAGATAAAAATTCTATTTTTATACCGCTAGTAATATAATAAAAATTATATTTTTATTACTCTACATAAATAAAAATCATATTTTTATTCTTCCTATGATATAAAAATCATATTTTTCACACGGTGATTATATTTTAAAAACCCTTGGTATATATTTTAAAACAATGGCATGTATATATTTTTAAACAAAATTGATGTATATTTTTCTAAAAAAAAACATATTTATAATTTTCTAAACAAAATAGATGTATATTTTTCTAAACTATGTTTATATATTTTTAACTGTTTTTAATCTATGTTTATATATTGAAGTAGTTAAACTAAAATAGATAAATAAAATAAGGGAAAAGAAAAAAGAAAGGAAAAAAATATAGAAAGGCTCACTGTATAAACCGTCGCTCATCTTCGTTTTTATCTGGAGTAGCTTCACGTTCAAACCCATTTACTCGATAGCTAGGGTTCCTATTTCCGATCGCCAGAGTAGCCATGACCTTGGTCTGAGGGTCCCACGATGTCGAGCGTCGAAGGAGCTTTCTAACGAGGTGCACGACGTTGAATCCGATGCTCCGGTGGTGGTGCAAACCTCGACGAGGCGGCGCCTCTTCCAGCTCGGGAATTGAGCTCCATAATCCATGAAAACATATAACTTTGGTATAGATTTGAAGAGTAAGAAAAACTCCTCGATTTTCCCCTCAGGAGCATCTCCTTTTATTGCGCGGATTGATCGTATTTTAGGGCAGAAGATCGGAAGGTTTTTCCGCCTTCGAATTTTGAGAGCGGCGGGTTTCTGGGTCGTTGACCAACGGTTTTAAAAAAATAAGGGTTTGACCTCTTTTCTGTGTATTTATATATTTATAAAATAATATTTTAACTCGTAAATTACTTGGGTAACGCCACGAAACCCAACTCAAACCCAACGACTGTCGCCCCTAGCTAATTACCCCCATTCCGAACACAATGGGATATGTACCGCAAGCTGATTTGACTGTTTCGGTCAGTTTCCGTCAAAATGAAAATATAAATCTATATATTGAATTTTAAACGTACATTTCGATTTACTGGGGCCACATACAGTCACTAAAAATTCCCAAAAATATTTTCTAGCTACATATTGACCCTTCGGTCCAAAAAAACTAATTTCGTCAAATTTCGAGACCGTTTGAAAAATGGTCATTTTCCAGTCGATTAAAATCAACTAAAACTAGTCAAACGCGTTTTCCTTTGCCACGCTCACATATTGATTCGAAAAATTATGAAATTTGAAACCTAGCAATAATTTGACATCGCGGATCCAACAAAAGTGGTTTCGTCGAAAACCGAGGTCGTTTGCAAAACGGCTATTTTCAAGGCCTTTATACATATTAAAATATATATGAATTCCACAGTGACTTTTCTAAATTTTAAACTGGAATTAACTCTCAACTTTTAAAATGAAATCTCAGTTTCTTACATCTGTTGGAAAGATATCATCAATTAGATTCTAATATTTTCGGTTTTGCCAAAATCCGGTTTATTTTGAATCCTGTACATTCATTTGAAATTTGAAATCGAATTATCAAACTACCTCGCCATTTTCAATTCCTTTTATATATATAAATAAATTTTTATATTCTAACGACGATCTATATAAATATATACATTCGAATTCTATTCAAAATAAATTTCTCGTCGTTTTTATTTAAAATATTCATTTTAAATAATCAAAAATTGCTAAAATTGCTAAAATAAAAATTTTAAATTGGCTCGGTTTTTCGGTTATCGCAATCTCCCCCACTTAAAACTTTTCATCCCCGAAAAGGAACGAAGCCGAAAGTTGTTTATCTAACCAACTCAACTTTCGCTATTTCCATTATGGCTTAAGTTTTTCAACTTTTCAGTTTCTAAAAACTTCTCAAATTTTTCAAAAATTTGTCTAACACCCTAAATTTCAAAAAAATTCGCCATAACCTCCCTTGCACCGGGGACTTCGGGATATTTCATATAGCTTCCCATGGCCTTCTTCAATCCAAAAGAAAAGGAAAAAGCCAAGCGGCTAGCCAATTGGCTCATAAAATCATCCAAACCCAATGAAATACAATAAACATGTACCTATTTGTCGGGCAAACAATTTTATTCTTCTGCTCTAGCCTCCTTGCTATGACCTGTTCAATGTAAGTACACGTATATGCATGCATTTTCAAACAATTTTCAATACAGTTCAATATTTGATTCAATTAGCCTAAATGTTCAACATTTAATTAATCAAACAATAATCAAACAACACAACCATCAATCAATTAGTGAATTATCATTTCAAATTCATAATTTCGATATATAGTCAAAAATCACATTTTTGATGCCAAATCACAACGATAAGCCCTATCTAGTTTCGGTTCTCACACCAGTCAATTGGAAATATATAGAAATCTCATTTTCGAAACTCGAAAATAATTACTGGCGATGGTGCCCCGTCACCAGAATTATCCCCGGGCAACTAGAGTGTGATTCTATAACTATCCAGTACATTAAAACTTTGAATACACGTTTGCAAGGCGTATATGCAAAATCTTTATATATTGGATTGTCCAAATTCAATACAAATGAATATTCAAATACGTATAAAACGATTTAAATTTCAAAACAAAAATTGTTTTCATTTTAAAAATATACTCTTCACACTCGTTCTAGGATACTACTGATCCCATCTCTAACGAGTCATTCTTGTTGGATATTACTAATCCAACCTCTGATGAATTCTTTCGTATGGTTCTAATGTGTCTTGTTCTCTAGATCTGTAAACCAAAGCTCTGATACCAAAATGAAGCGACCCGAACTTCGCCGGTAAGGAAAGTGCGGATTGCTTTGAGAACAACACACAAAAGAACGCAAACAGAAGAACATTTCATTATATATTACAACAATTCCATCAGAATACAAGAATATACAGAGTAAGAATAAATATTACACAGAAAATATCAGAGATCTAAATTACAATTAAATACATCGCAGCGGAAAATAATACAAAACACAACTAGAAGTAATACACGGATACAGAGCTTTCCGAGTATCGTTCCAGCTGTAAACAAGGATCTTGTGAATAAAAATCCGCAAAATCAAAACTACTAGCTGCCGTGTCAAAATAAGGGCACTGTGAGTTTAGGTTATAAAAATTAACTCGACTGGTATGAGAACTAAAACAGTTATTAATCTTTATTTTTTAAAGTTAGGTAAATCAAGGGACCACGCCGTATAACACGGAACGGGTTTCCTCCCAAGAATACCAGTGCATAAAACAACAGCGCAATGCTAAATAAAGAACAATGAAGCTATTATAAGACCCAGGTCCCATCACACAATGCAACACAAACCGGAGGATAGGGTTTTACCTTATAATAGCCAAAGAATGCTTGATACGCTAGATTTCATGTTTTGTTATTACTATAAGTGTATAGTGTCAAAACAATTTCAATCATAGATGGAATGAGCGCCCCATCCCACTATGTCGCCATATATAGGATTACAACAAAAATCGAAAACGTCACGTACTGGAAGTTGGATTTCCATCTGTGAACCGAGGCAAGGGATCGTCCTCTACCAAATTCGAGACAACCTAGCCCATGTCTCAGGATCAGAATGCATCGACCCTTGGAGCCACAGGGCCGGTCCACTCGATGTGGATTAGACAAAACCCTGAACACTACGTCTCCCCGCCCTATGGGGCGTAAATGAGCCAACGAACGACTCTATCGGTTCGAGAACGACCGATATATCCGAGGCGCCTCGCAACAGCAACAACCACATAAGTCAAACTCGTCAGGGCGTGTAAAACTACTGACGCCACTTCTAGCTAGAAAGAGACGCATGTCCTCCCTGGATCCTTCTCCCGTTTCTGGTTCACAACCGGGGTGTGAGGCTCGCGAATCAACGCTACACAAAGCTATGCCAGATAGGCCGTGCTTTGATCGTCTACCACAAGAATTTGCTTTTCAACAGAAGCCTTAATCATTTGCATCTTAGCATGCCACACAGGAAAACCACTCCATGCAACCGATATCCATCAATCACATAGAATGATATCCAATGTCAGACACACAGTCCATTTACATGTCCGTTCTAGGTCTAAACGAAACCGGAGGAACCTTATTCCTCGCACATCCATCGATCTCCAAGTACGTCTGGATGATCACCAACTGATTCCCTCCTCTTGGGTGTACATCCCAATCAAGATCATCAGTAATCACCCAAATGACGTGAAGGCCTCCGGTCTCCAACCACCATCTTCATCTTCGACTCATCGTCGAATCAGTTATTCAGAATGGGATAAACCCGGTCTTTCTGAATAACTCGCGTATATTATAAACAAATGTTACACAAACACAACATACGCCTCATTCCAATTATCAGTCACTAACCATAAATTAGTAAGGGAACAATTCCCCAAATATTAACCCCCAAGGCCGAAACCAACTTCAGATCAATACATAGGAAACCATTCTTCTTAACTAACCTACAATTAGTTTGTAAATTTCATTTTCTTAGGGAAAGATTCCCATTAATTTTATCAAAGATAAATTCTTTAAATTTATTCTTTAATCTTCCTTTGAATATCAATTCAAACTATTCGGGATTAGCGAACCACACCGAAGTGGTCATTTGTTTTAATTTCCCAATCCCAACCTATTCATCCCATGAAGTAAAACTAGTAATACTTCATATCTAACACCACGGTGTTATCGGTAAATTCAATTACCATTTCATGTTCAAATCTAATTAAAGATTTAACTATCGCCTGGAGCAAAACTGGTGATACTCCATTCTCGATCTTTTCAATTAAAGATTCATTAAAACTCCACTTAGTTTTAATCTTTAACTGGGTTAAAGAACCGATGTCTTTTAAAACACAGTTCACGATAAACCCCAAAATCACATCACATTTCAATCAGTCCCTAACCGTGAATTAGCAAGTGAGCAATTCCCTAAGTATTAACCCCGAAGGTCGAAACCAACATCAGATCAATACCCAAAAAACCATTCAAGTTAACTAATCTCCAGATAGTTTCTGATTTTCTTAACTCCGTTGGGTCTAAGAATAGTATTATTGAAGATACCGTTCACGACAACCCAAAATCACATTCCATTAATTATCGGGTTAAAGAACAAGTGTTATTTAAAACACGGTTAACGATAAACCCAAAAATCAATACCAATTCAATTCCAATTAAATATTATTTAATTGGTACACTTCATTAAATCTAAATAAAAAGATTTAATCTTTTTCTCAACTGGGCTTAAGAACAGTGTTAATGAAGACACCATTCACGACAAACCCAAATCACATTTGATATTACATACAAGGTTCTGAATAGAAAATATATCGGCTTATATTCAATATCAAATTCTACGACCAAAAAATATCGTATTGGAAATAATGATATAAATATATCTTTCAAATTCCCATAACAATATCTATTTAATCACGAAATCCAACATCGAACTATTCCAAAGACAATTACGATTCAAATCCATTCCAATTCAACTATTGGAAATTATGCTTTCTTTTAAAATCATTTCAAATCCAATTTATTTATTTAAAAATAAATAAATTATTATTCTAATTCAAAATTAGTTCATTTCGATAAAATCTATTTTTATCCTTTCAAATATGGAGTATTTCATCACAATTCTTCACAAATCATTTCTTATGATTTTACACAAATTATTACTATTTTTAATAATTTTATCAAGGCCCGTACAGTCGATTTCCATCAACGGCCATCGAACTGCACTTACAACGACCTTTTCCAAATTTGATTTGGGCATAATTCCAAATCCAACCATTAGATTTCAAATCTATAATATTCATTAGAAAGCCATTTTCGATACGAACCCAACGGTTCCGGTTTTAGGAGAATCTGACGGTCGGATCTCCCGCAATACCCATTCGAAGTCAATGGTCGAAATTCACGAACTGCCGCGACATGGCACGTTCTATTCAGGCCATTATATTATATGTATAATATATATTTCATCGATTTCCTTTTAAAATGTATTTTATAAATCGTTTTCGAAATGATTTCAACTTCATTTCGAATTCAAATCAAAATTGAATTTTTCCGTATAAATTCGTTTTAAATACATTTCAAATTGATTTCAATTCAAATCGATTTTTAATTCAATTTTAGTTCGTTTTCAATTCAATTCAATTTCAGTTCGAATTCAATTCTATTCAATTTCAATTCGAATTCATTTTCAATTTGAATTCATTTCAAATTGATTTCCATTCAATTTCAATTTGATTCGAATTCATTTTATTTTCAATTCAATTCGAATTCTAATTCGTTTCAATTCAATTCGAATTCTAATTCGTTCAATTCAATTTAATTCGAAATTCATTTCAAAATATTCGATTTTGAAATCACTTTTCAATATTCATTATAAAAACGAATATAATCGATATAAATATCGTTCGCGTCAAAATAGCGCATATCTAATCAACATGGCCTTATATATTTCTATATCAAATATTCTATTCAAATATTTCATTTCAAATATTTCTTCTCAAATATTTCTCTTCAAATATTCTATTTCAAAACTGGAATGAGGCCCAATCAATTACCATAGATTTTATTTCTATGGATTTTCATACAACGCATGTATATATCAACAATGACAAATAATCAACCATCATCCAAAGTGCATTCTACACTGTATAAGCATCAAATATAAATATTTAACGCTCATAACAGTCTGACAATCAATCGATCGACATACAACTAATTATTGGGATTAGTGTATGTCATATATCATCCCAAAACCCGTGTGGGGTTTCAAACAATCAAACACAGATTTTATTTGTGTAGATGATCAATGTGTAAAATTTATCGTCCCAATCAATATCAGTCAAATCAGTGTATATAAACAAATCGTCCAACTTGTTTATAAATATTTATTTTATATACACGTTAAAAATTATATTTTTAACTATAAAATATTTTATTTCACTCCACATCACACAATAAAATTTCACACCACAACAACCAAGCAAACAAGTCATCCGTGGTCTGTGGATGATGGGTGTCGGGTACTACTAAGCACCGTCTACATCCTAGTATATATTTCAAACTAGAAATAAATTAAAGGTGAGGAGTTCTCACCGACTAGCTAAACCAAACGCCACGACTCTTCATATGTAGGAAATCTTCGTCGTGCTCGCCTTTTGCTAATTACATTGCCCGTAGCTACTACATATATAAAAATCCCATTTTTATATTGTTACTATGCATATAAAAATCACATTTTTATTCCAACGTTATATATATAAAAATCAAATTTTTACTTCGCTATTATATATATAAAATCGTATTTTTATTTCAAATCTGTATATATAAAAATCGTATTTTTATTTTGTTAATCATATGATAAAAATCATATTTTTATACTACGCTATATGGATAAAATTACATTTTTATACTGCTACCATATAGATAAAAAATCTATTTTTATACCACTACTATATAGATAAAAATTCTATTTTTATACCGCTACTGTAATGGCCCGAATTTCCATACCCTTTGAGTCGACTAATAACACAACACGTCCAACCCAAATTGCACAGAAACACGAATCATTATTAGAAAGAAGTTAGAGGATGAGAAAATAGAGAGAAAGAAATATTAGAATAGAAGTAAAACGAAGAACATAACTCACAGCGGAACGAATAAAATATATTAGGTAACATAACTTTTGAAATAAAAATCAGTAACTGTATATATAAGTACCATTATCAGAGCACAACAATTATTCCTGGAGCAGTTATCAACACCTGTTTCCAGATACAACATAGTACACAGCGGAAAATGTGACAGTCTATAGCTAACTGGTGAAGCCTCCTGCTTCAAACTCCTCCAAGTAAATCTGAAAAATCCTAACTACTAAACTGCCCGTACAAATTTGGGCATCCAAGAGTTTAGGGAAAACAAACAAAATAAACTCTGGGTCAGTCATGGGACTGGTGTAACAACACGTATTTTTGAATAACATGTTATAACATAAATGGAGGCAGAATTAAACTGTAAAATCTGAATCAAGGGAAACTGGCTGTGCCATTGCGTTCGTCTCGGAAAAATACGCGAAATAGAGTCCGAGTTTTCGAAAATCGGAGTCCGTATGACCAAGATATGGCCTCGCGAAGTTTCACGAAAAATTCACAAATTAAAGTATACTTAATTAAGTGAAATGGGTTGCGCAGAGGAATATATATATATATATATATATATATATATATATATAATTGAAAATTAAATAAATAAATATGCAAAAATGTTCAAAACAGCGAATTGGGAGAGGGAAATAACCGAACCGGCCGATTTTTGAGGTCGACCCAAGCCCGCTGGGTCGACTAGGGGTTAATCCAGGGTGTTTGGCTGTCAACCCGTGGGCCGATTCACTCAAATGCAGATTTTGCATTTGAATGGTTCTCATGGTTCAGCTTTAATCTTAAGGCCCTAGATGGTTCCTACACTTGACTTCTTCCCCAAGACATGCTTTGATGGCTTGGATTGAATCTAGGGTTAATCCTATGCTAATACTATCCTAATCCTCTATAAAAAGACCCCAAACCTAGCCTAAATCACCATTATTCAATCCTGCAATTAAACTATGTCAAATTTGTTCCTCTCATGGCCTCCACTCTCATGCTAAAATTTCTAAGTTAATTTCTATGAGAGATTTTGAGTTCATACAAGTGTTTTCAAACTTGTATGCGTGTTCTTAGCTTGCATTCAAGTCAAGTTGCAACATTTCTATTTCAAAGCAAGGGTTTTTATTGAATTGGCTCAAGGGTTTTCATTTGGAGCTTGCATATTTGGGTTTTTGGTGCTTGCATAAGGGCTTCGTCTCAATCTTTATAATAAATATTTATTTGTGTCTTCATAGCATTGTAAGCCCTTTTCTACTTTCTTTCTTTGAACTCTAAAGTTAAATGAATGATGCAAGTTTGGTGTTGATCATTATATGCAAGTTTGGTTGATCATTATATGCAAGTTTGGTTGGTCATTATATGCAGGTTTGGTTGATCATTGTATGCAAGTTTGGTTGATCATTATATGCAAGTTTGGATGATCATTATGCAAGTTGGTTTAATCATTATGTATGACACATGTTGCTATGTTATGCAAGTTTGGGTTGATCATGTTATCATGTTATGCAAGTTAAACTTGAGGTTTTGAGCATAAAGCTCCAAGCTTTATATTAAAGGTTGCATTTTGGCAACATGAAAGTTATCATATCCCTTATGATAACTTGCATGTGAGGCAAAATGCGAACTTCTAGCAACTTCTACATGTTATTTATCACCATGTATCACTCATATGCTAAGTTTGGTTTTATGCTTGCTTTTGAAGCCTAATAATGCAATATGCAAGTATATGAACATATGTACATTTCATATGCCACCATGTTAAACTTGTGGCTTCAACACCTTTATGTCATGGTTATGGCAAGTTCCCTATTTTATCCTTTATGCGTTGTTGCGATTATGTAAACGATGGGATTACGTTGGGGTTGCGTAACATAATGACATGAACATGATTTTTGTAACATGACGTGATATGTTAACTTGTAATTATGTTTTGGAAACATAATGGACATGACACTTAGAAAATATGAGTGTGGCCAACTCGAGGTTGGGTTGAGTTTGTAGCATAAATCTACCCGGACCCGCCCGGCTTAACTAGTGGCTACAAACAATAGGACCCAATGTGAGAAGTTGGCCATGTTGTGCTCGAACCCGAGGTTAGACCTAGTTGTGGTGTAAAGCTACCCGGACCCGCCCGGCTTAACTAGTAACCACAACAAAGTCTAATGTGAGAGATTAAAGTGCATTAAGTTAATTAATGCCTCCTGATTAGGGTTAAGTCATGGTCCACTTAATACTTAACCAATTTGGGCTTGATGGATTAATCGAGGTTAAGTCGGGAGCCTTGGGTACCCTTAACCGATTTAATCCACGTGTGGATCGGGTTAACCACATTTAACCCATTAAGAAATCCTAGTTGCGTGGTCCTTTTCAGCAGTAACCTTCTTCGTAGTATCATAAGACCCTAGGACTAGGCTAGGGAGGGGCACGATTACTGGGCTGATTGTAAGAGACCAAAAGAGACGGCTGAATGATGCCCCGGATGTTCAGGCGGACCATGGTCGTGCACATCAAGTCCGGAGTTGAACACGGGCTACGGTAGGTTTGGATTGTGCATCATGGAATGGTGTCAGAGGGTTACACCATAGGGCCTGATACACCCTAGGGTGGACCCTGCACAGTCAACTACATTACATGATTACGCCGCATGACACCGACACTTGACGAGTTAGGCTTATAGGGAGCCGATCGACTAGACCGAGTGGTTAGACCTTGATTTAGGTCACCTCATTATATTGGGCCAAGCTTGGGCCAAGGGATCAATTTTTGTTTTTACTTGACATGTTAGAATGCTAGTACACCCGTGGTGCAAAACTTAACCTTGATTATGCGATGACACCTTTATCTATCTTGTTAGTTAATCATCATGCCAGTATGTTATTATCCTTATGTTCATCTCAGCTTCTCATGCCAGTTAACTTTACTAGTTCATAGACAGATAGTAGTAGGGCTTACCAGTCTTTTTGACTGACCCGTTTTCTTTCGCCTCTTTTCTTCCGTTTCCCCCCTCAGGTCCTCAGGGTGGGAACATTGGAGCTTAGCTTGGATCTTTACAGCTTGCTTACTGGATTTGCTCATGTACGATCTTGGACATTGAGCTAGCTATGGTTTATCACTTCATTTTGGGGATAGTACTTTATGTATTTCAGTTTTTCAGTTTATTCTTTTATCTAGACTTTGTTGTTGGAAAATAATGACCAAGTACTTTGTTGTAACATGACTATGGTTTTGAAATGCTAAGTTTTATCCGCTGCTTTACTACTCTGTTTTACTTATATGTTCTGTCTTGTGATATCTGCATGCATGTTTACCTTGTTTAACGCCCCTCCAAAGCTAATGTCCTTGCAAGAGTGGCATTGGCGGAGGTGGGGTGTTACATTTGGTATCAGAGCATAAGGTTTACAAGATTTGAGCAAAAGTGTTTTTGAAACTTACCTTTTGAAAAACTATTTTCAAAACCAATTAAGTATTTTCCAAAGAAAAGTCTAGTATTTTAAAAGGCTATTCCCCAAAAGCCATAACACTATCCTTCGTTTCTTCGTTCTGAATCTATCTTTTTCTTCGTTTCAGTATGGCCGATCTTAACCTTCCCGAGGGAGTGACCATTCCCGGATGGTTCCGGAGGTACTTGGAAGCTAGGGCCAACGATGCGGGCCCAGCAACTACCCCCACCGTAACTGAAGTTCCTCCTCCTCCTCCTCCTCCTCAGAATCCACAAGCGGATTTCGCAAAAGTTTGCAAGGACTAAGGCGATGGGTGGTAAGAACTTTATCGGAACAGAGACTTCCGTGGAGGCAAGGAACTGGTTAAAGGAAACTGAGGACCTCTTCGCTATCTTTGATGTGGAAGATCGTAGGAAAGTTCTGTTGGCGGTATGGCTATTGAAAGGGGAAGCTGCTTATTGGTGGGTAGTCACCACCACTACTAGACCCATTGAGACTTGGGATGACTTTAGGAGAAGGTTTGGACTAAAGTTTCTATCATCGACAGAAGAGAACCTTCAGCTAGAGAGGTTCCTATCACTAAAGCAAGGGGACATGACCGTTAGAGAATACGTGGATAAGTTTAATCAACTTGATCAATTCGGTCTAGAATGGGTTAACACCGCTCGGAAGAAGGCCCTACGCTTTGCTCTAGGATTAAATGAGCCCTTGCGCGGCTTGGCCATATCTCATATACCCCTGGGGGCGACCTTCGAGAGTTTGGTGAATATGACCCTACTTCAATAGGAAGATAAGAGTGGCAAGAAGGAGGTCAAGGCAAACGAGTCCCAAGGCAAGAAGGAAGATACTGAGAAAAGAGATAAGAACAACAACAAGGCAAGAAAGACAAGAAAGTGCAACTTCTGTAGGATCACTGGGCACATAGCCAAGGATTGCAGGAAGAAGAAGAGGAAGTTAGGCAAGTGTTTTCATTGCGGAGAATCTGGACATTTTAGCAAGGATTGTCCCAAGAAGCATGGACAAGGGCAAGGACAAACTCAGCAACTAGGACCCTCTGGAGGGCAATTGCAGGCTCTCCTCGCTCTTCCAGCTTTTGATCGAGGTAGAGTTTTTATAGAAATTCATGTATACATTTCTGATTTTCCTGTTCGCACCTTATTTGATTCTGGCGCATCGCATAGTTTTATCTCTTCTGATATTGTTGAAAGTTTGCACCTAAGTACTAGTCTAGTTGAGATCCCGTGAGTGTTTCAAATCCAATTGGGGGTTCCACCCATCTATCTGTGATTTGTGTGGATTTGAAAATCTCTATCTAGAGCATAGAATTCATGTGTAATGCTTAGGTTCTCGGGTTTATGGGATACGGGTTGATTTGGGTGTAGATTGGTTGTGAACATAGGGTGGTGAGGCTCATGATTCGCCTCGGTAATACCCTAGAAATTTCTTGTAACCCTAGAGGTCCCGTCATGTTATGTTATCTTGAATCTCTTGACTCGTCCATCGATGATCTGCAATCTGTAAGGGTGGTCCGAGACTCTCCTGATGTCTTTGAAGAAGTAAGGGGGTTACCCCCTAAGCGGGAAATGATTTCCGCATTTATCTGGTTGATAATGCCAAGCCAGTTACATTGCCCGTTAGGCACATGGCCCCGCGAGAAAGGAGAGAGCTTGGTAAGCAAATCAAGGAATAGCTTGAGAAAAATTTCATTAGGCGAAGCATTTCAGAATGGGGTGCTCCGGTGGTATTCGCTACTAAGGCGGATAGTCCATTTTACTTAAGCATGGGTTAGAGAAATCACCCTAGTAAGTACATTTGGTAACATGGATTGGCACATGTTTTCAAGAGATAGTTTTCTGCGTGGGATACCATATAGTATGTAAACGAGGTCCAAGATTCACTAACAAATTTTGGAAAGCCTGCATGAAACCATGAGTATGCAGTTGGGTGGAAGCCAAGTATTTTAGGCAAAGGATAAGTGGAAGGGGAATGAGAGGCAACGGTGAAATGAGTTCTAACTCATATTTTGGAAATAAGGATTAAGAACTACGGAATTATGAAGTTAAAAGACGGTCAAGGCATGATGGGATTAAGCACAAGAAAATGCGGCTTAGAAGACTGAAGACTAGATACGCGCATTATATCTCTTTCTAAGAGTATATCCTTGATCCCTATTGTTCCGTAGAGCTTACTCGCATGCTATCTTTTAAATATATCCTCTCGGTCCTATCTTCAATCTTAGTTCTGTTACAAACCCCCTAAGGAGTATGGCTAGCCTATTTGTGGTATATGGTTGGGGTGAAGAAGTTCGCCACCAAACTATTTGGGCTTTATGGGATATGGGTAATAATTGATAGATTTACAAAGAGAGCCCATTCTATTCCGGTGAAAAGCAAGAGGACCGTATCATGGCTAGCATCTGTTTATCATCGAAAGATAGTGCGGTTGCATGGAGTTCCTTCTAGCATAGTTAGCAATCGCGACCCAATTTTCACTAGCCAGTTCTGGAACAGTTTGCAAGAAGCGATGGATACGCGATTGAATTTGAGTACAACCTATCACCCCCAGACAGATGGCCAAACCGAAAGGGTGAATAGAGTGCTAGAAGATCTGTTGAGGCTTTGTGTTCTTGACTTTGGTGGTACTTGGGAAGACCACCTTCCTCTTGTAGAGTTCGCTTATAAAAATAGCTATCAAGCCAGCATAGGGATGGCACCATTTGAAGCTTTGTATGGGAGGCCGTGTAGGTCACCAACTTGTTGGTGGGAGACAACAGATAGACTTATACTTGGGCCCGATATGATACGGGACACATCCGAGAAAGTTGAATTAGTGAGAAGAAGGATGAAAGCGGCCCAAGATAGACAGAAATCCTATGCTGACAAGCGAAGGGCAGAGTTGGAATTCGAAGTGGGAGACATGGTTTTCGTGAAGGTTTCTCCTTTGCGTAATGTGGTACGTTTTGGAGCAGTAGGGAAGCTGGCACCAAGGTTCGTAGGACCCTTCCCTATCATAGAGAGAATTGGAAAGATGGCCTATAAGGTGGAATTGCCCAAAAAGCTAGCCGGAGTGCATAATGTCTTTCATGTCTCGCATCTCCGGAAGTGTTTGCACAGACCCGCCAAAGTGGTTGAATCAAGTATTCTTGAAGACATGGAGGTAGAGGATGAAGCAACCCTGAGACGAGCTCTGATTCGTATCATGGAAATGAAGACAAAGAAGCTATGAAGCAAAGAAGTTAAGCTTGTTAAGGCGCAATGGAGTGAAACAGAGGGAGACGCAACTTGGGAAACCAAGGAGAAGAGGCGCGTGCTTTATCCATTTCTCTTGGAGGATACATTTTCAATCTCTTTTCCTAGATTGGTATATCTTCCCTTTGCTATCCATGCTTATCTAGTTTATCTTGTTTCGTAAATCTTGTCATGAGAACCTTAGGTAGAAACCCTTCGTTGAAACATGTATTTGTAACATGTTATGTTTGATGTTTGCAAGTGGTTGCAAGTGTTTGCAAGTGGATACTCGTGGATGCATAATACACGTTAGGCACTAAGATCGGCTCACACACTTTCATACCGCATAGGCATGAGTGTTTATGCTTATTCATGGATGAAAACTTGTTATGCTATCACGTGGATGTTGCATATGGATGAATGTTATGTGCACTCATGTAGAGATTATAAATTATGTTAGGAATTTGCATACATATGGACTCATTTCACTAACATATTTTGCATTAAGGGGGTTTACTGAATCAGTAACCTCCTGATTTTCGCATTAGATAAGTACATATACACACACCTTTGCATATGATCATACAGCATTTAGAACCTTTTAAGGACAATGATTGCTCGTGGATGATGTTTTGAGTAGATGGATGATGGATGGTAGGATACGTTCTTCCTAACTTGGAGATTTCGGGGACGAAATCCTTTAAGGAGGGGAGAATGTAACAACCCGTATTTTTGAATAACATGTTATAACATAAATGGAGGCAGAATTAAACTGTAAAATCTGAATCAAGGGAAACGGGCTATGCCATTGCGTTCATCTCGGAAAAATACGCGAAATAGAGTCCGAGTTTTCGAAAATCGGAGTCTGTATGACCAAGATATGGCCTCGCGAAGTTTCACGAAAAATTCACAAATTAAAGTATACTTAATTAAGTGAAATGGGTTGCGCAGAGAAATATATATATATATATTGATATATATATATATATAATTGAAAATTAAATAAATAAATATGCAAAAATGTTTAAAACAGCGAATTGGGAGAGGGGAATAACCGAACCGGCCGATTTTTGAGGTCGACCCAAGCCCGCTGGGTCGACTAGGGGTTAATTCAGGGTGTTTGGTTGTCAACCCGTGGGCCGATTCGCTCAAATGCAGATTTTGCATTTGAATGGTTCTCATGGTTCAGCTTTAATCTAAAGGCCCTAGATGGTTCCTACACTTGACTTCTTCCCCAAGACATGCTTTGATGGCTTGGATTGAATCTAGGGTTAATCCTATGGCTAATACTATCCTAATCCTCTATAAAAAGACCCCAAACCTAGCCTAAATCACTATTATTCAATCCTACAACTAAACTATGTCAAATTTGTTCCTCTCATGGCCTCCACTCTCATGCTAAAATTTCTAAGTTAATTTCTATGAGAGATTTTGAGTTCATACAAGTGTTTTCAAACTTGTATGAGTGTTCTTAGCTTGCATTCAAGTCAAGTTGCAACATTTCTATTTCAAAGCAAGGGTTTTTATTGAATTGGCTCAAGGGTTTTCATTTGGAGCTTGTATATTTGGGTTTTTGGTGCTTGCATAAGGGCTTCGTCTCAATCTTTATAATAAATATTTATTTGTGTCTTCATAGCATTGTAAGCCCTTTTCTACTTTCTTTCTTTGAACTCTAAAGTTAAATGAATGATGCAAGTTTGGGGTTGATCATTATATGCAAGTTTGGTTGATCATTATATGCAAGTTTGGTTGGTCATTATATGCAAGTTTGGTTGATCATTATATGCAAGTTTGGTTGATCATTATATGCAAGTTTGGATGATCATTATGCAAGTTGATTTAATCATTATGTATGACACATGTTGCTATGTTATGCAAGTTTGGGTTGATCATGTTATCATGTTATGCAAGTTAAACTTGAGGTTTTGAGCATAAAGCTCCAAGCTTTATATTAAAGGTTGCATTTTGGCAACATGAAAGTTATCATATCCCTTATGATAACTTGCATGTGAGGCAAAATGCGAACTTCTAGCAACTTCTACATGTTATTTATCACCATGTATCACTCATATGCTAAGTTTGGTTTTATGCATGCTTTTAAAGCCTAATAATGCAATATGCAAGTATATGAACATATGTACATTTCATATGCCACCATGTTAAACTTGTGGCTTCAAAACCTTTATGTCATGGTTATGCCAAGTTCCCTATTTTATCCTTTATGCGTTGTTGCGATTATGTAAACGATGGGATTACGTTGGGGTTGGGTAACATAATGACATGAACATGATTTTTGTAACATGACGTGATATGTTAACTTGTAATTATGTTTTGGAAACATAATGGACATGACACTTAGAAAATATGAGTGTGGCCAGCTCGAGGTTGGGTTGAGTTTGTAGCATAAATCTACCCGGACCCGCCCGGCTTAACTAGTGGCTACAAACAATAGGACCCAATGTGAGAAGTTGGCCATGTTGTGCTCGAACCCGAGGTTAGACCTAGTTGTGGTGTAAAGCTACCCGGACCCGCCCGGCTTAACTAGAAACCACAACAAAGTCTAATGTGAGAGGTTAAAGCGCATTAAGTTAATTAATGCCTCCTGATTAGGGTTAAGTCATGGTCCACTTAATACTTAACCAATTTGGGCTTGATGGATTAATCGAGGTTAAGTCGGGAGCCTTGGGTACCCTTAACCGATTTAATGCATGTGTGGATCGGGTTAACCACATTTAACCCGTTAAGAAACCCTAGTTGCGTGGTCCTTTTCAGCAGTAACCTTCTTCGTAGTATCATAAGACCCTAGGACTAGGCTAGGGTGGGGCACGATTACTGGGCTGATTGTAAGAGACCAAAAGAGACGGCTGAATGATGCCCCGGGTGTTCAGGCGGACCATGGTCGTGCACATCAAGTCCGGAGTTGAACACGGGCTACGGTAGGTTTGGACTGTGCATCATGGAATGGTGTCAGAGGGTTACACCATAGGGCCTGATACACCCTAGGGTGGACCCTGCACAGTCAACTACATTACATATTTACGCCGCATGACACCGACACTTGACGAGTTAGGCTTATAGGGAGCCGATCGACTAGACCGAGTGGTTAGACCTTGATTTAGGTCACCTCATTATATTGGGCCAAGCTTGGGCCAAGGGATCAATTTTTGTTTTTACTTGACATGTTAGAATGCTAGTACACCCGTGGTGCAAAACTTAACCTTGATTATGCGATGACACCTTTATCTATCTTGTTAGTTAATCATCATGCCAGTATGTTATTATCCTTATGTTCATCTCAGCTTCTCATGCCAGTTAACTTTACTAGTTCATAGACACATAGTAGTAGGTCTTACCAGTCTTTTTGACTGACCCATTTTATTTCGCCTCTTTTCTTCCGTTCCCCCCCTCAGGTCCTCAGGTGGGAACATTGGAGCTTAGCTTGGATATTTACAGCTTGCTTACTGGATTTGCTCATGTACGATCTTGGACATTGAGCTAGCTATGGTTTATCACTTCATTTTGGGGATAGTACTTTATGTATTTCAGTTTTTCAGTTTATGCTTTTATCTAGACTTTGTTGTTGGAAAATAATGACCAAGTACTTTGTTGTAACATGACTATGGTTTTGAAATGCTAAGTTTTATCCGCTGCTTTACTACTCTGTTTTACTTATATGTTCTGTCTTGTGATATCTGCATGCATGTTTACCTTGTTTAACGCCCCTCCAAAGCTAATGTCCTTGCAAGAGTGGCATTGGCGGAGGTGGGGTGTTACAACTGGTGTGAGTAAACTCCAACCATTTGATTAACTTTCAAAATCCTTTTGAAAGAAATGATAATCGTAAGACCGATTCACACATAAACACATATGGTTTTTACCTTAGAATAACCAAAAATATTTTTGATATCAAATCCAGTGATATTATAATAGTGTCTACAACAAATAAATAGAATCTAGCGGAACGCTTGCATCTCACGCTCCATATATAATAAAAAATCGAAAACCGCAGGGCGCTTATTGGAGATTGGATTTCCAACATGACAAGGTATGGGACCACCTTCCGATAGTGTATCTCTAGAGACGAATACACTGGGTTCAACAAGAACGTCTTGCAACCCGGCCCACACATGACCGACCACTCATTTCGCTTGAGTGTATCGAATGTATACCACCAACGGTTGGGA
This sequence comes from Allium sativum, assembly GCA_030737875.1. Classification (NCBI taxonomy): domain Eukaryota; kingdom Viridiplantae; phylum Streptophyta; class Magnoliopsida; order Asparagales; family Amaryllidaceae; genus Allium; species Allium sativum. Next base: position 253,281,310 of record CM060919.1, read on the forward strand.
TCAACAACCGCCTCCCGAAAAGGGACAGCGTCGATAGATTTAAGAAGCAAAAGGAGTTTCTCTAGATAGGTGGTTATACATCCTAATAGGAGCGACCCACATAGCCATGCTGCCTGCCCGATTTTTGTCATTTCCCGGTTGTGAGGCTTGAGGTTTGAATTATCTTCCAGAACATCAGGGCACCCTTCACTTTGAATGCCACATCGTCAGATCCATCGGAAATCACTAATTGATTCCCCCAAAAAATACTCAGTATATGAGGCTAAAGAAGTTTCCCTTCTATGCCACCAACTTCGTACGTTTGAAGGAATCAACGTACGTAATCCCTTTGGAAATACTCTGTCAGACACTCGTCCATACAAGTTGTCCTGGGTCTGGACAAACCGAAGGCACTATTCTATAAACAGAATAGCCCTTGCATAACTCCGTCTTCAATTTTCTTGATCGCAACGCTAACGTCTATACAGAGTGGTTTTCAGATACTGGATCTGATCCCGGTATCTCCGTATTGACGACGGAGGTATAAAATAAATCAAAACTTTGATAGTCGATGATTTAACCATCAAAGAAACATCCATACAATCAACGGTCATATTTCCAAATGGAAATTCTATCAATCAAACATCAAACAACACTGGGCCCTTTTTATATTAGTTCTTTATTACATTATCATTTCAAAATCCCATTTCCATCTTTCGCGTTCTTTCAAAGCTCTATTTTCTCTTTCGATTATTGGAAACATTTCCAATATGATAATTCCTTATTGAGAAAATATCCCTTATTCCACTTAGAAACCATTTCCAAATCCTTTGAATTAAACTGATGTTATAAACATCGTTATTATAACTCAAATTCACAAATCATTCGTTAACTAACGATATCACTAACCAATCCTTTCTATCGAGCCTTAACCATTCCTCCATCAATAATGCAGTCAGTCAAGTTGGGGTGTAATTACCTCTCAGACCTTATCTGAACGACATTCTTAACTTTGAAATAGTCAGAGCTCACTACTTCTAACGAAACATCGCTTACGCAACTCTTAGATTCAATCTAAGAATCAACTTCTTTTATGGGAAAACATTGATTATAACGGTAGCGTTATAATCGTTGTATTTGATTTATAAAACATTCTTTTAACGACAGCGTTACAATCGCTGTTTATAATTATTAAACACTTAGTGTAACAACAGCGTTATATTCGCTGTTTTAAATTTTCAAAACATTTGTTATAACAGCAGCACTATAATCGCTGTTAAAAACATTTACTATAACAGCAGCGTTAAAATTGCTATTCAGATTTACCAAAACATTTATTATAACTGCAGCGTTTAAATCGCTGTTATAATTTACAAACCATATATTATAGCAGCGGCATTATAATCGCTGTTTTAAATTTTCCAAGTATAAATTATAACAACAGCGCTATAATCGCTGTTTAGATTTACAAAGCATATATTGTAACAACAGCGCTATAATCGCTGTTTTAATTTTCCAAACACTTATTTTAAACCTCTTCATCGAATAAAAATTGATTCTATGTTCTTATTTCAACATATCCCTTTTTTTAAACGAATTTTCTTCCCATTTAAATTTCCAATTGAATTTATATTTCCACATTCAAATCCCCTCTATAAATAATTTCACTTTTAAAACATTATCCACTTTAGTTGTGAATAATATTCTCTTTTATAAAATCAAACCCATTTGATTTTATAACCTTAAATATTATTTTTTAAAATACAAATTTTCTTTATTGACTTCTAATAGTAGGATCATTCACAGAAATATTATTTTAGTTTTATCTCATAAAAATCTAGTTTATAACTTTATTTATAATTGCTAAGTTCTAATCTCATTCAAATATCGATTCCAAAAACTCATTTCCATTTTTTCGTATAAATTCAATTTAATCCAATGACAATATTTTACAAAATTTTTAACACAAGTTTAAAATCAACTTCTTGTTTTTATTTGTTAAAACAGGTTCCTGCTTTCAAGTCTATTCAAAATTCAATTTTCTACTTTGGAAATAAATTTCCCTCTTTAAATTTCAAATCCCCTTATACTTTTCAAAAATATTTTACGGTATTAAAACACCACATTTCTAGGGCCAGTGTGATTCACACATGATAAATCACTCATTTTATATCACATCAAATATCACAATGAATAACAACAGTAATATAAATGTTGAGGGATCCAATTGGATCCCTTCAACCTGTTTCCCTGCATCCACAGATGTTAACCACATCAATTATTTCGCATTAATGAAAAATCAATCAATGATGTGATTATATCAACCAATTTATCAACTATTCAACCAAGCAACCATCACACATTTTAAATTTATTATAAATAAATTTAAAAACTCGTTTATAAAAATATAAATGAAGCAGAGTTTAGTGAGTTTACTCACCTTTGTTTTGCAGTTGACGGTTCTACTTCGGTTTCGTTTACATCACCAGGCATTTTATTTCGTCACGAAATCCCAGCAGTTCATTTCTTAGCGATATTAGCTCCACAACGTAGGCCTTGTCGATACGATTTCAACACGACCATTTTCATCGGATTCTGTTCACGAATGAAACCATTTCACATGTTATAAGTTGAATTCGTTGAACATGATTTAAACCCTAATTGAATGGATACATTTTAATTATTAACCTAATCTCATTTTTAACCGCTAATCACGTTGTTTACACCGTGAACTCACCCTTCCCTTTGATCCAGTATTTAACGAACACGGTCAACCAACTAAAACTTCATATCGGTTTAACCGATATAATTAAAATCAATTAACTAAAATTAATTTCAATTCTTTACTTAACTTAGTACTTACGTGATCTAATCCTTCCCCTGCTTCTGTATAAAGTATAAACAAAGCATGAACCAAGTAAAACTCAAATTTTTGGTCACCTTGTTTCGTCCATTACTTCGCTGATCGAAATCATTCCCGAGCTTTATCCCAGTGGCCGCAACACCACTTTCAAGCTTGATCCATCGTCCCTGTAACCCACTCAAAACCAACCAAACTCTGAAACCGGTACTGTCAATACGGTCATTCCTCACCAATTTCCTTCACCTCGTTGTCACCATCAAATTAACCCGCATCCTTCTTTAACTCACGGACTGCCCACCTGCTTCTCTCCTCCCTTCAAACACGATGCTTCACCCACCAAAACTTCAACACAGCCGAACCTTCTCGTTGCCAGACCACTTGCGGTCATCATTGGTAGCGTCTTCTACATGAGCAGTCTCCCCACCTGAAAACGCAGCCCTCCAAAACACCTTATGAAACCCATGCTGATATCCTCCTTGCCAACCCCATTCAACACAGCAACTTGCCAACCCCATGCGTGAAGACCTGTACCTCCCCAACGTCTCCACTTTAGCATTAAGCCTCACATCCATGATTAAGTAAATCTTCCCAGTACAATCGAACACCCCTAATACCGCTGCTTCCCCCATTCACAAAAACAAAGATCCATACCAATATTCTTTCCACCTTATTTGCCATAAAAACCAACTTACAGTATTCATGCAACAGTAGCCTTCATCATCTACATACGCACCTCAGGTTGAACCCCCATTTCTGAAATCGATCGCACCTAATGAAAGAATGACGAAAAGAAAGCCCTCACAGAAATAGGATGATCAGATCATTAATTAGGCATTCTTGTTTTGGATTTAATTTTAAATCCCTTTTTTTCTGATTTTAGAATGGAGTGGATTTTTTTTGTTTTCATTTACTGGAGGATGGAGGAAATAGTGAAAATGAAAACGAGAATGGAAGGGTGTATTTAAAAGTGAAGTGGTTTGGCTGCCACGGTATTAAGTGGCTTGGCACCCACGGAATGTATTGGTTTGGGGAACACGGCATGTATTGGTTTGGAGAACACGCTGTTATAAAGATTGACAGACAAGTTTCTCTTTCTAAAGTACACAGGGCAAGGTATATTATTTTAGTTTAATTTTTAACAAAGGCTGAAAGTCGTGTCCGTACGATTGTTTCTTTTGTTTTGAAAACCTTACAATTGAAATTATGATTCTATATTGGATATGCTTGCATAATTAAAGTGTTACCCAATCAAAATCAAATATTTTACCTTCTGTTAACTTCCCGTGCTTCTCAAATACACCTATATTCTTAATATACTATCATATGGAAATATTTGTTTTGAAAAGTTAATTATGACGCGGCACCGGCCATATATAATTCTGTGTACTTGAATATGAACGAATAATCATATGAATGAACAGTCTGTTTACTGATAAAAAGGCTAATCTTGGTGTAAAAAGGTATTCTGAACCCAATGGGACAAGTTCTGTCGAATTCTGACTTCGTTTGAAAATTTTTCCGTTATAAAACCAGAAATAAACACACATTTTAATTTTCCACGGTCACCAGATAAATCAAATCAACTCGAAACTGCGAACACCAACAATAACTCTTCGATACGAACCCAACGGCACTAGTTTCGTCGCATTCTGAGACTGTTGCCCCGGTAGGCCATTTTTAACGCGCACCGCACTGCCCTTCTGAACACCAAGTTTGCCGATCTCTAAAAATAACAAACTATGTACCTATCCTGACTCTAATCGACGATACGAACTCAACGGAACTGGTTCCACGGCCTAATTCGATCGCCTGTTCAAGTTATACCCAAATAACCCTTTATTAAATAAATTACGCGCTATAGAAATTGAACGGGCGTTTATGGCTACCGTGGTCACATACGATATCGGTTTGCCACACAATTCAACATCGTACAATAATTTAACGCTACGGTCCCAATGAAGCTGATTTCGTCAAAATTTGAGTCCGTTTGCAAAACGGCTATTTTAACGCATATATTTTAATAACGATTTTCCACAGCGACTATTTCAAAATTTGATTTGGCCATAATTAACAAATTATAATACGAAATCTGAATTTTTATCTTCCATATGAAAATTATCATCAATACGGTTCCAATGTTTCTTGTTTCACAGAAATCCGACTTATAACAAATTCTGTATATTCATTTAAAGTTCGAATTGCCAAATTATGAACTACCGCGCCATTACGAGCTCGTTTTAAATATAATTATAAATTATTCATTTAAATATCGTTTTTATTAAATAAATTCGTTATAAAATCTGCTATATAATTCAAATAAAATATTTAAACCAAATTAATATATCAGAATTTAACAGCTGAAAATCTGGGTCGTTACATTCCTTCACCCTTAAAATAAATTCGTCCTCGAAATTGCTAAGGTAGAAAAAATGCTACATACCCTATTAACTAGGTCCAAAAATCCCTTTTTATTCACTTCTTAACTTCAGTTTAACTGGACCAATTTTATTTCAATTAAAATATTAATTTATTCTTACTAACGAAAATTTTCTAACACTTTAAATTCTGAAAAATTTCGGCAGCATCTCCTCTGCACGGCTCAATCGGTACAACCACAATTCGCCTTTCTAGGCGTCTCCAGTCCCAAAAGAAAATCAAAAAGCTAAGCGGCTTGCCTCACAGACTCATAAAATCATCAAACCCAAGTAATATCATAAACATGTACCTTTTTGTCGGGCAGAAATTCTATCTCTTGCCTTTACTTCCATTCAATATCTGCTCAGCATACGTATATCCATTTCCAATTGGTTTCAAATCAATCCAACTTCAAGGTTTGAAATCTCTAATCAACTTCTGATTATTTCATTTCCATTCTACCAATTCAAATCTGATCACTACTTCAGGAATCAACCCACTTATTCCATTTGAGTTTCAAGTTCCTTTTAACTTATGTTAAATTTCAATCCATTTGATTTATTTCCATCAATTTATCCAACTTATACAAGTTAAACAATTTCAGAATTCAAATTCCAGGGTTTTATTTCAAATTAGTTTGAAATCATATATATTTATACCCATATATTTGTAATCAACTCAATTCAAAACATTTGAATTTCTAAAACATCTTGTCCCTTTCAAACAAATTTTCCATTCCCAAATTACTATGGTAGCAATCCATCACTCAGAAACTTGAAAATGAATACCGATAATGTCGCGACCCATTATCAGTATTATTTTCTCGCCCCTGAAGTGATTTCAATGCTTAATCACTTTTAAAATCCATTTAAAATCATTCTTGTTCAAAAATCCTCCAAAGTAACGTTATATTACTTTTAAAAATACTTCTGAAATATTTCTAAACCTCCGGGATTTAAATTCCACATTCTGATCTGAATCCAGTTTTAATTCATCTTATTTGTATATTCCACTCTTGTACAAATTCGATTAGGTTATACATAACCATTTCAATATTTTATAATTTCATTTGATTGTAATAACAATCAACACATTTAATAATTGCAGAAAATTATTCCTTTTGTATCAAAAATATCTTTTGGGCAAAATTATATCATTTACCCATCTTTCAAACAATACTGCGTCGAATTGTTTTGTTCGAGAGTTTGGAAACACCTATCGATACAGTTGTACATCCTGTCTCGACCAGAGTTCATAAACCACTCAACAAACCAACCAACACAATATAAAACCATTTTTATATCAAATTTACAAATAGGCGTTCATATATATACACTCAAATTCAATCTAGGGTATTACTAACCCCATCTCTATTGAGTCACGCCACAGAGCCAAGGTTACTACTCAACCATAAGCTTTGATACCAAATGTAATGGCCCGAATTTCCGTACCCTTTGAGTCGACTAATAACACAACACGTCCAACCCAAATTGCACAGAAACACGAATCATTATTAGAAAGAAGTTAGAGGATGAGAAAATAGAGAGAAAGAAATATTAGAATAGAAGAAAAACGAAGAACACAACTCACAGCGGAACGAATAAAATATATTAGGTAACATAACTTTTGAAATAAAAATCAGTAACTGTATATATATATACCTACCATTATCAGAGCACAACAATTATTCCTGAGCAGTTATCAACACCTGTTTCCAGATACAACATAGTACACAGTGGAAAATGTGATAGTCTATAGCTAACTGGTGAAGCCTCCTGCTTCAAACTCCTCCAAGTAAATCTGAAAAATCCTAACTACTTGACTGCCCGTACAAATTTGGGCACCCAAGAGTTTAGGGAAAACAAACAAAATAAACTCTGGGTCAGTCATGGGACTGGTGTGACTAAACTCCAACCATTTGTTTAACTTTCAAAATCCTTTTGAAAGAAATGATAATCGTAAGACCGATCCACACATAAACACAGATGGTTTTTACCTTACGATAACCAAAAATATTTTTGATATCAAATCCAGTGATATTATAATAGTGTCTACAACAAATAAATAGAATCTAGCGGAATGCTTGCATCTCACGCTCCATATATAATAAAAAATCAAAAACCGCAGGGCGCTTATTGGAGATTGGATTTCCAACATGACAAGGTATGGGACCACCTTCCGATAGTGTAACTCTAGAGACGAATACACTGGGTTCAACAAGAACGTCTTGCAACCCGGCCCACACATGACCGACCACTCATTTCGCTTGAGTGTATCGAATGTATACCACCAACGGTTGGGATCAGCAACCGCCTCCCGAAAAGGGATAGCGTCGATAGATTTAAGAAGCAAAAGGAGTTTCTCTAGATAGATGGTTATACATCCTAATGGGAGCGACCCACATAGCCATGCTGCCTGCCCGATTTTTGTCATTTCCCGGTTGTGAGGCTTGAGGTTTGAATTATCTTCCAGAACATCAGGGCACCCTTCACTTTGAATGCCACATCGTCAGATCCATCGGAAATCACTAATTGATTCCCCCAAAAAATACTCAGTATATGAGGCTAAAGAAGTTTCCCTTCTATGCCACCAACTTCGTACGTTTGAAGGAATCAACGTACGTAATCCCTTTGGAAATACTCTGTCAGACACTCGTCCATACAAGTTGTCCTGGGTCTGGACAAACCGAAGGCACTATTCTATAAACAGAATAGCCCTTGCATAACTCCGTCTTCAATTTTCTTGATCGCAACGCTAACGTCTATACAGAGTGGTTTTCAGATACTGGATCTGATCCCGGTATCTCCGTATTGACGACGGAGGTATAAAATAAATCAAAACTTTGATAGTCGATGATTTAACCATCAAAGAAACATCCATACAATCAACGGTCATATTTCCAAATGGAAATTCTATCAATCAAACATCAAACAACACTGGGCCCTTTTTATATTAGTTCTTTATTACATTATCATTTCAAAATCCCATTTCCATCTTTCGCGTTCTTTCAAAGCTCTATTTTCTCTTTCGATTATTGGAAACATTTCCAATATGATAATTCCTTATTGAGAAAATATCCCTTATTCCACTTAGAAACCATTTCCAAATCCTTTGAATTAAACTGATGTTATAAACATCGTTATTATAACTCAAATTCATAAATCATTCGTTAACTAACGATATCACTAACCAATCCTTTCTATCAAGCCTAAACCATTCCTCCATCAATAATGCAGTCAGTCAAGTTGGGGTATAATTACCTCTCAGACCTTATCAGAACGACATTCTTAACTTTGAAATAGTCAGAGCTCACTACTTCTAACGAAACATCGCTTACGCAACTCTTAGATTCAATCTAAGAATCAACTTCTTTTATGGGAAAACATTGATTATAACGGTAGCGTTATAATCGTTGTATTTGATTTATAAAACATTCTTTTAACGACAGCGTTACAATCGCTGTTTATAATTATTAAACATTTAGTGTAACAACAGCGTTATAATCGCTGTTTTAAATTTTCAAAACATTTGTTATAACAGCAGCACTATAATCGCTGTTAAAAACATTTACTATAACAGCAGCGTTAAAATTGCTATTCAGATTTACCAAAACATTTATTATAACTGCAGCGTTTAAATCGCTGTTATAATTTACAAACCATATATTATAGCAGCGGCATTATAATCGCTGTTTTAAATTTTCCAAGTATAAATTATAACAACAGCGCTATAATCGCTGTTTAGATTTACAAAGCATATATTGTAACAACAACGCTATAATCGCTGTTTTAATTTTCCAAACACTTATTTTAAACCTCTTCATCGAATAAAAATTGATTCTATGTTCTTATTTCAACATATCCCTTTTTTTAAACGAATTTTCTTCCCATTTAAATTTCCAATTGAATTTATATTTCCACATTCAAATCCCCTCTATAAATAATTTCACTTTTAAAACATTATTCACTTTAGTTGTGAATAATATTCTCTTTTATAAAATCAAACCCATTTGATTTTATAACCTTAAATAATATTTTTTAAAATCCAAATTTTCTTTATTGACTTCTAATAGTAGGATCATTCACAGAAATCTTATTTTAGTTTTATCTCATTAAAATCTAGTTTATAACTTTATTTATAATTGCTAAGTTCTAATCTCATTCAAATATCGATACCAAAAACTCATTTCCACTTTTCCGTATAAATTCAGTTTAATCCAATGACAATATTTTACTAAATTTTTAACACAAGTTTAAAATCAACTTCTTGTTTTTATTTGTTAAAACAGGTTCCTGCTTTCAAGTCTATTCAAATTCAATTTTCCACTTTGGAAATAAATTTCCCTTTTTAAATTTCAAATCCCCTTATACTTTTCAAAAATATTTTACGGTATTAAAACACCACATTTCTAGGGCCAGTGTGATTCACACATGATAAATCACTCATTTTATATCACATCAAATATCACAATGAATAACAACAGTAATATAAATGTTGAGGGATCCAATTGGATCCCTCCAACCTGTTTCCCTGCATCCACAGATGTTAACCACATCAATTATTTCGCATTAATGAAAAATCAATCAACGATGTGATTATATCAACCAATTTATCAACTATTCAACCAAGCAACCATCACATTTTAAATTTATTATAAATAAATTTAAAAACTCGTTTATAAAAATATAAATGAAGCAGATGATCGACGCTAGTCTATGAATTAGAAAAGCGCGACATTTGTAATAAATTCTGCAAGCATACAGGTGTGTAGCATACAGGTCGAACACAGGGAGGAAAGTTAAACTTTTATTATTTATATGTTTCGTGGGCGTGTTAGACAGAACTTTGGGGGTTGTTTTCAGTGTTGTTGAAATAATGTTATTGAAATTGCTACAAATCTGAATCTAATCAGACGTATATCAAATTCAACAACAGGAAAAGAAAATAACAAGTACTAGCAAAAACAACAAAAGTAAATAATAACTGGAACAATAACAGAGAATTAAAAATAGAGTTGCTGCTGAAACTAATCAAACAGTCAACACTAGTATGCAGTAACAAAGACAATAACAATATGTGTTCTACCGAATCTAATCGTGTAGATACACAAATTGTTTTAAAAGAAAAGTAAATAACTAGAACAAGAAAATTTTATTAAACTAATGGCAGTACAGAATTATTAGATGATTTTTGCAATGGTTACAATCACATATTTATAGATGAGAATGGGAAAACCCTAACTAGGTCTATGAATAAATGGCCCTCCTCATTCATGACTATTTCTTGCCTTCCTTGATTAACTGATTGGTAAGAAAATCTGGGCATATCATGGTAAATATTTTCCATATCTTTCAATTTTCCCATGTGGCTTGATTGATAGAAGATTGCATCTAATTAACTCTTCCAAACAAGGACGCTTATCAGACTCCAAAGGCAATATAAGATAAAATCTTCAAAATTGGTTTTTCTTCTTGGCAACAATTCAATCAGAAATTCTTCTAATTGAATTTGAATGATTTGAATTTACTTCCATGATGAGAATATGGCTATTGCTGAATTGTTAATTGGTGCACATCATAAATACATACACATGAATATGTGTATGTATATATATAACATAACACTAATCCAGATATTTCTCAAAGCAAAGGGGCCAGTGTGAACGCGCTCCGTTTCTTTGGCAAAAAGGTGAGCTTGACGGGGTTCGAACTCAGGTCTCTCAGCACCAATTCCTATGCCTTTACCAGTGAGCTACTCCTTCTTTTGCAATTGAAATAAATTTGATGTGAGGAAGTAGCTCTTTCTTGTAGTTGGCCTTTGATTTGAATTGAAGGAGGCATTTCTTGACATCCTGTAAAAACATACAAAAGTAACCAAAGTATCATTTATTTATTTACAAAAGATAAAGCATAAGAGTAATAAAATAAACACTTTTCAGTGTCAATCAAGTACCCCCACACTTATCTTTTACTCGTCCTCGAGTAAAACAAAAAGTGAAAAACTAAACTAGATAGGTCACACTTTCGTAGGAAACACGATTGCATTGAGCGTATGCAACAAGCCGTTAAACCTCTAGGTGTCCCTAGTAGGACGAGTAGTGTCTTGTGAGGGTTTTCAGCGGATACTACCCACAAAATCCAAATGCTGTATGCTATGATTCTAATAAAGCTATATGAATGCAATGGACATATGCAAAAAATAAAAGTGAAAAATGACAACACGACTTATTTCAGGAAAGTGGTACAACAAGTTAAGTTAATAATTTCTAACCAGTTGATTTTATTTTAGATACCTCGACTTGTCACAAATTTTCAATATAAATCAAGTTTTCAAATGTTAAATTCCAGTTTGGCCAGTTAGTTCGGTCGATAACATGGTGCAGCCATGAAATAAATTCTTAGTTTGCTTGGCACAGTTTGTAAAGTGGTATTCTAATTTTCTCATGTATGGCTAGTCAAATCAATAAGGTCAAGAAGTGTTTGGGTATCATCGCTTATTCTTTATTCTATAAAATTTTAAGATTTATGATTAAGTACATACACCTAAAAAGACCAAGGTTTACCACCCATGCACTGCCTCGCGGACTAACGGAGAGTGGGTAAAGAGCTTGGCGGATTGTGCAGGCCGACTTTGACTTTGTCAACAACGTGTTGGTAATCCTTAGGTGTCCAATCCCATAAAATGAGACCAAGATATTCCAACTTTGACTTTGTCAACAACGTGTCGGATAGAGCTTGGCGGGTTTGCACACCAACGCTCGATATACAAGCAATGTTGGATACCCTTGGAATACTATTATTATTATTACCGAAAATATAAGCACAAAAGAGAGTTACGCGAACTCAACTTAACACAACTTAGTTTTAGAGATTTGAAAAGCCAATATAAGTATTTTAAGTCCTCCACTTATTTAAACAAAGTCTACAATATAGAATAGATTTCATGGCCATCACCTAAGAATCTCCCTATGTACCGGTTACACTATTATCCCTCAAAATTAAACTTTTCATTATATTTCCTATTCAATCTAAGTTGAGAGAGAAAAATACTATCAACTGGCTAAAAATTGTAAACTTATTTTGTTGTATCAATTGAAAATGAGTCGTATTTTCAAAAAAAAAAAATTATGGTATGTTACTACAATCTAAAATGTATGATGGTCCTACTTAAATGGCTGAAAATAAAAAGAAATAAAAACAAAGAAAAAATGAAAATGGATGAAATGCAGACTCCCCCCCACACTTGATTGAGACAGTGTCCCAACTGTCTAAAGCAGAAAATGAAAATTAAAAATAAAAGAAAAAGAACGTGTACCACCTGATTTCATGGTGGATGATCATGCAGATCGATGAAGTCATCTTCGTCATATTGCTCGAATTCCAAAAATGGTTTCAGTCGTTGACCGTTTACTTTGAAGACTTTTCCATCCCTAGGATTTTCAATTTCAACCGCTCCATGAGGGTATACTGTTTTCACGACATAAGGTCCAGTCCATCGAGATCTGAGTTTTCCTGGAAACAAGTGAAGTCTAGAGTCGTATAAAAGAACTTTTTGACCTACGTTGAATTCCTTACGAAGTATGTTTTTGTTGTGTTGGGCTTTGGTTCTTTCTTTGTAGATTTTCGCATTTTCATACGCCTCATTTCTTAATTCCTCCAATTCAGAAATTTGTAACTTCCTATGTGAGCCGGCCTTTTCTAAGTCAAAGTTCAAAAATTTTATGGCCCAAAGAGCACGATGCTCTAATTCAAGAGGTAAGTGACAGGCCTTTCCAAAGACTAATCGATATGGTGACATCCCTAGATTGGTTTTATAAGCAGTGCGAAAAGCCCAAAGTGCATCAATCAGTTTTACGGACCAATCTTTTCTGTTGGAATTCACGGTTTTCTCAAGAATTTGTTTGATTTGTCTATTGGAAACTTCTACTTGCCCACTCGTTTGTGGATGGTAGGGGGTCGACAGCTTGTGTGTGACTGAGTATTTCTTGAGCAAGGACTCAAAAGCACGATTACAGAAGTGAGTGCCATTATCGCTAATGATAGCTCGAGGTGTACCAAAGCGTGAAAAGATGTTTTCTTTGAGGAATTTGACAACAACCTTGTTGTCGTTGGTTTTGGTCGGAATGGCTTCAACCCATTTTGAGACATAATCTACCGCAAGTAAGATGTAAAGATTCCCAAATGAATTAGGGAATGGTCCCATGAAATCGATGCCCCAAACATCGAATAACTCAATCACTAGAATGGGGTTGAGAGGCATCATGTTTCGCTTAGAGATTCGACCCGTTCTTTGACATCGCTCACATTTAGAGCAAAATTCGAAAGCATCACGGAAGAGTGTGGGCCAATAAAAACCACTTTGCAAAACCTTTGCAGCAGTTTTCCTTGCACCAAAATGACCGCCACAAGCATGGTCATGTGAGAAGGAGAGAATACTTTGGTGTTCATGATCGGGCACACACCTTCGAATGATTTGGTCTGGACAGTATTTGAAAAGATATGGGTCATCCCAATAGAAGTTTCGAACTTTTGAGAGAAATTTTTGTTTATCTTGTTTCGACCATTCAGCGGGCATTTGTTGTGTGACAAGATAATTCACGATGTCAGCATACCAAGGGGTGTTAGAGATCGAAAGGAGTTGTTCATCAGGAAAGTAGTCATCGATTTGGGTGTCGTTATCATTTCCGTGCACAATTCGAGAGAGATGATCAGCTACGACATTTTCAGAACCCTTTTTATCTCTTATTTCTATATCGAATTCTTGAAGAAGAAGGATCCAACGGATCAAGCGGGACTTGGCATCCTTTTTAGAAAGCAGATATCGTAGGGCAGCATGGTCAGTGTAAACTATGACTTTTGATCCTATGAGATATGGTCTGAATTTCTCAAGAGCGAAGACAACTGCCAAGAATTCCTTTTCAGTAGTTGAGTAATTAAGTTGGGCCTCGTTTAAGGTTTTGCTGGCGTAATAAATGACTCGAGGGAGTTTATCAATACGCTGACCCAAGATGGCTCCAATAGAAAAATCAGAAGCGTCGCACATAAGTTCAAAGGGTTGAGTCCAATCAGGAGGTTGAATGATGGGAGTTGTGGTCAAGAGTGATTTAAGGGTTTCAAAAGATGTTTGGCAATCAGTGGAAAATTCAAACTTTACGTCTTTGGCAAGTAAATTCGAGAGAGGTTTTGAAATCTTTGAGAAATCCTTAATGAATCTTCTATAGAATCCTGCATGGCCAAGAAATGAGCGAACATCTTTGACAGACTTGGGAGGAGGTAAATTAGCAATCAAATCGATTTTGGATTTATCGACTTCTAGGCCATCTTTGGAGATGACATGACCTAGAACTATCCCCCTTTTTACCATAAAGTGGCATTTCTCCCAATTAAGCACGAGTGATTTCTCCTTACAACGCTTGAGGACAAGTTCTAGATGAGTGAGACATTGGGAAAAAGATGATCCATATATCGAAAAATCGTCCATGAATATTTCCAAGAATTCTTCCACCATATCAGAGAAAATACTCATCATACACCTTTGGAAAGTCGCGGGGGCATTACAAAGACCAAAAGGCATGCGACGATAAGCAAAGGTTCCAAAGGGACAAGTAAAGGTGGTCTTATGTTGATCTTCTAAAGCAACAGGAATTTGGTTATAGCCAGAGTATCCATCGAGAAAACAGTAGTACTCATGTCCTGCTAAACGTTCGAGCATTTGGTCAATAAAAGGTAAGGGAAAATGGTCTTTTCGTGTGGCTGAGTTAAGCTTTCGATAGTCGATGCACACACGCCATTTGGTTTTGATTTTTGTTGGGACGAGTTCATTACTGTCGTTTTTGATCACTGTGACTCCCGACTTCTTTGGTACAACTTGTACCGGACTCACCCAAGTACTGTCAGAGATGGGATAGATGATGTTATTGTCTAGACATTTGATTATCTCCTCCTTGACCACTTCTCTCATGTTTGGGTTTAATCCCCTTTGAGCCTCACGGGTGAGTTTAGCCTCATCAACTAAATGTATGCGATGTTCCACAATTGATGGGCTAATTCCTTTTATATCGCTAATTTCCCACCCCAAGGCGTCCTTATTTTCCCGTAAAGTTTCCAAAACTTTTTCTTCTTGGTCTTCGGTAAGATCAGAGGCCAAGATTACGGGGAAAGTTTCTGAAGAGTCTAGGTAGGCATACTTAAGGTCTGGTGGCAAGGGTTTGAGGTCTAACTTAGGAAGTTCTTGTGTATCAACATTGGTCAACATTCCTTGGTTAGATTCAGGTGGCGAAGTGTCGGAGTCAAGAATTTGGTTTAGTTCAGAAATGTATTCGAGTTCGTCGAAATCAGGGTTGAAATGGTCAAGACACATTTTCAGGGCTTCAGAAGTGTCACTTGAGGTTTCATCAACTGTGGTTTGAATCATGTCAATTTCATCGATCTCAAAATCCCTAGGTTGTTTGTTGAGATTAAAGATGTTTAGCTCAATGGTTAGGTGCCCGAAGGAAAGTCGAAGTTGACCATTCCTACAATTAATGACAGCATTAGAGGTTGCTAAGAAAGGGCGTCCTAAGATCAATGGTATTTGAACATTGGGATTTGAGACAGGCTCAGTTTCTAGAACTATAAAATCGACAGGGAAGTAAAACTGTTCGATCTGTATCAAGACGTCTTCGATAATCCCCAATGGCTTTTTAACAGATCGATCAGCTAGTTGAAGTGTGATGTTTGTAGGTTTAATCTCCCCTAGTCCAAGTTGACGATAGACAGTATAAGGGAGAAGGTTGACACTGGCACCAAGGTCGAGTAGGGCACGAGAGATGTGAGTGTTTCCTATTTTACAATCAATCGTAGGGCAGCCAGGGTCTTTATACTTGACTGGGGCAAGATTCGAAAGAACAGAGCTTGTATTCGCAGTTAGAAAAGCGGTTTTTGGGACATTGGTCGCACATTTTTGTGTACACAATTCCTTAAGACATTTAGCATATTGAGGGATTTGTTCAATGGTGTCTAAAAGAGGAATGTTTACACGGACTTGTTTGAAAATTTCCAAGATTTTATCGAAGTTTGCAGCTTTCTTCTTATTATTGAGTCTATGAGGAAAAGGAGCTACTGGTTTTTCGACTCTATGATCAGTTTCATCATTCGAGGAAAAAGGTGGTAGGGGTGTAGAAGATGAAATGTTGGGATTGCCAACATTAATTTTCGAAGGTGGGTCGGGTTTGCCGACGCTGGGAGAAGAACCGTTGGGATTGCCAACATTTAAGGGAACTTGAGGTTTAGAAGAATTGGCATTCGAAGCCAATGGGTGATCATCAAGATTAGGGATTGGGGTCGAGTTAGAAGGTTCGTCAGGGTCGTCCACGTTATTATCAATCCTCTTTCCAGATCGAAGGGTTGTAATAGCGTTGACTGGATTATGGTTTTCGTCCTCACAAGAATTTATAGCACGAGGGTTATACTTTGGATTCACTTCGGGTTGACTAGGCAACTTTCCTTTCTCATTATTTTTCGCCATTTCCTTTATCATATGCATTAGTTGGTCGATTTTAGCGTCTTGATTGTTTATTTGTTTTTCTAATCGAACAATATCTTGTGATGGTTGAGAAGATTGAGAGGATTGGTTCGATGATTGAAAATTGGGGTGCCTATAAGGCTGTTTGGATTGAGGTGCAGCTTGAGAGGTTTGAGAATTGGGAGGTGGAGCTTGGTAATTCGGATTGGGAATAAAGGGTTGCATGTGTGATGGGTTAGCCGAATTATTGGGGTTTGACCAAGAAAAGTTTGGGTGGTTCCTCCAACCAGGATTGTACGTGACCGAGTAAGGGTTGTTTTGAGCTATAGCATTGGCTTGGTCCTGAGAGTAGTAGTGGGGTAACCCTTCTCCTACTTGAGGAGTTTGATTTTCTAAAGGAATTTGACTTGGGTCCACGACATGCACTCCTCTAGTAGAAGTACGATTGGGAACGCGAATTGATTCCCATTGCATGTCCTTCTCAGAATAATCTTCTAAGAACCGCCAAGCTTCATCGGCTGTTTTAGACATAAAATCTCCTCCACACATTGATTCTAGTTGAGTTTTAGATTGATAGTTAAGCCCTTCATATACAATTTGACACAAGTTGTCTTTTAGAATTCCATGATGAGGACAACTATACAGTAGTTGGTTGAATCTCTCAAAATATTTTGAAAAAGTTTCCCCCTCATTTTGACAAAATTGATTTATCTCAGTTCGGATTTTGAGCGTTTTATGGAAAGGGAAAAACTTTTTCAAAAATGCAGTGACAAATTCATCCCAACTTCTTATGGAATGTTTTGGAAGAGAATTCAGCCATCTTTTAGCGCTTTCAAGTAGTGCAAATGGGATTAGCCTTAGCTTGATCGATTCGTTAGACAATTGTTGCATTTTTGTTGTGGACGCATACAATTCAAATTCACTCAGAAATTCATAAGCATTTTCAGACCCAGTAAATTTTGGTACCCCTTGAATAAAGGAATGTTTCAACTCAAAATTGTTTCCTTCAGCCGGTGGGAAAACGATGACAGAGGGTTGGACGGTCCTAGTAGGATAACATCGATCACGAAGAGACAAGGGTCTATCCATTTGGATATTGAGGTTTTGAAAATTTTGATTTATTTGGTTTTGATCCCCGAAGTTTGGAAAATTTTGATTCACTCGATTTTGATCCAATTCGGGTGGAAAATTTTGGTTGATTCGAGAACCCCTAGGAGAATTTTGTTGGCTAACACTTTTTTCGCTCATTGTTGTCAAATGCAAGCACAGAAATTAGCTATAATAACGTTTTCTGTCCTTATTGGCTCCTAACCCAAAATTATAAAGTGATGTGTTTGATTACTTAGATCAAAAGATTTCTCAGCCAGTTAACGGACAGGAGTTATCGGTGCACCAGGAATCACCCTAGCAATGCAGCCGAAGGTTTAAGTACCTTCAGAGTAACAACCGATATAATATTTACGAATCACCGTAATATTTATAAACGGTTATTTCTCTGCCGTAGTCTAGACACCAAGAAATAATTCGTTCCAAATGAATCAACTATCACAATATAATTAAGCCCTAGATGAGCCCGTGACTCCCTTAAGTCCAACGTCTAACCGTTATTATTAGTCAGATTCTACGATGAAATGCAATTTGTGGGCTAAGGAAAGGGTGATGAAATCCCTCACCTTATGTGAATTGGGGTATTGCCCTTAACAGAATGAATAAAAAAAACAGAAATCACCCAGATAATTGCAAAAATTAAAAATTGTACATTCAAAGCCGCTGCCCCTGCAGAAATTTTTTTTACAACAATTGTCGATATATTTTTTTATTTGCAGCAGAGCACCTGTAGAATTTTAAAAGTTTTCACCTGGATCGGCAGTCCTCCAGTGAATTTGGGAAGCGCTAGCGCGTTCACACCCCACTTGGTGTGCAACCGCTCCAACCCATCTGAATCGTCCGCTGCTTTCTGTTGTTGTCCCCTTCTATTAATTGCTTGACTGCGCTGCGGCACGGGTTCGGGCTAGGAGCCCGAAAAATTTTTTTTAAGACCCCTTTTTTTTAAAAATTTCAGCTGTACCTGTTTTTGAAAAATTCTCTTTTTTTTTTTCTTCTTTTTATTTCTTTATTTTTTTTTATTTTTTTTTTGGTGAAAGCAATTAGGACAAATGAAAATTTGAAAACAAACTAACGATTCAAACAACAGTCTAAAATGAATCACAAACCAACTTTCCTCACACAATAAAAGCCTTCCTGAATAATGTGTATTAATTCACAAAAGATACTGAAAGGAACATCAAAAAAAAAAGAGTGAGTGTGCCAAGATATTGTTTCTCAATAAAACAAAATGCCCAAAACAAACATGCGCGTGCCAAACTATAGTCAAAAGCAAATAAATGCTCAATTAAAGACCACGTCCTCTCTGATCGTCAATAACAGGCCCAAATAATCTTCAAATGGAAACAAATCCTCTGCCAAACCAACTCAAGTATCAACGGGTTCTAACTGTAAAAAAAACCCGACCACTATTTCCAGTTCTCAAAAACCAAAGTCGAAGGAAAATGCCGTCCAGGACAAATCACTCAAAACCGAAAACACAAAACAAATCGAATCAGATTTCTAGGTTTTCATTTTTAAAAACACTACAGGTTTTCGATTTTTGCGAATTGGGTTCAGTGAGAGGGATTGGTGGGTTTTGATTGTTCGAAGATGTTGAGGGTTCGGCTGTTTTCTTTGGTGCTTCAGATTTTTTCTATTTTGGTGATCGTTGAATTGGGATTTTGGGTGCGATTGGGGTGGTAGTTTTGCGGATGGAACGTGGGTCGAGGATGCGTGTATGAGAAGGTGCGAATTGGAGTTGGTGAAGGGGACAGTATGTTCGAAGGCAAGTGACTGTTGGTTTCGGACGTGGTGGACTATGGTACGTGAGGGATCGGAAGTTGCTGAAGAGGTGAGTTGTCAGGTGGGGTTGATTTTGTTGATGGAGGGGATGTACCGTTCGGTGGATTTTGTAGTGTTGAAGGTGGTGTTGGGTATTGAAAGGCTGCGGGATGGTATTGGAGACCGATGTTGTTTCTGACAGACCTGTAGCCGGAACCTTTTTTTTTTTTTTTTTGGAGTGGACGAATGATAGTTGATGTAGAGGATTGCGTTGTCTGGAGTTGGAGAATGATTATCGGGTTTTGCGGTTTTGAAATGGGCTTGGGATGATGAACACGGTTTGTTGCTGTCGTGGTTTTTTTTTTTTTTTTGATGAAGATGTACGGGTTGAGAGGTATGTGGTGAATACTGTGAAATGGTGACTATGGTGAGGATTTCAGTTGACGGTGGAAAAAATACAGAAGGAAATTTGCTTTTCTCTCTCTTTTTAATTTTTTTTCTTTTTTTCTTTTTGAAACTTGTATAGTAAAGAAGAGAACGTAAGAAAAAAAAAATTGGGAAAAAGGCTGACAGATGGAAAGAAATAAAGTAAGAAGTGAAGGGAACAAGAATAGGAAAGAAATCTGAAACAAAAGAAGCAAGTTTTTTTTTTTTATTGTTGAGAAAGGAAAAGAATTTGTGAAGAAAAGGAATAGATCGAGAAATAAAAGGGAAAGAAATCAAAGAAAAACTAGCAAGTTTTTTTTCTCTTGTATAGAAGATTATAGTACCATTGAGAAATACCAAATCAGCTACTCAAGAATTTTTGTTTTTTCCATATATACACGAAAACAAAAGGAAAATATAAACAAAAACTAACACGAATCGGAAATTAAATAAATAATAAAATTTAATCGTTACCTCCCCGGCAACGGCGCCAAAAACTTGATCGACGCTAGTCTATGAATTAGAAAAGCGCGACATTTGTAATAAATTCTGCAAGCATACAGGTGTGTAGCATACAGGTCGAACACATGGAGGAAAGTTAAACTTTTATTATTTATATGTTTCGTGGGCGTGTTAGAAAGAACTTTGGGGGTTGTTTTCAGTGTTGTTGAAATAATGTTATTGAAATTGCTACAAATCTGAATCTAATCAGACGTATATCAAATTCAACAACAGGAAAAGAAAATAACAAGTACTAGCAAAAACAACAAAAGTAAATAATAACTGGAACAATAACAGAGAATTAAAAATAGAGTTGCTGCTGAAACTAATCAAACAGTCAACACTAGTATGCAGTAACAAAGACAATAACAATATGTGTTCTACCGAATCTAATCGTGTAGATACACAAATTGTTTTAAAAGAAAAGTAAATAACTAGAACAAGAAAATTTTATTAAACTAATGGCAGTACAGAATTATTAGATGATTTTTGCAATGGTTACAATCACATATTTATAGATGAGAATGGGAAAACCCTAACTAGGTCTATGAATAAATGGCCCTCCTCATTCATGACTATTTCTTGCCTTCCTTGATTAACTGATTGGTAAGAAAATCTGGGCATATCATGGTAAATATTTTCCATATCTTTCAATTTTCCCATGTGGCTTGATTGATAGAAGATTGCATCTAATTAACTCTTCCAAACAAGGACGCTTATCAGACTCCAAAGGCAATATAAGATAAAATCTTCAAAATTGGTTTTTCTTCTTGGCAACAATTCAATCAGAAATTCTTCTAATTGAATTTGAATGATTTGAATTTACTTCCATGATGAGAATATGGCTATTGCTGAATTGTTAATTGGTGCACATCATAAATACATACACATGAATATGTGTATGTATATATATAACATAACACTAATCCAGATATTTCTCAAAGCAAAGGGGCCAGTGTGAACGCGCTCCGTTTCTTTGGCAAAAAGGTGAGCTTGACGGGGTTCGAACTCAGGTCTCTCAGCACCAATTCCTATGCCTTTACCAGTGAGCTACTCCTTCTTTTGCAATTGAAATAAATTTGATGTGAGGAAGTAGCTCTTTCTTGTAGTTGGCCTTTGATTTGAATTGAAGGAGGCATTTCTTGACATCCTGTAAAAACATACAAAAGTAACCAAAGTATCATTTATTTATTTACAAAAGATAAAGCATAAGAGTAATAAAATAAACACTTTTCAGTGTCAATCAGCAGAGTATAGTGAGTTTACTCACCTTTGTTTTGCAGTTGACGGTTCTACTTCGGTTTCGTTTACATCACCAGGCATTTTATTTCGTCACGAAATCCCAGCAGTTCATTTCTTAGCGATATTAGCTCCACAACGTTGGCCTTGTCGATACGATTTCAACACGACCATTTTCATCGGATTCTGTTCACGAATGAAACCATTTCACGTGTTATAAGTTGAATTCATTGAACATGATTTAAACCCTAATTGAATGGATACATTTTAATTATTAACCTAATCTCATTTTTAATCGTTAATCACGTTGTTTACACCGTGAACTCACCCTTCCCTTTGATCCAGTATTTAACGAACACGGTCAACCAACTAAAAATTCATATCGGTTTAACCAATATGATTAAAATCAATTAACTAAAATTAATTTCAATTCTTTACTTAACTTAGTACTTACGTGATCTAATCCTTCCCCTGCTTCTGTATAAAGTATAAACAAAGCATGAACCAAGTAAAACTCAAATTTTTGGTCACCTTGTTTCGTCCATTACTTCGCTGATCGAAATCATTCCCGAGCTTTATCTCAGTGGCCGCAACATCACTTTCAAGCTTGATCCATCGTCCCTGTAACCCACTCAAAACCAACCAAACTCTGAAACCGGTACTGTCAATACGGTCATTCCTCACCAATTTCCTTCACCTCGTTATCACCATCAAATTAACCTGCATCCTTCTTTAACTCACGGACCGCCCACCTGCTGCTCTCCTCCCTTCAAACACGATGCTTCACCCACCAAAACTTCAACACAACCGAACCTTCTCGTTGCCAGACCACTTGCGGTCATCATTGGTAGCGTCTTCTACATGAGCAGTCTCCCCACCTGAAAACGCAGCCCTCCAAAACACCTTATGAAACCCACGCTGATATCCTCCTTGCCAACCCCATTCAACACAGCAACTTGCCAACCCCATGAGTGAAGACCTGTACCTCTCCAACGTCTCCACTTTAGCATTAAGCCTCACATCCATGATTAAGTAAATCTTCCCAGTACAATCGAACACCCCTAATGCAGCTGCTTCCCCCATTCACAAAAACAAAGATCCATACCAATATTCTTTCCACCTTATTTGCCGTAAAAACCAACTTACAGTATTCATGCAACAGTAGCCTTCATCATCTACATACGCACCTCAGGTTGAACCCCCATTTCTGAAATCGATCGCACCTAATGAAAGAATGACGAAAAGAAAGCCCTCACAGAAATAGGATGATCAGATGATTAATTAGGCATTCTTGTTTTGGATTTAATTTTAAATCCCTTTTTTTCCGATTTTAGAAAGGGGTGGATTTTTTTTGTTTTCATTTACTGCAGGATGGAGGAAATAGTGAAAAATGAAAACGAGAATGGAAGGGTGTATTTAAAAGTGAAGTGGTTTGGCTGCCACGGTATTAAGTGGCTTGGCACCCACGGAATGTATTGGTTTGGGGAACACGACATGTATTGGTTTGGAGAACACGCTGTTATAAAGATTGATAGACAAGTTTCTCTTTCTAAAGTATACATGACAAGGTAGATTATTTTAGTTTAATTTTTAACGAAGGCTGAAAGTCGTGTCCGTATACTTTAGAAAGAGAAACTTGTCTGTCAATCTTTATAACAGCGTGTTCTCCAAACCAATACATGCCGTGTTCCCCAAACAAATGCATTCCGTGGGTGCCAAGCCACTTAATATCGTGGCAGCCAAACCACTTCACTTTTAAATACACCCTTCCATTCTCGTTTTCATTTTTCACTATTTCCTCTATCCTCCAGTAAATGAAAACAAAAAAAAATCCACCCCTTTCTAAAATCGGAAAAAAAGGGATTTAAAATTAAATCCAAAACAAGAATGCCTAATTAATGATCTGATCATCCTATTTCTGTGAGGGCTTTCTTTTCGTCATTCTTTCATTAGGTGCGATCGATTTCAGAAATGGGGGTTCAACCTGAGGTGCGTATGTAGATGATGAAGGCTACTGTTGCATGAATACTGTAAGTTGGTTTTTACGGCAAATAAGGTGGAAAGAATATTGGTATGGATCTTTGTTTTTGTGAATGGGGGAAGCAGCAGTATTAGGGGTGTTCGATTGTACTGGGAAGATTTACTTAATCATGGATGTGAGGCTTAATGCTAAAGTGGAGACATTGGGGAGGTACAGGTCTTCACGCATGGGGTTGGCAAGTTGCTGTGTTGAATGGGGTTGGCAAGGAGGATATCAGCGTGGGTTTCATAAGGTGTTTTGGAGGGCTGCGTTTTCAGGTGGGGAGACTGCTCATGTAGAAGACGCTACCAATGATGACCGCAAATGGTCTGGCAACGAGAAGGTTCGGCTGTGTTGAAGTTTTGGTGGGTGAAGCATCGTGTTTGAAGGGAGGAGAGCAGCAGGTGGGCGGTCCGTGAGTTAAAGAAGGATGCGGGTTAATTTGATGGTGATAACGAGGTGAAGGAAATTGGTGAGGAATGACCGTATTGACAGTACCGGTTTCAGAGTTTGGTTGGTTTTGAGTGGGTTACAGGGACGATGGATCAAGCTTGAAAGTGGTGTTGCGGCCACTGAGATAAAGCTCGGGAATGATTTCTATCAGCGAAGTAATGGACGAAACAAGGTGACCAAAAATTTGAGTTTTACTTGGTTCATGCTTTGTTTATACTTTATACAGAAGCAGGGGAAGGATTAGATCACGTAAGTACTAAGTTAAGTAAAGAATTGAAATTAATTTTAGTTAATTGATTTTAATTATATTGGTTAAACCGATATGAAGTTTTAGTTGGTTGACCGTGTTCGTTAAATACTGGATCAAAGGGAAGGGTGAGTTCACGGTGTAAACAACGTGATTAGCGGTTAAAAATGAGATTAGGTTAATAATTAAAATGTATCCATTCAATTAGGGTTTAAATCATGTTCAACGAATTCAACTTATAACACGTGAAATGGTTTCATTCGTGAACAGAATCCGATGAAAATGGTCGTGTTGAAATCGTATCGACAAGGCCTACGTTGTGGAGCTAATATCGCTAAGAAATGAACTGCTGGGATTTCGTGACAAAATAAAATGCCTGGTGATGTAAACGAAACCGAAGTAGAACCGTCAACTGCAAAACAAAGGCGAGTAAACTCACTAAACTCTTCTTCATTTATATTTTTATAAATGAGTTTTTAAATTTATTTATAATAAATTTAAAATGTGTGATGGTTGCTTGGTTGAATAGTTGATAAATTGGTTGATATAATCACATCGTTGATTGATTTTTCATTAATGCGAAATAATTGATGTGGTTAACATCTGTGGATGCAGGGAAACAGGTTGGAGGGATCCAATTAGATCCCTCAACATTTATATTACTGTTGTTATTCATTGTGATATTTGATGTGATATAAAATGAGTGATTTATCATGTGTGAATCACACTGGCCCTAGAAATGTGGTGTTTTAATACCGTAAAATATTTTTGAAAAGTATAAGGGGATTTGAAATTTAAAAAGGGAAATTTATTTCCAAAGTAGAAAATTGAATTTTGAATAGACTTGAAAGCAGGAACCTGTTTTAACAAATAAAAACAAGAAGTTGATTTTAAACTTGTGTTAAAAATTTAGTAAAATATTGTCATTGGATTAAATTGAATTTATACGGAAAGGTGGAAATGAGATTTTGGAATCGATATTTGAATGAGATTTAGAACTTAGCAATTATAAACAAAGTTATAAACTAGATTTTAATGACATAAAACTAAAATAAGATTTCTGTGAATGATCCTACTATTAGAAGTCAATAAAGAAAATTTGGATTTTAAAAAAATATTATTTAAGGTTATAAAATCAAATGGGTTGGATTTTATAAAAGAGAATATTATTCACAACTAAAGTGAATAATGTTTTAAAAGTGAAATTATTTATAGAGGGGATTTGAATGTGGAAATATAAATTCAATTGGAAATTTAAATGGGAAGAAAATTCGTTTAAAAAAAAGGATATGTTGAAATAAGAACATAGAATCAATTTTTATTCGATGAAGAGGTTTAAAATAAGTGTTTGGAAAATTAAAACAGCGATTATAACGCTGTTGTTACACTAAGTGTTTAATAATTATAAACAGCGATTGTAACGCTGTCGTTAAAAGAATGTTTTATAAATCAAATACAACGATTATAACGCTACCGTTATAATCAATGTTTTCCCATAAAAGAAGTTGATTCTTAGATTGAATCTAAGAGTTGCGTAAGCGATGTTTCGTTAGAAGTAGTGAGCTCTGACTATTTCAAAGTTAAGAATGTCGTTCAGATAAGGTCTGAGAGGTAATTATACCCCAACTTGACTGACTGCATTATTGATGGAGGAATGGTTAAGGCTCGATAGAAAGGATTGGTTAGTGATATCGTTAGTTAACGAATGATTTATGAATTTGAGTTATAATAACGATGTTTATAACATCAGTTTAATTCAAAGGATTTGGAAATGGTTTCTAAGTGGAATAAGGGATATTTTCTCAATAAAGGAATTATCATATTGGAAATGTTTCCAATAATCGAAAGAGAAAATAGAGCTTTGAAAGAACGCGAAAGATGGAAATGGGATTTTGAAATGATAATGTAATAAAGAACTAATATAAAACGGGCCCAGTGTTGTTTGATAGAATTTCCATTTGGAAATATGACCGTTGATTGTATGGATGTTTCTTTGATAGTTAAATCATCGACTATCAAAGTTTTGATTTATTTTATACCTCCGTCGTCAATACGGAGAGACCGGGATCAGATCCAGCATCTGAAAACCACTCTGTATAGACGTTAGCGTTGCGATCGAGAAAATTAAAGACGGAGTTATGCAAGGGCTATTCTGTTTATAGAATAGTGCCTTCGGTTTGTCCAGACCCAGGACAACTTGTATGGACGAGTGTCTGACAGAGTATTTCCAAAGGGATTACGTACGTTGATTCCTTCAAACGTACGAAGTTGGTGGCATAGAAGGGAAACTTCTTTAGCCTCATATACTGAGTATTTTTGTGGGAATCAATTAGTGATTTCCGATGGATCTGACGATGTGGCATTCAAAGTGAAGGGTGCCCAGATGTTCTGGAAGATAATTCAAACCTCAAGCCTCACAACCGGGAAATGACAAAAATCGGGCAGGCAGCATGGCTATGTGGGTCGCTCCCATTAGGATGTATAACCACCTATCTAGAGAAACTCCTTTTGCTTCTTAAATCTATCGACGCTGTCCCTTTTCGGGAGGCGGTTGCTGATCCCAACCGTTGGTGGTATACATTCGATACACTCAAGCGAAATGAGTGGTCGGTCATGTGTGGGCCGGGTTGCAAGACGTTCTTGTTGAACCCAGTGTATTCGTCTCTAGAGATACACTATCGGAAGGTGGTCCCATACCTTGTCATGTTGGAAATCCAATCTCTAATAAGCGCCCTGAGGTTTTTGATTTTATATTATATATGGAGCGTGAGATGCAAGCGTTCCGCTAGATTCTATTTATTTGTTTTAGACACTATTATAATATCACTGGATTTGATATCATAAATATTTTTGGTTATCGTAAGGTAAAAACCATCCGTGTTTATGAGTGGATCGGTCTTACGATTATCATTTCTTTCAAAAGGATTTTGAAAGTTAAACAAATGGTTGGAGTTTACTCACACCAGTCCCATAACTGACCCAGAGTTTATTTTGTTTGTTTTCCCTAAACTCTTGGGTGCCCAAATTTTTACGGGCAGTCAAGTAGTTAGGATTTTTCAGATTCACTTGGAGGAGTTTGAAGCAGGAGGCTTCACCAGTTAGCTATAGACTATCACATTTTCCGCTGTGTACTATGTTGTATCTGGAAACAGGTGTTGATAACTGCTCTAGGAATAATTGTTGTGCTCTGATAATGGTATGTATATATATACAGTTACTGATTTTTATTTCAAAAGTTATGTTACCTAATATATTTTATTCGTTCCGCTGTGAGTTGTGTTCTTCGTTTTTCTTCTATTCTAATATTTCTTTCTCTCTATTTTCTCATCCTCTAACTTCTTTCTAATAATGATTCGTGTTTCTGTGCAATTTGGGTTGGACGTGTTGTGTTATTAGTCGACTCAAAGGGTACGGAAATTCGGGCCATTACAATTAGAGTTAGTCGGATTAGAGTTATTCAAATATAGTTTATTCGAAGAAAGAGTTATCGAATAAGGTTATTTGAATAAGAGAATTAATCAAATATATTTTATTTGAATAGAGAAAGAAATTATCGAATATTAGTTATTCGAAAGAAATTATCAAGTATTAGTTATTCAAAAGGAGTTATCGAATATTAGTTATTCGAAAGAAATTATTGAACATTAATAAAGGAGTTATCGAATATTAGTTATTCGAAAAAATTATCGAATATTAGTTATTCGAAAGATGTTATCGAATATTAGTTATTCGAAAGAAATTATCGAATATTAGTTATTTGAAAGAAATTATCGAATATTAGTTATTCGAAAGGAGTTATCGAATATTAGTTATTCAAAAGGAGTTAATCGAATATTAATTACTCGTAAGGAGTTAATCGAATATAGTTTATTCGAAAGGAGTTAATTGATAAGAGTAAATTAGTTAGAGTTAATTGAATAGAGTTAATCCAGTAGGGTAAATCAAATAGAGTTAATCTAATAGAGTTAATCAAATAGAGTTAATAGAATTGAGTTAATCAAATAGAGCTAACTGATAAGAGTAAATCGATTAGAGTTAATCGAATAGTGTTAATTGAATAGAGTTATTCAAATATAGGTTATTCGAAGAAGAGAGATTATCAAATATAGTTTATTCGAAGGAAAGAGTTATCAAATAGAGATTTATTCGAAAGAGAGTTACGTAAGGAAGTTTGTTAAAGATTTAAAAGATAAACTTTGACTATTTTGAAGTTAAGATGTTGTTCAATCAAGGTCTGAGAGGTAATTATACCCCAACTTGATTGGCTTCCTTCTTAACTAAGGAATGGTAAGGTTTGATAGTGAATGATGGTTAAGTGTAATAACCTGGAAATCTGAGCCAATTTATAATTTTTATTTTGGCGATTTTAATGAATTTTGAACATTTGAAATGAATTATTTTAAATAATAACGACCAGAAATTTATTTTGAATAGAATTAGAACGTATATATTTATTTGAATCATCGTTAGAATATAAATATTTTTATTTTAATTATAAAAGGAATTGGAAATGGCGCGGTAGTTCGAAAATTCGATTTCAAAGTTCAAATGAATGTACAAGATTCAAAATAAACCGGATTTTAGCGAAACCAAAAATATTTGAATCTATTAGAGAATATCTTTCCAACGAATCCGAAAAATTGAAATTTCATAGCGGGGATAAAAAGTTATGTCCAGTAGAAAATTCTGAATAGTCGCTATGGAATTCTGGCCCTTAAAAATGGAAATTTTGTAAACAACCTCTATTTTCGACGAAACCACTTTTGTTGGATCCGGGATGTCGAGTTATTGTTAGATTCCAAAATTAATAATTTTTCTAATCAATATGTGAGCGTGGCGAAGTAAAACGTTGTAAAGGCCCACAAATCCGTACTATCTGAGTTGATTAATAACACCACATGTCCAACCCAAATTGCATAGAAATAAGAATCATTATTAGAAAGAAGTTAGAGGATGAGAAATGGAAAGAAAGAAATGTTAGAATAGAAGAAAACAAAGAAGATAAATCTCACAGTGGAACGAATAAGATATATTATATAACATAACTTTTTGAAATACAAATTAGTAACTTTATATACATACCATTATCAGAGCACAACAGTTATTCCTGGAACTGTTATAAACACCTGTTTCCAGATACAACATAGTACACAACGGAGATATGATAGTCTATAGCTACTTGTGAAGCCTCCTACTTCCAGCTCTTCCGAGTGAATCTGAAAAATCCTGACTACTTGACTGCCCGTACAAATTTGGGCACCCAAGAGTTTAGGGAAAACAAAAACAAAATAAACTCTGGGTCAGTCATGGGACTGGTGTGAGTAAACTTCAACCATTTGTTTAACTTTCAAAATCCTTTCGAAAGAAAAGATGATAGTAAGACTAGCCCACACATAAACATGGACGGTTTATACCTTACTATAACCCAAAACATTTCTTGAAATCATACTTTCGCTGATATTATCATAATGTCTAATTACGAATAAACAATAATCTAGAGGAACGCTTGCATCTCACGCTCCCCATATATTGTATACAAATCAAAAACCGTTGGCGCTTATTGGATATTGGATTCCAACCTTGACAAGGTATGGGACCACCTGCCGTTAGTGTATCTCTAGAGGCGAATACACTGGGTTCAACAAGAACGTCTTGCAACCCGGCCCTCACATGACCGACCACTCATTTCGCTTGAGTGTATCGAATGTATATCACCAACGGTTGGGATCAACAACTGTTTCTCGAATGGGACAACATAGGATAGAATAAGAAATTAAATGAATCTCTAGATAGGTGATAATACACCCTAATGGGAGCGACCCACATAGCCATACTACCTGCCCGATTTTTGTCATTTCCCGGTTGTTGAGGCCTGAGGCTACAATTACTTTCTATTCATTGATATCACAATCACTTTGAATGCTACATTGTCAGATCCGTTAATCACTAATTGATTTGTACAAATATTCTGGATATTATGCTAAGGGAATAAATCCGTTGCAACCATATATATTTATACAGACCAACTCATGTGATCATTGGAAATACTTTGTCAGACACTCGTCCATATACGTTCGTTCTAGGATTGAACGAAACCGAAGGAACAATTTTTATTAATAGAAAAAGTCCTTGCACTTCACTTCATCTTCGATTATCTTCATATAATCTGATTCACAACTCTACTGCCAATACGGAGTGGTTCACGGATAATAATCCAACCGGTCTCTCCATTTTGACAACGATATTGGCAAACACTTCGATAGTCGGTTATTTAACTACCAAAGTAAAACAAACATCCATTCACAGCATCAAACAATCACTGGGCCTTTTAATTCACTATTTTCATTAATTAATTCACTTCTCTATTTTTCTGTCAATATTTGTTAACCAAATAATTTCGATAATCATCTTGGCCTCTTACGCTATTTGGAAAACATTTCCATATATCGCCTTCTATTATTTTCTATATTTAGAAAATATATTCTATTTGTAATTGAAAACAATTCCAACCACTTATCTCTTTCCCGAGTACTTTAATTATACTCAGGAAATATTTACTTTTATATTTCCGAAATTTCGTCACTTAGGTTAAAATAAATGTTGTGTAAAACATCGTTACAACAACCCAAAATATTTTATTCAACTAAATATTATTCAAACACTTCTCTTCGAGACTGGATCCTGCTATTTATCAATTAAAAATAAAATCAATCAAGTTGGGGTAAAATTACCACTCAGACCTTGACTGAAAACATTCTCAACTTCAAAACGGCAAAACCACTTACCTCGAATAAACACACTATAGAACCCAAGTATTCATTTTTAAAACATGTATATGGTTCGCTTTCTATTTCTAATTTATAGATTTCCCTTTTTGGTTACAATATTCTATTTTTTTTATTTCGTTTCCTTATCGAATTCTGTATATATCGATACATTGATTTCTAACTATCAAATTTCTTCAAAATATTCTAACTCCTTAAATTTCTGGAAAATTTCGCCATCACCTCCCTTGTACCGGGAGCATCCGGATATTTCAAATAGCCTCCCATGGCCCTCACCAATCCAAAAGAAAAAGAAAAAGCCAAGCGGCTTGCCGATACGGCGCATAAAATCTCATATATGAATTTAAACATGTACCTTTTTGTCAAGCACATAAATTAAAATATTCATATATTTCATCCCATACCTGCCTAACACATGCTCACCTGTTTTTAATTCAATTCACCTCCATCCAATAGTTTGAATTCAGTTTCGCTCATTTATTCTTTAATTAGCTATTTTGCCTATTTCACTTGTTATTTGAACATATCATGTTCAAATAAAATATTTAACTTGCTTATAACTAAATTAAATTCCATTTTCATTTCTAGTTTCCTTTTCAATTCCGAATATGAATTTCCAAATCGAATTCACTTATTCGAAGCCCAATATTAATTCAAAATCTCATTAACTAATTTCTATTCGAATTAGTTAATTCTATTCAATAATCAAAAATCTGATTTCTGTTTCAAAAATCAATTCATTATTCCACTTGAGTTCACATATAATCTACAACTCAAAATCTGAAATTTTCTAAATAGAAATTCCGATTTCATTCGCTTAAAATCCTTTCATAAAATTAAATAAATCGTTATGGTTTTTAAATGGTTATGGCGTTGTTTTTTTGAAAATTTGATTTTGATATAACTCAAAATCTATTCGACGAAATCCAATTTTTTCTCCTCCATTAGAAAATTATTATCAAATCGGTCCTTACGTTTCTTGTTTCCAAGAATTCCGACTTTAATTGAGTTCTGTATACTCAATTGAAGTTCAAAACGCCAATTTACGAACTGCAGCGCTGCGGCGAGTTCGTTTTAATTATATTTATAAATATAAACTTTTAAACTTCGTTAAAATGAATTCAACTCCATTTTAACTCTATTCAATTCTAATATTCAAACTCCATTTCATTTCTGTTTTAATTCTAATATTCAAACTCCATTTTTACTCTATTTGAAATCTATATTCAAATTCCCATTTCAAATTCTATTTTCAAATTCTATTTTCAAATTCTATTTTCAAATTCCATTTCAATCTATTTGAGTTTCTATATCTCCATTTTAAATTCTATCTTCAATCCTATGTTCAAATCCTATATTCAATTCTATGTCCAAATCATATATTCAAGTTCCATTTTAATTCTGTTTAAATTCCAAATGTTCAAACTCCATTTAAATTCTATTTGAATTTCTATTTTTCAAATTCTATTTCAAATTCTCTTTTCTTCCAAATTTCTATTCTCAAATTCCATTAGAAATTTCTAATTTCAAATTCCGTAGTTTAACTTCCATTTGAATTCTATATTCAAATTCTATAATTAAAATTTCATTATTCAAATTCTATATTTAAAATTTCTTTATTCAAATTCTATTTCACTTTCTATATTCAAATTCTATATTTGAATTTCTTTTATATTTTCTATGTTCAAATTATATATTTGAAATCCATTTTGAATTTCTATATTCAAACTCTATTTGAATTTCTATATTCAATTTCTATTTGAATTTTCTTTATTCAAATTCTATTTTCAAATCCATTGAATTTCATTTACTCAAATTAACTTCTATTTAAATAAATTTGAATTAATCGAATTCAAATCACAAATCCTTATCAATTAATTTCCGTTCAATTTATATTCTGAATATCAGAATAAGTTCCATCGTTTATTTCTTTGAAACGATTTCCCCCATTTCTATTTTTAAATTCACATATGAATTTAAATATTCAAATTATCCAAATGATTATTTTTCCCCTTTTTATTTACAAACCCTATTTATTTTACTTGCTTACATATTTGAATAAGTCCCTATTTCAATTTCCTTTGAAAGAGATATTTCAACTTTGGAAAAATAGTTTTACCTTTTTTTTCAAATTCAAACTTATAATTTATTTCTGAATTACCCAATGAAAATTCTCTTCCCTTCATTTAAAACTTCGTTTATAAATGAACTTCTTGTTTTATTCCTTTAAAACAAGTTAATATTTTTTTTTCCATTCAAATTTCAAATTCTATCTTAGAAAAATAGAATTTTCCCTTTTCACTCTGGAAATTTCCTTTTTCGATATTTTTAAATATCAACACTTAGGCCCAGTGATATTTAAACACCAAACAATCAATTATTTATTTTTCGTTTACTAACACATCATATATGACAGTATATAAGCAAACAAATAAACAAACAGATAATACATTTTTGAGAAATCCAGTCGGATTCCTCAACCCTGTTTTCCTGCATCCACAGATGTTAGTCAACATAAATAATACCCATCCCGCTTCAGGGCAGGATATCGCGGTATAAAAGGGGATCCACTTATATACGTGGGTGCAGTGTCATCCGCTAATGATACTGCGGGCATCCGCTAATGAGACTGCGGAAATCTAACCAATCATCAACCCAATATATATATATAATAGTCAACCCTAAATAACTAATATATTTAAATCAACCAAACAGCATTCAAACAAGCAACACCAATTATTTTTAACTAATAAAAATAATTTTAAATGAAAGATGAGTGAGATTTACTCACTGTGGTTTTTATTTTTGAACCGCTCTGATTCCAAATTTAATTCCAGCTTATGTAATTTCGCAACTATAAACCCACTTTTTTCTTGTTCGTGAATTTTGGACCTCGCATTCATTCATTTACGATTTGTATGAGTTGATAAAATTTTAAATAAATCTTACTTGTTAATTAAAATTAAATGGAAAACTTAATTACCTTGCTTAGAGAAAATAAGCTACTGCCTAGCAAACTGAACGTCCATCACCATATTCCCGCCCAACCCGATCCTTTCTACCTCCTACAATAGCTATCGACTTTCACTGCCATTTCCAATACCTTCACGTTCACCATAAAAATCCAACAAACCTAAACTACTAATCCATTTACTGCCTTTATCATCCAAAGTCATTTCATACCTAGTTCGGGAAAATCAGAAAATCTTACAGTAGCTTTCCGAACCAAAACTCCCTTAATAATGGTTCATTCCCAGTTGTTCTTGAGCGTGGACCGAACTCCCATGTCCCCTAGACCGAACTCCCATGTCCCCTCTACTGTTGTACCAACATTTCTATCTCAGAAAAATGTATTTCGACTCCAATTTGGACCACGCAAGCTGCAGCATGACTGGAACCCCAAAATCGATCGCCCTAACTCTACTCTATCTCCCCTTCTACATCGTGATTCCACGTTCGTAGTTCAGTTGAAGGCAGCGACAGATTGAATCACGGATCCCCTTAAAACCAACTCTGGCTTCTGAATGAACCGCGCCTCCTCCTAGCTCTCGCTATCTCAACGTCAAGCCCAGTCGAAAATACCCCAGTACTTCAATGCGCGATGAATCCTAGCTTCACCATTTATACAATCGAATCCGAAATCGTGAGCTACCTTGGAGTTTCCAGATCTCGCCAAAGCTCTTCCATCCACATTAACTGGGGCATCGTGCTTCAAATAGGATTTCGAGGTCTTCGATGACAATTTGGATTTGGGAAATAAGAAGTGGAACGCAGCTTGCTTTCGATTTGTTTCAGAAGCTTTGATTTTTATTTTATTTTCTCTTCTAAACGAATGAAATAAATTGCGAGAGAATAGCCAAGAGAAAGGAAGCTCGTTGCGTGTATATACTGAAGAATACTTCAGTATAAAGTAATTTGTCTGTGTAGAATGTGTCATTAAATTCGATTTGATCTTTTATTTAATCTGATTTGAAATAAAGAGATTTTTATTTCTTTGAAACAGATTCTGATTTGATTCTTCATTTGATTTCGATCTTATCCATTATAAATATCTCGGGGTTCACAGTTAAAAATCGTGAACCGCTATTTTAGCGTACCGACCGTCTTTCCAATGTTATAGCGTTATACCGAACTCAACAGAATATTTTTCTGAATTTTATTTTGAATGTGTATATATAAAATAACTATATTAAATCGATATAATATACTTTAAATTCAAAAACAAATAAATTCTCTGATAATAAAATATTTTTATTATCATCTATATTCAAATACAATTAATACTGATCATCTGAATTGTTTTGATTTAATTCTAACTTCGAATTGAATTATTTTAAATTCTCGTATTTCGATAATTATATATTTGAAATAAATCTTATATTGATAATTCAATATAAAAATCCCTTTATATTATTAATTCAATATTTAAAACCATACTAAATGTTTAAAATAAATCAACCAAAAATCCGGGTCGTTACATTCTTCCTACCTTAAAATAATTTCGTCCTCGAAATTGCTAAGGTAGGAAAAATGGTACAAATCCATTTCTTTTCAAAACTTATTTATATTGATATCAACATTTCATTTACCATTCATATGCAATCCAATTTTATTCAAATTGATTCTAATCAATTTTATTCACTTCAATCCATTTAACTTAAGTTAAATTTAATTTCAAAATTCATATTCCTGGGTCTTTATTTCAAGTCCTCCTGAAATCACATAAATATATATAAATATATTTATTTCTTTTCCTTTCAAATTCAAAACATTCGAATTTTCAAACTACTTGTTTTCTTTTCGAAACAAATTTCCATCAAAACTTTTCTAATGTCGCAATCCATCACTTAGAAACTCGAAAATGAACACTAATGAAGCTGCAGTCCTCATCAGAATTATTTTCCAACCACTAAAGTGAGTTCAGTGCTTAAACAATTTCAAAACCCATTCAAAATCCTTTTAAAACAAAGCTATATTGTTTTAATATACTTCCAAAAATATTTCAAACTTCCCAGGATTTAAATTTCAAATTATGATTTGAATTCAATTTTCATTCATCTCATTTGTATATTTAATTTCATATACAAATACTATTTTGGTTAAAGATAACCATTCGAATATTATTTTTATAATCTAATTTGATTATAATAACAACCAACACATCCATATATTACAATATTTTCATAAAAATATTCTTTCTATATCAAAATAGAATTTTGGGTAAAATAATTCACCCACTTTAATACAATATCGTGTCCAATCTTCTGTTCAAGTGTTTAGAAATTCCTATCGACTTCGTGACATCCCACGATTCGATCAGAATTCATAAACCACTCAACAGACTAACCAACACAATATGAAACAACTTTTATATCAATTTACAAATACGCGCTCTCGTATATACACTTAACTCATTTTAGGGTACTACTGACCCTATCGCTAATGAGCACAACCCAACAAAGCCTAGGTATTCGCTCAACCTAAGCTCTTATACCAACTGTAAAGGCCCGCAAATCCGTACTATCTGAGTTGACTAATAACACCACCTGTCCAACCCAAATTGCATAGAAATATGAATCATTATTAGAAAGAAGTTAGAGGATGAGAAATGGAAAGAAAGAAATGTTAGAATAGAAGAAAACAAAGAAGATAAATCTCACAGCGGAACGAATAAGATATATTATATAACATAACTTTTTGAAATACAAATTAGTAACTTTATATACATACGATTATCAGAACACAAAAGTTATTCCTGGAACAGTTATAAACATCTGTTTCTAGATACAATATAGTACACAACGGAGATATGATAGTCTATAGCTACTTGTGAAGCCTCCTGCATCCAGCTCTTCCGAGTGAATCTGAAAAATCCCGACTACTTGACTGCCCGTACAAATTTCGGAACCCAAGAGTTTAGGGGAAAACAAAAACAAAATAAACTATGGGTCAATCATGGGACTGGTGTGAGTAAACTTCAACCATTTGTTTAACTTTCAAAATCCTTTCGAAAGAAAAGATAATAGTAAGACCAGCCCACACATAAACATGGACGGTTTTTACCTTACTATAACCCAAAACGTTCCTTGAAATCATACTTTTGCTGATATTATCATAATGTCTAATTACGTAAAAACAACAATCTAGAGGAACGCTTGCATTTCACGCTCCCCATATATTGTATACAAATCAAAAACCGTTGGCGCTTATTGGATATTGGATTCCAACCTTGACAAGGTATGGGACCACCTGCCGTTAGTGTATCTCTAGAGGCGAATACATTGGGTTCAACAAGAACATCTTGCAACCCGGCCCTCACATGACCGACCACTCATTTCGCTTGAGTGTATCGAATGTATATCACCAACGGTTGGGATCAGCAAGTGCTTCCCGAATGGGACAGCATCGAATAGAATAAGAAATTAAATGAATCTCTAGATAGTTGATAATACACACTAATGGGAGCGACCCACATAGCCATGCTGCCTGCCCGATTTTTGTCATTTCCCGGTTGTTGAGGCCTGAGGCTACAATTACTTTCTATTCATTGATAGCACAATCACTTTGAATGCCACATTGTCAGATCCGTTAATCACTAATTGATTTGTACAAATATTCTGGATATTATGCTAAGGGAATAAATCCGTCGCAACCATATATATTTATACAGACCAACTCATGTGATCATTGGAAATACTTTGTCAGACACTCGTCCATATATGTTCGTTCTGGGATTGAACGAAACCGAAGGCACAATTTCTATTAATAGAAAAAGTCCTTGCACTTCACTTCATCTTCGATTATCTTCATATAATCTGATTCACAACACTACTGCCAATACGGAGTGGTTCACGGATAATAATCCAACCAGTCTCTCCATATTGACAACGATATTGGCAAACACTTCGATAGTCGGTTATTTAACTATCAAAGTAAAACAAACATCCATTCACAGCACCAAACAATCACTGGGCCTTTTAATTCGCTATTTTCATTAATTAATTCACTTCTCTATTTTTCTGTCAATATTTGTTAAGCAAATAATTTCGATAATCATCTTGGCCTCTTATGCTATTTGGAAAACATTTCCATATATCGCCTTCTATTATTTTCTATATTTAGAAAATATATTCTATTTGTAATTGAAAACAATTTCAACCACTTATCTCTTTCCCGTCTGCTTTAATTATACTCAGGAAATATTTACTTTTATATTTTCGAAATTCCATCACTTGGGTTAAAACGAATGTTGTGTAAAACATTGTTACAACAACCCAAAATATTTTATTCAACTAAATATTATTCAAACACTTCTCTTTGAGACTGGATCCTGCTATTTATCAATTAAAAATGGAATCAATCAAGTTGGGAAAAAATTATCTCTCAGACCTTGACTGAAAACATTCTCAACTTCAAAACAGCAAAACCACTTACCTCGAATATACACACTATAAAAACGAATTATTCATTTTTAAAACATGTATATGGTTCGCTTTCTATTTCTAATTTATAGATTTCCCTTTTTGGTTACAATATTCTATTTTTTTATTTTGTTTCCTTATCGAATTCTGTATATATCGATACATTGATTTCTAACTATCAAATTTCTTAAAATATTCTAACTCCTTAAATTTCCAGAAAATTTCGCCATAACCTCCCTTGTACCGGGAGCATCGGGATATTTCAAATAGCCTCCCATGGCCCTCACCAATCCAAAAGAAAAAGAAAAAGCCAAGCGGCTTGCCGATACGGCACATAAAATCTCATATATGAATTTAAACATGTACCTTTTTGTCGGGCACATAAATTAAAATCTTCATATATTCCATCCCATACCTGCCTAACACATGCTCACCTGTTTTTAATTCAATTCAACTCAATCCAATCGTTTGAATTCAGTTTCGCACATTTATTCTTTAATTAGCTATTTTGCTTATTTCACTTGTTATTTAAACATATCATGTTCAAATAAAATATTTAACTTGCTTATAACTAAATTAAATTCCATTTTCATTTCCAGTTTCCTTTTTAATTCTGAATATGAATTTCCAAATCGAATTCACTCATTTAAAGCACAATATTAATTCAAAATTTCATTAACTAATTTCTATTAGAATTAGTTAATTCTATTCAATAATCAAAAATATGATTTCTGTTTCAAAAATCAATTCATTACTCCACTTGAGTTCTCATATAATTTACAACTCAAAATCTGAAATTATCTAAATAGAAATTCGGATTTCATTCTCTTAAAATCCTTTTATAAAATGAAATAAACCGTTATGGTTTTTAAATGGTTATGGCGCTATTTTTCTGAAAATATGATTTTGATATAACTCAAAATCTATTCGACGAAATCCAGATTTGTCTCCTCCATTAGAAAACTATTATCAAATCGGTCCTAACGTTTCTTGTTTCAAAGAATTCTGACTTTAATTGAGTTCTGTATACTCAATTGAAGTTCGAAACGCCAATTTACGAACTGCAGCGCTACGGCGAGTTCGTTTTAATTATATTTATAAACATAAACTTTTAAACTTAATTAAAATGAATTCAACACCATTTTAACTTTATACAATTCTAATATTCAAATTCCATTTCATTTCTGTTTGAATTCTAATATTCAAACTCCATTTTTACTCTATTTGAAATCTATATTCAAATTCCCATTTCAAATTCTATTTTCAAATTCTATTTCAATCTATTTGAATTTCTATATCTCCATTTTAAATTTTATCTTCAATTCTATGTTCATATCCTATATTCAATTCTATGTCCAAATCCTATATTCAAGTTCCATTTTAATTCTGTTTAAATTCCAAATATTCAAACTCCATTTAAATTCTATTTGAATTTCTATTTTTCAGTTTCTATTTCAATTTCTCTTTTCTTCCAAATTTCTATTCTCAAATTCCATTTGAAATTTCTAATTTCAAATTCCATAGTTTAAATTCCATTTGAATTCTATATTCAAATTCTATAGTTAAAATTTCTTTATTCAAATTCAATATTTAAATATTCTTTATTCAAATTCTATTTCACTTTCTATATTCAAATTCTATATTTGACTTTCCTTTATATTTCCTATATTCAAAATACTATATTTGGAATTCATTTGAATTTCTATATTCAAACTCTATTTGAATTTCTATATTCAATTTATATTTGAATTT
This sequence comes from Allium sativum, assembly GCA_030737875.1. Classification (NCBI taxonomy): domain Eukaryota; kingdom Viridiplantae; phylum Streptophyta; class Magnoliopsida; order Asparagales; family Amaryllidaceae; genus Allium; species Allium sativum. The sequence continues at coordinate 253,321,781 of CM060919.1, forward strand.
TCTTTATTCAAATTCTATTTTCAATTCCATTAAATTTCATATATTCAAATTAACTTCTATTTAAATAAATTCGAATTAATCGAATTCAAATCATAAATCTTTATCGATTTATTTCTGTTCAATTTATATTCTGAACATCAGAATAAATTCCATCATTTATTTCTTTAAAACGATTTCCCCTATTTCTATTTTTAAATTCACATTTGAATTTTAATATTCAAATTATCCAAATGATAATTTTTCCCCTTTTTATTTACAAACCCTATTTATTTTACTTGTTTATATATTTAAACAAGTCCCGATTTCAATTTCCTTTGAAATAGATATTTCTACTTTGGAAAAATAGTTTTCCCTTTTTTTCAAATTCAAACTTATAATTTATTTCTGGATTACCCATTGAAAATTTTCTTCAACTCATTTAAAACTTCGTTTATAAATGAACTTCTTGTTTTATTCCTTTAAAACAAGTTAATATTTTTATTCCATTCAAATTTCAAATTCTATCGTAGAAGAATAGAATTTTCCCTTTTCACTTTGGAAATTTCGTTTTTCGATATTTTTAAATATCAACACTTAGGCCCAGTGATATTTAAACACCAAACAATCAATTATTTATTTCTGGTTTTCTAACACATCATATATGACAATATATATGCAAACAAATAAACAAACAGATAATATATTTTTGAGGAATCCAGTCGGATTCCTCCAACCTGCTTTCCTGCATCCACAGACGTTAGTCAATATAAATAATACTGATCCTGCTTCAAGGCAGGATATCGCGGTATAAAAGGGGATCCACTTATAAACGTGGGCGTAGTGTCATCCGCTAATGATACTGCGGGCATCCGCTAATGAGACTGCGGGAATCCAACCAATCATTAACCCAATATATATATAATAGTCAACCCTAAATAACTAATATATTTAAATCAACCAAACAACATTCAAACAAGCAACAACAATTATTTTTAACTAATAAAAATAATTTTAAATGAAAGGTGAATGAGATTTACTCACCGTGGTTTTTATTTTTGAACCGCTCTGATTCCAAATTTAATTCCAGCTTATGTAATTTCGCAGCTATAAACCCATTTTTGTCTTGTTCGTGAATTTCGGACCTCGCATTCATTCATTTATGATTTATATGAGTTGAGAAAATTTTAAATAAATCTTACTTGTTAATTAAAATTAAACGAACAACTTAATTACCTTGCTTAGAGAAAATAAGCTACTGCCCAGCAAACTGAACGTCCATCACCATATTCCTGCCCAACCCGATCCTTTCTACCTCCTACAATAGCTATCGACTTTCACTTCCATTTCCAATACCTTTATGTTCACCATAAAAGTCCAACAAACCCAAACTACTAATCCATTTACTGCCTTTATCATCCAAAGTCATTTCATACCTAGTTCGAGAAAATTAGAAAATCTTACAGTAGCTCTCCGAACCAAAACTCCCTTAATAATGGTTAATTCCTAGTTGTTCTTGAGCGTGGACCGAACTCCCATGTCCTCTCTACTGTCGAACCAACATTTCTATCTCAGAAAAATGTATTTCGACTCCAATTTGGACCACGCAAGCTGCAGCATGACTGGAACCTCAAAATCGATCGCCCAAACTCTACTTTGTCTCCCCTTCTACATCGCGATTCCACGCTCGTAGTTCAGTTGAAGGCAGCGACAGATTGAATCACGAATCCCCTTAAACCAACTCCAGCTTCTGAATGAACCGCAACTCCTGGCTCTTGCTATCTCAACGTCAAGCCCAGTCGAAAATACCCCAATACTTCAAAGCGCGATGAATCCTAGCTTCACCAATTATACAATCAAATCCGAAATCGCGAGCTACCTTGGGGTTTCCAGATCTCGTCAAAGCTCTTCCAATCCACATTAACAGGGGCATCGTGCTTCAAATTGGATTTCAAGGTCTTCGATGACAACTTGGATTTGAGAAATAAGAAGTGGAACGCAGCTTGCTTTCAATTTGTTTATGAAGCTTTGATTTTCATTTTATTTTCTCTTCTGAACGAATGAAATGAATTGCGAGAGAATAGCCAAAAGAAAGGAAGCTAGTTGCGTGTATATACTGAAGAATACTTCAGTATAAAGTAATTTGTCTGTGTAGTACGTGTCATTAAATTCGATTTGATCTTTGATTTAATCTGATTTGAAATAAAGAGATTTTTATTTCTTTGAAACAGATTCTGATGTGATTCTCGATTTGATTTCGATCTTGTCCATTATAAATATCTCGGGGTTCATAGTTAAAAATCGTGAACTGCTATTTTAGCGTACCGACCGTCGTTCCAATGTTATAGCGTTATACTGAACTCAACAGAATATTTTTCTAAAATTTATTGCGAATGTTTGTATATAAAATAACCACATTAAATCGATATAATATACTTTAAATTCAAAAACAAATAAATTCTCTGATAATAAAATATTTTTATTATCATCTATATTCAAATACAATTAATGCTGATCAACTGAATTGTTTTGATTTAATTCTAACTTCGAATTGAATTATTTTAAATTCTCGTATTTCGATAATTATATATTCGAAATAAATCATATATCGATAATTCAGCATAAAAATCCCTTTATATTAATAATTCAATATTTAAAACCATACTAAATATTTAAAATAAATCGGCCAAAAATCCGGGTCGTTACAAACTTGTTTTAACAGTTTCAGTCAATTTCGATCGACTGGAAAATGGCCATTATTCGGTCTCAGAATTTGGCGAAATTAGTTTTGTTAGAACTGTATCGTCAATACGAAGCTAGAAAATATTTTACGAGAATTTTTAGAGCCCGTATGTTGCCTCGATAAATTGAAGTGTACGTTTAATATTCAATATAATGATTTATACTTTAATTTCAGCGAAAACTGATCGAAACAACCGAACTATCTTGTGAAACATATCCCATTGTGTTCGGAATGGGGGTATTACGCTAGGGGCGACAGTCATTGGGTCTCGTTTAGAGTTCAAAAATTAAAGTTGCTTTTGGGATAATTAAATATAATAATTAAATAATTTATAAAAACCCTAGGCCCTCTCTTTCTTTAACCCCCCATTAGAATCAGTTTTAGAAAAAAAACCGCCGCCGCTGCTCGTCAACGCGAGCCCCCACCAACGGTGCCGCCTTGCCGGAGAAGCCACCCCCTCCAATCGCCTCTCTATCTCCTCCACGCCCCTGTTCTCTTCCCCCTTCTTTCCTGCGAACCCGAACCCAAACAAACCCGCCGTGCCACCCTCGTTGACCCACCGCTGCACCTGAGCCACCCACCCGAATCCGCGTGCCGCCTCCCCCCCTTCTTCGTCGACTGAAAACCCTCCTCCTTCGAACGATGGAAATAGTGAGTTCTCCTTTTTATTTTATTTTAAATTCTTTTTTTATTTAAATGCATTGATTAAGGTCAATTTTTAATTTAAATACATTATTTAGATTCATTTTTTAGTTATATAAATTACATAGCATAAAAATCGGATTTTTATATATGATAGAATAACCTAAAAATCTGATTTTTATTAGCATAAAGTTGCGATCTATATCATGAAGTTAGAAATGTAAAATTATGATTTTTACGTATAGAGATTTGAATTAAAAATGTGATTTTTATATTATAGAGATATTAAAAATGTGATTTTTTGTATTATAGAGATTGTAAAATTTGATTTTTATATGAGAAAAGATTTGACTATAGAAAAATTTGATTTTTAGAAATAAAAAGATGAGATTTTTATTAATACAAAGATAGGATTTTTTAGTAGCAGAAAATATGATTTTTCACAGTATAAAAATATAATCTTTGTTATGAAAAGAACGGTATAAAAATATAATTTTATATGGAAGGTAGCTGTAATAACCCGCACCTCCGTTCGCGCAAGATATTGTCCCCAACTTAGTCACCGTATAGGTGTGAGGTTTTGTTCCTCAAAAGGCCTCCGCTAAGTTTCGAGATCTGCCAACACATGGCGTTGCCACACAGACTGAGCCAACCTCCCTACTAACACCGATATTGTCCCTACTTTGCCACCTCTCAGGTGTAGGGTTTTCCATCGCTAGGCCTCGGCATTAGTAAGAGATGGGATCTACTATATAAGTAACCACTTCACACAGGCTTCCACGAGTGGGACTTAAGGGTGTTACATTCTCCCCTCCTACAGAGCCCAACGTCCCCGTTGGCTCACAAACACCTCACCTAGGCGTTGTGGTCCACGCAGGAGCCACAATTCCGGCTGGGTATTGGCTCTGATACCACTGTAACAACCCGCACCTCCGTTCGCGCAAGATATTGTCCCCAACTTAGCCACCGTATAGGTGTGAGGTTTTGTTCCTCAAAAGGCCTCGACTAAGTTTCGAGATCCGCCAACACATGGCGTTGCCACACAGACTGAGCTAACCTCCCTACTAACACCGATATTGTCCCTACTTTGCCACCTCTCAGGTGTAGGGTTTTCCATCACTAGGCCTCGGCGTTAGTAAGAGATGGGATCTACTATATAAGTTCCCACTTCACACAGGCTTCCACGATGTGGGACTTAGGGGTGTTACAGTAGTGGGATAAAAATATGATCTCTAATATATAAACATCATGTTAAAAATGTGATTTTCATATATGTTTTAGCGAAATAAAAAATTAATTTTTACTATATGTATAATGAGATAAAATGTGATTTTTATAATGTTAACATTGTGTTGAGAATGTGACTTTTACACATATGGATTTGAAATAAAAACATAATTTTTATTATGAATAGCGTGGTAAGGACAGCATTGGAATTTCGAACAAATCCAGACCGTTCAGAAATATAGAATGGCAGAGTGGATCCCCACGGTGAGAAATCCTTACTAAAATTTTCTGTTCAGTTATTTATTTTATAACTACATATATAAACTGCTCCCCGTCGTCCACAGACCATGGAGGACTTGTGTGATTGTTTATGTTGTGAAATTTGACTGTGGATTGTGATGTGATATAAAATATATGTTCACGTGTTGAAATAAACTAAATATTCATGTGTTGAAATAAAATATATATTCATGTGTTGAAATAAAATATATGTTTATGTGTTGAAATAAAATAAATATTCATTTACAAATCGAATGATTTGTTTATGTACACATATTTGACTGTCATAGATTGGGATGATAAATTTTACACATCGCCCAACTGCACAAATAAAATATGTGTTTGATTAATTGAAACCCCACACGGGTGTTGGGATGATATTGACATACACTTATCCCAATTGTCTAGTAGTATGTCGACCGATGGGTTGACAGAATGTGTAGGCGTTAGTTATTTATATTTAATGCTTATGCAGTTGTGTGGTGCACTTTGGATGATGGTTGATTATTTATCATTGCTATTAGATACATGTGTTGTATAGAATCCATATAAATAACATTATATGGTAATTGAGTGGGTCTCATTCCAATTTAGAAAATTAAAAGAAAATTCATGTGTTGAATAAAAGAAAATCATGTGTTGAACAAAAAGAATATTTATGTGTTGAATAAAAAGAATATTCATGTGTTAAATAAAAGAAAATTCTTGTGTTGAAGAAAATATTCATTTGTTGAATAGAAAAACGAAGTTATTGAAATATATAAAGCCGTGTTGATTAGATATGCGCAATTTTGACGTGAACGATATCTATATCGATTTTATTCATTTTTATAATGAATATCGAAAAGGAATTGATTTCAAAATATAATATTTTGAAAATACTATCATTTATATATCGATGATATGGAATATTCAATTTCGATTTAAAATTGAATATGAAGTTGAAATCGTTTTGAAAACGAATTTAAAACTATTTATAAAATACGTTTTGAAAGGAAATCGACGATATATATAATATATATATATATATATAATGGCCTGAATAGAACGCGCCGCGTTGCAGCAGATAGCGAATTTCGACCGTTGACTTCGAATGGGAATTAGGGGAGATCCGACCGTCGGATTCTCCTAAAATCGGAACCTTGGGTTCGTATCGAAAAGAGATTTCTAACGAATATTAGAAGTTTGAAGTTTAAAGGTTGGATTTGGAATTATGTCCAAATCAAATTTGGAAAAGGTCGTTGTAAGCGCAGTTCGATGGTCGTTGATGGAAATCGACTGTACGAGCCTTGATAAAATTATTAAAAATAGTAATAATTTGTGTAAAATCATAAGAAATGATTTGTGAAGAATTGGAATGAAAAATTCCAAATTTGAAAAGATAAAAATAGATTTTTATCGAAATGAACTAGTTTTGAACTAGAATTATAATCCCATTTATTTTTAAAATAAATAAAGTGGATTTGAAATGGTTTTGAAAATAACTAGAATTTCCAGTATATAAACTGGAAATGGATTTCAATCGAAATTGTCTTTGGAATATTTTGGTGTTGGATTTCGTGATTATGCAGATATTGTTATGGGAATTTGAAAGATATATTTATATCCTTATTTCCAATACGATATTTGTTGGTCGTAGAATTTGATATTGAATATAAGCCGATATATTTTCTATTCAGAGCCTTGTATTTAATATCAAATGGGATTTGGGTTTGTTGTGAATGGTGTCTTCATTTACACTGTTCTTAAAACCAGTTGAGAAAAAGATTAAGTCTTTTTATTTAGATTTAAAGAATTATACCAATTAAATGGTATTTAATTGGAATTGAATTTGAATTGAATTTTGGGTTTATCGTAAATGGTGTTTTAAATAACACTTGTTCTTTAACCCGATAATTAATGGAATGTGATTTGGTGTTGTCGTGAATGGCGTCTTCAATAATACTGTTGTTAGACCCAACGGAGTTAAGAAAATTAGAAACTAACTAAAGATTAGTTAAGGTGAATGGTTTCTTGGGTATTGATCTGATGTTGGTTTCGGCCTTCGGGGTTATTACTTAGGGAATTGTTCACTTGCTAATTTACAGTTAAAGGATGATGGAATAGAATGTAATTTTGGGTTTATCGTGAATCGTGTTTTAAATGACATTGGTTCTTTAACCCAGTTAAAGACAGGATATGATTTCCCAAGTTAAATAATCATTGATATTGATTTTTGGGAAGATTAAAACCAAGTGAAGTTTTAATGAATCTTTAATTATATTAAAATGGTCGAGAATGGAGTATCACCAGTTTTGCTCTAGGCGATAGTTAAATCTTTAATTAGATTTGAACGTGAAATGGTAATTGAATTTACCGATAACACCGTGGTGTTAGATATGAAGTATTACCAGTTTTACTTCATGGGATGGATAGGTTGGGATTAGAAAATTAAAACAAATGATTACTTCGGTAAGGTTCGCTAATCCCGACTAGTTTGGATAAACCATAATTTGGTTTGAATTGATATTCAAAAGAAGATTAAAGAATAAATTTGAAGAATTTATCTTTGATAAAATTAATGGAACCTTTCCCAAAGTGTAAGAATATTTAAATAAAAGAATATTCTGAATTGGAATGAGGCGTATGTTGTGTTTGTGTAACACTTGTTTATTATATAAGCGAGTTATTCGGAAAGGCTGGGTTTACCCCATTCTGAATAACTGATTCGACGATGTGTCGAGGATGAAGACGGTGGTCGAAGACCGGAGGTCTTCACATCGTTTGGATAATTACTGATGATCTTGATTGGGCTGTACACCCAAAAGGAGGGAATTAGTTGGTGATCGTCCAGACATACTTGGAGATCGATGGATATGCGAGGTACAAGGTGCCTCCGGCCGGTTTCGTTCAGACCCAGAACGAACTTGTAAATGGACTGTGTGTTTGACATTGGATTTTATTCTATGTGATTGATTTCTATTAAATATATATCTGTTTGGCGGCGGAGAATTTATTCTCTTGCTTAACGCCCTTCTCTGAGACGTACGAGCTCAGAGGTTATATATTGATGGATATCAATCGCAGGGAGTGAATTGCTTGTGTGGCATGCCTAAGTGGCAAATGATCAAGGCTTTTATTGAAAAGCATAGTCTTGTGGCTGATGATCAAAGCATGCTTGTGTGGCATAGCTTTGTGTAGCGTTAATTCGCGAGCCTCACACCCCGGTTGTGAACCAGAAATGGGAGAGGACCTCAGGGAGGGCATGCGTTTCTTTCTAGCTAGGGTGGTGTCAGTGACCTACCATCCCTGACATTTATATTATTTTCACTTGTGTTGTTGTTGGATTGCGAGGCGCCTCGGATATATCGGTGACTATGTGGAGCCGATGGAGTCATTTGGCTCATTTACGCCCCAAAGGGCGGGGAAACGCAATGTTCAAGCATAATAATCCACATCGGTGGACCGACCCTGACGATCCAAGGCTTGCCTGCGAGCTTGCCTGAGGCTCGGGCTAGAGAGTCTCGAATTCGGTGAGGATGATCCCTTGCCTCGGTTCACAAATGGAAACCCAACTTCGGATACGTAACTTTGCTGTTTTGATTGTAGAACCTATATATGGCGACATAGTGGTATGGGGCACTTATGCCGTCTATGATTGATACTTATGATTGAAATTTTTTGACACTATACACTTATAGTTATAATAAAACGTGAAATTTCACATACCAAGCATTCTTGGCTATTATAAGGTAAAAACCCTATCCTCCGGCTTGCGTTACATTGTGTGATGGGACCTGGGTCTTATAATAGCTTCATTATTCTTTATTTAGCATTGCATTGTTGTTTTATGCACTGGTGTTCTTCGGAGAAAACCCATTCCGTGTTATACGACGTGGTCCCTTGATTTACCTAACTTTAAAATAAAGATTAGTAATTATTTTAGTTCTCACACCATTCACATGACTGACCTGGAGTTTATTGTTTTAACCTAAACTCCGGGTGCCCTTATTTTGACATGGGCAGCTAGTAGTTTTGGTTTTACAGATTTATATTCACAGGATCCTGATTTATAGCTGAAGCGATATTCGAAAAGCTCTGTATCCGTGTATTACTTCTAGTTGTGTATTGTATTATTTTCCGCTGCTATGTAATTTAAATCTCTGATATTTTCTGTGTAATATTTATTCATACTCTGTATATTCTTGTATTCTGATGGAATTGTTGTAATATACAATGAAATATTCTTCTATTTGCGTTCTGATTTGTCGTGTTCTCAAAACAATCAGGGGTTTCGAACGGTCTTGGTCGGTTTAGCGATCGATTCAGATCGAGCGAATCTCCTTATCGTCTCATTAAGTGAATTTAATTAATGAGTGAAATGGTTTGAGTTGGCATGGCGATGTTGATTTAAACATCAGTTTAAATCCAGTGAAGGTGTTTTGGAAATGTTTCCCAAATAAGAATCAAAAATGTTTTCTGATAATAGAAAATAAGAATTTAGAATATATGGAAACAGGAGATAAGTAAATTAATGAACTAAAGAGATAAACGTTAAGTGATGATTGATCGATAAAATTTCCATCTGGAAATAATATCGTTTTTTGCACACGTGTTTTTCTTTTATAGTTAAATCACAGACTATCAAAGTTTTGACCATTTTTCCGTCGTCAATACGGTGAGAGAGGTTGGATTCTTATCCAAAGAACCACTCCGTATGGGCGTTAGCATTTCGAATCAAATAGATCAAAGACAAATTGAAGACAGATTAAAGTGCAAGGGCTGTTGTATAAGTCCTAGGTAGAGATTGCCTAGGATGGGTGTACAGAATAGTGCCTTCGGTTTGTCCAGTCCCAGGACAACTTGAATGGACGCATGTCTGACAGAGTATATCTGGTAGATTGCATAAGCTGATCGTTTCAAACGTATTTACGTTGGTGGCGGAGGAATTCGTTTCCCTTATCTTATACCCGTGGTATTTTTGAGAAAATCAATTTGTGATTTGACGGGTATGATGATGTGGCATTCAAAGTAAATGAGGAGTGATCTGTTAAAAGATACGTTATAACCTCAAGCCTCATCAACTGGGAAATGACAGAAATCGGGCAGGCAGAATGGCTAAGTGGGCCGCATCCAAGTAGGGTATATTGTCACCATCTAGAGAATATTCATATTTGTTACATCTTTCAATTCTGTATCTCCCGGGAACGGTTATTTTGGAATACTAACTGAGGGTTGGCAATATATTCGATACACTCAAGCGAAATGAGTGGTCGGTTATGTGTGGCCGAATTGCAAGATGTTCTTGTTGAACTCTAGTGTATCGCTTCTAGAGTACACTGAGCGGAAGGTGGATCCATACCTTGTCATAGTTGGAATCCATTCCCCAAATAAGAACCCGCGGTTTTGATTGTATATTATATATGTAAAACGTTAGATGCAAGCATTTCTACTAGATTAATATTACTTGTGTTAGACATTATTATAATATCATAATAATATTGTTTTACTAATGATTTGGGTTATCGTAAGGTAAAAACCATCCGTGTTTATGTGTGGATCGGTCTTATGATTATCCTTTGTTTCAAAAGGATTTTGAAAGTTAAATCAAATAATTTGAGTTTACTCACACCAGTCACATGACTGACCCGGAGTTTATTTTGTTTTGTTTTCCCTAATCTCTTGGGTGCCCAATTTTTTACGGGCAGCCAAGTAGTCGGGATTTACAGATACTTGAAGAGATGGAGCAGGAGGATTCAGAATTTTATAGCTATGGTTTTTCCACTGTGTTGTAAGTGTTGTACTTTGGAAATGATATGTATATTCAAGTACATATTTATATTTCAAGGTTTTGTTATGAAATATATTTATTCGTTCCGCTGTGATATTCGTGTTTACTCTAATGTTGTATGTTCTTCTTCTTCTTCTATTCTAAGTTTCTATCTTATCTATCCTCACCCTCTAATTTCTTTCATGGACTATCCAGTGTTTTCGATGCTTGAATACTCGACATAATGTTGTATGCTGATATCCAGGATTGCAAATTCCCTGGGTCGTTACATAGAGTTAATCAAAGGAGTTAATCAAAATGTGTTAATCAAAATGATAGAGAGTTAATCGAATATTAGTTATTCGATTAGAGTAATTGACTAGAGTTACTCAAATTAGGTTAATCGTTTAGAGTTAATCGAATTAGAATTAATCGATTTGAGTTAATTAAGTTATAGTTAATTGATAGGAGTTAATGGATTAGAGTTAATTGAATCAGAATTAATCGATCAGAGTTAATCAAGTTAGAGTTAATTGTTAGGAGTTAATCAAGTGGAGTTAATCTTATTAGAGTTAGTCGATTAGAGTTAATCGAATTAGAGTAATTGAATTAGAGTTAATCGTAATAGAGTCAATCGAATTATAGTTAATCGAATATTAGTTATTTGAGTAGAGTTAATTGAAAGGAATTATCGAATATAGTTTATCCGAAGAAAAGAGTTATCAATTATAGTATTCAAAGAAAGATTTTTAATATTAGTTATTCGAAAGGGGTTATCGAATATTAGTTATTCGAAGTGAGTTATCGAATATAATTTATTCGAAAGAAGATTATTGGATATAGTTTATTCGAAAGAAGATTATCGAATATCGTTTGTTAGAAAGAGAGATTATCGAATATAGTTTATTTGAAAGAGAGATTATTGAATATTAGTCATTCGAAGAGAGTTAATCGAATATAGTTTATTCGAAAGGAGTTACCGAATAGAGATTATTCGAAAGAGAATTATACGTTGAATTCGATTATATCGAATTGGGGAAAGTACTGTTCACTTTCCATTTTAATCCAGATTTATTTATTTATTAATAAATTTGTTATTTGTTTATTTATCCAAATTAATAAATAAAAGTTAAATTTGAAGTTAGGTATTTTAGAAGTAGGGATTATAACGTTATCGCTATAACCAATGTTTTTCATAAAAAAATTTGATTCATAAACTGAATCCGAAAGTTACGTAAGGCAGTTTGTTAAAGATTTAGAAGGCGAACCTTGTCTATTTCGAAGTTATAAATGTTGTTCAGTTAAGGTCTAAGAGGTAGTTATACCCCAGCTTGATTGACTTCGTTTTTAACTAAGGAATGGTTAAGGTTCGATAGTAAAGGTTGGTTAAGTGAATTCAGTTGATAAAGGTAATGTGTTGAGTTGGTATAGGGATGTTTTATTTAAACTTCTGTTTAAATCAAATGAATTAGTTTTGGAAACATTTTCCAAATATAATCAGAGATATTTTCTAATCATAGAAAATGAAATGTTGATGAGAAAGAATACTGGAATGACAGTGATATGTGAAACAGAGATGGAAATGTTTTCCAATGATTGATAACGTATATTTCCTAAATTTAGAAAATAAGAAATGTTGAATATATGGAAATAGGAAATAAATAAACTGATGAACTAAAGAGTTAAACGTTAAATGATGATTGGTCGATAAATTTCCATCTGGAAATAATATCGTTGTTTGCATACTTTTTTTCTTTGATAGTTAACTCACCGACTATCGAAGTTTTTGACCATTTTTCCGTCTCAATACGGAGAGATCGGGATCAGATTCATTATCTAAAAACCACTATGTATGGACGTTAGCGTTGCGATCAAATATAATGAAAATAAATTGGAGACGGACTTATGCAAGGACTGTCCTATTTACAGAATAATGCCTTCGGTTTGTCCACTCCCAGGACAACGTGAATGGACGAATGTCTGACAAAGTATATCTAACGGATCGTGTAAGCTGATCTCTTCAAACGTACTTACGTTTGGTGGTGGAGGAATTCGTTTCTCTTAGCTTTATACCCGTGGTATTTTTGGGGAAATCAATTTGTGATTTGGCGGGTATGACGATGTGGCATTCAAAGTGAATGGTGGTCAGGTGTTCCAAAAGATACATTATGACCTCAAGCCTCATCAACCGGGAAATGACAGAAATCGGGCAGGCAGCATGGCTAGGTGGGTTGCTCCCATTAGGGTGTGTATCACCTATCTAAAGAAAATCCATTTCATTCTTTTATCTATTTTCTATGCTGTCCCTTTTCGGGAAACGGTGGGTAGCTTCCAACCGTTGGTGGTATACATTCGATACACTCAAGCGAAATGAGTGGTCGGTCATGTGCGGGCCGGGTTGGAAGACATTCTTGTTGAACCCAGTGTATTCACCTCTAGAGATACACTATCGTCAAGTGGTCTCATACCTTGTGATAGTCGGAATCCAGTCTCCAATAAGTGCCTGCGGTTTTGTTTGTATAATATATATGTGGAATATGAGATGCGAGCGTTCTGCTAGATTGTTATTTACTTGTGATTAGACACTATTATAATATCAGAGAAGTGTTGATTTCCAAAACTATTTTGGGTTATCTTAAGGTAAAAACCGTCCGTGTTTATATGTGGATCTGTCTTACGATTAACTTTTCTTTTGGAAAAGACTTTGAAAAGTTAAACCATATGATTTGAGTTTACTCACACCAGTCACATGACTGGCCCAGAATTTATTTTGTTTTGTTTACCCCAAACTCTTGGGTGCCCAAATTTGTACAGGTAGTCAATTAGTTCAGGTCTTTACAGATATACTTGGAGGAGCTTGAAGCAGGATGCTTCAGGATTATATAGCTATTGTTATTTCCGTTGTGTGTAAGTGTTGTACTCTGAAAAGGTTATTGTATATATATACTGTTAGACTGCAAAGTTATGTTATATATTATATTTATTTGTTCTACTGTGAGATTCATTTTACTCTGATTCTGTTCTGTGATGATCTTCTTCTTCTTCCATTCTAATTTTTATATCTTATCTATTCTCACCCTCTAACTTCTTTCTATTAATGATCAGGAATTTCCGATGTCTGAATAGTCGACATGGTAATTTTATGTTGATTTTTGGAGTCGAAAATCCCCGTTCGTTACAAATTTTCCATAGCGAAGAGAATACACGGTGCACCAAATTTTAATCCTATCTTCTTTATTCACAAGCCCCAACTCACATTAACATGCTTTCATGTTACATATAAAACATACACATCTTTACTTTGCTGTTTTGTTGTTCAATTAGGTCGTCCTTCATGATGAGGTATATGGACCTTGAAGTCAATCCATATATACATGCACAGTGCATTACTTTGCATGCTTACTTTTAAATAAATAAATAAATATATATATATACACACACACGATTCTTGGAACTTGCGCAACGTTGGGAACAAGGTGAAAGCAGGTTTTAACTGTGGTACTACCTACAATTTAGGCCATTGGGAACACAAATAAAATATAAGCAAAGGTGCCCACATCTGTTTTGAAGGATAGATCAATTGATGATGTTGTTGAATATGGTTCATTTCTGCCATAAAGCGTCAATTCTGAAGATCGAACTCGAGATGATCGTTACTTGTACCCTGCAAGAGAATGTTAATTAGTTTCCAGCTCACCAAAATTTCATGAAAAAGGGAATTCAAAGTTATAAACATGAAACATGACTATAAGTCTACAACTAGGTCCAGCAGCGTACGACGTTCGTTTTTTTCCTGCTTTGTCCTCGACTGCGCTTGCCCATTCCTTAGCACTGAAGTAAAACCTAAACCATGAACAACCTGGGAAGAAAAATAGAACAAAAATATTTTTGGATCTCTTAGCAGCCAAGTATGGTACTGCTTTCTTTTCGTTACCTGTATAAACCCGGCTACCAATTCATAGCTTAAAATTTCACTCCACATATGTCGATCCTATATTAATATACGTTCCTCAGTCCCTTAAGCATAAAGTTTCATTTATATTTTATAAACACCAGAGTCACCTCTTTTTTTCTCCTGCTTCTAACATACATCTGCACATTTCATTTGCCACACACCTATATTTCGAAACTATAATCTACCCTAAAGTTTTTGTATATCCTATTAAATGCAATAGTGAAATCTGCGAGCCTATACTACAAAGCCACCCTAGAAATGAATATGTGCGGAGAAAGGAACTGTACAAACCAACTTCCCCTACCTAAACCCTATTCTCTCTGTTCCTTAAGTAATAAGTTTCACTGATAGATTAAATCCATAGTGATGCCTACCTACAATCCTACTTTATGCTATTACTTTGCTATAACGTAAGCAATGCTTTGGAAATTAAAGCTAAAACAGCTGCCTTATATGCTAAAAACGTGGGTATCAATTCATCTCTTTCGTGCATGCCAAGGCCCCTACTCGTATATAAACCGCTGCCATTTCTGTGCTTCTTTAGTGATTTCTGAATTTTGTTAATGGCAAAGCAAAATGAAATGAAATCAAATACACATATATTTAAATTACTGAAAGTATTCGGCACTCTTCTCCATTCGCTGAAAAGAGCCAGCAACCTAAAATGAAGAAGCATAGGTTATGGAGAGTTCGGTTTGTTGGTGTGCGTAACGACCCGCATTTTATGCATCGGAGGATCGTAGGATATTTATTTCTTTTTCATATGAGGTTGTATGGTCGTGTAACTTTGGGGAACAAGTATTGGGGTCATTTCCCATGTTCATAATTTTTGCCGATTTTTAAATGATTGTTTTTCCCCTAGTTGATCTTGTTTCGGCCATAACTTTTGATTGGTAAGGAGTTTTGACCTGAAACCACGTCTATTAGATCCGGATGATGGTGTACATTTCCGAAGAGTGGTTACATTAGTCAAACGGACTTATCGTTTGGGAGATATTGCTGAATTAAGGTTTGGATAGTGAAAAACTACTTAAGTGGACTGATTAGGGTAATTACCAAATGGGCCCATAACCCGTTTCGAGATTAGGGTTATGAGGAGGCTGAAATGATTTAGGTTTTCATTATATTTCAGTTTTATAGCGACCATTTACCGGTTTGAAACCCTAACAATGGCCTCCACCTTCTAATTTCATCCCAAATCGCTCTCTAATCAAGGATTAAGCTAATTAGCATCAAATCAAGGCAAATCAACATCAAATTAGAGGCAAAGGCTGATGTGTGCATTGGAATTCATGCCATTTAAAGAATCATTTCAGATATGAGTTTATATTTAGGCTAAGGTGAGTGATTTGCATTGTTTTCCACTAATTATGGCTAATTAGGGGTGATTATTGCTAATTAACGAAATTACACATTATTAAATTCTAGAAAAATGTTTAGAAATTCTAAAATATTATTTTAAGCCTCTAATAGAAATTCAGGTTAATTTGGATAATTTTTGCTAATCCTATAATTAGTTATTATTTAACATAATTAAGGGGAAAACATGAGTTTTGGGTATGTTTGATCCTTATTAGCATGTTAAATTTGTTGTTTTAGTGTTTGTGGTTGATTATACATGTTGCTATGAATGTTTAGAATGTTTATGATTGTTTAGCAAAGTTTGAATGGTCGAAAATGCCATCGAGTGGCGTAAAACAGTTGCTGGAAAAGTTGCAGAAAACTGTGCAGGAATTAGATCGGACTGCCCATGCCCCACTCATGAGCATATGTCACCGACCCGATTCGACCATAAGAGGACGACCGGAACCGGTGAAGGAACTTGAATGCACCAAGAACCACTTCTCCAAACTGCTGCATCCCGAACCGGAACGCGCGACTGAACCGATCGTGGCCACCCCATCATGAGCCACTCCAGTACCCGAAACGCCCACTCATGACGCATGTGTTTCAAGCCGATCCGGATGACATCCACAAGCTAGACTGATGGAGAGACGTGACCAAACTGGAATGCCTCGAGCCACTTCAAAGGGAGCATCACGAGCCAAAGCCATTTCAAGGGCCACGACCGAACTTACCTGACCAGGAAGACATTCACGAGCCACCTTTGCTTGAGCTACATGAACCGATCCGGATGGAGGAAGAAGATGAGCTGAACCAAAGGGTCACGAACCGAGGAGAAGACTAAAACCCGAGATGTAAAGGTAGTCCAAAGGAGAAGTTTGTACTCAGGATCTAGATGGGAACCAATGAGTTAACTTCATGATTGGGCTTTGCTGCGGGATGTGTGCTAAGGGGCTGTCGACGTCCATAACTTTGATTCACCACCAAGACGGATGTTAAGCTATGGATCAGTGCAGTGGGGTAGTTATTACCCCATGGGGCAGAGTGATCATAGCATGGCTATGAGTCAGTGTAGTGGAGTCGTCATGACTTCATGGGGCAGAGTGGACGTAGCAAGGTATTAGTGGCTATGGATCAGTGCAGTAGAGCCATCATGACTCCTTGGGGCAGAGTGGTCATAGCAAAGGATTTGGGTGGTCAAAGTGGTGGATATCGTATGCTTTACGCACTGAGTGAGAAATGTGAGGATGGTTGTTATGCTTGATTGTTTGACATTACTATGACATGCACACCCCTCCCCCGTATCTTTACACCATATGTTAGTGTCACCTTAGAGTATTGTACTTCTTGTTGTGCTAACTCTTTGGTTGCAGGTCCAGGTTCAGGTATGGTTTAGTATACCTATTATTATTCTGTTTTGTTGTTTATCGCTCATACCAGACTTTTGTCTGACGTAGATTTTTATGTCACTTCTTATTACTCTGGGTGCTTTTAAACAGACAGACTAGAGACAGTTTAGGTGGTATGCACGAGTAGTTGTACCGGAGATGAGCAGGAGGCTTCCATGTATGATATATATAGATATTCTCCCTGTGTTGTTGCTGGTCACTACTTTGGGCATTAGTAGTGCACTTTTTCTTTGCTTTAGAGACAGTATGTTGGAATTGTAATATGTTGTATCTTGAATTTCCGCTGTTGTGATGATTACGGTTTAGTTTTCAGCTTATGCACTGTCTCGCCTTTTTTATGTCAAGTATGTTATTATTATATTTTATTCCATGTGCTACGAGACATTCTACAGGTTCCTTTAGTAGTTTTAGCTTCAAACCAAGTTTCTTTGGCGACCGTCCCATGCTAGTCAGGCATTAGTATAGTGCATTTTCATTGGAAATGTCGGCTGGTGCGGGGCGGGCCGTCACACTTGGTATTAGAGATCTAGATTGCATAGTTAACTTGGAGGAAGACACAAGGAGAGATAGTACGTATATGAGAGAGCATATTTGTGATATTTTATTTTTCGAAAGCTATATATATATACTATTAGTATATCTGAGGATGAAGTCGCATTGCACTGGCACCACTGAAGGGATGGTTAATCATTTTCTCCTTACAGATTGAACGACAAGCCGGCATACGAGGGGTACTGGTAGAGGAGCTAATAATGGGAATGATCTTGATATAAGGACGATGTTCACTGACTTCATGAGAGAGATGCTTAGGGATATTCATAGGGTAGCTCCTAATGCTGCAAATGGTGGTGGTGTAGTGGTGCAGGCGCCTAGGGCCGATTCCGCCAAGCTTTGTAAGGACTACACTAGTCTTGGTGGGAAGCCGTTCCATGGAACGGAATCGGTACAGAAGTTAAGGATTGGCTTGATAGCTCTAAGCGTATCTTCGAAGATTTGGGTATCGAGGATGTGATGAAGAGAAAGCTAGCATCCCGTCAACTGCAAGGATGGGCGATGAATTGGTGGAACGCTATTAAGGCAGCTACCCTTGAGGATCAAGTTACTTGGGATCAATTTAAGGCCCAATTCAGTGATAAGTTTATCCCAGCTACTCAGAAATTATAATTGTTTAGGAAGTTCTTGGAGCTTAAGAAGAATGATAGGGCAGTCTCGGAATATATTGCAGAGTTCGATACTTTATCGAAGTAGGGATTATCCCTTATTAACACTCCGAAGAAGAAGAATGAGAAGTTCATAACAGGCTTAGATCAGTACTTGGGGGAAAGTCTTATAAACCATATTGATGAGACTTTTGAATCGATTGTTGGGAAAACATTGAGATAAGAGAGCCTTTATCCTAAGCCCAAGACTGAAGTCGCTGTTGCATTTGTAGAGGGACCAAAACCGCAAGCAAGTGGTGGAGGCAAGAATAATTCTTAGAACAAAAGGAAACAGAATCAGATTAAGGATGGTCAGAAGAAG
Source organism: Allium sativum (assembly GCA_030737875.1). NCBI lineage: Eukaryota > Viridiplantae > Streptophyta > Magnoliopsida > Asparagales > Amaryllidaceae > Allium > Allium sativum. Next base: position 253,340,626 of record CM060919.1, read on the forward strand.
AGTAAGAAAGATGTTGAGTGCTTTAACTGTGGCAAGAAGGGCCATTATGCTAAAGAATGTGGAGCAAAGCCGACAGACAGGAAGTGCTTCAACTACGACCAAGTGGGACATCACAAGGATAAATGTCTGCAACCCCCTAAAGAGAAGCAAATTGTGAAAGGATATGCTATTAATGTCATTTCTTTTTCGTCGAATGCACGAACCGCGACGGAGAAAGCAAAGAATGTCGTCATTCAGGGTATGCTTTCTGTTTATGATATTCCTGTTCGAGTACTGTTTGATACTGCGGCTTCCCGTTCCTTCATATCTAGTGACCTGGTAGATAGGTTGGGATTGGAACCCGAGATAGTCGATAGACCTTTAGCGATGACGAACCCTATTGGCGGTTCGACTAGACTTAGTATGATTTGTCGAAATTTGGCCTTATTGAGTCATGGATGTATGTTTGCTTGTGATTTCTTTTTTTTGGGCTTTACTGGGTTTGGCATTATTTTGGGAGTTGATTGGCTCTAAAGGTATGGGGTAGTGGTAGACTGTGAGGGATTTTCGGTGACTATTAGGGCGGATGATGAGCGGAGGGTACTGATAGGTAGCCACCTAATGATAAGGTGATGCCTAGTTTTCTAAATTCCCTCAACATCCCGTTGGACGAGTTAGCAGAAATTCCCATTGTTGGCCAGTATCCAGATATCTTCAAGGAAGTGATCGGACTTCCACTACACTGAGAGATTGAGTTCCATATTGATTTAGTGAAAGATACCAGACTTATGGTGATGCCACTTTGTCGTATGGAACCATGGGAGAAGAGAGAACTCGGGGTGCAAGTAAGCGATCTTTTGAAGAAGGGATTTATCAGAAGAAGTGTCTCCGAGTGGGGACCACCATTTGTGTTTGCTACTAAGACAGATGGTTCCCTTCGATTATGCGTGGACTACCGCGAGTTGAATAAGGTGACGAGGAAGAATAAGTACCCTCTACCATAGATAGATGATTTGTTTGATCAGTTGAGTATAGCGAGTGTTCTCCCAGTTGGATCTTGCAATAGGTTTTTCATCAGCTTAGGGCGGAAGGTGAGAGTATAGCTAAAACGACATTTCAGATGCCGTCTGGTTTCTATGAGTGGTTGGTCATGCCCTTCGGGTTGACCAATGCACCAGCATATTTTGTGGATCTTATGAATAGAGTATTCCAAGATCAATTGAATAAGTTTATTCTTTTGTTCGTGGACGATATACTTGTTTATTCGAGGACAGAGGAAGAACAAAAGGAACATTTGAGAGTAGTGATGGAGGTGTTGAGAAAACACCAGTTGAAAGCAAAGTTTTCTAAATGTCACTTCTGGAGGAAGGAAGTTAGATACTTGGGCCATGTTGTTTCAGAGAATGGTATTGTCGTGGACCCTGCAAAGGTGGCTATGGTACAAGATTGGTCTATGCCCAAGAATGCAACAGACGTAAGAAGTTTCTTGAGATTAGCTGGATATAATCGGAAGTTTATCCAAGACTTCTCCAAGATAGCGGCACCGTTAACTCAGTTAACCAAGAAAAGTCAAGCTTTTGTTTGGGACGAAAGGTGTGAAAATGCATTCAAGAGTCTAAAGGAAAAGTTGACGTGTGCGCCAGTGTTAGTCATTCCCAAAAGGGAGTGAAGAGATGACGATATACACAGATGCATGTGGTACCGGACTAGGTGCTGTATTGATGCAAGGAGGTAGGATTGTAGCTTACGCCAGTCGACAGCTGAAACCGCATGAGAAAAGATATCCTACCCATGATTTGGAATTGACAGCAATCGTGTTCGCATTGAAGATGTGGAGACATTATCTCTTGGGAAAAAAATCCGAGTTGTTCACCGATGAGTTAAAGTATCTCTTCTCTCGGAAGGATTTAAATCTCCGACAGCAAAGATGGTTAGAATTCTTGGCTTCCTATGATTTCGATATCACACATACACTAGGAAAGGGCAATGCGGTAGCTGATGCATTGAGTAGAAGACACGCTAGTTTAGGGGCTATGTTTCTAGAATGGAAGCAATTAGAATATATCACAGGATATGATTTCTGACCTAAGTGCGAATTAGACCCAGAAATGTTAGCAAGTTTTACGATCAGACCCACTTTGATTAAGTGGATTGGTTCCAATCAGAGGGATGAACCTAACCTATTGGAAATCATCTCGAAGTTAGAGATGGGAATCAACGAGGAGATGAACAAGTATGAGCTTGATCAAGATGGATGGCTTAGAAAGAATGGGAGATTAGTTATACCCAATGTTAATGGATTGAGAGATGAAGTGCTTAGAGAATGTCATCACTCAAAACTGACTAAACATCCCGGTGGTAATAAAATGTACCGAGACATGAAGCAGACCTACTACTGGGAAGGGATGAAAAGAGACGTTGGGAAGTTTATATCCACATGCATGAACTTCCAGCTAGTAAAAGCTGAGCAAAAGAAGCCTAGTGGTCTGCTGCAACCATTAGAAATTCCAGAATGGAAATGGGAACAAGTCTCAATGGATTTCATTGATTGGTTGTTGAGGACTAGATCGGGCCATGATAACATTTAGGTGATTGTGGACCTATTGACAAAGAGTGCAAGGTTTATATCCGTCAAGTCGAATTGAACAACAATTAAGTTAGCGGAACTGTATATGAAATGGGTAGTGAGATTTCATGGAGTACCCAAGGCCATTGTGAGTGACCGAGATCCCTTGTTTACTAGTAGATTTTGGTAGAGCTTACAAGAGGCTTTATGATCAGAATTACATCTCAGTACCGCATACCATCCTCAAACCGACGGTCAGACAGAGAGGGTGAATCGAGTATTAGAATATCTCTTGACAGCTTGCATATTAGATTTTGGTGGATCATGGGATGACCATTTGCATCTAGTGGAGTTCGCATATTATAATAGTTATCAGTCCAGTATTGCTATGGCTCCATATAAAGCTTTGTACGGAAGACCGTGCAACTCACCGTCATGTTGATTAGAAAATGGTGAGAAGTTTGTGCTTGGGCCAGATGTGATAAGAGAAACTTCAGACAAGATCAGGGTTATCCAACAGCGAATGAAGGCTGCTCAAGATTGGCAGAAGAGTTATGCTGATAAGAGGCGAAGAGATTTAAAATTCTCCGTTGGCGACTTGGTGTTTGTCAAGATTTCTCCGCTAAAGAGCGTGATTCGATTTGGTAGGAGGGGCAAGTTAACACCAAGATTTGTTGGCCTATACCCAGTACTTAAGCAAGTTGGGAACTTGGCATATAAAGTTGAGTTATCAGACAGGATGACGGGAGTTCATTACGTATTTCATGTTTCCCAGTTAAGAAAATTTGTGCATGACCCCGTTGTGACTATTCACCTGATCAGTTGGATGATGTCGAAGTAGAACCCGAGGCAGTTGGGAACCGCAAGCCGATTCGTATTGTCGAGCACGATACGAAGCAACTTCGAAGGAAAGTGGTGAAACTAGTCAAAGTTTAGTGGGGCGAGGATGAGAATGACTGTACTTGGGAGACAGACGAGAGCATTAAGGAGCCGTATCCAGAACTCTTTGCTTGGTAAGGTTTTCATTTCGATTTAGTCTTTCCACATGCTAGGATAGGTTTGTTTTGTTTGTTTTGTATGTTTGATTGTGAGATATGGCTGGTAGGCATGCGGGACCCATTGGTTGTTTCTTAATTGAGGAATTTTGGGGGCGAAATTTCTTAAGGGAAGGGAGTGTAATGACCTGCATTCTATGCATCAGAGGATCGTAGGATATTTATTTCTTTTTCATATGAAGTCATATGGTCGTGTAACTTTGGGGAACGACTATTGGGATCATTTCCCATGTTCACGATTTTTGTCGATTTTTAAATGACCATTTTGCCCCTTGCCGATCTTGTTTCAGCCATAACTTTTGATTGGTAAGGAGTTTTTACCTGAAACAACTTCCATTAGATTCGGATGATGGTTTACCTTTCCATATAGTGGTCACATTAATCAAACGGACTTACCGTTTGGTAGATATAGCTGATTTAAGGTTTGGAAGGTGAAAAACTGCTTAAGTGCACTGATTGGGGTAATTAGCAAATGAGCCCATAAGCCATTTCGGGATTAGGTTTATGGGGAGGCTGAAATGAGTTAGGTTTTCATTCGATTTCAGTTTTCTAGCCGCCATTTACCTTTTAGAAACTCTAACAATGGCCTCCACCTTCTAATTTCATCCCAAATCGCTCTCTAATCAAGGATTAAGCTAATTAACATCAGATCAAGGCAAATCAACATCAAATTAGAGGCAAAAGCTGCTGTGTGCATTGGAATTCATGCCATTTAAAGAATCATTTCATATTTGAGTTTATATTTTGGCTAAGGTGGGTGATTTGCATTGTTTTGTATTAATTACGGCTAATTAGGGGTGATTAGTGCTAATTAACGAAATTATACATTATTAAATTCTAGAAAAATGTTTAGAAATTCTAAAATATTATTTTAAGCCTCTGTTAGAAATTCGAGTTAATTTCGATAAGTTTTGCTAATCCTATCATTAGTTAATGTTAAACATGATTAAGGGGAAAGCATGAGTTTTAGGTATGTTTGATCCTTATTAGCATGTTAAATTTGTTGTTTTAGTGTTTGTGGTTGATTATATGTGTTTCTATGACTGTTTGGAATGTTTAGGATTGTTTAGCAAAGTTAGAATGGTCGAAAACGCCGTCGAGTGGCGTAAAACAGTCGCTGGAAAAGCTGCATAGAATAGTGCACGAATCGAATCGGATCGCCCATCCCCCACTCGTGAGCATGTGTAACCGAACCGACCCGAACAGAAGAGAACGACCCGAACCAGCGAAGGAACTCAAATGCACAACGAACCGCTTCTCCAAACTGCTGCATCACGAGCCGGAGCGCGCGACTGAACCGATCGTGGCCGCCCCATAATGAGCCACTCTATACCCCAACCATCTCGCTCGTGATGCATGTGTTTCGAGCCGATCCGGAAGACACCCATGAGCTGGGCTGATGGAGAGACGCGACTGAACTGGAATGCCTCGAGCCACCTCGAGGGGAGCACCACGAGCCGAAGCCATTTCAAGGACCATAAACAAACCGACCCGACCAGGAAGACATTCACGAGCCACCTTTACTTGAGCTACATGAACCTATCTGGATGGAGGAAGAAGATGAGCTGAACCCAAGAGCCACGAACCGAGGAGAATACTAAAACCCGAGATGCAAAGGTAGTCCAAAGGACAAGTTTGTACTCGGGATCCAGATGGGAACTAACGAGTTAACTTCATGATTGGGCTTTGTTGCGGAACGTGTGCTAAGGGACTATCGAGTCCATAACTTTGATTCACTACCAAGACAGATGTTTAGCTACGGATCAGTGTAGTGGGGTAGTTATTACTCCATGGGGCAGAGTGATTGTAGCATGGCTATGAGTCAGTGCAGTGGATTCGTCATGACTTCATAGGGCAGAGTGGACATAGCAAGGTATTAGTGGCTATGGATCAGTGTAGTGGAGCCATCACGACTCCATGGGGCAGAGTGATCATAGCAAAGGATTTGGGTGGTAAAAGTGGTGGATATCGTATGCTTTACACACTGAGTGAGAGATTTTAGGATGGTTGTTATGCTTGGTTGTTTGACATCACTATGACATGCACACCCCTCTCCCGTATCTTTACACCATATGTTAGTGTCACCTTAGAGTATTGTACATCTTGTTGTGCTAACTCTTTGGTTGCAGGCTCAGGTATGATTTAGTATACCTGTTATTGTTCTGTTTTGCTACTTATCTCTCATACCAGACTTTTTTCTGACCCAGAGTTTTATGTCTCTTCTTATTACTCTGGGCGCTCTTAAACGGGCAGACTAGAGACAGGTTAGTGGTATGCACGAGTAGTTGTACCGAAGACGTAGGAGGCTTCCACATATGATATATATAGATATTCTCCCTGTGTTGTTGCTGGTCACTACTTTGGACATTAGTGTTGCACCTTTTTCTTTGCTTTAGAGACAGTATGTTGGAATTTTAATAAGCTGTATCTTGAATTTCCGCTGCTATGATGACTACGGTTTATTTTTCGGCTTATGCACTCTCTCGCCTGTTTTACGTCAAGTATATTATTATTTTATTTTATTCCTTATGCTGTGAGACATTCTACAGGTTCCTTTGGTAGTTTTAGCTTCAAACCCCTTTTCTTTGGCGACCGTCCCGTGCTAGTCAGGCAATAGTACAGCGCACTTTCATTGGAAATTTCGGCTAGTGCGGGGCGGGCCGTCACATTGTGTATGTACTTTTAAGAACAATACAAAATAAAGGATAGCCATTGGAACAAGCATTCACGCAAAGAAAGAGTTGTGTGCACGAGGTCCATAAGAACACAATCTACAAGGATTTGCGGCAGTCACTTTGAACGAAACAGAAGACGCAAGTCCTCAACACAGTAGCCACTTATGTTGTTCGATGCGAGAACAAAAGAGGAGGCTTGAGATTCTTTTAGGGTGTTCTGGAATCCGTGAAGTTCACATGCACGTACCGTAGCCGTGGTGGTAGTGGACTTTGGACTGGGGAAACGCATTTAAAGGGTGTGGTGATTTCTGTTCTGAAATTGGAAAGGAGTTAGTGTTTTTCTTCGAAGCATAGAAGATGCGGCTACACACAGTAAGTAGCAAATTTTGCATGGGCTCTGTGAAGCTGACCAACGAGGCTCAAAGACGCAGAGATAAGGGAGGTTGGGTGCGAGCTCGAGCGGTCTAGGTAGGAGTGATGGATCTCGTGAGAGGAGAAGAAGCGAGCTTGATGTCGTGGTGAAGTCAGACATTATTGTGAGCTATAGGAAGTCGGATTTTTGCAGGAGGCAGCGTAGTGATCATTTTTGGGAAGCTCGAGGCAAGCAAGCAGGTTACATTTTAATGGGAGTCACAAAAATAGGTTGTCCTTTTCCCTGAGGAGTTTCTGGCCATTGGAGCAAATACGGTGGGTCGAAAGAGAAGCAACCGATCGAAGAAGCAGTATGGATGGAAAATTTCAAAAATGGCAAGGTGACTGCAGTTTTAGAGAAGTGGGGTGGTTGAAAGGACGTTGGGCTTCATGATGGATAGGGGGAACTGAAGGGCGGATATGAACATAAAATGGGTTCAGATATAATATTGGTATGAGTTTTTCACAAATGAAGAAGAAATATTATGGCGTGTGCGGGTCTGGGTGATAACATCGGGTGGATGAGCCGATTTGCAAAGTGGTGAGCCCATATATATAAAAGGAAAAAAATAGAAGAAGGGAATTTGGAGCAGCAGTATTTTCATGAGTAGGAGGGAGCGGGTGCATTCAGGTTATGGGCTAGTGGAAAAGGTAAGGTCCGTACATAAGTAAATGAATACAGTTTAATTTAATTTAGTGTGCAAACTTATAATTGTAATGTCTCGAGCACGCGAGCTCAGATTAACGAGCGGTCTGTCACATTGGATTCATACAGCTGTAGACTAAACGAATGGAATTAGACTGATCGATTGGAGCTCGTGAGAATTTCGAAGGAATAAACGCCTGAGTGGATAAATCAACATTTATTGTTATTTAATAGTAGACAATGAAGGTGAGTAAACTCACTAACTCTGTCCGGTTTTATAATTTTATAAAACATTATTTAATTTTGATAAAAATGATTGAATGTTGTGTGTGATGGTTGTTTGGATGTTTTACAATTAAGTTGGTTGATAGTTATATATATGAGGTTGTTAGTTAAATACTAATTTAATAATTTCATATTAATATGAAATCAGTTTCATTATTATTGATTAACATCTGTGGATGCAGGGAAACAGGTTGATGGAATCCAACTGGATTCCTCAACAATTTTATCGTTGTTTTTCATATATTGCATTATATGATGTGACAAATAATCCATCAATGATTATTGTGTGTTTTGGGATGTTGGAATAACATTGAACTTGAAATAATTGGTATTTAAATACCGTGAAATATATTCGAATATGTGGGGAAAGAAATTGGAGTTTTAAAAAGGGAATTTCTATATTTTAAAAATAGAGATTGAATTTCGATTAGCTAGAATATAATAACTTGTTTTGATTATATTAAAACAAGGAGATTGATTTATAAACAATATTTAGAAATAATCTATTAATGTTCATTTGAGAATGGGTTGTGGAAAGAGAAATTGTTGAATTTATTTCGAGGTTCAAAATGGGAATATGGGTTGAATAAAACTATAAAGGTTAGTAATTATAATTCGACAAATGTCGAATGTTATTTAAATTATTTATTTAGAAAATATATACTATCTAAAGTGGAGATGTACGGGATAATTAATATTGGTTTAAAACCAATAATTTACAATAGAATATGTAAGCGAGATAAAGTTTTAAACTTGATATATAGTTAGCAAGGAGTTAACTCCTAAACAGAGTCTACAAAGTAGAATATTAATATAAATTAATACAATAACTAGATAAGTGTAATTTTAAAACTGTAATGGTATTTAAATCAGGATTTGATTTAATAAAACGAGTCCAGATTTTTGTAAAAGAATAGTATTCACGCTTTAAAGCAAATTGTTAGCCTACTTTGTGAACTAGGCAACACAAAGTCAAGAAACCAGATATTGAAGAGCATTTTTAATTAGAAGACTTCGGTTCAGATTGGAGAAAGCACTACAATCTAGATTGGATAGCTGCAGATGTTCGGGTCGGGTCAGAGCAACATATCGGTTCGGGTCGGATAGAGTCTTCTGTTCGGATCGGTGAACTGCTGCTGAGGAAATTGATAAAGTATATCTAATCAGATCGGAGGGCAACATGATCTCAATTGGATCGGAAAGCCACCTGTTTGCCACGAAAATGGATCGGAGCGGAGTAGATTAGAGAAGAAGAGAGCGTTGCATCCAAGCCAATCCGGGTCGGATCGGATATCCCGATCCGAACCCCTTATCTGTGCGTCTCCGACCAGAGCCCATGTTCCATATTATTCTCCTGCAAAAGCGCCTGGATATCCGGACCGGCTGTGATCAGTTCCTACCCATAACGTCCGTTCCTTTGATGCGTTGTCAACATAATAGTTCATCCGAACCCGAAGATAGTGGGATGGACGACATGTGGCCCCGACCCGGATCAAGTTTCGAGCAAATTCACACCTATAAATACCCCGTCTGGAGACAAAGAGAAGGATCTTTTTTCAGCACTTTGAGAATTCAACCACCTCCATAATCAGAACTCCATTACTCCCGGAGAATCCAAATCATCTTTCATTTTTGTTTTAGTCAATTGAGTGAGTATAAGTGAGTTGTGAGTGGAATCAAGTGACAATTACATTGTATTTGCAACTGAATCATTGAATATAGTAAAAGATAAGTGGACGTAGGCATTTCTTCGCCGAACCACTATAAATCCTGTGTGTTCATTTTTATTTTTATCTCATTTCTTCTTGATTTTAATCAATTTGGGTGTTAGAACCACTTTTGGGTCTAACATTTTGGTGCTTTCACTGAGAAACCTCATCTAAATTCTTTATTTTCCGGCATCTCTTTCTACTTTTTTGACCGTAGAGTTCAAAGAAGTGAATCCTTAAGTTTCTCCGCTTTTTTATATTTGTTGAAGTGATTGTCAAAGACTCATGGCCAAAGGAAAAGGCAAGGAAGTTCAGTCTGTTCGAGGAAATGGAGCTGGCGAAGATCAGCAGAATGCTGTTGTAACAAGGTCTCGGGGGCAGAGTTCAGCAGCAGGAAGAGCCAATGCAGGAAATCCGAGCCGCCAGTAGGGGGAGAGCTCCGATCCGATCCGGGTAGGAGATTCTGAAGCTGTGCATTCCCCCAATCTGAACCGACCCGAGCTGCTCGCCACATACCGATCCGACCAGGCTCCCCAGCTCCGAACCGACCCGACCTCCTACCTCCGATCCGACCCGATCCTTGGTGAAGCTGGAACCTCTACTCGAGTCCCTACGAATGCTCCGATTCCAGCCACCAGGGTTGGTGATCAGGTCAATCCATCTGCGCCCATCACTCAAGGAGATTTCTCACGCTTGCTTGACATGCTTGAGAGCACAAGGGAGGCCATGAAAGTTCACGAGCGCACTAATCTCATGATGCAGGAAAATATGAGGCTCATGAGTCGGGAGATTGGTGAACTCCGTCGATAGAGAACTCCATCACCGGTTCGTCACACACCAGTGGATCAATCTTCATCTTCCGAGGAAGAGCGGCCCCGTGAACGTAGGCCACTCGAACGACCTCAGAATGTGGAGCAGCTGACATTTGGATCTTTGGGATCTCGTGAGGATATTGCACGAGCGCTAGGAAACAATGACCCCACCAGGGAGCAAAGACTCCAGTCCCCTCCTCCCGAGATCGACCGGGAGCGCAGGGAACGGAATAGAGCAGAAGCAGCTCGAAGAAGAAGGGCATCCCCTGAGCAAGAGCCCAGAAGGAACTCGGATACTAGGGCCAGGGAACCTGAGCGGCCCCTAACTAATGCTGATGTGCAGGCAATGGTTCGCCAGATCATGTCCGAGAGTCGGAACTATACAAATGAAGATTATGGCATTGAGCGGAGCCATACTCCCTTCACCGATGATATCCTCGACTTCCAATTTCCCCGACGCTTTAACTTACCACAGATGGACAAGTACAACGGAAGGACTGATCCGGGACAGCATTTGATGCGGTATTCGTGGCTCATGAATGCTGCTGCTGCCCCTGATGAAGTGAAGTGCAAAGCATTCCCAATCTACTTAGAAGATGTGGCATTGTTCTGGTTTACCCGACTTCCTCCTCGTTCGATTTCGAATTACAAGGAACTAAGCGAGCGTTTCATGAACCAGTTCCGACTCCATGCCCGAAAGTCCAAAAGTGTTATTGAATTATCGAGGATCAAGCAGGCACCAGGAGAATCTTTAAGGGCATATCTTGATCGTTTTAACCAAGCCGTAACTGAGGTCAGTGACCCGCACGAGCCCACTATTCTGATGGCATTGAAGGAAGGAGTCGATCCTGAATCTGAGTTTGGAGACTACCTTTCTGGTAAAACACCTTCCACAAGGGAGATATTCTACGAAAAAGCCGATATTTATCTAAGACGAGAGGAGGCCAGGGCAAACCGAAAGAGAAAGTCTGAGACGGCTTCATAGGAGAATGTGCAGAGTAATATCGCCGTGAAGCAGTCTGGGGAAAGTTCTGGCAAGGTTGAAGTAAATGTAGGAAACAAGGGTGGAAACAGCAATGCTGGAAGCGGGGGTAACAACAACAATAACCGTAATCCAAACGGTAACAGAAGAAACAGAAATAGGGGAAGTGACCCTAACAAAAGACCCCGATTCCAGAACTACGAGGATTATACGCCATTAAACGACACCCTGGAAAATATTTACCTGGATACGTACAATGTGTTACAATACAAAAGACCGCCACCTCGTGATTCGACCGAGAAAGAAATGGCGACAGGGAAGTTTTGTTTGTTTCATGGAACTCACGGGCATTCAACTAATGAATGTCGGCATTTGAGGGATGTGATTGAGAAACTGTTGCGTGAAGGGAAGTTGGATGAGTACAAGGTTGCCCCGAGAGACAGGGGGCAAGGAGAGCAGGCTCCAAAACAGATTCTACCTGCTCCCAAACCTACAGCGCAGCAGAAAGGTAAAGGAATTGTTATCAATTCCATAGTAGGCGGACCTCACCCAGCAATCCGAAGTTTCAGATCAATATGTGAATGCTGCCAAGCATCTAGACGTGAATGAAGGTGATGATTTGGAAGATGTCACCCCCATAAAACAACAGAAGACCATGTTTGACGACGTGGTATTTCGCAGCCGAGACAATACTGGGATACAATCACCCACCAATGATCCGTTGGTTATTACTACCACCATTGGGCCGGCCTTGGTCCATAAGGTATTAGTAGACAATGGAAGTTCCGTTAATATTTTTTTCAAGAAGTCATTTGATCAGATGAAGCTTGAGTCTGAAGATCTGAAGCCTTGTGAAGGATGGATCAGAGGCTTCAACGGGGCATCGACAGCTCCCATGGGATACATAGAGTTGCCCGTGACCCTGGGGCAAGGAGAACGTAGAAGAGTGCGAATGCTTCAGTTCGTAGTATTGGACGTAGATTCGCCTTATAACGCATTTTTGGGGAGACCTGCCCTCGCTGAATTTAGAGTTTGTATCGCCCCTTGGTGCCTGTTACTTAAGTTCCCAACCGAAGCCGGAACTGGAGTAATGAGAGGGGATCAGGTTTCCGGACGGGCCTGCTATGTGGCCGAGTTAAAGATGTTGATGAAAGGACTTAACGTTGAGAGTATGGATGCCTCGTCTCCCTCAAAGGGGGACTCGGCATAGTAATTAGAGAGACTGACCCCGAGGGAGTTGCCCAAAGGAACGCCTGAAGACCTGGATCCCAGAAAAGACGAGGAACCAGAGGCTAGGAATGAAACTCCTAACGAAGCGACAGTGGAAATTCCCATTGATAAAGCTGATCCGACAAAAGTTTTGAAGATTGGTTCTCAATTGGATCCATGTCGAGCTAAAGAACTAACGGACTTCTTGAAGGCAAACTTAGACGTGTTCGCCTGGACCCATGCTGACATGTGTGGGATATCACCATCCATTATAAGTCACAAATTGAATGTAAATCCGAAGCATCCGCCTATGAAGCAAAAGAGACGCATGCTGGGCCCAGAGAGGTCAGCTGCTCTCAAAGAGGAAGTAGAGAAGTTAAAGCAGAATGGATTTATTCGAGATTCGACATATCCCGACTGGATATCGAATCCCGTCTTAGTAAAGAAGCCAAACGGAAAGTGGCGGACTTGCATTGACTTTTCAGATTTAAATAAAGCTTGCTCGAAAGATAGTTTCCCACTTCCCAGGATTGACCAGCTTGTAGACTCGACAGCAGGTCATGAACTTCTCTCTTTCATGGACGCATATTCTGGATACAACCAAATTCCTATGCATGTACCAGACCAAGAACATACGAGCTTCATTACGAATTTGGGGTTATATTATTATGTTGTAATGCCATTCGGATTAAAAAACGCTGGAGCTACTTATCAGCGCTTGGTAAACGGAATGTTTTATGATCAAATAGGAAAAACAATGGAAGTTTATGTGGATGATATGCTTGTCAAATCAAAGCATTCCTCCAGCCATACGCAAGACTTGGCGGAAATGTTTGGTATCCTGCGAAAGTACCGGATGAAATTGAATCCTCTGAAATGCTCATTTGGAGTGGCATCGGGAAAGTTCCTTGGCTTCATTGTGAGTTCCCGAGGAATTGAAATCAACCCTAGCCAGATAGCAGCGATTAGAAACATCGAAGAACCAAAGAGAATTAAAGACGTCCAAAGTCTTGCAGGGAAAGTAGCGGCATTGAGTAGATTCATCTCCAAAGCCACAGATAAATGTGTTCCGTTTTTTGATTTGATAAAAAGGGGAAAGAAGAACTTCCAGTGGACTCCGGATTGTGTTGAGGCCTTTCAAAATCTGTTGGAACTGCTAGAGAAACCGCCGATTTTATCAAAGCCCGTGGATCACGAAGAATTATTTGTTTACTTGGCAGTCTCGGCTCACGCCGTCAGCACAGCCCTGATTCGAGAAGAAGACAAAGTACAAAGGCCGGTGTATTATGTAAGCAAGAAATTAGCAGCGGCAGAGCGCAACTACCCAAAAATTGAGAAGCTTGCTTACAGCCTCCTGGTCGCATCCCGAAAACTTCGTCACTATTTCCAAGCCCATCCAATAACCATATACACCGACCAGCCTTTAAGACAGGTGTTACAGAGGCCCGAAGCATCGGGAAGGTTGATCAAATGGAACATAGAACTAAGTCAGTTTGATTTGAATTTTCAACCACGAAAGTCAATCAGGGGGCAAGCTCTAGCAGACTTTATTGCGGAATTCACCATTCCATAGGAGGAAATAATCAATGACAGAGTGGTTAAATCCGAGGATGAACTAAAGATGAATCTGTGGAAACTATATACAGATGGAGCCAAGAATGACCGAAGGTCCGGAGCTGGAATTGTCTTAGTCACTCCCGAGGGACGGTCGTTATATTACGCCCTACGATTAGAATTTTCGGCAACTAACAATGACTCAGAATATGAAGCCCTGATCGCCGGGCTGAAGCTTGCTAAAGACCTCGGAGTAAAAATGATAGACATATTTTGCGACTCTAAAATTGTTGTTTGTCAAGTGCGAGAGGAATTCGTGGCTCGAGGACCTCGACTTATCGCCTACCTCAAGAAAGTGAAAGAGCTATTGAATAGCTTAGATCGGTACAACATAACACATATTCCCAGAGTTGAAAACCAGAAAGCGGATAGACTGGCAAAGCTGGCTAGTTCCGACAATCCAGAAGAGACTGAAATAATTCCAATTGAAACGTTGGAGTCGCCAAGCTTTGAGTCAATGGAAATTGAATTCACTTTTGAAGCAGAACCAGAGAAGGAGTCGTGGATGACTCCAATTAAGAATTTCCTTAAGAATGGGACACTCCCATCGAAGAAGAGTGAGAAAAGAGCTGTAGTTCGCAAAGCTACCAGATATGTCATACAAGATGATACTCTCTATCGGCAAGGATTTTCTATGCCCCTGTTACGATGTATCGCACACGACGACATCAAGCGTGTACTAAGAGAAGTACACGAAGGTGAGTGTGGAGATCATATAGGAGGTCAAACTTTAGCAAAGAAGATATTGCGATACGGATACTTCTGGCCTACAATCAATAAAGATGCAGCTGATTATTCACGACGCTACGATAAGTGCCAGAGATTCGCCAAAATCCCCAGGGCACCGTCGACCCAACTTAAATCAATGGTGAGTCCTTGGCCATTTGCCACGTAGGGAATTGATATCATTGGAGTTCTACCAATTGCTAAAGGAGGAGCTAAATATGCAATAGTGGCCGTAGACTATTTTACGAAGTGGGTGGAAGCTGAGCCCTTGACCAAGATCACAGCAAGAAAGGTGATAAGTTTTGTGGTCAGAAATAGTATATGCCGGTTCGGGATTCCAAGGACGATTATAACTGACAACGGAACCCAGTTTGATAGTACTGAATTCAGAAATTTCTGTCAGAAGTATAAGATAGACAAGCGATATACTGCAGTTGCCTATCCACAGTCAAACGGGCAAGTAGAGGCAATAAACAAAGTAATAAAATCCATCCTCAAGAAGCGATTAGAGCGTGCAAAGGCAAGGTGGGTTGATGAATTGCCCCTAGCTTTGTGGGCATATCGAACAACGTTTAAGACAGCCACCGGTCATACCCCTTTCTCTCTCTCCTTTGGCTCAGAAGCAGTAATTCCAGTTGAACTGGAAGTTCCTTCCCACAGGGTGACATATTATGATCCGATGACAAATCGGGCACTCTTACTTGAGTCTCTTGATGAAGTCGAAGAAAAAAGAGACGAAGCGGATTTGCGTACGGCAAGACATCGACGTCAGATGGCACGCTATTATGACAAAAAAGTTCGCCTCAGGACTTTTGAACCAGGAGATTTGGTGCTAAAGAGAGTTTTTCCATCTCTTCCTCACCTCGGCCCAAAATGGGAAGGACCCTTTGTCATCCAACGGAAACTTGAAAAAGGAACCTTCAAGTTAACGACCGTAGATGGCGAAGACGTCCCCAGAGCATGGAATGCCCAACACTTAATGCGATATTTGAATTAGAGATGCTGTACTTTGTGTTATTTTTCTTATGAATTCTGCAATAAGGCACGACTTGCCTTGGGAAAATCTGACGATATGAATAAAGGGCTATAAAGTGGATGTAGGCTACGACTTAGCTGAACCACTATAAAAATATTGTGTGTTATTTACTTTTGCGCATTTACATTCATCGGTTATTCTGTTGTGATTATAAAATACAGGATGACTCAAAGCCTAAAAAGGTTGATAACAGCTTAGACAGAAAAAGAAGCACAACGACTGTTTGTGCGATAAGACATAAAAGAATGAGAAAACGACATTCTTAACTCTAACTTTCCAGAGAGAAAGAGAGTATAAAGGCGTCTCCGACTGAGCGCTGAGAAAGAAATTTTTCTCCGTTGAAAGACCGGGGAATAAATAGATTACTGAGCTCGAACTCTAACTCTCTAGAGAGAGAGAGAGTATAAAAGGAATGCCAGAAAAACGACAAGCACTGTCGGCACATGAAATGCTACCCCGTCAGAAAATCGGGAGCATTCAGGTTGATTGATTAAGCATTAATAATTTATTAGAATCAACTGGGGGCATATATGTATACACATATTTCTTTGCTCCGTGACTTCATTTCATAACTATAGCAAGACATGCATTTTTACATAAGTGCAGAACTACTGACAAACAAACATTGCAAAAAGTGATTTATTTTTATTTACAGATGAATGAATTTGTACAGGGAAATAGCTAGAAAAGAAAGTGCAGGAGTTGCTTTTGTAGCAGCAATTATTGGTTCACAAAGATGCTAAAAAGATACAGGGCAATCCACTATTTAGATTTGGAATGAGCCTTGGATTTCTTGGCGGCTTTCTCCGCATCCTTTGCTTCTTTCTCGGCTTCGGTCAAGATTCGTTTTGATTTCTTTTTCCCTGAAGATGCGGTACTGGAGCCAGTAGACTTCTTCCCGGAGGGCGGGGCACTGGAATCAAGAGAAGATTTTTTAGCAAGTTCTTCTGTAATAGATCTAGTTGAGAGCTTAACAACTAACCTTGATCCCACATCCACAACTGCGAGGGGCTTGAGGGTCTCAGGGTCTAGTTCTTCGGCCTTTAATTGCAAGCGCTTGTCTTGATCAGCCTTCATTGCAGCCAAGGTAACGTCATCAGCACTTTTTGACTCCCCGGTTATTGCAACTTCTGGTTCCTCTTCATGCCCCCCGTCTCCGCCGTCGTCCTTTAAAGCTGCTATCATTTCTTCATCATGGTGAGTGGTGACCTTAGTTGGCTCATTGCCTTCTCCCAAGTCTACAGAAGCAGCCTTGTCTTCCCCTTTTTTGGCCCTATCAGCGGGCTTTGTCCCAGCGGCAGCTCCTTGAGCTACATCTGTCTTTTCGGATGATTCAACACCTACAGAATGAGAAGCAACAGTTATCAACTCAGGCTAAAACAAAGGGTCTCTCATCGATTGTTCAATCACGTGGCGAAAGGTAGAAATATCTTTGGCAAATTGAGGAGAAAAGACAGGGATACCTTCCGAAGACTTCTCAGCGGGGGTGACTGCTACCTCTGGGGCTATTTCAGGAATGGGGGATAGCAGAGTTGTTCGGGGAATTCCCGGATTTTCGGGATCATACCCTTCTACTTCGGGAGTTGCAGGGGAAGAGGAAGAGGAACCAGCCTCGAGAATGGTTTTTTGTTTAGACTTCTGTCTCTCTTCCTCCATGGCCTCAGCAATAAGGTGGCGCCCTTCAGCTAGGCGCTCCGGTTCATCATCTCTCAAGTATTTCTCCATCAGTTTATCTTCATCGAGGGAATCGACCTTAAGTTCCTCCTTTTCCCACTCGACGATTTGATTCCATACTTGAACCAGAGTGGATGGATAATCTTCGATCCAAGAAATGTTTCGGCGACGAATAATGTGTGCAAAGAATTCAATCATTAGCTCGCCGAAGCCCTGAATATCAGCCTCCGCCTCTGATAGTTGCTTGCGGGTTTCCTCCGCAGATTTAATAGCACACTCCACATTGCCCTCGGCCAGAGCAGCCCTGTTTTCTGCTTCCAACAACTTCGAAGCCAAGTCAGCATTCTTCTTTTCTAATTCAGCACTCCTCTTTGCTAACTCGGCGTTTTTCTGTTCAAGCTCAGCATAAGCAAGGCGTGTCTTAGCAGCTTCTGACTTGGCCTTGTCAGCTTGCTTTTTTAGTTCAGAGCGCTCCTGAGTGTGAGACTCAAGCAAGTCATGATAACGCTTTTGCATGTCCTCGAATTGTTGTTTGAAGTTAGAAGCGTCCCTTTGAGCGACAGATAACTGAGCTTGAGTGTCTTCTAAATCTGTTCCTAGAGCTTTTAAGGCCTTAGCGTCCTCCTCTGCGGTCTTTTGCATTGAATTGGTATTTGTGATTAGAGTGCGGATGATTTTAGAAAGATTGCGTGAATACTTGAACATCTCGGTATATTGTTTTTCCACCAAGTCAATCTTTTCTTTGGCCTCATCTGCCCACTTAGAAGAAATGGGTTCAATGGCAGGTAGAAAAGTCAGAGTCTCGAAATAGTGTTCGGGAAATTGTTCCGTCAAATAGGCCCGCTTTACTGCAGTTGCCGCGTCTAGTGGGGGGGGAGCGGAGATTGTCAGTTCGGTGTCCCTGTGTGAAGGAGATTCGGTAATCTCTTTGTCTGTCCTAGGTCGTTTAGTAGCAGGAACCTTGTGCTTGCTTCGAGACCCAGTTTCTTTTGGAGGAGTTCGTTCTCTGCTGCGCTTTTCATGGGAAGAAGTGGAGTCTTTAGATGGTGGTCTGTCCTCTTCCCTGCGGCTCTGATAGCCCTTATATTTCTCTTGTTCCGATCGAACTGGCGAGCGGGAACGCGAGGGTCGAGAACGATAGGGATCGTGAGGTCTTCTCTCCTCCCTACTACGATCATCTCGGCGATCATAATCGACATCCTGCGGAGGATTGGACATGCTGCGACGAAGCTTTCTTATGTCGTAGTAGGATCGAGACATTGTACCTGCATGATAAAATAAACGAAGTTTAGAATTAATGGGTTCACGGAGAAAGAAGTGCAATGAATGCTGATGCTGTTGTGTGAAGTGTATCCTAAGTGGTGTGTTTCCCCCCAACCAACCCGAGTCTGAAGCTAGACTAGTACGGGCAGGCTCTTTGGCCTTAGCGGGAGTGGTCTCTTCAGAAGAGGTGAAGACTAGAGGATCCTTCCTGAAATCCTCTGAAGTATATATAGTCTCGGGTAAGGGGAGATCCCCCAAGCCCTGAAATATTTGCTCATCAGTACTAGGAACATCCCCCTCGGAAGCATGAAGTGGCGACTCTTGGGAGGATTTTGAATTGTCTAGAGAAGTAGTTTCCTCGGGGGCAATATATCCTTCACGATGCTTTTCGGCCAGATTAGCCAATTCATCATCTTGAGTAGAAGAAGGAGAAGGTGAAGTTTGAAGAGGCACTGTAGGAACTCCCGAGCCTTCTCCTGTCTCTGGAACTACCTCCACTGGAGGAATGTATGCGTAAGGGACCGTCCCATGACCGATGCTACGAAAAACAGATAATAGCCCATGGAAGTGAAGATATTCGTCTTTAAGGACTTCGTCGATAGTCAAGAATTTCTGATCGCCATTAAGAAGTCAGTGCATCCGATCAAAGAACACCTGATCTGATATCTGTTTGGGGTTGTCGACTGCAAACAAAAAGGAAAACAGGTCAAGATGATGATTCAAGTGTATAAGGCCTGGATTTAGAAAATCAGTGCTTTACTTGATTTTGTCCATCTACTGGCGCATCCAGGCTGTCGCTTCACGTAGAACCATTCTAATCTGGAATCTCCAGCTTTGCTGCTAAATGGTGCAGAGATTATCTTCCTTTTTGGAACTGATTCAAAGTAGCAGAAAGATGGAGTCTCTCGAGTCCGATGTTTGAAATTGTAAAAGAAGTGAACGTCATCGAACGTGAGCTCTATGCCTAGGATTTCACGATATGCTATGTACAAGGTGTGCAGATAGGCATATGAATTGGGATGCAACTACATGGGGGCAATCCGCATTTGTCTTAAGAAATCAACGATGAAAGGAGAGAATGGAGGAATGGCACTGACCATGCACATTAATCGAGTGACCGCCATATATCCTTCTGGAGGGTTGTGGGGACGGTCAGAGCGTGAAGGCACTAGAGTGTCCCTTTTCATTATCCCATATTTTAAGCAGATTCGGACAAGTCGATCGTTGTCGATTGTTGATTCAACGGAGTTCGAAGGTGATTCCAATATAATGGCTGATTCAAATTCATCAGGGGCTCGATCGTCACCAATCCCTCCTTCCTCCTCAAAACCCAGAGAAACTTCATTCTCTGAAGACACCTCGTCGCTTTCTCGATGTCCAACCCCGTAATCTGGACCCTCGCTGTCCCATTCTGGATCAGACGAAGAAGATATATCCTCAAGAGTGATTTTATTCGAAGTTTCCGGGGCATCTTTCCTCTCAGCTAGTCGGGAAGAGCGTCTGGGCCTCATTGTCATAGAACTATTGAAGAAGCAATAGCACGGATTAGAGTAAATTATCCCGTGCCCCCCTGTGTACGTGTGTGAACTAAAATGTGTACAGCAAATGTGAGAAATGCAAGGTAAAAGTACAGCAATGCAAGGCGAAACTTTGAAGAGAAAGTGATAGTCAAAGTAGTTCTTAATGTTCACTTATGTCCGCAAGGCACTATCCTAACTGTTCGTGAAGTTGGAAGTAATATCTTTTAAATAGTTGGACGAGAGTTTATGTTTTAAATTGAATAGTGCTCGGTTCGGATGCAGACACCAGATTCGGATCGGATGAACAAAGGCCCACACTCAGTAAGATATATCCGGATCGGTTCGGAGATTGGCACCCGGAGCGGGTCGGATTAACTTGGATGACCAAACCCCTATTCTCCCTTTTGTTTCACAACCGGGTCCGATCCGAGCGCATAAGTCTTGACTTTCATTGTATTCATAGATCCGACCCGACCCGGTCAGACAAGTTAAGACCCATCTCTTGGCCCTATTTCTCCGACCCGATCCGGCTCTGTAAATTTTCCTCTTTTCCTCTTTTCCTTCTACTGTCCCCCAACCCGAACCAACCTTCTTCAGTTTTCTTCCTCTTCCTCCTCTTAAATAGCGAACCCAACTCGAAATCCAAAGCTTTAATTAAAGTCGAGAGATTGAGCACTCAAGTGTCAATACTTTCCTCCAGCGCTTCGAAATGGCGTCGATGTCATTGACGACGAAGGCGGAGGAAGGAAGAAAGCGCAGTGATGGAATTATTCAATTACTTTGTTAAAGTCGTTCAAACTAACCGTGAATGTAAATTAAAAGCGATTATGGCAACAAGATTCAAGATTACAAGACTACCTATGTGTTTGATTCGAAGATGGAAGCAAAAATTTTGAAGTTTCTTGGAAAGGCTGGAGCTTCGATATGGAATCGGTTCGGATAAACGAAAACAATAAATGAAAGA
This sequence comes from Allium sativum, assembly GCA_030737875.1. Lineage (NCBI taxonomy): Eukaryota > Viridiplantae > Streptophyta > Magnoliopsida > Asparagales > Amaryllidaceae > Allium > Allium sativum. Next base: position 253,361,752 of record CM060919.1, read on the forward strand.
AAAGAAGAAAGAAGAAGTGAATTTATATAAACAACAAGCTGACTATTCGTATTCCCGATCGGACCGGCTCGAAAAGCCCAGTAACACAGCTTGGCCCACTGGTTCATCGCAGAGTACAGGAGGAAGGAGATCTGTTCGGGTCGGAACCCAAGCCATAAATCCGTTCGGGTCGGAATCCGAACCGAACAGGATGAAGTACGACAACTTAACGTGTGAATTCGAAAGGAAAGATGAAGCTTTTGCGCTATGGCAGTCAAAGCATGCTCCGTTCCCCATAGAAGCATCCTTTGAGGGGGCAAAGTGTTAGCCTACTTTGTGAACTAGGCAACACAAAGTCAAGAAACCAGATATTGAAGAGCATTTTTAATTAGAAGACTTCGGTTCGGATTGGAGAAAGCACTACAATCTAGATTGGATAGCTGCAGTTGTTCGGGTCGGGTCAGAGCAACATATCGGTTCGGGTCGGATAGAGTCTTCTGTTCGGATCGGTGAACTGCTGCTGAGGAAATTGGTAAAGTATATCTAATCAGATCGGAGGGCAACATGATCTCAATTGGATCGGAAAGCCACCTGTTTGCCACGAAAATGGATCGGAGCGGAGTAGATTAGAGAAGAAGAGAGCGTTGCATCCAAGCCAATCCGGGTCGGATCGGATATCCCGATCCGAACCCCTTATCTGTGCGTCTCCGACCAGAGCCCATGTTCCATATTATTCTCCTGCAAAAGCGCCTGGATATCCGTACCGGCTGTGATCAGTTCCTACCCATAACGTCCGTTCCTTTGATGCGTTGTCAACATAATAGTTCATCCGAACCCGAAGATAGTGGGATGGACGACATGTGGCCCCGACCCGGATCAAGTTTCGAGCAAATTCACACCTATAAATACCCCGTCTGGAGACAAAGAGAAGGATCTTTTTTCAGCACTTTGAGAATTCAACCACCTCCATAATCAGAACTCCATTACTCCCGGAGAATCCAAATCATCTTTCATTTTTGTTTTAGTCAATTGAGTGAGTATAAGTGAGTTGTGAGTGGAATCAAGTGACAATTACATTGTATTTGCAACTGAATCATTGAATATAGTAAAAGATAAGTGGACGTAGGCATTTCTTCGCCGAACCACTATAAATCCTGTGTGTTCATTTTTATTTTTATCTCATTTCTTCTTGATTTTAATCAATTTGGGTGTTAGAACCACTTTTGGGTCTAACACGAATAATAATTTAATAGCAAACATTTTGCAAATTGGAATGGTTATAAAGGGTTGGTGATGATTGGAAGTGATAAATTCAAGAGTGAACTTAGAAATGAAGTTAGCCAAAAACAGTATACTATTTCAAAGATAATTGAATGGAGATTATTCAGAAGAGAGTTATACATTGGGATTCAATTCCATCGAATTCAGAAAAGTACCTTTTACTATCCGGTTATAATTAAGATTTATTTATTTATCTAATTAACTAATTATTTATTTATTTAAATAGAAGTTATATTTGGAAATTTAATATTTCAAAAGCAGAGAATATAACGCTATCGTTATAATCAATATTTTCCTAAAGGAAGGGGATTCTTGAATTAAATCTGAGAGCCGCGTAAGTAATGTTCTATTTAAAATTTTGAACTTTGACTATTTCAAAGTTGAGAATGTTGTTCAGTTAAGGTCTGAGAGGTAATTATACCCCAACTTGATTGGCATCATAATTAACTGAGGAAGGTTTAAGGTTCGGTAGCGAAATCGGTTAATGATACGACAAATGAATGATTAATGAGTTAAATATAGTAACGACGATTTTTTAACATCGGGTTAATCCAATAAAAAGGTTTGAAAACATTTTCCCGCATCAAATCAAAGATATTGTCTGAGTATAGAAGATGGAATGATTTGATTAATTAGAAGTTTATAAATGGAGATTGGGAATGTATTCTAATGTTAATAACTTATAATTCCTAAATATAGAAGATAAGAAGTGTGAATAGATGTAATTATTTTCTGACATTGGTCGTACATTTTCTGGAATGTAGAAAATAAACTCTGTATAGTAAATGGAAACATTTTTCAAGGATTGTGTAGGGCTAAAATGGGTTTTAAGGAATACTTGGAAGAAATATAGGTAACAAAAAACTAGGAAATGAATAAATTATGGATAAATTAATTAAAGGGGCTCGGTGTTGATGGATGATTGATCGGTAATATTTCCATTTGGAAATACGACCGTCGTTTGTGTGTATGTTTTCCTTTGATAGTTAAATAACCGGCTATCAAAGCATTTGACCATTTCCGGTGTCACTATGGAGAGACCGGGATTAGATTTATTATATGAAAACCACTCCATATTTGATGACCGCCCATAGCCCCCACACTGTACAAAAGAAATAATGCGCTGAAAGGTGTGCAAGGCAGTCATGGATGATCATCAGAGTAGGTAAACACAAGCGTAATCTGTCGTAAACTCACAGTGCAAGGATAAAATATAATAGAACATATACAACAGGTAGTAATAGTGAGGCAGAAACACAAGACTTTCATACAACCAGAAAGTAATATCCACAAACTTGGAAATAGTGTTTATACAGAGTTGCCTCACTACATTATTCAGAAAAGCAAACAGCGGAAACCCAATTATTAGATAGTAGTAAAACTGGTATGTGAGCCTCCTGCTTGCCACCGATCAGCACCATCGTCCTCACTAAAGCATCACCTGTCACCTGCTACTTAGTCTGCCTATCCACAACCAGATGAACATCCCAAGGTAATAAGAGGAAACATAAAACCTTGAGTCAGACAACAGTCTTAGTGAGCGATAAAACAGCTAACAAACTTCAACAATAAAGTGCATGAGAAAGGATAGATAAATTTACTAACCTACCCACGACACCAGAGAAGAACTCAACCTTATCTTCCCCACATCGGACAGTAATAGCCTTTACAATAACAATTCAACCATTCATCCATAGAAACCAGAACACCCATTCAATCATGGAAAACACACATGACATCCAGATTATATAAGTCTCACATAGACAACCCTAATCGAGTTTAACCTCCCCCAAGTACTCTCCCCAAGAGGCCTAGACCAATCTCTAAAAGAACATTTCCCTCGACTTTGGATAATATATGTGAGATAGTAAAAACAGAACAACTAATCATCCAATACTGACTCTGGCTATCACCACCAACCCTGCTTTGAAACCACCGTTAATCATATGACGGCCAACCTTGTCATATGTCATGGGTTAATGGTAACCCCAGTTCTAGCAAAAACTCCATATGTCCAACCTTGACAATGTCCAACCTTGACAACTAGGCCTTTCCCCAAGACCAAGGGTACTAGAACTTACGACAACGATAATCCCTCGGCCTTCAATATCTCTAGTCGTCCAACCATGACGGCTACTTACTGCTCAAGCGTCCTTCTCGAGCAACCGTTATCCACCAACCCACGACCTTTGAATTGTTACTTCATTCGATGTTCTACTCCGATCAATGAACACCTCTCAACACTTGGAATCTTCCTACTTGAACTTACTTCGAAGTCACACCATCACCGAGTTAATTACATCACCGCGCTGCGGCTAGGATTCGGGTTGCCCCCAAAAATTATTTTTTTTTCCAGACCTTTTTCTCCAAATCTGAGTCGTACCTGAAAAACGTACTTTTTCAGAAAATGACCTTGTTGGAAACAAACCATAGCATCATCACTATCAACCACAGCGTTTAAAAGCGCTGTTAAAAACATGACTGATCCGCCCTCTTTCAGACCGACCCGATCCAAACTAGGCCGATCCGATCCATGATGATCGATCCAATCCATATAACAACCAACCAACCAGATCCAGTCTAGCCCGACCCGATCCAGTACAGCCCAACCCAACCCGATCCAGTTTGGCCTGACTCGACCTAGTTGTGCAATCGTGAATATGAGCTTCGATTCAACTGATCCAGGTGCAACCTACCGACCCGATCCAAATATGACCCGATCCAAATAGGACCCGATCCAAATATGACTTGACCCGATCCACTCCTCGCTGATTCAACCTATGGCCGAGCCAGCTCCTAGACGAGCCAATCTCTGGCCGAGTCAATCTATGGCCGAGTCAATCTATGGCCGAGCCAACCCCTGACTGAGCCAATTTCTGCATATTGCAATTCAACTCCAATTTCGACCAAAACTTCGCTAAATGACAAATCCAACAAAACCAACTCAACTAAAATCATCAAATACAATCATATATCATAATATTACTATCCACATGAGTATGACGATTACCACAAAAATGATGTAAATCTCACCAAAAACCATTAAAATGAACATATGATCAAAATGAGAGATCTAACTGACATAAACATGTAAAATGACATGAAATTAACGAGTAAAAGTTGTAAGATTAGATCTGTTAGATCCAAAATTGGCTCCAACACCCAAGTTGTTCAATTATGCAGTGATTAATATTAGAAAAAAATGCAAGAATAAACAGGAAAGACATGAGATTTATAGTGGTTCGGCGTTAACGAGCCTACATCCACTTTATATCTATGACTATACTTAAAATTCAAGTACAATCGATGATTTATCCCCCAACCTCACTTTTACAATGTTGATTCACTCAATAATTTCGAGACAACTCTGAATAATAATGATAGAGGTGTAATAATGGTAGATTCAGAACTCAAAATTGCCAAAAGATCCTGAAAAATGCCAAGTTCTGGGCAATTTATAGCTGATTTCTGCAGGCGGATCGCGGTCATACGTGGCACAAATCCCGAGGATCTCGGGCTGGTTCGTAGCTTGATGGAGAAATAGTCAATATAGCCATTATGGACAGGTGTCGCTGGATCCTGCGTTTGCGGATCGTGAAAGACCTGGTCATGGCTTTCATCTGGTTTCTTGGTTCGGATCGGGTCGCGCTTTCATGGATGGATCGGATCGAGCTAGGGGGAGCGGGTCAGTCTAACAGGGGGCGATCGCGATCGGGTTAAGGTCTTTCCCCAAGTAAAGCTTCATTTTGAACTCTCGTTTAAATCTTGGTGGCTTGGTCGAAAAGTAGACAACATTTTTCTCTCTCGAAGTATGTTTTATTAAGGATGGAACGTGCTTCGAAATTTCCGAATTACCTTTTCATGAAGTGATGTGAATCAAAAGGTCGTGTCCATCTGGATTGTCATACAGTTTCAAAAAGTCATGTCTCTTGATTAGTATAAATACCTAGTTAAACCTTCAATCATTTCTTTGTTCATTGGATAATTCTCATCTTTGGAGTTTTTGGAGACTTCATTGTAAAATTATCAGGTAAACTTTTTAGATTCTTCATAAGTATTTCTGAATCTTTACTTTTGACAATCATTCGTTGAGTTGGATCGCGAAAAGACCCCACGGTCCGTGGGATAAGGCATTCGTTTCGGGTTGGTAATCATGTGGGCTTCTTCCTCGAAACGCGATGGGCCCTCTCGCTTCAGTTACGAGTCGCTTGAGGGAGCGGCCTCCCTTTTCTTTGTCGGGCTCGGATCTGCAGCCCACCAAGCTCCACGGTTCGACTGTCTCAAGTAAAACAAAAATGGGGATACGAACGGACGTTTCCTTGTCTATATAAACCAATCCCCTCTTCATTCTCCCCTTCCTTCTTTTTTCTGCCGCCGCCCCTTTCTTGAGCCGAAACCCTAATTTCAATTTCCAAATACCTATTCGTTTCCAAACTTTAGAAAGTTAATCAAACAATTTCGTTTTCTTTCTCTCGAGTCTGTATTGGTTTGGAAAGTGAAGATGGAGGTTTGTTCGCAGATGGGGGGCTTCGACTCGGGTCGTGATAAGGGTGAAAGAAAAGGGGAAATGGAAGAGCTGTTCTGGGCAATGGATCGGTTCGTGGAGTGCTGGCTCGTGGAGGTGGGAACGGATCGGGGCGTATTATCACGAGTCGATGGATCATTCCACTGCCTAAATCCCGGTTCACGAGTCAACGTTTTGTTGCCAACCTAGTCCACTAACGATCCGATCCACACAGGCGGCCGATCAAATCTCATATACCAATGCCTTTTATCACGATCCGAGCTCCATCAATCCAGCTAACCGACCTGGTTGACGATCCCACAAACATATAGATTTAAACAATACATCGTAATCGTAGTACTTTGAACAGTTAGGTTAGAGCCTTCGAAACGGTCCTCCTGGGATTATCGAGAACATGACTTAACAACATATTCATTACGCTTATCCAGTTTGCTTCGTGACTTTATTTTCCTGTATCATACACACTTGCACACATAAGCACTTGCACATACATGAGGTCCGAGGGTAATTATTTTTCTACTCTTTCTTTTCTCGCCAAAACAACGATGTCAGATAGACAAGTGACTGAGTCATCAAGTGAAAGTACTGAATTAGAGACATTAATGCACCACAACCTTGATGTGCTTCGCTCAGTTTCAAGTGAGGAAAAATCCGATCCTGATTACGAGACAAGCACTGATATAGAGTCGGCAACTTCCGAGAGCACGTCCCTTGAAGATGAGGATGATCGAGCTCCTGATGAGATTCCGGGTGCTAAGGAAATAGAGAAGTTCACTGATTCTTTGCCTTCTAAGCTAGACGACATGAAACTTAAGAAGATATGTTTAAGACATGGAATTCCCTGGGACGACGTGAATGTTCCAAAAAAATAATAGATAGACCTCATTCTGCCCCAGAGGGGTACATGACCATTAGTCGACACATGTGCTGGGTAGGGGCCATGTAACACCCCGAATTTCGATTAATGTTAAAATTCACTAATTACAGAATAAATAATCTCAGGTGTGAGAATTGGGGGAAACGGGCTGCGTCATTGCATTCGTCTCGGAAAAATACGGGAAATAGAGTCCGAGTTTTCGAGAATCGGAGTCCGTATGGCCCAGTTATGGCCCAATGAAGTTTGCAGGAAATTCAAAGTTTAAAACAGATTTAAAATTCAGGTTCAAATTTCAAAATTTGGCCATTGGGCGCAGGCGGGGAAAATTCCCGCCTGGCTACCCAAGTCGACAGGCCTGTCGACTGGGCAGTCGACTTGGCTAGACCAAGTCGGCAGCCCTGTCGACTTGGGTGTCGACAGGGGGTGCTCGGCCAGTATGGCCTGGTGCACCATTTCAGTGTTTGGGCTGTGTTTTGGGGCTGGTTTCTGGAAGCTTCCGAGATCTGATGGTCCTAACCTAATCTAGGGTTAATCTAAGGGCCTAAAACACTTTCCTAATCCTATAAATAAGACCCTAAGCTAGCCCTAAATAATCATAATCCTATCTCCTAACTAAACTATGCCAAAATTTTCTATGATCATGGCCTCCACTCAAGACCCTAGCCTCCATCCCATTTCTAAACTATTTCTATGAAGGCTTTCATGTGCATACAAGCATCTTTGGGTTGTATGAGTGATCATTAGCTTGCATTCATCATCAAGTTGCAATCTTTATGTTCAAGGCTAGAGTTTTTGGGTGGTTTTTGGCAAGGGTTTGCTTATGGGAGTTTAGTGGTGAGTTTCTATAGACCTAATAATCAATTGTTAAATTGATTATGATAGGATATGATAAGATATGGCTATGTTTGTGGATAAATGTGTTTATGCAAGTTTAGTATAGTGTATGTTATGTGTTTTGCAAGTTTTATGCTATATGCAAGTTTAATGCCATGTTTTATGATGCAAAACACTATGTTGAACATTTATGCATATGTAACATGTTATGCAAACTATATGTGAGAGTATATGCAAGTTATATGTAACATGATATGCAAGTTATGCATTTGGTTTTATGCATGCTAAGTATTTGGTTTTATGCATGCTAAGTATTTGGTTTTGTGCATGCTAAGTATTTGGTTTTATGCATACTAAGTGTTTGGTTTTATGCAAGTTTGTCTCTTTTTATGATATGCATAATATATGCAAGTTTGCCTCTAAGTATGGCATGTTATGCAAGTTCATATGCAAGTTATGATGCAAGTTCATATGCAAGTTCATATGCAAGTTATGATGCAAGTTCATATGCAAGTTATGATGCAAGTTCATATGCAAGTTATGATGCAAGTTCATATGCAAGTTCGCCTCTATGTATGACATAAGTACATGTGCAAGTTCATCCCTTTTAGACCTATGACATGTATGCAAGTTGACACCTTTTATGATAGGTCTATGACATGAACATTTAAGCAAGTTACCATCTTCATGACATATATGATTCATGCAAGTTTGGGGTTGGTTATTTATGCAAGTTGGGTTTATGGTCATATATACAAGTTGACATCTTTTAAACCCATGATAATGCTAATGATATGCTAAGTTGAACCCATGGTGTGTATGATGAATCTTCTCTTTTGAAGTATGTCATGTTAACGTATTTACGTGGGGACGATGGGGTAAAAATTAATGAACACATAAAAATTGTGTAAAGTGGGTATGATTAAACATACCGTAAAGTGGATGGACATAATTGGGAATTTACCTATTAAGTTAGGTCTACCCATATTATGGAATTGGGAATTTACCTATTGAGTTAGGTCTACCCATATTCTTAAATATTTGTAATTAATTAGGGATAATTAATACAAATTATGGGGGTGATTAATTAGGTGTAATTAATCTACTAAGCCACGAGGTTAGACCCTTTTGTAGCATAAGACTGCCCGGAACCGACCGGCAAATCCAGCGGCTACAAATGATTGGCCCAATGTGAGAGGTCTTAGTCATAAACTAAATACGTGACAAGTGTAAAGACACGAGGTTAGACTCTGTTATGGTGTAAGGTTGCCCGGAACCAACCAGCATATCCAGCTGCCATAAAAGACAGTCTAATGTGAGAGGTCTTTACAAAGGTTACGATCTTAATTAATTAAGAAACACTTAACCAAATTAGCATGTAGAGGGGCATGAGGGGTTAAGTGGGTGCCTTGGGTGGCATGTAGTAACTAGTGGGGATGCCTTGGGTGGCATGAGGAAACTAGTGGGTTGCCTTGGGTGGCAATAGAAAATACGATTAGAATACTTAACCAAAGTGGAACATGTAATTAAACATGATTAAAGGGTTAAGTAAGTGCCTTGGGTGGCATTTGGGAATCAAGTAAGTGCCTTGGGTGGCATGTGGAAAGCTTGTGGGGGCCTTAAGTGGCAATTAAAATATAATTAAATGACAAGCTTAAGTAGTAGCTTGTGGGGGCCTTAAGTGGCAATTGAAATATAATTAAATGACAAGCTTAAGTAGTAGCTTGTGGGGGCCTTAAGTGGCAATTGAAATACAATTAAATGACAAGCTTAAGTAGTAGCTTGTGGGGGCCTTAAGTGGCAATTGAAATATGATTAGATGACTTAACCAAACCTTAACATGTAAGTGGGCATTATTATAAAAGGGGTTAAGTGGGACGCACTAAATAAAATTGCAAGCTTAAGTAGTAGCTTGTGGGGGCCCATTTCAACCAATATCCCAAACGTATCTTTGTGGGCTCGACCCAAGTCGAGGACGGGACACGCATATTGGGCTTGACTATAAGAGGCCAAAACGGGGTAGCGGTGGCAACGCGAGTCCAACGGGTTTCATATGCGTGTGTGGACCCGGGCTGGTAGGTAAGACGTTGTTGCATCGTGTAGATATAAGCCGTGCACCACTTGTTGTATCGGGTTTCCACTTTGGGGAGTGATACACCCCATTGTGGGGCCAGCACGGGTATCTACGGTAGGGATCCGATCGCTTGGGGAGTAGTGGGTACACCTAGTGGAGATAGGGGCAGACGGCACCTATGTAGTCAGCTAGGGGTACATGAAACTGCTGGGTAAAATTACTAAGTACACTTAGTGGGATCAACCTTTAAGTAGGAATTACCCTTGGGTGGGTAGAACTGGTGTGGTGGAGTGTAGGAATTACCCTTGGGTGGGTAGATCTGGGGTGGTGCAATCTAGTAATTATCCTTGGGTGGATAAATGCGTCTTTTCGGTTATCTTAGTACATCCTGTGTTTAGTCGGCTACTTAGTGTAGTCATTATCCCCAGAGGTACCGTACCTTGTTTATATCATACCCTAATTACTTTAATGATTGTATTGTTAGGGTTATAGGACTCACTCAGACTTATGTCTGACCCCGTTGTTTCTTTATCTTTTTCCCAACCCTCAGGTTTTCAGAGTGGGCCTAGCACTAGTGGGCTTTGATCAGACTGCTTTATCTATCTTTTGGAGCTTGGGCCGTGGATGTAAAGCTCAGTTTATCTTTTCTATTATGGCTATTAGGTTATGTAGTGGGATTATGTACTTTTGTTTTTATCAGGATGGATATTATGTACTTGACTCTTATTATGGTTTTGGTGTAACCAAACATGTTTTACTTTCCGCTGGAATGAAATGATGTTTTAAATTCTCAAGTATTACTTATATCTGTCTTGTTGTAATTTTTCTGTTCTATATTCACTTAAAATACTCCACCGATGTTATGGCATTCCCTTAGTGAGTGACCGTAGCGGGTGTGGGGTGTTACACGTGGTATCAGAGCTTAAGGTTACCGAAACAGATAAAATTTTAAGAAAAACTATTTTCTAAGAATATTTTTGAAAGGAGTATTTTCAAAAACATGTCTTTTAAGAGAAAAGTTTTTGAAAGAAAAGCATAATCCCCGATAGCCATATCTTTATCTTACGAATTCTCGGTTTTGAATCTCTTCCTCTCTCGTTTTGAGTTTCCCCTCCGTGTGTAGATGATCTTTCTAAGATAGATAAGAATGGAAAACCACTTCATGGGACTTAGACGTTAGTCGGATTAGAAGTTGGTTCAAGAAGGAGGAGGACTGGTAGGTACCTATTAGATAGACGATGGGAGGAAGGCTCAAATAGTTGTTTGGTTAATGAAGGATGAAACCTCATTGGTGGGAGGTTACGAGTGGAGAATGGGAAGGAGAGGGCTAGTAGTTATCCTTTTGGGAGGAATGGGACACCTTATTAGGATTGCCCAAAGGGGCATGGGCAAGGTATGGAATCTCCTGAAGGGTAGTTGTATTCCCTCGCGGCTAGTGTACCAGATGGGGATAGGACCGTCTAGGTTGGAATTTGGATTTCTTTATTATCCGGTTCGAACTTTATTTGATTTTGACGCATCGAGTTCGTTTATCTCATCATTGTTAGTTGACTCACTGCACTTAGACACCAGTTTGGTAGATGATCCCTTAGTTGTTTCAAACCCAATTGGGGCTCCATGATGTGTTTGGGTTTGAAAGTTTCTATACTTAGCATTGAGTTTAGATGTGATGCTTTTTGGGCTTCACGGGCTACGGGATAGTTTTGGGCATGGACTGGTTATCCAGTAAGGGTGCCGTTCTTGATTTTGAAGGGAGAGTTGTTAGGCTTGTGACCTGCTTGGGTAACACTCTCGAGATCTCTTGTAATCCCATGGAATCTGTTATGCTAAGTTATCTAGAATCGCTTGACACGTCGGTCGAGAGTTTGCGATCTGTTAGAGTGGTTCGGGAATATTCGGATGTGTTTGAGGAGGTGAAGGGCTTACCTCCGGAGCGGGAGGTTGACTTCCGAATATATCTGGTAGACAATGCCAAACCAGTATCTTGGCCAGTGTGCCACATGGCTCCTCGTGAGAGGAGGGAACTCCATAAGCAAGTAGGCGATTTGCTTGAGAAGGGGTTCATAAGACGAAGTATATCGGAGTGGGGTGCTCCAGTAGTTTTTGCCACGAAGGCGGATGGGTCCCTCAGACTTTGTGTAGGCTAAGGAGAACTAAATAAACTCACAAGGAAGAATAGACACCCATTGCCGAGGATTGATGATCTCTCTGATCAGTTAGTTGTCGCCTCAGTATTTTCGCAGTTGGACTTAGCCACGGGGTTTCATCAGTGAGAGTGGCTGAGGATAGTATAGAGAAGATTGCCTTTAGGACTCCGGATGGTTTTTATGAGTGGCTGGTGATGCCATTTGGTTTGACGAACGCCCCCATACTTTGTTGATTTGATGAGAAGGGTGTTCAAGGAGTACCTAAATAAGTTTGTGATGGTCTTTGTAATTGACATCTTAGTCTTTTCTAGGAGCGAAATAAGTTTTCGTATGTGCTCAATAGGTTGAGCAAAGTCGGTTATGGGATAAACGGTGGTTTTAGAGCGAGACTGGCGAGGACATCCAGAGTTGGACAAGGGCTTAATTATTTAGCCGTTTTTACTAGTATCATCTCACGTAGGTCGTCTGAATTCGAAGGAGGTATCCCTTGGGTGTTTGTCTGATATTGGTTTAGGCCTTTGGGGCTTGCATTTGGGGGATGTCGAGTTCGACTAGGGTGGTCTGCGTGAGAGATGGACAGTCGTGATGATTTTGGATGGGGTAATATCCTGGTTTTCTCTACAAGTGGAGAAAAGCATGCCCTACATCTTAGGGAAGTGTTGGAGACTCTTCGAGCGCATAGTCTTAGGGCAGCCAAAGTGGATGGGATTCTTAGCATCCTATGAGTTTGATATAGCGTATACCCATGGCAAGGGTAACGTGGTGGGGGACGCCTTAAGTAGAAAAAGGTTGTCCTTGAGTTCATTGTTCGTTGAACGACGGAGCTTGGAATTTATTTCGATGTTTGACTTTAGACCTTCCGTTGACTTTGTACCCGGTTTGCTAGCCTCCTTGGAGGTTAGGCCTACTCTTTTGCGCCAGATTGGCGGAGCGCAGCGAGACGACCCACTGTTGGTTGAGTTAGTAGAGAGACTCATGAGGAGGGGGAGTCGTCCAGCCATTTGAGTAGGTACACCCTAGATGGTAAGGGGTGGTTGCGTAGAGACGGTAGACTTTGTGTACCGCAAGACGAGGGTTTGAGGAAGGCTATACTTGATGATGCACATCGGTCGAAGATGACCATTCATCCCGGTGGGGACAAGATGTACCAAGACATGAAGCGAGTTTTCTTTTGGGCCGCTATGAAGAAAGATGTGGCCGAGTATGTCGCTAGATGCTTGGTGTGCTAGCAAGTGAAAGCGGAGCAGAAGAAACCCGGTGGGTTGCTTCACCCATTGGAGGTTCCGCTATGGAAGTGGGATAGTGTCTCGATGGATTACCGAGATCGAGGAAGGGTGATACGGGAATTTGGGTTGTAGTAAACAGACTTACTAAGAGTGCCCATTTCATACCCGTGAAGAGCAAGAGGACTGTTCCAAGTCTAGCTTCAGTCTATATTCCAGAGATAGTTCGGTTGCATAGGGAACATGACGCATTCCATGTGTCACATTTGAGGAAGTGCCTACATGAGACCGCAGAGGCGGTAGAGCCGAGCTTGCTTAAAGAAGTAAAGGTAGAGCGTGATGTGATTATTCGACGAGCTCCTACCCGCATCCTTGGGTCAGAGGTTAGGAAGTTGAGAAACAGAGAGGTTCGACTAGTCAAAGTGGAAAGGGGAGAAGGTGAGAGCAATGCTACTTGGGAGACAGAAGCGAAGATGCGTTCGTTATACCCATTCCTTTTTAAGGGTATGTCCTTTAAACGTCTCCTTTATCATTTGTCTAGTGCTTATCTTATCTTTAGTATGTCCTCTCATTAGTACCTTTGACCTTTAGATAGGGTAAACCTATGGTTGAAACATGTGTTTGAGGCATGTTATGTTTGATGGATGCATGTGGATGCAAGTGGTTGCTAGTGGTTGCTCGTGGATGCATATACACACACTCTAGACACTAGATCGGCTCAATCACTTCATATTGCATATTGCATATAATTGTGTGTAGGTAGCTATATTTATGGATGTATAATGATTGTGTTATCATATGGATGATGCATTTTGGTGAATGATTGTTCACTCATGTAGATATTGTATGTGTCGATAGGGTTCTCTCGCATACATAATGGATGCATGGCACTATCATGGTTTGCATATGTTCATACATTAGATAAGGAACATATACACACACTTTTTGCATATGCTCATACATCATTAGAAATTGTTTTAAGGACAATGGATGCCCGTGTTTGATGGATTGAGTAGATGGTTGTTTGGATGGTAGGATATGCATTCTCCTTAGCTTAGAGATTTCGGGGACGAAATCCTTTAAGGAGGGGAGAATGTAACACCCCGAATTTTGGTTAATGTTAAAATTCACTAATTACAGAATAAATAATCTCAGGTGTGAGAATTGGGGGAAACGGGCTGCGTCATTGCGTTCGTCTCGGAAAAATACGCGAAATAGAGTCCGAGTTTTCGAGAATCGGAGTCCGTATGGCCCAGTTATGGCCCAATGAAGTTTGCAGGAAATTCAAAGTTTAAAACAGATTTAAAATCCAGGTTCAAATTTCAAAATTTGGCCATTGGGCGCAGGCGGGGAAAATTCCCGCCTGGCTACCAAAGTCGACAGGCCTGTCGACTGGGCAGTCGACTTGGCTAGACCAAGTCGACAGCCCTGTCGACTTGGGTGTCGACAGGGGGTGCTCGGCCAGTATGGCCTGGTGCACCATTTCAGTGTTTGGGCTGTGTTTTGGGGCTGGTTTCTGGAAGCTTCCGAGATCTGATGGTCCTAACCTAATCTAGGGTTAATCTAAGGGCCTAAAACACTTGCCTAATCCTATAAATAAGACCCTAAGCTAGCCCTAAATAATCATAATCCTATCTCCTAACTAAACTATGCAAAAATTTTCTATGATCATGGCCTCCACTCAAGACCCTAGCCTCCATCCCATTTCTAAACTATTTCTATGAAGGCTTTCATGTGCATACAAGCATCTTTGGGTTGTATGAGTGATCATTAGCTTGCATTCATCATCAAGTTGCAAGCTTTATGTTCAAGGCTAGAGTTTTTGGGTGGTTTTTGGCAAGGGTTTGCTTATGGGAGTTTAGTGGTGAGTTTCTATAGACCTAATAATCAATTGTTAAATTGATTATGATAGGATATGATAAGATATGGCTATGTTTGTGGATAAATGTGTTTATGCAAGTTTAGTATAGTGTATGTTATGTGTTTTGCAAGTTTTATGCTATATGCAAGTTTAATGCCATGTTTTATGATGCAAAACACTATGTTGAACATTTATGCATATGTAACATGTTATGCAAACTATATGTGAGAGTATATGAAAGTTATATGTAACATGATATGCAAGTTATGCATTTGGTTTTATGCATGCTAAGTATTTGGTTTTATGCATGCTAAGTATTTGGTTTTGTGCATGCTAAGTATTTGGTTTTATGCATACTAAGTGTTTGGTTTTATGCAAGTTTGTCTCTTTTTATGATATGCATAATATATGCAAGTTTGCCTCTAAGTATGGCATGTTATGCAAGTTCATATGCAAGTTATGATGCAAGTTCATGTGCAAGTTATGATGCAAGTTCATATGCAAGTTATGATGCAAGTTCATATGCAAGTTATGATGCAAGTTCATATGCAAGTTCGCCTCTATGTATGACATAAGTACATGTGCAAGTTCATCCCTTTTAGACCTATGACATGTATGCAAGTTGACACCTTTTATGATAGGTCTATGACATGAACATTTAAGCAAGTTACCATCTTCATGACATATATGATTCATGCAAGTTTGGGGTTGGTTATTTATGCAAGTTGGGTTTATGGTCATATATACAAGTTGACACCTTTTAAACCCATGATAATGCTAATGATATGCTAAGTTGAACCCATGGTGTGTATGATGAATCTTCTCTTTTGAAGTATGTCATGTTAACGTATTTACGTGGGGACGATGGGGTAAAAATTAATGAACACATAAAAATTGTGTAAAGTGGGTATGATTAAACATACCGTAAAGTGGATGGACATAATTGGGAATTTACCTATTAAGTTAGGTCTACCCATATTATGGAATTGGGAATTTACCTATTGAGTTAGGTCTACCCATATTCTTAAATATTTGTAATTAATTAGGGATAATTAATACAAATTATGGGGGTGATTAATTAGGTGTAATTAATCTACTAAGACACGAGGTTGGACCCTTTTGTAGCATAAGACTGCCCGGAACCGACCGGCAAATCCAGCGGCTACAAATGATTGGCCCAATGTGAGAGGTCTTAGTCATAAACTAAATACGTGACAAGTGTAAAGACACGAGGTTAGACTCTGTTATGGTGTAAGGCTGCCCGGAACCAACCGGCATATCCAGCTGCCATAAAAGACAGTCTAATGTGAGAGGTCTTTACAAAGGTTACGATCTTAATTAATTAAGAAACACTTAACCAAATTAGCATGTAGAGGGGCATGAGGGGTTAAGTGGGTGCCTTGGGTGGCATGTAGTAACTAGTGGGGATGCCTTGGGTGGCATGAGGAAACTAGTGGGTTGCCTTGGGTGGCAATAGAAAATACGATTAGAATACTTAACCAAAGTGGAACATGTAATTAAACATGATTAAAGGGTTAAGTAAGTGCCTTGGGTGGCATGTGGGAATCAAGTAAGTGCCTTGGGTGGCATGTGGAAAGCTTGTGGGGGCCTTAAGTGGCAATTAAAATATAATTAAATGACAAGCTTAAGTAGTAGCTTGTGGGGGCCTTAAGTGGCAATTGAAATATAATTAAATGACAAGCTTAAGTAGTAGCTTGTGGGGGCCTTAAGTGGCAATTGAAATACAATTAAATGACAAGCTTAAGTAGTAGCTTGTGGGGGCCTTAAGTGGCAATTGAAATATGATTAGATGACTTAACCAAACCTTAACATGTAAGTGGGCATGATTATAAAAGGGGTTAAGTGGGACGCACTAGATAAAATGGCAAGCTTAAGTAGTAGCTTGTGGGGGCCCATTTCAACCAATATCCCAAACGTATCTTTGTGGGCTCGACCCAAGTCGAGGACGGGACACGCATATTGGGCTTGACTATAAGAGGCCAAAACGGGGTAGCGGTGGCAACGCGAGTCCAACGGGTTTCATATGCGTGTGTGGACCCGGGCTGGTAGGTAAGACGTTGTTGCATCGTGTAGATATAAGCCGTGCACCACTTGTTGTATCGGGTTTCCACTTTGGGGAGTGATACACCCCATTGTGGGGCCAGCACGGGTATCTACGGTAGGGATCCGATCGCTTGGGGAGTAGTGGGTACACCTAGTGGAGATAGGGGCAGACGGCACCTATGTAGTCAGCTAGGGGTACATGAAACTGCTGGGTAAAATTACTAAGTACACTTAGTGGGATCAACCTTTAAGTAGGAATTACCCTTGGGTGGGTAGAACTGGTGTGGTGGAGTGTAGGAATTACCCTTGGGTGGGTAGATCTGGGGTGGTGCAATCTAGTAATTATCCTTGGGTGGATAAATGCGTCTTTTCGGTTATCTTAGTACATCCTGTGTTTAGTCGGCTACTTAGTGTAGTCATTATCCCCAGAGGTACCGTACCTTGTTTATATCATACCCTAATTACTTTAATGATTGTATTGTTAGGGTTATAGGACTCACTCAGACTTATGTCTGACCCCGTTGTTTCTTTATCTTTTTCCCAACCCTCAGGTTTTCAGAGTGGGCCTAGCACTAGTGGGCTTTGATCAGACTGCTTTATCTATCTTTTGGAGCTTGGGCCGTGGATGTAAAGCTCAGTTTATCTTTTCTATTATGGCTATTAGGTTATGTAGTGGGATTATGTACTTTTGTTTTTATCAGGATGGATATTATGTACTTGACTCTTATTATGGTTTTGGTGTAACCAAACATGTTTTACTTTCCGCTGGAATGGAATGATGTTTTAAATTCTCAAGTATTACTTATATCTGCCTTGTTGTAATTTTTCTGTTCTATATTCACTTAAAATACTCCACCGATGTTATGGCATTCCCTTAGTGAGTGACCGTAGCGGGTGTGGGGTGTTACAGGCCATTCCTCCTTTTCCTCCGCTTGTTGTTGATCTCTTGAGACAGCTTCACATTGCCCCCATGCAACTCTACCCGAATGCTTATGCGGCTTTTTTATACTCTGTACATTGCTTATATGGAGATTCTGCAGACCGAACTTACTCTTAAAGATTTGAAATTCTATTACTATTTCAAATATCGTTCCGCAGGAGCTCCCAATTTCTCTTTCTTCGAATCGGTCGCTAATAGAAAAGTTGTGACATACAGTTATAGTAATATAGGGGATATCAAGTCTGACTGGTTCTATATAAAACACCAGGCCGGATGTGTGAGGAGGTGGCTACAAGCGAGTATGTTTCCAACGTTTCCGTGTTTAATTCGAATCCACAATTTTAGTGCTAACGAATCATTTTGTTTCGCACAGATCACAACTTTGAGAGAACAGAAGGATCAATATATGAAGATTGAATGTCCCGCCTCCTCAAGAGTAACTCAGATTTTTTAAGGATTAAGAAATGTATCACTGACGAAAACATTCATAAACACCGTCTCTTAGACATAAGGTTCAGACTTGGAGCGGGCGATAAACCTTACAAATATATACCCCCGGCTGAAGGAGAAGGAATTTATCAAGTTGTAGAGATGACTACTCTTCGCAAGAGTCCTTCGCCGATGATTAATCAGGATGATGAAGATTTAAACGTGTATAAAGGAGATGAGGGACGAGCTGATGAACCAAAGGAGGTTCCAACCTCCGAGGGGCAGTCTCCCTTAAGAACTTCATCGCCAATTGAGTCTGTCGCCTAAGACGAATTAACAGAGGAACAGATTCTTGGGGAATTAAATAAAATTCCTTTGCCAGATGATATCTATACTCAAGAAGATTTTGGAGGGGAACCAATTTTTCCGCTCTCCAAATAGACGGGTGCCCCAGTTGGAGAAA
This sequence comes from Allium sativum, assembly GCA_030737875.1. Taxonomy (NCBI): domain Eukaryota; kingdom Viridiplantae; phylum Streptophyta; class Magnoliopsida; order Asparagales; family Amaryllidaceae; genus Allium; species Allium sativum. The sequence goes on from CM060919.1 coordinate 253,380,449, forward strand.
AAGAAGTCACCCAAATGAGCCTAACTTCGGGCCGTGGTCCGTTTCAAAAAAGGGGATTTCACGGGTTGCACAAAACACATGCACCATTTATCATAACACTCTTTTGCTACTGTGGTTCATTGTTCTAACACGCACTTGTTTTCTTTGTAGGAAAAATGTCTCGCAAATGGTCTTATTCTTACCGTTCCCTTCGCGAGGGCACACTAAGCCTCCTTCTCGATCCTGAGCACACTCGTAGTGATAGTCGAGGAAGGGATAGTCGTCAGCCCGGGATTCTCATCAATCTTACTCTGCACGACCTCGATGTCCACCGAAGCAAGGTTATGGAAAGCCACATAGTCATCCATTGCCACCGGTTGGGGGAAAGCAACTTCCTAGAGATTTAACCCCCCCAAAAAGCACTCCTTCTCATGGTCAATCTTCCAAAAAACACCCCGAGCCAGAGGACAAGAACAAAGACGAAGGAAGGATTATAGAGAAGGGGAAGACAGTTCTAACTTCCTCTAGTGAGCGTGGCTTGGATACTACTGCCGCAAAGGATGTTGCCCCCAATTCTGAGATTATGGCTAGGCTAGAGTGCTTACGAAAGCAGTTTCCCGACATTTACTTTGAGAGGATGGTGTTCATCCCAGATCTTGAACCGGTCCCTGAGGATTGGGATACAGAGGTGATAGGATATGTATGCCATGTAGCTAAATAATACGGGGTAATGAAGAAGCATGCTGCTACACTCTCTACTATCATCCGCCAGATGGAGACGGACGCGGCCAGGGCCAGAGTATAGATTGATAATGATGCTAGGGCTAGGTGCAAAATGGAAAAAGAACTAGAGGATGCACATGCCCAACTGGCTTTAGCTTGGCGAGATGCAGAGAACTATAGTTCCAAGTTGGAGAGTGCTAGGGAGCGTTTTCGCAATGAGCTCGACTTAAATAGCCAAGAGCGGGTGGCCCTGAAGAAGGAAGTAGAGGATCTCAGGGCGGTTAACACCAAACTGAAGACAGTACAGGATCGCTTTTCTGCTGAGAAAGACGCTTGGGAGAAAGAGAGGGCGAGCTTAAAGATGACCTTTCCCTCACCAAGAAGGAGAAGGAGGTTCTAAATGATCAATTTGCTCAAGATGAGGAGCGTACAGCTCTCGCCAAAGCAATGCCAATAGCGCTCTTGAGTCAGCAGCTGCTACAGCCGATAAGCTTGCCGAAAGAGAGAAAGATATAGGTAGTTTTGAGGAATTGTTGTTCGATTTCTTTGGTTAAGTCATCAAGCATCGATACATCTCTTGGATTCCATACTACCATGTTACCTTGGCCAATGTATGGGACACAATTGTCGAGGGCGAGAAGCGACGACTGGGGGTTGACGAGATTGACAAACGCCAGCTGATGCAAACCTTTCTCAGAGGTGAAGAGCCTGAGGCCTTGGAGGAAGGTAGACGCCTTATCCACGAGGAAATGGAGAGGGAGAAGAGCAGGCTCAAGGGCTAGGATAAGGTTGGCGAGAGCTCGAGCTCGGTGGTAAAGCCCAAAACCTCTGAAGTTGAGGGATATAACCCCGATGATCCATTGATCCCCTTGGCACCTACTCCTCCGATTGTCGGGACCATCAGTACAAATCTGGGAGATGAGTCGGCCGAAGGTATCTCCATATTTTCTCCACAGTTCATTAAAGCATTCTAACATGTCATCGTCTCATAGGACAGACAACTGACATGGCCACATCTCCTCCTGATTCACTAACCTTTGCTTCTAATGGTGTAGGTACCAAAGTGGTTGAAAAGGGTGCAGAGGAGAAGGCAGAGACTGAGAAGGTTGAGGTTCCCCCGGGTTCTGGTATTGAAGCTTCCGAGGTCTCAAAGCAAGCCGAGGGCTCAACAAGTGATAGAGTTACAGTAGTACCTGTGGAGTCTGGCATTGGCACTCCTGCAGACGCCGAGATCATTGCTGCTCTGCATGACACATATGGCGGTCATGGAGATGAGGAAGAGGAGGTAGAAATCATTGACGAGGCCAAGGGTGATGATAGCGAAACCTTGGCTGACATATAGACTAGGAAGGAGAAGCAGTTGGCTCTTAAGAGGGGGGAGCATAATCCTGTGTTCGTGACCCCTATTGCTGAAATCGACCCTAAGACTGAGTTGGTTATAAGATTCTCTTCTAAATCGATAACTTCACAGCTTGCCTCCGAACCTTCCAGTCCTCTTCCGGAGCCTCTTGTTGACAAGAGGAAAAGGAAGAAAAGCGACCGCTCCGTTACTGATAAAGAGAAGTTGGAGAAATAGAAGAAGGACAAGAAATCAAAGCCATCTCCCAAGCGCAAATAGAATGCAGCTATTGGCTCATGTTCTAGTTTTAGGATTTCCTTTGGCCAAAAGATGTGGTCGTGAGATTGGCCCTCACATTTTGTTTAGTTTCTCTTTTTTTGTAAATCTGCTTCTAGTAAATAAGGACCTACTTCTTTTGCATCATTGTGTTCCTACAAATTCATCATCTTAGCAGAGTTTAAATAATCATAACTGAAACTTTCGTAGTTAAATATTAAAGTTATAAGTAACGATCATTAATCATAATGAAAACAATCACCGGAAATATACGTGCTAAGTAAACATGTAGTGATGCACGTATATATTTCTAATTGGTCGTCATTATAGTGCCTGGCCACGGCTTATTGGAGATCGATTAGAATTATATACGTACTATCCCGATCTTTCAATGGGGTAATGATTCTTGCGGCGCTAAGTCTCTAGCGCTTTTATACTCTCCCGATCCTTCAACAGGTTAGAGTTTGTGTGGCACTAAGTCTCTAGCGCCTTTATACTCTCCCGATCCTTCAATAGGTTAGAGTTCGAGCTCGATTTTTGGTCTCCTCACCAATCCTTTAGCGGGGCAAAAGTTCTGGGGGTGCTAAGTCTCTAGCGCCTTTATACTCTCCCGATCCTTCAGCGGGTTAGAGTGTTGTCAAGGCGGCTTTATCATGGTCCACCTTCACGCCTTGGTGACGTTATCTTCGCGTCCTTTATACTCTCTCCCTAATCTCGGGAGTTCGAGTGCAAGTTGTAGTGCGATTTACCTCGCTGCACCTTTCGGAGCTTTAATTATCATGAACTTTCCGATCTGCTGAACGGCATTTTGAATTAGCTGTTTTGAGAGTACTGCATAAATTTAAAACAATTCTCGAAATGGTAACAATACATATATTGATCAAAATAAAAGAGTAGATAAGAAATGGTGAAGTAAAGGTAAATGACACACAGTATTTTTATAGTGGCTCAGTCGAATCATGACCCACGTCCACTTTATAATCTTTTGTTCAAATAACCAGACTGTTTTAGGCAAGTGGAGCCTTTTTACATGGTTCTAAAAACAAAAGAGTAAAAATGACACTTTTATGTTAGGTAAAGCCGCAAATGCTGGGCATTCCACACTCTGGGGATTTCATCTCCATCTACGGTTGCTAGCTTGAAGGTTCCATTATCAAGCCTTCGTAAAATGGAGTACGGTCCTTCCCATTTCAGGCCCATATGTACCATGGGCAGAAAGACACGCTTCAGAACCAAGTCTCCGGGTTCGAATGTCCGAGGTCGGACTCTTCTATTATAGTACCAAGCTATTTGTTGTTTGTGCCTCAAGGCACGTAAGTCGGCTTCGTCCCTTTTTTCCTCAACCATGTCCAGGGATTCAAGGAGCAACTCATTGTTGGTCATCGGGTCGTAATAAATGGTATGATGGGATGGTACTTCTAACTCGACCGGAATAACTACTTCAGCTCCGAAAGCAAGGGAAAACGGGGTGTGACCCGTCGCCGACTTGTACGTCGTTCTATAGGCCCATAGTGCCCGGGGCAATTCATCGACCTACATAGCTTTGGCCCTCTTCAATCTTTTCTTTAGAATGGATTTGATCACCTTGTTTGCCGCTTCACCCTATCCGTTCGATTGCGGATGTGCCACAGAGGTGAATCTTTTCTCGATGTGATACTTCCGACAGAAATCTTGAAACTCCATGCTGTCGAATTGGATCCCATTATCGGTTATGATGACTTTTGGAATCCCAAACCGACAGATAATGTTCTTAACGATAAAGGTGATTACTCATTTGGTCGTGATCGTGGTTAAAGCCTCTGCTTCTACCCATTTAATAAAATAATCCACGGCCACAATAGCGAACATTGCTCTGCCCTTTGCTTTGGGGAGGCTCCCAATAATGTCAATTCCCCATATAGCAAAAGGCCACAGGCTTGTCATTGTCTTCAACTGGTTAGGTGACGGAGAACCTCTGGCAAGCATCACAACGTCGTGCATACTTGGTTGCATCCATGTTTATAGTGGGCCAGAAATAGCCGTATCGCAATATCTTCTTTGCTAATGTTTGCCCTCCAATGTGGTTGCCACACTCACCTTCATGGACTTCCTTCAGCACACGCTTGATGTCGTCATGGGCAATTCACCGGAGGAAAGGCATCGAGAAACCTTGTTTGTACAGGACTTCGCCTTGCAACACATATCGGGAAGCCTTCCGTATAACTGCATGCCTCTCACTTTTCTTAGTTGGGAGCGTTCCATTCATCAAGAAATTCTTTAGGGGGGTCATCCATGACTCCCTCTCAGGTTCAATCTCCAATACCGGATCAACTTCCATCTGATCCATACTGGGGAATTGTAATACTTCAATCGGGACTAGCTCCGTATGTTCTGGATTATCGGAACTAACCATCTTCGCTAACTTGTCCGCTCTTTGATTCTCCGTTCGAGGAATGTGAGATATACTATGGTGATCAAAACCATCTAGCAACGTCCTTACTTTTTCCAGATATGATATCAACCTTGGACTCTTAGCCTGAAACTTTTCATTAACTTGGTTCACGACCAAATTGGAGTCGCAAAAGATGTCTAGCTTGGTTATCCCTAGTTCCTTTGCAAGCTTCAACCCGGCAATTAGAGCTTCATACTTGGAATCATTATTGGTTGCGAGGAACTCCAATCTAAGAGCGTAATATATTAGCCGTTTCTCTCGAGTTTCAAGAACCGCTCCGGCACCTGATCGTCTGTCATTTTTAGCTCCATCAGTATATAATTTCCAGGCATTAGTGTCAAGGAGTTGCTTTAGCGGAAAGTCTTCCTCAGTTACCGCATCATCTTCTGGGATGGTAAATTCTGCTATAAAGTCTGCAAGTGCTTGCGCTCTTATCGACCTCCGGGGTTGGAAGTTCAAGTCGAATTGACTCAGCTCAATGTTCCATTTGAGCAATCTTCCCAATGCTTCTGGCCTTTGTAGGAATTGTTTAAGCGGGTGATCAGTATAAACAGTGATGGGATGAGCCTGGAAGTAGTGACGAAGCTTCCTAGATGCGATCAGCAAACTGTACGCGAGCTTTTCTATCTTTGGGTAATTTCGTTCTATGGCTGCCAATTTCTTGCTTATATAGTACATTAGTCTTTGCACCTTATCCTCTTCTCTTACCAAAGCCGAACTGATTACGTGCGATGACACTGCCAAGTACACGAATAAATCCTCGTGATCCACAAGCTTAGACAGTATCGGAGGTATCTCCAGATGATTCAACAGATTTTGGAAAGCTTCTATACAATCAGGAGTCCATTTAAAGTTGTGCTTCCCTCACTTTATTAGTTAGAAAAAGGGGATGCATTAATCTGTTGCTTTTGAGATAAATCTGCTGAGCACTGCCACTTTTCCAGCAAGGCTTTGCACATCTTAATCTGCTTTGGTTCTTGGATATTTCGGATTGCTGTAATTTGGTCTGGATTAATCTCAATTCCGCGCGAGCTTACAATGAACCCTAGGAATTTTTCAGATGCTACCACAAACGAGCATTTCAAAGGATTCAATTTCATCCCTTATTTTTGAAGAATTTGAAACATCTCTGGCAAATCGTTGGTATGATCGGACGACTGTCTGGAGTTTATCAACATATCGTCGACGTATACCTCCATCATTTTCCCAATCTGGTTGTAGAACATCCTATTCACCAACCGTTGATATGTAGTGCCGGCATTTTTTAGACCGAAAAGCATCACCACATAGCAATATAATCCCAAATCTGTAATAAAGCTGGTATGCTACTGGTCTGGGACATGCATGGGGATCTGATTATACCCCGAATAGGCATCCATAAAAGAAAGGAGTTCATGACCTGCAGTTAAATCTACTAATTGATCGATTCTAGGTAACGGGAAGCTATCCTTTGGACAAGTCTTATTTAGATCAGAGAAATCGATGCACGTTCGCCACTTTCCATTGGCCTTTTTACCAAAACCGGGTTTGAAATCCAATCAGGCTACGTCGAATCTTTAATAAATCCATTACTCTTCAGTTTTTCGACTTCTTCTTTCAATGCGGTGGACCTTTCTGGACCCACCATTCACCTTTTCTGGTTGACAGCTCGGGTTAATGCTTAGCGAATGACTCATAATCGAGGGAGATATCCCACACATGTCCGCATGGGTCTAGGCAAATATATCCAAGTTAGTTTTCAGAAAATTTGTTAATTCCTTGGTTCAAACAAGATCCAACTGGGATCCAATCTTCAGGACCTTCTCTGGATCACTATCATCGATTGGTACATCCATAGTTGCTTCATTGGGAGTCTCCATTCTGCCCTCAGGCTCTTCATCCTCTCTAGGATCTATGTCCTCGGGCAACTCTCTGGGCGACCCTCCCAAAGGCACTTCCTTTAGTTGCTATGACGATTCCTCCCTTGGAGGGGGAGGAACCACCTTTTGCCACTATATCTCTTCCTTTACGGAGCAATTTTAACATCCTTAATAGATGGGGTCTGAGACCACTGCTTTTGCTTCCATAGACAGATTGGATTGATATTATACACGGACCCCTACTAATCCTCAATGGAAACCTTTTTCTGGTCCCTTCCTTTGCTATGTCCAAGAACAAATCTTGAAACAACAAGGGAGACTTCCCATATTCATACCAAATCCATCCTCAGACCGGGGCGATCTGCAATGTAGCATGCTCGTGCGACAACTTGATCTCCTCTAACAATATCCACACCGGAATCTGTTGGGAATTTCAACAATAAGCACCGGGGTGCAATACAGGCCCTGAATTTGGCTAGGGTCGGTCGGCCTATGAAGGCATTGTATGGCGATTCAATATCCAGGACCATGAAAGGAAGCATCCTCACTGTCTGGCGTTCCCCTTCCCCAAGGTTACTGATAATTCCACGTATCCTAATTGAGCAGTCGAGGCCCCATTAAATCCATATATCCAACCTTCACATGGCTTCAAATCCTTCGGCTCGAGTTTCATTTGGTCGAACGTTTTCTTGAACAAAATATTGACTGAACTTCCGTTATCTAGCAAGACATTATGAACTATAGCTGGGCCGATGGTGACGTTGATCACCAACGGATCTTCAGTTGGGGAGTGTACTTCAATACTCTCTCGCTCACGAAATATGACGTCATCGGGCATCGTCTTTTGTTGCTTAATCGGAGCGCTGTCCTCGGGGTTACTACACTCTCCCACTTTGAAATGCTGTTTAGTTGCATTTATGTATTGATCCATAGCTCTGAAACTATGCCCTGCTTGGTGGAGCCCACCAATTATGGTATTGATAACGATATTTTTCCCTTTTAGCTGAGCCGTCGGTTTGGCAGTAGGTTGGCTTTGGTTCGGGGCTTGCACGGCTTGCCCCTATCCTTGGGAGTCACCTCATACTCATCAAGCTTCTCTTCTCGGAGCAGCCTTTCAACCACGTCTCTCAAGTAACGACATTCGTTTGTGGAATGACCGTGAATCTGATGAAAAAGACAGAATTTCCCAGTTTCACGCTCTTTCTCTGTAGAATCTCTCGGAGGAGGCCTTTTGTATTGGAGGACATTATATGTATCCAGGAAGACGTTCTCCAACGTGTCATTTAACGGTGTGAAGTTCTCAAACGGTCTGGGCCGGGATCTCCTCTGGGAGTCATTTCCTCGATTTCTTTTCCGATTATTGTTATTAGTATTCTCTGATTGGCTACTGTTGCCTTGGTTCTTGTTCCCAACGTTAACATCAACTTTTCCTAAGCTATCTCCCGTTTGCTTGATGGCCACGTTGATTTGTATATCTTCCTTATCAGTAGCCTTTCTTTTTCAATTAGCGTATATCTCCTCCCGACGCAGGCGAACATTGGCTTTTTCATAAAATATTTCTTTGGTTGGGGGTGGTTTGCCAGCCAGATATCCTCCAAACTCGGTATCTTTATCAACGCCATCGATCAAGGCCATCAACATAGTTTGCTCATGCGGATCTTTGACTTCTATGACATCCAAGTTAAAACGATCTAAATACGACCTTAGGCTTTCGTCCGGTCATTGTTTAATAAGGGATAGCTCGATCACATTCTTAGACCTCTGGGCATGAACACGTAATTGGTTCACGAATTTTTCACTCAATTCCCTGAAGCTGGATATGTGCTGGCAGGCGAGTAAACCACAATAACGCCACATATTCCAAGAATATAGGGAATGCTTTACATTTGACCACGTCTGTAGCTGCAGCGGCATTCATTGACCAAGAGTACCGCATTAAATGTTGGATGGGGTTAGTCCTGCCCGTATAGCGATTCATGGTTGGCATATTAAAGCGCCTCGGGAATGTAACATCCAGTATGTCGTCAATAAAAGGCGTGTGACTGCGATCTATGCCCCAATCTTCATTCCTCTGTCCGCGGCTATCTACCATTACTTGCCTAATCATTGCTTCAACCTCTGCATGGGTCAGGGTAGATTCGGGAGCAGCACTTATTGCCCGACGTCCTCCTCCAGCATTTCTTTGACGCACTGCTACAAAATCTAGGCTCTGACCAGAACTCCCTTGCCCCCTGTTGCTGCGGTCAATCACGCGACGAGCGGGAGGCATGCCATTCCTTGGTGGTAGAACATGCTCATTTAAATTGCGGTTACTAGTTCCCTGATTAAATGCCTCTTCTTCACGAGATGGGAGTGACCCACATCGAAGTTGTTCTATGTTCTCGGGGCTTTCTAACGGGGGCCATCATTCGTTCCTTTGGGGCTCTTCAGACGACGACGTATGTTCCGGAGAGAAAGGGTGAACTGGAGGTGGTGAAACCTGCCTTTGAATCTCGTCAATTCTTCTGCCTAAGGCAGAAATATTTTGATGCAGCAACAAGCTCTCTTGCTACGGCCAGTTCATCGGTTTGCCTGTCCAATGCTTCAAGTATTCGAGTCAAATGTCCTTCAGTAACTAGGGCAGAAGGGTCGAATTGATCATCAACATCCTCTCTTATACGTAAAGAACTTGGGCCAGGTCGAGCAGATGTACCGGCACGAGAAGAACGAGCCATAACCTCCTTTTCGGGTCGGGTTGTGGTCTGATTATCACTTCGGATTGCGGTACCCTTGTGTCGATGGCTCGAGGTGGCTCCCTGAGATCGGATCGTGGGGGCATTAGACGGGAGGATAGTGTTGTTGTCCTGGGATCGAGTCATGACACCTTCAGAGGCCCGTGGCGCCCCCTTCAGGTCGGGTCGTGGTACCCTCTTCGGTCCGGATCGTCCCCACATCATCGCGATCTGAAAGCTCCTCCTCGACCTGCTCATGCACGCCTTCCTCGATTGCTTCATTCGTAGATTCGTTTGCTTGCGATTCCTTAGACTTATTTCCAGCAATGATATCTGGGTATCGCTGAAATCTTCAAAAGTCGAAACTGCTGAGTTTTGGACTGTTTTCTTCGAACTTGATCGTCCGAATAATAGAATTACAATCCAATATGCTGAGACTTCGTTCTCAGTGAAAGCGCCAAAATGTTAGATCCAAAATTGGCTCCAATACCCAAGTTGTTCAATTATGCAGAGATTCATATCAGAAAAAATGCAAGAATAAACAGGAAAGACACGAGATTTATAGTGGTTCGGCATTAACGAGCCTGCGTCCACTTTATATACATGACTATACTTAAAATTCAAGTACAATCGATGATTTATCCCTCAACCTCACTTTTACATTGTTGATTCACTCAATAATTTTGAAAGAACTCTGAATAATAATGATAGAGGTGTAATAATGGTAGATTCAGAACTCAGAATTGCCAAAAGATCCTGAAAAATGCCAAGGTCTGGTCTATTTATAGCTGATTTCTGCAGGCGGATCGCGGTCATACGTGGCACAAATCCCGAGGATCTCGGGCTGGTTCATAGCTTGATGGAGAAATAGTCAATATGGCCGTTATGGACAGGTGTCGCTGGATCCTGCATTTGCGGATTGTAAAAGACTTGGTCATGACTTTCATCTGGTTTCTTGGTTCGGATCGGGTCGCGCTTTCATGGATGGATCGGATCGACCTAGGAGGAGCGGGTCGGATCGGTCTAACAGGGGGCAATCGCGATCAGGTTAAGGTCTTTCCCCTAGTGAAGCTTCATTTTGAACTCTCGTTTAAATCTTGGTGGCTTGGTCCAAAAGCTAGCCAACAAGATCATAGGGTGATGTATATGAAAATGAACTTATAATGGTGTAAATCTATGATAAAACATCCCAATTTGATGAGAAACATGCACAAACACTATATACTTCATTGCATTCATGTGACAGATGTAAATTACTCACCGATTTGCCGAAATAATCTAAAACAATAGAAATAAGAATCCGGATAGCGAGCACTCCAAATCAAACCCCTCGATCTGATGAATTTGCCTTTGAAACGATGTAGATCTCGCCTTGGATGGCGTAGATCTTCGATTTCCTCCCTTAGATTTGGATTTTTAATGGTGTAAAGGTGTAGAAGGAAGAAGGGGATAAAATGCCTTCAAATGAGAGAATGGGAAAAAAAGTAAACCTTTTCCCTCCACTCTCACCCCCTATTTGTAGGATTCCACTAAGGCTCCAAAACCTGAATAGCCAACTGAAAAACCTTAAAACAGCGATTTCTCCCAAACTGCTGAGCCAAATCCTTAATGTAACCACTCTACGGAAAGGAAATCATCAATTCCTTTCCAATGGCACAGGTGTCACCATCTGATTCGACCTGAGTCAGGGGCAAAATGGTCACAAACAAAATCGATAAAAATTATGGACATGTCTCGCATCCCCATAAACAACATATTAAAAGATGAGAATGATCCAACCCTTAGATAATAAAACAAATATATTTTACGATCTTTCGATATGTAAAATGTGTGCTGTTACATTCTCCCCCATTGAGAATTTCGCCCTCGAAATTTCAAACAAACCCAAGTAATCACAATGATTCCGCATGCCTATCATTCATGAAAAGCCAATTCTATCATCCAAACTAGCATCCATCAAGCCATGCATGCATAGCCTTATCCTAGCACGCGGAATTCTAACAATCAACAACAAGATACAACGATATAACGAAGATACGATATCAAAGGGCGCTACCGACGAAGAGTTCTGGATGAGTCGCTCTCATGCTCTCTTCCGTCTCCCATGTACAATCGTCTCCATCCTCACTCCATTGCACCTTGACTAGTTTAACCGTCTTCCTCCTAAGCTGTTTCGTGTCATTTCCCACAACACAAAGTGGCTTATGAGGTCTCGAAACTGCGGTCTCTAAGTCTTCATACTGCTCTAGAGATACCACTATATTCGAATCATGCACGAATTTCTGTAGAAACGACATATGGAACACATTATGCACACTCGACACCTTCTCGGGTAACTCCAATCTATATGTGAGCATTCCAATTCACTCGACTATCGCAAATGGTCCAACAAACCTTGGAGCTAACTTTCCTTTCTTACCAAATCTAACCATGTGCTTTAGCGGTGAAGCTTTCACGAAAACCATATTGCCTACGTCGAATTCCAAGTCCTTACGACGCTTGTCGGCATAAATCTTCTGACGGTCCTGGGTTGCCTTTATTTGTTGCCGAACTGTCTCGATACAATCCGAGGTTTCTCTAATCATCTCAGGCCCAAGTACCAACTTATCTCCAGTTTCTAGCCAACATGCTGGAGAATTGCATGGCCTTCCATACAACGCTTCGTATGGTGCCATCCCAATGCTAGATTGGTAGCTATTATTACATGCAAACTCAACTAGATGTAGATGGTCTTCCTATGATCCTCCAAGGTCTAACACACAAGCCCTCAGGAGATCTTCCAAAACTCAATTGACTCTCTCGGTCTGACCATCAGTTTGGGGATGATATACCGTACTTAAGCACAACTCGGTTCCCAAAGCTTCTTGCAAACTTTTCCAAAATCCACTCGTGAATAATGGATCTCGGTCACTCACTATACTCTTTGGGACACCATGGAATCGAACTATCCATTTCACATAAAGTTCATCCAATTTCGATGTTGTCCTAGTCGACTTGACAGGAATGAATCTCGTACTTTTGGTCAAACGATCCACGATGACCCAAATCCCTTCGTTTCCTACCCTGGTTCTATGTAGTCCATTGTACCTGCTCCCACTTCCACGTAGGAACTTCCAATGGCTGAAGTAAACCACTCGGCTTCTTCTGTTCAGCTTTCACCAACTGACAGTTCATACACTTGGAAATGAACTTTCCAATATCTCTCTTCATCCCTTCCCAGTAGTAGACTCTCTTCATGTCCTGATACATCTTATTTCCACCGGGATGAATCATCAGCTTCGAGTGATGACATGCTCTCAGAACCTCATCCCTCAATCTGTCAATATCAGGAACAACTAATCGCCCTTGCTTCCGAAGCCAACCTTCTTGATCGACCTCAAACTCTTTATCTTATGGTTTCAGTTTCTGAATGAACTTGACATGCTTCGCATCTTTCTTTTGGTTCTCGTCAATCCTTTCGATAAGAGTAGGCCTTATCGACAAGCTCGCCAACATTTTAGGTTCCAACTCACACCTTGGCCTGAAATCGAACCTTACCATGTACTTGAGGCTCTTCCATTTCGAAAACATCAATCCCAAACTTGCGTGTCTTCGACTTAACGCATCTGCAAGTGCGTTACCCTTGCCCGGAATATAGGCTATGCCAAATTCATATGACGCCAAAAACTCTAACCATTTTGCTGCTGAAGATTCAAATCCTTTTAGGAGAAAAGATACTTCAACGACTTATGGACCGTAAACAACTCTAGTCGGACTCCCAAAAGGTAATGTCTCCACATCTTTAGAGCAAATACAATCGCCACCAACTCCAAATCATGAGTTGGGTAATTATTCTCATGCGGCTTTAGCTGTCGACTCGCATAGGCCACAACCTTATCCTTCTGCATTAGCACTGCTCCAAGTCCAGTACCACATGCATCGGTATATACCACCATCTCTTCATTCCCACTTGGAATGGTCAACATAGGTGCACTCGTTAATCTCTCCTTCAGGATTCCAAACGCTTGTTAACACTTTGCATCCCATGTGAACACTTGGTTCTTCTTCGTCAATCCTGTCAACGGTGCAGCTACCTTGGAGTAATCTTTGAAAAACCGTCGGTAATATCCTGCCAACCCAAGGAAACTCCGAACATCCGTCACATTCTTAGGTCGATCCCAGTCCTGGATTGCTACAACTTTAGCGGGGTCAACCGCTATCCCTTTTCCAGAAACTACAAGACCTAAGAACCTTACTTCATCCTTCCAGAAGTGACACTTTGAGAACTTAGCCTTAAGCTGATGCTTCCGCAAGATCTCTAACACAACTCTCAAGTGCGTCTTATGTTCTTCCACATTTCTGGAGTAAATTAGAATATCATCCACAAACATAAGCACAAACTTTTTTAACTGATCTCTGAACACTCTATTCATAAGATACAAAAAATACGTTGGCGCGTTAGTCAACCCGAATGGCATCACCAACCATTCGAAGAAACCAGATGGCGTCCTAAAAGCAGTCTTTGGTACACTATCCTTAGCCACTCTCAACTAGTGAAATCCTGTTGCCAAATCCATCTGAGAAAACACTTTGTCTTCGTAAAGCTGATCAAACAAGTCATCAATCCTCGGCAATGGATACTTGTTCTTCTTAGTCACCTTGTTCAGCTCACGATAGTCCACATACAATCTTAACGAGCAATCTTCCTTAGTTGCAAATACGACTGGTGCACCCCATTCGGATACACTCCTCCGAATGAATCCTTTTCCCAAAAGGTCTCTAACTTGCACCTCTAACTCTCGTTGTTCCTTAGGCGCCATCCGCCTAAGTGGCATAATGGTTGGTCTGGCACCCTCGACTAAGTCGATCCTAAACTCGATCTCACGATGCGGCGGCAACCCTTTGACCTCATTAAAGACATCTACATACTCATTAGTGATCAGCACTGATGACAGGTCTTCTTGTGGAATCCCAAGCGAATATAGATAACTCACGAAGACCCCGTCTTCGTGCTTACATCTAATCAACAACTTTCGCCCTTCCACATCCCCGACCCTCACCTCTAGCTTCTCGCAATTCACCCTTGTTGCATACCTCTTGAGCCAATCCATGCCCAAGATGATCCCAAACCCAACGAAGTGAAGAACAAAGCAATCACACACAAAAGAGCAACCATGACTCGAAAACACTAGACCTCGACATATCATGCAATGACTTGACGAACCCCCAATTGGATTAGTCACTATGAAGGGTCTATCACAAATCTCAGGTTCCAAACCCAAGAGACACATAAGCTCATTGCAAATGAAGGAATGTGATGCTCCAGTATCGAAAATCACACAAACTGAAACACCATTAACAGAAAGAGTACCTTGCACCACGACACCCTTTCCCTTCTCCTCTGCAGTAGGAGCTCTCGAAGAAGATGGCATAGCTTCCAAAGAATATGCCTTCACAATCTGCTTGCCCTTAGCTGATTCTGGACAATCTTTCTTCTCATGCCCAGGCTTTCCACATTTGAAGCACTTCTTCTAAGCTTTGGGATTCTTGCACTCACTAGAATAATGGCCTTTCTGTTGATAGTTAAAGCAAACCACCTCACTCTTGGGCTTCTTTTGACCATCTTTTCCTTTTTCCTGTTGCTGCTTCCTCTTCTTATTATTACCACCCTGCTGTGGTTTCTGAGCCTCTTTGGTCACAGGGACAACATTTTCTTCCTTAGGAAACAAGCTCTCATGACGAATAGCTTTTTCCACAATCTTCTGAAACGAATCATCAAGATGGTCCACTAGCGGCTTTCCAATATGAGCATCCAAACCCAAGACAAGCTTCTCGTTCTTCTGATATGGCGTATCAATGTATGAACGAGCATATCTAGACAAGGCTTCGAAATCAGAAATATAGTCAAGCATGGAATGATCATTCTATTTCAGCTCTACAAACTTCTTGAATAGAGCATATTTCTGAGCTGTGGAGATAAACTTTGCTTCAAACTTAGCTTGGAATAGCTCCCATGAAATTTCTTGCTCTATAGTCTCGAGTGTAATAGAATTCCACCATTCCATGGCCCTACTCCGCAGTTGCCTTGATGCAAGTTTTCTCTTTATTGCATCCTCGATACCCAAGTCTCCAATGATTCGAACACAAGAATCCATCCACCTCTGAACCTCTTCAGCTGGTTCAGTTCCCTTGAATGGTTTCCCCACTAGAGATATAAAGTCCTTGCATAGCTTTGCAAAATCTACTACTATAGGAACTCACACACCAACATCTACCATAGCCGCCACTGGAGCGGGTACCCTTCGCATAATTGCTTCTGCCATGGCTTCAAACATGGCCGGGTAATTAGGTTCACCACCATTTCCCCCCTCTAGTATTGGCTCCCCTAGCAGCGCGTCTTGTTTCTCGTCTGCTCATTCTAAATCTGCAATTTATAATAATTAGTCACCTTCAAGAAATCTTCTAAAGGAAAACAACCGTTACTACTATATATGCTAATATATATAGTAAGCATCCAACTGAAATCTACAAGTATGTCTCTCATACGCGATTACGTCCTTGAAATTTGGCCAAAAATCGTTGACCAGAGCTCTGATACCAAATGTGACGACCGCCCATAACACCTGCACTATACAAAAGAAATAATGCGCTGAAAGGTGTGCAAGGCAGTCATGGACGATCATCAGAGTAGGTAAACACAAGCGGAATCTGTCGTAAACTCTCAGCGCAAGGATAAAATATAACAGAACATATACAACAGGTAGTAATAGTAAAGCAGAAACACAAGACTTTCATTCAACCAAAAAGTAATATCCACAAACTTGGTAATAGTGTTTATACAAAGTTGCCTCACTACATTATTCAGAAAAGAAAACAGCGGAAACCCAATTATTAGATAGTAGTAAAACTGGTACGTGAGCCTCCTGCTTGCCACCGATCAGCACCATCGTCCTCACTGAAGCATCACCTGTCACCTGCTACTTAGTCTGCCCATCCACAGCCGGATGAACAGCCCATGTTAATAAGAGGAAACATAAAAACTTGAATCAGACAACAGTCTTAGTGAGTGATAAAAACGGCTAACAAACTTCAATAATAAAGTGTATGAGAAAGGACAAATTAACATACTAATCTACCCACGACACCAGAGAAGAACTCAACATTATCTTCCCCACATCGGACAATGATAGCCTTTACAATAACAATTCAACCATTCATCCCTGGAAACCAGAACACCCATTCAATCATGGAAAACACACATGACATCCAGATTATATAAGTCTCACACAGACAACCCTAATCGAGTTTAACATCCCCCAAGTACTCTCCCCAGAGGCCTAGACCAATATCAGTTAAGCACTCAAAGAACATCTCCCTCGACTTTGGATAATCTACGTGAGATAGTACAAACAGAACAACCAATCATCCATGACTGACTCTAGCTATCACCGCTAATCCTGCTTTGAAACCACTGTTAATCGTATGATGGCCAACCTTGCTATATGTCAAGGGCTAATGGTAACCCCAGTTCTTGCATAAACTCTATATGTCCAACCTTGACAATGTCCAACCTTGATAACTAGGCCTTTCCCCAAGACCTAGGGTACTAGAACTTACGACAATGATAATCCCTCGGCCTTCAATATCTCTAGTCGTCCAATCATGACGGCTATTTATTGCTCAAGCGACCTTCTCGAGCAACCATTATCCACCAACCCACGAAATTTGAGTTGCTACTTCATTCGGTGTTCTACTACGATCAACGAACACTTCTCAACACTTCGAATCTTCCTACTCGAACTTACTTCGAAGTCATACCATCACCGAGCTAATTACATCACTGCGCTACCGCTAGGGTTCGGGGGTCCTCGAAAAATATATTTTTTCCAGACCTTTTTATCCAAATCTGATTCGTAGCCGAAAAACGTACTTTTTTAGAAAATGACCCTGTTAGAAACAAAACATAGCATCATCACTATCAACCACAACGTTTAAAAGCGTTGTTAAAAACATGACCGATCCGCCCTCTTTCAGACCGAACCGATCCAAACTAGGCCGATCTGATCCATGATGACCGATCCAATCCATATAACAACCAACAGACCCGATCTAGTCTAGCCTGACCCGACCCAGTCTAGCCCGACCCGACCCGATCCAGTCTAGCCTGACCCGACCTAGTTGTTCTATCGAGAATATGAGCTTCGATCCAACCAATCCAGTTGCAACCTACCGACCCGATCCAAATATGACCCGATCCAAATAGGACCTGATCCAAATATGACTCAATCTGATCCACTCCTAGACGATTCAACCTATGTCCGACCTAACTCCTAGCCGAGCCAATCTCTGGCCGAGTCAATCTATGGCCGAGCCAACCCCTGACCGAGCCAATTTCTGCATATTACAATTCAACTCCGATTTCGACCAAAACTTCGCCAAACGACGACTCTGATGAAACCAATTCAACTAAAATCATTAAACATAATCATAAACATATCATAACATTACTATCCACATGAATATGACGATTACCACAAAAATGATGTAAATCTCACACAAAACCATTAAAATGAACATATGATCAAAATGAGATATCTAACTAACATAAACATGTAAAATGACATGAAATTAACGAGTAAAACTTGTTAGATTAGATCATAGGGTGATGGATATGAAAATGAACTTATAATGGTGTAAATCTACGATAAAACATCCCAATTTGATGAGAAACATGCACAAACACTCATATACTTCATTATATTCATGTGAGAGATGTAAATCACTCGCCGATTTGCTGAAACAATCTAAAACAATAGAAATAAGAATCCAGACAGCGAGCACTCCGAATCAACCCCTCGATCCGATGAATTTGCCTTTGAAATGATGTAGATCCTGCCTTGGATGTCGTAGATCTTCGATTTCCTCCCTTAGATTTGGATTTTTAATGGTGGAAAGGTGTAGAAGGAAGAAGGAGATCAAATGCCTTCAAATGAGAGAATGGGAAAAGGTAAACCTTTTCCCTCCACTCTCACCCCCTATTTATAGGATTCCACTAAGGCTCCAAAACCCGAATAGCCAACTGAAAAACCTTAAAACAACGATTTCTCCCAAATCGCTGAGCCAAATCCTTAATGTAACCACTCTACGGAAAGGCAATCATCAATTCCTTTCCAATAGCACATGTGTCACCCTCTGATTCGCCCTTAGTCAAAAGTTATGCCCTATACAGGGATGATAGAGGCAAAATGGTCACAAACAAAATCGGTAAAAATTATGGACATGTCTCACATCCCCATAAACAACATATTAAATGATGAGAATGTTCCAACCTTAGAGAATAAAACAAATATATTTTACGATCTTCCGATACGTAAAATGTGGGCTGTTACATTCTCCCCCCTTAAGAATTTCGCCCTCGAAATTTCAAACAAACCCAAGTAATCACAACGATACCGCATGCTATCATTCATGAAAAACCAATTCTATCATCCAAACTAGCATCCATCAAGCTATGCATCCATAGACTTATCCTAGCACGCGGAATTCTAACAATCAACAACAAGATACAACGATATAACAAAGATAGGATATCAAAGGGCCCGACTGACGAAAAGTTCTGGATGAGTCGCTCTCATGCTCTCTTCCGTCTCCCATGTAAAATCGTCTCCATCCTCACTCCATTGCACCTTGAATAGCTTAACCGTCTTCCTCCTAAGTTGTTTCGTGTCATTCCCCACAACACGAAGGGTCCTACCGACGAAGAGTTCTGGATGAGTCGCTCTCATGCTCTCTTTCGTCTCCTATGTACAATCGCCTCTATCCTCACTCCATTACACCATGACCAACTTAACTGTCTTCCTCCTAAGATGTTTCGTGTCATTCCCCGCAACACGAAGTTTATTTTGTTTGTTTTCCCTAAACTCTTGGGTGACCAAATTTGTATGGGTAGTCAAGTAGTTAGGATTTTACAGATATACTTGAGGAGCTCGGAGTAGGAAGCTTCAACATTAGTTATGAACAGAGTTCACTTCCGCTGTGATGTTATGTGATAATGGTATGTATATACAATTGTAGTTTTGTATTTCAAAGTTATGTTATATAATATATTTTATTCATTCCGCTACGAGATTCGCGTTTACTTTGATTTTGTTCAGTTATGTTCTACTTCTTCTTCTATATTAAATTTCTTTCTATTTCTCACCCTCTAACATCTTTCTATTAATGATCTGGCATTCTCGATATTTGAATAGTCAACATGGTATTTTGTGATGATTTTCGAAGTCGAAAATCCTTGGTCGTTACAGTGGTATCAGAGCTGAAGGTTAAGTGATTACCTTGACTCTGTGATGCGACTCAGTAGAGATAGGGTTTGAAATACCCTAGATTGAGTTGAGTGTATACATACAAGAGAGCCTATTTGTAGATTTATATAAAAATATTTTATATTGTGTTGATTGGTTGGTCGAGTAGTTTATAAATTCTGGTCGATACAGTGATACAAATTGTGTCGATAGGTGTTTCTAAGCTCTTGAACAGAGTAATTCGACATACCATGTTTTTGAAAGAGGGTAAATGAAATAATTTTACCCAAATTATATTTTGATATAAAGAAATATATATTGGGATTATTATAATATATATTGGATGTGTTGGTTGTTGTTATAATCCAATAAGATTTTAAAAATGGTTATAAATAACCAATCAGAATTCTTATGAAAGCGATATATAAAATAAGATTAATTAAATCTGAATATAAGTCAGAATTGGAATTAAGATTCTGGAATTTGGAAAAGTGTTTGTAAATGAATTTTGGATTTAAAATATGGAAATTTTAAGATCCTGGGTGAATTTATAAATATTTCCAAGTATTGTAAAGATTATTTTGAAGTAATTTTCAAATAAAAGTATTTGAAAATATGTTTTGAAAGTGATATAGTATTGAACTCACTTCTATCACTGGAAAATTATTCTGATGATTCTGGCCACATCATCAGTGTCATTTTCGAGTTTCAGAGTGATGGATTACTACAAAAGATTTTTTTTGAATTGCTTTGAGTAAACAAGTTATTAAGAATTCAAATGTTTTGAATTTCTATTATTATATGTAAATATATTATTTCAAATTTATTTGAAATAAAACCTAGGAATATGAAATTTACATTTAACTTGTAAAGTTAAGGAGATTAAGATGATAAAAGTGAATAAATAAATTAGAATTTAACTTAAATAAATTTTGGGTAGAATTAGAGATAATCTGAAATGAAATTGGATTGACGAGTTAGGAGTTGGAATTAAGATTGGAGTTGGAGTTTGGAATTGAATTTGGTTTGGATATAAGCGAAGATTGGATTTGAAATTTTATTGACTTGAGATCAATTGGAAATGGATTTGTATATGCTAATGTGATAGTAAATGGAAGAGAAGGATTTGGAGTGCCAACAAAAAGGTACGAGTTTATATTTATATTGGGTATGAGATTTATATGAATCTGTTTGGCAAGCCACTTGGCTATTTGATTTTCTTTTGAATTGAAAGATAGCCCAGAGAGGCGAGTTGTAACTATACCGATTGAACCGTGCAAGGGAGACGCTGGCGAATTTTTTTTCGGATTTTAAGGTGTTAGAAAATTTTTGACAACAAAAAAGGAATCAATAAATTAATATTTTAATAAAATTAAATAGGTTGAGTTGAAATTGATTTAAGTGGTAAAATAGATGATTTAACCTAGTTAATACGAACTATAGTATTCTTGCTACCTTAGTAATTTTTGGGGACGAAATTCTTTTAATGGGGAAGGAATGTAATGTCCCGGATTTTCTGCAGTTAAATAATTAATTTATTTAATTATTTGGACATTGATTTGGTAAATTAAAAGGTTTGAATTTAAATAATTTTGATTATTTAATTATTATAGATAGTGGAATAATAATGATATAATTTCCAAATAGTCAGAAATAGCCGAATTGACAATATTAGGTAAATTATATAATATAAGGAGTTTAATCGAGTTTATATACAAATTAGAATCACGAATATATTTAATTTAACGACAATTCAAGTAATAATTATAATTTAATTTTAATCGAGCTCTTAACGGCGTGCCAGTTCGTAATATTGATTTTTGAACTTCAACTGAGTGTACAGGATTCGTTATTAGTCGGATTTCTTCGAAACAAGAAACGTTCAAGTCTAACTAACTGTATTTTTCTAATGGAAGAGAAAACTGGAGATCTCGTGTTATAGATTGTAAGTTATAGCCAAATCAAATTTTCGAATAGTCGCTATGGAATTGTTATGAGCTATAACGATATATTTAATTATAATTAAATATCATTTGCAAATTTGGACAAGATCACTGAGACGTAAGTATAAATTAATTTTTATAATTTTATAATAATTTTATTTTGGAAAATAAGCAAATTTTTTGAAGTATTTTACACCTTATATCAGCATTTTTGGGTTTTACAGAATAAGCTAACTTGTCTGTATTATTATATTTTTGGGATCGTGACACATTGCTCGTCACGATGTTATTTTTTTCTATATGTAGTGGCTCGAATGTGAAGAAATTTTCCATAGCGAAGAGAATACACGGTGCACCTAATTTTAATCCCATCTTATTTATTCACAAGCCCCAACTCACATTAACATGCTTTCATGTTACATATAAAACATACACATCTTTACTTTGTTGTTTTGTTGTTCAATTAGGTCGTCCTTAATGATGAGGTATATGGACCTTGAAGTCAATCCATATATACATGCACGGTGCATTACTTTGCACGCTTACTTTTAAAAATAAATATATATATACACACACAATTCTTGGAACTTGCACAACGTTGGGAACAAGGTGAAAGCAGGTTTTAACTGTGGTAATACCTGCACTTTAGCCCATTGAGAACACAAATAAAAGTATAAGCAAAGGTGCCCACTTCTGTTTTGGAGGATAGAGCAATTGATGATGTAGTTGAATATGGTTCATTTCTGCCACAAAGCGTCAATTCTGAAGATCGAGCTTGAGATGATCGTTACTTGTAAACTGCAAAAGAACGTTAATTAATTTCCAGCTCACCAAAATTTCATGAAAAAGGGAATTCGAAGTTATAAACATCAAACATGACTAAAAGTCTACAACTAGGTTCAGCAGCGTACAACGTTCGTTCTTTTCTTGCTTTGTCCTCGACTGTGCTTGCCTATTCCTTAGCACTGAAGTAAAACCTACCCCATGAACAACCTGGGAAGAAAAATAGAATAAAAATATTTTGGATCTCTTAGCAGCCAAGTATGGTACTGCTTTCTTTTCGTTACCTGTATAAACCCGGCTACTAATTCATAGCTTAAAATTTCACTCCACATATGTCGATCCTATATTAGTGTATGTTCCCCAGTCCCTTAAGTGTACAGTTTCATTTATATTTTAAATACATTATAGTGATCTCTTTTTTTTCTCCTACTCCCAACGTACATCTGGGCTTTCATTTGCCACACACCTATATTTCAAAACTATAATCTACCCTATAGTTTTTGTATAGCCTATGAAATAACAACAGTGAAATCTGCAAGCTTATACTACCAAGCTACCCTAGAAACGAAAATGTGCGGAGAAAGGAACTGTACAAACCAACCTCCCCTGCTTAAACCCTATTCTCTCCATTCCTTAAGTACTAAATTTCACTGATAGATTAAATCCGTAGTGATGCCTACCTACAATCCTATTGTATGCTATTACTTTGCCATCAAGTAAGCAATGCTTTGGAAATTAAAGCTAAAACAGCTACCCTATATGCTAAAAACATGGGTATCAATTCATCTCTTTCGTGCATGCCGAGGCCCCTACTCGTATATAAACCACTGCCATTTCTATGCTTCTTCAGCGATTTTTGAATTTCGTTAATGGCGAAGCAAAATGAAAAAAAATCAAATACATATATATATATATTACTGAAAGTATTCAGCACTCTTCTCCATTCCCTGAAAAGAGCCAGTAACCTAAAATGAAGAAGCATAGGTTATGGAGAGTTCGGTTTGTTGGTGTGTATGTACTTTGAAAAATAGTACAAAGAAAGGATGGCCATTGGAACAAGTGTTCACGCAAAGAAAGAGATGCATGCACGAGGACCATAAGAACGCGATCTACAGGGATTTGCGGCAGTCACTCTGAATGAAACAGAAGACGCAAGTCCTCAACACAACAGCCACTTATGTTGTTCGACGCGAGAACAAAAGAGGAGGCCTGAGATTCTTTTGGGGTAATCTAGAATCAGTGAAGTTTGCATGCACGTACTGTAGCCATAGAGGTAGTGGACTCTGGAATGGGGAAACGCATTTGAAGGGTGCGGTGATTTCTGTTCTGAAATTGGAAAGGAGTAGTGTTTTTCTTCGAAGCATAGGAGATGCGACCACATACAGTAGGTCACTGACACCACCCTAGCTAGAAAGAAACGCATGCCCTCCCTGAGGTCCTTCTCCCGTTTTTGGTTCATACCGGGGTGTGAGGCTCGTGAATTCGCATTTTACACAAAGCTACGCCACACAGGCGGTGCTTTGATCATCACCACAAGACTCTGGTTTTCAACAGAAGCCTTGATCATTTGCCACTTAGGCATGCCACACTAGCAATTCATGCCATGCGACTGATGTCCATCGATATACAACCTCTGAGCTCGTGCGTCTCAGAGAAGGGCGTTAAGCAAAAGAATAAATTCTCCGCCGCCAAACAGATGTATATTTAACAGAGATCAGTCAACACAGAATAAACTCCAATGTCAGACACACAGTCCATTTACAAGTCTGTTCTGGGTCTGAACGAAACCGGAGGCACTAAATACCTCGCAAACCCATCGATCACCACGTACGTTTGGACGATCACCACTCATTATCCATATTTCAGGATGCCTCCCAATCAGGACCTCGGTTACCATCCAAACGTGGTGAAGATCTCCGGTCTTCGACCATTGTCTTCGTCTTCGACTTTCAATCGTCGGTCAATCATTTGAAATGAGAATTAACTCGGCCTTTTCAAATAATTCACGTATATTTAGAATTTCAAATCAATTTATTTCAATGGTTAAATTATTCGACAACACCAATTTTGTTCTTTAATGTAATTTTCACACCAAACACATTCAACCATCAAATACCACATAAATCGAGCAAATTCAGTTTATTTCCATCCCATATCGTTTATGATATTTTATAACGATTTATCGCTATTTTTATTTATTTTAAAATAGCCAATTTAGTCAAAACGACGCTTCGGGCCATAACGCGGCCATGGCGCTGTTTTTCTACAGATTTGATTTACACATATCTGAAAATCTGACCGTTGGATCTTTACAAAATTTACATCATTAGAAAGGTCTTTTCAAAACGAATCCAATGGTTCCAATTTCGGGAAAATCCGACGGTCGGATCTCCCGGTACAATCGTTTGAAGTTTCGATTTCAAAATACGAATTGCAGCGTCGTTATTCGATTAAATATATATATATATATATAATCGTTTCTGGTGCTGTTTTTCTTCAGATTTGAATTAAACATTCCAGACAATCCAACCGTTGGATTTTTACAAGGTTGGTGCCGTTGGAAAGATATTCCCAAGGCGAACCCGACGGTTGCGGTTTCGGGAAAATCCAATGGTCGGATTTCCCGCACTAGTTGTTTGAAATCACGGTTTCAAAACACGAACTGCAAGGCCACGTTTTGTTTTAATTTTATTTATTTTTATATATTTATATAAATATAGTTCATTCAACAATTTCAATGTCGTTTTCAACTCGAATATTTCACTAACGCCTTTAAATTTTGGAAAATTTCGCCATAACCTCCTTTGTATGGGAGGGGCTGGGAAAATTCCCAAATAGCCACACGGGCGTCTCATGTCAAAAAGAAAAAGAAAAAGCCAAGAGGCTAGCCAACAGGCTCATAAAATCATCACCCAAACAAAACAGTAAATGTGTACCTATTTGTCAGGCACAAAATTTTATTCCTCTCCTCTAGCCCCTTTGCTATAACCTGTTCAATAAATATGCATGTACATATATATAGTTCTTATCACTTATCATTTTCTATTCAACTTCATATTTGATTCCATTTGGTTTAAAAACACCATTCATTCTAATGTTGCATGTATAGGCAAAAAATCATATCATTAGCTAATTAATGAATATTTCAACTCGTATATATTTATTTGAACGAGTGGCTATTTTTAACACTTCACATTTCAACAATTCATGTATATAATAAAAATGTGATTTTTATTGTAAAATAATTCATTTCAAAACACTATTATTTTATATAGTTTATATTGATGTTAAAATTGGGGTTTTTATTATAAAACAATTTCTTTCAAAATATGAATACCATTCAACACATGAATTTCAATTCAATGAATGAATATCGATTCAACACATGAAGGTTTTCTATAGTTTCTATATATAGATAAAAATGTGATTTTTATATTTAAAACACGAATACCATTCAACACATGAATTTCTAATCAACGAATGAATATCGATTCAACACATGAAGGTTTTCTATTCAACGAATAAATATAGTTTCAGCAAAAGAAAATAATTCAAACACATGAATATTATTCAAAATTTCGGCAGCATAACGGCAGGGTAGTTAAAACCGGGACCGTCCCTAGTACGGCTCCTCGCTCTACCTTAAAACATCGCGGTTTTTGACAATGGGGATCATGCATCTAGTTCGCATGCAGGCGGCATGTATATATTTATTTCATTTCCACAAACTAATCCTATGTGGTTTCAACCAAATATTTCTCAACCACAAATGGGTATTTTTCAACCACAATCAATCAATATCAACCACAAACAATCCCAAACAACCATTCGCTATCAATCAATTTTCACACCAATCACAACCAATAAATATCGTCCATGGTTTGTGGACGAGGGGCGTATATATATATATATAGCAATTCACTTCTATTTCAGCACATATATAATTTTTACAACGCATATACAACTTTTACATCGAACGTACAACTTATACAACGCTTATACATGAGGTGTACAACGCTTGTATAACTCATACATCGACTATATTATTTATACATCGTCGTTTTCTATATCGTTTATAAATTAGAAATCTCACATTGGGTTCCACTCCACCAAAAATAGCAGAAGGCTCAGAAAAATATGCGGTCTCTTCTAAAATGTAGAAGACGTCCACACGGTCACGATGTTTCCTGTTTCATCGAATTTCGTTAACAAACGAAAAAGATACGATTTTTATTGTAAAATCAATATTCACGACGGTTTTAAAGTGTTAAAACTGTTTTAAAATCAAATGGCCGATACCTTCAGCAATACCTTCGAACTAGGGTTTCGATTTTTAGCTCCACCCGTTGCACTTCGTCCCGATCAGGTTATACCACTTCGTCGAGCTTGGAACGGGCTTCAAACGCCAGGTGGCGGCGCTCCGTTCGATGGCCAGAATCAGTGGCGGCGGCGAGATGAAGTTGCCGCCTTTGAGGCGCTCGATCTCGCTCTACAGGGCATGGTGGAGGCCAAACCGGGTATGGATGGGAAGAGGGAGGAGAGTACTCTAAAAAGTTCAACTGGAGGGAGGTCTATCGAGGCGTGGTTTCGCCGGAAAATGGACGAGAAGGTTTGAACGCTGGCCACCGTTCGTCGCTGAGGATATCGGTTTTTTTTTGTTTTTTTTATATTTTTAAATTAATGAAATAAAAAATCCTATTGGCCGATGTTATATTAAATTCAAAAATTGGGGTTTTCTTAGACGAACTCGAAATCAAACCCAACGACTGCCGTCCCTAGCGTTTTACCCCCATTCCGAATACAATGGGATATGTTTCGTAGGCCCATTCGACTGTTTCAGTCAGTTTTCCTTCAAATCAAAATATAAAATATTCAATATTTAATTTGAACGTACATTTCAATTTGCCAGGGCCACAAACTGATTCGAAAAATTCCAGAAAAATAAATCTAGCTATGTTTTGACGATACGGTCCCAACAAAATTAGTTTCGTCGAATTCTGAGACCGTTTGCAAAAAGGCCCATTTCTGGTCGATCCAATTTAACTATAATTGACCAAAACACATTTTCCTTTGCCACGCTCACATATCAGCTTCAAAAATTATGAAATTTGAAACCTAGTAATAACTTCACATTCCGGATCCAACAAAAGTGGTTTCGTCGAATTCCGAGGTCGTATGCAAAATGGCCAATTTCACGGGCTATATAAATTCCATAGCGACCTTTCTGAAAATTCATTCGGCCATAACTTTTGCTTTCCGCTATGAAAATTCGATTTTTCAGATTCATTAGAAAGGTATTCACTAACAGATTTAAATATTTTTGGTTTCACTAAAATCCGTTTTGTTTTGCACCTGGTACAGTCCAACAAAGTTTGAATTCAATTTTTGAAACTGCAGCGCCATTTCAGGCCTTGTTTATAATTATAATTAATTATATTCGTTTTCAAATGTCGATTCACTCTTACTTTTCATCGCTATTATTTAAAATATTTATTTTAAATATTTAAAATCCGTTATTTTAGCCAATTTTAAAATGGTTCAGATTTTCTGGGTCGTTACATAAACTCACTAACTCTGTCCAGTTTTATAATTTTATAAAACATTATTTAATTTTGATAAAAATGATTGAACGCTGTGTGTGATGGTTGTTTGGATGATTTACAATTAAATTGGTTGATAGTTATATATATGAAGTCGTTAGTTAAATACTGATTTAATAATTTCATATTGATATGAAATTAGTGTCATTATTGTTTATTAACATCTGTGGATGCAGGTAAACAAGTTGGAGGAAACCAACTGGATTCCTCAACAATTTTATTGTTGTTTTTCATATATTGCATTATATGATGTGACAAATAATCCATCGTTGATTATTGTGTGTTTTTGGATGTTGGAATAACGTTGACCTTAAAATAATTCGTATTTAAATACCAGGAAATATATTTAAATATATGCGGAAATAAATTGGAGTTTTAAAAAGGAATTTCTTTATTTTAAAAATAGAGATTGAATTTCGATTAGCTAGAATATAATAACTTGTTTTGCTTATATTAAAACAAGGAGTTTGATTTATAAATGATATTTAGAAATGAAATAATTGTTTTTAAATAATTATTATTAAATAATCTATTAATGTTAATTTAAAAATGGGTAGTGGAGAGGTAAATTGTTGAATTTATTTCGAGGTTCGAAATGGGAATATAGGTTGAATAAAACTATAAAGGTTAGTAATTATAATTCAACAAATGTCAAATGTTATTTAAATAATTTATTCAGAAAGTATATATTATATAAAGCAGAGATGTATAGGATAATTAATATTGGTTTAAACCAATAATTTACAGTAAAATATGTAAGAGAGATAAAGTTTTAAACTTGATATATAGTTAGCAAGGAGTTGACTCCTAAACAGAGTCTACAAAGTAGAATATTAATATGAATTAATATAATAACTAGATAAGCATAATTTTAAAACTGTTATGGTATTTAAATCAAGATTTGATTTAATAAAACAAGTCCAGATTTTTGTAAAAGAATAGTATTCACGCTATAAAGCGAATAATAATTTAATAGCAAACATTTTGCAAATTGGAATGGTTATAAAGGGTTGGTGATGGTTGGAAGTGATAAATTCAAGAGTGAATTTAGAAATGAAGTTAACCTGAAATGGTATACTATTTCAAAGATAATTGAATGGAGATTTTTCAGAAGAGAGTTATACATTGGGATTCGATTCCATCGAATTCAGAAAGTACCATTTACTTTCCAGTTATAATTAAGATTTATTTATTTATCTAATTAACTATTAATTGTTAATTTATTTAAATAAAAGTTATATTTTGAAATTTAATATTTCAAAAGAAGAGATTATAACGTTATCGTTATAATCAATATTTTCCGTAACGGAAGGGGATTCTTGAATTAAATCTGAGAGCCACGTAAGTAATGTTCTGTTTAAAATTTTGAGATTTGACTATTTCGAAGTTGAGAATGTTATTCAGTTAAGGTCCGAGAGGTAATTATACCCCAACTTGATTGGCATCATGATTAACTGAAAAAGGGTTAAGGTTTGGTAGCGAGATCGGTTAATGATACGATAAATGAATGATTAACGAGTTAAATATAGTGACGATGAGTTTATAACATCGGGTTAATCCAATAAAAAAGTTTGAAAACATTTTCCCGAATAAAATCAAAGATATTGTCTGAGTATAGAAGATGGAATGATTTGATTAATTAGAAGTTTAGAAATGGAGATTGGAAATGTATTCTAATGTTAATAACTTATATTTCCTAAATATAGAAGATAAGAAGTGTGAAGAGATGTAATTATTTTCCAACATTGGTCGTATATTTTCTGGAATGTAGAAAATAAACTATGTATAATAAATGGAAACATTTTTCCAGGATTTTGTAAGGCTAAAACGGGTTTTAAGGAATATTTGGGAGAAATATGGGGAACAACAAATCGGGAAATGAATAAATTATGGATAAATTAATTAAAGGGGCTCAGTGTTGATTGATGATTGATCGGTAAGATTTCTATTTGGAAATACGACCATCGTTTTTATGCATGTTTTCCATTGATAGTTAAGTAACCGGCTATCAAAGTTTTTGACCATTTCCGATGTCACAATGGAGAGACCGGGATCAGATTTATTATCTGAAAACCACTCCATATGGGCATTAGTGTTGCGAATCAAGAATGTGAAGATATTGAAGATGGAGTTTATGCAAGGGCTGTTCTGTTTACAGAATAGTGCCTTCAGTTTGTCCAGTCCTAGGACAACTTGAATGGACGAATGTCTGACAGAGTATATCTAATGGATCACGTAAGTTGATCTCTTCGAACGTATTCACGTTTGGTGGCGGGGGGATCCGTTTCTCTTAGTTTTATGCCCGTGGTATTTTTTGGAAATCAATTTGTGATTTGGCGGGTATGACGATGTGGCGTTCTAAGCAAATGGAGGTTTGATCAGTCAAAAGATACGTTATGATCTCAAGCCTCATCAACCGGGAAAGGACAAAAATCGATAGGCAGCATGGCTATATGGGTCGGCCCCATTGGGGGTATTGTCACCATCTAGAGAATATTCATATTTGTTACTTCTTTTCACTTATGTATCTCCCGGAAACGGTTATGTTGCTAGCAACCGTAGGTGACAATATATTCAATACACTCAATAAAAATGAGTGGTCGTTCATGTGTGGTCGGGTTGCAAGACGTTCTTGTTAAACCCAGTGCATTCCTCTCTAGAGATACATTATCGGTAAGTGGTTCCATACCTTGTCGTAGTCGGAATCCAATCATCATAAGCACCCACAGTTTTGATTGTATACTATATATGTGGAGCGTGAGATCCAAGCGTTCCGCTGGATTGTTATTTATTTGTATTTAAACACTATTATAATATCAGAATAATTTTGATTTCAAAAATTGTTTTGGGTTATCGTAAGGTAAAAACCATTCGTGTTTATGTGTAGATCAGTCTTACGATCATCTTTTCTTTCGAAAAAGATTTTGAAAAATTAAACCGAATGGTTGGAGTTTACTCACACCAGTCCCATGACTGACCCAGAGTCTATTTTGTTTGTTTTCCCTAAACTCTTAGATGCCCAAATTTGTACGGGTAGTCAAGTAGTTAAGAATTTACAGGTATACTTGAGGAGCTCGGAGCAGGAGGCTTCATCATTAGTTATATATAGAGTTTACTTCCGCTGTGATGTTACATGATAATGGTATGCATATACAATTGTAGTTTTGTATTTCAAAGTTATGTTATATAATATATTTAATTCGTTCCGCTGTGAGATTCGCGTTTACACTGATTCTGTTCAGTTATGTTCTTCTTCTTCTATTCTAAATTTCTTTCTATTTCTCACCCTCTTCTGTTAATGATCTGGTATTTTCGATATTTGAATTTTCAACATGGTATTTTGTGTTGATTTTCGGAGTTGAAAATATTTATAGAAAATAAAAACTTAGGCATTACGAATGCTCATAAATAAAGAAATTAATTTTTAGTTGTGATTTGATCTTTGATTTACTCTGATTTGAAATAAAGAGATCTTTATTTCTTTTAAACAGATTCTGATTTGATCTTTCATTCGATTTTGATCCTATCCATTAAAAATCTCAGGGTTCACACACGAACTGCTATTTTAACGTAACAACTATCGTTTCAACATTGTAACACTATTTTGAGCTCAACAGAATATATTCTCAAATTTAATTTGAACGTATATATAACATAACCATATTACATCGATATAATATATTGTAAATTCAGAAACGGTTAATTTCTCGATAATAAATTATCTTATTATCGTTTATCTTTCAAATAAAATTTATATTAATCCTCTGAATTATTTCGGTTCAGTAAAAACTTCGAATTTATTAATATATCATTTTCATATTACAATGATTATATATATTCGAAATAAATTGTATTTCAATTATTAAATTAATAATTCAATACAAAAATTGATTTATATTATCAAATCAATATTTAAACCAAATTAAATATTTAAAATAAATCGTCCAAAAATATGGGTCGTTACATTCTTTCCCCCTTAAAAGAATTTCATCCCCGAAATTTTTAAGGTAAAAAAAATGGTACAAACTCGTCTACTATTCAAAATCCACTTTATTAAAATTCAAAACTTCATATTTCTACAATTTATTCCACCAAAACTTTTGTTTTTCATTCATATGGTACCCCATATATGTTCGCATTCATTTAGTTTGAGTGATTTACAATTAATATATTCAGATCCAATTCATATGCATTTAAATACATTCAAATTTATTCTAGTCAATTTATTTAAACTTGAATATGTTAAGTTTAAATTCCAGAATTCAAATCCCCGGGTTTTCATTTCAAATCCTTTTGAAATCACATAAATATATACATATAATTATTTCCATTTCAAATTCAAAACATTGAATTTTCAAACTAACTTGTTCTCTTTCAAACAAATTTCCATCAAAGCTTTTTTAAGGTAGCAATCCATCACTTAGAAACTTGAAAATGAACACTGATGATGTTGCAGTCATTATCAGAATTATTTTCCAGCCATCGAAATGAGTTCAGTGCTTTATCAATTTCAAAATTCATCCAAAAGATTTTGATTCAAAAATCCTTCAAATACAAAGCTATATTGTTCTAATATACTTCAGAAAATACTTTCAACAAGGATTTAAATTCCAAATTCTGATTTTGAATTTAATTTCAGTTCATCTCATTTGTATTTTTTATTCTTATATAAAATTTTATTTGGTTATATATAACCATAGCAATTTATAATCTCATTTGATTATAAAAATAACAACCAACACATCCATATATTATAATAATTTCAGAAAATTATTCCTTTCATATCAAAATAGAATTTTGGGTAAAATTATTTTATTTACCCACTCGATAGACTAGCCAACACAATATAAAACAATTTTTTATCAATTAACAAATATGCGCACTCGTATGTATACACTCAACTCATTCTAGGGTACTACTGGTCCTATCTCGAATGAGCACAACCCCACTAAAGCCTAGGTATTCACTCAACCTAAGCTCTGATACCAACTGTAATGGCCCGCAAATCCATAATATCTGAGTTGACTAAGTACACCACACGTCCAACCCAAATATCACAGAAATACAAATTAATTTTTTTTGAAGAAAAAGGTAAAAGAACAAAAATAACAATATAGAATCTCACATCACAGCGGAACAAAATATAATACATATATATATATAAACTTGTAGAGTACAATTTTTTTTAACTGTATAACATATCATCTGAAATGACCCAAACTCCCCCTTACAGGAAAGCCCGGATTGAGTTGATAACACGACAAATCAGAACACAGACAGAAGAACATTTCATTGCAATTACAACAATTACACCAGTGTATAAGAATAACAGAGTATGATAAATAATTTACCGCAGAAAATATCAGAGATTTTAAAATACATTACATAGCAGCAGAAAAATAATACATAACAATACATAACACAACTGAAAGGAATATACAGATACAGAGCATTTCGAATATAGCTCCAGCTATAATCCAGGATCCTGTGAATACAATATCTGCAAAACCAAAACTCCTAGCTGCCTGTGTGGAAAATAGGGGCACCCAGAGTTTAGGTTAAAACAATAAACTCCAGGTCAGTCATGTGACTGGTGTGAGAACTAAAACAATTAATAATTTGATTTTAAAGTTAGGTATCGAGGGACCACGCTGTATAACACGGAACGGGTTTACCTCCAAGAATACTAGTGCATAAAACAAACATCGCAATGCTAATTAAAGAAAATGAAGCTACTATAAGACTCAGGTCCCATCACACAATGCAACGCAAGCCGGTGGATAATGTTTTACCTTATAATAGCCAAATAATGCTTGATACGTGAAATTTTATCCTTTGTTATTACTATAGGTGAAGAAATCAACTTCAAATATAAACGTATCAATCATAGGCGGCATGGGTACCATCTATCATGTCGCCATACTAGGATTTATAAAAAAAACGAAATGTCACGTATTGGAAATTAGATTTCCGTCATGAGTCGAGGTAAGGGATGTACTCCTCACCGGCTTTGAGACACTCTAGCAAATGCCTCTGTATCTCCCGTAGAAGACTCTTGGATCCTCCAAGGCCGGTCCTCCTTTACGTTTGGGATTAGTTATTCCTGAACACACATTTCTCTGTCCTTTAGGACCTATCCATCGGCTCTGTAGCAACCGATATATCTGAGGCGCCTCGCTATCCATCATCCACATAGGTAAAAATATAATAAATGGCTATGATTCATACCATGACACCACCCATAGCTAAAAGGAAACGTCATGCACTCCTTGGGTCCCTTACCCCTTTTTTGTCTCATACCGAGGTGTAAGGCTCGCGAATTAACGCTATACACAAAGCTATGCTATATTAAAGCCGTGCTTTGATCTTCAACCATAAGACTCTGCTTTTCAACAGAAAACTTGATCATTTGCATCACATCATGCCACATAGGCAATTCATGCCATGCGACTGATATCTATCGGTATATAACCTCTGAGCTTGTACGTCTCAGAGAAGGGTGTTAAGCAAGAGAATAAATTCTCCGCCACTAAACAGATATATATATTTAATAGAAATCAGTCAACACAGAATAAAATCCAATGTCAGACACACATCCATTTAATAGATCGTTCTGGGTCTGAACGAAACCTGAGGCAACTTATTACTCGTCCCATATGTCCAATACAGGAGAGAGGTCCTCGCATATTCGGTCGATCCCCAAGTACGTCTGGATGATCACCACTTATTACCTTGTCTCTTGTTTACAACCCAATTAAGACATCAGTAATCATCCGAATGATGTGAAGACCTCCGATTTTCAACCACCGTCGACTTATCGTTGAATCAGTTATTCAGAATGGGTATAAACCGGCCTTTCCGAATAACCTACGTATATTATAATCAAGTGATATAAACACAAAAAATATGCCTCATTCCAACCCAGAATATTCCTTTATTCAAATATTCTTATACTTCAGCAAAGGTTCCCATTAATTTTATTAAAGATAAATTCTTTTAAATTTATTCTTTAATCTTCCTTTAGATATCAATTCTAAACCAAATTAAGGTTTATCAACTAGTCGGGATTAGCGAACCTTACCGAGGTAATCTTTTGTTTAATTTCCCAATCCTAACCTACTCATCCCATGGAGCAAAACTGGTGATACTCCATATTTAAACCAAAATAACATTCCATTAACTATGGAATCTTCACGGAAAATAGATGAAGTTATATAATCGATATAAGCTTCCATATCCAACCAATAATATAAATGGAATAACGAAAAATCCTTTCAAATTCCATATATAGTAACAGTCTTGCTCCACAGAAGTTCACTTCGATTATTCTCAAATCGAATTCCATTCCATTCCAATTTATTGTATTAAATTGGAAAACATTTCTTCGGAAAAATCCTTTAAATCTTAATAAGAAGATTTATAAATTACAAATGACATTTCATTGTAAATTGGGTTAAAGTACGAATGTCGTTAAAACACAGTTCACAATAAACCCGATTTACATTCCATTTTATTCCAGTTACTAAATATAACCGGAAACTCTACTTATCTTAATTAAAAGATTTATTCTTTTCACACGGGGTTTAAGAACAGCTTTATTTAACATACCATTCACGACAAACCCTAATTCCTATTCTTTTATTCAATTCCAATTAAATCTTAATTAATTGGAAAACTTCACTAAATCTTAATTAAAAGATATATTCTCTCCTCAACTGGGTTTAAGAACAGTGTTAATAAAGACACCATTCACGACAAACCCAAAATTCAATTCAATATTTAATACAAGGCTCTGAATAGAAATTATATTGGCTTATATTCAATATCAAATTCTGAAATCAACAAATATATCGTATTGGGAATAACGATATATATATATATATATATATATGTCTCCCAAATTCCTCCAGAATATACGTTCACGGAATCCAATATCGAAATATTCCAAAGATAATTTCGATTCAAATACATTCCAATTCATATATTGAAAATTCTGCTTATTTTTAAAACCATTTCAAATCCAATTTATTTATTTAAAAATATTGGATTATAATTCTAGTTCATAACTAGTTTATTTTGATAAAATATATTTTTATCTTTAAAAACGTGGATTTTTTTCATCCACATTCTTTCCAAATCATTTATTATGATTTTACACAAATTATTAATATTTTTAATAATTTTATCAAGGCCCATTCAGTCGATTTCCATAAATGGTCATCGGACCACACTTACAGCGACCTTTTCCAAATTTGATTTAGACATAATTCCAAATCCAAACGTTAGATTTCAAATCTCTTATATTCATTGGAAAGCTCTTTTTGATACGAACCCAATGGTTCTGGTTTTGGGAGAATCCGACAATCGGATCTCCCATAATATCAATTCGAAGTCAATGGTCGAAATTCGCGAACGGCCGCGGTGCGGTGCGTTCTATTCAGGCCATTAAATATATATATATATTATATATATTTTGTCGATTTCCATTTAAAACATATTTTATAAATCGTTTATAATATTCGTTTTAAAACGATTCCAACTTCATTTTCATTTTTAAATCAAAATTGAATTCTCCTTATCATTATAATATATGAATGATAATATTTTCAAAATATCAGATTTTGAAATCATTTCCTTTTCGATATTCATTATAAAAGTGAATAAAATCGATATAAATATTGTTCGCGTTAAAATGGCGCAAATCTAATCAACACGTCTTCGTATATTTAAATATTTTCGTGTCCATCCAAAATCGGACATTAAAATCAGATTTTAATCCTTTATTGAATATTATTTTAAAATATTCGTTATATTAAAATATTCGTTCTTTCTGAATTGGAATCGGACGCAGTTAATTACCATATAATGTTATTTATATGGATTTCATACAACATATGTATAATACAACAATGATAATCAATCAACCATCAGCAAGAGTGCACTACACAACTGCATAAGCATTAAATATAAATAATTAACGCTTATAGCAGTCGGTCAACCAATCGATTGACATACAACTAAACAATTGGGATTAGTGTACGCCAAATATCATTCCAATACCCGTGTGGGGTTTCAACCATCAAATTATTATTATTATTATTTGTGCACTTCGGCAATGTGTAAAAATTATCATCCCAATCAATGTCAATCAAATGAGTGTACATAAACAAAAGTTCGATTTGTAAATGAATGTTTATTTTATTCATACAGGTTAAAAATTATACTTTTAACGATAAAATATTTTATTCAACACATGAATATTTTATATGGTTCATTTATACAATAAAAATGATATTTGTATTGTTCTAACATATTTTAGAAAATTTTGGCAGCATAACGGCGTGATACTAGAACCGGAATAAGGTCTAGCCTTATCCCTTGCCTAATATTGGCTCGCGCCATACACATATCAATTTCAATTAATTCAATTCACAACCCAAACCAAATTCAAACAAATGAATCAATCCAAACAAACAACTAAACATCCATGGTTTCAATCAAAGGTGTCGGGTGCTACTAAGCACCGTCTGCATCCAAGTATATATTTAACTTGAAAACAAGATTAGAGTGAGAAGTTCTCACCTTTGGGTTCCACTCCGTCATTCTTTAGCGGACGATGGTTTGGATTTGGATTTGCTTCCACGCATTGTATTCTTCACCGTGATTTCAACGCAATTTGTTTCACGTAGTTTACATTAAAAATAACATTTTTATAACGCTATTTTATATATAAAAATCATATTTTTATATTCGCTACATATATAAAAATCATGTTTTTATATTCTCCACATATATAAAAATCATTCGCTACATATATAAAGATCATATTATTATATTCAATACATATATAAAACTCATATTTTTACACCGCTATCTTACATATAAAAATCATATTTTTACACCGCTAATCTTACATATAGATATCATATTTTACACCGCTATCTTACATATGAAATCATATTTTTACACCACTATCTTACATATAAAAGTCGAATTTTTATGGCGCTATAATATATATATATATATATATAATATCATTTTTTTATAACGCTACATGTATGTAAATGAGTATATTTTTATAACGCTACATGTATATAAAAGAGGATATTTTTATAACACTACATGTTAATAAAATATTATATTTTTATAACGCTACATGTTAATAAAAGATTATATTTTTATAACGCTACATGTATATAGAAGACTATATTTTTATTGCGTTATTCCTATAATAAAAATCATATTTTTAATATGCTTTTCATATAATAAAAATCATATTTTTATAAATCGGTTTCCTATATAAAAATAATATTTTTATATATGAATAAAAATTAGAAAAACTCACTTTAGTTAACATCAAACAGCGTCTTTAGGGTTTAGTTACCAATCTTCTTCCTTTAGGAATTCACTGATTCGTAGAACCCATCAGCTCCCTTTCCCTTTTGCCATCGCATCACTTTTCGAAGCAGGAAGTTCTAGAGGTTCTAAAATCGAACGGAGGAGGAGTTGACGGATTGGGGTGCTGGAGATCGTCAGAGGTAGGGGAGGGGTGCGCGCAGCAGCATGGCGGCGGAAGCTAGTGGCGATGGCGGGGTTTTTAGGGCTGTTTGGGGTCTAGGGCTCGGATTAAGGGAGGAGGGAGGAGAGAGAAGGCGTTGGAGGAGAGAGGAGGTGGTGGGGGAGGGGAAGTGACTGGCGGCAGCGCCACTGGGGGGCGCGTGGCGGTGATGGGAGGATGGCGACGGGGAGGCTACGCGTTTTTCGCTTTTTTTTATTCGATCATGCATTGACTGAAAGGAGAAGGGAGAGGGGGGGTTTATATACAAATATATATACATATTATTTAATTTATTTCCCAAATGTAACTTTTTAATCCGAACTCCAAATCGAACCCAATGCCTGTCGTCCCTAGCTAATTACTCCCATTCCGAACACAATGGAATATGTCCTGTAAGCCAATTATATTGTTTTGATTAGTTTTCGCTAAAATTAAAATAAAAATTAGTATATAATTAATTTAAACGCACATTTTTATTTACTGGGGCCACATCTCCAAAAATTACAAAAAAATAATTTCTCACTTTGTTTTGTCGATACGGTCCTAACAAAACTAATTACTTCGAATTTGGAGACCATTTGAAAAATAGCCAATTTCTGGTCGATTCAAATTGACTAAAAATGTTAAAACACGTTTTCTTTTGCCACGCTCACATATTAATTCCAAAAATTATGAAAATTGGAATCTAGCAACAATTTGACATTCTGGATCAAATAAAAGTGGTTTCGTCAAAAACGGAGCTAGCTTGCAAAATGGCTATTTTTAAGGGCCATATATTATATTAAAATATATATAAATTCCGTAGCACTATTTATGAATTTTAAACTGGACATATCATTCAATTTATGAAGTGAAATCTCAGTTTCCTAACTTCGTTAGAAAGATATTATTAAAAAGATTCTAACGTTTCTCGTTTCGTCCAATTCTAACTTATATTGAATTTTGTATATTCAATTAAAAATTGAAATCGAATTTTCAAACTACCGCGCCATTTCAGGCTCGTTTTAAAATTAAAATAAATTTATTCGTTCTAACGTTCTCAAAAATAATTTTTTTGTCACTATTATTTAAAATAAATCATTTTAAATAATCAAAATCCTTTAAAATCGCTAAAATAAAAAAATTAAATTGGTTCTAATTTTCTAGGTTGTTACAATCTCCTCCACTTAAAATCATTTTGTCCTCGAAAAGGAACGGAGCTGAAAGTTATTTAACTAACAAACTCAACTTTCATTATTGCTTTCATTCTTCAACTTTTCAGTTCCTAAGAATTTTTAATTTTTCAAAATTTGGCTAACACCCTAAATTTTCAAAAAAAAATCACCATAACCTTCTTTGTATAGGGAGACCTTAAAACCGCAACTAGCCTTACAAGGCCCTCTCCAATCCAAAAGAAAAAGCCAATCGGCTCATAAAATCATTATACCCTAAGAAATTAGTAAACATTTGTCAGGCATGCAATTTTATTCTTAGCTTCCATGCTATAACCTGTTCATACATATATGTATACAACTGTGCAATTCCAAACAATTTCAATTCAATTCAAATTTTGATTCAATTTGGCTCAATTTTATTTCATTCCCATATTGGTTAAATTAATTATCATTCCAATATTTTTATTAATCAAACTAATAATCAAACAACACAACCAGCAATCAATTTGTGAATTAGCTTTTCAAATTCATAACTTTAATATATAATCAAAAATCATCTTTTTGGTGCCAAATCACAACAAATAACCCTATCTAAGTTAAGGTTCTCACACCAGTTTATTGGAAATATATAGATATTCCACTTTTAGATACTCGAATATAAATGTTGATGATGTCATGCTCATCATCAGAATCATGTTCGGGCAGCTAGAGCGTGATTCTATATCTATCCAATATATTTGGGGCTTTGTATACACGTTTGCAAGGCATATATGCAAAATCTTCGTATAATCGATTATCCAAATTCAATATAAAATAATATACTCAAACACGTATAATTAGATTAAATTTTCTAAACAAAATTTGTTTTAATTTTTTTTTTATAAATAACACTCTTTGAACTCATTCTAGGATATTACTGATCCCATCTCTAACGAGTTATTCTCATTGGATATTACTAATCCAATCTCTGATGAATTCTTTCGTTTTGTTCTAATGTGTCTTGTTCTTGAGCTCTGTAAACCAAAGCTCTGATACCACAATGAAACGACCCAAACTCGCCCTTACGGGAAAGCCCGGATTGAGTTGAGAGCACGACAAATCAGAACGCAGACAGAAGAACATTTCATTGCTATTGAAATAATTATATCAGAGTACAAGAATAACATAGTATGAATAAATAATTTACAGTAGAAAATATCAGAAATTTTAATATACAATACATTACACAACCGAAGGGAATATACAGATACAGAGTGTTCCGAATATAGCTCCAACTGTAATCTAGGGTCCTGTGAATATAATATCTGCAAAACCAAAACTCCAAGCTGCCTATGTGGAAAATAGGGGCACCTAGAGTTTAGGTAAAAGCAATAAACTCCAGGTCAGTCATGTGACTGGTGTGAGAACTAAAACAGCTATTAATTTGATTTAAAGTTACGTATATCAAGGGATCATGCCGTAAAACATCGAACGGATTTACCCCCAAGAATACCAGTGCATAAAACAAACAATGGAATGTTAATTAAAGAAAATGATGCCATTATAGAACTTAGGTCCCATCGCATAATGCAATGCAAGCCGAAGGATAGAGTTTTACCATATAATAGCCAAATGATGCTTGGTACGTGAAATTTTATCTTTTATTATTACTATAAGTGAAGAAATCAACTTCAAATAAAAATGTATCAATCATAGGCGGTATGGGTACCATCTATCATGTCTCCATACTAGGCTCTACATATAAAACTGAAATTTCATGTATTGGAAATTGGATTTCCATCATGAGTCGAGGCAAGGGATGTACTCCTCGCCGGCTTCGAGACACTCTAGCAAATGCCTCAGAATCTCTCGTAGAAGACCCCTGGATCTGCCAAGGTCGTTCCTTCCTTATGTTTGAGGATTAGTTATTCCTGAACACACGTTTCCCGGTCCTATAGGACCTATCCATCGGCTCCATAGTAACCGATATATCAGAGGCGCCTCGCTATCCATCATCCACATAGGTAAAAATATAATAAATATCTGGGCTCCTTACCATGACACCACTCATAGCTAGAAGGAAACGCCATGCACTCCTTGGGTCCCTTATCCCGTTTTTTACTCGTACCGAGGTATGAGGCTCACGAATTAACGTTATACACAAAGCTATGCTATATTAAAGCCGTGCTTTGATCATCGACCGCAAGACTCTACTTTTCAATAGAAGCCTTGATCATTTGCATTTTAGCATGCCACACATGCAATCATGCCATGCGACTGATCTCTATCGATACATAACCTCTGAGCTCGTACGTCTCAGAGAAGGGTGTTAAGCAAGAGAATAAATTCTCCGCCACCAAACAGATATATATTTAATAGAAATCAATCAACACAGAATAAAATCCAAATGTCAGAAACACATCCATTTACTAGTTCATTCTGGGTCTGAACAAAACTGGAGGCACCTTATTCCTCATCTCATATGTCCAATACAAGAGAGAGGTCCTCGCATATCCGGTCGATCTCCAAGTATGTCTGGACGATCACCACCTATTAAATTGTCTTGGGTGTACAGCCCAATCAAGACATTACTAATCATCTAAACGATGTGAAGACCTCCGGTCTTTCACCACCATCTTCACCGTCGACTTATCATCGAATCAGTTATTCAGAATAGGTATAAACCTGGCCTATCCGAATAACCAACATATATTATAATCAAGTGATATAAACACACAACATACGCCTCACTCCAACCCAGAATATTCCTTTATTCAAACATTCTTATACTTTGGGAAAGGTTCCCATTAATTTTATCAAAGATAAATTCTTTTAAATTTATTCTTTAATCTTCCTTTGGATATCAATTCTAAACCTAATTAAGGTTTATCAACTAGTCAGGCTTAGCGAACCTTACCGAAGTAATCATTTGTTTAATTTCCCAATCCCAACCTGCTTATTCCATGAAGCAAAACTGGTGATACTCCATATCTAACACCATGGTGTTATCAGTAAATTTAATTACCATTTCACATTCAAATCTAATTAAAGATTTAACTATCGCTTGGAGCAAAACTGATGGTACTCCATTCTCGAACATTTCCCAAATTTGATAATTTAAATTATCACATTCAAATTTCAATCTAATTAAAGATCCATTAAAACTCCACTAAGTTTAAATCTCCAAAAATCATTTTATAACGATTATTCAAATCTAGGAAATAATTTTACCTGAGTTAAAGAACCAATGTCATATGAAACACAATTCACGATAAACCTAAAATCAAATTCCATTGATTATAGAATCTTCATGGAAAATGGATCAAATTATATAATCGATATAAACTTCCAAATCCAACCAATAATATAAATGGAATAATGGCAAATCCTTTTAAATTCCATATACAGTAACAGTCTTCCTCCACAGAAGTTCACTTCGATTATTCTCAAATTGAATTCCATTCCAATTTATTGTATTAAATTGGAAAAAAAAATTCTTTGGAAAATTCCTTTAAATCTTAATAAGAAGATTTATAAATTCCAAATCACATTTCATTGTAAATCGGGTTGAAGAACAAATGTCATCAAAACACAGTTCACAATAAACCCGATTCACATTCCATTTTATTCCAGTTACTAAATATAACAGGAAACTCTACTTATCTTAATTAAAAGATTTATTTTTTTCACACGAGGTTTAAGAACAGCGTTATTTAAGACACCATTCACGACAAAACCAAAATCCAATTCTTTTATTCATTCCAATTAAATCTTAATTAATTGGAAAACTACACTAAATCTAAATTAAAATATATATTCTCTCCTCGACTGGGTTTAAGAACAGTGTTAATAAAGACACCATTCATGACAAACCCAAAATCCAATTCAATATTAAATACAAGGACCTGAATAGAAATTATATCGGTTTATGTCTATATCAAATTCTGAAATCAACAAACACCATATTGGGAATAACGATATATATATCTTCCAAATTCCTCCACAATATATGTATAATTATGGAATCCAATATCGAAATATTCCAAAGATAATTTTGATTCAAATCCATTCCAAATCCAATTTATTTATCTAAAAATATTGTATTATAATTCTAGTTCATAACTTTTTAATTTTGATAAAAATATATTTTTATCTTTACAAACGTGGAATTTTTCATCCAAATTTATTCCAAATAATTTATTATGATTTTGCACAAATTATTAATATTTTTAATAATTTTGTCAAGGCCCGTTCGGTCGGTTTCCATAAACGGTCATCGAACTGCACTTACAACGACCTTTTCTAAATTTGATTTGGACATAATTCCAAATCTTACTATTAGATTTCAAATCTCTTATGTTTGTTGAAAATCTCTTTTCGATACGAACCCAACGGTTCCGGTTTAGGAGAATCTGACGGTCGGATCTATGCAATATCAATTCGAAGTCAATAGTCGAAATTCGCGAATGGCCACAGCGCGACGCGTTCTATTTAAGCCATTAAATATTTATAATATATTATTATATATATTTCATCGATTTCCATTTAAAACGTACTCTATAAATCATTTATAAATTCTTTTAAAACGATTCCAACTTCATTTTCAATTTTAAATCAAAATTGAATTCTCCTTATCATTATAATATATAAATGATAATATTTTCAAACTATTAGATTTTGAAATCATTTCCTTTTCGATATTCATATAAAAATGAATAAAATTGATATAAATATCATTCACGTTAAAATGGCGCAACACGGCTTCATATATTTCAATATTTTCGTGTCCATCCAAAATCGGACTTTAAAATCAAATTTTAATCCTTTATTGAATATTATTTTAAAATATTCGTTCTTTTGGAATTGGAATCGGACACATCCAGTTACCATGTAATGTAATTTATATGGATTTCATACAACACATGTGTACAACAACAATGATAATCAATCAACTATCAGCCGAAGTGCACTACACAATAGCATAAGCATTAAATATAAATAATTAACGCTTAC
Source organism: Allium sativum (assembly GCA_030737875.1). Lineage (NCBI taxonomy): Eukaryota > Viridiplantae > Streptophyta > Magnoliopsida > Asparagales > Amaryllidaceae > Allium > Allium sativum. The sequence goes on from CM060919.1 coordinate 253,425,077, forward strand.
AACAGTTTGTCAACCAATCGATTGACATACAACTAAACAATTGGGATTAGTGTACGCCAAATATTATCCAAATACCCATGTGGGGATTCAACCATCAAATAATTATTATTATTTGTGCGCTTGGGCGATGTGTAAAAATTATCGTCCCAATCAATGTCAGTCAAATAAGCATACATAAAAAAATCGTTTGATTTGTAAATGAATATTTATTTTATTCATACATGTTAAAAAATATATTTTTAACGATAAAATACTTTACTCAACACATGAATATTTTATACGGTTCATTTATACAATAAAAATGATATTTTTATTGTTCTAACATATTTTAAAAAAAATTGGCAGCATAACGGCACGATATTAGAACAGGAATAAGGTATAGCCTTATCCCTCGCCTAATACTGGCTCACGCCATACACATACCAATTCCAGTTAATTCAATTTACAACCCAAACCAAATTCAAACAAATGAATCAATAAAAACAAACAACTAAACATCCATGGTTTCAATCAAAGGTGTTGGGTGCTACTAAGCACCGTCTGCATCCTAGTATATATTTAACTAGAAAACAAGATTAGAATGAGAAGTTATCACCTTTGGGTTCCACTCTGTCATTCTTTAGTGGATGGTGGTTTGGATTTGCTTCCGCGCGTTGTATTCTTCACCATGATTTCAACGCAATCTGTTTCACGCTGTTTACATTAAAAATCACATTTTTATATCGCTACTATATATACATAAATCATATTTTAAATTCGCTACACATATAAAAATCAAATTTTTATATTCGCTACATATATAAAAATCATATTTTTATATTCTACAAATATATAAAAATCATATTTTTAATTCGCTACATATATAAAAATCATATTTTTATATTCGCTACATATATAAAAATCATATTTTTACACTGCTATCTTACATATAAAAATAATATTTTTACACCATTGTCTTACATATAAAAATCATATTTTTACACCGCTATCTTACATATAAAAATCGAATTTTTATGTCGCTATAATATATATATACATATATATATATATAAAAGATCATATTTTTATAACGCTACATGTATATAAAAGAGTATATTTTTATAACGCTACATGTATATAAAAGATTATATTTTTATAACGCTACATGTTAATAAAAGATTATATTTTTATAACGCTACATGTATATAAAAGATTATATTTTTATTGCGTTATTCCTATAATAAAAATCATATTTTTATTATAATTTTCATATAATAAAAATCATATTTTTATAAATCGGTTTTCTATATAAAAAATCATATTTTTATATATGAATAAAAATTAGAAAATTCACTTTGGTTAACATCAAACAGCGTCTTTAAGGTTTAATTACCCTTCTCCTTCCTTCAGGAATTCACCGATTCGAAGAACCCATCCGCTCACATTCCCTTTTGCCATCGCATCACTTTTCGAAGCAGGAAGGTTCGGAGTCTCTGAAATCGAACAGAGGAGGTGGAGTTGATGGATTGGGGTGCTGGAGATCGTCGGAGGTATGGGAGGGGTGCACGCAGCAGCCTGGCAGCGGGGTTTTTGGGCTATTTTGGGTCTAGGGCTCGGATTAAGGGAGGAGGGAAGAGAGAGAAGGCGCTATAGGAGAGAGGAGGTGGTGGGGGAAGGCAAGTGACCGGCGGCGGCGCCACTGGGGGCACGCGGCAGTGATGGGAGGGTGGCGACGGGGAGGCTATGTGTTTTTGTCTTTTTTTATTCGATCGTGCATTGACTGAAAGGAGAAGGGAGAGGGAGAATTTATATACAAATATATATATATATATATATTATTTAATTTAGTACCAAAAAGTAGCTTTTTAATCCGAGCTCCAAATCGAACCTAACGCCTGTCGTCCCTAGCTAAATACCCCCATTCCGAACGCAATGGGATATGTCCTGTAAGCCAATTATATTGTTTTGATCAGTTTTTGTTAAAATTAAAATATAAATCAATATATACTTAATTTAAACGCACATTTTAATTTACTGGGGCCACATACTGACTCTAAAAATTACTTGAAAAATTATTTTTGACTTTGTTTTGTCGACACTGTCCTAACAAAACTAATTTCGTCAAATTTGGAGACCATTTGAAAAATGGCCAATTTCTGGTCGATCCAAATTGACTGAAATTGTCAAAACACTTTTTCTTTTTCCACACTCATTTATTAATTCCAAAAATTATGAAAATCGGAATCTAGCAATAATTTGACATTACTGATCCAACAAAAGTGGTTTCGTCAAAAGCGGAGCTCGCTTCCAAAATGGCTATTTTTAAGGGCTGTATATTATATTAAAACATATATAAATTCCATAGCGCTATTTCTGAATTTTAAACTGGACATATCATTCAATTTGTAAAGTGAAATCTTAGTTTCTTAACTTCGTTAGAAAGATATTATTAAACAGATTCTAACGTTTCTCGTTTCGTCCAACACTGACTTATACTGAATTCTGTATATTCAATGGAAATTTGAAATCGAATTTTCAAACTACCGCGCCATTTCAGGCTCGTTTTATAATTAAATATAAATTTATTCATTTAACTTCATCGAAAATAAATTTTTCGTCGTTATTAGTTAAAATAAATCATTTTAAATAATCAAAATCCTTTAAAATCGCTAAAATAAATTTTTTAAATTGGTTCTGATTTTCCGGGGTGTTACATCATCATCAGAATACAACACTTACAACATAGCAGAAAAACAATAACTAAATAACGCTGAAGCCTCCTACTCCGTGCTCCTTTAGATATATCTGTAAAATCCTGAACTACTTGACTGTCCGTACAAATTTGGGCACCCAAGAGTTTAGGTAAAACAAAACAAAATAAACTCTTGGTCAGTCATGGGACTAGTATGAGTAAGCAATTTAAATCAGTTCGAGAAAATAAACGATATCTCATAAGACCACAAGGTATAACATGGAACGGGTTTTTCCCTTATGAGAATCCAAAACTCTTGTTTTGACTTTCAAAACCTTTTTGAAAGAAACGATAATCTTTATATCAAAACTCTTTTGATATTATAATAGTGTCTAAATCAAATAAATAGAAGTATAATGGAACGCTTTCATCTCATGCTTCACACACATAAATATACAATCAAAACCGTGGGCACTTACTGGGTAATGAATTTCCAACTATAACAAGGTATGGAACCACCTTCCAATAGTGTATCTCTAGAGAAGAATATATTCGGTTCAACAAGAACTTCTTGTAACCCGGCCACACATGACCGACCACTCATTTCGCTTGAGTGTATCGAATGCATATCACTAATGGTTGGGATCAGCAATCGTTTTCCCAAATGGGACATCATCGAATAGAATAAGGGATTAAATGAATTTCTCTAGATAGGTGATAATACACCCTAATGGGAGCTACCTAGATATCCATGTTGCCTGCCCGATTTTTGACATTTCCCGGTTGTTGAGGCCTGAGGCTACGATTCTTACAATTCATTGATAGCACAATCATTTTGAATGTTACGTTGTCAGATCCGTTAATCATTAATTAATTTGCACAAACATATTCTGGATCTTGTGCTAAGAGAATAAATTCTTCGCCACTATATATATTTATACAGACCAATATATGCAATCATTGGAAATACTTTGTCAGACATTCGTCCATATACGTTCATTCTGGGATTGAACGAAACCGAAGGCACAATTTCCATTAATCCATCTTAGGCAATTTTTACCTAGGATTAACAAAAAAAACCTTGCACCTTACTCCATCTTCGATTATCTTCATATTATCTGATTCACAACGCTACTGCCAATACAGAGTGGTTCTCGGATAATAATCCAACCGGTCTCTCCATATTGACAACGATATTGGCAAATACTTCGATAGTCAGTTATTTAACTATCGAAGAAAAACATTCATTCATAACATCAAACAATCACTGTGCCCATTAATTAATATTTCATTAATTAAATCACTTCTCCATTTCTTTATCAATATTTGTTAACCAAATATTTTCAACAATCATCTTGCCCTCTTATGTTATTTGGAAAACATTTCCATATATCGCCTTCTTTTTTTATTTTCTATACATAGAAAACATTTGCTATTTATAATCGGAGAACATTCCAATTACTTATCTCCTTCACGCCCGTTCATTTCTACACTCAGGAAATATTTATTTATTTTATTATATTTCCAAAATTCCACTTACTTGGGTTAAAATGAATGTTATGTAAAACATCGTTACAACAACCCAAAATATTTCATTTAACTAAATCCCTTTAACATCTCTTTTCGAGACCGAGTCTTGTTATTTATCGGTTAATAATGAAATCAATCAAGTTGGGGTATAACTACCTCTCAGACCTTGACTGAAAACATCTTTAACTTCAAAACAGACAAGACCACTTACCTCGAATAAACATCATAAAAACCAATTATTTATTTTAAAAACATGTATACAGTTCTCTTTCTATTTTTAACAAATCTAATTTATAGATTTCCTTTTTGGTTTACAATAATCTATTTTTAATTCGTTTCCTTATCGAATTCAATATAAATTGATATATTGATTTTCTAGTTATCCAATTTTCTTAAAAATATTCTAACTTCTTAAATTTCTGAATTTTTTTGCCATAACCTCCTTTGTGTGGGTCACTCGATACAACTACAAAATGCCTCTCTAGGCCCTTTCCATTCAAAAAGAAAATAAAAAAGCCAAGCGGCTTGCCGATTCGGCCATAAAACCTTATATGGAATTTAAACATGTACCTTTTTGTCGGCACTTAAATTAAAATCTTCATACACTTCATTCCATACCTGTCTAACCCGTCTACATCCATTCCCAATTTATTCTAACTAAATCTAGTCATTTTAACTCAATTTGCTAATTAACTCTTTTGCCTAATGCACTTTTATTTCGAACATAACTTGTTCATTTATTTTTAGCTTACTTATACCAGTCAAATTCCATTTTCGTATCAGGTTTCATATTCGAATTCGAATATAAGTTCACAAGTTTAATTTACTTATCCAATGTCAACTTGATTCAAAATTCGATTATCTAATCATCCTTTAACTTAGTTAATTCTCTAAAACAAAAATATCTGATTTTGCTTAAAATCAGTTCACTAATACTTACTCCAATTGCGTCCATATTTATTCTATATCCCAAGTCTGGATTTTTTTGAATGGACTTTCGGATTTTATTTACTTAAAATCGTCTTATTTATTTAAATAAACCGTTATGGTTTTATAATGGTTATGGCGCTGTTTTTCTAGAAAATTGATTTTGACATAACTCAAAATCTAATCAATGAAATCTAGATTTTTCTCTTTCATTAGAAAACTATTATCAAATCAGTCCAGATGATCCTTGTTTCAAAGAATTCTGACTCAAATTGAGTTCTATACACTGAATTGAAGTTTGAAACGCCAATTTTCGAATTGCTGCACTACGGCGAGTTCGTTTCAATTATATTTAAATATAAACGTTTAAGCTTCATTTATAATAAATTTCAACTCCATTCTAATATATTTTTAATCAATATTAAATCCAGTTTTCAAATCCAACTTAATATTTTTGATTATCTCTAATTGTCAATTTTTCATTACTTAGTTACCAATTCAATTACAACTCCATTTCTGTTATTATTTTCCAATTCCATTAGAAATAAATTAGTTTATAAAATTCGATGAACCCAAATTCAAATTATAATTCGTTGGATTTTCCTCAATTCAACTTATATTCCGAATTCCAAAATATAATCAATCGTTCTGTTTCAATCACTTTCCAATTCACTTTTAAATTCATAATTGAATTTAAATATTTAAATTGTCCAAATGATAATTATCTCACTTAATTTATAAATGTTGTTTATAAATTTAACTTCCTTATTTTATATATTAAACAAATTTCCATTTCAAATTTCTATTTGAAACTCCATTCCTTTTATATTCCGAATTGAGGAATAAAAACCGTTGTTCCCATTCGAATGATTTCAAATTCTATTTTTAAATTCATACTTGAATTTAAATATTCAAATTATCTCTTGATAATTAATTCATTATATTTATAAACACCATTTTATAAATTTACATGTTTAATATTTAAATAAGACTATTTCGAAATATGTTTAAAAACCAAAAGCTTATTTTGGAATATTCCATTTATTATAACTAATCTATATATAACATATAATGTATTTTAATATTTAATTTAAATATTCATTTCTAATTAATTCAATTATAATATTCCTTCTTGATATAATTTATTTTATAAATTAAGTATAATCTAACTTAATTATCCAGTTAAATTTCCATCCCGAACATTGGAATAGATTTCTACGTATTCTATTTAAAACGATTTCCAATTCTTATTTTTAAACTCACGATTGAATTTAAATTTCCAAACTATCCAATGATAATTATCCATTTCATTTATAAACACCGTTTATAAATCCATTTCAATTCCCAACATTATTCAATTTATAAACATCGTTTATAAATTCACTTTAATTCCCTGATTATCCAATGAAAATCATTCCCGTTTATTTATAAACAACGTTTATAAATTTACTTCAATTTTCTATTTTATTTAATTTATAAATTCAGTACTTGTTTTTATTTTTAAACAAGTAAATATTTCTTAGCCTATTCGAATTCAAATTCTATTTTAGAAAAAAATAGAATTTTCCTTTTAAATCTCAAAATCCCCTTTCACAATATTTTTATAAATTAACATCTTGGCCTAGTGATATTTAAACATCCAAAAACACTCAATTATCAAATCACGGGTTTTATAACACATCAATATGATAATATATATATATATATAGAAACAACAGTAATAAATTTTGAGGAATCCAGCTGGGTCTCTCCAACCTGTTTCCCTGCATCCACAGACGTTAGCCAACACGAATAATACCCAACCTACTTTGAGGCAGGATATCGTGGTATAGAAGGTCATCCACTATCATAGTGTGGTGCGCATAAGTTCATCCGCTAATAATACTGCGGGCATCCGCTAATGATACTGCCGGAACTATCCAATCACTAATATGTATATAAAATAGCCCCAAACACCAAGCCTATACAACTAATATATATAATAATCACAACTAATAACAATTAATAATTTAATCCAAACAACTAACAATTTATTTTAAATGATAAAATAAATTTAAATAAAATTCTAAGTGAGAAATTACTCACCATGATGTTTCTTTGGCGAATACCCCTTTAAAATTCATTATCGTCTCGCCTTGAACCCAGTCAAATCATTTATCTTGATCCTACGATTATTTAATTTAATTATCGAGTAAACATTTATTTAATTTAAATTAACTACTAAATATTTAAACAAAATATTCTGCATATATAAATTTCATAAACTTATATCTCAATGTTATGCTATTTCTTTGCACCATCCAAATTTGATCCCAACCTAACTGCAATTCCTTAACCTCGTTACAACCATTTCCTACTATCAGCACCTTCCTCAGATTAACAACCTATGCCCTCAGTCACTACTATAATGCCACACAAAAATTCATTAGCTTCTACTATATGTAACAACCCGTAAAATGCGAGCCAGTTTGAAATTTTTATTTTGGCAATTTTAGCGAATTTTGATTATTTAAAATAGATTATTTTAAATAATATCGACGAGAAATTTATTTTAAATAGAATTCGACGTATATATTATATACGTCGTCGTTAGAATGTAAATAATTATATATAATTATAAATAGAATTGAAAATGGCGCGGTAGTTCAATAATTCGATTTCAAAACTTCAATTGAATGTACCGGGTGCAAAACAATCCGGATTTTAGTGAAACCAAAAACATTAGGAACTAATTGATAATATCTTTCCAACGAATCTGACAAATCGAAATTTCATAGCGGGAATCAAAAGATATGTCCAGTTGAAAATTCTGAATAGTCGCTATGGAATTCAGGCCCTTAAAAATGGACATTTTGCAAAGGACCTTGGATTTCGACGAAACCAGTTTTGTTGGGTCCGTGATGTCAAATTATTGCTAGGTTCCAGTTTTCATAATTTTTCGAATCAATATGTGAGCGTGGCAAAGGAAAATGCGTTTGACCAGTTTCAGTTGATTTTAATCGACTGGAAATTGGCCATTTTTCTAACGGTCTCAGAATTTGACGAAACTAGTTTTGTTAGGACCGTATCGTCAATAGGAAGCTAGAAAATATTTTTATGGAATTTTTAGAGTTAGTATGTGACCCCGGTAATTTGAAATGTACGTTTAAAATTCAATATAGTGATTTAAATGTAAATTTAACGGAAACTGATTGTAACAGCCGAATCGGCTTGCGATACATATCCCATTGTGTTCGGGATAGGGGTAAAACGCTATGGACGACAGGCGGTGGGCCTCGTTTAGGGGTCGTATGTAAAAGTCAACTTTTTCAAAAATAAAATAATTAAATAAAAAAAAGGAACTTTCTCTCCCCCATTACCCCTTGGCCCCCCCGATTCATCGGAGAATCATTCCAGAATAAAAAAAAAAGAACCTATACCCTAAATCGCTCAGCCGCCACCCACGCACCACCACCCATCGCCACCGCCCGACGAAGCCAGCGCCCACCACCCTCGAGCTCCCCTCTACTCCTCCTCTAACCTCTTCTCTTCCGCCCCCTTCTGCCCTCGAGCAAACCGCAGTCCACCCGCCACCCTGAAGACCTGGCGCCGCCACTCCAGAAGGCCGCAGCACCTCCTCCCACCACCGAGAACGCAGCATACCCCCCCTCTTCCGATTTGAACAGTACGTTTTTTTTTCACTTTTTTTTTTCTTTTCTTTCCCCTTTATCCTAACACATATATGTAAATAGTTAGGATTGTAAAAATATGATTTTTATCATGTATGAAGAGTAAAAATATGATTTTTATTAATTTAAAGATAATATTTTTATATGAGAAAATATAATATTTTTGTATGAGAAAAGATGACATTTTTATGTGAGAAAAGAATATATTTTTATCTATGAAAAAGTTCGGATTTTTAATATATACGTTAACATGAAAAGTTTAGATCTTTACATGCAATCTCTTCGATTAAAGACACGATTTTTTTTTTTAACAAAGGAAAGGAGAGATTTTTTTTTTTATTCATTTGAATCGAAAGAAAAAATATGATTTTTATATATTGAACATCGAAGTAAAAATATGATTTTTATATATTGAACATCGAAGTAAAAATATGATTTTTATATATTGAACATTGAAGTAAAAATATGATTTTTATATATTGAACATCGAAGTAAAAATATGATTTTTATATATTGAACATCGAAGTAAAAATATGATTTTTATATATTGAACATCGAAGTAAAAATATGATTTTTATATATTGAACATCGAAGTAAAAATTTGATTTTTATATATGTAGTGACTACGGGCAACGAAGACGACGAAAAGGCGAGAACGAAGAAGTTCTCTGCAATAGGGATGTCGTGAAGTTGGGATAGCTATAGGTGAGAATTTCTCACCTTTCAATTTCTTTTTCTAGTTATATATATATACTAGGATGCAGACGGTGCTTAGTAGCACCCGACACAATCGTCCACAGACCATGGACTTGTTTGTTTGGTTGCATAGATTAGTTAGATGATTTGATTTGAAATTGAATTGTTTGGTGAAATAAATTGATTTGATTGATGTGTGAATGGCGTGGGCCTTCACTGGACTGGGGATAAGGCTAGGCCTCGTCCCGTTTCTAGTATCGTGCCGTTATGCCGTCGAAATTTTCTAAAATATGTTAGAAAAATAAAAATATCATTTTATTTAAAGAATGAACTGAATAGAAATTCATATGTCAAAATAAAATGTTTTATCGTTAAAAATATAATTTTTAACGTGAAGTGAATAAAATAAAATATTCATTTACAAACCGGACGGTTTGTTTATGTACACCTATTTGAAGGACATTGATTGGGTCGATAAATTTTACACATCGCCCAACTGCACAAATAAAATCTGTGTTTGATTGTTTGAAACCCCACACGGGTGTTGGGATGAAATTTGAAGTTCACTCATCCTGATTGATTAAATATGTCGATCGATTGATTGACAGGCTGTTATAAGCGTTAGATATCTATATTTGATGCTTATACAGTGTAGTGCACTTTGGTTGATGGTTGATTATTTTGCAATGCTATTATATGTGTGTAATGTATGAAAATCCATATAATTAACATTATATGGTGATTGATTGGGCCTCATTCCAATTTAGAAAATAAAGAATAATATAAAATAAAGGTTCACGTGTTGACAGTACTCATCCATTGAGATTGGTCATGTGTTGAACGAAATATTTTAGTAATAAAATTTATATCTTTATCAATATAAAATAAAGGTTCATGTGTTGACAGTACTCATCCATTGAGATTGGTCATGTGTTGAACGAAATATTTTGATAATAACAACTATTTTGAAAAAGAAATATTTGAAATAGAATATTTGAAAATAGAAATTTATGAAGCCGTGTTGATTAGATTGACGCCATTTTGACGTGAACGATATTTATATCGATTTTATTCATTTTGAAATGAATTGAATTAAAAACGATTTCGAAATGAATTGAATTGAAAACGATTTCGAAATGAATTGAATTGAAAACGATTTCGAAATGAATTGAATTGAAAATGAATTCAAAGCGAATTGAAATGAATTCAAATTGAATTGAAATTTGAATTGAATAGAAATGAATTTTAAAACGAATTTATAAAGAAGAATTCAATTTTGATTTGAATTGAAAAGGAAGTTGAAATTGCTTTTGAAACGAATTTAAAACTATTCATATAATTCGTTTTAAATAGAAATCGACGAAATATATATTATATATATTATATATATAATATAATGGCCTGAATAGAACGCGCCTCGCCGCGGCAGTTCGCGAATTTCGACCATTGATTTCAAACGGACATTACGGGAGATCCGACCGTCGGATTCTCCTAAAACCGGAACCGTTGGGTTCGTATCGAAAAGAGCTTTCTAACGAATATGAGAAATTAGAAATCTAACGGTTGGATTTGGAATTATGTCCAAATCAAATTTGGAAAAGGTCGCTGTAAGTGCAGTTCGATAGCCGTTGATGGAAATCGACTGTACAGGCCTTGATAAAATTATTAAAAATAGTAATAATTTGTGTAAAATCATAAGAAATGATTTAGAAAGAATTGGGATGAAAAACTCCATATTTGAAAAGATAAAAATAGATTTTTTATCGAAATGAACTAGTTTTGAACTAGAAATATAATTCTATTTATTTTTAAATAAATAAATTGAATTTGAAAAGGGTTTTAAAAATAACCAGAATTTCCAATGATTGCATTGGAGTGGATTTGAATCGAAATTGTTTTCGGAATATTTCGATGTTGGAATTCGTGATTATACAGATGTTGTTATGGAAATTTGAAAGATATATATTTATATCGTTATTTCCAATACGACATTTGTTAATCGTAGAATTTGATATTGAATATAAGCCGATATATTTTCTATTCAGAGCCTTATATTGAATATCAAATGTGATTTGGGTTTGTCGTGAATGGTGTCTTCACTAACACTGTTCTTGAACCCAGTTGAGAAAAGATTAAATCTTTTTATTTAGATTTAATGAAGTGTACCAATTAAATGATATTTAATTGGAATTGAATTGGTATTGATTTTTGGGTTTATCGTGAACAGTGTTTTAAATAACACTTGTTCTTTAACCCGATAATTAATGGAATGATTTTTGGGTTTATCGTGAACAGTGTTTTAAATAACACTTGTTCTTTAACCCGATAATTAATGGAATGTGATTTTGGGTTTATCGTGAACCGTGTTTTAAATGACACTGATTCTTTAACCCAGTCGAAGATTAAAACTAAGTGGAGTTTTAATGAATCTTTAATTAGATTGAAATGATCGAAAATGGAGTATCACCAGTTTTGCTCCAGGCGATAGTTAAATCTTAATTTGGTTTGAACGTGAAATGGTAATTGAATTTACCGATAACACTGTGGTGTTAGATATGAAGTATTACCAGTTTTACTTCATGGGATGAATAGGTTGGGATGGGGAAATTAAAATAAAAGATTACTTCGGTAAGGTTCGCTAATCCCGACTAGTTTGAATTGAGATTCAAAAATAGAATAAAGAATAAATTCAAGGAATTTATCTTGGATAAAATTAATGGGAACCTTTCCCTATGAATGTGAAATTTAGAAACTAACTGTCGGTTAGCCAAGCAGAATGGTTTTCTGGATATTAATCTGATGTTGGTTTCGGCCTTCGGGGTTAATATTTGGGAAATTATTCTCTTGATTAATTTACGGTTAGTGACTGATGAATTGGAATGAGGCGTATGTTGTGTTTGTGTAACACTTATTTAAAATATACGTGAGTTATTCAGAAAGACCTGGTTTATCCCATTCTGAATAACTGATACGACGACAAGTCGAAGATGAAGACGATGGTCGAAGACCGGAGGTCTTCACGTCGTTTGGGTGATTACTGATGATCTTGATTGGGCTGTACACCCAAGAAGATGGAAAAGTTGGTGATCGTCCAGACGTACTTGGAGATCGATGGATATGCGGGGTACTAGGTGCCTCCGGTTTCGTTCAGCCCCAGAACGGACTTGTAAATGGACTGTGTGTTTGACATTGGATTTTAGTCCGTGTGATTGATCTCTAATAAATATATATCTGTTTGGCGGCGGAGAATTTATTCTCTTGCTTAACGCCCTTCTCTGAGACGTACGAGCTCAGGGGTTATATATTGATGGATATCAAACGCATGGAGTGAATTGCCTGTGTGGCATGCCTAAGTGGCAATTGATCGAGGCTTCTGTTGAAAAGCAAAGTCTTGTGGTGATGATCAAAGCAAGGCCTTTGTGGCGTAGCTTTGTGTAACGTTTGCTTCGCGAGTTTCACACTCGGTATGAACCAAAAACGGGAGAGGACGTCAGGGAGGGCATGCGTTTCTTTCTAGCTAGAAGTGGCGTCAGTGGTTTTACACGCCCTGACGAGTTTGACTTATGTGGTTGTTGCTGTTGCGAGGAGCCTCGGATTGATCGGTCGTTCTCGAACCGATGGAGTCATTTAGTTGGCTCACCTACGCCCCATAGGGCGGGGAAACGCATGTTCAGGGTTTATGGGTTATATATTGATGGATATCAAACGCATGGAGTGAATTGCCTGTGTGGCATGCCTAAGTGGCAATTGATCGAGGCTTCTGTTGAAAAGCAAAGTCTTGTGGTGATGATCAAAGCAAGGCCTTTGTGGCGTAGCTTTGTGTAACGTTTGCTTCGCGAGTTTCACACCCGGTATGAACCAAAAACGGGAGAGGACGTCAGGGAGGGCATGCGTTTCTTTCTAGCTAGAAGTGGCGTCAGTGGTTTTACACGCCCTGACGAGTTTGACTTATGTGGTTGTTGCTGTTGCGAGGAGCCTCGGATTGATCGGTCGTTCTCGAACCGATGGAGTCATTTAGTTGGCTCACCTACGCCCCATAGGGCGGGGAAACGCAAGTTCAGGGTTTATGTTTAATCCACATCGGTGGACTGGCCCTGAGGATCCAAGGCTTGACTGAGTACTTGCCTGAGGCTCGGGCTAGAGAGTCTCGAATCGGTTGAGGACTATCTTTTGCCTCGGTTCATAGATGGAAACCCAATTTCCAAATACGTGACATTTGCGGTTTTATTTGTAGAACTAGTATGGCGACATGATATATGGTACCCATGCCGTCTATGATTGATATTTATGATTTGAAATTGTTTTGACACTATACACTTATAGTAGTATCAAATGATTTGTTTTAAACGTACTAAGCATGTTTGGCTATTATAAGGGAAAACCCTATCCTCGGCTGCGTTGCATTGTGTGATGGGACCTGGGTCTTATAATAGCTTCATTTTTAGAAAAGCATTGCGTTGTTTACTTATATGCACTGGTATTCTTGGGAGGAAACCCGTTCCGTGTTATACGGCGTGGTTCCTTGATTTACCTATCTTTAAAATAAAGATTTACAACTGTTTTAGTTCTCACACCAGTCCCATGACTGACCTGGAGTTTATTGTTTTTAACCTAAACTCTGGGTGCCCTTATTTTCGACACGGGCAGCTAGTAGTTTTGGTTTTGCAGATTTATATTCACAGGATCCTGGTTTATAGCTGGAATGGTATCCGGAAAGCTTTGTATCCGTATATCTCTTCTAGTTGTGTATTGTATTATTTTCCGCTGCTATGTATTTAAATGTAATTTAAATCTCTGATATTTCTGTGTATTATTCATTTATACTCTGTATATTCTTGTATTCTGGTGCATTGTTGTAATATACAATGAAATGTTCTTTTATATGCGTTCTGTGGTGGCTTGTTCTCGAACTATCCGACGCTTTCCTTTACGGGGAAGTTACGGGTTTTCACAGTTGGTATCAGAGCGAGGTTTACAAAGCTCAGAGAACAAGACACATTAGAACCGTACGAAAGAATTCATCATATATTGGATTAGTAATATCCAATGAGAATGACTCGTTAGAGATAGGATCAGTAGTATCCTAGAACGAGTGTGAAGAGTATATTTTTAAAATGAAAGTCAATTTTGTTTTGAAAATTTAAAATCAATTTGTCGTATTTGATTATATATTTATATTGATTTGGACAATTCAGTATATAAAGAATTTGCATATACGCCTTGCAAACGTATATTCAAAGTTTTAATATATTGGATAGATATAGCATCGCACTCTAGTCGCCCGAAGATGATATTGATGATAGCGATCGCATCATCAACATTTATGTTCGAGTTTCGAAGGTGTGATTTTCTATATATTTCCATTAGACTGGTGTGAGAACCAAAACTAATATAGCTAGAATACATTGTTGTGATTTGGCATCAAAACATGATTTTTTGTATATATATCAAGTTATGAATTTGAAACTCTAATTCACTAATTGATTGATGTTTGTGTTGTTTGTTTATTTGTTTGATAATTTTGAACCATTATGCCTAATTGAATCAAATATTGAACTGTATTGAAAATTAGTTGCATTTGCTTGCATATACATATACTTACATTGAACAGGTCATAGCAAGGAGGCTAGAGCCAGAGAATAAAATTTGTTTGCCCGACAAATAGGTACATGTTTACTACATAAATTACTGTTTTGTTTGGGTGATGATGATTTTATGAGCCGATTGGCTGGCCGCTTGGCTTTTTCTTTTTCTTTTTGAGATCTGAAGGACCGGGGAAGCTATTTGAAATTCCCCGATGCTCCCGGTGCAGGGGAGGTTATGGCGAAATTTTTCGAAAATTTAGGGTGTTAGCCAAATTTTTGAAATTTTTGGAAATTCTCAGAAACTGAAAAGTTGGAGAATGAAAGCCTGATCGAACGTAGAGTTGATTAATCAAACCACTTTCGACTTTGTTCCTTTTTGGGGATGAAAGTTTTAATTGGGGGAGATTGTAACAACCCGTAAAATGCGAGCCAGTTTGAAATTTTTATTTTGGCAATTTTAGCGAATTTTGATTATTTAAAATAGATTATTTTAAATAATATCGATGAGAAATTTATTTTAAATAGAATTCGACGTATATATTATATACGTCGTCGTTAGAATATAAATAATTATATATAATTATAAATAGAATTGAAAATGGCGCGGTAGTTCAATAATTCGATTTCAAAACTTCAATTGAATGTACCGGGTGCAAAACAATCCGGATTTTAGTGAAACCAAAAACATTAGGAACTAATTGATAATATCTTTCCAACGAATCCGACAAATCGAAATTTCATAGCGGGAATCAAAAGATATGTCCAGTTGAAAATTCTGAATAGTCGCTATGGAATTCAGGCCCTTAAAAATGGACATTTTGCAAAGGACCTCGGATTTCGACGAAACCAGTTTTGTTGGGTCCGTGATGTCAAATTATTGCTAGGTTCCAGTTTTCATAATTTTTCGAATCAATATGTGAGCGTGGCAAAGGAAAATGCGTTTGACCAGTTTCAGTTGATTTTAATCGACTGGAAATTGGCCATTTTTCTAACGGTCTCAGAATTTGACGAAACTAGTTTTGTTAGGACCGTATCGTCAATAGGAAGCTAGAAAATATTTTTATGGAATTTTTAGAGTTAGTATGTGACCCCGGTAATTTGAAATGTACGTTTAAAATTCAATATAGTGATTTAAATGTAAATTTAACAGAAACTGATTGTAACAGCCGAATCGGCTTGCGATACATATCCCATTGTGTTCGGGATGGGGGTAAAACGCTATGGACGACAGGCGGTGGGCCTCGTTTAGGGGTCGTATGTAAAAGTCAACTTTTTCAAAAATAAAATAATTAAATAAAAAAAAGGAACTTTCTCTCCCCCATTACCCCCTGGCCCCCCCCGATTCATCGGAGAATCATTCCAGAATAAAAAAAAAGAACCTATACCCTAAATCGCTCAGCCGCCACCCACGCACCACCACCCATCGCCACCGCCCGACGAAGCCAGCGCCCACCACCCTCGAGCTCCCCTCTACTCCTCCTCCAACCTCTTCTCTTCCGCCCCCTTCTGCCCTCGAGCAAACCACAGTCCACCCGCCACCCTGAAGACCTGGCGCCGCCACTCCAGAAGGCCGCAGCACCTCCTCCCACCACCGAGAACGCAGCATACCCCCCCCCCTCTTCCGATTTGAACAGTACGTTTTTTTTTTTACTTTTTTTTTCTTTCCCCTTTATCCTAACACATATATGTAAATAGTTAGGATTGTAAAAATATGATTTTTATCATGTATGAAGAGTAAAAATATGATTTTTATTAATTTAAAGATAATATTTTTATATGAGAAAATATAATATTTTTGTATGAGAAAAGATGACATTTTTTATGTGAGAAAGGAATATATTTTTATCTATGAAAAAGTTCGGATTTTTAATATATACGTTAACATGAAAAGTTTAGATCTTTACATGCAATCTCTTCGATTAAAGTCACGGTTTTTTTTTTAACAAAGGAAAGGAGAGATTTTTTTTTATTCATGTGAATCGAAAGAAAAAATATGATTTTTATATATTGAACATCGAAGTAAAAATATGATTTTTATATATTGAACATCGAAGTAAAAATATGATTTTTATATATTGAACATCGAAGTAAAAATATGATTTTTATATATTGAACATCGAAGTAAAAATATGATTTTTATATATTGAACATCGAAGTAAAAATTTGATTTTTATATATGTAGTGACTACGGGCAACGAAGAGGACGAAAAGGCGAGAACGAAGAAGTTCTCTGCAATAGGGATGTCGTGAAGTTGGGATAGCTATAGGTGAGAATTTCTCACCTTTCAATTTCTTTTTCTAGTTATATATATATACTAGGACGCAGACGGTGCTTAGTAGCACCCGACACAATCGTCCACAGACCATGGACTTGTTTGTTTGGTTGCATAGATTAGTTAGATGATTTGATTTGAAATTGAATTGTTTGGTGAAATAAATTGATTTGATTGATGTGTGAATGGCGTGGGCCTTCACTGGACCGGGGATAAGGCTAGGCCTCGTCCCGTTTCTAGTATCGTGCCGTTATGCTGCCAAAATTTTCTAAAATATGTTAGAAAAATAAAAATATCATTTTATTTAAAGAATGAACTGAATAGAAATTCATATGTCAAAATAAAATGTTTTATCGTTAAAAATATAATTTTTAACGTGAAGTGAATAAAATAAAATATTCATTTACAAACCGGACGGTTTGTTTATGTACACCTATTTGAAGAACATTGATTGGGTCGATAAATTTTACACATCGCCCAACTGCACAAATAAAATCTGTGTTTGATTGTTTGAAACCCCACACGGGTGTTGGGATGAAATTTGAAGTTCACTCATCCTGATTGATTAAATATGTCGATCGATTGATTGACAGGCTGTTATAAGCGTTAGATATCTATATTTGATGCTTATACAGTGTAGTGCACTTTGGTTGATGGTTGCTTATTTTGCAATGCTATTATATGTGTGTAATGTATGAAAATCCATATAATTAACATTATATGGTGATTGATTGGGCCTCATTCCAATTTAGAAAATAAAGAATAATATAAAATAAAGGTTCACGTGTTGACAGTACTCATCCATTGAGATTGGTCATGTGTTGAACGAAATATTTTAGTAATAAAATTTATATCTTTATCAATATAAAATAAAGGTTCATGTGTTGACAGTACTCATCCATTTAGATTGGTCATGTGTTGAACGAAATATTTTGATAATAACAACTATTTTGAAAAAGAAATATTTGAAATAGAATATTTGAAAATAGAAATTTATGAAGCCGTGTTGATTAGATTGACGCCATTTTGACGTGAACGATATTTATATCGATTTTATTCATTTTGAAATGAATTGAATTAAAAACGATTTCGAAATGAATTGAATTGAAAACGATTTCGAAATGAATTGAATTGAAAACGATTTCGAAATGAATTGAATTGAAAACGATTTCGAAATGAATTGAATTGAAAACGATTTCGAAATGAATTGAATTGAAAACGAATTCAAAGTGAATTGAAATGAATTCAAATTGAATTGAAATTTGAATTGAATAGAAATGAATTTTAAAACGAATTTATAAAGAAGAATTCAATTTTGATTTGAATTGAAAAGGAAGTTGAAATTGCTTTTGAAACGAATTTAAAACTATTCATATAATTCGTTTTAAATAGAAATCGACGAAATATATATTATATATATATTATATATATAATATAATGGCCTGAATAGAACGCGCCTCGCCGCGGCAGTTCGCGAATTTCGACCATTGATTTCAAACGGACATTACGGGAGATCCGACCGTCGGATTCTCCTAAAACAGGAACCGTTGGGTTCGTATCGAAAAGAGCTATCTAACGAATATGAGAAATTAGAAATCTAACGGTTGGATTTGGAATTATGTCCAAATCAAATTTGGAAAAGGTCGCTGTAAGTGCAGTTCGATAGCCGTTGATGGAAATCGACTGTACAGGCCTTGATAAAATTATTAAAAATAGTAATAATTTGTGTAAAATCATAAGAAATGATTTAGAAAGAATTGGGATGAAAAACTCCATATTTGAAAAGATAAAAATAGATTTTTTTATCGAAATGAACTAGTTTTGAACTAGAAATATAATTCTATTTATTTTTAAATAAATAAATTGAATTTGAAAAGGGTTTTAAAAATAACCAGAATTTCCAATGATTGCATTGGAGTGGATTTGAATCGAAATTGTTTTCGGAATATTTCGATGTTGGAATTCATGATTATACAGATGTTGTTATGGAAATTTGAAAGATATATATTTATATCGTTATTTCCAATACGACATTTGTTAATCGTAGAATTTGATATTGAATATAAGCCGATATATTTTCTATTCAGAGCCTTATATTGAATATCAAATGTGATTTGGGTTTGTCGTGAATGGTGTCTTCACTAACACTGTTCTTGAACCCAGTTGAGAAAAGATTAAATCTTTTTATTTAGATTTAATGAAGTGTACCAATTAAATGATATTTAATTGGAATTGAATTGGTATTGATTTTTGGGTTTATCGTGAACAGTGTTTTAAATAACACTTGTTCTTTAACCCGATAATTAATGGAATGATTTTTGGGTTTATCATGAACAGTGTTTTAAATAACACTTGTTCTTTAACCCGATAATTAATGGAATGTGATTTTGGGTTTATCGTGAACCGTGTTTTAAATGACACTGATTCTTTAACCCAGTCGAAGATTAAAACTAAGTGGAGTTTTAATGAATCTTTAATTAGATTGAAATGATCGAAAATGGAGTATCACCAGTTTTGCTCCAGGCGATAGTTAAATCTTTAATTAGATTTGAACGTGAAATGGTAATTGAATTTACCGATAACACTGTGGTGTTAGATATGAAGTATTACCAGTTTTACTTCATGGGATGAATAGGTTGGGATGGGGAAATTAAAATAAAAGATTACTTCGGTAAGGTTCGCTAATCCCGACTAGTTTGAATTGAGATTCAAAAATAGAATAAAGAATAAATTCAAGGAATTTATCTTGGATAAAATTAATGGGAACCTTTCCCTATGAATGTGAAATTTAGAAACTAACTGTCGGTTAGCCAAGCAGAATGGTTTTCTGGATATTAATCTGATGTTGGTTTCGGCCTTCGGGGTTAATATTTGGGAAATTATTCTCTTGATTAATTTACGGTTAGTGACTGATGAATTGGAATGAGGCGTATGTTGTGTTTGTGTAACACTTATTTAAAATATATGTGAGTTATTCAGAAAGACCGGGTTTATCCCATTCTGAATAACTGATACGACGACAAGTCGAAGATGAAGACGATGGTCGAAGACCGGAGGTCTTCACGTCGTTTGGGTGATTACTGATGATCTTGATTGGGCTGTACACCCAAGAAGATGGAAACAGTTGGTGATCGTCCAGACGTACTTGGAGATCGATGGATATGCGGGGTACTAGGTGCCTCCGGTTTCGTTCAGCCCCAGAACGGACTTATAAATGGACTGTGTGTCTGACATTGGATTTTAGTCCGTGTGATTGATCTCTATTAAATATATATCTGTTTGGCGGCGGAGAATTTATTCTCTTGCTTAACGCCCTTCTCTGAGACGTACGAGCTCAGGGGTTATATATTGATGGATATCAAACGCATGGAGTGAATTGCCTGTGTGGCATGCCTAAGTGGCAATTGATCGAGGCTTCTGTTGAAAAGCAAAGTCTTGTGGTGATGATCAAAGCAAGGCCTTTGTGGCGTAGCTTTGTGTAACGTTTGCTTCGCGAGTTTCACACCCGGTATGAACCAAAAACGGTAGAGGACGTCAGGGAGGGCATGCGTTTCTTTCTAGCTAGAAGTGGCGTCAGTGGTTTTACACGCCCTGACGAGTTTGACTTATGTGGTTGTTGCTGTTGCGAGGCGCCTCGGATTGATTGGTCGTTCTCGAACCAATGGAGTCATTTAGTTGGCTCACCTACGCCCCATAGGGCGGGGAAACGCATGTTCAGGGTTTAAGTTTAATCCACATCGGTGGACTGGCCCTGAGGATCCAAGGCTTGACTGAGTACTTACCCGAGGCTCGGGCTAGAGAGTCTCGAATCGGTTGAGGACTATCTTTTGCCTTGGTTCATAGATGGAAACCCAATTTCCAAATACGTGACATTTGCGGTTTTATTTGTAGAACTAGTATGGCGACATGATATATGGTACCCATGCCGTCTATGATTGATATTTATGATTTGAAATTGTTTTGACACTATACACTTATAGTAGTATCAAATGATTTGTTTTAAACGTACTAAGCATGTTTGGCTATTATAAGGGAAAACCCTATCCTCGGCTGCGTTGCATTGTGTGATGGGACCTGGGTCTTATAATAGCTTCATTTTTAGAAAAGCATTGCGTTGTTTACTTATATGCACTGGTATTCTTGGGAGGAAACCCGTTCCGTGTTATACGGCGTGGTTCCTTGATTTACCTATCTTTAAAATAAAGATTTACAACTGTTTTAGTTCTCACACCAGTCCCATGACTGACCTGGAGTTTATTGTTTTTAACCTAAACTCTGGGTGCCCTTATTTTCGACACGGGCAGCTAGTAGTTTTGGTTTTGCAGATTTATATTCACAGGATCCTGGTTTATAGCTGGAATGGTATCCGGAAAGCTTTGTATCCGTATATCTCTTCTAGTTGTGTATTGTATTATTTTCCGCTGCTATGTATTTAAATGTAATTTAAATCTCTGATATTTCTGTGTATTATTCATTTATACTCTGTATATTCTTGTATTCTGGTGCATTGTTGTAATATACAATGAAATGTACTTTTATATGCGTTCTGTGGTGGCTTGTTCTCGAACTATCCGACGCTTTCCTTTACGGGGAAGTTACGGGTTTTCACACTATACCTAGGTACCCTCCTCCAATCACAATTCGTTCACTGACTGCCTCAGTTTAACACAGTTCGACATTAATACCTCAGCGTCGACCACTACAGACTGAACCCTAAAACTCCACTGTCGAACAATTCTTCTTCCATATGCATCACTCGACCACAACTGACCATATCGATGCAACTACTGGAACAAACATTGACTTCCAGTATCGACAATGATTTCAAAATCGAAAGACCTAACTATTGCCCCAAGCTTGTCGCATCATGAATGAAGCACCCGAGATTGAAATTCTCATCCCAACCCTAAATACAAACCTGCTTCGACTATCATGCCTTAACTCCCTTCGATTTCTTTGCCTAAAACCCATCGTCCCAGTAATCAAGGATCTGCTGCGCACTCAGTCCCTTACCTCGCGATGTAATTAGGATCGACCCTTTTCTTTTTTCTAAATGATAATGTAAAACTAGATGCGGACATTATTAACCTAGTTTAGAAGCTCTCAAGATTTTTAATGAGTGGGAAACAGAAGACATGCTGCGATCTTTAGAGGGGAGGGGTGCGGTATAATATATATTTTTATTTATACAAATTAAAATGAAGAATGCCATTTGAAGTTAAGCTTCGATCTTTGCCTGGGAAGGAAATGGAGAATACATGGGATATCTCGATATTTATAGAAAATAAATACTTAGGCATTAAGAATACTCTGAAATAAAGAAATTAGTTTTTAATTGCGATATGATCTTTGATTTACTCTGATTTGAAATAAAGAGAGATCTTTATTTCTATTGAACAGATTTTCATTTGATCTTTGATTCGATTTTGATCTTATCCATTAAAATATCTCAGTGTTCACAAATGAACCGCTATTTTAACGTAACAACTATTGTTTCAACATTATAACACTATTCTAAGCTCAACAGAATATATTCTGAAATTTAATTTGAACGTATATATAACATATCCATTACATCAATATAATATATTTTAAATTCAGAAATGATAAATATCTCGATAATAAATTATCTTATTATCGTTTATCTTTCAAATAAAATTTATATTAATCCTCTGAGTTATTTCGGTTCAGTAAAAACTTCGAATTTATTAATATATCGTTTTCATATCACGATGATTATATATTCGAAATAAATCGTATTTCGATTATTAAATTGATGATTCAATATAAAAATTGATTTATATTATCAACTCAATATTTAAACCATATTAAATATTTAAAATAAGTCGTCCAAAAATCTGGGTCATTAAAGTAGATTTTATTATTTTAGTATTCTACCATTTTTTCCTGCAATTGAATCATCTTCTTTTAATTAGTATGAACGTTGGGCTTTCATGAAACAGTACTAAATGCCTTTTGAATATCAAATTTGAGCATACATATGATGCGAGGAGTTGTGGTTGCTGCCACTCAATTGTTCATGAGTAAGAAGCAATTGGATATTCGAGAAACAATGTCGGAGACTCTAATTCAGACTAGCAGTGATTCCTAATTTTGAAATTTAGATCGTGATAAGCAACGAAGCAGCGATTCCATCGCTAACAACTAGCATTACATAAGCACATTTTCTTCAATCTTGAAAAGGTGTGAATTCTTTTTTCTTGTTTAGCGATTGGAAATTGGGTTAAAAAAAATTGATTTTCATTATTTTTAACCTTTCCCTGGTAATAAGTGTATTTCTTATTTCCTTGGTAATTGGGCAGAAAATTCAAAAAAAGATACTTGTATGCATTTCTTTGTTTTTATTAACTTATAACTCATTATAGAGATTATTTGTCATATTTCTTTTCATGTCGCTTAGCAACATTGGTATAGACTTTTTTTGGTTAATTAGTTCTCTATAACTTGCATTTTTTTTCCTTTTAGTTGGCTACAAGTTTTGTATATTCAACAAAACGTATTGGCATAAACTTACCAATCAATACCATCTCATCTCACTTATCTAATAGGAAAAATCTCAAAAAAAATAGTTGTTATTATATTAAATTCTTTTTATCAACTCATAATGATCATTGTCCCCATGCATTTCGACGAAGAAATTTTCTGCCTTTATATGGGCACTACAATTCAAAAGGAAATTCATAGTTCGAATCAAAGTAAAGATCTTTACAAGCAACTTTTGATCAATTTCTTTATGTTTTCTTTTTATTAATTACTGATTTAACATTGTCGTTTGTTTAATAAATGACAATTACTATAAAATATTGATTATATTTTGTATTTTTGGAGGTTATCTTAGTAAATTTATTGATAAATATCTGCCGATGATCAGAAAAGCAAATTTGAAAAGTAAATTTTCAAATTCATGCTCTTTGAGCTTCATATAACCAAAAAAATTAACAAATCTATAAAACATGGTTAAATATTATATGGTGAATTCCATATGTATAGCTTGGGTTCTCACTAGCATAGATTGATTCCTATAAGATATGTGTGAGCATGAGTTGTACACGTTGTGTGAAGAACACAAGGCTTTCTCTTTAGGATACTGGTTCAATATTTACACGCTATGGGATTTACTTAGAAGTTATTGAATTCTTGGAATCATATTACCAAACAAATTAAATGCATAGCTGGTAAACACAATTGGATTTTCTTTTTATATATGTTACTGAAAAACATTTCGGACAGAGAAGATCATAGCTAGTTATTGTAGTGTGTGGTTTAACTATGACTGCAAAGGTAAGGCTAGCAGTGATGACTGCGAAGGTAAGGCTGCATGTGTTCCATAGTATTAGCCATTAAATCATTATTGTTTTTTTAGTTCGCCTTTTGTTTGTTGAATCGATTTTCTCTTGTTTGATGTTGACTAGTTTAGGCTTTGATAAAAAAAATCACCTTCATCTTCTTGTGTATATTCCTGGGTTTCCTTGTCATCAATTCCTGTTAGTACCTTGTCTTTACTTTGTTGTCTTTATTTCATGATTTAATTAAAATTTATACATTTCATTTAATTTCAGTTCATGTTTGTACCTTGGCTTTAGAGGTAGCATCTCTTTAGAGATGAGGTTATTTACTTTATTGCTCTTTCAGGAATGGATGGAAGAGGTTTATCCACCATATGCAAATTGATCAGGGTATATTGTGTCATCATATATTGCTCAGTTCATCTTATCATAATTTTAAAAAGCACACATTGAGGTTAAGTCCTTAATTTACTTAATGTATTCATTTGTTACTCTTTTTTCCCCGAAGCCAAAACTAATCAATCAAGCATAAGGCTTGCTGACATCTGTCGGCATGTGCACCAATTCAAAAAACAATTGTTGTTGGCAGTCTTTCCACGCACTTGCAAATGCATATTTTTACTAGTGAGGGTAAGCTTTTGCTTTATTATCTCTTTTATGTCCACAATTTGTATAGATCCTTGTGAGAAAATATTGTTATTGTGATAGTAATGTACTCATGGTTGAAGAAAGATACTTCCTTTGCACATTTTATTTTTGATGTATGATTATTTGATCGACTCGGCCTGAAAATTATAAAGATAAAAGCGTAGTAAGGAAAAGCTAAGTATTATTGATTATTCGATCATTAATCCCAGTTAAGTATTATTGGCGATTTGAATATACTAGTGCATTCATTTAGGCTTACTAAGAGAGAAAACACATTTTCTGACTTATATGTGTTACCGGCCGGTTGTTTTCCATTTGAGGTATTTTTTCTCTAACAAAAGTGATAATTAATTAAAGAAAAACACTAATTTTGATGTATCAAAGATCGAACGTAATCGAATTATAATCTACAGATCTTACCTCGAAAGTTAAAAAAAAAATCCCTTTTTGATTTGATATGATGTATGCAAACCTACTCGGTATAATATTATCTAAAACTAATAGGTTATTTTTAGTTAGAAAGTTACTGCATCTTCAACTACATAACAATGTGCATAATATTTTTTGTTTTAGTTGCATTTTTTTCCTTTTAGTTTCTTTTACTTTGTCTATATGTGATATAACAATTATTAATACATTGATTGTTTATTTGACATTGACAGGACCACTATTGTTCATGTTAAACAGAAAATATGAGAAGCAAAGCAAGACTAATTCTATTGTTTATTTGTTTTGTAAGTAACTTGTTATGACATATTACATGTGGACATAGAAAATAGTATTTATGAAATACTAAGTTGTTTGAATAATATGCATGAATATCATAATGTGATTTATATATTTGTTTGCAAAAGTTTGTTATATTTATATACTGGTAAGAAATGTTTAAATTTGTGTGTATACATGTAAAAAGCTGAAATGACCAAAAATCCATAAATTAATAATATAAGGGATAGCATTTCAGAAACGCTACAGAAAGTGACATTGGAAATGCTATAATATAACAAAATAAACGCTATAGAAACACATAAGAAACGCTAACAATTGTGACAAAAACGCTATAAACATATCATGATAAATTCTATAGAAACTTACACAAAAATGCTATAATAAATCAGTACCAAATAATATATTTTATAAACCTAAGATAACATGTCGTTACATGGCGTTCTCTGAAACACCATGTTAGGTTATAATAGCATTTTTCAAACTCTACGAAAGCCTTATTTTATTGTAGTGTACTGCGCCAAATAATTCCGAAAATATGTATCAATATCATTAGAAGGTATCCATTGCACCGTTGTAACGAACCAGAAAATTTAATGCTCGAATTTTTGATATAAATTCATCCCGTGTCCGAACTCGAGTACCGAAAATCCAGAATGTTAAAGAAAGAAGTTAGAGGGTGACATAAGAAAGAAAGAAATAAATATTAGAATAGAAGAAGAAGAAGAACTAAACATAATATCAGAGTCTCACGTCGTAGAGGAATAAAATATAATACAGGAATAAAACTTTATTTCAAAACTTACAATTTATCAGAGTACAGTGGACATCCAATACAACTGGACAGTTATGACAGCCTGTCCTCATTTACAAACACACGGCGGAATATGACATATACATATCATACGTCTGAACTCCTCTATCTTGTCTTCTGAAATCTGTATCAACTTACCATGAACCTGTAAACTGGGTCAGACCCAACTTGGTCTGACCCGACCATTACAAACGCCACAGGACAGTCTGGTGAAGCAGCGCGAGAAAAACTCACTAAATTATTGGTAGCATCCATCTTGATTTTAAATTTAAAAATCATTTCGAAGAAAAAGATAATCGTAAGACCAATCCACACATAAACACGGTCGGTTTTTACCTTACGATAACCCAAACCCTTTTTGAAGTCAACATCTTGTCGCGATATTATAATAGTGTCTAAATACAAATAAACAGAATCTACTATAACGCTTGCATCTCATGCTCCACATAAATAGTATACAATCAAAACCATGGGCGCTTACTGCGAATTGGATTTCCAACTATGACATGGTATGGAACCACCTTCCAATAGTGTATCTCTAGAAGGGAATACAACGAGTTCAACAAGAACGTCTTGCAACCCGGCCCACACATGACCAACCACTCATTTCTCTTGAGTGTACCGAATATATTGTCACCTACAGTTGCTAGCAACATAACCGTTCCTGGGAGATAAAGAAGAAAAAATAAGTAACAAATATGAATATTCTCTTGATAGTGACAATACACCCTAATGGGAGCGACCCACATAGCCATGCTGCCTACCCGATTTTTGCCATTTTTCGGTTGTGAGGCTTGAGGTTATAATCGTATTTCTAGATCATCTGACCACCATTCACTTTGAATGCCACATCATCGGATCCGTCATATGTCACTAATTGATGTTCACAAAAATATTCTAGTGTTCAAGCTAAGAGAATGGCCATTCTCCGCCATCAGCAGAAATATGTTTGTTAAAATCAAAGTATGTGGTCCCTTTGGGAAATACTTTGTCAGACATTTCTTCCATACAAGTTGTCCTAGGACTGGACAAATCGAAGGTACTCTCCTACCACATCCTAGGAATCACCCCATGTATCAGTAGTGAGTAGTCCGTGCAATCTGTCGATTTCAACCACGACAGGATCACTATTAGAATATCTCTAGGCACGACTCCAGAGAATTCAACGTAGTCCTTTCTCTTATGAAGATCCATGGTCTTCACTTCTCCATCTTCAATCAGCTTCTTCCAGGTTTACGTATTAGTTGGCTTGGAATGGTTTTCGAATAAATTCGATCCTGGTCTTTCCGTATCAACAAGCATGTAGGTCAGATTTGATAGTCGGTTATTTAACTATCAAATAAAACAACCATTAGTCCATAAAAGAAAAATTGAATTCACTGTTTTAATATTCTCCATCATTTTAGCCTCTTTTTGACCAACCATTCGTTAATTCAAAACTTCTCTTCCTTTTTAATATTTGGAATCCTCATTTCTTTTCTTATAATAATATAAGAATATTCAAAATCCCTCCAATTTAAAATACTTTTAAAACGTTTTTATCATCTTGATCATCTGTCCCTAACCGTAAATTAGTAAGAGAATACTTCCCTAAGTATCAACCCCGAAGGCCGAAACCAACATCAGATCGACACTCAGAATATCATTAAACTCACTAAGCCCCAGTCAGATTCTAATTTTCTTAACCTTATTTATTAATTTTCTAGCGAATAAAAATTCTAATCATTACTTATCACTTCAAACGAGATATTTATCTCGGTCTATAACCATTTCAAATATTTTATTTAAAAATATGATTTTCAAACGTTATCCAATATTCCATTTATGGATATGATTTGCAAAATGTTTTGCTAAATATTTATTATTTCTCAACCGGACCAAGTACTTCTCATACGATATAATTTCATTTACCAATTCGACTTTCATTTTTAAACTTCGTAAAATAAAGTCTTGATTTTATAAACAATTTCCACAACATCTCTATATATTAATTACAACCCAATTTAGCTTTATTCCAATAAAGTTGCATTCCATATCAAAATATACATGTATTAATATTATTTTTAAATTCCTTACTATTATATTTTATTTCTAAAATCTTATATAAAATCTATACTATATTATTCAAATCAGTTCGACTTCAATTCAATTAGTATTTATAAATTTAAAACCCTTTCTAATTTACTTCCAACAAAATTACATTCGTAACATTTGCATTAGACCCTAATTACCTTACCCGTAAACAGTATCCATTCTCGACTTATTTAGTCAACCTGAATTCCTACTTGCAACCTCAAGTTCAAATTCTATTTAACTTCTATTGAGTTATTTATTTTGAATAATCTCTTTTAGAATTCTTCTTGCAATTGGAAAATTCCAGTCCCTTTAAAATATTGATATATAAACTCAGTTTCCAACTTTCTTGCAAATTTTCACTCAAACCATATTTTCCCAATTCCTCAAATGGTAATCTTTTCATTTCTTTATAAACATCATTTATAAAATCACCTTATTAACACATTGGTTTGAACAAATATTTCCTTTTAAATTATATTTATAATTCAGATTTCAAATGAACATTTCTATTTAAAAATAAATATTTTCCCTTGCGAATAGAAAATCTACAATCTATTTTAAAATAAAGGTTTATTTCTTTGATTCCCATTTCTTTCCCAAATTCATACATACTTCACATTTTCTCAAATTTCCACTTCTTATAATGTCGTTTATAAAATCACTTCTTCAAAATATTTGTTTAAACAATTATTTACTTTTAAATTCCTTTTTAATTTAGATTCTAACTAACCATTTTTCATTTGGAATAAATATTTTAAAACACTTTTTATATTCCAATTTCTGTTTTGAAATCCATCTATTATTATTTAGGATATTTTAAATATCCAAAATTAACATTCAGCGTTACTAACACATTCAAACATATCACAGGTTATAAAACACATCATATATAAGTATATATATGAAAACAATAATTTAAATGTGAGGAATCCAGTGGATCCCTCCAACCTGTTTTTCCTACATCCACAAATGTTAGTCAACAATAATAATACCCATCATGCTTCGAGGTAGTATATCGCGGTATAGAAGGTCACCCATTGTATATATATTGTGGGCGCATAGGGAAATCATCTGCTAATGGTACTGCGGGCATCCGCTAATAGTTTGCAGGAATTCTCCAATCACCAATATTATTATTATATAATATGATATATACTACTATTATTTTATATCAATCAATTATTAGCCAACCAGCAGTAAATTAGTTTTTAAATTATAAAAATAGTTCCCAATAATTTTACTGAGTGAGTTTAAATCACCTCGATTTTCCTGTGCTGAATATTCGTTTAAATTCTGTATCATCTCGGCTACGCGTCTATTTGAATTCTCTTGAATGCAATTTATTTTCACCTATGATAAATTTTAATTAGTTAGATAATTATTAGTCTAAATGAATTATTTAACATAAACTATCCTATGTGTACTCATCGATTAAATTTTTAATTATTTTAAATTAACTACTAATAAATAATATAAATTATTCTACGAGATTTTAATTTGGTAAAAACGTTTACCTTGTTAACTGCCAACCACTTGCCTAATCCATAAAGCACAACTGCATCAGCCAAAAACTATGATTTTCCACTTGGGCATTTCTTCGAACATCTTGCACTCAATTTACCATCTCATTTTCATCACTTTAATCATTGTTCTGCAGCCATTCCACCACCAAATATGACCAACTCTCACTGCAGACCAAACTCACCACGCCTTCTTCCGAATCACCATTACCATACTGTAAACTCACCAGTCCTCACTGTAACACACATCTACACAGTGACAGTCTTCATTCATGCGTTCATTCATTATAAAATCACAGACAATAGTACCCTAAACAATACAGACTGAAATCTTTTAGTTAACAGTCCATATTCATCAACCCGAGATCCATTTTTTCTACTGTTATGCACCCACCCCAGACCAACGGCTCGCATCTTTCCTATCATGCACTGTCAAACTCCAGTCCTCCGAGATCAACCATGATACATTCGAACTCCACTCAGTTCAACTCTCCAGACTCCCCCTTTAAAAACGCAGCCAACACCAGTCCCTTACTCTCACAAACATCCACTGCCAATCCTCCAAAAATCCCTCCTTTCATCCATTCGCAATTTACATTTCTCAGTACAACCATTATCCCAGAATACCCCATGTTCGTCCTTAACAAATTCGCACTCCCCAAACAGGCTGTCGAACTCTCCCAAAAACAGATCTGCACTTCACCGTCGACTTCCCAATCATGATCACAACCAGACTAATGTCAACATCTGCTCTTCTCTGATTCACACTCCCTCCAAATCAAACTCCAGTGACCAATACCCATTTTTGACTTTACAACGCTAAGAACAGCGACTTAAAAATCACAGCGAGCTCCATATCTCGTCGCAGTCTTGAATCGTGGTGAATGGAAATGATGATTCCCGTTTCGATTTTGGTTTTCGATTTCCCTTTTCATTCTTCTTCTTTTTTTCGACGCACTTGTATTTTGTTTGACTGAGAAGAAGATACTGAAAGGCAGAGGAGTTGAAGTTTATTCATGGTTTTGTAGGATGGACAGAAATTAAAGGCCGGTAGCTTATTAAATAGGTGAAGTGGAAGATGATAGAAATGATGTCACTTCTACAAAGCATAGGGGCTCAGGCGTAGACACCAGGGAGGCAGATTTTCCATGTACCCAATTGTGAAGCTTAGGGGAGAAGGAAGAAACTCAGATGTGAAAGTGAAAAGAACACACGCGGTAGCATTACAGAATAACTTCGTTTAGGTCATCCCCTAATTTTTATTTTCATTTAATTTAAAGTTTTATTTATTTATTTTAACCGGTGTACCTTAAATTAAAATATCATGTGTTATTGAACCCCTATTTGAACGCAAAGAATGACATTCCCAAGGTTCTACCACCATTCTGAACACACTGGAATAGTTTCGACGGCCTACTTTGACCATATACAAAAGATATCAAATTAAATTAATGATTTAACCTTAAATTTGATTTAATATAAACTGATTCAAAAATAAATAAAAAATTATTATTATCATATAAATATACACAAACTGAATTTTTATAAATTTTAGAATAAATCAATATGAATTTTAAACACGATATTACGTTTTCAAGTTAAACCAATATTCAACTGATTTAAAATTGATTTATTTTATTAAATAAATCATTACAGTTTATAAATGATTCCATAGCGACTATTTCAAAATTTGATTTGGCCATAACTCTCAATATAAAATATGAAATTCTGATTTTTCTCTTTTACTACAAAATTATAGTTTCACAGATTCAAATATTTCTTGTTACAGTGAATTCTGACTTAGAACGGATTATGTATACTCAGTTGAAGTTCAGATCGTAAATTATGAACTACCACGCCATTTCGAGCTCATTTATATTATATTTATTAATATGTCCAACTTCGTTTGATTAATGTAAAATTCCATTTATATTACGAATTCAATATATAAATTAGTTTAAATATTCAAATATAAATCGATGAAAAATGCAGGACATTACATTCCTTCCCCCTTAAAAGAATTTCGTCCCCGAAATTGCTAAGTAGGAAATGTAGCGATACCTTATTCACTTCTCCCAATCCATTCATGTAACTCAACACTCACTTCAACATCATTACTACTCAACCAACTCACTAGTTCCAAATTCATTGCAAAAATCCTTAACACCGATTAACTTTTTGTTAACAAAAAATTTCAAAACTGTTGAAAAAATTTCTAACTTCCTAAATTTTCGAAATTTTTTGCCAGCACCTCCTTTGTACGAGCTGATGGGTACAACTACAAAATGCCTCTCTGGGTCTTCCCTAATCAAAAAGAAAATTAAAACGCCAAGGGCTTGCTAAATAGGCTCATAAAATCCCGTATCAAATTAAACATGTACCTTTTTGTTGGGCAGCTCATATTTACTCTCTACACTTTCTTCAATCTAATAAACTTGTATATCCATATACATATCCATTTCTATTCGATCACAATCAATTAAACTTATTACTTCCAATTTTGCCAACTTATCCATTAATTCGTTCTCTTGCTTCTCTTGTGATATTTTGAAACCAACATGTTCAAATATGTGTACATTTGCTTATAACGAGTCAGGTTTCATTTATAATTCAAGTTATAGGTTTTATTTCCAATTTACAAGTTCATATAAATTTATACTTAAGTTCCAAATTTAGTTATACTCAATTTGATTCATGCTTCATTATACTACTCAACTCAGGTTTATATAATCTAAGTTTATATTCACCATTCAGTATACACATTCACTTGTATTCAAGATTCAATTGAATAATATTCTAAGTCGTATTCAATTATCTACTCGAATTGATTTATTTCCATTCAATTCTTATTCCACTCGATACGTTCAAACTGTATGTGTTGAGCCCTATTTAGATTATTCAGTTGACTTATATTTCAACTTGAATTCAAGAATTTTCTTATTCCATATTGATTTAATAATTTGGTTTTTAATTTTCAGTCCAGACTATTTAACTTACTATCAACCAAGTTCCAAGTCATTCATTTATATGGGAATTTGTTTCCTTAGCTTCCCATTCTAATTTTCATTTCAAATATCATTTATTCATCTTTTGGTTATATTAAACCAGTTCAATTCCATAATTCCATTTAAATCAACCAAGCAATAAAATACCAATAATAATTTGATATAATTATTTCCTTCCTATATAAAAATATAATTTGGACAAAATTATTTCATTTACCTTCTTCACAAAACAATATCGTGTTAGTTGACAATTCAAAATTGAACTGATCCAATTCAATAATATAAAACAATTTTTTATAAAATCTACAAATATGCGCTCATATATACACTCAACTCAATCTACGGTATAACTAACCACATCTTCATCGAGCTGCGCCACAAAGCCAAGGTTGTTCCTAAACCAATAGCTCTGATACCACTGTAACGATCCAGAAAATTCGATGCTCGAATTTTCAACACAAATACATCCCGTGTCCAAACTCGAGTACCGAAAATCCAGAATGTTAAAGAAAGAAGTTAGAGGGTGAGATAAGAAAGAAAGAAAGAAATATTAGAATAGAAGAAGAAGAAGAACTAAACACAATATTAGAGTCTCACATCACAGCGGAATAAAATATAATACAGGAATAAATCTTTATTTTAAAAACTTACAATTTATCAGAGTACAGTGGACATCCAATACAAGTGGACAGTTATAATAGTCTGTCCTCATTTACAACACATAGCGGAATGTGATATATATATATAAGAATCCGAACTCCTCTATCTTGCCTCCTGAAATATGTATCATCTTACCATGAACCTGTAAACTCGGTCAAACCCAACTCGGTCTGACCCGAGCATTACAAATGCCACAGATCAGTCTGGTGAAGCAGCGTGAGAAAAACTCACTAAATTGTTGGTAGCATCCATCTTGATTTTAAATTTAAAAATCATTTCGAAGAAAAAGATAAACGTAAGACCAATCCACACATAAACAATGACGGTTTTTACCTTACAATAATCCAAACCCTTTTTGAAATAATTATCGTGTTGTGATATTATAATAGTGTCTAAATACAAATAAATAGAATCTAGCAGAACGCTTGCATCTCACGCTCCATATAAATAGTATACAATCAAAACCGTGGGCGCTTACTGGGAATTGGATTTCCAACTATGACAAGGTATGGAACTACCTTCCGATAGTGTATCTCTAGAGGGGAATACATCAGGTTCAACAAGAACGTCTTGCAACCCAGCCAACACACGACCGACCACTCATTTCTCCTAAGTGTTTCGAATACATTGTCACCTATGGTTGCTGGCAACATAACTGTTCCCGGGAGGTACAGAAGGAAAAGAAGTAAAAAAAAAATGAATATTCTCTAGATGTTGACAATACACCCTAATGGAGGCGACCCACATATGTTGCTTGCCCGATTTTTGCCATTTTTTGGTTGTGAAGCTTGAGGTTATGATCGTATTTCTAGATCATCTGGCCACCATTCACTTTGAATGCCACATCGTCAAATCTGCCAAATATCACTAATTGACGTTCACAAAAATATTCTAGTGTTCAAGCTAAGAGAACGACCATTCTCTGCCATCAACAAAAATACATTTGTAAAAATCAATGTACGTGTTCCCTCTGGGAAAATACTTTGTCAGACTTTTCATCCATACAAGTTGTCCTGGGACTGGACAAACCGAAGGTACCCTCCTACCACATCCTAGGAATCACCCTATGGATCAGTAGTGAGTAGTCCTTGCAATCCGTCGATTTCAACCAAGACAGGATCACTATTAGAATATCTCCGGGTGCGACTCCAGAGAATTCGATGTAGTCCTTTCGCTTATGAAGATCCACGGTCTTTACTGCTCCATCTTCAACCAGCATCTTCCACGTTTACGTATTAGTTGGCTCGGAATGGTTTTCAAATAAATTCGATTCCGATCTTTCTATCAACAAGCGTATAGGCCAGATTTGATAGTCAGTCATTTAACTATCAAATAAAACAACAACTCATTCATAAAAGAAAAATTGAATTCACTGTTTCAATATTCTCCATCATTTTAGCCTTTTTTGACCAACCATTCGTTAATTCAAAACTTCTCTTCCTTTTTAATATTTGGAATCCTCATTTCTTTTATTATATTAATATAAGAATATTCAAAATCCCTTCAATTTAAAATAATTTTAAAACGTATTTATTATCTTGATCATTTTTCCCAAACCGTAAATTAGTAAGAGAATACTTCACTAAGTATCGACCCCGAAGGCCGAAACCAACATCAGATCGACACTCAAAAAATCATTAAACTCACTAACCCCCAGTCAGTTTCTAATTTTCTTAACTCCATTTATTAATTTTCTAGCGAATAAAAATTACAATCATCACTTATCACTTCAAATGAGATATTTATCTCGGCCAATAACCATTTCAAATATTTCATTTACAAATACGATTTTCAAACCATTTGCTACTACTAGTAACCAATATTCCGTTTAAGAATATGATTTGCAAAATGTTTTGCTAAATATTTATTATTTCTCAACTGGACCAAGTACTTCCCATACGATATAGTTTCATTTACCAATTCGATTTCATTTTAAACTTCATAAAATATAGTCTTGATTTCATAATAAATTTCCATAACATCTCTATATATTAATTACAACCCAATTTAGCTTTATTCCAATAAATTTGCATTCCATATCAAAATATACATGTATAAATATTATTTGTAAATTCCTTACTATTAACATTTATTTTCTAAAATCTTATATAAAATCTATACTATGTTATTCAAATCAGTTTGACTTAAATTCAATTAGTAATTATAAATTTCTAATTTACTTCCAACAAAATTACATTTGTAATATTTGCGTTAGCCCCTATTTACTTTACCTGTGAATAGTATCCATTCTCGACATATTTAGTCAACCTTAATTCCTACTTGCAACATCAAGTTCAAATTCTATTTAACTTCTATTGAGTTATTTATTTTAAATAATCTCTTATATAATTCTCCTTGCAATTTGAAAATTCTAGTCCCTTTAAAATATTGATATATAAACTCAGTTTCCGACTTTCTTCCAAATTTTCTGTGATGACCCTAAACTCCTGTGCCACGGAAGCAAGGATGATCTTTGGAACATAACACATAAACAATAACAACAAAACAGAAATATATCATTACACCAGATAATGTACAATAAATTACACTGGAACAAATATAATCTTCAGAGTTACACAGTATAACAGGATCACACTTAGTACAAAATACACTTCAGCTTTATATAAAATGTCTGCAGCGGAATCAAACATAATATACATAACAAAGTCTGAACAACATAATAGAAATGATAGAATCCATCTTCAGCTCCATAGCTATCCAGAATGAGCCTGCTTAAACCTGAACACAAGGCTGCCCATGTAGAAATAGGGGCACCCGAGTTTGCAAGTGAAACAAACTGCGAGTCAGTCATAGGGCTTATCTAAGCTAAAAATAATATTTTTAGCGAACAAATATTTATTTCTATACATTATGATTTTTAACACTTCATATACATGTTAAAAATATTATTTCAACCTTTCATTATGTTTAGTAGTTCATATACATGTTAAAAATATTATTTCAATCAACAAATATTTATTTCAACCTTCGGTTATTTTTAACTATTCGTATACATGTTAAAAATATTATTTTCAATCAACAAAAATTTATTTCAACCTTTTGTTATTTTTAACAGTTTATACATACAATAAAAAGGTGTTTTTTATTGTTAAAACATTTTATTTCAAAAAAGAATATTTTATATACTTCATACATACAATAAAAATGTTATTTTTATCGTTCAAACAATTTATTTCAAACATGAGTATTTTTAGCGATTCATATACACAATAAAAATGTGATTTTTATTGTTCAAAAATTTATTCAACACATGAATATTTTTAGAAATTCATATTTATGATAAAAATGCTATTTTTATCGCTCCACTAATTTATTTAACACTTGGGTATTTTTAGTGATTCAACCATACAATAAAAATGCGATTTTTATTGTTCAGTCTATTTATTCAACCCATTAATATTTTATAAACTTCAACATACAATAAAAATGTGATTTTAGTAATCAAAACAATTTATTTCAATCATGGATATATTATCAACACATGAATAAAATTAAAACACATGAATATTTCAGAAAATTTCAGCATTATAACGACAGGGTAATTAAAACTGGCACCGTTTCGATGTACGGCTCCTCGATTTACCTTAGGCCTCGTGGCGTTTACTAGGGGGCTTACCAAATGATCTAAACATTTTGATCATTTTTCATATCATAATGAATTTTTCCACAAACAATTCCAATTTGGTTTCAACCAAAATCAATTTCCACAACGCAATCATTTTTCACAACACAATCAATATATATCGTCCACGATCTGTGGACGAGGGGAGTATGTATGTGTGTGTGTATATATATATATATATATATATATATAAACGTATATATTTACATTTCAATTCCATATCGCTATATATGTTTTACACAACGCATGTACAATTTATAGATCGCTTATATAATTTATACAATGCCCATATATGAGGTATACAATGCGTATATAATTTATACATTGCTTATATAATTTATACATCGCTATTTTATTCTAATTTGAATTTAAATTGCTCACATTGGGTTCCGCTCCTCCTTAAATTGTAGAAAGCTCCAAAAATTCTCTGGTCTCTTTTAGAATGTAGAAGACGTCGTCACGAGTCCAATGTCTCCGGTTTCACTGGATTTCGAAAACATACGAAAATTATATGATTTTTATATGATAATCATATTTTGCAACGCTTTAAAGTGTTTAAAACAGTTTAAATTTCAAAGCCGTATACCTTTCAATATGGTACAAAACTAAGTTTACATTTAACTTCAAATCCGTGAAGCTAGGGGGAGATCGGCTTGCGCCACGGCGTAGAGCTTTGCACGAGCGTTCCAGTGCTGGTGGACATGCTCAGATCGACGGCAGTATCGATGAGCAGCGGCGGACTGAAACACACAACTTTGAGGAGGTGAATCTCGCTCTACACTCAATGAAAAAACAAAAATCAGGTATGGATTCGAAGCTCTAGAGATGCTCTACAAAATTCTCAATTGGAGCTCAGTTTGGGAGATAAAGAGGAGAGAAGGAAGGTAAAGGGGGCTGTTGTCAATCGCGACAGGTTAAAGGTTTTTTTCTTTTGATTTTGGGAAAATAAAATAATAAATGGAAAAAAATATAATTGGCCCACCCATATATTTATTTCTAAAATAATGTTTTCATATCCGGACTCCAAAGCAAACCTAACGACTGACGCCCCCAGCTAAATACCCTTATTCCGGACACAATGGCATATGTTTTATAGGTTTATTCGACTGTTTCATTCCGTTATTCTTCAAATTAAAATATAAAACATTTGATTATGGATTTGAATGTACAATTTAATTTGTTGGGGCCATATACTACTTCCAAAAATTCCCGAAAAATAACTCTAGCTATGTTGGGACGATACAGTGCCAACAAAATTAATTTCGTTGAATTTGGAGACCATTTGAATAATGGAGTTTTTCTAGTCGATCTAATTCAAACTAAAATTACCAAACGCGTTTTCCCTTGCCACGCTCACATATCAACTCCAAAAATTATGGAATTTGAAACCTTGCCATAAATTGACATTCCGGATCCAACCAATGTGGTTTCATCGAAAACGGAGGTTGTTTGCAAAATGTCTATTTCTAAGGGCTATATTTATTCCATAGTGACTACTCTGAATATTCAACTGACCATAACTTTTGATTTTCGCTATAAAATTTCAATTTTTTAGATTCATTAGAAAGATATATTTAAACAGATTTAAATATTTTGGTTTCACTAAAATCTGGTTTATTTTGAATCCTGTACATTCAGTCAAAGTTCGAAGTTGAATTTTCAAACTACAGCACTATTTCTAACTCCTTTTATATTTAAAATAAATATATTCGTTCTAACTTCAATTTAAATAGATTTTTAATCATTATTATTTAAAATAAATTATTTTAGATATTCGAAATTTGTTAAAATAGCCAAAATAAAAATTTTAAATTGGTTTTGATTTTCCGGGTTGTTACAATCTCCCCCACTTAAAACTTTTCATCCCCGAAAAGGAAACAACAGTAAAGTAGGAAACAAAACGGAAAATAGGATATACTGCAAATGTACCTTGCACCAAAGCTAATCAGAGATGTCCACTCTGCACTTGAGATAAGCCTGTTTGATGTTATCTTCTGTCTCCCATGTACAGTCTCCAGGACCACCGCTCCACTGCTCCACTGCACTTTGACTAAATGAACCTTCTTGTTCCTTAGCTCCTTAGTTTCTTTGCCAATAATCTTTACCAGCTCTCTTCTCACTGCTAATTCTGGAGTAATATCCAAATCATGTTGCGCTGCTTCTTCTACAACTAGATCTGGATCATGCACATGCACATGCTTCCGAAGTTGAGACACGTGAAATACATCATGCACTCCTGGCAACCAGTCAGGTAATTAAACCTATAAGCAAGAGTTCCAACCCTCTCAAGTATAGAAAATGGACCAACAAATCTCGGTGCCAACTTCCCTGTTTTCCCGAATCGGACTACACCTCTCATGGGAGAAACCCTTAGATATACATAATCACCCACAGCGAAAGCTAAATCTCTTCTTCTAGAATCTGCATAACTCTTCTATCAGCTTTGAGCTGTTAGCAGTCGCTTCTTAATGAAATTGACTTTATCTGAAGCTTCACGAACCATGTCGGGACCCAATACTAATCGATTGCATGATTCTACCCAACATGCGGGAGATCTACATGATCGACCATACAATGCTTTGAATTGTTCCATTCCCAAGCTCGCTTGCTAGGTGTTATTATATGAGAACTCCGCCAAATGCAAGTTATCTTCCCACGATCCACCAAAATCGATAATACATGTCGGCAATAAATCTTCTAGTATAATTCACCCTCTCAGTTTGGCCATCTTCTTAAGGATGATATGCGGCGCTAAGGTTTAACTTTGTTCCCAGCTCTGCCTGGAATGCTTCCCAGAATTTACTAGTGAATATCGGATCACGATCACTAACAATACTACTGGGAACCCTATGTAGTTTAATGATCTCTTTGAAATAAATCTGTGCTAGGTTCTGAGCTGTTCTATTTGATTTGACAGGTATAAAATGGGTGGTCTTCATGAAACGATCTACGATCACCCATATAATATCATTCCCTTTCTTAATTCTGGGAAAACCATCTATGAAATCCATGGAAATTTGCTCCCACTTCCAATTTGGAATTTCCCATGGTTGTAACAATCTGGCGAGTTTCTGTTGATCGCTTTTAACTTGTTGACAAGTAGAACACTGGCCAACATATATTGAAATGTCTCTTTTCATCGCCTTCCACCAGAATGTTCGCTTGAGATCATTATACATCTTACTCACACCATGATCGATACTGATCTTAGATTCGTGACATTCATCTAGTACCTCTCTTCCGAGTTTTGGAACTTCTGGAACACAGATTCGACCATTCAATCTCAGAACCCCCTGGCCATCCACTTGGAAATTGGAGACTTCACCATTTTGAATTCTTTTGATCATCTCCTTAATAAAGTTATTGTCTTTCTGAAGAATAGAGATCTTGTCAATCAACGAAGGCGTAATAATAAGATTGGCGATGATTAAGTTCTTTCTGCTAAGCGCATCAGCTACAACATTGGCTTTCCCCGGAGTATACAATATATCTAGATCGTACGCTGCAAGAAATTCTAGCCAACGCTGCTGTCTCAGATTTAGATCCTTCTGGGTGAAGCAATACTATAACGACTTGTGATCTGTATATAATTCGAACTTCTCACCCAATAGATAATGCCTCAAGATTTTCAAAGCAAACATGATGGCTAACAACTCAAGATCATGAGTAGCGTATTTCTTCTCATGCAGCTTCAACTGACGGCTAGCATAAGAAACTACTTGGCCTCTTTGCATTAATACTGCACCAGCACCTTCGATAAAATCATCTGTATAGACTTTCAAATCTTGATACCATCTATAATAGTTAACACTAGAGCAGTAGTTAATCTTAATTTTAGTTCTTGAAAGCTGCCTCACATTCTGGAGTCCAATTAAATCACTACAAGAAAATTACCTTTTTATAGCATTTAAAAAACGCTATAAAATGATATAATGGCGTTTTTATAAACGCTATATATCAACATGTTGTAATATGTCAGGAGTCTATGATAGCAACCTCATAATCGCTATAAAAAACGTGCTATAAATGATGTTACTCATAGCGTTTTAGAATTGCTATTAAACGGACGATTTGTAACAGACAAATTCATATCTATAGCATTATTTGCTTGCTATAAAACTTTTACACAGAGTTATAGCTTATACTACTAATTTTTATGACGTCATTTAATTGCTATTTATAGCAACTACAAATGCTGTAGATAAACATTGCTTGATTATTATAGCAACTATAGACACTATAGAAATTTCATAACCTGATTATTATAGCAACCATAAACGCTATAAAAACACTATAGAAAGATTAATTTAGAATTTTATAGCATTTTTACTTGCCATGAAAGCTGTTTAATCGTTGTAGAATATTTTTATTGCACAAGCATAATGCTATAGTATATACAACCATTATCAAAGGTATTTCATGCACGATACTAAAAATATAAATATTTATGATCAAAAGTAAATCATACAAAGTTCAAAAAATATAAATACTTAAGATCAAAAGTAAAAATTCTTACGATCGTTACTAACCAAACAATACATGCTAAAAAGAACCATCCATACAACCGTAGCTAACCAAAGTGATACATAGTAAAAGTAAAGATGTATGAACATCGACGCAAAATACATTTGAAAGAGAATGAGTGCGACAACATATTTTTCATGCCTTTCACCATAGCGTAAACCTAGAGCATCATACAACGCCTGTCAAAAAAAAACCATACGTTTATTAGTCGTAAAATCGAAACATTCAAGGTTAACGTTTAATACAAGAAAGTACACTGGTCATCTGAAACTAGTACAAACTAAAATAATGATCAGTCATGTTCTAATGGGATGCCTTGGAATTTAACAGAACTTGACAGATGCATTTTCATGTGCCAATCACAGATGCCAATGCAACGAATGTGACATGTTCTCTGATTCAACAAATGTAATATGCTTCACAGGGTGATAAAATCAAAATATCTGGCATTCAAATCTAGTGAACAATGACAATCTAACTTTTTGTGTGTGTGTATCATCAGTTCGAGGCTTTTCCTACTGCGCCACATTCACGGATTTTCAAGTCCAGCTCTGTTCCCATTAGATATATGTGTGCACACACCTCCATATATACATATATATATGGTAGAGTGGATGAGCATTATTAAAACACGGCACAACTTTCATCAATTAAACTAATACGCTAATTTGCAACTTAATTATGTATACTGAAGAGATTTTCCATTTCCGCGCGGGGCTGACTTTCCGCATAGGCTAATTTGGTAACTATACTAGATCAGCAACTTAATTATATATTTCATCAATAAATATACTAGAGAACCACGTTAAGTGAATTGAAAATTGAAGCTTTACCATGCTTTAAAGGAATCATGTGTAGAGTTTGTGAAATCATAAAGTGCCAAGCTAAGGAAACACAACCCATATCCAAGAGGAGCATTTGGGTAAACAGGTTTGCTCATGGTTTTTGATCTTGTCCGCAATAATATAGTTAATTATTATTTTTGCAAGTCATTTTTTCTTAAAAAAAAATTTGTACATATAAGATATAAGAGGAAAATAATAACTGACATACACCCAGTGATGGACAATTATGCTTTGTAGCATAGTAAGATTAAAAAGAGCAGAAAATGCGGGCAAATAAACTGTTTCAATGCAAATGCAGAAACCTGCCAGCAACAGGGAAGGTGCATATTTAGGCAATGTATATTTGGCGCTATAAGAAAAGGCACTCATAAGCATAACTGCCTTTAGTTACTGGGTCAGGAATCAAAGTATTCTAAAAGAAATATAAATCTGTTAACAGGCTATTGGCTCTACTAACAAATTTAAATACAAAGTTGTCCTGAAATCCATTGTTGTACTTTATGCAAAAAGTCAGCTAAAAAATTCTAGCCAGGGTGCATATTCTTAATGCCGATGTCACAACAAGAGTTTTAGAAAATTGTTTCCATTCAA
This sequence comes from Allium sativum, assembly GCA_030737875.1. Taxonomy (NCBI): domain Eukaryota; kingdom Viridiplantae; phylum Streptophyta; class Magnoliopsida; order Asparagales; family Amaryllidaceae; genus Allium; species Allium sativum. The sequence continues at coordinate 253,468,786 of CM060919.1, forward strand.
TTAAAAAAAAATGACATTTGCAGTCTTTATGCAAATCAATGAAACAAATAATAACGTGTTAATAATCATGCAATTGGAGGCTTGGTTTTTAAGGCAATTAGAGAAACAAATTGTAACATGTTAACAATCTTGCAATTGGAGACCATGTTTACAGTTATGTAGAAGTGATATAATAATCTCCAATTGCATCATCTTGCAAGATACGAACAATTGTCGTTAGCGGCTGATGCAGTATGTCTATTGTTTTAGTGTTGTCAATGCTTACCTGCATCTAGTCAATATGCATGCATCAACTAGCAACAGCCGCAACCGCAGTAGTTCAGCTCTACTAGTTATATATTTCATTTATTTCAGTATAATTATCATAGCCTAACTGACTTTTTATTTATGACATTTTCAGTTTGCACCGCACCTTGATATTTTATGTGTTGCAGTTACCACAACATGTACGTATCTCACCAAAGTTGTATATAAATGTTTACCAAAAAAAGGCCCCATAAACAAAACATTTCACAAACAATCTATACCGGAGTCTAAATAAGCTGTCTATTGGATCTGATTAAATATATCATGTACTAACAGATTACATATGGAGCTTCACTATAAAATAAATATGTAAAAAAAAGAAAGATAGATAGTTACCTGCAAGAACCGCAAACTTGACCAACGCCTATAGGATATGTATTTCCTTAATTTATCTACACTGGACAAATCCTTGTTGCTAGAATCTTAAGCAGAATAAAGTCCAAAATTAACCTGACAACACAGCAATATTTCATTGTCATAATTTACATTAGTAATAGTTACCCTATGCACTATATATAAATGATTAATCATTGATATAAGCAAAGAAAATGTCACTAAGTGTTTTCCTATAAATTTGTTTGTCTTATTGACAAGAAATCTTGTGGACTTTGATTTCAATGCATTGGTGTTAAACTTTATTTCAAACCATCCGCATATTATTATATCAACTTTTCGACCTTCATTTTTCTCTTACAGTAAGGAGCATTAAATATATTGCTGTTATTTGGAGCATTTCAAGAGACTTTATATTTATGATTTTTATATTAAGAAAATTGGTGATTTCGCCATGTGCAGCTGTCGTATCGTAGGACATATGGTTTCTACCACCAGCTGTAGCAGCGCAGCAGTTACTCGTTCAGCACATAAAGTATATACGTCAAACAGCTGATTATTCAACATGCTTAGTGCTCATGCTAATCAAACAGATCTCTCTTTTCAACATAGCAGATCTCTTTTTGTAGTACAATACCAGTTTTAACACTCAATTAAACAAGTTGACCTAGTTTATAAATTCGATGCCAAATAAATTATGTAAAACAACACCAAAATATTTTGCTTTTTGAAATTATTTTAAAACAGCACCAAAATATTTAGCAAGCTTTGCGCATCAGCAATCTGTTTATTTATACGCAGAAAAGACCAAAAATTTAAGAAAAAAATAGCAAATAATTCATTGTTTTTACAAGCATGTTTAAAAAAAATTTGAATTTACTGCATGATTGTTCCAAACGCCATCGTCTGCTGTAATCATTAATACTTTTCTTGTAGTGTATGGAAAAATTTTACACTATCCTAGTACAAGACGTGCCAAACAATACTTTTATACCAAGTGATACCCAAAGAAACCTCATGCAAATATATGCTAACAGGTGCAAATCACAAGGACTGAATTTATTAGTAAAAGAAACTCTTTAAAAATCAATGTTGTCAAGTGCAAACTGCGAATGGAACACAGAGCTAATCGTTAAAGCAGGAGTGGAGACACATTTTGGTAGATGAGGCAAATGCTTTGGCTAAGAACTCTGAAATATTTTACAAGAAACACAAAATTGCAATTTTGCCCCATGGCAAATTAACATTCGTCCCTATCTCGAATCTATATCAGCCATGCTCGAGATTAATTTGTAAAAAAGGATCCCAAACCCAGTTTCATTAGCCATTTAAATTTTTTAGGTTTCTTCTCGTTTCCATAGCCTCATTTCAATTAGATAACAATCCAAAGGTATTTCCCTGAATCTACATAATCCCAAATTCTAATTCACTAGTATGCAAAGGTTAACATATTCCACTAATTCTCTACTAAGTGCTTTTATTGTTATTCAATTTTGGATTTCGATTACTATTCAATTTTCTTAATTTTTAGACATCTCCGCCAATCTGTTATATACGAAGATACATGAGATCAATTGTGTAATTTTGATTTTTTTTTTAAATTTAGTATGTTTCTTCATGTGAAGAAAATATTCCTACATCTGTGGCATCTTTGATTAGCCTCACTGTATTAAGGTAACTAAAATTGGCAAGGTGATCAAACGCAGATCATGGACGGCAAGGTGGGACGCTAATATCACCATTAAGCGCTTAGACAAAAAGGAAAAAAAAAACCCTGAAAAATGTGCTGATAGCCTGATCATATATGCTGGGAGAAGAAAACCTGATGGCATCTATCATTTGTAAGAGAAAATCCAGGAGGTGCAATGTTGCTCCTCATCGTGCCTTTGTAAAAAAAGAAAAAAAAAATATATTAGATTTAAAGGTTAGAACACTTCACTCTTTGAGAGAGAGATGAAAGAATAAACCATGCGCACTTTTCATATTATGCTAACTTGACAAAAGGACAGGACAAGTGAATAAGGATTTTTGATATGGATATGTCTACATGATAATTATAATAATAATTTGACACCACCACGACTTCTTCTTCTTCTTATTAACAACAATAATAGCAATAAAAACAACCAATCTAGAAAAAAAAAACCTTCATTGTATAATGTCACATTGCCTTTATTTAAATTAAATGAGGTGTAAAATGTTCGCTATGATTGTGAACACAAGTTCAACAGTATTTCCCAGTATACAACTATTCATAGGTGATTAAACTGTATGGTTCTCTAAAACACAAAATAGAATCCATCCATAATTGCCTTAGACAATAATTTATTTTTAGCCCTTTCTTCCAGTGTATTACCACAATTAATTCATTTGCATTCGCCAGCTATTTATTTGGATAATGCTATTTCAGAAATAATATACAGCAGAATAATTTGATAGACGACAAACTGACCTGCTATATCATAAGATGAGATAATAGAGCCGTTGTTCTCAAGAAAATTGGCACTTACTAAATTATTTGTAAGTGCGGTATCTTTGAAATTTTCATATGATGGATCTTGTTTTGGAAAGATCGATTATCGCCCAAATCCATGGTTGGTTCTTGTTCTGAAATTTTCATATGTGAACACTGAATAACTAAGTCGAAGATCCTAATTAATTTAAGGATCGTCAAGATCCCTCTTTTACATCAAGGACTGGATGTCCCTAGACAAAACAGAATGGAAAATACTAAAGTAGTGTCTCGCTTAAAAATGATGTTTCATGTTTTGCATTTTCAAATGGCATGGAAGAGTATGAAAAGCTGGAAAATCCTAATCATCATTCCAATAAAAAAAACGAGGAAGATAAGGAAGATATAAGATAGTTTTTGACATTTCTCAAATGGCAAGAAACAAGAAAATGTCGTTTTCAATTTTATATGTCCAAAGCATTTTTCAAAACGACTGTTTTTCACCCCTTCTTCATGCATTTTAAAGTATATGTTGAAAGAGCAAAACTCAATTTCAAACCAAACTCCGCCTAAAGTTTTTTAATGTACAAGGCAATAATAAACAATACTGTCCAAACACGAGTTATAGATAAACAACTTAAGTAGAATATAAAGGAACCTTGATAGTATATGCCTGGTCTGCATTATCAAACAAGGGAAGAAATTACTGGTCTCTATGATGATCATAGTCAAAAAATGGTGACTAAAACACAGAAACAACATATGCCATTGACAAAGGAAATAATGGTGGTGTATACGAAATTTTTACATTACCAAAGGTGATAAACTACAAAACTAAAAAATATTTACCTTCAAATGCGACGAGGGTCATGCCGAATTTCTGGAGGTACAGCAAGTATTGCCGCTAGGCCAGGCACTGCAGGGCCTGGTCTTCCTTTTCTCCCATGCGAACCACCTTTTGGGTCAAAAGAAGTCAGCCCCTGTTCTCTCATCATGCGCATCACAACTCAGGTGGGACAGGAACAAAAGACCCTAATGGACCTGCACCAGAAACAGGGACATAAGCCAAAAAAGTTGGATTTTAATACACTGTATTCCTAGAAATTTGTTTAAGTGAAATAACATAAGCCTAAAACTTCTGTTAGACGCGTCTTACGTACTCCAATCAAGTAAAAATAATAATTATACAGTAGATCTTTACTTATATCAAATCAGATGAGTCTAAGACTTGCATTTAGTCAAAATGTTTAATAGATAAATTTTTTGAAATCTAGTATTTTCAAGATTTTATATATACATTTATAAAGTTATGGATTCATAAACTTCGAAAAGTACACCCAGGAAAAATTTCTATATAAAAACATGCAGAAGTTGATTCTTTTTCTTTTTTAAAAGCAGTCAACTGAGTTTCAAAATTTAATTCCCAGAAAAGAAACATTTGTGTTGAAATCGTACTGTAGGTGAAATCTTTTGCCAATATCCAAGTTTATATTATGAAACAGACTTACTAAAATAGCCATTCAACTAAAATTTGGGTATGCTTAAAACTATTGTATACAAACTCATTACCAGTATTATTGCTCTTTAAATCTATCATTTACTTTAGGGAAAACTTATCGTGTAACACATTCAAATTCATGCTTTATAGTCATTATGTCAATGAATCCAGAAATTACTATATAACTTTGGAGATAAAAAATAGCATTATAAATACCCAAGTTGGGCTCAATCCGAATCTTTTACCTCTGCAATAATCAAAGTAAATTGGGAGGACCTTATTCAACAGGTTCAGATAAGGCATAGCAAGCTCGAAATTAGGTATTCTGAAATTATAAAATTAAAAAAATTAATAACTTGATAATCGATAAATTAGTATTGCTTCAGAAATCCAAAATATTATTTTTTTTACTTTGGTAGCTGAGAAATATCCCGCTTATGAGAATTTTGAATTTTGTAATCAACGTAAGCCCTCAAACCATAATTTATTCATCATAAAATAACAAAATTGAAATCAGTAAATCTAGGCCATTTTGGATCCAATTAAATTTTCAAGTTGAAAATTGGCAGGGTTGATCCAAAACGTAAAAATCTGAAAACAACTTTACAGGTTTGGAGACTAAATGGTTTTATGAACCTCTACTAATCACCTGATTAAGGGGCAACTTATCTCCGATGTGGATCTGTCCATTTTTGCCAACCACATCACCTTCTCCATTCCCTGCCTCCCACTCCAACTCCTCCAAATCATTCAAACGGCATCTCCTCTGAACTCATATCATCAAACTTGATCACCTAGCTAGCACCACTCACTCCGTTGCCACACCATCATCTATTGCTCTATCACAAAATGCCAACCATACAGCAACTCCTACTACTACACTCGCAAATCATGCAAGCTACTCAAACAATCACCTGCTTTCCACATCACTGTGCCATAACTACATACAAGCAAACTCCAAAACATTAGTACCACACCACACAATCTACGATCTCCTCCCTAAATACAACACCATGTCTCATTTGCCAACATCATTCAACTGCTCCTACAGCTTCCAAAATCCATCCCTCAATCGACAAACTGCCATTGCATATTCAACAAACCAACCTCGATATTCTGCAATCATCAACCAATAAACACTCCTCATCCTTTCACATCGCAGCATGAAGCCTTCATTTGCCTACGACAACCGCCCTCCTCAATTCCGAGCATTCGCCTGAACAAATCACTCCCAATTGCATGTACGTCACTATGTCAACAGAACAATTTAAAGGATAAGTAAAAAGGAAAAAAAGAAAGTTCAGAAACTAAAATTTGTACCAACAATCAAGTTTCTAAACCTGTAGTTGCGCTTCAGCTTTGAGGAATTGAGCCTTGTTGAGTAATTCCGAATCGCGCTTAAGCTGCCTTGAATCTCACTTCAGCTTACTAGAAGTTGATTTTAACACAAACTGAAAGGTTGCCAGATGCATGATTAGATGTAGTTGGTCAGTTGCATAGGCACTATTATTAGGCTCATGCTTACTCAGTGACAGTCATTACACATCCTTAACAAAATAATAATTTCTAATAATCTCCATCTAATTTCCTTAATTCATGCCATTAAAATTAGTGCTTATCACCTATATATCCTGCATGGCAATCTTTTGTTTTGTCCCCATAATCAAATATGTTTGTGAATTTCTCCCATGCACCTTGATATTTATATTTATAACTAAAGAGTATCACTTATCCTGATGCGCTTTATAAATGCATTAGTGTGAAGATTTGCAAAACGTGGTTTTGGAAAATTTATAATGGTCAGTCGAAATTCGCTGAAGCAGCTACACGGTAAAAAGATGTATATCCATAATACATTTTGAACATCCCAAAATTTATTATATGTTTTAAACATGGGCTAAATTAATAAAGAATCATATGCTATATAGATCATATCTAGTCAGTTTTTATATTTTTTAACTTGCTAGCTTATTCATTCAGTGCTAATGAATACAGCTACTTTCAAAAGCTATAATGTTCGGAAAAAATGGAGCAGAGGACAATAGAATTCAGGATTCCCAAAACAGGTGCACTTAGAATATGTCCGTACTTAGAACTAAGTTACACAAAACTATGAATTCTTTGCAATAAATTTACGCAAAATAAAAACCAACTATTTTAACCCAATAACATTACAATTCAAATGCAGTCAACAAAAATGAACGATACAACCTCTCAATCAAGGTCAGCCTCACACAAGCACACAGAACATACGCTCTACACACTTAGCATATAATTTTTTTATTTTTTTTTTGGAATGAGATGCCCCACCTCCATTTGCTGCAGGTGTGGCAGCAGTCACTGCTTGCAGCTTCTTTGTTTTGTACTAATTTTGTAATAATAATTATGTTTACAATAGTTCCTGGAAACAAAATCACACTGAGAATGTGTACATTATCAAATTTTATGTTGTGTTTACATCAAAATACATACACAGTTCCTGCTCTCCTGTTTCAGCTATAAAGTTAAAACAGAAAACAGTGCACAACCATGGAGAAAGTTCTAACAAAATCTTAATGAGAACTAACAATTCAGCCTTGATAACAGTGCACAACTTTGACCATGTTTTTCCATTAACAGTTCAGAATCCGCAAATCAGAGTTAAAAGGTTAGTGCAAACTTCAATTCAAGCATTAATGTTTCACGGCTTCGTGCATTAACATCAAGCAGTAACTTAAAGCAATTTAACCTTTCACGGTTAGTTTAAAAAAAGGGAAAATATACCAAATTCGAGGCTTCGTGCGTTTCACGGCTTCGACAAGTGCTTCATCTTGTGGAGAAATCGCCACGTTTCGGAGATTCTTCGAGCGTTTTAGCTTGTGAAAATATACCTAATTCAAGACTTCAAGCGTTTCACAGTTTGTAGAGGAATTACGATTCGGAGATGCTTTGTCAAGACCCACTTTGAATCGTGGAAAGGAATTGGAGTGGAACGTAGGGCAAAGGATTCGAAGTGGAGAGGAGATTCACGGTGGTCTTTGGAATTGGGAAAGGAAAAAGTAATTAACGTTTGGCAAAAAGGGAAATAATTAATGTTTGTGAGGGAAACAAAAAAATTTCGCGCTCAACCTTGCATTAGGTCAAAAAGAAGGCGATTAAGAAAGCTGTCTTATCTCTAAATAGGGATTGGTCCATCTAACTATAGCAAGTTAAGTTATCATGCTATCCTTCATTGCTATTAATTAAACATTTTCTTGTAGTGAATCTTGCATGCTTCTTAGTAAGCTGTGTTAATGGACTTAATAGCTTCGAAAAATCTTTAACGAATTTCTGATAATAACTAGCCAATCCCAGAAAACTTCAGACTTTTGTGGGTGTACTAGGTTGTTTCCAATCTTGAATAGCTGAAATTTTACCTGGATTAACTGAAATTCCTTCCTTTGATACAACGTGACCAAGGAACTTGACTTCTTCTTGCCAGAATATACACTTGGAAAATTTGGCTTTTAAAATGTTCTTTCTGAGAATTTCCAACACTTGTTCCAAATGTTTAGCATGCTCGATCTCTGACTTAGAAAAGTTCAATATGTCAGCAATGAAAACCAGTATGAATTTATTCAAGACTTCTCTGAATACCCTGTTCATTAGATCAACAAAATAAGATGGAGTGTTACATAAGCCGAATGACATTACTAACAGCTCATAAAATAATTCTGGACCTCTGAATGCTGTCAAAGGAACACATTCTTCGGCAATACGCAGTTGATGGAAACTCGTAGCTAGGTCCATTCTGGAAAATACTTGCACTCCATTCAATTGATCCAACAAATCGTCAATTCGCGGCAATGGATATTTATTCTTTAGTGTTTTCCTATTCAAGTCACGATAATCCACGCATAGTCTGAGAGTACTGTCTGACTTTGGGACAAACACCACTACTGCTCCCCAATTAGAGAAACTAGGCTTGATCAGACCTTTCCAAAGTAATTGTCGAGTCTGGTCCGCCAATTCTTCTTTCTCCTTTAAAGTCATTCTCTGAATAGGGTGCACTACTGGCCTGGCATTCGGCATTAAATCGATTTTGAAATCAATTTCTCTACGCAGAGGTAAGCTATCCACTTCTTCAAACAGATCCGCATAATTTTTGACGATTGGAATATTTTCTGTGACAACAGGAATATTTTCTATTGGAGCAGGAGAAGCATCGAGGGCTGACCAAAATTCTGTTCTATCTGAACTCGAACCTACGCATGATATAACAATATTAGCAAGCTTCATTTTAACTTTAACTACTCTTTCTGTACATTTAACTTTGGCCTCATATTTGGTTAACCAGTCCAATCCTAAAATAGGATCAAATTCTGTAAAATTCATGACGATCGAGATACAAGAAAATTGATAATAGGAAAAAGAGACAGGCACCCCACAAATCCAACTAAGATCGTGGGAACCCCCAACCAGATTATGGACAGTGATGGGTTGTTTGAGCCTTTACAATTTCAAATCCAATTTCTTAACCACATTACTTGCAATAAAGCTTCGTGACGTGCCTGTATCAAACAATACTTTAACTGGAATATTTTTGACAGTAAGCGTGTCTTCCAAAACATCTAGCCTTACTTGACTGGCTGAGGGTGTAGGAACTTCTGCCACTTCATTTACTTGAGACATGTTGGTTGCTTTCAACAGTAGGTAATCCTGCTTTACATACCAAATTGATGGCAAATGTTGCATTTTTTGTTCTCTTGAACCCCCTTATTAGACTTAGATCCGTTCCTCTTCAACATTTTTAAAGCTTTACATTTTCTAGACAAATGCCCTTTCTGATTGCAGTTAAGGCATACTACTGTCTCTGCATTTTTCTGACTGGCCATTTACTTACCTCAGACTTCGTACTCGCCTCAGGCTGTATACTTGTCTCTGGGCTATCAGTTTCAAACTTCCTTTTGTTGTTAGAATTGACTTCTTCTTCGTCCTCTAAAAGACCCTGATATATCAAGATCCTCATAGTGATAAGCCATGTATATCATTTCAGAAAAAGGAAGCTTCACATGTGCAGTTACGAAATTTTTGTATCTCCTTTGAAGCCCATTAATAAACCTCTGATTCTTCTTCAAAGGATTTTTAATTAGCTTTGGGGCAAAATAAGAAAGTCTGCTGAATTTATCCTGATACTTCTGAATGGACATATCTCCTTGTTTTAGATAGTAGACCTCATCATATAGCCGATCAGTTACTTCTAGAGGAAAACTTGTTTAAATCTATCCTAGGTAATATTACCTTTTGGATTATCCTTAATAACAGTTTCCCACCATATTAAAGCTTCATATTTGAGTGCCCAAGATGCCAGTAATATTTTCTGATCATCTGTTAGCTTTAAACCTTCTTAAATTATCTCAGTAGAACGCATCCATGCTTGTGTTTCAATAATAGATTATTTGCCCAAGAATGGTACTCCACCCAAATTTTGATACTTCTTTAATAGAACTTCTATATCTGCTTCTGGCTATGGGAGCACAATTGGCTCATTAGTTTGTTGAACCATGGAATCATAGTAGTTAAGGCGCTAAGGCGCAAAAAGGCGCAAAGCTTGAGCCTTGGGCTTTTTTGAGCCTTGGGCTTTTTTGTGGGACTTTTATACAAACGCGGGCTTTTTTACTAGAAAAAAACTGCACTATAAAATGCTACAAAAAACGATGAATTTAGTGATAAAAAACATAGATTAGTAGGTACGAAGTGACAAATGCAATTCCGAAACTAAAACAATCACAAGTTGAAGTTTGAACACCAAAAACATAGAAGTTTTAAGTCATAAACAACACGACAACGATAACAAAATGCTAGAAATGATAAAGGAATTGCAATTCAAGTTCAACTTGATCTACTAATTCCAATTATCATCATCATCATCCTCCGAACCATCCTCTGAACCATCACCGTAGTCTTCCTCTTCCTTTGAATCATATTCAAAATTATCATCATGTGAATCATCCTCAAAGGTAGCTTCCTCTTCAATTTCAACAAAATTAGGTTGCATAGTAGAAGTAGACGCTTTTTCTTTTCCTTTTCCTTTTGACTTGGCAGTGGCATGTTGCCTAGTCATGTGCAACCTTTCCCCCGCTCCTGAAGCGCGTGTCACATCCCCCCATGTCAACGTATCTCCTTTAAAAACCAACTCATCCTCAACTTCAACATCCGAATTATATCCTTCAACCATGTGGCCGGTCATCCACTCATTTGAAGCATCGATATCATCCAAAGAAATAGGATCAATCAAATCCTTTCGCTTAAAGCGGTTCTTTAAATTTTGATTGTACTTGATAAACACTAGCTTTTGAAGCCTTTCATGCTCAAGTCTATTACGCTTCTTGCTATGGATATAAATAAAAAAAATGCAAACGACAAAATGACAGTATGTTTGAAATTTAAAGATATAAACAATTAGAATTTAGAATTAGTATGGAGTATTATGTAACAAGCTTACATGCTCAAAAATGCTCCAATTTCTTTCGCAACCGGATGCACTACAAGTCAAGCTTAGAATTTTTATCGCAAACTTTTGAAGTGTAGGGGTTGAATTTCCATATAAATCCCACCACTCGGCTAAGGGAAAAAGTTAAACTAATTAATACTTAATATCGGTATATTACTTATCAAAAAAAAGTATAAACTAATGCTTACCAGGGGATTTTGTGTCTCTTGAATTGATTGCTAAACTAATACCAAATTGCCCCTCCGCTTTCTTATATAACTTTAATTCATCCATCACCTTCGTTTGTTTGTCAATGGGAAGAAGTCACTCAATACATTTATACAACCCACCCGTTACTTCTATATCATACTCAATGGAGGGATCTTTGTAGAAGAATTGTGGATTGAGAAAATGGCCCGCCGCATGCAATGGATGATGGAGTTAACAATCCCATCTTTTATCAATTATGGAAAAAATATATTTGTAACTCTCTTCATTTTTAAAAGATTTTTCAATGGCTTCTTTAGCTCTATCCATTGCTTCATATATGTATCCCATTGCCGGTTTTTTCTCACCATCGACTAGTCGAAGAACACGAACTAGAGGGCCCATCACTTTAAGAGTATAAGTGACACCATTCCAAAAGTGTGTATTCAAAACCGTATCACAAGCTTTCTTCCCTTTTATTTCTTTTGCCCACTTGCTTCTATTCCACTCTTCGGAAGTGAACATTGTACGTAGATAAAATTTTGCCTTGTGCAAACTTTGCAAACATAGGAAACTAGTTGCAAAACGTGTAACACCAAATCTCACTAGTTCTTTGTTTCCATTAAGCCTCCTCATCATATTCAAGACGCCGCTATGGTTATAAATAAATCCCGAGAGAGCAACTCCTTTTTTAATTGTGTTTCCCACCTTATTTATTTTTCCAATATCTTCAAGAATAAGGTCAATGCAATGAGCCGCACAAGGAGTCCAATATAAATTTTTCCTTTTTGCCATTAGCAACTCACCTAGATAATAAAAGATAAAAAAAATATGAATTTTATTAGTTTCAAGCCTCAACAAAGATGAGTAATTATTATTTCAAATTTTATGAAGTAATTAAAAGTATACTCACCTCCTAACTTAAAATTACTTCCATTATCCGTTATAACTTGAACAACATTCTCCTCGCCAATTCTTTCGACAAACTTGTCAAGCAACTCAAATATCTTTTCTCCCGTTTTGACATAAGAGGATGCATCTACGGATTCCACAAACATTGTTCCTGAAGAACAATTTACTAAAAAGTTTATCAGAGTTCTTCCCTTTCGATCTGTCCACCCATCTGACATGACGGAGCAACCATATTTCACCCATTCGGCTTTATGCCCCTTCATTAATTCATTCGTGTACTCCAACTCTTTATTTAGCAATGGAACCCTCAATTCATGGTAACTTGGAGGCTTTAGATTAGGTCCATATCTACCGATTGCTTCAATCATGTCCCTAAATGAATCCATACGAGCAACATTAAATGCGATACCGGCTTGATAAAAAAAACGAGCAATATATTGATTGGTCCTAGCTCTCAATTCTTTACCACATGCTTCATTAATACTTGATTGCCTTAACTTGGTCAATCCTAAAATTTTGTCTTGTTCTTTTTGCTTTGAAGTCATGTTACTCATGAGCAAATCAATTGGACCTTTTGCATTCTCCCTTAATTGTGTTGCCTTCTTTCCAACATTCCTTCCACCAATGTTCAATCTATTAGTGGTCGCACCTTCTTTAACTACATCATCTTCCAAATTCAAACTATAGTTCTCTAACTCATTGCTCGCATTACTTTCAAAAGCATTTGTCTTTCTACGTTGTTTACTTGCCATGGCTTCCTTTAAAATAGTTCTCACTTCGGGTGGACATTTAGGACACTCACTAGCATTTCTAAAGCCACCAATTTGATGTTGTTTTGCTCTATTTATTCCGCCCGAAGTGACTTTCAAGCAATACATGCAAGTCACGCTATTGGGGTTGTTTTCATCCGCCAAAAAATTGTAATTCCATCCAATGTCTGCTCTACGATTTTTAGATACGGCGGAAGAACCAGCTGAAGTTTGCGCATTTGAATCCATATCAACCTGAAATAAAATAAGTGATATAAATTATAAAGTTATTATTTATTAAACTATTTTATCAAATACTAACGCTGCATATAGTTTAGTTTAAAACTGCTGCACAAAACTTAAAAAAACTGCTGTACATATTTTTTTTTTTTAAAAACTGCTGCACATATAAAAAACACAGTTGCATATATTAAAAAAAATTTGCAGCAAAACATAAAAATAAGACTGTTGCATATTATTCAAAAAGAAAAAAACTGCTGCATAATTTCTGTTTTTTTTTTAAAAACTACTGGTTGTATTTCTTTAAAAAAGAATTGCTGCAAAACAAAATCAAAAACTGCTGCATAACCTTATATCTTTAAATAAAATAAAAAACTAGAACAAAATAAAAAAAATACTGCTGCAGAAAATAAAATTGTTGCCTATAATAAAAAAAAAATTATACCTTGACAGTGGTAGCGGCAGAGGAGTGGCAGCGGAGGCAGCGTAGAAGCGGCGGCGGAAAAGTAGAAGCGGCGGCGGCGGCGGCTGAGAGGTTTTTTTTCGTTTCTTTTTTTCAATATCGACTTCGATAGTGGCTGAAATGGTTTGCAAAACCCTAACTTTTCAATATCGACTTCGATATTGGGTCGGGCAGAACAGAAACTGGGCCCAAAAAAAAAACATGCTGAGTGTTGCCGAGGCGCGCCTTACAAACGCCCCAGCGCCTCAAAATAAGGCGCCAGAGGCGCGCCTTTTATGCGCCTCCGTTAGTGGAGGCGCCTCAGCTTTCTGGAAGGCGCAGGCAGTGCGCCTGCGCCTTAGGCGCGCCTAGGCGCGCGCCTTAACTACTTTGCATGGAATTACTTCTTCTGCTTTTGCCACTCATTTTGTACTATGTCTGCAAATAGCAGACAAAGAGTCAGGCCAACAAAAAAGATATTGTACAACATAGACATATATTTAAATGTATATGCATCTATCGGGGTGTTTTTTATTCTGCAAAACTCGTTCTAGGATATTATTGATCCTATCTGTAATGAGATACTCATCATAGAATACTTCTAATTCTATTTCTGACGAGTTCATTAATATGTTATATTCCGAAACCAAGATTAACCAAAGCTCTGATACCAGATGTGATGACCCAAAACTCCTGTGCAACGGAAGCAAGGGTGATCTTTGGAATATAACACATAAACAATAACAGCAGAACATAAATATATCATTACACTAGATAATGTGCAATAAATTACACTGGAACAAATATAATCATCAGAGTTACACAGTATAACAGGATCACACTTAGTACAAAATATAGTTTAGCTTTATATAAAATGTCTGCAGAGGAGTCAAACATAATATACATAACAAAATCTGAACAACATAATAGAAATGATAGAATCCATCTTCAGCTCCATAGCTATCCAGAATGAGCCTGCTAAAACCTAAACACATGGCTGCCCATGTAGAAAGAGGGGCACCCGAGTTTGCAAGTGAAACAAACTACGAGTCAGTCATGGGACTGGTATGAGAAATCTACTTAACTTATTTGATAATAAGGTCAATCACTGGACCATGCCGCAAACGCGGAACGGTTTTACTCCATTGGATTGCCAATGCTTAAAACAAATAAATCATTTAAACATTGCAATGCTTTTTACAGAAAATGAAGCCGTTATAAGACTCAGGTCCCATCACATAATGCAACGCAAACCGGAGGATAGATTTTTACCTTATAAGGGCCAAAATATGCTTGATATGTATAAAACAAAATCATTTGATATTATTACTAGTGCATATATGTTTTAAAAAAACAATTTCAATCATAATATCAATCATAGACGACATAGTACCCCATACTACTATGTCGCCATACTAGTTTTATAATCAAAACCGCACATGTCGTATTGGAAGTTGGGTTTCCACCATGAACAAAGGCAAAGGATCGTCCTTACCACATTCGAGACTGTCTGGCCCGAGCCTCAGGATACAACCGCAACTGCACCTAGGAGCCACAGGGCTGGTCCACACGAAGTGAATTAAAATGCCTGAATAATATGTTTCCCTGCCCTATGGGGCGTAAACTGGTCATAAATCGACCAAACCATCTATGGGCACCGTAGTGATCGATATAACCGAGTCGCCTCGCTTTCCATCATCCACATAAGCAAAATGTCAAGGCTTGCAAAACCGTGATACCACTCCTAGCTAGAAAGAAACGCATGTTCTCCCTGAATCCTTCTCCCGTTTTTGTTCATACCAGGGTGTAAGGCTCGCAAATTAATGCCATACACAAAGCTATGCTATATTAAAGTCGTGCTTTGATCATCAACTACAAGGCTTTTCTTTTTAACAAAAGCTTTGATCACTGCATCTCAGCATGCCACATTGACATTCCACACCATGCGACTGATGTTTATCGATATATAACCTCTAGCGCGTACGTCTTAGAGAAGAGTGTTAAGCAAGAGAATAAATTCTCCGCCACCAAACAAATATATATTTAATAGAGATCAATCAACACAGAATAAAATCCAATGTCAGACACACGTCAATTTACAAGATCGTCCTGGGTCTGAACGAAACCAGAGTCACCTTATTCCTCGTCTAGTATGTCCAATACAGGAGAGAGGCCCTCGCATATCCTGTCGATCTCCAAGTACGTATGGACGATCACCATTTATTAGCTTGTCTTGGGATGCCTCCCAATTAAGATATTAGTAATCATCCAAACGATGTGAAGATCTCTGGTCTTCAACCACCGCCTTCATTCATCGACTTTTTATCGTCGATCAATTATTTGAAATGAGAATTAACTCAGCCGTTTCAAATAATTCACGCATATATAGAATTCAAATCAATTCTTTCAATGGTTAAATTATTCGACATCCACATTTCAGTTCATTAGTATAATTTTCTTGTCAAATACATCCAGTCATCAAAATATCTGAAAAACCAAGTAAAATCGGTTTATCTCCATTCCACATTGTTTAAAATATTTTAAAACGATTTTTCACTATTTTATTTATTTAAAAATAGTCCATTTCCATCGAACGACGTTCCAAGTCATTCGATGGCCCAGGCGCTGCTCTCGTCCAAATTTGATTTAAACATTTCGAAAAATTTAACTGTTGGATCTTAACGAATTTTATATCATTGGAAAGTTCTTTCCAAAGTGAACCCAACGGTTCCAGCTTCGGGAAAATCCGACGGTCGGATCTTCCGTAATAATCATTTAAAATTACGATTTCAAAATGCGACTACAGCATCGTTATTCATTTTATTTTAATTTCTATATATACATATATAAATATAATTCATTCTGGCCCTGTTTTTCCTCAGATTTGATTTAAACATTTTGCACAATCTAGCCGTTGGATCTCAACAAATTTTATATCGTTGGAAAGATATTTTTAAAGTGAACCCAACGGTTTTAGTTTTGGGAAATCCGATGGTCGGATTTCCCAGTATAATCGTTTAAAATCATGATTCCAAAACACGAACCACAATGTCATTATTCATTTTATTTTAATTAGACATATACATATATATATATAATTCATTCGACGATTTCTAAATTGTTTTTCCACTTCAAATATTTCACTAGCGCCTTTAAATTTCGAAAAATTTCGCCATAGTCTCCTTTGAATGGGGAGGGGTTTGAAAAACCGTAACTAGCCTCGCAGGGCCCTCATTAATCCAAAGGAAAAAGGGAATGCCAAGCGGCCAGCCTTAGGCTCATAAAATCTTTAAAAGAAAAAGAAAATGCCAAGCGACATGCCTTAGGCTCATAAAATCTTTAAAAGAAAAAGGAAATGCCAAGCAGCCAGACTTAGGCTCATAAAATCTTTAAAAGAAAAAGAAAATGCCAAGCGGCCAGCCTTAGGCTCATAAAATCTTTAAAATGAAAAGAAAATTAGTAAACACGTACCTATTTGTCGGGCATAAAATTTTATTTTCCTTCTTAGCAGTTTATCCATAACCTATTCAACAATGTGTATATAGATACATATCTAAGCTAAAAATAATATTTTTTGCGAACAAATATTTATTTCTATACATGATGATTTTTAACAATTCATACACATGTTAAAAATATTATTTCGACCTTTTATTATTTTTAACAGTTCATATACATGTTAAAAATATTATTTTCAATCAACAAATATTTATTTCAACCCTTGGTTATTTTTAACAGTTCATATACATGTTAAAAATATTATTTTCAATTGACAAATATTTATTTCAACCTTTCCTTATTTCTAACACTTCATACATATAATAAAAAGGTGATTTTTATTGTTAAAACATTTTATTTCAAACATGAATATTTTATATACTTCGTACATACAATAAAAATGTTGTTTTTATCGTTCTAACAATTTATTTCAAAAATGAATATTTTTAGCGATTCATACACGCAATAAAAATGTGATTTTTATTGTTCAAACAATTTATTCAACACATGAATATTTTTAGAACTCCATATTCATGATAAAAATGCCATTATTATCGTTCCACTAATTTATTTAACACTTGGGTACTTTTAATGATTCAACCATACAATAAAAATGCAATTTTTATTGTTCAATCTATTTATTCAACCCATGAATATTTTATAAACTTTATACATACAAAAAAAAATGTGATTTTTATTATCTAAACAATTTATTTCAATCATGGATATATTATATTACCAACACATGAATATATTTCAACACATGAATAAAATTCAAACACATGAATATTTTAGAAAATTTCAGCATTATAACCGCAGGGTAATTAAAAGTGGCACCGTCCCGATGTACGGCTCCTCGCATTACCTTAGGCCTCGCGGCGTTTACAAGGGGACTTACTAAATGATCTAAATATTTTGATCATTTTTCATATCATAATGAATTTTTCCATAAACAATTCCAATTTGGTTTCAACCAAAATAAATTTCCACAACACAATCTATATATATCGTCCACGGTCTATGGACGAGGGGAGTATATATATATTTATATATTTATATATATATATATATAAATGTATATATTTCCATTTAAATTCCATATCGCTATATATGGTTAATACAACGTGTGTACATCGCTTATATAATTTATACAGCGCCCATATATGAGGTATACAACGCGTATATAATTTATACATCGCTTATATAATTTATACATCGCTATTTTATTCCAATTTGAATTTAGATTGCTCACATTGGGTTCCACTCCTCCTTAATTTGTAGGAGCCGCTAAAAATTCTCCAGTCTCTTCTAGAATGTAGAAGACATCATCACGAGTCCAATGTCTCTGGTTTCACTGGATTTCGACAACATACGAAAAAGATATGATTTTTATACGATAATCATATTTTGCAATGCTTTAAAGTGTTTAAAACAATTTAACTTTCAAAGTCGTATACCTTTCAATATGGTTCAAAACTAGGTTTGCATTTAACTTCAAATCCGTGAAGCTAGGGGTGATCCGCTTGCACCACAGCGTAGAGCTTCACACGAGCTTTTCGGTGCTGGTGGCCATGCTCAGATCGACGGCAGTATCGATGAGCCGCGACGGCCTGAAACGCACGACTTTGAGGAGGTGAATCTCGCTCTACACTCAACGAAAAAATACAAATCGGGTATGGATTCGAAGCTCTAGAGATGCTCTACAAAATTCTCAACTGGAGCTCTTGATTTCGTTGTGCGGTTTGGAAGATAAAGAGGAGAGAAGGATGGAAAGGGGGGCCATCATCGATCACGACGGGTTACAGGTTTTTTATTCTGATTTTGGGAAAATAAAATAATAAATGGAAAAAAATATGATTGGCCCACCCATGTATTTATTTCTAAAATAGTGTTTTCATATCCGGACTCCAAATCAAACCTAGCGTCTGATGCCTGTAGCTAAATACCCCCGTTCCGGACACAATGGAATATGTTTCATATGCCCATTTGACTGTTTCAGTCAGTTATTATTCAAATTAAAATATAGAACATTCAAATATGGATTTGAACGTACATTTTATTTTGTCGGGGCCACATAACGCTTCCAAAAATTCCCGAAAAATAAATCTAGCTATGTTGCGACGATATGGTCCCAACAAAATTAATTTCGTCAAATTTGGAGACCGTTTGAAAAATGGACTTTTTCTGTTCGATCCAATTCAAATTGAAATTACAAACGCGTTTTCCTTTGCCACACTCATATATCAACTCCAAAAATTATGGAATTTGAAACCTTGCCACAAATTGACATTCCGGATCCAACCAAAGTGGTTTCATCGAAAACGGAGGTCATTTGCAGAATGTCTATTTCTAAGGGCAATATTTATTTCATAGCGACTACTCTGAATATTTAACCGGCCATAACTTTTGATTTCCGCTATGAAATTTTGATTTTTTAGATTCGGTAGAAAGATATTTTTAAATTGATTTAAATATTTTTGGTTTCACTAGAATCCGGTTTATTTTGAATCTTGTACATTCAGTCAAAGTTCAAAGTTGAATTATCAAACTACAGCGCTATTTCTAACTCCTTTTATATTTAAAATAAATATATTCGTTCTAAATTCGATTTAAATAGATTTTCAGTCATTATAATTTAAAATAAGTTATCTAAAATATTCTAAATTCATTAAAATAGGCAAAATAAAATTTTTAAGTTGGTTCTGATATTCTGGTTGTTACATTTTCACTCAAACCATATTTTCCCAATTGCTCAAATGTTAATCTTTTCATTTCTGTATAAACATCATTTATAAAATCGCCATATTAACACATTTTCTTGAACAAATATTTCCTTTTAAATTATATTTATAATTTAGATTTCAAATGAACATTTCTATTTAAAAATAAATATTTTCCCTTGCGAATAGAAAATATTCAATCTATTTTAAAATAACGGTTTATTTTTTTGATTCCCATTTCTTTCCCAAATTCATACATACTTCACATTTTTCTCAAACTTCCCAAATAATGATTCCACTTCTTATAATGTCGTTTATAAAATCACTTCTTCAAAATATTTGTTTAAACAATTATTTACCTTTAAATTCCTTTTTAATTTAGATTCTAACTATCTATTTTTCATTTGGAATAAATATTCAAAACACTTTTTATATTCTAATTTCTGTTTTGAAATCCATCTATTATTATTTAGGACATTTAAAATATCCAAAATCAACATTTAGCGTTACTAACACATTTAAACGTATCACAAGTTATAAAACACATCATATATCAGTATATATATGAAAACAATAATTTAAATGTGAGGAATCCAGTTGGATCCCCCCAACCTGTTTTTACTGCATCCACAGATGTTAGTCAACAATAAAAATACCCATCCTGCTTCGAGGCAGGATATCGCGGTATAGAAGGTCATCCACTATATGCATTGTGGGGGCGCATAGAGAAATCATCCGCTGATGGTACTGCGGGTATCCGATAATGGTGCTGCGGGAATTCTCCAATCACCAAATTACTATTATATACTATTATATATACTACTGTTACTTTATATCAATCAATTATCAGCCAACTAGCAATAAAATAATTTTTGAACTATTAAAAATAGTTCCCAATAATTTAACTGAGTGAGTTTAACTCACCTCGATTTTCCTGTGCCGAATATTCAATTAAATTCTATATCGTCTCGGCTATGCGTCTACTTGAATTGTCTTGAATGCAATTTAATTTTCACCTATGATAAATTTTAAATTTTATTAATTAGTTAAATAATTATTAGTCTAAACTAATTATTTAACATAAACTATCCTATGTGTATTCATCAATTAAATATTTAATTAATTTAAATTAACTACTAACGAATAATATAAATTATTCTACGAGATTTAAATTTGGTAAAAGCATTTACCTTATTAACTGCTAACCACTTGCCTAATCCACATGCATCAGCCAAAAACTATGATTTTCCACTTGGGCATTTCTTTTAACATCTTGCGCTCAATTCACCATCTTGTTTTCATCACTTCAACCATTGTTCTGCAGCCATTCCACCACCAAATATGACCAACTCTCACTGCAAATCTCGGACCAAACTCACCACATCTTCTTCCGAATCACCGTTACCATACCATAAACTCACCATCCTCACTATAACACACTTCTACACAGTGACAGTCCTCATTCATGCGTTCATTCATTATAAAATCACAGACAGCACTACCCGAAACAATGCAAATTGAACTCTTTTAGTTCACAGTCCATATCCATTACCACGGAATCCATTTTTTCCAATGTTATGCACCCACCCCAAACCAATAGATCGCATATTCACTACCCGAAACAATACAGACTGAACTCTTTTAGTTCACAGTCCATATTCATCACCCCGGGATACATTTTTTCCACTTTTGTGCACCCACCCCAGACCAATAGATCGCATCTTCCCTATCATGCACTGTCACACTCTAGTCCTCCGAGATTAACTATGATACATTCAAACTCCACTCAGCTCAACTCTCCAGATTCCCCTTTTGAAAACGCAGCCAACACTAGTCCCGTACTCTCACAAACATCCACTGTCGATCCTCCAAAAATCCCTCCTTTCATCCATTTGCAATTTGCATTTCTCAGTTCAACCATCTTCCCAGAACACCCCATGTTCGTCCTCAACAAATTCGCACTCCCTAAACAGGTTGTCGAACTCCCCCAAAAATAGATCCGCACTTCACTGCCGACTTCCCAAACACGACCATAACCTGACTAATGTTAGCATCGGCTCATCTCTGATTCACACTCCTTCCAAATCAAACTCCATTGACCAATACCCATTTTCGACTTTACAATGCTGATAACAATGACTTAAAAGTCATGTCGAGCTCCAGATCTCGTCGCAGTCTTGAATTGTGATGAATGTAAATAATGATTCCCATTTCGATTTTGGTTTCCGATTTATCTTTTCATTCTTCTTCTTTTTTCGAATCATTTGGATTTTGTTTGACTGAGAAGAAGGAACCGAAAAGCGGAGGAGTTGAAGTTTATTCGTGGGTTTGTAGGATGGAAAGAAATTAAAGTCCGATGGCTTATTAAATAGGTGAAGTAGAAGTTGATAGGAACGATGTCACTTCTACAAAGTATAGGGGTTCAGGCGTAGACACAAGGGTGGCAGATTTTCCATGTACCCAATTGTGAAGCTTAGGGGAGAAGGAAGAAACTCAGATGTAAAAGTGAAAAGAACACATGTGGTAGCATTACAGAATAGCTTCGTTTAGGTCATCCCCTAATTTTTATTTTTATTTAATTTAAAGTTTTATTTATTTATGTTAACCAGTGTACCTTAAATTAAAATATCATGTGTTATTGAAACCCTATTTGAATGCAACGAATGGCATTTCCAAGGTTCTACCACCATTCTAAATACACTGGAACAGTTTCCAGGGTCTAATTTGACCATATACAGAAGATATTAAATTAAATTAATGATTTAACCTTAAATTCGATTTAATATAAACTGATTCAAAAATAAACAAATAAATTATTATTATCATATAAATATACACAAACTGAATTTATATAAATTTCAGAATAAATCAATATGAATTTTAAACATGATATTACATTTTCAAGTTAAACCAATATTCAACTGATTTAAAATTGATTTATTTTATTAAATAAATCGTTACAGTTTATAAACGATTTCATAGCGACTATTTCAAAATTTTATTTGGCCATAACTCTCAAAATAAAATAAAAATTCTGATTTTTCTCTTTTATTACAAATTATAGTTTAACAGATCCAAATATTTCTTGTTTTAGCGAATTCCGACTTATAACGAATCCTGTATACTCAGTTGAAGTTCAAGTCGTAAATTACGAACTACCACGCCATTTCGA
Source organism: Allium sativum (assembly GCA_030737875.1). Taxonomy (NCBI): domain Eukaryota; kingdom Viridiplantae; phylum Streptophyta; class Magnoliopsida; order Asparagales; family Amaryllidaceae; genus Allium; species Allium sativum. The sequence continues at coordinate 253,491,766 of CM060919.1, forward strand.
GCTCGTTTATATTATACTTATTAGCATGTCCAACTTTGGTTAATTAGTATAAAATTCCATTTCTACTACGAGTTCAATATATAAATTAGTTTAAATATTCAAATATAAATCGATGAAAAATACATGATGTTACAGCCGTATTAAAGACATTTAATAAAATTTTCTATATATGTACATGTATAGTATGCATACTGTAATGACCCGCATTCTACGTATCGGAGGATCGTAGAATTTTTATTTCTTTCCCGTATGAGGTCGTATGGTCATGTAACTTTGGGAAACATCCATTAGAGTCATTTCCCATGTTCATGATTTTTGTCGATTTTTAAATGACCATTTTGCCCCTAGTTGGTACTGTTTTGGCCATAACTTTTGATTGGAAAGGAATTTTGACCTGAAACTACTTCCATTTGATTCGTTTAATGGTTTCTCTTTCCGTAGAGTGGTCATAATAGCCAAACGGACTTGCCGTTTGGGAGATATGGCTGAAACAAGGTTTGGAGGGTGAAAAACTGCTTAACCGGGCCAAATCGGGTGATTAGTGAGTAGGCCCATAACCCATTTCGGGATTAGGGTTATGGGGAGGCTGAAATGAGATAGAGGATCATTCCATTTCAGTTTTCTAGCCTCCACTTATCACCAAGGAACCCTAAAAATGGCCTCTAACCTCTAAATTACCTCCAAATCACCTTTTTGGCAAGGATTTGGCTTGGCAACTCCTAATCAAAGAAGATCTTCACCTAATCAACCTTGGAGCTGCTGTTAGCATTGGGATTCGCATCAAATCAGAGAATCATTTCAGATCTTAGTTTATTTTGTGGCTAAGGTGAGTGATTTGCTTATTTTTTCACTAATTACGGCTAATTAGGGGTGATTAGTGTTAATTAGCGAATTTAAACTTGATAAAACTCTGGAAAAATGTTTATAAAATTCGGAATGATGTTTTAGACCTCTGATATGAATTTGGGTTAATTTGGTTAAGTTTTGATAATCCTATCATTAGTTTCACCTAAACATACTTAAGGGGAAATATGGGATTTTGGGTATGTTTGATCCATTTTTACCTATTATATTGATGTTTTGATGTTTGTGGTTGATTATGCATGTTGCTATGACTGTATGGTATGCTTTGTGACTGTTTAGAAGTGTTAGTTTGGTCAAAAACGCCGTCGAATGGCGTAAACTGCTCGCTGGAAGGACTGCAGGAATTTGCAAGTGGGATCGGATCGGACTTCCCGACCCGAACCGATCGTGGACATATGCCACGATCCGATCCGAAGACAGCGATCCGCATGTTCACCCCGATCGCGAATCCTCCCCACGATCCGATCCAGATTGATGAGGCGCAACGATCCGAAGGGAGGAGCACGAACTGTGAAAACCCGTAACTTCCCCGTAAAGGAAAGTGTCGGATAGTTCGAGAACAAGCCACAACAGAATGCATACAGAAGAACATTTCACTGTATATTACAACAATGCATCAGATTACAAGAATATACAGGGTATAAATGAATATTACACAGAAATATCAGAGATTTAAATTACATTTAAATACATAGCAGCGGAAAATAATACAATACACAACTAGAAGTAGATATACGGATACAAAGCTTTCCGGATATCGTTCCAGCTGTAAACCAGGATCCTGTGAATATAAATCTGCAAAACCAAAACTACTAGCTGCCCGTGTCAAAATAGGGGCACCCAGAGTTTAGGTTAAAACAATAAACTCCAGGTCAGTCATGGGACTGGTGTGAGAACTAAAACAGTTAATCTTTATTTTTAAAGTTAGGTAAATCAAGGGACCACGCCGTAAAACACGGAACGGGTTTCCTCCCAAGAATACCAGTGCATAAAACAAACAGCGCAATGCTAAATAAAGAAAAATGAAGCTGTTATAAGACCCAGGTCCCATCACACAATGCAACGCAGCCGAGGATAGGGTTTTCCCTTATAACAGCCAAAGAATGCTTGATACGTTTAAAACAAATCATTAGATACTACTATAAGTGCATAGTGTATAAAACAACTTCAAATCATAAGTATCAATCATAGGCGGCATGAGCGCCCCATCCCACTATGTCGCCATACTAGGCTCTACAAATAAAACCGCAAAGTCACGTATTTGGAAATTGGATTTCCGTCTATGAACCGAGGCAAAAGATAGTCCTCAACCGATTCGAGACAATCTAGCCCATGTCTCAGGCAAGTACTCAGTCAAGCCTTGGAGCGACAGGGCCGGTCCACCGATGTGGATTAAAATGCCTGAACACTACGTTTCCCCGCCCTTTGGGGCGTAAATGAGCCAACTAAACGACTCCATCGGTTCGAGAACGACCGATCAATCCGAGGCGCCTCGCAACAGCAACAACCACATAAGTCAAACTCGTCAGGGCGTGTAAAACCACTAACGCCACTTTTTAGCTAGAAGGAAACGCATGCCCTCCCTGAGGTCCGTCTCCCGTTTTTGGTTCATACCGGGTGTGAAACTCGCGAAGTAAACGTTACACAAAGCTACGCCACAAAGGCCGTGCTTTGATCATCACCACAAGACTTTGCTTTTCAACAGAAGCCTCGATCAATCGCCACTTAGGCATGCCACACAGGCAATTCACTCCATGCGTTTGATATCCATCAATATATAACCCCTGAGCTCATACGTCTCAGAGAAGGGCGTTAAGCAAGAGAATAAATTCTCCGTCGCCAAACAGATATATATTTAATAGAGATCAATCACACAGACTAAATTCCAATGTCAGACACACAGTCCATTTACAAGTCCGTTCTGGGTCTGAACGAAACCGGAGGCACCTAGTACCTCGCATATCCATCGATCTCCAAGTACGTCTGGACGATCACAAACTGTTTCCATCTTCTTGGGTGTACAGCCCAATCAAGATCATCAGTAATCACCCAAACGACGTGGAGACTTCTGGTCTTCGACCACCGTCTTCATCTTCGACTTATCGTCGTATCAGTTATTCAGAATGGGTTAAACCCGGTCTTCCCGAATAACTCGCGTATATTTTATAAAAGTGTTACACAAACACAACATACGCCTCATTCCAATTCATCAGTCACTAACCGTAAATTAATCAAGAGAATAATTCCCCAAATATTAACCCCGAAGGCCGAAACCAACATCAGATCAATATCCAGAAAACCATTCTACTTAGCTAACCGACAGTTAGTTTCTAAATTTCACATTCATAGGGAAAGGTTCCCATTAATTTTATCCAAGATATATTCCTGAATTTATTCTCTAATCTTCCTTTGAATTTCAATTCAACTAGTCGGAATTAGCGAACCTTACCGAAGTAATCATTGGTTTTAATTTCCCAATCCCAACCTATTCATCCCATGAAGTAAAACTGGTAATACTTCATATCTAACACCACAGTGTTATCGGTAAATTCAATTACCATTTCACGTTCAAATCTAATTAAAGATTTAACTATCGCCTGGAGCAAAACTGGTGATACTCCATTCTCGATCATTTCAATCTAATTAAAGATTCATTAAAACTCCACTTAGTTTTAATCTTTAACTGGGTTAAAGAATCAGTGTCATTTAAAACACAGTTCACGGTAAACCCAAAATATCATTCCATTAATTATCAGGTTAAAGAACAAGTGTTATTTAAAACACTGTCCACGATAAACCCAAAAATCAATATCAATTCTATTCCAATTAAATATTGTTTAATTGGTACACTTCATTAAATCTAAATAAAAAGATTTAATCTTTTCTCAACTGGGTTCAAGAACAGTGTTAGTGAAGACACCATTCACGACAAACCCAAATCACATTCGATATTCAATACAAGGCTCTGAATAGAAAATATATCGGCTTATATTCAATATCGAATTCTACGACTAACAGATGTCGTATAGGAAATAACGATATAAATATATATCTTTCAAATTTCCATAACAACACCTGTATAATCAAGAATTCCAACATCGAAATATTCCGAAGACAATTTCGATTCAAATCCACTCCAATGCAATCATTGGATATTCTGGTTATTTTTAAAACCCATTTTAAATTCAATTTATTTATTTAAAAATAAATAGAATTATAATTCTAGTTCAAAACCAGTTCATTTCGATAAAAATCTATTTTTATCTTTTCAAATATGGAGTTTTTCATCCCAATTCTTTCTAAATCATTTCTTATGATTTTACACAAATTATTACTATTTTTAATAATTTTATCGAGGCCTGTACAGTCGATTTCCATCAACGGTCATCGAACTGCACTTACAGCGACCTTTTTCAAATTTGATTTGGACGTAACTCCAAATCCAACCGTTAGATTTCAAATTTCTAATATTCGTTAGAAAGCTCTTTTCGATACGAACCCAACGGTTCCGGTTTTAGGAGAATCCGACGGTCGGATCTCCCGTAATGTCCGTTTGAAATAAATGGTCGAAATTTACGAACTGCCGCGGCGCGGCACGTTCTATTCAGGCCATTATATTATATATATAATATATATAATATATATTTCGTCGATTTCTATTTAAAACGAATTATATAAATAGTTTTAAATTCGTTTCAAAAGCAATTTCAACTTCCATTTCAATTCAAATCAAAATTGAATTCTTCTTTATAAATTCGTTTTAAAATTTATTTCTATTCAATTCAAATTTCAATTTAATTTGAATTCATTTCAATTCGCTTTCAATTCCATTTGAATTCGTTTTCAATTCAATTTATTTCGAAATCGTTTTCAATTCATTTCGAAATCGTTTTCAATTCAATTCATTTCGAAATCGTTTTCAATTCATTTCATTTCGAAATCGTTTTCAATTCATTTCATTTCGAAATCGTTTTCAATTCATTTCGTTTCAGAATCGTTTTCAATTCATTTCGTTTCGAAATCGTTTTCAATTCATTTCGAAATCGTTTTCAATTCATTTCGTTTCGAAATCGTTTTCAATTCATTTCGTTTCGAAATCGTTTTCAATTCATTTCGAAATCGTTTTCAATTCAATTCATTTCGAAATCGTTTTCAATTCAATTCATTTCGAAATCGTTTAATATCGATATAAATATCGTTCACGTCAAAATGGCGTCAATCTAATCAACACGACTTCATAAATTTCTATTTTCAAATATTCTATTTCAAATATTTCTTTTTCAAAATAGTTGTTATTATCAAAATATTTCGTTCAACACATGACCAATCTCAATGGATGAGTACTGTCAACACATGAACCTTTATTTTATATTGATAAAGATGTAAATTTTATTACTAAAATATTTCGTTCAACACATGACCAATCTCAATGGATGAGTACTGTCAACACATGAACTTTTATTTTATATTGATAAAGATGTAAATTTTATTACTAAAATATTTCGTTCAACACATGACCAATCTCAATGGATGAGTACTGTCAACACATGAACTTTTATTTTATATTGTTCTTTATTTTCTAAACTGGAATGAGGCCCAATCAATTACCATATAAAGTTAATTATATGGATTTTCATACATCACATGTATATAATAGCATTGAAGAATAATCAACCATCAACCAAAGTGCACTACACTGTATAAGCATCAAATATAAATATCTAACGCTTATAACAGCCTGTCAATCAATCGATCGACATGTTTAATCAATCAGGATGAGTGAACTTCAAATTTCATCCCAACACCCGTGTGGGGTTTCAAACAATCAAACAAATATTTTATTTGTGCAGTTGGGCGATGTGTAAAATTTATCGACCCAATCAATGTCAGTCAAATCAGTGTACATAAACAAACCGTCTGGTTTGTAAATGAATATTTTATTTATTCGCATTCACGTTAAAAATTATATTTTTAACGATAAAACATTTTATTTCAACATATGAATTTCTATCCAGTTCATTCTTTAAATAAAATGATATTTTATTTTTCTAACTTATTTTAGAAAATTTCGGCGGCATAACGGCACGATACTAGAAACGGAACAAGGCCTAGCCTTATCCCCGGTCTAGTGAAGGCCCACGCCATTCACACATCAATCAAATCAATTTATTTCACTCAACAATTCAATTTCACCAAACAATTCAATTTCAAATCAAATCATCTATCTAATCTATGCAACCAAACAAACAAGTCCATGGTCTGTGGACGATTGTGTCGGGTGCTACTAAGCACCGTCTGCATCCTAGTATATATATATAACTAGAAAAAGAAATTAAAAGGTGAGAAATTCTCACATATAGCTATCCAATCATCTTGACTCTTCTTTGATAGAAATCTTCATCGTTTTCGTATCTTCGTCAGCTTCGTCGCCCGTAGCCACTACATATGTAAAAATCTAATTTTTACTTCGATGTTCAATATATAAAAATCACATTTTGCTTCGCTATTCAATATATAAAAATCACATTTTTACTTCGCTATTCAATATATAAAAATCACATTTTTACTTCGCTATTCAATATATAAAAATCACATTTTTACTTCACTATTCAATATATAAAAATCACATTTTTACTTCGCTATTCAGTATATAAAAATCACATTTTTACTTTGATGTTCAATATATAAAAACCATATTTTTACTCTACATCATTATGCATAGAAATCATATTTTCATTTTCAAAGCAATGCCATATTTTATTTTCAAAAACAATGATAATTTTATATTTCTAAAACCATGTATATTTCTAAAACCATGTGTATTTTCTCTATGGCATTTATATAAATTACAGTCTTTATTAAAACAAGGTTAATGAGTTAAAGTGTTAAACAAGGTAATTTATAGATAAATTAACTAAATTAAACTACCTTCTTCACTGCCGTTAACTTCCAGGTGAAACCCGCTCCCTTTGAACCCGTTGACGTAGCACGCACGCCACACGAAGCATCCTGGACCCGATCAGAACCTTCCACGCTCTCCACCTTCGCACCACCTTCCTCTGCGTCGAGCGTTGGCGAACCCGGTCGCCTGGAGGCGCCGGAGAAACAGCTCGAACGGCGAGCCTTTGATGGGGAAATTCGAGAACATCACGGCGGTTTGAATGATGACCCGTATGTGGATCGAAAGATCTCGTATTGTCCTTCGTTTTTGATTTGAAAAGTTTGAAAATTAACGAACGGATCTGAAGAAGAAACGGGAATGATTTGGGGGTGAATAGGCCGTTGATTTCAGGAGGAAACGGCAGCTCTGGATAATGGTTAGGGTTTTTCCAAATTTAAGGGTATTTATTTATAAAATATAATAATATTTAATTCTCCAATGTGAAGTTTATCAACCCGAACTCCAAACGAACTCCAACGACTGTCGCCCCTAGTTAAATACCCCCATTCCGAACACAATGGGATATGTATCGTTACCCAATTCGCTTGTTACGATCAGTTTCCATTCAAATTTACATTTAAATCATTATATTGTGTTTTAAACGTACATTTCAATTTACTGGGGTCACATACGGACCCCATAAATTCCAGAAAAATTATTTCTAGCTTCGTATTAGCGATACGGTCCTAACAAAACTAATTTCATCAAATTCTGAGACCGTTTGAAAAATGGCCATTTTCCAGTCGATTAAAATCAACTAAAACTGGTCAAACGCGTTTTCCTTTGCCACGCTCACATATTGATTCGAAAAATTATGAAATTTGGAATCTAGCAATAACTTAACATCACGGACCCAACAAAACTGGTTTCGTCGAAATCCGAGGTCGTTTGCAAAATTCCCATTTTTAAGGGCCTGAATTCCATAGCGACTATTCAGAATTTTCAACTGGACATATCTTTTGATTCCCGCTATGAAATCTTGATTTTTCGGATTCGTTGGAAAGATATTATCAATTAGATTCCATTATTTTTGGTTTCACTAAAATCCGGATTGTTTTGCACCCGGTACATTCAATTGAAGTTTGAAATCAAATTATCGAACTACCACGCCATTTTCAATTCTATTTATAATTATATATAAATATTTATATTCTAACGACGACGTATATAATATATACGTTCGAATTATATTCAAAACAAATTTTTTCGTCGATATTATTTAAAATAATCTATTTTAAATAATCAAAATTCGCTAAAATTGCCAAAATAAAAATTTCAAACTGGCTCGCATTTTACGGGTTGTTACAATCTCCCCCACTTAAAACTTTTCGTCCCCGAAAAGGAACAAAGTAGAAAGTGGTTTGATTAATCAACTCTACGCTCGATCCGGCTTCCATTCTCCAACTTTTCAGTTTCTGAGAATTTTCAACTTTTCAAAAATTTGGCTACCACCCTAAATTTTCGAAAAATTTCGCCATAACCTCCCCTGCAATGGGAGCATCGGGGAATTTCAAATAGCTTCCCCGGTCCTTCAGATCTCAAAAAGAAAAAGAAAAAGCCAAGCGGCTAGCCAATAGGCTCACAAAATCATCATCACCCAAACAAAACAGGAAATTATGTAGTAAACATGTACCTATTTGTCGGGCAAACAAATTTTATTCTCTGCTCTAGCCTCCTTGCTATGACCTGTTCAATGTAAGTATATGTATATGCAAGCAAATGCGACCAATTTCAATACAATTCATCATTCGATCAAATTAGGCATAATGGTTCAAAATTAACAAACAACTAAACAAACAACACAAACATCAATCAATTAGTTGATTAGAGTTTCAAATTCATAATTTTGATACATATACAAAAATCAGATTTTTGATGCCAAATCACAACAATAGGCCCTATCTAATTTTGGTTCTCACACCAGTCAATAGGAAATATATAGAAATCTCACTTTCGTCACTCGAATATAAATACTGATAATGTGATCACAATTATCAGCATCATCCCCGGGCGACTAGAGTGTGATTCTATATTTATCCAGTATATTAAAATTTCGAATACACGCGGATCAGACGTACACGCAAAATCTATATATACTGGATTGTCCACATCTATATAAATAAATAATCAAATACGAATAATTGATTTAAATTTTCAAAACAAAATTTGTTTTCACTTTTATTTATCAAAAACACTACTCTTCACACTCGTTCTAGGATACTACTGATCCCATCTCTAACGAGTCATTCTCATTGGATATTACTAATCCAATATCTGATGAATTCTTTCGTATGGTTCTAATGTGCCTTGTTCTCTGCTTTGTAAACCAAAGCTCTGATACCAACTGTGAAAACCCGTAACTTCCCCGTAAAGGAAAGTGTCGGATAGTTCGAGAACAAGCCACAACAGAATGCATACAGAAGAACATTTCACTGTATATTACAACAATGCATCAGATTACAAGAATATACAGGGTATAAATGAATATTACACAGAAATATCAGAGATTTAAATTACATTTAAATACATAGCAGCGGAAAATAATACAATACACAACTAGAAGTAGATATACGGATACAAAGCTTTCCGGATATCGTTCCAGCTGTAAACCAGGATCCTGTGAATATAAATCTGCAAAACCAAAACTACTAGCTGCCCGTGTCAAAATAGGGGCACCCAGAGTTTAGGTTAAAACAATAAACTCCAGGTCAGTCATGGGACTGGTGTGAGAACTAAAACAGTTAATCTTTATTTTTAAAGTTAGGTAAATCAAGGGACCACGCCGTAAAACACGGAACGGGTTTCCTCCCAAGAATACCAGTGCATAAAACAAACAGCGCAATGCTAAATAAAGAAAAATGAAGCTGTTATAAGACCCAGGTCCCATCACACAATGCAACGCAGCCGAGGATAGGGTTTTCCCTTATAACAGCCAAAGAATGCTTGATACGTTTAAAACAAATCATTAGATACTACTATAAGTGCATAGCGTATAAAACAACTTCAAATCATAAGTATCAATCATAGGCGGCATGAGCGCCCCATCCCACTATGTCGCCATACTAGGCTCTACAAATAAAACCGCAAAGTCACGTATTTGGAAATTGGATTTCCGTCTATGAACCGAGGCAAAAGTTAGTCCTCAACCGATTCGAGACAATCTAGCCCATGTCTCAGGCAAGTACTCAGTCAAGCCTTGGAGCGACAGGGCCGGTCCACCGATGTGGATTAAAATGCCTGAACACTACGTTTCCCCGCCCTTTAGGGCGTAAATGAGCCAACTAAACGACTCCATCGGTTCGAGAATGACCGATCAATCCGAGGCGCCTCGCAACAGCAACAACCACATAAGTCAAACTCGTCAGGGCGTGTAAAACCACTGACGCCACTTTTTAGCTAGAAGGAAACGCATGCCCTCCCTGAGGTCCGTCTCCCGTTTTTGGTTCATACCGGGTGTGAAACTCGCGAAGTAAACGTTACACAAAGCTACGCCACAAAGGCCGTGCTTTGATCATCACTACAAGACTTTGCTTTTCAACAGAAGCCTCGATCAATCGCCACTTAGGCATGCCACACAGGCAATTCACTCCATGCGTTTGATATCCATCAATATATAACCCCTGAGCTCATACGTCTCAGAGAAGGGCGTTAAGCAAGAGAATAAATTCTCCGCCGCCAAACAGATATATATTTAATAGAGATCAATCACACAGACTAAATTCCAATGTCAGACACACAGTCCATTTACAAGTCCGTTCTGGGTCTGAACGAAACCGGAGGCACCTAGTACCTCGCATATCCATCGATCTCCAAGTACGTCTGGACGATCACAAACTGTTTCCATCTTCTTGGGTGTACAGCCCAATCAAGATCATCAGTAATCACCCAAACGACGTGGAGACTTCTGGTCTTCGACCACCGTCTTCATCTTCGACTTATCGTCGTATCAGTTATTCAGAATGGGTTAAACCCGGTCTTCCCGAATAACTCGCGTATATTTTATAAAAGTGTTACACAAACACAACATACGCCTCATTCCAATTCATCAGTCACTAACCGTAAATTAATCAAGAGAATAATTCCCCAAATATTAACCTCGAAGGCCGAAACCAACATCAGATCAATATCCAGAAAACCATTCTACTTAGCTAACCGACAGTTAGTTTCTAAATTTCACATTCATAGGGAAAGGTTCCCATTAATTTTATCCAAGATATATTCCTGAATTTATTCTCTAATCTTCCTTTGAATTTCAATTCAACTAGTCGGAATTAGCGAACCTTACCGAAGTAATCATTGGTTTTAATTTCCCAATCCCAACCTATTCATCCCATGAAGTAAAACTGGTAATACTTCATATCTAACACCACAGTGTTATCGGTAAATTCAATTACCATTTCATGTTCAAATCTAATTAAAGATTTAACTATCGCCTGGAGCAAAACTGGTGATACTCCATTCTCGATCATTTCAATCTAATTAAAGATTCATTAAAACTCCACTTAGTTTTAATCTTTAACTGGGTTAAAGAATTAGTGTCATTTAAAACACAGTTCACGGTAAACCCAAAATATCATTCCATTAATTATCAGGTTAAAGAACAAGTGTTATTTAAAACACTGTCCACGATAAACCCAAAAATCAATATCAATTCTATTCCAATTAAATATTGTTTAATTGGTACACTTCATTAAATCTAAATAAAAAGATTTAATCTTTTCTCAACTGGGTTCAAGAACAGTGTTAGTGAAGACACCATTCATGACAAACCCAAATCACATTCGATATTCAATACAAGGCTCTGAATAGAAAATATATCGGCTTATATTCAATATCGAATTCTACGACTAACAGATGTCGTATTGGAAATAACGATATAAATATATATCTTTAAAATTTCCATAACAACACCTGTATAATCAAGAATTCCAACATCGAAATATTCCGAAGACAATTTCGATTCAAATCCACTCCAATGCAATCATTGGATATTCTGGTTATTTTTAAAACCCATTTTAAATTCAATTTATTTATTTAAAAATAAATAGAATTATAATTCTAGTTCAAAACCAGTTCATTTCGATAAAAATCTATTTTTATCTTTTCAAATATGGAGTTTTTCATCCCAATTCTTTCTAAATCATTTCTTATGATTTTACACAAATTATTACTATTTTTAATAATTTTATCGAGGCCTGTACAGTCGATTTCCATCAACGGTCATCGAACTGCACTTACAGCGACCTTTTTCAAATTTGATTTGGACGTAACTCCAAATCCAACCGTTAGATTTCAAATTTCTAATATTCGTTAGAAAGCTCTTTTCGATACGAACCCAACGGTTCCGGTTTTAGGAGAATCCGACGGTCGGATCTCCCGTAATGTCCGTTTGAAATAAATGGTCGAAATTTACAAACTGCCGCGGCGCGGCACGTTCTATTCAGGCCATTATATTATATATATAATATATATAATATATATTTCGTCGATTTCTATTTAAAACGAATTATATAAATAGTTTTAAATTCGTTTCAAAAGCAATTTCAACTTCCATTTCAATTCAAATCAAAAATTGAATTCTTCTTTATAAATTCGTTTTAAAATTTATTTCTATTCAATTCAAATTTCAATTTAATTTGAATTCATTTCAATTCGCTTTCAATTCCATTTGAATTCGTTTTCAATTCAATTTATTTCGAAATCGTTTTCAATTCATTTCGAAATCGTTTTCAATTCAATTCATTTCGAAATCGTTTTCAATTCATTTCATTTCAAAATCGTTTTCAATTCATTTCATTTCGAAATCGTTTTCAATTCATTTCATTTCAGAATCGTTTTCAATTCATTTCGTTTCGAAATCGTTTTCAATTCATTTCGAAATCGTTTTCAATTCATTTCGTTTCGAAATCGTTTTCAATTCATTTCGTTTCGAAATCGTTTTCAATTCATTTCATTTCGAAATCGTTTTCAATTCAATTCATTTCGAAATCGTTTAATATCGATATAAATATCGTTCACGTCAAAATGGCGTCAATCTAATCAACACGACTTCATAAATTTCTATTTTCAAATATTCTATTTCAAATATTTCTTTTTCAAAATAGTTGTTATTATCAAAATATTTCGTTCAACACATGTCCAATCTCAATGGATGAGTACTGTCAACACATGAACCTTTATTTTATATTGATAAAGATGTAAATTTTATTACTAAAATATTTCGTTCAACACATGACCAATCTCAATGGATGAGTACTGTCAACACATGAACTTTAATTTTATATTGATAAAGATGTAAATTTTATTACTAAAATATTTCGTTCAACACATGACCAATCTCAATGGATGAGTACTGTCAACACATGAACTTTTATTTTATATTGTTCTTTATTTTCTAAACTGGAATGAGGCCCAATCAATTACCATATAAAGTTAATTATATGGATTTTCATACATCACATGTATATAATAGCATTGAAGAATAATCAACCATCAACCAAAGTGCACTACACTGTATAAGCATCAAATATAAATATCTAACGCTTATAACAGCCTGTCAATCAATCGATCGACATGTTTAATCAATCAGGATGAGTGAACTTCAAATTTCATCCCAACACCCGTGTGGGGTTTCAAACAATCAAACAAATATTTTATTTGTGCAGTTGGGCGATGTGTAAAATTTATCGACCCAATCAATGTCAGTCAAATCAGTGTACATAAACAAACCGTCTGGTTTGTAAATGAATATTTTATTTATTCGCATTCACGTTAAAAATTATATTTTTAACGATAAAACATTTTATTTCAACATATGAATTTCTATCCAGTTCATTCTTTAAATAAAATGATATTTTATTTTTCTAACTTATTTTAGAAAATTTCGGCGGCATAACGGCACGATACTAGAAACGGGACAAGGCCTAGCCTTATCCCCGGTCTAGTGAAGGCCCAAGCCATTCACACATCAATCAAATCAATTTATTTCACTCAACAATTCAATTTCACCAAACAATTCAATTTCAAATCAAATCATCTATCTAATCTATGCAACCAAACAAACAAGTCCATGGTCTGTGGACGATTGTGTCGGGTGCTACTAAGCACCGTCTGCATCCTAGTATATATATATAACTAGAAAAAGAAATTAAAAGGTGAGAAATTCTCACATATAGCTATCCAATCATCTTGACTCTTCTTTGATAGAAATCTTCATCGTTTTCGTATCTTCGTCAGCTTCGTCGCCCGTAGCCACTACATATGTAAAAATCTAATTTTTACTTCGATGTTCAATATATAAAAATCACATTTTGCTTCGCTATTCAATATATAAAAATCACATTTTTACTTCGCTATTCAATATATAAAAATCACATTTTTACTTTGCTATTCAATATATAAAAATCACATTTTTACTTCGCTATTCAATATATAAAAATCACATTTTTACTTCGCTATTCAATATATAAAAATCACATTTTTACTTTGATGTTCAATATATAAAAACCATATTTTTACTCTACATCATTATGCATAGAAATCATATTTTCATTTTCAAAGCAATGCCATATTTTATTTTCAAAAACAATGATAATTTTATATTTCTAAAACCATGTATATTTCTAAAACCATGTGTATTTTCTCTATGGCATTTATATAAATTACAGTTTTTATTAAAACAAGGTTAATGAGTTAAAGTGTTAAACAAGGTAATTTATAGATAAATTAACTAAATTAAACTACCTTCTTCACTGCCGTTAACTTCCAGGTGAAACCCGCTCCCTTTGAACCCGTTGACGTAGCACGCACGCCACACGAAGCATCCTGGACCCGATCAGAACCTTCCACGCTCTCCACCTTCGCACCACCTTCCTCTGCGTCGAGCGTTGGCGAACCCGGTCGCCTGGAGGCGCCGGAGAAACAGCTCGAACGGCGAGCCTTTGATGGGGAAATTCGAGCACATCACGGCGGTTTGAATGATGACCCGTATGTGGATCGAAAGATCTCGTATTGTCCTTCGTTTTTGATTTGAAAAGTTTGAAAATTAACGAACGGATCTGAAGAAGAAACGGGAATGATTTGGGGGTGAATAGGCCGTTGATTTCAGGAGGAAACGGCAGCTCTGGATAATGGTTAGGGTTTTTCCAAATTTAAGGGTATTTATTTATAAAATATAATAATATTTAATTCTCCAATGTGAAGTTTATCAACCCGAACTCCAAACGAACTCCAACGACTGTCGCCCCTAGTTAAATACCCCCATTCCGAACACAATGGGATATGTATCGTTACCCAATTCGTTTGTTACGATCAGTTTCCATTCAAATTTACATTTAAATCATTATATTGTGTTTTAAACGTACATTTCAATTTACTGGGGTCACATACGGACCCCATAAATTCCAGAAAAATTATTTCTAGCTTCGTATTAGCGATACGGTCCTAACAAAACTAATTTCGTCAAATTCTGAGACCGTTTGAAAAATGGCCATTTTCCAGTCGATTAAAATCAACTAAAACTGGTCAAACGCGTTTTCCTTTGCCACGCTCACATATTGATTCGAAAAATTATAAAATTCGGAATCTAGCAATAACTTAACATCACGGACCCAAAAAAACTGGTTTCGTCGAAATCCGAGGTCGTTTGCAAAATTCCCATTTTTAAGGGCCTGAATTCCATAGCGACTATTCAGAATTTTCAACTGGACATATCTTTTGATTCCCGCTATGAAATCTTGATTTTTCGGATTCGTTGGAAAGATATTATCAATTAGATTCCATTATTTTTGGTTTCACTAAAATCCGGATTGTTTTGCACCCGGTACATTCAATTGAAGTTTGAAATCAAATTATCGAACTACCGCGCCATTTTCAATTCTATTTATAATTATATATAAATATTTATATTCTAACGACGACGTATATAATATATACATTCGAATTATATTCAAAACAAATTTTTTCGTCGATATTATTTAAAATAATCTATTTTAAATAATCAAAATTCGCTAAAATTGCCAAAATAAAAATTTCAAACTGGCTCGCATTTTACGGGTTGTTACACGAACCGATCCATTTCAGAAGTTCGCGAGCTGACCATCTGGGAAGTTGCACCCGACCCGATCCGACCAGCGGGGAAAGCACGAACTGACTTGAAGGAGGAACCCCGACCCGATCCGAATGGGTGACCACGATCCGATCCGAAATGGTGACGCCGATCCGAGCCAGGAGAAGGAGCCACGCGCTGGAGGAACACGATTCGATCCGCATGGGGTGTTGGCGATCCGAACTAAGCCGATCCGATCCGATGGTGATGACCAATTACCCGAGATGCAAAGGTAGTCCAAATGGGAGTTAGAGCTCAGGATCCCGGAACCAGTTGGGAACCAATGAGTTCACTTCATGGTTGGACTTTGCTGCGGGACGTGTGCTAAGGAGTTGTCGACGTTCATAACTTCGATTCACCACTAAAAAGGAATGATGGGCTACTTATCAGTGCAGTAGGGTCATTATGACCTGAGGGGAAAGGTGATGGTATCAAGACTACGTTATCAGTGCAGTAGGGTCATTATGACCTGAGGGGCAAGGTGATGCGTAGTAAGACTATGAGCCAGCGCAGATGGAGTGAATAACTCCATGGGGCAAGTGGACATAGTAAGGATTAGTAAGGCTATGAGCTAGCGCAGATGGGGTGAATAACTCCATGGGGCAAGTGGACATAGCAAGGAATTAGTGGCTACGTTATCAGTGCAATGAAGCCATTTATGACTTCATGGGGCAAAGTGATCGTAGCAAGGTATGTGGGTGATCGAAGTGGTGAATATCGTATGCTTTACGCACTGAGTGAGAGATGTGAGGATGGATGCTATGTTTGATTGTATGCCATCATTATGACATGCACACCTCCCCTACCTCCGTATCTTTACACTGTTTGATATGATACCTTAGAGTGTTGTACAGTATGTAGTGCTAACTCTTTGGTTGCAGGTCCAGGTTCAGGTATGTTTTAGTCTACCTGTTATTGTTCACTTTAGATGCTTATCGCTCATACCAGGCTTTATGTCTGACCCAGAGTTTTATGTCTCCTCTTATTACTCTGGGTGCTCACACGAGCAGACTAGAGACAGGTTAGCTGGTGATGTGCGAGTAGCTGATTCGGAGGCGGGCAGGAGGCTTCCACGTATGATATATATACACATTCTCCCTGTGTCGTTGGTGGTCGCTACTTGGGCATTAGTAGTGTACCTCATTTATCTTGCTTTTGCTTGAGACAGTTTGAAAGTTGTAATAAGCTGTATTTTGGATTTCCGCTGCTATGATGTTTAGTTCTGATTTTCAGCTTATGCACTGTCTCTCCTGTTTTATGTCAAGTATGTTATTATTATATTTTGTTCTATGCGCTGTGAGACATTCTACAGGTTCTTCGTATGTTCATTTCCTTCTTCCCTTTCCTTCTGGCGACCCGTTCCGTGCCAACTGGACATGTGTACAGCGCACTTTTGGAGTAAATGTCGGTTGGTGCGGGGCGGGCCGTCACATTTGGTATCAGAGCTCTAGGTTGCGTAGTTAACCTAGGGAAAGACACTAGGGAGGGTTAGTACGTATATGAGAGCGCGTATTTGTGATTACTTTGGTTTTCAAAAGCTATGTATATATATATACTATTAGTAGTATAAGAATGAAGTTGCACTGCACTAGTACCACTATGGGGTCGTTAATCGTTTTCCTTTTTCAGATTGACGATGAGCCGATATGTGAGAGGTACTGGTAGGGGGGCCAATAATGGAAATGCCGCTGACATGAGGGCGATGTTTACCGACCTCATGAGAGATATGCTTAGAGAAGTGCAAGGGACAGTTCCCAATCCCGGAGCTGGTGTTGGCCCAGTAGTGCAGGCACCTAGGGTCGATTTCGCCAAGTTGTGCAAAGACTACACTAATCTTGGTGGGAAGCCGTTCCATGGAACGGAGTTGGCCACAGATGTTCAAGATTGGATGGATAGCTGTGATCGTATCTTTGATGACTTGGGTCTTGAGGATGCGATGAAGAGAAGGCTAGCATCTCGTCAGCTGCAAGGGCGAGCGATGAATTGGTGGAATGCTATTAGAACAGCCACTCCAGAGGACCAGGTTATGTGGGTTCAGTTCAAGGCTCGCTTTAGCGAGAAGTTTATTCCAGCTGCCCAGAAGTCAGTGTTGTTCAAAAGGTTCTTGGAACTGAAACAGAATGGGAGGGCAGTTTCTGATTATATTGCTGAGTTCGACACTTTGTCGAAGTATGGACTGTCTCTTATTGATACTCCTGAGAAGAAGAATGAGAAGTTCATTACTGGTTTGGATGGATACTTGGGGGAAAGGCTTATTAATCACATCGATGAGACTTTTGAATCTATCGTGGGGAAAGCTTTGAGATCAGAGAGTCTTTACCCTAAGTCGAAGACTGAGGCTGCATCTGCAGAAGGGCCAAAGCCGCAAGCAGGCGGTGGGGGCAAGAATAATTCTCAGAATAAGAGGAAGCAGGACCAATCTAAAGGTGGCCAGAAAAAGAGCAAGAAGGATATTGAGTGCTTCAGCTGTGGAAAGAAGGGCCATTATGCTAAAGAATGTCGGGCCAAGCCAGCGGAAAGGAAGTGCTACAACTGTGGTCAAGTGGGACATCAGAAGGATAAGTGTCCGCAACCTCTTAAGGAGAAGCAGATTGTGAAAGCATATGCTCTTGATGCTATTCCTTCTTCGTCGAATGCCCCAACTACGGCGGAGAAAGGAAAGAATGTTGTTATTCAAGGTATGCTTTCTATTTATGATATACCAGTTCGAGTTTTGTTTGATACTGGGGCTTCCCGTTCCTTCATATCTAGTGACCTGGTAGATAGGTTGGGACTGGAACCCGAGATAGTCGATAGACCATTGATAGTGACGAACCCGATTGGTGGTTCGACTAGCCTTAGTATGATTTGCAGGAATATGGTCTTATCGAGTCATGGATGTATGTTTGTATGTGATTGCTTTGTTTTGGGCTTTACTGGGTATGGCATTATATTGGGAGTCGATTGGCTCCAAAGATACGGGGTGGTGGTAGACTGTGAGGGCTTTTTGGTGACAGTGAGGGCGGATGATGGGCGGAGGGTAGTGTTTGGTAGCCTACCTAGTGATGGGGTTATGGCTAGTTTTGTAAATTCCCTCGACATCCCGCAGGATGAGTTGTCAGATGTGCCCGTGGTTGGCCAGTATCCGGACGTCTTCGAGGAGGTGACCGGGCTTCCACCACACCGAGAGATTGAGTTCCGTATTGATTTAGTGAAAGATGCCAGACCTATAGTGATGCCACTTCGTCGTATGGCACCAAGAGAGCAGCGAGAGCTCGGGGTGCAAGTCAACAATCTTTTGAAGAAGGGATTTATTAGAAGGAGTGTCTCCGAGTGGGGAGCACCAGTTGTGTTTGCCACTAGAGCAGATGGTTCCCTTCGTTTGTGTGTGGACTATCGCGAGTTGAATAAGGTGACGAGGAAGAATAAGTATCCTCTACCGCGGATAGATGATTTGTTTGATCAGCTGGAAGGAGCTAGAGTGTTCTCCCAGTTGGACCTCGCGACAGGATTTCATCAGCTTCGAGTAGCAGTTGAGAGTGTTCCGAAAACGGCATTTAGGACGCCGTCTGGATTTTATGAGTGGTTGGTCATGCCATTTGGGTTGACCAATGCACCAGCCTATTTTGTGGATCTTATGAATCGAGTATTCAGAGATCAGTTGAATAAGTTTGTTCTTGTGTTCGTGGATGATATCCTTGTTTACTCAAGGACAGAGGAGGAACACAAGGGACACTTGAGGATAGTGATGGAGGTGTTGAGGAAACACCAATTGAAAGCGAAATTCTCTAAGTGTCATTTTTGGAGAAGAGAAGTAAGATTCTTGGGTCATGTTGTTTCAGAGTGTGGGATTGCCGTGGACCCTGCGAAGGTGGCTACGGTACAAGATTGGCCTACGCCCAAGAATGCTACAGATGTAAGAAGTTTCTTGGGATTAGCCGGATATTATCGTAAGTTTATCCAGGACTTCTCCAAGATTGCAGCACCGTTGACTCAGTTGACTAAGAAGAATCAGTCCTTCGTCTGGAACGGAGTGTGTGAGGATGCCTTCAAAAGTCTAAAGGAGAGGTTGACGCGTGCGCCAGTGTTAGTCATTCCTAAGGGGAATGAAGAGATGACGGTATACACGGATGCTTGTGGTACCGGACTGGGTGCAGTATTGATGCAAGGAGGTAGGGTTGTAGCTTATGCTAGTCGACAACTAAAGCCGCATGAGAAAAAGTATCCTACCCATGATTTGGAACTAGCAGCGATTGTGTTTGCGCTGAAGATGTGGAGACATTATCTCTTGGGAGAAAGATTTGAGTTGTTTACCGATCATAAATCGTTGAAGTATCTCTTCTCTCAGAAAGATCTGAATCTCCGTCAGCAGAGATGGTTAGAGTTCTTGGCTTCGTATGATTTTGATATCGCATACACCCCTGGGAAAGGTAATGCGGTAGCCGATGCCTTGAGTAGGAGACATGCCAGCTTAGGGGCAATGTTTCTTGAGTGGAAGCAACTGGAGTACATCGCGGGGTTTGATTTTAGACCAAGGTGCGGATTGGATCCAGTCATGCTAGCTAGTTTGACGATCAGACCCACTTTGATAGAGCGGATTGGTTCCAGTCAAAGGGACGATCCTAATCTATTGGAAATCATCTCCAAGTTAGAGATGGGTATTGATGAGGAGATGCATGCGTATGGGCTTGATCGAGATGGATGGCTTCGGAAGAATGGAAGACTAGTTGTACCCAATGTGAATGGTTTGAGAGATGAAGTGCTTAGAGAATGTCATCACTCAAAACTGACTATACATCCCGGTGGTAATAAGATGTATCGAGACATGAGACAGACTTACTACTGGGAAGGGATGAAAAGAGACGTTGGGAAGTTTATATCCAAATGCATGAATTGCCAGCTAGTTAAAGCCGAGCAAAAGAAGCCTAGTGGGTTGTTGCAACCATTAGAAATTCCCGAATGGAAATGGGAGCAAGTCTCGATGGATTTCATCGATGGCTTGCCAAGGACTAGATCGGGACATGATAGCATTTGGGTAATTGTGGATCGATTGACTAAAAGCGCAAGATTTATACCAGTCAAATCGACCAGAACGGCAGCCAAGTTGGCAGAATTGTATATGAAGTGGGTAGTGAGATTTCAAGGAGTACCCAAAAGCATTGTGAGTGACCGAGACCCGTTGTTCACTAGTGGGTTTTGGAAAAGCTTACAAGAGGCTCTAGGGTCAGGATTACATCTCAGTACCGCATATCATCCTCAGACCGACGGTCAGACGGAGAGGGTGAATCGCATATTGGAAGATCTCTTGAGAGCTTGTATATTGGATTTTGGTGGATCATGGGATGATCATTTGCATCTAGTAGAGTTTGCATATAATAATAGCTACCAATCCAGTATCGGTATGGCTCCATATGAAGCTTTGTACGGAAGACCGTGCAACTCACCATCATGTTGGATAGAGACTGGCGAGAAGTTTGTGCTTGGACCAGATGTGGTGAGGGAAACTTCCGATAAGATTAAGATCATTCAGCAACGAATGAAAGCTGCTCAAGATAGGCAGAAAAGCTATGCTGATAAGAGGAGAAGAGACTTGAAATTCTCCGTTGGTGACTTGGTGTTTGTTAAGATCTCTCCGTTGAAGAGCGTGATACGATTTGGCAGGAGAGGCAAGTTGGCACCAAGATTTGTTGGCCCATTCCCTGTTCTTGAACTAGTCGGGAATTTTGCATATAGAATTGGCTTACCAGAGAGGATGGCAGGAGTTCACAATGTGTTTCATGTTTCCCAACTAAGGAAGTTCGTTCACGACTCAGATGTGACTATTTCACCTGATCAGTTAGAGGACTTCGAAGTAGAACCCGAGGCGGTTGGGAACCGCAAGCCGATTCGTATTGTGGGGCATGATACGAAGCAACTTCGAAGGAAGGCGGTGAAGCTAGTCAAGGTTCAGTGGGGCGAGGACGAGAATGATTGTACTTGGGAGACAGAGGAGAGCATTAGGAAGGCATATCCAGAACTCTTTGTCTGGTAAGATTTACTTTGCGATTTAGTTATTCCGCATGCTAGGATAGACTTATTTTACTTGTTTTGCATATTTAATGGTTGTTTTATGGTTGTTAGGCATGCAGGACCTTTGTGTGTGTTTTGATTAGGGAATTTCAGGGGCGAAATTTCTTAAGGAGGGGAGAGTGTAATGACCCGCATTCTACGTATCGGAGGATCGTAGAATATTTATTTCTTTCCCGTATGAGGTCGTATGGTCATGTAACTTTGGGAAACATCCATTAGAGTCATTTCCCATGTTCATGATTTTTGTCGCTTTTTAAATGACCATTTTGCCCCTAGTTGGTACTGTTTTGGCCATAACTTTTGATTGGAAAGGAATTTTGACCTGAAAACACTTCCATTTGATTCGTTTGATGGTTTCTCTTTCCGTAGAGTGGTCATAATAGCCAAACGGACTTACCGTTTGGGAGATATAGCTGAAACAAGGTTTGGAGGGTGAAAAACTGCTTAACCGGGCCAAATCGGGTGATTAGTGAGTAGGCCCATAACCCATTTCGGGATTAGGGTTATGGGGAGGCTGAAATGAGATAGAGGATCATTCCATTTCAGTTTTCTAGCCTCCACTTATCACCAAGGAACCCTAAAAATGGCCTCTAACCTCTAAATTACCTCCAAATCACCTTTTTGGCAAGGATTTGGCTTGGCAACTCCTAATCAAAGAAGATCTTCACCTAATCAACCTTGGAGCTGCTGTTAGCATTGGGATTCGCATCAAATCAGAGAATCATTTCAGATCTTAGTTTATTTTGTGGCTAAGGTGAGTGATTTGCTTAGTTTTGCACTAATTACGGCTAATTAGGGGTGATTAGTGTTAATTAGCGAATTTAAACATGATAAAACTCTGGAAAAATGTTTATAAAATTCGGAATGATGTTTTAGACCTCTGATATGAATTTGGGTTAATTTGGTTAAGTTTTGATAATCCTATCATTAGTTTCACCTAAACATACTTAAGGGGAAATATGGGATTTTGGGTATGTTTGATCCATTTTTACCTATTATATTGATGTTTTGATGTTTGTGGTTGATTATGCTTGTTGCTATGACTGTATGGTATGCTTTGTGACTGTTTAGAAGTGTTAGTTTGGTCAAAAACGCCGTCGAATGGCGTAAACTGCTCGTTGGAAGGACTGCAGGAAGTTGCAAGTGGGATCGGATCGGACTTCCCGACCCGAACCGATCGTGGACATATGCCACGATCCGATCCGAAGACAGCGATCCGCATGTTCACCCCGATCGCGAATCCTCTCCACGATCCGATCCAGATTGATGAGGCGCAACGATCCGAAGGGAGGAGCACGAACCGATCCATTTCAGAAGTTCGCGAGCTGACCATCTGGGAAGTTGCACCCGACCCGATCCGACCAGCGGGGAAAGCACGAACTGACTTGAAGGAGGAACCCCGACCCGATCCGAATGGGTGACCACGATCCGATCCGAAATGGTGACGCCGATCCGAGCCAGGAGAAGGAGCCGCGCGCTGGAGGAACACGATTCGATCCGCATGGGGTGTTGGCGATCCGAACTAAGCCGATCCGATCCGATGGTGATGACCAATAACCCGAGATGCAAAGGTAGTCCAAATGGGAGTTAGTGCTCAGGATCCCGGAACCAGTTGGGAACCAATGAGTTCACTTCATGGTTGGACTTTGCTGCGGGACGTGTGCTAAGGAGTTGTCGACGTTCATAACTTCGATTCACCACTAAAAAGGAATGATGGGCTACTTATCAGTGCAGTAGGGTCATTATGACCTGAGGGGCAAGGTGATGGTAGCAAGACTACGTTATCAGTGCAGTAGGGTCATTATGACCTGAGGGGCAAGGTGATGCGTAGTAAGACTATGAGCCAGCGCAGATGGAGTGAATAACTCCATGGGGCAAGTGGACATAGTAAGGATTAGTAAGGCTATGAGCTAGCGCAGATGGGGTGAATAACTCCATGGGGCAAGTGGACATAGCAAGGAATTAGTGGCTACGTTATCAGTGCAATGAAGCCATTTATGACTTCATGGGGCAAAGTGATCGTAGCAAGGTATGTGGGTGATCGAAGTGGTGAATATCGTATGCTTTACGCACTGAGTGAGAGATGTGAGGATGGATGCTATGTTTGATTGTCTGCCATCATTATGACATGCACACCTCCCCCACCTCCGTATCTTTACACTGTTTGATATGATACCTTAGAGTGTTGTACAGTATGTAGTGCTAACTCTTTGGTTGCAGGTCCAGGTTCAGGTATGTTTTAGTCTACCTGTTATTGTTCACTTTAGATGCTTATCGCTCATACCAGGCTTTATGTCTGACCCAGAGTTTTATGTCTCCTCTTATTACTCTGGGTGGTCACACGAGCAGACTAGAGACATGTTAGCTGGTGATGTGCGAGTAGCTGATTCGGAGGCGGGTAGGAGGCTTCCACGTATGATATATACACACACATTCTCCCTGTGTCGTTGGTGGTCGCTACTTGGGCATTAGTAGTGTACCTCATTTATCTTGCTTTTGCTTGAGACAGTTTGAAAGTTGTAATAAGCTGTATTTTGGATTTCCGCTGCTATGATGTTTAGTTCTGATTTTCAGCTTATGCACTGTCTCTCCTGTTTTATGTCAAGTATGTTATTATTATATTTTGTTCTATGCGCTGTGAGACATTCTACAGGTTCTTCGTATGTTCATTTCCTTCTTCCCTTTCCTTCTGGCGACCCGTTCCGTGCCAACTGGACATGTGTACAGCGCACTTTTGGAGTAAATGTCGGTTGGTGCGGGGCGGGCCGTCACACATACACATTTTGGTAGATGAGAAAAGTGATCAGTACATGTTTAGAGTGGTGCTTCTTGAATTGGTAAGGAGGTGGAGGCATATAGGTTATGGATTTGGGAAGGGATGAAAATAATAAGATGGAAATAAGTCATGGCTGCCATTGCACCTAAGAAATCGAAGAGTACAAAAGATCTTAAAGATATTTCCTCTAATGAACTTAACGTCTCTACTGGAAAAAAATAATCTTCCTTGGCAAAATCAATGGATAATTGTTATTCTAAAATCCTATCCCCATAAAAGTTCATGAAAAACACTTCGTTAGACATAAAAGAGAGATCTTTGGCCGATGAGCTAAAAGACATGAAAAGAAAATTTAAGCATCTCTGTGTTGAGAAAGAAAAAACGGAAGAGATTTTGAAAGAGAGAGACACAATTATCAAATTCAAGGAGGAATCTTGGATAGAGCCAAAGAGCATGAAAAACTTCAAAATGAAATCAAGAAGCTACAAAAACTGAAGGAGTTCAATCCTACAATGAATTTACCTATGGTTAAGTATTGGAGAGAGAGAAGGAGCATGAGAAGAATAACAAGCTGCAAAAACCATCTTTTGCTTATATTATGGTCTAAAGATCAGTGGAATGAGATGAAATGACTTACATTATTGATTTCTTGTAGACTATGTAAAAGCTATCCAATGTTCACATGGTTTGTTACACTACTATAGATAAAGGAAGATGATCCAGATGCTGAGTTGAAAGGTATTCCAAATATATTAGGAGTCAAGTGGAAAATTTTAAGTGTTGAAGAAGAGAAACCATATAAGGAGAAATACAACGAAGAGAAGGTGATATATTTGCAAATTAATGGCTATGAAAAGCGATAAATGGAAGCATTGAAAATTTTCGAAGAAGAACAGTTACAAAAGATTGTGATCCGCTATTAAAAAAATACTTACAGCTTAAGAAGGTATCTAATTAATTAGTAGTCATGTACTTATGTCGTGACATTCCCCCTTTTGAACATCTTAATGTGTGAATTTGTTCTTGCTACAGGAAGATCATAATGAGGTGGCAAAGAAAACAAAGCAAATTACACTTTTTGTTTGTTGTTTAACGCAGTAATTATGAAATGGTTTCCTTTTCATGTCCTTGTAACTGGTTTGTTTGAGCATTGATTTAGGAAAGAGAAGGATCCTCTGAAACCAAAGAAGCCTATATCTGCATTTTGGTTGTTTGTGAATAAGCGTAGGCCATAATTACTTAAAGAAAAAAAGTATAGTTAAGGTGATGAAATGTAATTTTGATTCATTAAAAGTAAAAAGTTGACCAAATTATTTGGTTGTTAGTGTAACAACCTGAAATTTCGGGCAATAAATATTTAAATATTGAGGTTATTTAAATATTTAAATGTTGGATTTAATATTATAAAAATGGTTTTATAACCTTGATTAAATCCCTTTATAAACAAAAATTAGTGAGGAGTAAACATGTTAAATTTTTGTTTACCAAGACAAGTAGATTGAAGAAATATCAATAATGTGACTGGAAGTCGTTTATCAAATTCTCGACCTTTCATCAACTAAAACTTATCAAAAATGTTATGACACTCTTGTGCATGCTAACACACATTATATATTAAGTTAGCATGGTGGTTAAACGTGAATATATTATTCATGTAAGGGAAAAATAAATTTAAAATATGGAGCTTATCATGTAAGCTAAGAGATATAAATTAAAAATGAGAAGCTTACCATGTAAGCTAAAAGATATAAATTTAAAATGAGAAGCTTATCGAGTAAGCTAAGAGTTATAAATTTAAAATGAGAAGCTTATCATGTAAGCTAAAAGATTAAATTTAAAATGAGAAGCTTATCATGTAAGCTAAGAGATATAAATTTAAAAGGAGAAGATTATCATGTAAGCTAAAAGATATAAATTTAAAATGAGAAGCATACCATGTAAGCTAAAAGATATAAATTTAACATAAGAAGCTTATCATGTAAGCTAAAAGAAAAAACAGAAAAAAATAGAGATAAGAACACATAACCCTCTTAGGTGTCCATGTGTAGAAACATCTTAGGACACCTAAGTAGTCATGTGTCATCATTTTATGGTTTGCATGAATGATGAAGGACAAGTGTCCAAAACTAAATTACCAAACTAGTCTTTGGAATTTCTACATAAAGGGTGGAAGGGTTCATTTCATATCATGCATTCATAAACATAAAACCAAGATAAGAAAAGGTAGAGAGGTTTGGGAGAAGCCTAGAGGATAAATACAAGATCAAGGCACAAGTACAAGGTGAGAAAAATTATTTAAGTTCATGCATTCATTTCATATTTTGAAGAAAAGTTCAGAAATTTATGAATGAATGATTGGACTTGAAATCCTGAAAATGACGTTCGGTATTTTGGGAATAACTTTTGCAATTATTAATGAAATTTCGACTTCTCTATCAATTTGGCTAATTCAAAGGGCTACAACTTTGTCCTCGGCCTTTTTTTTCTAATTCGGCCGTTTGCATACCCGAAAACTGGACGCAAGGTCAGGTAAAAATCAGTCCGAAATGGACATGTTAAAAATCCCTCATGATGTTTGACTTTATACATTAAATTGATAAACGATTTTGAGGGTTTCTTTTGATCAAAAATAACTAGACTAAAAGAGCTTCTTACTATAGAAAATATGGATTGAAAATCTTTTCTTATCATAGAGAAACAACATCAAACATTTCGCCCAAAAACAGCCTAAAATCTGATTTTCGGAAGTTTTTATAGCACTCCGAAATGCTATCTTTTCTATTAATGAAGCACGAAACCAAGCCAAAACCTTTCTATAGCACTTAGAAACGTTGTAGTGGCTGATTTGAGTCTAAAATCATTATAAATCACCCAAAACTTGTCATAGCACTTTTGGAAGCATTGTCTTTTCTCTGAATTGAATATAAAGTATTTTAAAACGAGCAGAACTTTTCATAACATGACCGAACGCTGTTATAAATGTTATGAGTATAAAATCATGGTAACCTATTCCAAATCCTCTCAAATTTGGACTTGAGTTTCGTTATAGTATCATAAACCAACTGATAGAATTGAGGATGTTAAATCAAAGCAAAAGTGAGTCGAAACGTGTCAAAAATTGAGAATAAGGAAGGTTGACAAATTTCGATGTTCCAAGGAAAATAATTGATTACTAGGGAGTGATGATAAGTACTATATGATGTTCTACGAGACTTTTGCATGAAGATAGCAAGGAATACTGTAAGTATACTTATCATCCATTATTATTTCATAAGCTTGTGTTTTAATTTAAAGGTTCCTATGACTTTAACATACTATATTGGTTGCGATCTTTGGTTTGACAAGCTATCAACATATACGACTGATAATCGAGGACATTTATGATTAGTGTTTATATGAGTTATGAATACTGTTCAATCAAGGCATAGATAGTATGTGTTTAAAGAGGTATGATTAGTGCTTGAAAAAGGTGTAAATAGTGTGTAAATGAGGTATGAATATTATTCAATCGAGGCATGAATAGAATGTGATTAAATGAGGTATGATTAGTGCTTTAAATGAGGTATAAATTGGGTGTGTTTTTGCTTTAATGAGATAATGAATGGTGTTGAACTTAACTATTTCAGTTCAATCTTTGAAGATCGTTCCAACCATATGTTATAGAAATATAAAGGTGGTTTGAGAATTGATTATGGAGGAGTTTTTGCATAATAAAGATGATTAGTATTTTAAACAAATGATGCTTGTCTTTTGAAAGAAAGTTCTATAAGAGATATATAGATGTCTTTCGAAATAAAAGACTGGAACGTCCTAGGGTGACAGAGAGGATAATGTCTAGGCTTGGGTTTGGAAAATATAGTTTCCTGCTCTTCCTGGATATCCCTAGCTGATCTAATGGACGAGATGATTAATTCAAAATTTAATTTGAAATTATCTGAGTTTAAAAAAAATTTAGAATTTTATTTATTATTAAAGAAAAGTAATTCAAGATTACTTTTGAGAATCTCTACATGATATAATGAGTATTTTGAAAGCAAATAATGATTTTAAATGTTTTGTAAAGAAGAACTACGTTGGCTTGATCCTTTATCTAATTGCTTACCTAATTAGACAAAGGTGCATAGGCAGCCACAAGTGGTAGTGATGCAACTGCTATATTAATAAAATTATTTTTATTACTTGTTATTGCATCTTGAGTTGGTGCATCTTTTATGTGTTATCATTTATTTCATGCTAACGTGTTTATCAATTGTGCAATAATGAATATCAATGACCATCTCACTAGAGTCGCATAATAGTCGATTTATGGTAATTGAGCTTAATTCGTATTTGAGCCTACCTTGTGAATTAGATGAATATTTATTAAAGGGAATTTATTTAAATTATATCTAGTGCATTTAGTGATGTAATTATACAATATGATGGTAGTTGTCATTGTTTGTTTTTGGATGCATGGGTTTTTCGGCAATTTTGACTAGTCCGAAATTCCATGGCATCACAGTTAGAGATCAAATTTTATTTGTTTAGATATAGACAGATAGCAAAGATAGCTAGTGAAGTGTGAAAGAACATGACTGATGAAAATAAAGCTCCTTACGAGCAGGTTTCTTACTCGAATCTCTTACTAAATTCGTACATAAAATAAAGTTTGAATTTCTATTGGAGAATGGAATTTTGATGACAACAATCTTGTTTCAATTATTAACATTATTGATTATAAAATATATACTAACAAATTTATCCAGAAGATATATATATGTATATGTATATGCAGGAATTACATGTAGGAAAATTATATTGAAGACTGTACAGTTAAGGTTTAAGAGATTCAAGATACCAGGATTTCAAGATTCAAGGCTCATGAGAACGAAGATAACAATATTTCAAGAAGCTCAAGAATATCTAAGTAATAGAGTCTAGATAATATGTAAAACGCTGGTTAGCACTTTCAAATTCTGTTTTCAAATTCTATTTTCAAATTCTATTTTCAAATTCTGTTTTCAAATCATATTATTTTCAAATTCCTTTCTAAATGATTTCAAATTATTCTTACTTATGTTTTTCATATATATATATATATATGTTTATTATATAGTTTATATATATTTTGAAGTTTTATATTTACATTATATATATATATATGTTTATTATTATAATATAGTTATATATCATTTAAATATATGTATAATTTTATATCATATGATTAGTATGTTTTTATACTTTAGAAAATGTATTTTAAAGAACTAGTTTTGATTCAAGAATTTCCTATACATATATATATATATATTGATCTAAATAGTTTAAACATGATTAAAAATTTGAAAAATCATGTATATGTCAACATACAATATTGTACGTGTCGACATATAACTGATACAATTTTACTTTCCAAAAGAAGTGTCTTTTCATTATTTGAAACGTTACATAATGTTGCAACCTTCGGAAATCTATATAAAGGGGTCATTTTTGAATTTTTTTTAACTAACTTTTCTTCTCCTTCTTCATCCCTTCTCTTACCACCATTATTATACTTTAAATTCTTGATTTCTACACTTATACTCTACTGATTTCATTAAAAATTATATCATTCTCTTTCTCTTTTCAATCTCTATCAAATACTCTATGTTTGGAAAGGGTTATAGGGATGTTTGTAATTGTTAAGGAAAAGGTGTATTCCCTGTAGCATGTAAATCAAGGGAAGAGAGCGGTGTAAACCTTGTAACTGTGAAATCAAGGTTGGTGAATTGGTGTGAACCTTGTAGCCGTGAAATCAAGGGTATGGAATCGATGCTAACCTTGTAGCCGTGAAATCAAGGGTGTTGTAAGATTGGTACTAGTATTTATAAAACTCTGAGCAATCGAGCATTGCGTGGGACTGGAATTATGAGTAATCTGAACCAGTATAAATCTGGTGTACTGTTCTTTCTTTTTCTGTAATTTTATTTTTGTTTATATTTGCATTCGTGATTGTTTCTGTTGTGATATTCATTCTGTAATGCATATTTTTGTTTGAATTATCATTAATTGTTTAAGTTTTCCATAATCTCGTTAAAACACTACTCACCCCCTCTAGTGTTAGTTTTGCCTTAAGATCCGTAATTCTGATCCCTAACAATTAGTATTAGAGCATAGGTTTTCAAAAGTTCATAATCTGAATTTTGGAAATATTAAATGGCAAATTTTGAAATGATTTATAACACTAATTTAAATATATTCATTGCATCAATATTAAATGAGTTCGCATTACATTCTATTGAAAAATCAAGTGATCTATTGAATTATTGTTCTACTAGGGAAAAGGTATGTTACTTGGCTGTTGAAAATTCAAATCTTGATGGTCAAATGATGGAAAACTAAAAGGGCAAATGGATATTGGATAATGGTTGTTCAAGACATAGACACGAATGGGGAAAACAAGAAGTACAAGCCATTAAATCTATGTTTCTTTGATTAGGAAGGAGGGAGACAAATTTTCATCCCGAGGAAGGAAATGTCTGCGTGATTTTTTTCCCCAATAGGTTTGCGATGAGAAAATACAGAGAGGTATACGCAATTTAAATTTTTAGGTTAGGTCTGCGCAATGTTGGCTTAATACCAACATTATTTAAAAATATATTTATTAAATTTTATATTTAATTTAATTTAATTTATCTCATTGATTTCGAACTCTGATTTAAACGCAACGACCGAGATTCGTAGGGTTATACCTCTATTATAGACTTAGTGGAACAGGTTCTGAAGTCTAATTCGATCGTATGAAGAAAAGATAACAATCTAAATTAAAGATTTAAATTAAATTCGATTTAAAATATAAATCGATTTCAAAACAATTAAATTCATCGATAATAAATCATTATTGTTGTTCTAATTCAATATAGAATTTATTTTAATCGATAGAATCATTTTGATTCAGTTTTTAACTCTGAATTCAATTGTTTATTGTTTCCATATTCAATAGTTCAATAAAAAAATGCATTTGTATTTCCAATTCAACATTTAAAATTAATTTAAATATTCAATATTAAATGAATAAAAATCTAGGATGTTACAATTTAATCGATTAACAAACACTTCTATTCTCGATAATAAATTATTATTATCAGTATTCTCATTCAAACAGCATTTTACATAAGCTATAGAATCAATTTAATTTCATAATAAATTCTAGTTTCGATTCAGTTATATTAAATAACTCGTATATTCTGAATTTAAGTTCTACGACTTCTAATTCAATCACTTTCATATTTAAATAAATTAAATATTTAGATACTAAATCTGGGTCATTACATCATCATTACAACCAAACCGTGTAATAAGATAAAACATCAATGAGAATGTATCTGTTGCAAAGATAAGCAACCAAGAGAAATCTGCTGAAAAATCCATACTAAGCACTTCCACCCTACGAGCCTGGGGGAAGAAAAGAGAAAGAAGAAAAGGAGAGCGGGTCAAATCTTGTGAGCTGTATAATTACTAGCACGATAGTTAAGTAAAGATAAAAGATAAAATGGTAATTCTAGTGTCAGATAGAATAAGTGTCCATGCACAACTAATATGTGAGCATATAGGAAAGATGTGCAAGGATAACATGTTGTGCGGTTAATTCCTCGCTATTACCCCGCCATATCCCCGCTATATTGTGTAGCGGATTTCTACCGCTATGCTATTTCCAAATAGTTTCCGAAACAGCCTTTCCGCTTTTTGCCCTGCTATATTCCGATATTCCCGATATATCCCATTATTTTGGCTATATTCTATAAAAAAAACTTAATACATTACAAAATTAGTTTATACTATAACTTTTTAACATATATTTTTCAAAATATAAAGGACCATATATTCTATTAAATTTAAGCAAGCTAAATGAAAATTTACGTTTATTTACATATGTTTGCTTATGCTTTTATTTAAAATTAATAATGGACTAATTATAACTAAGTTAAATGTTATTTTTCCATTTATTTATCATTTGTACATTTCTAAAAGCTTTAAAAATGAGTTTCATATGCTATTTTTAGACTCATCCGCTATATCCATGTAACAACCCGGAAATTCTGAGCCAATTTAAAAATTTTAAACTGGCGAATTCAATGAATTTTTAATATTTAAAATGAATTATTTTAAATAATAACGACGGAAAATTTAATTTTGACGAAGTTAAAACAAATAATTTTATTTTAGTTATATAACGAGCCTGAAATGGCGCGGCAGTTCGAAAATTCGATTTCAAACTTCAAATGAATATACAGAATTCGTTTTAAGTTAGAATTGGACAAAATAAGAAATATTTGAATTTGTTTAATCATATCTTTCTAACGAAGTTGAGAAACTGAGATTTCACTTTAGAAGTTGAAAGATATGTCCAGTTTAAAATTTAGAAAAGTCGCTGTGGAATTTATATATATTTTAATATATATATAAAGGCCTTTGAAAATGGAAATTTTGCAAACAACCTAGAATCTCGACGAAACCACTTTTCTTGGATCCGGGATGTCAAATTATTGCTAGGTTTCAAATTTCATAATTTTTGAAGCTAGTATGTGAGCGTGGCAAAGGAAAATGTGTTTGGTCGATTTCTATTAAATGGGATCGACCAGAAAAGGGCCATTTTTCAAACGGTCTCAGAATTCGACGAAACTAGTTTTGTTGGGACCGTATTGTCAAAACATAGCTAGATTTATTTTTCTGGAATTTTTAGAATCAGTATGTGGCCCCGACAAATTGAAATGTACGTTCAAATTAAATATTAAATGTTTTATATTTTAATTTGAAGAGAAACTGACTCAAACAGTCGAATGGGCCTACGAAACATATCCCATTGTGTTCGGAATGAGGCTAATTAGCTCGGGGCGACAGTCATTGGGGTTGGTTTAGAGTTCGAATGCAAATCGAATTAATAATGGAATTAAATAATAATTTAAATATCTATATAAACCCTCATTGGTCAAAACCCTAGCCCAGTCAACCCTCGGTCAAAGCGCGCCTCCATCTCGTGAACGACGACCCCGTTCAATCTTTTCCACCCCAATCTCTCGTATATTTCAAAGAATTAAATCACCGTTTCTTCACGAATTCAGTAGAGAATCTTATGATGTACGAATTGGTATGGGTATCATCGATTATGGTAGAGCAGGGCGTTCAAATTTTATGACAAAAATTGCGACTTTCGAGACCGATTTCCTAGCGGACGGAAAGCTCGAGCTCACCGCCGATGGGCGCGCTGGCGGAGTGGGCTGAGGCGCTCTGTGTGGCACTTGCTGATTGAGTTTTGGTGCCTCTGACAGGGAGCGACGACGGGTAGGGAGCAACGAGGGTTTTGAAGCGGGTTTCTAGAAAAAACAATAGGAGGAAGGTGATTAACGGTTAATGATGGATTAGTAATAATTAATATTTAATTAATTATTTAATAATCAATGGAAGGTCTAAACTAGCGTAACTTCTTCATACGAGGACGAAATCGGACAATTCAAGTTGCATTGGATTCGCAGCGACGAACACTACCATTCAGAACTGACTAGAGTCAAAACGAAGCAAATCAGAATTTTAGGCAAATTCAAATTCAAACAAAATGGAAATTCAGAAATAAATCCGATCAATGTGAGAATTCTCTCACTATATTTTCTGTACAGTTATTTATTGTATAACTGCATATATGAACTGCTCCCCGTCGTCCACCGACCATGGACGACTTGTTTGATTGTATGCTGTGTGCAAATATCGTATATATATTGAAAGTGAAAATATCGTATATATTGAAATGTGAAAATATTGTATATATTGAATGGGAAAATATCATATATATAGCGATGTGAAAAATGTATATATAGCGATGTGAAAATTACATATAACGATGTGAAAATTATATATATAGCGATGTGAAAATAAAAGTGAAAATATCGTATATATTGAAAAGCGAAAATATCGTATATATTGAAAAGTGAAAATATTATATATATGAAAGGTGGAAATAATATATATATATATATGAAATGAAAATGATATATATGAAATGAAAACGATATATATATGAAAAGTTAAAATATCGTATATATTGAAAAGTGAAAATATCGTATATATATGAAATGTGAAAACGATGTATATATGAAATGAAAACGATATATATATATATATGAAATGTGAAAATGATTTAATTGTTAAAAATATAATTTTTAACGTATATATACACTGTATAAAATTGTCGTGTATATGGAATATTCAATTTTGATTAGAAATTGAATATGAAGTTGAAATCATTTTGAAAACGAATTTAAAACGATTTATAAAATGCGTTTTAGAAAGGAAATCGATGAAATATATATTATATATATTATATATATAATATAATGGCCTGAATAGAATGCGTCGTGCTGCGGCAGTTCGCGAATTTCGACCATTAACTTCGAACGGACATTACGGGAGATCCGACCGTCGGATTCTCCTGAAACCGGAACCGTTGGGTTCGAATCGAAAAGAGCTTTCTAAAGAGTATTAGAGATTTCAAATCTAACGATTGGATTTGGAATTATGTCCAAATCAAATTTGGAAAAGGTCGCTGTAAGTGCAGTTCGATGGCCGTTGATGGAAATTGACTGTACGGGCCTTGATAAAATTATTAAAAAATAGTAATAATTTGTGTAAAATCATAAGAAACGATTTGGGAAGAATTGGGATGAAAAACTCCATATTTGAAAAGATAAAAGTAGATTTTTATCGAAATAAACTAGTTTTGAACTAGAATAATAATTTATTTATTTTTAAAATAAATAAATTAGATTTGAAATGGTTTTAAAAATATCCAGAATTTCCAGTATATGAATTGGAATGGTTTTGAATCGAAATTATCTTTGGAATATTTCGATGTTGGATTTTGTGATTATAAAGATATGGTTGTGGAGATTTGAAAGATATATTAATATCGTTATTTCCAATACGATATTTGTTGGTTTCAGAATTTGATGTTGAATATAAGCCGATACTATTTTCCATTCAGAGCCTTGTGCTTAATATCAAATTGGATTTGGGGTTTGTCGTGAACTATGTTTAAATGACATCGGTTCTTTAACCCGCGTAAAAGCAGGATTAATTTCCAAAATGTAGAACAATCAATATGAAATGATTTTAGAGAAGAAACCAATTGGGGTTTGAATAAATCTTTAATTAGATTTGGATGAATGAATGGTGATTAAATTCACCAAAACACGTGATGGGATTAAACCAAATTTACTTAGTTGTTGATATTGATTGTGGTTGATTGATTGTTTGGATGGTGCTCGACCAATTTATGAGCAGAATGTGCTTTTACATTTAGCATTGGGTTAGGCAGAAATACTGGTATGCTAACACTTTGTGAAACACTTCACGATTTGACGATAAGGTGTTTAGCGATGTTGTATTCATTTCAAATTTAATGAATGATTGTGAAATGATATATTTTTCTTAAGTGAAAAGAAGTGTATTCCCGATTTTGGATAGGGAATGTTTTATAAAAATGTTTTATAAAACAGAAAGGATTTCGAGGGCCTAAACCCGATATTGTCGAAATGATTTGGAAATATATTATGGTTTTACATTGTAGTTCATCACATATTCGATTAGTTACTATTAATGATGTATCTGTTTGGTGGTGGAGAATTTATTCTCTTGCTTAACACCCATCTTTGAGACGTACGAGCTCAAAGGTTATGTGATTAATAGTGACTAATCATATGTGTGAATTACTGATGCGAAGTACTATATTTTGAAAGTACTTGTGATTATTATGTTGTGAAATGATTTTCCCTACTTCGGGATATGAAATGATTTAGTATGTGGCTAAAGAGTCGGGTAACCCTGAGACTAAAATTATGGGTGAGAGGGCGGTATATGCTCTCCATGTGTGGGATGTGCATCATCGGTGTAGCCTGCTCCTATGTGGGGTAGGTGCACATTTATATATATCGAGTTGCGAGGTGCGTACCCTTTGCCTTGTCGATGGGGAGCACGATACTTGGTTGCATACTTGTTTGTATGCATTGTTATGTTTTGGAATTCATATTTCCAGATGATTTGATTTGAGATCCCGAAGTGAAATCTACTTTGATATAGAAAGTTAGATATGCATTTCAAATGATTTGAAATAAGAAATCGGGAATAAAGTCCAAAGGGATAATTTCTGTAAATTGAATTGGATTTGGAAAATCTAAGTGTGGTGATTAATCTAAATGGGTAGGTTGGGATATTGCATATTGATTGATGCATAGTAGATCCATACCTCTACTACTGATTGTTATTTATACATTGGCATTCATGGGTGTAAACCCGTTCCACGTTAGCGGCGTGGTCCTGTGATTTGTCTAACTATTAAATGAGTTAATTTTAACTGTTTAGAGTTTCTCACACCAGCCCCATGACTTACCTGTAGTTTGCTTTTCCCTTGCGAACTCGGGTGCCCCTATTTTCCACTCGGGCAGTCGAGTAGTTTTAATTTTGCAGATATACGAGCAGGATTCTGGATTGAAGCTTTAAGCTGTATCCAGGCATTTACAGTCTTCCGCTGTGTAGTTATATTTCCGTTGTGCATTGTATTACATTTATGTAAATTTATCTTCCGCCGTGTATTATTTTCGATATACTATGTTATTCTATACTCTGATGTAACATTATTATGTTGTTTATAAAAGTATTTTATTATTTGTTCTGATGTGTTGTATGCCCATAGTTAGCGTATGTGGGATTCGAACGGTCTTGGTCGATTTAGCGATCGATTAGGTCCGTGCGAAATCCGTGTCGTTACAGCTGGTATCAGAGCTTTGGTTAACTCAAATCTTTGGGGTACAACTCGTTAGAACTGAACAAAAGACTCATCAGAGGTAGGATTAGTAATATCCTATAGAAGAATCCTCATTAGAGATAGAATCAGTAGCATTCTAGAATGAGTGACTCGTTAGAGATGGGGTTAAAAATGCCCTAGAATGAGTTAAGAGTAGTATGATTATATATAACGTATTTGTGTTTATATATATATAATCCGGTCTTAGAAAATTTTATTTTTGATTGTATAAAATTATATGTTTGAAAATTTAATCAAAAAATTGATTGTTGATTGTGTTGTGTGATTATTAGTTCAACTAATTAGAATATTGAATTGATAATACCAATAAGAGAATGTAAGGTGAGTTAGCCAATTTGAATCAAATATAGAACTGAATTGAAAATTGGTTGAAATTGCATACATGTACATGTATATCTATTGAACAGGTCATAGAAAGGAGGCTAGAGCAGAGAAATAAAATTGTTTGCCTGACAAATTAGTACATATTTACAAATTTATTGGGTTTGGATGATTTTATGAGCCGATCGGCTAGCCGCTTGGCTTTTTCTTTTTCTTTTGGATTGAAGAAGGCCATGGGAGGCTATATGAAATACCCTGAAGTCCCCGGTGCAGGGGAGGTTATAGCGAAATTTTTCGAAAATTTAGGGTGTTAGCCAAATTTTTGAAAAGTTTTTAGAAATTGAAAATTTGGAAAACTTAAGCCGTAATGGAAACACTGGAAGTTGAGTTGATTAATTAAACAACATTCGGCTTCGTTCCTTTTCGGGGACGAAAAGTTTTAAGTGGGGGAGAATGTAACAACCCGGAAATTCGGAGCCAATTTAAAATTTATAAACTGGCGAACTTAATGAATTTTGAATATTTAAAATGAGTTACTTTAAATAATAACGAAGGAAAATTTAATTTCGATGAAGTTAAAATGAATAATTTTATTTTAAT
Organism: Allium sativum; assembly: GCA_030737875.1. Lineage (NCBI taxonomy): Eukaryota > Viridiplantae > Streptophyta > Magnoliopsida > Asparagales > Amaryllidaceae > Allium > Allium sativum. The sequence goes on from CM060919.1 coordinate 253,530,251, forward strand.
TGTATAACGAGCCTAAAATGGCGCGGTAGTTCAAAAATTCGATTTCAAACTTCAAATGAATATACAGAATTCGTTTTAAGTCAGAATTGGACGAAACAAGAAATATTTAAATCTGTTTAATCATATCTTTCTACCAAAGTTGAGAAACTGAGATTTCACTTTAGAAGTTGAAAGATATGTCCAGTTTAAAATTCAGAAAAGTCGCTATGGAATTTATATATATTTTAATATATATAAAGGCCTTTGAAAATGGAAATTTTGCGAATGACCTCGGATTTCGACGAAACCACCTTTGTTGGATCCGGGATGTCAAATTATTGCTAGGTTTCAAATTTCGTAACTTTTGAAGCTAGTATGTGAGCGTGGCAAAGGAAAATGTGTTTGATCGATTTCTATTAAATTGGATCGACAAGAAAAGGGACATTTTTCAAATAGTCACAGAATTCGGCGAAACTAGTTTTGTTGGGAATGTATCGTCAAAACATAGCTAGATTTAATTTTCTGGAATTTTTAGAATCAGTATGTGGCCCCGGCAAATTGAAATGTAAGTTCAAATTAAATATTAAATGTTTTATATTTTAATTTGAAGAGAAACTGACTCAAACAGTCGAATGGGCCTTCGAAACATATCCCATTGTGTTCGGAATGGGGTAGGCTGATTTCCAGGCGGACGGCAAGCTCGAGCTCACCGCCGATGGGTGCACTGGAGGAGTGGGCTGAGGCGCTCCGCGTGCCATTTGCTGATCGAGTTTGGTGCCTCTGACAGGGAGCGACGACGGGTAGGGAGCAACGAGGGTTTTGAAGCGGGTTTCCAGAAAAACGATAGAAGAAGGAAGGTGATTAACGGTTAATGATGGATTAGTGATAATTAATATTTAATTAATTATTTAATAATCAATGGAATGTCTAAACTAGCGTAACTTCTTCATACGAGGACGAAATCGGACGATTCAAGTTGCGTTGGATTCGCAGTGACGAACACTACCATTCAGAACTTACTAGAGTCAAAACGAAGCAAATCAGAATTTCAGGTGAATTCAAATTCATACAAAATGGAAATTCGGAAATAAATCCAATCAATGTGAGAATTCTCTCACTATATTTTCTGTGCAGTTATTTATTGTATAACTGCATATATGAACTGCTCCCCGTCGTCCACAGACCATGGATGACTTGTTTGATTGTATGCTGTGTGCAAATATCGTATATATATTGAAAGTGAAAATATCGTATATATTGAAATGTGAAAATATTGTATATATTGAATGGGAAAATATCGTATATATAGCGATGTGAAAAATGTATATATAGCGATGCGAAAATTATATATATAGCGATGTGAAAATGAAAGTGAAAATATCATATATATTGAAAAGCGAAAATATCGTATATATTGAAAAGTGAAAATATTATATATATGAAAGGTGGAAATAATATATGTATGAAATGAAAACGATATATATGAAATGAAAACGATATATATATGAAAAGTTAAAATATCGTATATATTGAAAAGTGAAAATATCGTATATATATGAAATGTGAAAACGATGTATATATGAAATGAAAACGATATATATATATATATATATGAAATGTGAAAATGATTTGATTGTTAAAAATATAATTTTTAACGTATACATACACTGTATAAAATTGTCGTGTATATGGAATATTCAATTTTGATTAGAAATTGAATATGAAGTTGAAATCATTTTGAAAACGAATTTAAAACAATTTATAAAATGTGTTTTAAAAAGGAAATCGATGAAATATATATTATATATATTATATGTATAATATAATGGTCTGAATAGAATGAATGCGCTGCGCTGCGGCAGTTCGCGAATTTCGACCATTAACTTCGAACGGAAATTATGGGAGATCCGACCATTAAATTCTCCTGAAACCGGAACCGTTGGGTACGAATCGAAAAGTGCTTTCTAAAGAGTATTAGAGATTTGAAATCTAATGGTTGGATTTGGAATTATGTCCAAGTCAAATTTGGAAAAGGTCGCTATTCGATGGCCATTGATGGAAATCGACTGTACGGGCCTTGATAAAATTATTAAAAATAGTAATAATTTGTGTAAAATCATAAGAAACGATTTGGGAAGAATTGGGATGAAAAACTCCATATTTGAAAAGATAAAAGTAGATTTTTATCGAAATAAACTAGTTTTAAACTAGAATAATAATTTATTTATTTTTAAAATAAATAAATTAGATTTGAAATGGTTTTAAAAATAACCAGAATTTCCAATATATGAATTGGAATGGATTTGAATCGAAATTATCTTCGGAATATTTCGATGTTGGATTTCGTGATTACACAGATATGGTTGTGGAAATTTGAAAGATATATTAATATCGTTATTTCCAATACGATATTTGTTGGTTTCAGAATTTGATGTTGAATATAAGCCGATACTATTTTCTATTCAGAGCCTTGTGTTTAATATCAAATTGGATTTGAGGTTTGTTGTGAACTATGTTTAAATGACATCAGTTCTTTAACCCACATAAAAGCAGGATTAATTTCCAAAATGTAGAACAATCAATATGAATTGATTTTAGAGATGAAACCAATTGGGGTTTGAATAAATCTTTAATTAGATTTGGATGAATGAATGGTGATTAAATTCACTAAAACACGTGATGGGATTAAACAAAATTTACTTAGTTGTTGATATTGATTGTGGTTGATTGATTGTTTGGATGGTGCTCGACCAGTTTATGAGCAGAATGTGCTTTTACATTTAGCATTGGGTTGGGTAGAAATATTGGTATGCTAACACGGTGTGAAACACTTCACGATTTGACGATAAGGTGTTTAGCGATGTTGTCTTCATTTCAAATTTAATGAATGATTGTGAAATGATATATTTTTCTTAAGTGAAAAGAAATGTATTCTCGATTTTGGACAGGGAATGTTTTATAAAAATGATTTATAAAACTGAAAGGATTTCGAGGGCCTAAACCCGATATTGTCGAAATGATTTGGAAATATATTATGGTTTTACATTGTAGTTCATCACATATTCGATTAGTTACCATTAATGATGTATTTGTTCAGTGGCGGAGAATTTATTCTCTTGCTTAACACCCTTCTTTGAGATGTACAAGCTCAAAGGTTATGTTATTAATAGTGACTGATCATATGTATGAATTACTGATGCGAAGTACTATATTTTGAAAGTACTTGTGATTATTATGTTGTGAAATGATTTTCCCTACTTCGGGATATGAAATGATTTAGTATGTAGCTAAAGAGTTGGGTAACCCTGAGGCTAAAAGTATGGGTGAGAGGGCGGTGTATGCTCTCCTTGTGTGGGAGGTGCATCGTCGGCGTAGCCTGCTCCTATGTGGGGTAGGTGCACATTTATATATATCGAGTTGCGAGGTGCGTACCCTTTGCCTTGTCGATGGGGAGCACGATACTTGGTTGCATACTTGTTTGTATGCATTGTTATGTTTTGGAATTCATATTTCTAGACGATTTGATTTGAGATCCCGATGTGAAATCTACTTTGATATAAAAAGTTAGATATGTATTTCAAATGATTTGAAATAAGAAATCGGGAATAAAGTCCAAAGGAATAATTTTTGTAAATTGAATTGGATTTGGAAAATCTAAGTGTGGTGATTAATCTAAATGGGTAGGTTGGAGTATTGCATATTGATTGATGCATAGTAGATCCATATCTCTATTACTGATTGCTGTTTATACATTGGCATTCATGGGGGTAAACCCGTTCCGCGTTAGTGGCGTGGTCCTGTGATTTGTCTAATTATTAAATGAGTTAATTTTAACTGTTTAGAGTTTCTCACACCAGTCCCATGACTGACCTGTAGTTTTCTTTTCCCTTGCGAACTCGGGTGCCCCTATTTTCCACACGGGCAGTCGAGTAGTTTTAATTCTGCAGATATATGAGAAGGATTCTGGGTTGAAGCTTTAAGCTATGTCCCGGCATTTACAGTCTTCCGCTATGTAGTTATATTTCCGCTGTGCATTGTATTACATTTATGTAAATTTATCTTCCGTCGTGTATTATTTTCATTATACTATGATATTATGTATTCTGATGTAACATTATTATGATGTTTATAAAAGTCTTCTATTATTTGTTCCGATGTATTGTATGCCCAGAGTTAGCGTATGCGGGATTCGAATGGTCTTGGTCGATTTAGCGGTCGATTAGGTCCGGGCGAAATCTGTGTTGTTACAATCCTCCTATTTCCTCGTTTTATCCCCACTGCAACTTTTGCACCTCCACCGCATCGGGTCCGCTAAGCGCTTTAACTGCATAGACAACATGTAAGGTAGATTGTCATCTCATTTAGTAGAATCCAATTGTTTTCACTTCTACAATTTTATAATATAATATAATTAGGATAATTTTCCTAATACTGCCCTTTGGTCGGTTGCTAATAACCATAGAGTGATAACCAATGTCTATTACAGGCCTTGGGCTTATCAGACACGACCCATCAACTAAAGACATAGGATTAACACAGGTGTTGCAGTGTCTTATTTTCCCCATTGGTTTAATGCACGCACATTGTACCATTAGGACACACCCGCATCCACCTCTATTTGGACCATCTCGCTACCGAGCACGACGTGAGAATGCCCTAGCCTCTTCCCTAGTGTGAGACTGTCAGTGATAAGGGGTATGTTTCCTGGTATGGATCCCTAACAAACAAAACTTACCTGGCTTGAATCCCCTTTGATTAGGTCCCCCATCGATTTACTATAGAAACCATAGCCATGGAATAACCATAGAATTAGGCTTATAACTTAGTATTAATTAAGTTCAGTTTTATATTAAGCCCATTTGTTTCTTTATTCACTATAGAATTCCTAATCATAAGGCCACCATAGAACCATGGAATAGTCGTAGAATGCCTAATCATATGGCACCATATAACCATAGAATGCCTAATCACAAGGCCACTGTAGAACTATAAAATAGACATGGAATGCCTAATCATAAGGTCACCTTAGGACCATAGAATACCCATGGATTTAGGAATATAAAATTAACATCATTTTAAGTTTAAGTTTACTAAGCCTATTTGTCCATTTATTTATAACCCCATGTTATGATTATATTTGCTTCTAAACCACATTTGTTTATTATGATTCTTTATATTTGTACAATCTATCATGTTTATGCAAATACGTTACAATCCATTTTCTATCATAATCAATGCCATAGTCATTTGGAAAATCTTATCAAGTTTGCCTATTTTCAGACCAAATTCCCTTTTTGTTAGAGTTTAACATTTCATGTCAATTTAGCCCCAAATTATCAAATCCTACTTTTTCATAATTCCAGTTGAATCAGATTTCCCAACTTGCACAAGATAAAAAGGATTAATTGGTCGCATAAAATTATAACTTGCAAAAAAATAACTTATATAAAGGATATTTACAAAAATAACTATAACTTCCAAAAAAATGAATAGAAACCATAAGAACTGTGAATAAAATTGTAAATTTACAACTACAACTACTATTAGACCTATTTAGTAAACAAAACAAAATTTTAAGTAATTATAAAAACTCCCAGAAAAAGCCTCTCTCATGGTGTCGGCAGAATCCACCTCCGGAATATAAATATATAAGAGAAAATATTTTATTTAACATATCTTAATTCCCGCTTGTCTACAAAATGGAAGACTAGCATAGGCAAGGAAGACATTTGTGTTGTAAAGAATGAGGGGGCTTGGAGGTTTGTTTATAGGTGGGGTAAAAGATCCTAGGTCATCAGATTTATGGACTAAATCTGAACTAACCATATCCTTGGACCAATCAGGGGTCGCCACGTCAGCCCTGTATTTTTAAATAGGCCAATCAGAAATTTAAACATCAACAAAACACATTGGAAAATTAATCTCCATTCATTACGATTTCATGCCAGGCAAGTAAATGTGCATGGCACGCAATGGAACGGCGCATCAGTCCCCGGGTCAGCACATGGATTGACCTACTTCTTGCCTGGACCCATGGGTCGACCTGGGTATTAGGTGTCATCCCATCCAACATTTATATTTATTTATGTTCTTGTTCTTTCAATTTTCTAAACATTGAATTGCCATATCTTGTTCGTATTACGTTAGTTTTTAGCAAACCATATATGTAACTATATCAAAAAAATCCTAATGGACCTAATGGTGCAATTCGTGTTGTCAAATTGTAACAATTTTTAGTACTTATTTTTCAATTAATTAATTATTTTCTATGTAATAAAATTTGAGTTGCTACATTCTCCCCTCCTTAAAGGATTTCGTCCCTGAAATCCCTAAGGGTAGGAGGATAAGATAAATGTTTTCATACAGATATGTACAACCATCCTCTCAAAAATCATCCATTTGCATTCTTTTGTTCTTACTTTTTCTAATGCATTTCATGTAGTTATGCAATTATGTAGTGTATATGTCTCCAACGAATGCAAAATATTAGGCGGTCTAATAATTCAGTTGTCCTTCTTTTTATGCAATCATGTTAGTGCCATGTATCTAAATTTATGCAAATAGGCCTAATTATACTGGTAGTTCTACATGTGCGCTTCAACCATCAATCACATGCAACAACCATATGATAACATCCATTTACATCATCCACAAAAATAGTATATAATGCACACACATCCATATGCATATGTAAGTCACCTATTAGTCGATCCCTAATAGTGCCTAATGTGTTTATATGTATCCACTGCATCCACTTGCAAACATTTGCATCCACCTGTAAATATCAAACATAATATGTTTCAACCATATCCTATCATCCATGGGTTAAAATACTAAGATTCAAAGGACAAGAAAGATAGATTCTATTCAAAACGAACAATGGAAAAAGGACCAAACCATACTGTCAAAGAGAAAAGGATAAGAAATGTGAATATTCTCCTGAAGTTCCCATGTAGCCTCACTGATATCATCTCCCTGTTAAACCTTAATAAGCCACACTTCCTTATTCCTCAACTTCTTGATCTCATAGTCTATAATTCGAATAGGTTCCCGATGGATGTATGCCTCTCACTCAATTTTCCACATCCTCCAACTTACTAGATCCACCACTACTACAGAATCATGTAGGCACTTTCGCAAGTGCGAAACATGAAATATACCATGCGCTCCTAAAAGCCTTTCGGGTACCTGAACCTTATAAGCCTTTTGCCTCACCTATCTATGATTTGGAATGATCCTTTGAACCTTGGTGCCAACTTGCCCACAGAACCAAATCTTACTACATTCCTTAAAGGAGATACCTTCACAAAAACCAAGTCTCCAACTCCAAATTCTAGATCAATCCTCCTTTTATCCGCATAAGACTTCTGCCAATCTTCTGCTACTTTCAATCTCCTCCTTATCAACTTAGTCTTACCGGAGGTCTCTCTAATCATATCTGGGCCAAGAAGTAATTTATTTGTCGACAACTACCAACATGAAGGAGATCTACAATGTTAGCCATATAATGTCTCCAAGGGAGCCATGCCAAAGTTTGTTTGGAAATTGTTATAATATGTAGATTTCACTAGGGGTAGATGCTCTTCTTATGTCCTTCCAAAATATAAGATACACAGTATAGGAAAATTCTCTAAAATCTTGTTCACCTTCTCAGTTTTTCCATCAATCTAAAGGTGATAAGCTATATTCAATCGGAATTGTGTCCTTAATGCCTTCTGTAGGCTTCTCCAAAACTCGCTTGTGAAAATAGGATCTTTATCACTCACTATACTGTTAAGACACGATGGAGTCAGACTATCTCTCTTACATAAACTGAAGCTAATCATGAAGTTTCCTTCTTTCTCTTGACCGGAATAATGTGGGAACTTGTAATCAGTTAGTCTACAATAATCTAGATATTGGTGTTGCCCTTCCTCGATCTAGGCAATCCATTAATGAATTCCATAGATATGCGCTCCTACATCAAAGGTGGCACATCCACTGGCTAAAGCAATCCATTAAGCTTCTTTTGCTCCGCCTTTACTCTTTGACATGTCAATCACTTCACCATAAACTCGACCACATCCTTTTTGCTACCGGTCCAACAGAAAATCCTCTTCATGTCTCGATACATCTTGTCACCACCTGGATGGATAGTCATCCGAGAGTGATAAGCCTCAGCCAAAACCGTACTTAACAAATCTCCCATGCGGGGAACACAGAGTCTACCATTTTGGCGCAACCATCCTCTACTATCAACATAATATTGGAGAGGATGCGTAAAAGACTCTCCCCTACCAAGCTTACATAAGATATCCACTAGCTCAAGATTCACTTGCTCCCTCGACCCAATATGCTCTAACAAAATAGGTTGTACCTCCAAGTAGACAAAAATCCAAATGTATAATATATAGATGGTCTAAAGTCAAAAGTGTAGATAAATTCCAATCTCTACCATTCTACGAACAAGGGACTCAACGAAGCCCTTTGCCTGCTCAAGGCATCTGCACTACATTTTCCTTGCCTGTGGTATAAGCAATCTCAAAGTCATATGATGCCGAGAACTCCATCCATCGCTTCTACCTCTAATTAATGTCCCTTTGCGAGAACAGATACTTCAGAGACTTATGATCCATAAAAAGATGAATCTCTCACTGGTAGTAATGCCTCTAAGACTTGAGTACAAAAATTGTCGCGGCTAGTTCTAAGTCATAAGTATGATAATTTTATTAAGGATGTGGAATGTAGACCTTAAGGAAAAGCTAACACTAGAGGGGAGTGCATAGTGTTTTAAAGAGATTAGGGAAAATTCAAACAATCTGGAATAACTATATGAATCACATAATGATTATCACACTAGAAATGATCACAAACATGGAAATATCACAGACACAGATATAAGTAAATATAAAATGCAGAAAAGGAAAGAACACATCATATTTTATACTGGTTCGGATTACTCCTACGTCCAGTCCTATGCAACGCTGAATTGTGCAAAGTTTTATTATTATCAATATTCAAGTACAACACTGTGACGACCCTAAACCCCGTACTGATGGTGGCAAGGGTAATCTTTGGAATATAACACATAAACAGATAATAGCAGAACAAAAATAAACAAATACACTAAATAATGTACAAATAATATACTGGATAAACATAATCATTAGAATTACGCAGTATACAGGATCATACTTAGTACAAATATAGTTCAGCTATACATAAATGTCTACAACGGAAAACAAACATAATATGTACAATAGGAGCTGAACAGCATAAAAAGAGATAAATGATAGAATCCATCTTCAGCTCCAGCTATCGAGAAAGAGCTTGCTAAAACCTGAATACAAGGCTGCCCGTGTAGAAAGAGGGGCACCCGAGTTTGCAAGTGAAACAAACTACGAGTCAATCATGGGACTAGTATGAGAAATCTACTTAACACATTTTATAATATGGCTAATCACAGGACCACGCCACTTTCGCGGAATGGGTTTACTCCATTGGATTGCCAGTTCTTTAAAACAAGTAATTCTTTTAAACATCGCAATGCTTTTTATAAAAATGAAGCCATTATAAGACTCATTTCCCATCACACAATGCAACGCAAACTGGAGGATAGAGTTTTACCTTATAATGGCCAAAATATGCTTGATACAAATAAAACAAAAGAATTTGATATTATTACTAGTGTTTATATGTTTCAAAAACAATTTCAAATCATAAGTATCAATCATAGATGGCATGGGTACCATATATCATGTCACCACATATAGGTATACAATCAAAACCGCACAGTCACGTATTTGGAAATTGGATTTCCATCATGAACCAAGGCAAAAGATAGTCCTTACCGACTTCGAGACTCTCTAGCCCGAGCCTCAGGGTCAGAGCGCATCGACCCTTGGAGCGACAGAGCCAGTCCACCGATGTGGATTAAAATCCTTGAACACTATGTTTCCCTGCCCTTTGGGGCGTAAATGAGCCAACGAATGACTTCATCGGCTTCACATGGTCACCGTTATATCTGAGGCGCCTCGCAACAGCAACAACCACACAGGTGAAAATAATAATAATGTCAGCCAGTGTAAGTACTGACACCACCTCTAGCTAGAAGGAAACGCATGCGCTCCCTGAGGTCCTCTCCCGTTTCTGGTCCATACCGGGGTGTCAGGCTCGCGAATTAACGTTATACACAAAGCTACGCCACACAGGCGGTGCTTTGATCATCAACCACAAGACTTTGCTTTTCAACAGAAGCCTTGATCACTGCACCTTAGCATGCCACGCAGGCAATTCACACCATGCAACTGATGGCTATCAATCACACAGAATGAATTCCAATGTCAGACACACAGACCATTTACAAGTCCATTTTGGGTCTGAACGAAACCGGAGGCACTATATACCTCGCATACCCATTGATCTCCACGTACGTCTAGACGATCACCACTCATTATCCATATTTTGGGATGCCTCCCAATCAGGATATCAATTACCATCCAACTGAGGTGAAGATCTCCGGTCTTCAACCACCGTCTTCATCTTTGACTTCTTATCGTCGATTCAGTTATTCAGAATGGGATAAACCCGGTCTTTCTGAGCAACTTGCGTATATAATAAAAAGTTCTACACGAACACACATACGACTTATTTCAATTCATCAGTCACTAACCGTAAATCAGTAAGAGAACGATTTCCCAGATATTAACCCCGAAGGCCTAAACCAACATCAGATCAAAACCCAGGAAACCATTCGACTTGGCTAACCTTCAGTTAGTTTCTAAATTTCACATTCCATATCGTTTATAATATTTTATAACGATTTATCGCTATTTTTATTTATTTATTTATAGCCAATTTATTTAAACGACGCTTCAGGCCATAACACGGCCGTGGCGCTATTTTTCTTCAGATTTGATTTACACATATCTGAAAATCTAACTGTTGGATCTTCACAAAATTTATATTATTAGAAAGATCTTTTCAAAAACGAATCCAACAGTTTCGGTTTTGGGAAAATCCGACGGTCGGATCTCCCGGTACACTCGTTTGAAGTTTCGATTTCAAAATACGAACTACAGCGTCGTTATTCGATTTATTTTAATTAATTATATATATATAAATATAATCGATTCTGGCACTGTTTTCCTTCAGATTTGAATTAAATGTTCCAGACAATCCAACTGTTGGATCTTTACAAAGTTTGTATCGTTGGAAAGATATTTCCAAGGCGAACCCAACGGTTTTGGTTTCGGGAAAATCTGATGGTCGGATCTCCCACACTAATCGTTTGAAATCACGGTTTCAAAACACGAACTGCAGCTTCGTTATTCGAAATATTTTAACTATATTTATATATATGTATAAATATAAATATAATCGATTCTTCATTTCAAAACTATATTCTTTTCCTACGTTGGATAAAAAATGATATTTTTATCTAACCGACATTTATTTCGACACTTCACTATTTTTAACAATTCATGTATTTAACAAAAATGTGATTTTTATTGTAAAACAATTTATTTCAAAACACGACTATTTTATATAGTTCATATAGATGATAAAATTATGATTTTTATTATTAAACAATTCATGTATTTAACAAAAATGTGATTTTTATTGTAAAACAATTTATTTCAAAACACGACTATTTTATATAGTTCATATAGATGATAGAAGTATGATTTTTATTATAAAACAATTTATTTAAAACAAGAATACCATTCAACACATGAATTTCTATTCAACGAATGAATTTCTATTCAACACATGAAGGTTTTCTATAGTTCATATATATATAATAAAAATGTGATTTTTATTGTTAAACAATTTATTACAAAACACGAATACCATTCAACACATGAATTTCTATTCAACGAATGAATTTCTATTCAACACATGAAGGTTTTCTATAGTTCGTATATATATAATAAAAATGTGATTTTTATTGTTAAACAATTTATTTCAAAACACGAATACCATCCAACACATGAATTTCTATTCAACACATGAATGTTTTCTATTCAACACACGAATATAGTTTCAACACATGAAAATAGTTCTAACACATGAATATTATTCAAAATTTCAGCAGCATAACAGCAGGGTCGTTAAAACCGGGGTCGTCCCTAGTACGGCTCCTCGCTCTACCTTAAAGCCTCGCAGCTTTTGACAATGGGGATTTCATGCATCTAGTTCGCACGCAGGCGGCATGTATATTTTTTTCATTTCCACAAACTAATCCTATGTGGTTTCAACCAAATAATTCTCAACCACAAATGGGTATTTTTTAACCACAATCAATCAATTTCAACCACAAACAATTCTAAACAACCATTTGCTATCAACCAATTTTCACACCAATCACAACCAATAAATATCGTCCATGGTTTGTGGACAAGGGGCGTATATATATATAAGTAAATTTCATTTCTATTCAACACATATACAATTTTTACAACGCATATATAACTTATACATCGACCTTACAACTTATACAACGCTTATACATGTGGTGTATAACGCTTATATAACTCATACAATAACTATATAATTTATACATCGTCGTTTTCCATATCGTTTATAATTCAGAAATCCCACATTGGGTTCCACTCCACCAAAAATAGCAGAAGGCTCAGAAAAATATGCGGTCTCTTCTGGAATGCAGAAGACGTCCACATGAGTCCACTGTCTCTTGTTTCACTGAATTTCGTCAACAAACGAAAAAGATATGATTTTTACAGTGAAATCAAAAACTGTAGCGCTTTAAATTGCTATGATATAGTTTATTTAAAATAGGTCGTACCTCAGCTGATTTGTTCAAAACTAGGTTTAGATTTTTTCTTCGAATCCGTGTAGCTATTCGTCGATCGGCCTTTGCAGCGTCGGAGGGGTAGGAGCAGCGCACCTGCACCTGGAGGAGTTGGCCAGTTCGACGGCCGGAGGAGGGTGCGGCAGCAGTTGGAAGCTCAAAACTTTCGAGCTCGATATCTCCCCCAATTCTGAACGAAAAAATACAAACTATATATGGATTTGAAGGTGGAGAGGAGATCTACAAAATCTTCAACTGGAGGAGGGACTGATTCTTCGTGGTTTGGTCGGAAAGTGGATGGGAAGATTCGAAGCTATTTCCGTCGTTCGTAGATAACCTATCGGGAGAGAGAACGATGAAATGGCGAGATGTGATTGGCCCAGGATTTTTTTTTATATTTATAATTTTAAAAATCCAAAAATACCCTCTTTCACACACGAACACCAATCCAAACCCAACGACTGTCGTCCCTAGCTAAATACCCCCATTCCGAACACAATGGGATATGTTTCGTAGGCCCATTCGACTGTTTCAGTCAATTTTTCTGCAAATTAAAATATAAAACATTTAATATTTGATTTGAACGTACATTTCAATTTGTCGGGGCCACATACTGATTCTAAAAAATTCCCGAAAAATAAATCTAGCTATGTTTTGACGATATGGTCCCAACAAAACTAGTTTCATCGAATTCTGAGACTGTTTGAAAAATGGCCCTTTTCTGGTCGATCCAATTTAATAGAAATCGATCAAACGCATTTTCCTTTACCACGCTCACATACTAGCTTCAAAAATTATGAAATTTGAAATCTAGCAATAATTTGACATCCCGGATCCAACAAAAGTGGTTTCGTCGTATTCTGAGGTCGTTTGCAAAATGGCCATTTTCACGGGCTATATAAACTCTATAGCGACCTTTCTGAAAATTCATTTAGCCATAACTTTTGCTTTCCGCTATGAAACTTCGATTTTTCAGATTCGTTAGAAAGATATTCATTAACAGAATTAATTATTTTTAGTTTCACTAATATCCATTTTGTTTTGCATCCGGTACAGTCAGTCAAAGTTTGAATTCAAATTTTGAAACTACCGCGCCATTTCAGGCCTTGTTTATAATTAGAATTAATTATATTTATTTTCAAACGTCGATTCTAACTTACTTTTCATCGTTATTATTTAAAATATTTATTTTAAATATTTAAAATCCACCAAAATAGCCAATTAAAAAAATTGGTTCAGATTTTCCGGGTTGTTACAAACACCCTTGATTTCACAACTACAAGGTTAAAACCGATTCCACCACCCTTGATTTCACGGCTACAAGGTTAACGCTGCTCCCTTTCCTTGATTTCAGAGCTACAAGGAACACATACTTTCCCAAACAATTCCTAAATGATTACAATAGCCCTAGAACTCTTCAATAGCACTTCAAACGGAGAATTGATGACAGAGAATGAAAAGAGAAGAAAAATGATATAAATTTTGTTGAAATCGACAGAGTTTAAGTGTAGAAATCGAGAAATTTAATATTTTAATGGTGGTAAGTAAAGGGGTAAAGAAGGGGAAGAAGGAATGGTTAAAAATTTGAAATCAGCCCCTTTTTATAGTGTCCCAATGGTCGCAACGTTTCTGAAATGTCACAAATAGTGAAAAGACATTTCTTTTAAAAATTGAAATAATGACAGTTATATGTCGACATGTCATTATGCCTATGTCGACATATCCCTTATATATTTATTTTTAAAATCAAATTTCAAGTGTTAAAATCAATATATATTTTCTGGAAATTCTTGAATCAAAAACTAATGTTTCAAGTGAAATTTCTAAAGTATAAAAACATATGTAAACATAATAATATATAATATAAACATATTTATAAAGTTATATGATTAAAAACTTATAAAACTATATATGTTATAAACATATTATTATTATAAAACTTTAAACTTTAAATATATACATATATATGAAATAATAAATTGAAATAATTTAGAAAACTAGTTTGAAATAACTTGAGCACATAATTTGAATTTTGAAAAAAGAGTTTGAATTTTGAAAATATAATTTGAAATTGGTGTGTTATTTAGAGTCGTACATATAAAATAGAATCAATTATTATATTTTCTTGAGCTCTTGAAATCTTGATAACTTGACACTCATGAGTCTTGAATCTCTTCAGAATCCTAAATCTCTTGGAACTCTAAAACTGTACAGTCTTCAGTATTAAAATCATGTATACAAATCCTGCATATATATATATATATATATATATTCTAGATAAATATGGTAGTATATATTTTATAATCAACTAACAATGATAATTGAAATAAGGTTTTTTTTTCATCAAAACTCCATTCTCCAACAATCTCCCCCTTTTTGATGATGAAAACCTTGATTTATAAAATATTCATACATGTTTAATACCTGTTGATCTAATTCTTCGAATACTCCTTTCATCATGATTCCTATATAAATCCTACATACTCCCCCTTAAACCAAGCCTAACTATTCCCAATTTTATGATTTCTCATTTCTCCCCTTTGTCATCAACAAAAAAATGACTAAACCATATTACACTTATAGTATCCTATATTAAACTATAATAAATTATACTTCTTCTAAATCTATGACTTAATCTAATTAACTCCCCCTAACTCTAAGACACTAATAAAGAAAACAAGGGTATATCCAAGCAAATCAATAAAGTATTTATGAACGCTTTGTTCAATTATTACATGTATTTCAATCATATACAATTTTTCGAACCAAACCAAATTAAGCAATAGTTTCAAACAAATTCAAAGCAAATTCAAATCAAACAAACCAAACAATTCAAATCGTACCAACAAATCAAATCAAATTCAAACATCTCTTTGAACTTTCACCCATTTGTCTCCTCCAAAGATTGTATCCTTCTTGATGACTTCCCAATCTTCATCTTTTTTTGTGGGTGGTGCTTTAGCAAGGTTGTTGTTTTCGTCTCTGAAAAGAGAAGATATTAGCCAAAGAATGGCATCAAAGTGCTTCTCTTGATGTTCTACCATCTTTATTTGACTCAATTCGAGATGACGTTGATTACGAAGTATTATAGATAGGATATTCATGAAAGAACTGTGTGTTTCTTCAAGATTTTTACTCAAATTATGAATAGGATTTGCCATAATTTGATATTATCGAAAAGGAATGATTAGAGAAGAAGGAGAATGTTTAGAATAAGTTTTTCTGGAAGAAAGAGGTATTCATAAGGTCTGGAATTCATTTAAAATGAAGAGACCCTAGTTGATTATTCAAATTTCAAATTTTGAACAAATTTGAAAAACTGGCAGTTATATATCGATATGTCAATTTGCACATGTCGACATACCCTAGATATTTTTTGGTATTTTCAACTTTTAGTTAACTCTTATTATATTATATTTATTTATTTAATTCTAAAGTGTTTTTACAGTAAATTAAAGATTGTTTTGGTAGAAATAAATATCATTCATTTCTACTTAAAAGCAAATAAATTCAAATGATATAAGATACTAAATACGAGATTTGAAAGCAAATACAAGCAAATACGAAAGATAGAATAAACTAGATATGCTTAGATTTCAGCGAATGATGAGGAGGAAGATGATAAACTAAGTTTTCTTCCTACTTTGATAAAGAACATTTTTATTTTAGAAGACATTTAGGTAAGAGTCTTCTTGATCTTCTTTTGGTTCTTGGCTAACGTAACTTGGTTTTGGATAAGTGTTTCTTTGGTTATGGCTCATACTTTCCAAAGAGGATTCTTCTACGTCGATTTCCATTGGATTTTCCTCTTGTTGTAGTTGCAATCAAGCTTGTTTATCTTTGAATGTTTCATAAGGTTCAAAGATGATTGAAATTTGCATAAGATGTATATTTCCCGAGTTAAAGACCTTTCTTGGCACAAATTCCTCTCCTTTGAGTTCCACTCCAAAATATTTAAGGATAGAGGTAAGATAAACTCCATGATAAAGAGTATTTTCTTAGGTGGACATTTGTTTGGGATTAAATTATTTTAAAATAACATCGGCCCAATTTATGTCATAAACACCAAACATAGCAAAGAGAGCTTTTTGAACTTTGAGGGTAGGGTTGTTGAAATTTCCGGAACGTGGAGTAATGGTATGTTGGAGGAGGAGGTTGGCGATTCTTGCTGTTAGGAAGAAAATGCGATTTTTAAAATCCATGTTTTCATCACTTTCAAAAATGTGGTGATAAGTATCCAAATTCGTTTCATCAATTTCAAAAAATCCAAGCCCGTACACTTACAATTCAAGATAGTACCCAAAATTTCACAATCCAAAACAATTTGAGTTCCTTTTATGATACTCTATACTTGATTCTCATTTCCTTCGTAAAACCCACGATCCAAATTTGCACAAAACATTTTGATGAAATTTAGGTAACATACTTCGTCATTATTCCAAGCGTCGACCAAGCTTAGAACTTCATTTTATTGAAAAGAGAACGAAGATCTTAAGATGGAAAATCTTCGAAGATAGCGAATGCTCCCGTGTTGAATTTTCCATTTGCCATGTAGTCAACATGGGCTTGAATAGCTTCCTTATCACTATAGAGATGACCTTTGAGGGTTTTAGTCAATCTTATTGTTTTTGATGTGCTAGTGCAAGCCATTAAAGAGTTGTTTGAAGAGTATAGATATGAAGAAAATTGTTTGAATTTTGAATGAGAGGTAGAGAAAATAGAATTGAATAGATAAATAAACAAAGATTGAATGGGCACAACTTTTCTGAAATTTAAGACACCTTTTTAGAACTTGTAAGTTGGTGAAAAGTTGGAGGGAAGTTTGAAAGTTCAACCTTTTGAAATTCAAATTTTGAATTTCATTTTCTGGCACATATGTCGACATGTATGTTTCGGTATGTCGACATATAGGTGCATTTTGAAAAGTCATGTTTCTTTTTGACTTTGTTTTATTATATTAATGTTTTATATTTCAAGTTTTCTTATTTCGTGAAACAATATTAATCCTAACGCTCATTAAAAAATTAATTATTGTTTATTATATTATATTTTTATTATTATTTATGAATTTCAAAATTTTAATTTCAAATTTTAATTTTAATTTTCAACTTAGAATTTTAGAATTTTAAATTCAAATTCAAACAAGGCAAACAAATAAAACATCCATTCATCCATTTCTTCGATATTTTCTAAATTTTGAATTGCTCTGAAACACGTGTTTGAATTTTCGATTTGATGATGAATATGAATCGTCTAAATTTTGTGCATATGCTCTCTTTCTTTTCTTTGATGAATTATTATCATCTGTTTGTTGATTTGATTTATCTGGATATGGATTGCAGTTATAACATCTGTCATCATTTCTTCCTGAACTCCCATGATTATTTCTTTGAAAATTATTTCTCCTTTTATATCTCAGAAATTTTCTGAAATTTCTTATCATTAAAGCAATTTCTTCATCTTCTTCACTACTTGAATCGGAACCATTTGTTGTTGCTTTGAATGATATAGATTTCTTTTCTATGCATTTATTTTCCTTACTTTTTTGTAATTGAACTCCGAATGACATCAAATTCCAAATTAACTCCTCAATTTTCATTTCACTAACATTGTTGGCTTCCTCAATCGCCAATGTTTTCTGATCCTATTCTGGAGTCAATGAACTAAGTATTTTTCTGACTTGGTCTTCTACTGAATAAGTTTTTCCTAATGCTATTAATGAATGCACGATCTCCTGGAATCAGCAAAACATATCGGAGATAGATTCATTTTGATTCATTTTAAATAACTCAAACTGATTAATTAGCATTGATATCTTTGTCTGTATAATTTTATTGGTCCCTTCATGAGTAACTTGTAATGTTCTCCACATTTCATAAGCAGATTTACAAATTGACACTCTATTAAATTCGTTTATATCTGATGAACATAATAACATATTCTTGGCCTTCGAATTACTTTATGCAGTAGCCTTTTGTTCATTAGTCCATTGCGCAAAATAACATATTCTTGGACTTAGAATTACTTTTCCATGTCTTATTCTTTTACATCCGTTTTTCACAAACCATATATGTATATGAATCAAAAAATCATAACGAACCTGAGGGTGCAATTCCCGTTATTAAATTCTAACAATTTTTACAACATATTATTTAATTAATTTTCGCGTATTACAATTAAAAGAGTTAAGAAAATTAAGGTCAAATAATAATAATTTTACTTTCTCTTTTTGAATATTCCTTATTTATAAATAGTTGTTACTACTACAATATAATTTTACAATATTATTTTTTCCAAATACTATATTCATCTTATGCACTTTTTATGTTACTTTCATGAAAACACTTCATGTGCTTTCATTTGGTTTTTCAAATAAGTTTTGCATATTATAACTACTTCTATAATGTTTTTAAGATTTTTATTACAGTAATACGTAAAAGTAAGAAGTAGTTTACTTATCCTGAATTATATCTAGATTTTTTATTACAACAATTGTAACAAACCAGAATTTCTGAACTATTTTAAAAAAATTATTTTAGCTATTTTTAAAGGGTTTTGAATATTAAAAATGATTTATTTTAAATAATAATGACTAAAAATTTATTTAGAAGTTGGAACATATAAATTTATTTTAATTATAAAACGAGCCTGAAATGGCGCGGTAGTTCGAAAATTCGATTTTAAATTTCAGTTGAATGTATAGGATTCAAAATATATCGGATTTCAGTGAAACAAGAAACGTTAGAATCTGTTTAACTATATCTTTCTAACGAATGTAAGAAATTGAGGTTTAATGTAATGATCTAAGATTTTTGAAGATTAAATTTGAATTTAATATGAATTTTAAATAAAGTTTAAAAAGGTTTAAATTATTGGTGAATCAAATTTGAAGGCAATAATAGTATTTTAACATATGGAAAATTAAATTTTACGGTGGAATTTGTTACAACAATGTTTGTTTGACTGTTAGTTGAATTGTTAAAACCATTTATGATTTAGTTAATAAAATTGATCAAAATTTGAAATTAAATTATAATTAAATATTCATCACAAATTTTTGTTCAGTTTCTGTTTGCATAATCTTAGAGAATTTTATAAAATTTTACTATAATTTTTAATTTTGAAAATAAACATATATGTTTCCTATTGTATTTTAGGTCAACCGTGGTCCTTTTGACACTTTGCAGAACCAATCTATCGGTTTGTTTTATTACTGTTTGATGATCAGTACATTGTTGTGCGCGATTAAATTTTATTTATGTGTCGCTCTTCGTTAATAATAGAGAAAAAGTCGCGTTAGGTTGGAACCTCTAAAAGTAACATTGTCAGTTACAACATTTTAAGGCCTCCAAAAACAAACAAAAAGGAAAAATACTTTTGTTTTACGACCATTTGCCAAGAACATGCGATAAGGACTAACACTGTAAATGTTAGTAACAAATGGACTAGTAACGCAAGGCATCCTTTCATACGCAAGAACGGAAGGTATACGTTATCAGTATTTAGACTGGAACAGTGCATAACGAAAAAGAGGGGAACGAAACGTGTTGAAATCCAAATATATGGATGGACATTTATCCAAACACAGCGCCACGTGCTCCCTAGGAAACATGCAATGTATTAAATCCCAGTTTATTCCTCGTCGCAAGTAGAAAATGGGTTCACTTCTCACTTTCTCTTTTCTGCTAAAAAGGGAAGAGCAATGGAGCTTTTCCCTTCAGACTCGCGTAAGCTCTCCCCTCACACCTCCCTCTCTTCTTCCGTTGAACCACGTTCAGCCTCCGCATGCTTCGCCCTCTCGCCTTTTTCAAGCAAACAGTTCGCCTGTAGCTTCGCTACTCCCATATTGTTCACGTGAAACTCCTCCTCAGTTCCACTCCCTCTTTCAAATATCTCACAGGAAAGAAAAAAAATAAATTGAAACGTGGAAGACCTGCATTCCTCACTCATGTTGTCTCTCCACCACATGCAAAAGGCCTCCTTCCCCTTAGCTAAAGACAGTCGGCCCTTCCTTAGTTAATCGCATCGAATTCCCTTTTCCCATTTACACACTTCGGCCATTCCAGCTCTTTCCTGAAAGCCCAAACCTTTATATATATGTATTTGTAAATAAAAAAAAGGGTTAACCCATAATCGCCTGAACCCTTCGTCGGAGCCACCTCTTTCATCTGCGGTTTGCTAGGTCACCGGTTCTCTAAACATGAGGGAGGGGTTGTGTGTATGGTTGTGTGAAGTAAGTGTGTATGGTCTTTTGTGCATGTGTGCGTGTACTGATATGGGAGTGTGTGCATTGACTTGAAGACTTGTATGCATGGAAACATGATGAGAGTAGATGAAGTTGTGGTCTGAACGTGTGCATGTAGAAAAAAAAGAAGAAGAACGAGTGGATGTGAACTTGAGATTTGCCGAGCAGGTTTGAATAAAATAGTGACATGCAAGGAAGAGGTAGAGTTGAAGGGTTTATTGGTATATATGTTTGTATTTGGAGAAGTAATATCTGCAGTTTGCGGTGTTGGGAGGCAGATTTATTTTGTGGGTTGCCAAGAGCAGTTTGGGTGGTTGTTTTGGGATGATGGTTGAAATCGAACACCGTTAGGATTTTTGAACTCATACGGTCGTAGTCTTTACTTTAGAATGGAATTGGGAAAAAGGGGAGAAGCAGTTCGCGTAGCGGTATCGTTGTTTGTCGGCTTGTTCGCAGTGGTACAAGATTTCGTCCGTAAATTTTGAAGACAAAGAGGTGAGAACACTTAATTCAATCCATTTATTTAATTAATAGTGATAAATAATTTATTGTGATAAATCAATGATTATTGGTTGGATATGGATGTTATTATGTGAATGGATGTGCACGTAATTAGATAAAACACTAAACACTGATAAGCGTTATTGACCGTAACACTTATGCACAGTTAAATTGTTTGTTATTGGTGATGATTATGATTCATGATCATTTGATTTATATGATTGATTTACTTTGTTTGCATGATGCATACACAATACCATGGTTGTGGAATCGTATAGACGATCGATTCGAATCCTCCTTCCATATATGTGAAGATTTATTTTCAAATATTAAAATATTTTTTCTTCTTTTAAGTCCAATTTAAATTAAAAGGAGATATGCAAAATTTAAATAAAATACTTTATAATATTTATACCAGACCGTTATAGGATGACAGAGAGGATAGTGTCTAGGCTTGAGTTTGGAAATCCAGTTTCCTGCTTTCTCTGGCTATCCCTAACTGGTCCGACAGACGGAATGGTTAACTCAAATAAATTTGAATTTGAATTGAAGTTGTTTTAAAACTTAGAAATTGATTTGGAATTTAAATAATAAATGTCTCTTAAGGATCATTTATGGAATTTAAATTTAAATAAAAAGGGTTTTTGAATTCCTATGGTTTACAGTTTATCTAAATTTAAATTTAAATTTGAAATGATTTTATTTAACTTTAAAAAAATTGTTTTGTAATTAAGTTGTTTTGAAAATTTTGATTTAAATTCAAAAGAATTTGAAGGAATTATATTTAAATCGTTTTATAACGAGCTGCGGAGCGACAGTTCGTAACTATCGGTTTAAAATGTTTATAACTTGATCGTTTGGAATCGGTTTGACTTGAAACAATAAATATTGATTTTCAAATACCAAAAGTTTTGAATAGGAGAGAAATTTTCGAGTTTCAAAGTAAGATTTTCAAGTTTTATTCAAAACAAATTTGGAAAAGGTCGTTATAAGAGCAGTTCGATGACCGTAACGGAA
Organism: Allium sativum; assembly: GCA_030737875.1. Classification (NCBI taxonomy): domain Eukaryota; kingdom Viridiplantae; phylum Streptophyta; class Magnoliopsida; order Asparagales; family Amaryllidaceae; genus Allium; species Allium sativum. The sequence goes on from CM060919.1 coordinate 253,552,786, forward strand.
TTCAAATAAATCAAGTTTAAAATTTAAGAAAAAATTATGATAAATCTTACTTTATTTATTTAAAGTAATTAGAATTGAAATATTTGAATTTTTGAATGATTTGAAATCTACTTAGTTTAAATGGCTATTGCAGCACTTTTGGTAACGTTTCCAACGTATTTATCACTTTTCCAAAGACAAATTTGGTTTGGAGTTTAAAAAACGTGAACCATTATTTTCAAATGGTTAAAAGGATTGCAAACGGTCTAGAAATATTATTAAGTGGTTAATATTTGTATATGGAATTGAGATCAAACATAAATCGATTTAACTCCACTAAAACTTACGTTTGAATATGAAGTGTTTGAATTTTCGTAAATATATTTGTAATCCAAGTAAAGATTTGGGAAATTTAACGACTTATGAAATCAATGGAATTATGTTTTGAACATAAGGATCGAAGGGTTATGTTTGATGACATGGTTGGGAAAAATGAATATTTGATTTTAAAAGTAATAGTTAAACAGTAGTGAAATTTATGATCAATCCAACCTTGATTTAGAAATGAATGGATAATGACTGGAAGGAGATTGAATTGTAACCCTGTGTGGTCCATGACTATTGTTTTATGAATACGCTCATTACTTGGAAAGACCAGGAGCGGATTTAAGTCCGAAAACCATTCCAAGTAACAACACGACGGATGAAGCATATTCAAGACTTGGAATCAACGAATGAAGACCGTGGTTCTTCACAACTGAACGAACTATTTGCTGATTGGGTTCTTTACAGCTAGCTACAGTAGAGAGATGCCCCTATTACCGAAGTGGCAGAAAGTCCGAACGTATGGGGAGAACTTTCGGATTTTGTTCCGTTCAGACCCAGAATGGACTTGTATGGATTGTGTGTCTGACATTGTAATTGACGGCATAACACTAATTTCCGTTGATATATGTATGGTTTGTGACATATGAGCTCGAAGTGGTTATGTATGGATGGAAATCAGTGGTCATGTGGTGAATGGACAATGTGACATACTTAAGAAATGAAATGAGCTTGTACGATCAGGGCATTGCTTTTCTAGGCATGCTTTGTGTATGATGTGACATCGACAAACCTCACACCTCGGATGATGAGAAACGGGCAGTTAGGTTGTGTGTGTATATATATATATATACATATATATATATATATATATGAATTGATGATGACGGATGCAGCAGTGGGAAACCACTTATGACTTATGGAATAGGGTATGTTCGGGGGGGCGTGTCTGTTCGAAAACCATTGATCTACCTCGCGATTTGTATTGGTGTCCGCGTCTGGATGAAAAACCCGTGATTACATGTTGCTTGTGTTCCGATTGATCTTTTGGACCAGGAATCATCAAGTTGGAAAACCAAATCTCCAATACGTGCCACAAGGTTTTGGTTTGTATATTTATATGGCGACATAATATTATGGGTATTATGCCGTCTAGGATTAATACATTTATTTGTGAAATGTTTTTCCATACTATATGATAGTATTGAAAAGAGGATTTTTGCGTATGAAAGCATGTTTGTTTATCATAAGATAAAACTCGCCCATTTTGTGTGCGCTTGCATTGTGTGTTGTGGGACGAGCTTATGATAGCTTCATTTTCAAAAGAGTCATTGCGTATTTATATGCACGGGTGTTCACATGGAGTAAACCCGTTCCGCATTAGCGGCGTGGTCCGGTGAATTTCCCAACTTTAAATTAAACCTTAAAGCAACTGTTTTATGTTCTCACCCCAGTCCAATGACTGATCTGGAGTTTATTCTTCCTTCCTAAACTCTGGGTTCCCATTAATTTTCACACGGGAAGCTAGTAGTTTAGTTTTGTAGTTATGTTTCGTTGGAGCGAAGTTCGGAGCGCTTTCTGAGTTGGAGTCCATGCTAGGGTTGAAGCTTCCGTTGTATCTTTTGATCTTCCGCCGAGAGTACATTTATATTTTTCTTCCGCTGTATGTTTATGTTGTAACTCTGATATTCATGTAACTCTTATGAAATATTGTTTTGAGCAATGAATTTTTTTATTATTTTGTTCTATATATGTCTGTACCCATAACAATTCGTCTTTCTGAATGGTTTAAGTTGGTTTAATTACCGGCGAGAACCGAGCAAAAGGCGGGTCGTTACAGTTGGTATCAGAGCTTTGGTTCATACAAAGCTACGGGGTACGACATGTTTTGAATAGAAGATAGGACTCATCAGAGTTATAATATCTCGTTAGAGATAGGGTTAGAAATACCCTAGAATGAGATTTTGGAATAGTCCGATGAGAGCGCGTCTTTTGAAAGTGAATTATTTTTAACTAAGTAAATCATGTTGAAATAACTTTTAATAAGACTGTTGAGTATTTCAATCGACGTCATGATAGGACTATTGGTATATATGAAGACTTTGAATATACGCAAGGCCTGCGTATGTACGAAACCTTATATGTACGGAATAGATATAGAGTCACACTCTAGTCGCTCGAGGATGATTTTACTGATGACCATGGCAACATCAGTAGTTATTTTCGAGTTTCGAAGTGGGATGACTATATGATTTCGGTTAGGACGTTGATGAATACTATTTTGACCAATGTTTTCCCATGCTAAATAAATTAATATAAGATAGTAAGAGCTAAAACATACCTAACCCGGATAATAAGTATCATGTCGATAACTGAACAAGGGTATGTTTAGAATTAAATCTCGCTTAAAGAATAAGGAAGTGAATTTTAGAAGTACAATTAAGTGAGATAGTTTGTTAAGAAATCATATGTTGAGAACACCACCACATATTTCAATGGTAATTGATCAAATTGTAACCAAGGTTTGAAATAATAATAATAATAATAAGATGTCCTACTTGATATATCAATGAGTATTAATAAATAGTAGATTCGAACCTATACTTAGCATGAATTGTAAATGGTAATATGCAAGAAGAACTATTTCGTTTAAAGGAATATTTTAGCTATCAAACTTCCCTTAAGGAATTTGAAGATGATTTTGACTTAAGTTAAGAATTTATATAAAGGATGATTTGAATTATAACAAACATCTAAGTGGGGGAAAAGGCTATATGTTCTTATTGAATGAATTGAATACCTTATGATGCAACGAAAGATAAATTTTTGAAGGGAAAGTTCAAAAAAAAAAATATCAAAGCGATGGAATGTGTTACGTTGATGCGACTACCCATGACCAAAATACCCTGACCCTCCAACCTTAGCCTAAGTTAGTTTCATTGTTTAAATTCGAACCGTTGAGTAGTGTCTTTCATTTCCCTTTATTTAAGCTTGGTCAAATATCTTGACTTGAATTATCGTACTTTGAACTGCCTACACTTGCATTCTTAGGCGCACTTGACTTTCTTGTCTTGATCCTGTTTGAGAATTGAACCAAACTTATTTGATCTTAAGTAGTTCATCTTTTGATTTAGGCGTGTTTTGATTTAGGCCATTATACCTTTTGATGCTCATTTGATATTAAGCTTTTGCTTTGAATACGTGGAATTTGACTTGATCCATGTATGTATACCCTTTTCTGTTGGTTTTCGAATGAAACCAAGATCAAGTTCAACTAAATAACTTTGATTTATCTAAGACATTTGGTTAATGGAACTTAAATAAATAAGCTTTGCATAGAAATTGGAAGTGTTTGAAATATAGAATTCAATTTATGCAAGGAAAATGGATTTTGAAAGATGAATTTTAAGAATTGGTTCTAAATTTTTGAAACTTATTTCTAATGTTTTGAATAATGATGGATTGAAACATGCACGTACTAAATCAGAGTGCGCAGCGAAAGCGTGATGGTATATTTGAATAAGGAATGTTTCAAGGGTTTTCTAATTATAGGAAATTGTAACCTTTTTAAACACATTTTGACATTTGAAATAAGAATGAATATTAAGCCTATAGTATAGTGTAAATGATGATTGAATGAGAAAGTTTAAAAAAAAAGGTGCAACTATTTAAATCGTAAAGAGATTTCTGAGATTTCGACTTATGGTTCTTGAAATATTCTATCTTGTGATATACGAAGATATTTGAAATGAAGGAAGTGTAAACGATTTCGAAACTTTGGAAACTAGAAAGGCTTGAATTCGTCGTATGAAATTAGATTTGAATGTTTCAAATGGTTTAAATACGACCATAGATTTCGAACCATGAAACCTAAAGTTGTATACTTGGAAGTCTGAAATTCTATTGAGCGAATTTGGTTTCCAACCAATTGGACGTGATGAATGGTTTATAAATGAAATTTCGACGACTGGAATCATGCTACTTTGGAAATATTTAGTAATACCAAAATTATAGTTTAAGTATTTACAATTTTGATTTACGACTTCGGGATATGAGATGATTTGGTTTGTTTGAGTAACCGTGACTAAAACAGGGTGTGATAAGGAATTGGATTTCGTATGATTGGGTGGTACTCAGTTGCCATGTCGTGAGGGTGAACTCTCAAACAATAACATATAGATTTGATCATAGGATGTTTGGAACTTTGGAAGCAAATTTGGTTCTGGAAATCCCGAAGTAAAGTACGATTATCTATATGGAAGATATATGTATATATTTCAACGGTTTGGGATGAAATTGGGATTCTAAGTCAGAGAAATCATTTTGAGATTTTCAAATACATTACCAACTATGACTTGTAATCAGAATATAAACTCAAACTTCTTTAATTGACCGTTTCGAAATTTTATTTGTCTAACATAACGATTTAAGTTTAGTTAATTAAACTTGTGTATAAAATGGTTTTGGCAAATTTAATCATACGAAAATTTTCTTATAAGTTGCGTTGATAAATTTATACTTAACATAAGAAATTGTAAGTTTAACAAATTTATATATAAGATTTATTTTGCTTATGTACGATTTTATGAGCTCTCCTTTTCGAAGATGAAAAGCCTTAAGTGGGGGAGAATGTAACGATCTAAGATTTTTGAAGATTAAATTTGAATTTAATATGAATTTTAAATAAAGTTTAAAAAGGTTTAAATTATTGTTGAATCAAATTTTAAGGCAATTATAGTATTTTAACAGATGGAAAATTAAATTTTACTGTGGAATTGGTTACAACAATGTTTGTTTGGAGAAAACGTTTCACCGTTAGTTGAATTGTTAAAACCATTTATGATTCAGTTAATAAAATTGATCAGAATTTGAAATTAAATTATAATTAAATATTCATCGCAATTTTTTTTTTCAGTTTCTATTTGCGTAATCTTAGAGTATTTTATAAAATTTTACTGTAATTTTTAATTTTGAAAATAAACATATATGTTTCCTAGCGTATTTTAGGTCAACCGTGGTCTTTTTGACACTTTGGAGAACCAATCTATCGGTTTGTTTTATTAGTGTTTGATGATCAGTATACATTGTTGTGCGCAATTAAAATTTTATTTATGTGTCGCTCTTCGTTAATAATAGAGAAAAAGTCGCATCAGGTTGGAACCTCTAAAAGTAACATTGTCGGCTACAACATTTTAAGGCCCCTAAGAAAAAACAAAAAGGAAAAATACTTTTGTTTTTCTACCATTTGCCAAGAACATGCGGTAGGGACTAACACTGTAAATGTTAGTAACATATGGACTAGTAACGCAAGGCATCCTTTCATATGCAATAATGAAAGGTATACATTATCAGTATTTAGACCAGAACAGTGCATAGTGAAAAAGAGGGGAACGAAACATATTGAAATCCAAATACATGGATGGACATTTGTCAAAACACATCGCCATGTGCTCCCTAGGAAACATGCAATGTATTAAATCCCAGATTATTCCTCACCGCAAGTAGAAAATGGGTTCACTTCTCAATTTCTCTTTTCTGCTAAAAAGGAAAGAGCAATGGAGCTTTTCTCTTCAGACTCGTGTAAGCTCTCCCCTCGCACCTCCCTCCGCATGCTCCACCCTCTCGCCTTTTTCAAGCAAATAGTTCGCCTGTAGCTTCACTACTCCCATATTGTTCACGTGAAACTCCTCCTCAGTTCCACTCCCTCTTTCAAATATCTCACAGGAAAGAAAAAAAATAAATTGAAACGTGGAAGACCTGCATTCCTCACTCATGTTGTCTCTCCACCACATGCAAAAGGCCTCCTTCCCCTTAGCTAAAGACAGTCGGCCCTTCCTTAGTTAATCGCATCGAATTCCCTTTTCCCATTTACACACTTCGGCCATTCCAGCTCTTTCCTGAAAGCCCAAACCTTTATATATATGTATTTGTAAATAAAAAAAAGGGTTAACCCATAATCGCCTGAACCCTTCGCCAGAGCCACCACTTTCATCTGCGGTTTACTGGGTCACCGGTTCTCTGAACGTAAGGGAGGGGTTGTGTGTATGGCTGTGTGAAGTAAGTGTGTATGGGCTTTTGTGCATGTGTGCGTGTACTGATATGGGAGTGTGTGCGCTGACTTGAAGAATTGTATGTATGGAAACATGATGAGGGTAGATGAAGTTGTGGTCTGAACGTGTGCATGTAGAAAGAAAAAAAGAAGAACGAGTGGATGTGAACTTGAGATTTGCCGAGCAGATATGAAAAAAATAGAGACATGCAAGGAAGAGGTAGAGTTGAAGGGTTTATTGGTATATATGTTTGTATTTGGAGAAGTATTGTCTGCAGTTTGCGGTGCTAGGAGGCATATTGATTTTGTGGGTTGCCAAGAGCAGTTTGGGTGGTTGTTTTGGGATGATGGTTGAAATCGAACACCGTTAAGATTTTCAAACTCATACGGACGTAGTCTTTACTTTGGAATGGAATTGGGAAAAAGGGGAGAAGAGTTCGCATAGTGGTATCATTGTTTGTCAGCTTGTTCGCAGTGGTACAGGATTTCATCTCTAAATTTTGAAGGCAAAGAGGTGAGAACACTTAATTCAATCAATTTATTTAATTACTAGTGATTAAATAATTTGTTGTGATAAATCAATGATTATAGGTTGGATATGGTTGCTATTGTGTGAGTGGATGTGCATGTAATTAGATAAAACACTGAACACTGATGAGCGTTATTGACATAACGCTTGTGCACAACTAATTTGTTTGTTATTGGTGATGATTATGATTCATGATCATCTGATTTATATGATTGATTTACTTTGTTTGCATGATGCATACACAACACCATGGTTGTGGAATCGTATAGACGATCGATTCGAATCCTCCTTCCATATAAGTGAAGATTTAATTTCAAATATTAAAATATTTTTTCTTCTTTTAAGTCCAATTTAAATTGTAAGGAGATTTGCAAAATTTAAATAAAATACTTTATAATATTTATACCAAACCATTATAGGATGACAGAGAGAATAGTGTCTAGGCTTGAGTTTGGAAATCCAGTTTCCTACTCTCCCTGGCTATCCCTAACTGGTTCGACAGACGGAACGGATATCGTAAATAAATTTGAATTTGAATTGAAGTTGTTTTAAAACACAGAAACCGATTTGAAATTTAAATAATAAATGTCGCTTAAGTATCATTTATGGAATTTAAATTTAAATAAAAAGGGTTTTTGAATTCCTATGGTTTACAATTTATCTAAATTTAGAATTAGATTTGGAAATGATTTTATTTAACATTTAAAAAAATTGGTTTTGTAATTAAGTTGTTTTGAAAATTTTGATTTAAATTCAAAAGAATTTGAAGGAATTATATTTAAATGGTTTTATAACGAGCTGCGGAGTGACAGTTCGTAAATATCGGTTTAAAACGGTTATAACTTGATCATTTGGAATTGGTTTGACTTGAAATAATAAACATTGATTTTCAAATACCAAAATTTTTGAATAGAAGAGAAATTTTCGAGTTTCAAAGTACGGTTTTCAAGTTTTACTCAAAACAAATTTGGAAAAGGTCGTTGTAAAAGCAGTTCGACAATCGTAACGGAATTCAAATAAATCAAGTTTAAAATTTGATAAAAATTTATGATAAATCTTACTTTATTTATTTAAAGTAATTAGAATTGAAATATTTGAATTTTTGAATGATTTGAAATCTACTTGGTTTAAATGGCTATTGCAGCGCTTTTCCAAAGAGAAATTTGGTTTGGAGATTATAAAACGTGAACCATTATTTTCAAATGGTTAAAAGGATTGCAAACGGTTTGGAAAGATTTTTAAGTGGTTAATATTTGTATATGGAATTGGGATCAAATATAAGTAGATTTAACTCCATTAAAACTTATGTTTGAATATGAAGTGTTTGGATGATCGTAAATGTATTTGTAATCCAAGTAAAGATTTGGGAAATTTAACGACTTATGAAATCAATGGAATTATGTTTTGAACATAAAGATCGAAGGGTTATGTTTGATGACATGGTTGGGAAAATGAATATCTGATTTTAAAAGTAAGAGTTAAACGGTAGCAAAATTTATGATCAATCCAACCTTGATATCGAAATGAATGGATAACGACTAGAAGGGGATTGAATTGTAACCCTGTGTGGTCCATGACTATTGTTTTATGAATACGCTTATTACTTGGAAAGACTAGGATCAGATTTAAGTCCGAAAACCATTCCAAGTAACAATACGACGCATGAAGCATATTCAAGGCTTGGAATAGACGAATGAAGACCGTGGTTCTTCACAGTTGAAAGGACTGTCTACTGATTGGGTTCTTTACTGCTAACTACAGTAGAGAGATGCCCATATTACCGAAGTGGTAGAAAGTCCGAACGTACGGGGAGAAATTTTGGATTTTGTTTCAATTCAGACCCAGAATGGACTTGTATGGATTGTGTGTCTGACATTGTAATTGATGGCATAACACTGATTTTCGTTAATATATATATATATATATATATATGGTTTGTGACGTATGATCTCGAAGTGGCTATGTATGGATGGAAATCAGTGGTCATGTGGTAAATGGACAATGTGACATACTTAAGAAATGAAATGAGCTTGTACGATCAGGGCATTGCTTTTCTAGGCATGCTTTGTGTATGATGTTACATCGACAAACTTCACACCTCGGATGATGAGAAACTGGCGGTTAGGTTGTGTGTGTGTGTGTATATATATATATATATATATATGAATTGATGATGACCGCTGCAGCAGTGGGAAACCACTTATGACTTATGGAATAGGGTATGTTCGGGGGGCCGTGTCTGATCGAAAACTGTTGATCTACCTCGCGATTTGTATTGGTTTCCGTGTCTAGATGAAAAACCCGTGATTACATGTCGCTTGTGTTCCAATTGATCTTTCGTGCCAGGAATCATCAAGTTGGAAAACCAAATCTCCAATACGTGCCACACGGATTTGGTTTGTGTATTTATATGGCGATATAATATTATGGGTATTATGCCATCTAGGATTAATACATTTATTTGCAAAAAAAAATTCCACACTATATGATAGTATTGAAAAGAGGATTTTTGTGTATGAAAGCATGTTTGTTTATCATAAGATAAAACTCGCCCATTTGGTGTGCGCTTGCATTGTGTGATGTGGGATGAGCTTATGATAGCTTCAATTTCAAAAGATTCATTGCGTATTTCTATGCACGGGTGTTCACATGGAGTAAACCCATTCCGCATTAGCGGCGTGGTCTGGTGAATTTCTGAAGCGACCCGTTTCTTCCCCGGTCTCCGAAGAGAAGAGAAAGAACGAATTACTGTGAGGACAAGACAAATCAGAACGCATATAAAAGAACATTTCACTGTATATTACAACACTACATCAGATACAAGAATATACAGAGTATAAATGAATATTACACAGAAATATCAGAGATTTAAATTACATTTAAATACATAGCAGCGGAAAATAATACAATACACAACTAGAAGAGATATACGGATACAAAGCTTTCCGGATATCGTTCCAGCTGTAAACCAGGATCCTGTGAATACAAATCTGCAAAACCAAAACTACTAGCTGCCCGTGTCAAAATAGGGGCACCCAGAGTTTAGGTTAAAACAATAAACTCCAGGTCAGTCATGTGACTGGTGTGAGAACTAAAACAGTTATAAATCTTTATTTTAAAGTTAGGTAAATCAAAGGACCACGCCGTATAACACGGAACGGGTTTCCTCCCAAGAATACCAGTGCATAAACAAACAGCGCAATGCTAAATAAAGAAAAATGAAGCTATTATAAGACCCAGTTCCCATCACACAATGCAACGCAAGCCGGAGGATAGGGTTTTTACCTTATAATAGCCAAGAATGCTTGATACGTTGAAAACAAATCATTTGATACTATTATAAGTGCATAGTGTATAAAACAACTTCAAATCATAAGTATCAATCATAGGCGGCATAAGTGCCCCATCCCACTATGTCGCCATACTAGGCTCTGCAACTAAAACCGAAAATGTCACGTATTTGGAAATTGGATTTCCGTCTATGAACCGAGGCAAAAGATAGTCCTCAACCGATTCGTGACTCTCTAGCCCGAGCCACAGGGTCAGAGCGCATCGACCCTTGGATCGTCAGGGCCGGTCCACCGATGTGGATTAAAATGCCTGAACACTACGTTTCCCCGCCCTTTGGGGCGTAAGTCTGGTCCGTCTGCCGACCAGAATGCATCGGCCGAAACCGATATAACCGAGGCGCCTCGCAACAGCAACAACCACATAAGTCAAACTCGTCAGGGCGTGTAAAACCACTGACGCCACTTCTAACTAGAAAGAAACGCATGCCCTCCCTGAGGTCCGTCTCCCGTTTTTGGTTCACAACCGGGGTGCGAGGCTCGCGAATTCACGTTACACAAAGCTGTGCCACACAGGCTGTGCTTTGATCATCACCACAAGACTTTGCTTTTCAACAGAAGCCTCGATCAATTGCCACTTAGGCATGCCACACAGGCAATTCACTCCATGCGTTTGATATCCATCAATATATAACCCCTGAGCTCGTACGTCTCAGAGAAGGGCGTTAAGCAAGAGAATAAATTCTCCGCCGCCAAACAGAGATATATTTAATAGAGATCAATCACACGGACTAAAATCCAATGTCAGACACACAGTCCATTTACAAGTCCGTTCTGGGTCTGAACGAAACCGGAGGCACCTAGTACCCCGCATATCCATCGATCTCCAAGTACGTCTGGACGATCACTAACTGTTTCCATCTTCTTGGGTGTACAGCCCAATCAAGATCATCAGTTATCACCCAAACGACGTAAAGACTTCCGGTCTTCGACCACCGTCTTCATCTTCGACACCGCGTCGAATCAGTTATTCAGAATGGGATATACCCGGTCTTTCCGAATAACTCACGTATATTTTAAATAAGTGTTACACAAACACAACATACGCCTCATTCCAATTCAGAATATTCTTTTATTCACAAAATCACATTCTTAGGGAAATGTTCCCATTAATTTTATCCAAGATAAATTCTTCTAAATTTATCCTATAATCTTCCTTTGGATATCATTTCAAACTAGTCGGGATTAACGAACCACACCGAAGTAATTATTTATTTTATTTCCCAATCCCAACCTATATATCCCATGGAGGAAACTGGTAATACTCCACATCTAGCACCACGGTGTTATCGGTAAAATTGATTACCATTTCACGTTCAAATCTAATTAAAGATTTAACTATCGCTTTGGAGCAAAACTGGTGATACTCCACTCTCGATCACTTCAATCTAATTAAAGATTCATTAAAACTCCACTTAGTTTTAATCGTTAACTGGGTTAAAGAATCGGTGTCATTTAAAACACAGTTCACGATAAACCCAAAATCACATTCATTAATTATCGGGTTAAAGAACGAGTGTTGTTTAAAACACTGTTCACGATAAACCCAAAAATCAATACCAATTCAATTCCAATTAAATATCATTTAATTGGTACACTTCATTAAATCTAAATAAAAAGATTTAATCTTTTCTCAACTGGGTTCAAGAACAGTGTTAGTGAAGACACCATTCACGACAAACCCAAATCACATTTGATATTAAACACAAGGCTCTGAATAGAAAATATACCGGCTTATATTCAATATCAAATTCTACGACTAACAAATGTCGTATTGGAAATAACGATATAAGTATATATCTTTCAAATTTCCATAACAACACCTGTATAATCACGAATTCCAACATCGAAATATTCCGAAGACAATTTCGATTCAAATCCACTCCAATGCAATCATTGGAAATTCTGGTTATTTTTAAAACCCTTTTCAAATTCAATTTATTTATTCAAAAATAAATAGAATTATATTTCTAGTTCAAAACTAGTTCATTTCGATAAAAATCTATTTTTATCTTTTCAAATATGGAGTTTTTCATCCCAAATCTTCACAAATCATTTCTTATGATTTTACACAAATTATTACTATTTTTAATAATTTTATCAAGGCCCGTACAGTCGATTTCCATCAATGGCCATCGAACTGCACTTACAGCGACCTTTTTCAAATTTGATTTGGACATAATTCCAAATCCAACCGTTAGATTTCTAATTTCAAATATTCATTAGAAAGCTCTTTTCGATACGAACCCAACGGTTCCGTTTTTAGGAGAATCCGACGGTCGGATCTCCCGTAATGTCCGTTTGAAATAAACGGTCGAAATTCACGAACTGCCGCGGCGCGGCACGTTCTATTCAGGCCATTATATTATATATATAATATATATTTCGTCGATTTCTATTTAAAACGAATTATAAATCGTTTCAAAAGCAATTTCAACTTCCTTTTCAATTCGTTTTCAATTCAATTCATTTCGAAATCGTTTTCAATTCAATTCATTTCGAAATCGTTTTCAATTCAATTCATTTCGAAATCGTTTTCAATTCAATTCATTTCGAAATCGTTTTCAATTCAATTCATTTCGAAATCGTTTTCAATTCAATTCATTTCGAAATCATTTTCAATTCAATTCATTTCGAAATCGTTTTCAATTCAATTCATTTCGAAATCGTTTTCAATTCAATTCATTTCGAAATCGTTTTCAATTCAATTCATTTCGAAATCGTTTTCAATTCAATTCATTTCGAAATCGTTTTCAATTCAATTCATTTCGAAATCGTTTACAATTCAATTCATTTCGAAATCGTTTTCAATTCAATTCATTTCGAAATCGTTTTCAATTCAATTCATTTCGAAATCGTTTTCAATTGAATTCATTTCGAAATCGTTTTCAATTCAATTCATTTCGAAATCGTTTTCAATTCAATTCATTTCGAAATCGTTTTCAATTCAATTCATTTCAAAATGAATAAAATCGATATAAATATCGTTCACGTCAAAATGGCGTCAATCTAATCAACACGGCTTCATATATTGATATTTTCAAATATTCCATTTCAAATATTTCTATTTCAAATATTTCTATTTTAAAACTGGAATGAGGCCCAATCAATCACCATATAAAGTTAATTATATGGATTTTCATACAACACATGTATAATAGCATTGAAAAATAATCAACCATCAACCAAAGTGCACTACACTGTATAAGCATCAAATATAGATATTCAACGCTTATAACAGCCTGTCAATCAATCGATCGGCATATTTAATCAATCAGGATGAGTGAACTTCAAATTTCATCCCAACACCCGTGTAGGGTTTCAAACAATCAAACACAGATTTTATTCGTGCAGTTAGGCGATGTGTAAAAGTTATCGTCCCAATCAATGTCATTCAAATAGGTGTACATAAACAAACCATCCGGTTTGTAAATGAATATTTTATTTTATTCACTTCACGTTAAAAATTATATTTTTAACGATAAAACATTTTATTTTAACATATGAATCTCTATTCAGTTCATTCTTCAAATAAAATGGTATTTTTATTTTTCTAACATATTTTAGAAAATTTCTGCGGCATAACGGCACGATACTAGAAACGGGACGAGGCCTAGCCTTATCCCCGGTCTAGTGAAGGCCCACGCCATTCACACATCAATCAAATCCATTTCAATTCACTAAACAATTCAATTTAAACCAAATAGACTAACCAACTACACAACCAAACAATTTAACAAACAAGCCATCCATGGTCTGTGGATGACGGGTGTCGGGTGCTACTAAGCACCGTCTGCATCCTAGTATATATATATAACTAGAAAAGAAATTTTGAGTGAGAAGTTCTCACGAAAAGCTATCCAATCATCTTGACTCTTCTTTTATAGAAATCTTCACCGCTATCGCATCTTCGTCATCTTCGTTGTCCGCTTTCACTACCTATGTAAAAATCGAATTTTTACTTCGCTATTCCATAAATAAAAATCATATTTTTATTTCAAAGTTCAATATATAAAAATCATATTTTCCTTTCGAAGTTCAATATATAAAAACCATATTTTTCTTTCGAAGTTCAATATATAAAAACCATATTTTTCTTTCGCTATTCAATATATAAAAACCATATTTTTATTTCGCTATTCAATATATAAAAACCATATTTTTATTTCGCTATTCACTATAGAAAAATCATATTTTTATTTCGCTATTCACTATAGAAAAATCATATTTTTATTTCGCTATTCACTATAGAAAAATCATATTTTTATTTCGCTATAAATAAAATCTTTACTCGACCATAAATATAATCTTTACTTGATAAAAATTCATATCTTTTGTAAATTAAAAATCAAACCATTTTACTACATAAAAATTCAAACTTTAACTTCTATAACTTTAACTTCTATAAAAATCCAAACTTTACTTTTCTAACTTCATTATAAAAATCGTTTCTTTCTATAAAGATATAAACTTTTATTTATATTATATATAAAAACAGAAGTTTAGAAAATAAAAACTGATTTTAAAACAATGAAAAAAATATATATTTTAAAACTAAATTAACTGGGAAAAAAACTCACCGACGAAGAGGGAGGCGCTGCGTTCTAAGGAGAAAAAATAAGGGGGGGGGTTTCTCTGTCGGCAGCAGGCTTGGGGGGGGGGGGGGTTCTCTTCGATCGGCGGTATGCCTAGGGGGGGTTCTCATCGATCGCGGGTAGGCTTAGGGGGGGGTTCTCATCGATCGCGGGTACGTGAGGGAGGAGGGGGAGGCGCGGAGTTCGTCGATGGCGGCATGAAGGGGGGGGCAGCGGCGGATGTAGGGTGGAGGCGGCGGACAAGATCGAAAGGGGGGCTCCGTCGCTGTTCGGTTTCCTTTTTTTTTTCTCTTTTTTTTTTCCTGTTGAAATAATTTAGAACGGGGGGGGGGGGCAGAGGGTAATAAAGGGGAAGAAAGTTTTTTTTTATTTCTTTATTTATTTAATTAATTTATTCACTAAAAGTTGACTTTTACATATGATCCCTGAACGAGGTCCACCGCCTGTCGTCCATAGCGTATTACCCCCATTCCGAACCCAATGGGATATGTATCGTAGGCTGATTCGGCTGTTACAATCAGTTTCCGTTGAATTTACATTTAAATCACTATATTGAATTTTAAACGTACATTTCAAATTACCGGGGTCACATACTAACTCTATAAATCTCAGAAAAATATTTTCTAGATTCGTATTGACGATACGGTCTTAACAAAACTAGTTTCGTCGAATTCTGAGACCGTTGGAAAAATGGCCAATTTCCAGTCGATTAAAATCAACTGAAACTGGTCGAACGCGTTTTCCTTTGCCACGCTCACATATTGATTCGAAAAATTATGAAATTTGGAATCTAGCAATACCTCGACATCACGGACCCAACAAAAGTGGTTTCGTCGAAATCCGAGGTCATTTGCAAAATGTCCATTTTTAAGGGCTTGAATTCCATAGCGACTATTCAGAATTTTCAACTGGACATGTCTTTTGATTCCCGCTATGAAATCTTGATTTTTCGGATTCGTTGGAAAGATATTCACAATTAGATCCTATCATTTTTGGTTTCACTAAAATCCGGATTGTTTTGCACCCGGTACATTCAATTGAAGTTTGAAATCGAATTATCGAACTACCGCGCCATTTTCAATTCTATTTATAATTATATATAAATATTTATATTCTAACGACGACGCGTATAATATATACGTTCGAATTCTATTCAAAATAAATTTTCGTCGATATTATTTAAAATAATTCATTTTAAATAATCAAAATTCGCTAAAATTGCCAAAATAAAAATTTTAAACTGGCCCAGATTTTCCGGGTTATTACAATTTCCCAACTTTAAATTAAACCTTAAAGCAACTGTTTTATGTTCTCACACCATTCCCATGACTGACCTGGAGTTTATTGTTCCTTCCTAAACTCTGGGTGCCCATTAATTTTCACATGGGCAGCTAGTAGTTTAGTTTTGCAGTTATGTTTCATTGGAGCGAAGTTCAGAGCGCTTTCTGAGTTGGAGTCCATGCTAGAGTTGAAGCTTCCGCTGTATCTTTTGATCTTCCGCCGAGAGTACATTTATATTTTTCTTCCGCTGTATGTTTATGTTTTAACTCTGATATTCACGTAACTCTGATGAAATATTGTTTTGAGCAATGAAAAGTTCTGTTATTTTTTTCTATATATGTCTGTACCCATAACAATTCGTCTTACTGAATGGTTTAAGTTGGTTTAATTACCGGCGAGAACCGGGCAAAAGGCGGGTCATTACATTTCACTTTATAAATTGTAAGTTATGTCCAGTTTAAAATTTAAAATAGTCGTTATGGAATTTCTATATATTTTTAATAATATATATAGCCCTTAAAAATAGCCATTTTGCAAACGACCTCCGTTTTCGATGAAACGGCTTTTGTTGGATCCGGAATGTTAAATTATTGCTAGATTCCAAATTTCATAATTTTTGGATTTAATATGTGAGCGCAGTAAATTTAAACGGGTTTTGTCAACTTAGTTTAAATTTAATTGACTGGAAAAGGCCATTTTTCAAATGGTCTCCAAATTCGATGAAATTAGTTTTATTGAGACTGTATCATCAAAATATAGCTAGATTTATTTTTCAGTAAATTTAAGAGTCAGTATGTCTCCCCGGTAAATTAAAATACATGTTTAAATTCAATATATATTGATTTATATTTTAATTTTGATGACAACCGATCGAAACATTTGAGTTGGCTTATGATACATATCCCATTGTGTCCAGAATGGGGGTATTTGGCTAGGAACGACAGTCATTAGGTTTGATTTGGAGTTCGGATGCGAAATTTACTTTTTAGAATTAAATTAAATTAAATAATATTATTATATATATATATATTAATTTCTAAACCTAATTCTCCACTCAAAGAAACCCGTCGCCCTTTGAAAACTGACGGCTGTAATCGCTTCTCACTTCCAAGTGATTTTTCTTTGAATCCGCGAATTGATTCAAGGGAAGTCCCAAGTAAATGTTGAAGATCGTTGAGAGGGCTTCGATTCTACATGGGTTTGATCATCTCTAGTGGCGTGGTTTGCTCGATTTTCGAGCTGGAAGGTCGTAGGTTTGGGCGTGAATCTCAAGGCACTGACGCCATCAAGTGGTGAACCATGACCGACTATGGAAGGGGGCATTGGTGGCTTCAACGTGGTGGTGGCGGATCCGACTCCGGTCGACTGAGGCACGAGCGGCGATGGATTTCTTCTTGGCACAATGGGTTTTGGGCAATCGGCTTTACACGAAGAAGAACAGGACTAATGGTAGCGGTTTTTCCAGACATTGTTAATTTGGTAATTATATAATTAAGGAATTTCAATTAGTTATTTAATTATATGATGCTTAAAATACGATATCTTTTGCATGTGATATCAGGAAATGGCAAACTGAAGTGCATGGGAATCGTGTCGAAGGGTACTACGCAATGGTAATGACTAGACTAGATTTGGTGCTAGTTTATTTTTAGGCTAAATTAAACGCTTGTTTAATTTGGTTCGAAAATAAAAATCATCAATAAAAGAATGACAAAGTGGAACCTAATGCGAGAACTCCTTCTCACTAAATTATATTTTAGCATGTTATTATATTCATGTACAAAAATAAATATAATGTCCAATGTAGATTTTTACCAGTTTTAATCATTATAAATTGTATACGGTGCTTGTTAGCTCACCTCCCTCGTCCATAGACCATGGACGATTTAATTGGTTGTATTATGTATGTTGATTGTGATGCTGAAATGATTAAAGTATTTAGAATAATTTAATATTATTTTATGGTAGTTGAAATTAAATTATAAATATTCATTTATAATTTAAACAGTGAAAATTGGTTAATTAGGAAAATAATTCAAATTGAATTAGAACTGGTTAAATTTATTAACCAGTGATTATTTTAATAGACTGTTGTTGTTTGAAAACCCCACACGGGTATTGAGATGATATTTTACATACACTAATCCCAATATTTAGTTGTATGTCAATCAATGGGTTGACATGTTGTGATGAGCATTATTTATTTATTTTAATGCTTATACAGTTGTATATTGCACTCTAGATGATGTTTGAATGTTCAATGATTATTAATCATTATTGTTGTATAAATGCGATGTAAGAAATCCATATAACTGAAATTATATGGTAATTGATTGAGTCGCATTCCGATTTAGAAATAACGAATCTTTTAAAATAACGAATATTTTAAAATAATATTCAGTGAATAACAAAATATGATTTTGATGTCCGATTTTGTATAGACACGAAAATATTGAAATATATGAAGCCGATTTAAGTAGTTAAATGCCATTTTTACTCGAACGGGTTTATAAATCGATTTTATTCATTTTATAACGAGTATCGAAAAGAATTGATTTCAAAATCTGATATTTTCAAAATATTATCATTTTAATATTATAATGATATAGAATATTCAATTTTGGTCTAAAATTGAAAAAGAAGTTAAAATCAATTTAAAACGAATTTGTAAATATTTTATAAAATACGTTTTACAAAAGGAAATCGACATATAAATATAAATATATATATATTATATGGCCTGAATAGAATGCGCCGCGAAGCGACTGTTCGTGAATTTCGACCATTAACTTCAAATTGACATAACGGGAGATCCGACTGTCGAATTCTCCTAAAACCGGAACCGTTGGGTTCATATCGAAAAGATCTTTCCGAGGAATATAAGTGATTTGACATCTAATGGTTAGATTTTAAGATATGTCCAAATCAATTTTAGAAAAGGTCGTTATGGATGTTGTTCGGTGGCCGTTATTGGAAACTGACTGTAAAGGCCTTAATAAAATTATTAAAAATATGGAAAAATTATGTAAAATCATAATGAACAATTTGGAAAGTTTTTGGATGAAAAATTCCAAGTTTGAAAAGATAAAAATACATTTTTATCAAAATGAACTAGTTATTAACTAGAATAATAATCTAATTATTTTTAGAAATAATAAATTGGATTGAAAATGGTGTTTTGAAATAACCAAAATTTTACAACGTACGAAGTGGAATGGATTTAAATAAAAATAATCTTTGGAATATTTCGATATTGGATTCCGTGATTATATGGATATTATTGAGGAATTTTGAAGATACAGATATCGTTATTCCCAATACAATGTCCGATAGTTTCAGAATTTGATGTTGAATATAAGCCGATATAATTTCTATTTAGAGCCTTGTATTCAATATCAAATTAGATTTTGGGCTTGTCGTGAATGGTGTCTTAAATAACACTGTTCTTAAACCCAGTTGAGAAATGGGTAAATCTTTTAATTAAGATTAATGAAGTTTACCAATTAATTAATATTTATTTGGAATTGAATTAAAATTGGATTTTGGATTTGTCGTGAATAGTGTCTTAAATAACATTGTTCGTAAACCCAGTTGAGAGAGGGATAAATATTTTAATTAAGATTAGTGATGTTTACCAATTAATTAATATTTAATTAGAATTGAATTGAAATTGAATTTTGGGTTTGTCATGAATGATGTCTTAAATAACACTATTCTTAAACCCAGTTGAGAAAGGGATAAATCTTTTAATTAAGATTAATGAAGTTCACCAATTATATTTATTAATTGGAATTGAAATGGAAATGGATTTTGGGTTTATCGTGAACAATGCTTTAAATAACATTTTCTCTTTAACCCAATTAACAGTGAAGAGATGATTTGGACTTTATAAATCTTTTTATTAAGATTTAATGGAAATTTTCCGAAGTAAAGTTTCCAATTTAATATATTAAATTGGAACTGAATGGAATTCGATTTGGTAATAATCTAGACGAGCGTTTGTGAAGGAAGACCGTTACTATATATGGAATTTAAAAGGCTTTGTCGTTATTCCATTTATAGTATTAATTGGATACGGAAATTTATATCGATTATATATTGATTTGTTTTCCGTGAAGATTCCATAGTTGATGGAAGCTGATTTGGGTTTATTGTGAACTGTGTTTTAAATGACATTAGTTCTTTAACCCAGTTAAAGATAAGATTAATTTCTTAAATTTGAATAATCATTAAGTAATGATTTTTGAGATTAGAATTGAATTAGAGTTTTAATGAATCTTTAATTAGATTGGAATGAGAATGGGATAATTAAATTTATCGAATTCATGAAATGATCGAGAATGGAGTACCACCAGTTTTACACCAGGCGATAGTTAAATCTTTAATTAGATTTGAACATGAAATGATAATTAAATTTACTGGTAACACCATGGGTGTTAGATGTGGAGTACTACCAGTTTTGCTCTATGGGATGGATAGGTTGGGATTGGGTTAATATAATAAATGATTACTTCGGTAAGGCTCACTAATCCCGACTAGTTGATAAACCTTAATTTGATTTAGAATTGATAAAGGATAAAATCAAATCTTTTGAATTGATATCAAAAGGAAGATTAAAGAATAAATTTAAAGGATTTTATCTTTGATAAAATTAATTGGAACCTTTCCCCTAAAATGGGAATATTTGAATAAAATAATATTCTGGACTGGAATGAGGTGTATGATGTGTTTTTATAGCACTTGATTATTGATTATAAAATACGCGAGTTATTCGAAAAGACCAGGTTTATCCTATCCTGGATTATTAATACGATGACTAAACGTCGACGATGAAGACGGTGGCTGAAGACCGGAGAGCTTTACATCGTTTGGATGGTTACTGATATCTTGATTGGGCTGTACACCCAAGACAAGGTAATAAGTGGTGATCGTCTAGACGTACTTGAAGATCGACCGGATATGCGAGTACCTCTCTCATGTATTGGACATATGGGACGATGAATAAGGTGCCTCCTGTTTCATTCAGACCCAGAACAGACTTGTAAACGGATGTGTGTCTGACATTGGATTTCATTCTGTATTGATTGATCTCTATTAAATATATATCTGTTTGGTGACGGAGAATTTATTCTCTTGCTTAACCCCCTTCTCTGAGACGTACGAGCTTAGAGGTTATATATTGACGGACATCAGTTGTATGGCATGAATTGTTAGTGTGGCATGCTAAGATGCAAATGATCAAGGCTTTTGTTGAAAAGAAGAGTCTTGTGGTCGATGGTCAAAGCACAGCTTTAATTAGCATACCTTTGTGTATAGCGTTAATTCGCGAGCCTCACATCTCGGTATGAGTTAAAAATGGGATAGGGGACACAGTGAGTGCACGACGTTTCTTTCTAGCTAGAAGTGGTGTCATGATATGGAGCCCAGACATTTTTACTTATGTGGATAATGTATTGCCAGGCACCTCAGATATTGAGTCCCTAGTGGCACAGAGATAGGTCCGATAGGACCAGGAAACGTGTGTTCAGGAATAACTAGTCCACTAAAGTAAGTGTGGACTAGCACTGCAGGATCCAGGGTTGCCCAGAGTGTGTAATCCTGAGTCATCTTGCTAGAGGTGACTCGAATCGATAAGGAGTACATCCCTTGCCTTGACTCATGATGAAAATACAATTTCCAATACGCAACTTTTTGGTTTTAGTTACCTATATGATGACACAGTGGGATGAGGCGCTCATGCCGTCTATGATTGGTACATATATATTTGAAGTTGTTTTGACACTTTACACTTATAGTAATATAAAAATGATTTGTTTTAAACGTACCAAGAATGTTTGGCTATTATAAGGGAAAACTCTATCCTTTGACTTGCGTTGCACTGTGTGATGGGACCTAAGTCTTATAATAGCTTCATTTTTCAAAAACCATTGGGTTGTTTTATGTTTTAAACTAGTATTCATGTGGAGTAAACCCGCTCCGTGTTATATGCGTGGTCCCCATGATTTCTCTACTTTAAAGTAAAGATTTGATAACTGTTTTAGTTCTCACACCAGTCCATGACTGAATCGGAGTTTATTGTTTTAACCTAAACTCTGGGTGCCCCTATTTTTCACATGGGTAGTCAGTAGTTTTGGTTTTGCAGATTTCTATTTTTCAAGGATCCTAGTTACAGCTAGAGCTATATTCGGAAACCTTTGTATCCGTATATTTCATTCAGTTGTATTATTTGATGTATTTCCGCTGCACATTTTATCCATGTATTATATTTTCTGCTACTCTGTAATTTATTAAATCTCTGATATTTTTCCACTGTATATTATTTATTTGAACTCTGATATCTTGTACTTTGATGTAATTATTGTAATAGCAATGAAATGTTCTGTTGTTTATGTTCTGATGAGTCGTGTTCTCAATTCAATCCGGGATTTCCCGTAAGGGCAAGTTTGGGTCGTTTCATTTTGGTATCAGAGCTTTGGTTTACAAAGCTCAAGAACAAGACACATGAGAACCAAATGAAAGAATTCATGAGAGATAGGATTAGTAATATCCTATAAGAGTAACTCGTTAGAGATAGGGTTAGTAATGCCCTAGACTGAGTTTGAAGAGTATTGTTTATTAAAAACAAATTTAGTTTTGAAATTTATATCTTATTATATGTATTTGAGTATTTTATTTTACATTTAATTTGGACAATCGAGTATATGATGATTTTTCATATACGCGTCATGAACGTATATTCGAAGTCTCAAATATACTAGTAGATATAGAATCACACTCTAGTCGTCGGGAGATGATACTGATGATTACTAGTATCATTAGTGATTATGTTCGAGTTTCGAAAGTAGGATATCTATATATTTCCAATCGACTGGTGTGAGAACCAAAACAGTTAGACTTTATTTTTGTGATTTGGCTTTGAAATTGGATTTTTGAGTATATAATAGTTATATGTTTGAAAAGCTAATCAACTAATTGATTGCTGGTTGTGATGTGTGATTTTTAGTTCAACTAATTAAAATATTGGAATGGTAAAACCAATAAGAAAATGAAAGGTAAATTAAGCCAAATCGAATCAAATGTAGAACTGAATTGTAAATTGATTGAAATTGCATACGTAGACATGTATATATATGTTGTACAAGTTATAGCAAGGAAGCTAAGAAGAGGAATAAAATTGTATGCCCAATAAATAGGTACATATTTACTGCATTTATTAGGTTTTATGATTTTATGAGCCTATTGGCAAGCAGCTTGGCTTTTTATTTTTCTTTTGGATTGATGAGGGCCCTGAGAGGCAAGTTGCGGTTTTACCAATCAGCCCATACAAAGGTGGTTATGGCGAATTTTTTCGAAAATTCAGGGTGTTAGCCAAATTTTTGAGAAATTAGAAAATTCTTAGAAATTGAAAAGTTGAAGAATGAAAGTCATAATGAAAGTTGAGTTGGTTAGTTAAACAACTTTCAGCTCCGCTCCTTTTCGAGGACGAAAAGATTTTAAGTGAGGGAGATTGTAACAACCCGGAATTTCTGAACCAATTTAAAAAAAAAATTTAGTTATTTTAATGGGTTTTGAATATTTAAAATGATTTATTTTAAATAATAATGACAAAAAATTATTTAAGTCGAAGTTAGAACGTATAAATTTATTTTAATTATAAAACGAGCCAGAAATGGCGTGGTAGTTTCAAAATTCGATTTTAAATTTCAATTGAATGTATAAGATTCAAAATAAATCGGATTAGAGTGAAACAAGAAACGTTAGAATCTATTTAACTATATCATTCAAACGAAATTAAGAAATTGAGATTTCACTTTATAAATTGTAAGTTATGTCCAGTTTAAAATTTAAAATAGTCGCTATGGAATTATATTTTTAATAATATATATAGCCCTTAAAAATAGCCATCTTGCAAATGACCTCTGTTTTCGATGAAAGCACTTTTATTGTATCCGGAATGTCAAATTATTGCTAGATTCCAAATTTCATAATTTTTGGATTTAATATGTGAGTACAGTAAATTTAAACATGTTTTGTCAATTCGGTTTAAATTTAGGGTGCGTTTTTTATAGGTCCCTATTAAGTTTCAAAATTAGGCTCACATCCGGTCATAAAATTATTATAAATTTAGTCCCTTTTTTTGAAAATACACTAAAAAAATAAAAATAAAATATAAAAAAATCACGTAAATTCGTAATTAATTAAAACAATTAATCGTGAAAAAAATCAGATCAAAAAACATTAAAAATAACGTCAAAATCAAAAATTATACAAAAAACAACCAAATGCAATAAAATGCATCAAAAGATGCATATAATCCAATTAGATGCATACATGTATGCATCTATTTCAATTCTGTGTAAAAACTGCAGTACAAACGCATACATGTATGCACATATTGTAAATACATGCATCTTCCCATGCATTTATTTGAAAATGACATATGTACGTGCAACTTTTTCACTTTTGCACATATTTTGTTATATATGCACACATGTATGTAGTTATACAGAAAAACTGCATATATGTATGCAGTTATTCAAGACCCTTGCATACATAAGTGCATGTGTATTCAAAAAGTTGCATACATGTATGCAACTATTAGTAATAGTTGCATACGTGTATGCAACTTTTTTTTTCCAGTTTGCGTGGACTCATGGGATTATTTCCAGATTTTAGAAAAAAAAATTATTATGCATGAGCGCATTTTTTTTGTGGCGGAAGTGTACTGGAGGAGCAGGCGAAAGGACCAAAATTGTTGGGCGGCATATGATTTTAGGGACTGGAAACATATGGAAAAGTATAGATGGACGTGGCTTTAATTAAGTTTCATTTTAGGGATGTGTTCCTAATTTTCACTTAAATTTAAGGGTGCGTTTTCTACAGGTCCCTATTAAGTTTCAAAATTAGGCTCACATCCGGTCATAAACTTATTATAAATTTAGTCCCTATTTTTCAAAAATACATTAAAAAAATAAAAATAAAATATAAAAAAATCACGTAAATTCGTAATTAATTAAAACAATTAATCGTGAAAAAATTCAAGTGAAAAAACATCAAAAACAACGTCAAAATCAAAAATTACACAAAAACAACGAAATGCAGTAAAATGCATCAAAAGATGCATATAATTCAGTTAGTTGTATATATGTATGCATTTATTTCAATTCTGCGTCGAACAGCAGCATAGTTGCATACATGTATGCAGATTTGTGAAATAAATGCATCTTTTGATGCAACTATTCAAATCTGCATAGAAAACATGCATACTTGTATATGTGCATACAAATATGCAGTTATATAGAAAAAATTCAAACAAGTATGCACATATTGCGTTGCCTACGACCTTCAACATATTCTTGCATACAAGTATGCAGTTATTCTGAATAACTGCATACTTGTATGCAATTATTCAGTATGCATGCTCATATTTTTTGCTTGTTTATGCAGATAGTTGCATACATGTATGCAATTATTGGCAAAAGTTGCATACATGTATGCAACTTTTTTTTGGTTTCCGTGGACTTCTGGAGAAGTTTCCAAAATTTAGATTATTTTTTTTACTAACCAGCGCATTTTTTATTGAAGAAAACACGTAACTTTCAAATGAAGATGGCGGAAATATGGCGGAAGGAAAAAGCGGAAGGCGGCAGCTGAAAACAGGGGGTGGAAACTTATAAAAAAAAGGGGGGACGTAAGCTACATTAAGTTTGAAAATAGGAATGTGTCCCTAATTCGACTGGAAAAAGACCATTTTTCGAACGGTCTCCAAATTCGATGAAATTAGTTTTGTTAGGACCATATCGTCAAAAACATAGCTAGATTTATTTTTCCTGTATTTTAGGAGTCAGTATATGGCCCCGGTAAATTAAAATGTACATTTAAATTCAATATATATTGATTTATATTTAATTTTTATGAAAACTGATCGAAATAATCGAATTGGCTTACGAGACATACCCCATTGCGTCTGGAATGGGGGTATTTGGCTAGGAACGACAGTCGTTGGGTTTGATTTGGAGTTCGGATCTGAAATTTACTTTTTAGAATTAAATTAAATATTATTATCATATATATATATATATATATATATATTAATTTCCAAACCTAATTCTACACTCAAAGAAACCCGAAGCCCTTCCAAAACTAACGGTTGTAATCGCTCCTCACTTCCAGGCGATTTTCCTTTGAATCCGCGAATCGATTCAAGGGAATTTCGAAGCAAATGTTGAAGATCGTTGAGAGGGCTTCAATTCTACACGGGTTTGATCATCTCTAGTGGCGTGATCTACTCTATTTTCTAGCTGGAAGGTCACACATTTGGCCGTGAATCTCGAGGCACGGAGGCAATCGAGTGGTGAACCGTGAACGACAATGGAAGGGGGCATTGGTGGCTTCAACGTTGTGGTAGCGGATCCGACTCCGATCGAATAAGACGCGAGCGACGACGAATTTCTTCTTAGCACGATGGGTTTTGGGCAGTCGGCTTTAAACGAAGAAGAAGAGGACTAATGATAGTGGTTTTTTCAGACGTTGTTAATTTGGTAATTATATAATTAAGAAATTTTAATTAATTATTTAATTATACGATGTTTAAAATACGATATCTTTTACATGTGATATCAGAAAATTGCAAACTGAAGTGCGTTGGAATCGTGTCGAAGAGCACTACACAATGGAACTGACTAGACCAGATTTTGTAACAACCCGAAAAATCAGAACAAATTTAAAATTTTTATTTTAGTTATTTTAATGAATTTTGAATATATAAAATAATTTATTTTAAATAATAACGACTAAAAAATTATTTTAAACGAAGTCAGAATGAATAAATTTATTTTATTTATAAAACGAGCCTAAAATGGCGTGGTAGTTTGAAAATTCGATTTTAAATTTCAAATGAATGTACAAAATTCAAAATAAGTCAGAATTGGACGAAACAAGAAATATTTGAATCTGTTTAATTATATCTTTCTAAAGAATGTAAGAAACTAAGATTTCAATTTATAAATCGAAAGTTATGTCCAGATTAAAATTTAGAATAGTCATCATGGAATTTATATATATATTTTAATATAATATATAGCCCTTAAAAATAGCCATTTGCAAACGATCTCCATTTTCGACGAAACCACTTTTGTTGGATCCGGAATGTCAAATTGTTGCCAGATTCCAATTTTCATACTTTTTGGAATCAATATGTGAGCATGGCAAAAGAAAACATGTTTATTCAATTTCAGTTGAATTAGATCGACCAGAAAATGGCCATTTTTCAAGCAATCTCCAAATTCAACGAAATTAGTTTTGTTAGGACCGTATTGTCAAAATATAGCTAGATTTATTTTTCTGAAATTTTTGGAGTCAGTATGTGGCCCCGATAAATTAAAATGTTTGTTTAACTTCAATATATATTGATTTATAATTTAATTTTGATAAAAACTGATCAAAACAGTGGATTGGCCTACGTAACATCTCTCATTGTATCCGGAATGGGGTTATTTTGCTTGGGCCGACAATCGTTGGGTTTGGATTGGAGTTCATATGCAAAAACATATATTTTTGAATTAAATAAAATTAAAAGTATATAAATACTTAAATCCTATTGGTCAAAGACCCTAACCCTATTCAACGTCCTTTTTCCGTGCTTCTGGCTAAGATTAACGGCAGAAAGCATTGTTTCTTCTTCCCAAATTTCTGCCTTCTACACGTAAAATTAAACATCAGTACTTCAGAGAATTTTGAAGAGCTATCCGAGCTCTTTAAATCCATACTTGGATGAGGGGTTCTCGTGTACGGTTTTGGGTGGAATCGCTGTGCAAAGTTGCCAACTTTCGTTCGAAATAGGGAAGAGTTAGGGAGGCCGAGCTGGGCGCGGCCACAGGCTGTGGAGGAGCATTCAAAGGCCTTCGACGCAGCAACGTCCGTTCTTGGTCCGGCTTCCTGGATTGGCGGCGCAAGGTGAGGTTTTGGGGCGAGCAAAGGGGTTACGGTTTTAATGAGGGGGAAGATAATTAACAGGAAAAGGTAACATTTTTAAGTGCTATAAATTTAATTAACTATGTTTTAAATTGTTCAACGTTTAAAAATACATATCTTTTCCATAGGAGGTCCAAATTCAGCGAAATTGGATCCGTTGCGATCGTGGAGCCGAGAGCTTCGCAACAAAAATGACCGGGTCCAGTTTGGAGCACATTAGGATTCAGGCAAATTTAAAACCAAACTATTTAGAAATTCAAAAATAAAACTGATGGAGTGGAAACCGACGGTGAGAACTCATTCTCACTCAAATTTATTTATAGTCAAATATATACTAGGTTGCAGATGGTGCTTAGTAGCACCCGGCACCATTTATTGTACAAACCATGATTGTTTGTTTGGACTGTATTGTGTTGTGATGTGAAATGGAGAATAAAATATTCATGTGCTGAATAAATTGTTTAAATAATAAAAATATAATTTTTATTGAATGTATGAACTGAATAAAATATTCATGTGTTGAATAAAATATTTTATCGTTAAAAATATAATTTTTAATGTATATATGAATGGCATAAAATTCTCCTATAATGAAAATAAATATTCATTTACAAACCTGATGGTTTGTTTAAGTCCACCCTTTTATCTGATATTGATTGGGACAATAAATTATACACATCGCCCAACTGCACAAATAAAATCCGTGTTTATTGATTGAAACCCCACACGGGTATTAGGATGATATTTGGCATACACTAATCCTAAATGTTTAGTTGTATGTCAATCGATTGGTTGACAGACTGTTGTAAGCGTTAATTATTTATATTACTGCTTATGCAGTTGTGTAATGCACTCTGGATGATGGTTAACTGTGTATGATTAATGTTGTGTACATGTGTGTATGAAATCCATATAAATAACATTATACGGTAATTGACTGTGTCTGATTCCAGTTCAGAAAATAACGAATATTTTAAAATAAGGAATATTTTAAAATAAGGAATATTTTAAAATAATATTTAGTAAAGGATTAAAATCTGATTTTGATGTCCGATTTTGGATGGACACAAAATTATTGAAATATATAAAGCCGTGTTGATTAGATATGCGCCATTTTGACGCAAATGATAGTTATATCAGTTTTATTCATTTTTATAACGAATATCGAAAAGGAAGTGACTTCAAAATCTAATGTTTTGAAAATATTATCATTTATATATTAATGATATGAAATATTCAATTTTGGTTTAAAATTGAAAATGATGTTGAAATCGTTTTTAAAACGAATTTAAAACGATTTATAAAATACATTTTAAATGGAAATCGATGAAATATATACAAAATATATATTATATATATTTAATGGCCTGAATAGAATGTGTCGCGACCGTTCGCGAATTTCAACCATTGACTTCGAATTGACATTACAGGAGATCTGACCATTGGATTCTCCTAAAACTGGAACCGTTAGGTTCATATCGAAAAGAGACTTCGAACGAATATAACAGATTTGAAATCTAATACTTGGATTTGGAATTATGTCCAAACCAAAGTTGGAAAAGGTGGCTGTAAGTGCAGTTCGATGACCGTTTATGGAAATCGACTGAAAGTGGCTTAAAAATTATTAAAAATGTCAACAATTTGTGTAAAATCATAATAAATGATTTGGAAAGAATTGGAGTGAAAAATTCCACGTTTGTAAAGATAAAAATATATTTTTATCAAAATGAACTAGTTATTAACTAGATTTGAAATCCAATAATTTTTAAATAACATAAATTGGATTTGTGAATGGTTTTAAAATAACCAGAAATTTCCAACAAACAAATTGGAATGGAATTCGAATGGGAATAATCTTCGGAATATTTCGATATTGGATTTCGTGATTATACGGATATTATTATGGAAATCTGGAAGATATGTTTATATCGTTATTTCCAATACGATATTTGTTGGTTTCATAATTTGATATTGAATATAAGCCGATATATTTTCTATTCAGAGCCTTATATTTAATTTCAAATAGGATTTTAGGTTTGTCATGAATGGTGTCCTCAATAACAATGTTCTTAAACCCAGTTGAGAAAAGAATAAATCTTTTAATTAAGATTTAGTGAAGTTTTCCAATTAATTAACATTTAATTGGAATTGAACAAAAGAAATTGGATTTTGGGTTTGTCGTGAATGGTGTCTTCATTAACAATGTTCTTAAACCCAGTTGAGAGAAGAATAAATCTTTTAATTAAGATTTAATGAGGTTTACCAATTAATTAATATTTAATTGGAATTGAATTGAAATTGGATTTTTGAGTTTATCGTGAACGATGTTTTAAATAACACTTGTTCTTTAACCCAATTAACAGTGAAATATGATTTGGAATTTATAAATCTTTTTATTAAGATTTATTGGGAATTTTCCAAAGTAAAGCATTCCAATTTAATGAAATGAATTGGAATGGAATTCGATTTGGTAGTAATCGAAAGGAGCTTCTGTGGAGGAAGACCATTACTATAAATGGAATTTAAAAGACTTTGTCGTTATTCCATTTATATTATTGGTTGGATACGAAAGTTTATATCGATTATATATATTGATCTTTTTTCCATGTAGATTCCATAACTAAT
Source organism: Allium sativum (assembly GCA_030737875.1). Taxonomy (NCBI): domain Eukaryota; kingdom Viridiplantae; phylum Streptophyta; class Magnoliopsida; order Asparagales; family Amaryllidaceae; genus Allium; species Allium sativum. The sequence continues at coordinate 253,583,488 of CM060919.1, forward strand.
GGAATGGGATTTTGGGTTTATCGTGAACTATGTTTTAAATGACATTAGTTCTTTAACCCAATTAAAGATAATATTTACTTCTCAACTTTGAATAATCATTAAGTAATGATTTTTGAGATTAAAACTGAATTAGAGTTTTAATGAATTTTTAATTAGATTGGAATGTGAATGGGATAATTAAATTTATCGAATTCATGAAATGATCGAGAATGGAGTATCACCAGTTTTGCTCCAAGCGATAGTTAAATCTTTAATTAGATTTGAACGTGAAATGGTAATTAATTTTACCGATAACACTATGGTGTTAGATATGAATTATTACCAGTTTTGGTTCATGGGATGAATAGGTTGGAATTGGGAAAGATAATAAATGATTACTTCGATTAGGTTCGCTAATCCTGACTAGTTTGGATTAACCTTAATTTGGTTTGAGTTGATATCCGAAGGAAAATTAAAGAATAAATTTAAAAGAATTTATCTTTGATAAAATTAATAGGAACCTTTCCCTAAAGATGCGAATATTTGGATAAAGGAATATTCTGAATTGGAATGAGGAGTATGTTGTGTTTGTGTAGCACTTGTTTATAATATACGCGAGTTATTCGGAAAGGCCGGGTTTATAACTATTCTTAATAACTGATTCGACGATAAGTCGACGATGAAGACGGTGGTTGAAGACCGGAGGTCTTCACATCGTTTGGATGATTACTGAAGTCTTGATTGGGCTGTACACCCAAGACGAGGTAATAAGTAGTGATCGTCCATACGTACTAGGAGAACGACCGGGTATGCGAGGACCTCTCTCCTGTATTGGACACAAGGGACGAGGAATAAGGTGCCTCTAGTTTCATTCAGACTCAGAACGAACTTGTAAATGGATGTGTGTCTGACGTTGGATTTTATTTTGTGTTGATTGATCTCTATTAAATATATATATATATATATATATATATGTTTGGTGGCGGAGAATTTATTCTCTTGCATAACACCCTTCTCTGAGACATACGAGCTCAGAGGTTATATATCGATAGACATCAGTCGCATGGCATGAATTGCCTGTGTGGCATGCTGAGATGCTAAGGATCAAGGCTTCTGTTGAAAAGAAGAGTCTTATGGTTGATGATCAAAGCACGGCTTTAAATAGCATAGCTTTGTGTATAGCGTTAATTCATGAGCCTCACTCCCCGGTATGAACCAGAAACTGGAGAAGGATCGAGGGAGAACATGCGTTTCTTTCTAGCTAGGAATGGTGTCATGGTATGGAGCCCAGACATTTTTACTTATGTGGATGATAGGTAGTGAGGTAGGGGTGATCATTCGGTCGGTTCGGTTAGTTTGGACATAAAAAAACTCAAACCGAATTGAAATCGAAAATTTTCCAAACCGAACCGAATTAATTTCGGTTAATTCGGTCGGTAGCCGATTTAACCGAACTTGAAGGATGTGCTATATTTCAAATGATGGATTCACTCAAGGTAAAACATAAATTCATGTTTGGAGAAATTTTATGCAGTAAATTTTATGTTTATAATAAGATTTGATCAATTTGCAACAAATGTCTTTGTACTATATAACTAAACTAATTATTTAAAGTACTACAATACCGTAAAATTAGATAATAAATTAAAAATTCGGTTAAACCAATAATCAAAAAAAATTATTTTATAAACCGAATTCAAACCGATTTAGTTTTAAAACCAAACCAAACCAATCGAAATGAACCGGTTTGGTCGGTTAATTCGGTTTGAACCGAATATTGCTCACCCCTATAGTGAGGTACCTCGGATATATCGGTCGGTACGGGGCCGATGGATTATTTGGTCTTCATACTGACCACTATGCCCCATAGGGCGGGGAAACGCATTGTTCAGGAGTTATAATCCTCAAACGTAAGAGAAGACCGGCCCTGTGGCTCCTAGGTACAGTTGCGACTGTAGCCTGAGACATGGTAGGCTAGATTGTCTCGAATTCGGTAAAGACGATCCCTTGTCTTAGTTCATGAAGGAAATCTGTTGACGCCAAAAAGTGGTCATCAACGGCCAAAAGTCGAATTTGAGTGTGATGGATGAAGAAATATCCGAAAAAGCGAGAAAACGGAAGAAAAAACAAGACAACAACATTTTTATAGTGGTTTGGCGTTAATGAGCCTACGTCCGCTTTATAGTCTCATAATAATATCATAAAGTCGGAGATACAATGAATGAGATCGTCAGAATCTCTATTACATAATCGTTTTTGAGGAATATAACAAGTATTTCATGATGAAAGTGGTTGACAATCATGATTGAGTCATGCATGGGCCAAAGAGTTAGGCTCTAATCTGAGCTGAAGAAGATGATCCCCTCTTTGTTGTATTGTTTGGTGCATTTATAGGCAGTAGGCTTCAATAATTGGAGGTGCCATGTGTCAGTTGATCCATGTGAATAGCAGATAATGGAGTTGAGTCTTGATTATGTGGAGAAGATCCATTTAATATGTGGTAGCATAAACATAGCTAGATCCGAGTCTATATGCTTTAGAATAGGTAGTTGGACCAAGTAAATAGGCTATGAAATATATCTCATGACCAAGTCATTGTTGTAGTGCAATCTCATCTCAAGACCATCGAGCCCAGGTCTTTTATGTCTAGGAGTGTTCCACCACATCTTCTGAGAATGTTTGGGCTTGTCAAGGCCCATGCTCGAGCCCTGAGCGGTCTTATGATGGGTCCATGGGTTGACGGCCTTGCCAAAAGGCGGGTCAACACTTTGCCCCCAAAGTACATCGTGTGGCAGACATGATGTACTTTTAGTAAGTCGAACTGCATCTCTTTGGAATGTCATTCATCTTCGAGAAAGCAATGTTGAATTGTCATGTCTTTGAGAATAGTCCTGAAGCTTGAATTCTTTTTCCTTTTCTGCCTCGTCGAGTCAAGAGGTCGAATGAAATCATCATGAGTCAAGTTGGTCCGCTGGCTTCTGCACATGGTCGTTCATAAAGAGTCTTCGCCAAATGGTGTCATCTTTTTATGCAAGTCGAGGACATGGTCAAGTGTAAGGTCAAGTAATGTCGAACTCACAAGTAGTCTCTATTGAATGAGTCCAGTCATGTCGAACACATAAGCATTCTCTCTTGAATGTGTGAGTTAGACAAGTCGTGTCATGGTCCGAAGGTATAGTATATATCATTTGAATCACGTATCAAGTCAAGGACGTGTTCAAAGTCAGTCTGTAAGCTGGCGCTCATGCCCACAGCGTCGGTGGGGAATAAACGAAGCCAATGCTCATACCCCCAGTGTCAGTGTGGGTCGAGCTAAGTCAGTCGGGCGTCCAGTCCTTAAGACTTTATACTCTCCGTCGTTGTTTCTGATTAGAGTTGCAGGTTTGGCGGTCTTAGCCAACCCAAGTCATTTTGTACTTTCTCTCGAGTCAGCGAGAGTTAAAGTTGAACACGCAAACAGTCGAATCTCATTTGCCTAGGCATCGTTCCTTCACTTTAGTTAGAAAATGAGGATCGGCTCATCGAGCGCTAATTCACTTAGTTACTCTTATCATTCTAGCCAATTAGGTCGATCCCCTTTGTTTATGTTCCACCGTAGTCCAAAATGTTCATCATATTCTTGTTGAGTTTGCTCTTCATGCACAGTTCTATTGAGGTCATCATTTTTGGCTGTAGTTTGAGATCCTGTGAAATTTTAAGAAGTTGAAAATGTGCATAGAGTAGTTGAGTAGTAGATTCATGCTTTTCATGGCTCGCGCTCTTCGTCCCTAGCCATTGGGGTTTGACTGAGTAGCGGACGTCAAATCCATGTCTTCTCAGGATTCATACTCCCTCATCATGTTGTGAGTTAGATGCAAAATGATTTGTTGGTATTCAACCCATACCGGTTTCTGCTCTCCCATCCAAGCTCTGAGGATCGAAGATGGGCTGCGAGAGGTCAGATAGTTGTCACTTTGAATGCTCTTTTTCTTCCCCTTCCAATTGGGAAGTAGGTTGGGATCAGTCAATAGATGAACACTCTACACCCTTTCGTGGTCCACATGCAGCCTTCCAAATGCTCGAGCTAATGCATCTTCTATTCAGTGTACTTGCAATGTGAAAACTTGTCGTTGCTCTTGGGCTATAGTCAGTCACATATGGGTATGTGTGTCGATTCTAGATATCACTCTCGAAGCCCTCTTTCAGTTGTTGCCTTAAATCGTGTGATGTGTTATTGAACATCCCACTCTCAAGGTCTCCTTTCGGTCATTGCATTGAGTCGTGTGGGAAGCTTAGCATTAGAAGTCGACGTCATTCCTTCGAACATGACCTCTTTGTCGTTGTATGCGAGTGTGTCCCTCGTGTCTTTGCTTTGTATTTGTACATAATCTTGCAATTTGAAAAAGAATAGTTAGCTTAGTCTTGCAAGCTACTAAATCAATCTTTAAGTCACAAGCAATTGTAGCTCAAAATGAAAACATGTTGAGTGCTAATCTATCTAGCATAGAATTATTAAATGTCAAAGTGTCAGGTGTCTTAGTTTGGAGGTATAGTGTCTGTAGCCTCCATTTAACTTTGAAACACCGGTCGCGTCCGAAGCGTGTTTGAAGTTAATTCAGAAATCTATGCACGTGCCCCCAGCGTTGATGGGAACCAGGTTAAGTCATTCGGATGTCCGGTCCGTAAGTCCTTTATAATCTTCTCCTCAGTCGGAGGGCAATGAAGATTGCATGCACGTCGCAGCATTGTCCTTTATACTCTCTCCCAAGTCGTGAGAGTTAGAGTTATGGGTTTAGTGGTCTTAAGTCATGGTGCACCATTCACACTAACCCAACAGATTTGTACTCTCTCAAGTCGTGAGAGTTAGAGTTATGGACGTCGCGGTTCGTCCTTTATACTATCCTAAAGTCAATTTGGGTTAGAGTTGTGGATCGAGTGGTCTTAAATCTTGGCGCGCCTGTCACACTCGTCCTAAGTTTATACTCATATCCAAACTCTGAGGATTAGAGTTAGTCGGGCAAACAGTCGGGTCACATTTGCCTTGGAATCGTCCCTTTGCTCCCACGTCAAGGGCAAAGGTCGCCATCGGGGATGATCGGTTCTCACCTCTATTGAGTTTATACTCCTTCCTTCCGAAGCATGGGAAAGAGTTAGATACGTCGTTAGAGAGCGGTCGAGTCATACTCATCCTCGTCTTAACATATCTCTTTTGCCCCTACTTCGAAGGTAAAAGTTATGTCGTTCATGGTATTGTACCCGTCACTGTTGCACTCTTCCCATCAGATCAAGGGATAGAGTCGTCGATCTACCGAGTGGTTATGTCACACTCGAATACATTTCTATGTCTTGCGTGGCGAATCAATGGATAGATGCTGAGGATGCCTCATTAGTATGTCCATATATGGATAACACACGTCGAACTCATGTGCATTTACTCTCTTGCCCCCGCATCAAGGGCAAAAAGTCGGTGAATGAATTGTCGAACTTCATTTGCTTTAGAATGTTGTCGTTAGGCCAATAGTAAGCGGGTGAAGGGTCGAATCACGTTCGCCAAAGCTTTACATTCCTACGATCAAACTATGGAAGGAGTGGTCGGTACCAAACCTCGGGTACTGTAGTGACCCGAATATTTGACGGTGTAATAATTAACTTATTTAATTATTTAAATAACGAATATATTATTTAATCGTCGACGTTAGAACGTATAATTATATTATAATTAAAATTTAGCTTGAAATGGCGCTGCAGTTCGTTATTTGGAGATTCGAACTTCAACTGAATGTACAGAGTTCGTTTTAAATCGGATTTCTGTGAAACAAGAAACGTGTGGAGCTGGTGGAGTATATCTTTTTAGTGGAACAGAAAAATCAGGATTTTGTCGTGTAGATTTTGAGATATGTCCAAATCAAATTTTAAAATAGTCGCTATAGAATCGTTTATCGACAGTAATGGTTTATTCGATATAACTAGAGATCGGGTTTGAATTTAGACAAGGTTCTTTTGGGAAGTAGTGATAATTTAATTTTTAGAATTTTATGGTAATTTTTAATTAATTAAATAAGCAACTTTTTATTTGGAGTATTTGGCACCCTGTATCAACATTTCGGGGTTTCACAATATGAGTTCATCTACTGGTATTATTATATTTTTGGGATCGTGGCACCTTGTTCGTGACAACGGTATTTTCAATATCATCAATAGCAGTCCGTATGTTAACCAAGTTAAGCAACGAGCACCGAAATAATTTAAAAGCTTAAATTAACATATTTATCTCATTCCAACTTCAACAATGCTAATTAATTTTATTGCTACTTAAGTGTAAACAGTACACAGGCGTTACCAAGGCGGGGTGAACTCGCGTATTCTATTTTACCTGGCGCAATACAAAAGGGGAGAACATAATTCCTCACGTAGTAAAGTTGATGTGTATGGATTTAATTAGAATATATATAAAGAAATTATATATAATATAATATATTCTCATTACTTAGCAGCAAAGTATAGCGTACAGAGACCTCACTTCACTCACTTCGTTTTGTTGCATCAATGCTTTTCCTTGTCCCCTATACATACTCTCTTGTCCAAAACAATGAGGACGTGGCCGGATAAACATCCACACACACACAAACATTATAAATGCATCGTTCATTTGCCTATAACCTAATTCTATCTCCACAAAAGTTCACGGCCGCCAGTCTTCTATTTCCTAAACGAAAAACGCAACACTAAAGAAATCAAAATAGAACCAAACTCAGGCTTAAAAGTCTCGATCTTTAATTCCAGATTTATCCTTGTTTCACGAGCTTCAACCCCAAAGCCTTGGATTTTTGTGCGACGGGTTTAGATACGTTTCGATTTCGAGAAGTACGAATTAGGGTTGAATTTTAGAAAGGTTTGGGGCTCGATTGATAGTGCTTTTGGGTTTACAGTTCGCGATAGAAGATGCTGAGTTCGACGGAACGATGAAGTCCGAATGGAAGGCTGGAATGGCATATTCGAAGGAGCTGGGTGCATCCGATTTAATGTTGAGGTGTATAGGAGTTTCGGATCTCTGACTGTAAATGGAAAACGCTGTCTCATGCGGGTTCTGCGATGTCATCGGAGTAGCAGTGAGGCATCGAAATGGGTTTTGACCTGGAAGTTGGGTGGAGTTTGGTAACAGGAGCAGGTGCAGGTGTTGAAAGATGGTGTAAATGAGGATGTCGAGGCAGGGAAGAAGGCCTAAAAGGTATATCACGTAATTAATTTAAATTAAGGGGCCAAATGGTGATGTTGGTCTTTGCTTTCGTGGACTACATTAAGGAACATATGGGGTTAACGAAACTGTAGGGTGCGTGGACGATTTGTTTCGGGAAGATGTTTGTGGCACTGGGAGTTTGTGAATGGGCGTGGGTTTTATACCAACTGTAACATGTGTGAAGGGAGTGTATGTGTGTTTCTAAAGGGTAGTGGAGGAGAAGTGATATGGTTGGGCTGTTGATGCTGAAAACTTCGGTGGTTGTGGGTATTTTAGTTGAAGCGTGGTGTCTGTATTTCTAAGTAAGAGGAAGCTCGCGGTGTACTAATGATGTTAAGTGACGGGTTGGTCACTGCAGAATGGGGTATCGGAGCTGAACAACGGATACTGGAAGTGTTCGACAATGAAAAAGAAAAGAAACGAGGAGCGAATGGAGATGATAGGGACCGAAATAATGGGCTGGGCTGACATGGTTAAGGCCCAAGGACCCGTAGGATCATAGGGACGAGAACAACAAACTGGAACTGAATTGGAATCTATTGGAGCTGTTTACAATTTATGGCAAAATAAATTGTAGGATCAGAATCAACGAAAACGCAAACCGTTATTTAACGGCTAACGCGCAAATGTGAGTAAAACTCACTAACTCTCCTAAATTTATATTTTAATATAAATTGTACTTTATTTATTGACTGCTGTATATTGATTGTTAAACTGGACTGTTAAATAGATTTGATTGAAAACGTAGCTATAGTTAATTTATGTACTGTTAATCAAATATGGTTCTGTACAGCAGGATATTTCATTTCAAAATGAAATATGATATATATTATACTGTGTAACATCTGTGGATGCAGGGAGACAGGTTGGAGGAATCCGACTGGGTTCCTCAACAATTATTTTACTGTTTTCATATATTGTGATATATGTTGTGATTTATATTCTGTTATTGATTATGGATGTTAGAACGATATTGATCATCGTTGTTTGATATTTTGAACATCATAAGAAACCCTAAGTTGTAAAAAGGAATATTTCAATGTATATTGAAATATAGGAATTTTATAAAATCAACCGATTTTATAAAAGGAAACAATTTGAAAATAGAGTATTTATAAAACGAATAGAGTTTTATAAAAGGGAAAATGTTGATAAAATAAATAGAATAAAGGAATATTTATTTAGAAGATAAATAAGAAGTTATAAATAGGAAATATTTGTAACGGTAAATAGAAGTTATAAATAGGAAATATTTGTAACGGTAATTAGAAGTTATAAAAAAAGGGGATAGTTGTAACGGAAAATAAACGTTATAAAAAAAGAAATTGACGAGATATAAAAGAGATAATCGAATAGAGTTAAATCGAATTTAGTATTCGAAGGAGCTAATCGAATTTAGTTATTTGAAAAGAGTTAATTGAATATTAGTTATTCAATTAGAGATAATCAAATAAAAGTTAATCGAATTAGTCGAAGTAAGTTAATCAACTATTAGTTAGTCGAAGATTAGTTAATCAAATATGGTATTCGATGTTAGTTAATCGAATATGGTATTCGAAGTTAGTAAATCGAATATGGTATTTGAAGTTAGTAAATCAAATATGGTATTCGAAGTTAGTTAATCGAATATGTTATTCGAAAGGGGTTAGTCGAGTCGGGTTAGTCAAATAGAGTTAATCGATTTGAGTTAATTAGTTAGAGTTAATCAGTTAGAGTTAACCAATTAGAATAAATCAGTTAGAGTTAAACCAATAGAGATAATCAGTTAGAGTTAATCCAAATAATATGCCATTTAGCACGACTGCTAGCGTAATTCGCAGGGCTGCAGATAGCCTAAGGCGGTCGGATGTTTCCTGAGGGAATCAGGCGTAACCATTGTGATCGCTGCGATCTAGAGTCAAGTGAATGGAGTTAATCGAATATTAGTTATTCGATAGGAGTTAAGATAATGGAGTTAAGATTATCGAGTTGAGTTAATTAAGTTAAGTTAGTTAAGATGAGTTGATCCAAAGGAGTTAGTCGAACATTAGTTATTCGAATAGAGTTGAACGGAGTTAAATAGAGTTATCGAATATTAGTTATTCGAATAGAGTTTAACGGAGTTAAATAGAGTTAGTCGAATATAGTTTATTCGAATAGGGCTAAAAGAAAGGAATGATCGATTATAGTTTAATCGAAAGGAGTTATCGATTTTAGTTTAATCGAAAGGAGTTATCGATTATAGTTTAATCAAAAGGAGTTATCGATTAGTTAATCGAAGGAGATTATCGAATATAGCATATTCGAAAGAAAGAGACCGAATATAGTTTATTCGAAAAAGAGAGATTTCGAATATAAGTTATTCGAAGAGAGAGATAATCGAATATAGGATATTCAAAGAAGAGCTAATCAAATAGAGATTACTCGAAAGAGAATTATACGTCGAATTCAATTATATCGAATTCGGGAAAGTAATATTTACTTTCCAGTTTTTAAATCAAAAGTATACACTAATAAATTAGGGTTAGGTTTAATTATTCGAATTAAAGAATAAAGGTTATAATTGAAGTTAGATATTGCGGAAGTAGGGATTATAACGTTATCGTTATAATCAATGTTTTCAATAAAGAAGTGGATTCGTAAATTGAATCCGAGAGTTACGTAAAGAAGTTGTTAAAGGTTTAAAAGATAAACTATTACTATTTCGAAGTTATAACGTTGTTCAGTTAAGGTCTGAGAGGTAATTATACCCCAACTTGATTGACTTCCTTCTTAACTAAGGAATGGTAAGTTTTGATAGTGAATGATGGTTAAGTGAATTCAGTAAATGGTTTGAGTTGGCATAGCGATGTTTATTTAAAACATCGGTTTAAATCCAATAAAGGAGCTTTGGAAATGTTTTCCAAATAAGAAATCGGAAATGTTTTCTAATATAGAAAAGAAGGAAATGGAAATGTTTTCCATTGTTAATAAAGTATATTTTCTAAAATTAGAAAATAAGAAATTTAGAATATAGGGAAACAGGAGATAAGTAAATTAATGAACTAAAGAGATAAATGTTAAATGATGATTGGTTGATATAATTTCCATCTGGAAATAATATCGTTGTTTGCACACGAGCTTTTCTTTGATAGTTAATCACAGACTATCAATGTTTTGACCATTTTAACGTTGTTAATATGGAGAGACCGGTTGGATTATTATCCAAAGAACCACTCTGTATTGGCATAAGCGTTGCGAATCATATATGCCAAAGGAAATTGAAGACGGAGTTATGCAAGGGCTATCCTGTTTACAGAATAGTGCCTTCGGTTTCGTTCAGTCCCAGAACGAACATAAATGGACGAATGTCCGACAAAGTATTTCCAATGATCGAATGGGTTGATCTGTATAAATATATATGGTTGCAACGGATTTATCCCTTAGCATAACATCCAGGGTATTTGTATAAACTAACTAATGATTTACGGATCTGATAATGTGGCATTCAAAGTGATCGTGTTATAAATGAATGAAAAGTAAGCGTAGTTTCTAGCCTCACATCCGGTAAATGACAAAAAATCGGGCAGGCAGCATGGCTAAGTCGGTCGCACCAAAGTAGGGTGTATAATCACCTATCTAGAGAATATTCATTTGCTTCTTTTAATCTATCAATGATGTCCCATATATACGGGAACGGTTGCTGATCCCAACCGTTGGTGATGTACATTCGATACACTCAAGCGAAATGAGTGGTCGGTCATGTGTGGCTGAGTTACAAGATGTTCTTGTTGAACTCCAGTGTATCGTTCCTAGAGTACACTGATCAGAAGGTGGTTCCATACCTTGTCATAGTTGGAAATCAAATCATCCAATACGCACCCGCGGTTTTGATTGTATACTATATATGTAGAACGTGAGATGAAAGCATTTCTGCTAGATTAATATCTAATTGTATTTAGACATTATTATAATATCAGTGATACTGCCTTTCAAAGACGTTGGATTCTCATAAGGGAAAAACCCGTTCCGTATTCACGGCGTGGTCTTATGAGATATCATATACCTGTTAAAATGATTTGAGTTTACTCACACCAGTCCATGACTGACCCGGAGTTTATTTGTTTTGTTTCCCTAAACTCTTGGGTGCCTAAATTTGTACAGGCAGTCAAGTAGTCGGGATTTACAGATATACTGGAAGAGCTTGGAGCAGGAGGCTTCAGGATCATATAGCTATAGTTATTTCCGCTGTGTTGTAAGTGTTGTACTCTGCAATATTATTGTATACATATACTGTTTGTATTTCAAAAGTATGTTATATTTTATTCGTTCCGCTGTGAGATTCGTGTTACTCTGATGATGATGATCTTCTTCTTCTTCTATTCTAATAGTTCTACCTTATCTATTCTCACCCTCTATCTTCTTTCTATTAGTTTTCTTGAATTTCCAGTGCAATTTGGGGTTGGACTTGTGTTATTTAGTCAGCTCAAATTGGACCGGATTTTCGGGTCACTACAGTTGGTATCAGAGCTTAAGGTTAAGAATTACGTTGGCTCTGTGGCGTAACTCAGTAGAGATGGGATTAGTAATATCCTAGACTGAGATTGAGTGTATATATACGAGTGAACGTATTTGTTAATTGATATAAATTTTTGTTTTATATTGTGGAGCTTTGTTGGTTGAGTGGCTTATGAATTCTGGTCAATAGTGGGGCACCACAATATCGATAGGGGTTTCTAAACACTCGAATACGATGAACCGACATGATATGTTTTGACATTAACATAATATAATTGGTTGTGTTGGTTGTTATTATAATCAGATGAGATTATAAAAAGGCGAAATGGTTATAGATAACTAATCAGAATTCATATAAGTAAAGTACATGAAATAAGATGAATTAAATCTGAAATTAAATCAGGATTAGGAAATAAAATAAGGAAATTTTAAGTTCCTGGGAGATTTTGAAAATGTTTTCAAATTGAAAGTGTTATAGTATTGAACTCACTTCGATAAACTGGGAAATAACCCTGATGAGTGTGGCCACATCATCAGTGTTCATTTTCGAGTTCTAAGTGACGGATTACTACCAAAGGTTGTGTTTTTGAATGGTTTAAGGAAAACAAGTGGTTTAGAAATTCAAATGTTTTGAATTGGTATTACGATTTCAAATTGATTTGAAATAAACCCAGGAATTTAAATTCTGGAATTAAAATTTAACTTATGAAGCTAAATAGATTAAAATATTGAAAGTGAATAAATTAATTTGAATTAAACTTGGACAAGGTTATATATAATATGGAATTATACTGGGATGATATCGAGTAAGTTGATTGATTTTATCAGGATTTAAAATCAAGAATTGTACTTAAGTTTGAAATGGAATTTGACTTGAGTATAAGCAGTTGCTTGAGTTGAGGATAAAAACTGACAGAAGATGGATTGGAATGACATTGGTATATGTTAAGTTGATAACCAATGGGAATGGTATAATGATATGGTCAGCAAAAAGGTACAAGTTTATATTTCATATGAGTTGGAATTTATGAGCCGATTTGGCGAGCCGCTTGGCGTTTTGATTTTCTTTTGGGTTGGAGAAGGCCTAGAGAGGCGAGTTGGAGTTTTACCGATAGGGCTGTACAAAGGAGGTTATGGCAAAATTTTCCGAAAATTTAAAGTGTTAGAAAATTTTCAAAATTTTTGAAAATTTAGGTTAGTCGGAAGGAATTAATATTTTAGTCAATATTAATTGGTTCAGTTGAAATCAGCAATAAGGGGTAAACAAATCTTAGGAATTCCAATAGATAGGGTCGTCCTCTACCTTAGCAATTTCGAGGACGAAATTATTTTAAGTGGGGAAGAATGTAGTGACCCGGATATTTGACGGTGTAATAATTAACTTATTTAATTATTTAAATAATGAATATATTATTTAATCGTCGACGTTAGAACGTATAATTATATTATAATTAAAATTTAGCTTGAAATGGCGCTGCAGTTCGTTATTTGGAGATTCGAACTTCAACTGAATGTACAGAGTTCGTTTTAAATCGGATTTCTGTGAAACAAGAAACGTGTGGAGCTGGTGGAGTATATCTTTTTAGTGGAACAGAAAAATCAGGATTTCGTCGTGTAGATTTTGAGATATGTCCAAATCAAATTTTAAAATAGTCGCTATAGAATCGTTTATCGACAGTAATGGTTTATTCGATATAACTAGAGATCGGGTTTGAATTTAGACAAGGTTCTTTTGGGAAGTAGTGATAATTTAATTTTTAGAATTTTATGGTAATTTTTAATTAATTAAATAAGCAACTTTTTATTTGGAGTATTTGGCACCCTGTATCAACATTTCGGGGTTTCACAATATGAGTTCATCTACCGGTATTATTATATTTTTGGGATCGTGGCACCTTGTTCGTGACAACGGTATTTTCAATATCATCAATAGCAGTCCGTATGTTAACCAAGTTAAGCAACGAGCACCGAAATAATTTAAAAGCTTAAATTAACATATTTATCTCATTCCAACTTAAACAATGCTAATTAATTTTATTGCTACTTAAGTGTAAACAGTACACAGGCGTTACCAAGGCGGGGTGAACTCGCGTATTCTATTTTACCTGGCGCAATACAAAAGGGGAGAACATAATTCCTCACGTAGTAAAGTTGATGTGTATGGATTTAATTAGAATATATATAAAGAAATTATATATAATATAATATATCCTCATTACTTAGCAGCAAAGTATAGCGTACAGAGACCTCACTTCACTCACTTCGTTTTGTTGCATCAATGCTTTTCCTTGTCCCCTATACATACTCTCTTGTCCAAAACAATGAGGACGTGGCCGGATAAACATCCACACACACACACAAACATTATAAATACATCGTTCATTTGCCTATAACCTAATTCTATCTCCACAAAAGTTCACGGCCGCCAGTCTTCTATTTCCTAAACGAAAAACGCAACACTAAAGAAATCAAAATAGAACCAAACTCAGGCTTAAAAGTCTCGATCTTTAATTCCAGATTTATCCTTGTTTCACGAGCTTCAACCCCAAAGCCTTGGATTTTGGTGCGACGGGTTTAGATACGTTTCGATTTCGAGAAGTACGAATTAGGGTTGAATTTTAGAAAGGTTTGGGGCTCGATTGATAGTGCTTTTGGGTTTACAGTTCGCGACAGAAGATGCTGAGTTCGACGGAACGATGAAGTCCGAATGGAAGGCTGGAATGGCATATTCGAAGGAGCTGGGTGCATCCGATTTAATGTTGAGGTGTATAGGAGTTTCGGATCTCTGACTGTAAATGGAAAACGTTGTCTCATGCGGGTTCTGCGATGTCATCGGAGTAGCAGTGAGGCGTCGAAATGGGTTTTGACCTGGAAGTTGGGTGGAGTTTGGTAACAGGAGCAGGTGCAGGTGTTGAAAGATGGTGTAAATGAGGATGTCGAGGCAGGGAAGAAGGCCTGAAAGGTATATCACGTAATTAATTTAAATTAAGGGGCAAAATGGTGATGTTGGTCTTTGCTTTCGTGGACTACATTAAGGAACATATGGGGTTAACGAAACTGTAGGGTGCGTGGACGATTTGTTTCGGGAAGATGTTTGTGGCACTGGGAGTTTGTGAATGGGCGTGGGTTTTATACCAACTGTAACATGTGTGAAGGGAGTGTATGTGTGTTTGTAAAGGGTAGTGGAGGAGAAGTGATATGGTTGGGCTGTTGATGCTGAAAACTTCGGTGGTTGTGGGTATTTTAGTTGAAGCGTGGTGTCTGTATTTCTAAGTAAGAGGAAGCTCGCGGTGTACGTAATGATGTTAAGTGACGGGTTGGTCACTGCAGAATGGGGTATCGGAGCTGAACAACGGATACTGGAAGTGTTCGACAATGAAAAAGAAAAGAAACGAGGAGCGAATGGAGATGATAGGGACCGAAATAATGGGCTGGGCTGACATGGTTAAGGCCCAAGGACCCGTAGGATCATAGGGACGAGACCAACAAACTGGAACTGAATTGGAATCTATTGGAGCTGTTTACAATTTATGGCAAAATAAATTGTAGGATCAGAATCAACGAAAACGCAAACCGTTATTTAACGGCTAACGCGCAAATGTGAGTAAAACTCACTAACTCTCCTAAATTTATATTTTAATATAAATTGTACTTTATTTATTGACTGCTTTACATTGATTGTTAAACTGGACTGTTAAATAGATTTGATTGAAAACGTAGCTATAGTTAATTTATGTACTGTTAATCAAATATGGTTCTGTACAGCGGGATATTTCATTTCAAAATGAAATATGATATATATTATACTGTGTAACATCTGTGGATGCAGGGAGATAGGTTGGAGGAATCCGACTGGGTTCCTCAACAATTATTTTACTGTTTTCATATATTGTGATATATGTTGTGATTTATATTCTGTTATTGATTATGGATGTTAGAACGATATTGATCATCGTTGTTTGATATTTTGAACATCATAAGAAACCCTAAGTTGTAAAAAGGAATATTTCAATGTATATTGAAATAAAGGAATTTTATAAAATCAACCGATTTTATAAAAGGAAACAATTTGAAAATAGAGTATTTATAAAACGAATAGAGTTTTATAAAAGGGAAAATGTTGATAAAATAAATAGAATAAAGGAATATTTATTTAGAAGATAAATAAGAAGTTATAAATAGGAAATATTTGTAACGGTAAATAGAAGTTATAAATAGGAAATATTTGTAACGGTAATTAGAAGTTATAAAAAAAGGGGATAGTTGTAACGGAAAATAAACGTTATAAAAAAAGAAATTGATGAGATATAAAAGAGATAATCGAATAGAGTTAAATCGAATTTAGTATTCGAAGGAGCTAATCGAATTTAGTTATTTGAAAAGAGTTAATTGAATATTAGTTATTCAATTAGAGATAATCAAATAAAAGTTAATCGAATTAGTCGAAGTAAGTTAATCAACTATTAGTTAGTCGAAGATTAGTTAATCAAATATGGTATTCGATGTTAGTTAATCGAATATGGTGTTCGAAGTTAGTAAATCGAATATGGTATTTGAAGTTAGTAAATCAAATATGGTATTCGAAGTTAGTTAATCGAATATGTTATTCGAAAGGGGTTAGTCGAGTCGGGTTAGTCAAATAGAGTTAATCGATTTGAGTTAACTAGTTAGAGTTAATCAGTTAGAGTTAACCAATTAGAATAAATCAGTTAGAGTTAAACCAATAGAGTTAATCAGTTAGAGTTAATCCAAATAATATGCCATTTAGCACGACTGCTAGCGTAATTCGCAGGGCTGCAGATAGCCTAAGGCGGTCGGATGTTTCCTGAGGGAATCAGGCGTAACCATTGTGATCGCTGCGATCTAGAGTCAAGTGAATGGAGTTAATCGAATATTAGTTATTCGATAGGAGTTAAGATAATGGAGTTAAGATTATCGAGTTGAGTTAATTAAGTTAAGTTAGTTAAGATGAGTTGATCCAAAGGAGTTAGTCGAACATTAGTTATTCGAATAGAGTTGAATGGAGTTAAATAGAGTTATCGAATATTAGTTATTCGAATAGAGTTTAACGGAGTTAAATAGAGTTAGTCGAATATAGTTTATTCGAATAGGGCTAAAAGAAAGGAATGATCAATTATAGTTTAATCGAAAGGAGTTATCGATTTTAGTTTAATCGAAAGGAGTTATCGATTATAGTTTAATCAAAAGGGGTTATCGATTAGTTAATCGAAGGAGATTATCGAATATAGCATATTCGAAAGAAAGAGACCGAATATAGTTTATTCGAAAAAGAGAGATTTCGAATATAAGTTATTCGAAGAGAGAGATAATCGAATATAGGATATTCGAAGAAGAGCTAATCAAATAGAGATTACTCGAAAGAGAATTATACGTCGAATTCAATTATATTGAATTCGGGAAAGTAATATTTACTTTCCAGTTTTTAAATCAAAAGTATACACTAATAAATTAGGGTTAGGTCTAATTATTCGAATTAAAGAATAAAGGTTATAATTGAAGTTAGATATTACGGAAGTAGGGATTATAACGTTATCGTTATAATCAATGTTTTCAATAAAGAAGTGGATTCATAAATTGAATCCGAGAGTTACGTAAAGAAGTTGTTAAAGGTTTAAAAGATAAACTGTTACTATTTCGAAGTTATATCGTTGTTCAGTTAAGGTCTGAGAGGTAATTATACCCCAACTTGATTGACTTCCTTCTTAACTAAGGAATGGTAAGGTTTGATAGTGAATGATGGTTAAGTGAATTCAGTAAATGGTTTGAGTTGGCATAGCGATGTTTATTTAAAACATCAGTTTAAATCCAATAAAGGAGCTTTGGAAATGTTTTCCAAATAAGAAATCAGAAATGTTTTCTAATATAGAAAACAAGGAAATGAAAATGTTTTCCATTGTTAATAAAGTATATTTTCTAAAATTAGAAAATAAGAAATTTAGAATATAGGGAAACAGGAGATAAGTAAATTAATGAACTAAAGAGATAAATGTTAAATGATGATTGGTTGATATAATTTCCATCTGGAAATAATATCGTTGTTTGCACACGAGTTTTTCTTTGATAGTTAAATCACAGACTATCAATGTTTTGACCATTTTAACGTTGTTAATATGGAGAGACCGGTTGGATTATTATCCAAAGAACCACTCTGTATTGGCATAAGCGTTGCGAATCATATATGCCAAAGGAAATTGAAGACGGAGTTATGCAAGGGCTATCCTGTTTACAGAATAGTACCTTCGGTTTCGTTCAGTCCCAGAACGAACGTAAATGGACGAATGTCTGACAAAGTATTTCCAATGATCGAATGGGTTGATCTGTATAAATATATATGGTTGCAATGGATTTATCCCTTAGCATAACATCCAGGGTATTTGTATAAACCAACTAATGATTTACGGATCTGATAATGTGGCTGTAACGTACGGGATTTTCGACCCAGAAAATCAACATAAATACACCGTCAATTTTCTCGAGCATCGAAAATACTGGAACATTATTAGAAGAATTTAGAAGATGAGATAGAAAAGATAGAACTTATAGAATAGAAGAAGAAGATCACAACTGAACAGAATCAGAGTAAACACGAATCTCACAGCGGAACAATAAAATGTATTATATAACATAACTTTGAAATACAAATCTGAATTTGTATATACATACATACCATATCAGAGTATAACTCATATACATCACAGCGGAAATAATAACTAATAGTGGAGTCTCCTGCTTTGAGCTCCTCCAAGTGAATCTGCAAAATCCTGAAACACTTGTCTGCCCGTACAAATTTGGGCACCCAAGAGTTTAGGGAAAACAAACAAAATAAACTCTGGGTCAGTCATGGGACTGGTGTGAGTAAATTCCAACCATACTGTTTAACTTTGAAAAATCTTACTATAATCCAATATTTCTTTGGTATCAAAACCAGTGATATTATGATAATGTCTAAACAAATAATTATACAAGTAGCAGAACGCTTGCATCTCACGTTCCACATATATATAGTTTAAAATCATAAACCGCAGGGCGCTTATCGGAGAATGGATTTCAACAGACAAGGTATGGGAGCACCTTCTGAATAGTGTACTTTAGAGGGGATACACTCAGGGTTCAACAAGAACGTCTTGCAACCCGGCCACACATGACCGCTCACTCATTTAGCTTGAGTGTCGCGAATATATTGCCACCACGGTTGTAGGCCATCCAACCGTCATCCGAAGATACAGAATCGAAAAGAAGTATAAATATGAATTTTCTCTAGATCGGTGACAATACACCCTGCTTGGGGATGACCCAACTAGCCATGCTGCCTAGCCCAACTTCTGTCATTCTCGGTTGTGAGGCTAGAGGCTACGTCTATCTTCAGAACATCTGATCGCCATTCACTTTGAATGCCACATCGTCAAACCCGTCAATTCACTAATCGACTCCCAAACATATCACGGGTATAAAAAGCTAAGAGGAACGAATTCCCCCGCCACCAGACGTAATACCTTTAAGAGATCAACCGTACGTGATTTACTAGGTATACTTTGTCAGACACTCGTCCATACAAGTTGTCCTGGGACTGGACAAACATAAACCATTATCCTGGAACTGGACGACCCTTGCATTTAACTCCGTCTTCAATTATCTTCAGCTCATCTATTTCGCAGCGCTTATGCCTATACGGAGTGGTTTCCGAATAATATATCCAACCGGTCTCTCCATATTGACAACGATGGTCAAAACACTTCGATAGTCGGTGATTTAACTATCGAAGTAAAAACAACATTCATTCTAATGTATAACTAACATCACACAACCACGGGTATTTTAAATTTTAACATTCGACTTTATTATTCGAATTCCCATATCTTACCAGATATTTCTCAAATCCCGTTTTAGCCTTTTTACACTTCTTGGAAAAAAAATATTATAACTCTTATTCTTTCATGTTCCAGAAACATACGTTATTAACGTTCGAACTATTTCCATTAATTTCACTTCCTTTATTTCTATACTTGGATAATCTGCCCTATTTATTTTGGAAAATATTTCCTGTTTCCTTTTAACCCTTTAATCAGCCCCACGTTCACTTTTAAAACATGATTCACGTTGAAATGTGAATACCCTCCCTTATTACAGACATCTGAACACCTTTATCATATAACTCCTTATTCATGAAATACTTTCCTTTATCCTGTTTACCGAAATCTCTTTCATACTTTTTATGTTCCTGTTCCACTTTATAAACTCTGTTTCTAAGTCAACTTCTTATCAAATCGATATCAAGTTTATAACTAAATACTGACCCCTATCCTATTAACATTTATTTGTTTAAACTAATTGTTAATTATCCTATCAGATTATAATCCCTAAAAATGGTTTACCTTTAATACATTCGATATCGTCAAATTCTAGTTCCAAATCCTAACGATTAAATTCTAATCACATTTCGAACATCGAAATGCTGTCATCGTTTTCTAATACGATCTCCCAATTTCTCTTTCTAAAACTGATTCTTATATTTTCTTACGACATCGTTATTTATCACTTTTAGAATAAGTGGGTTTTAAATCAAAACTATAGCATTTCCTAGGAAGTGCTGTCATAGATAAAAATCATGCTTAAGTTCGTTTAACAGCGTTAATTTATCGCTATAGTTCTAAACTAACCATACGCTGTAATATCTTCCTTTATAACTAATCTTGACATACAGTCACGCTTAAGCCTAATCAACAGCGTTTATTTTATCGCTATAGTTTTCGACTTGAAATATGCTGCCATATTCCCTTTATACTAAGCTTGACATCTATTTCCGTCACAAAAATCTTGACATCTCTTTTCGTTACAAAAATCTTGACATCTCTTTCCGTTACAAACTGATATCGTTCCTCGGTAATAGCGAAGTCGTCCAAGTTGGGGTATTTTGTTTACCTCTCAGACCTTGATTGACAACGTTCTTACCTTGAAACCGATACCAGTCCGTACTCTATTCCCTTATTACTTATAACATCTATCAGACCGTATTTCCTTGTTTTAATTTTAACTATGGTTTTATAACACCATATTCTTACTTTGAAATTTCTGTTGTTTATGATTATTTATATTTAAACATTTAACTCTTCGCCTTTCCTTTCCACAGTTCTGCTTATACTTCTTAAACAAAAAGGTAATTAAATCTCATAAATTTTGATTAATTTATTTCTAATCTGTTTTTATTAGATTAATTAAAAACCAACCAATCTAATAATCATTTTCTCAAATAACAGTTGAATAAAATCAACTTCATCCCATCAGTAAATTCATTAACTGATTTTAGTTACTCCTCACATTAGATTAATATAATTAATCTAATAATATTTCTAAATGGTTTATCTGAAATATAATTATCCACATATTTACTCGTCAGATAATTTCTGCTTTATAACTTATTTAAATGTCAACTATCGTTTTTATTTATTTTATGAAAACGAACTTTAAAATACTGGTTTATAATAGAACTTCTATTATAAATTTAAATCTTCTTTTTAATTATAAAATATAATTTTTATAATTAACCTCGTTGATTTGCCTGACGGCCAATCAACTCTTTAACAAAACGAGGGTTTTACGGTTGACTGTCACCATTTTCTAAATCGATATTATTTACTTATTTATCGAAACAGATGCTGAATATTTGTTCAACATCAATATTCACATGGGGTTTTAAATATAATTCGGGTTCAAACAGTGCATACAAAACAAACAATAAATATAAATATCGAGGAATCCGGTCGGATTCCTCCAACCGGTTTCCGCAACCAAAGATGTCAGTCAACACAATTTTCACTAACTCTATACTAGGGGGTATTCTAATCGAAGAAATCAATGTCCAACCGATGGTGTGTACATATGTGACGGTATATAATATTCAACCAAATTACTGGTAATCTACCTAATCGACCATCACATAGCATTTAAACAACATTAAAATATAATTAAAATAGATCAGAGTAGTGAATTTACTCACCTTTGCGCGTTAACCGTTCAATAACGATTTACGATGTTTGATTTTATCCCAAAATTCCGATGGCTCCGTTCTCCGAGAAATCTGTTCCATAATGTAGACCTTATCATTACGATTTCTACGGTCCGGTTGCGTTCGTAAATTACATTTTATTTTTGCTGATTTCTTCATCATCATCTCGATCGCGCCCCTTTTATTCATGTATTTAAACTCGTTGGTCTCCTATTCCTTGACTACTACAGGACTGCCAACCTCCCAACGCCATACACGTTTTCTCCCACCCACTCACTTCCAAATTCCACCACCAGAACTCAGGCCCTCGAGACCACCGCCACCGCCTGTTCTGGTGATCCCACACGAGCGCCTACCCCTCCGTCCATTCTTAGTTTCGGACCTCCGTTTGTATTCACTGGTTGAGGACATAACAGTATATGCTGTTTACTTCTTTTTTCTTGCTTCATGAGTTGCATGCGGAAAAGAGAATGAACTCGTGAATCCAACATGAGCAACTTCCTTTAAACCTTCATCATTAAAACCATCTGCTCCAGCCTCAAGGCAAATAACTACCGAACCTCCTTGCGTTGTTTCCTCCACAAGATTCCTCACCGTCTACACGTCAGCTTGCCATTGTTTTCATCTCCTCACAAATGCCCCCTTCCTCACGCAAAACGTTCAGCCCATTCCCCTTCATACTTTGAGTTTAACGCCTCCTTCAGAGAAACTTGTTCCCACCGACATTATCTCCTCCATCACCGCCTCTTCGTACCGTCACCGCAACCTCCCTGCTACCATCGTTTAACGTGCCAAGCACGTCCTCAGCCAACACTTGAACGTCTTCAACATCTCGTACCTGAAGGCCCGCTTCCCTGAACACCATACTCTTTACGTAATACTTGTTTCTGCCTTTTACCCAATGGACTCCACGTTTTCAGTTTCCCATGCATATTGCCCCACATTCTCACCTGAATGACACGCTCCAGTATAAAGCTTCCCATCCCTCACTTATATGTCTCACGCATACCTTACCTACCTCCCCTGATCGACAAAGTTTGCCACCGTCCTCTCCATGATTTAATCTCCACCAAGCACCATTACTTGTCTCACGTCCTCCCCCTTCATTCCATTAGTAAGCACTTCATTCATACTTTCGTTCATCCCTCCTCCCAGCATGTGAAACAGTACACACGCCGTCGACTCCGCTTACTCCTCCCCGTAGACCACCTAAACCCAGTATTGACAAGGATGCTCTCGGCATGTAGCTCATGCACTCTTCAAATACACCGTTTCAGCAACTTCTTAGATTTGTTTTTGAGTTTACTTATTGGAAAATAACCTTTGCTGCGTAAATGGAAGAAGTCTGGGATATATATATTAGGTTAAGGAGAAGGACGAAGCTGATAGGGTAGGTGGAAGATGGTTTACGAAATAGGGTATGGCAACCATTTAATTTGGCTTAGCGTGTGACAGTGGCTTTCAAGGCATGGGCGGTTGCTTAGGGTTGAAGCCTTTCATGTGTTATCACCTCGCAACACTGTACGAAATATAGTATTTATATAGCTTAGCTTTGGATAGGTGACAACTTCATGTCTATCATCATACTCTAAAGAACCCAAATAAACGGGTACGCACATGCTATAACAGTGAACGAAGCAAGAGTTTCAAGCACACCAGTCTAATCGTCGATCTCAGTTGAAAAAATGATTGATTTGAATGAGCTAACATGAGGAATACTGATAGGACTAATGAGGCGGAAAAGAAGGAAATGTATGCTTAACCATGAAGTATCCTTCGCAGGTAGGACTGCTAATGAGTTTTCCACATCATAGGTTCGATGCGTTCTGATTTCAAGAAATAGGCAAACCACTGTTCCAAAACTTAGTGAGGAAGGAAAATAAAATTATATCACATTTGATACACAGTGGCAGTGATCCTTGCATGTATGTGATCTTCAGTTTAGGGTATGGTGCAATTTAATAATCATGGGGAAAAGCTTAACGATTGTGACAATTCATTCAAAAGAACTGTAGTGAGTGGATATTTTGTTACGAATGCGGAAAACATGGGTTTGTCCTTTCAAAGGGTAGTGATAATTGAGTTATAAGGTCGTAGAATAGGGTAGACATGTTATGGCCTTGGTTTACTTTGTTTTAACGTTTAGGCGTATCCATCTCATAAAACTCCGTTTATGTCTGAGCTGCTACGGACAGAAGTAAGATTACCGTCGTGTCCAGCGAGGTGTCACGGTCCCAAAAATATAATAATACTGGTAGATTAATTCATATTTTGAAACCCCAAAATACCGATACAGGGTGCAAAATACTCCAAATAAAAAGTTGCATATTTAATTAATTAAAAATTACAGTAAAATTCTAAAAATTAAATTATCACTACGCCTCAAAAGAACCTTGTCTCGATTTGCAACCGATATCAAGTTATAGTCAAATAACCGTTACGGTCGATATATGATTTTACAGCGACTTTCTGAATATTTGATTTGGACATATCTTGCAATATATTCGACGAAATCTTGGTTTTTCACTTCTGTTCGAAAGATACAGTTCAACAGATTCCAACGATTCTCGTTTTGAAGAAATCCGATTCAAAACGAGTCTGGTACACTCAGTTGAAGTTCAGAACGTTAATTTACGAACTGCAGGGTCGTTCTGAGCTCGATTATAATTAATATATATTTATACACGTTCAACTTCGTTTTAATTAATATATAAATCCATTTATATTCTGAATTCAATATTTAAACTGATGTAAATATTCAAATTCAAACCGACAAAAATTCGGGACGTTACAGTCCTTCCCCCTTAAAATAATTTCGTCCTCGAAATTGCTAAGGTAGGATAAATGCTACAATCTTTGTTATAAACAGATTAAAAATCTTTTTGGTTTACTGCAAAATTTCAGTTTCAACTTAACTGATTAATTCCAATTAAATATTAATTTCTTCTTATTATCGAATCTTTTCGAAAATTCTGAAATATCCTAACAGCTTAAATTTTCAGAGAATCTCGTCAGCATCTCCGCTGCACGACTCACTCGGTACTACAACAACTTGCCTCTCTGGGCTTTCTCCAATTCAACAGAAAATCAAACAGCCAAACGGCTCGCCAAACAGCCTCATCAAAATCTCATACTCGTATAAATTATAAACATGACCCTTTTTGGGTAGCATTTAACTCTATCTCTGCCATTTAACATATATCATCGATCCATTCTCAAACCAATCTTCCACTTTCTACCCAACCAAATTATATTTCAACTCAAATTTCATTTACTGATTTATTTCTCAAATCAGTTATCTTTATATCCAAATTCACAATTCGATTCTTATTCTCCAAGAATCAATTCATTTTAATAACTCGAATCTCCAATATTTCTCTTTGTACAATTTCCATTTTGGGTCGTTCCAAATTTAGTCCAATTTTGTTTATCCTAGTTTAAATTTCATTTTAACTCCATAAGTTAAATTTTTATTTCAGAATTCAAATTCCTGGGATTTTGTTTCAAATCAGTTTGAAATCATATCTATATAATAATAACAATTCAAAAACATTTGAATTTCTAACAACTTGTTTTTCTCAAAACCAAATCTTTGGTAGTAATCCATCACTCAAAAACTCGAAAATTACACTGATGATGCCATGGTTCATCATCAGGGTCATTTTCCAGTGATCGAAGTGAGTTCAATACTATATCACTTTCAAAACTCATTTTTCAAAAAATTTCATTTTGAATTTTACTTCAAAATATCTTTCACAACACTTGGAAAACGATTTTCAAATCTCCCAGGATTTTAAAATTCCCATATATAATCCAAAATTTTATTTCAAACACCTTTACTAGTTTCCAGAGTACAATTCCAAATCTGGTTCAAATTCAGATTTATTCCATCTAATCCTATTTATTTCACTTATACAAATTCTGATTGGTTATTTATATAACCAACTCAATTATAGATCTTATTTGATCATAATAATGATCACACATCCAAGATATTATAATAATCTCAAGATATATACTTCTTTTATATCAAAATATATTTTGGGTAAAATTATTTTATTTACCCTCTTTTCAAAACATACTGTGTCGAATTACTCTGTTCAAGAGTTTAGAAACACCTATCGACCCAGTTTGCATTACTGTTTCGACCAGAATTCATAAACCACTCGACTGACCAGTCAACACAATATAAAACAGTTTTTATATTACATACGCACTCATATATATACACTCATACTCAATCTAAGGTATTACCAACCTTATCTCTATTGAGTTACGCCACAGAGCCAAGGTAATCACTTAACCTGGCTCTGATACCAACTGTAACGTACGGGATTTTCGACCCAGAAAATCAACATAAATACACCGTCAATTTTCTCGAGCATCGAAAATACCGGAACATTATTAGAAGAATTTAGAAGATGAGATAGAAAAGATAGAACTTATAGAATAGAAGAAGAAGAAGATCACAACTGAACAGAATCAGAGTAAACACGAATCTCACAGCGGAACAATAAAATGTATTATATAACATAACTTTGAAATACAAATCTGAATTTGTATATACATACATACCATATCAGAGTATAACTCATATACATCACAGCGGAAATAATAACTAATAGTGGAGTCTCCTGCTTTGAGCTCCTCCAAGTGAATCTGCAAAATCCTGAAACACTTGTCTGCCCGTACAAATTTGGGCACCCAAGAGTTTAGGGAAAACAAACAAAATAAACTCTGGGTCAGTCATGGGACTGGTGTGAGTAAATTCCAACCATACTGTTTAACTTTGAAAAATCTTACTATAATCCAATATTTCTTTAGTATCAAAACCAGTGATATTATGATAATGTCTAAACAAATAATTATACAAGTAGCAGAACACTTGCATCTCACGTTCCACATATATATAGTATAAAATCATAAACCGCAGGGCGCTTATCGGAGAATGGATTTCAACAGACAAGGTATGGGAGCACCTTCTGAATAGTGTACTTTAGAGGGGATACACTCAGGGTTCAACAAGAACGTCTTGCAACCCGGCCACACATGACCGCTCACTCATTTAGCTTGAGTGTCGCGAATATATTGCCACCACGGTTGTAGGCCATCCAACCGTCATCCGAAGATACAGAATCGAAAAGAAGTATAAATATGAATTTTCTCTAGATCGGTGACAATACACCATGCTTGGGGATGACCCAACTAGCCATGCTGCCTAGCCCAACTTCTGTCATTCTCGGTTGTGAGGCTAGAGGCTACGTCTATCTTCAGAACATCTGATCGCCATTCACTTTGAATGCCACATCGTCAAACCCGTCAATTCACTAATCGACTCCCAAACATATCACGGGTATAAAAAGCTAAGAGGAACGAATTCCCCCGCCACCAGACGTAATACCTTTAAGAGATCAACCGTACGTGATTTACTAGGTATACTTTGTCAGACACTCGTCCATACAAGTTGTCCTGGGACTGGACAAACATAAACCATTATCCTGGAACTGGACGACCCTTGCATTTAACTCCGTCTTCAATTATCTTCAGCTCATCTATTTCGCAGCGCTTATGCCTATACGGAGTGGTTTCCGAATAATATATCCAACCGGTCTCTCCATATTGACAACGATGGTCAAAACACTTCGATAGTCGGTGATTTAACTATCGAAGTAAAAACAACATTCATTCTAATGTATAACTAACATCACACAACCACGGGTATTTTAAATTTTAACATTCGACTTTATTATTCGAATTCCCATATCTTACCAGATATTTCTCAAATCCCGTTTTAGCCTTTTTACACTTCTTGGAAAAAAAATATTATAACTCTTATTCTTTCATGTTCCAGAAACATACGTTATTAACGTTCGAACTATTTCCATTAATTTCACTTCCTTTATTTCTATACTTGGATAATCTGCCCTATTTATTTTGGAAAATATTTCCAGTTTCCTTTTAACCCTTTAATCAGCCCCACGTTCACTTTTAAAACATGATTCACGTTGAAATGTGAATACCCTCCCTTATTACAGACATCTGAACACCTTTATCATATAACTCCTTATTCATGAAATACTTTCCTTTATCCTGTTTACCGAAATCTCTTTCATACTTTTTATGTTCCTGTTCCACTTTATAAACTCTGTTTCTAAGTCAACTTCTTATCAAATCGATATCAAGTTTATAACTAAATACTGACCCCTATCCTATTAACATTTATTTGTTTAAACTAATTGTTAATTATCCTATCAGATTATAATCCCTAAAAATGGTTTACCTTTAATACATTCGATATCGTCAAATTCTAGTTCCAAATCCTAACGATTAAATTCTAATCACATTTCGAACATCGAAATGCTGTCATCGTTTTCTAATACGATCTCCCAATTTCTCTTTCTAAAACTGATTCTTATATTTTCTTACGACATCGTTATTTATCACTTTTAGAATAAGTGGGTTTTAAATCAAAACTATAGCATTTCCTAGGAAGTGCTGTCATAGATAAAAATCATGCTTAAGTTCGTTTAACAGCGTTAATTTATCGCTATAGTTCTAAACTAACCATACGCTGTAATATCTTCCTTTATAACTAATCTTGACATACAGTCACGCTTAAGCCTAATCAACAGCGTTTATTTTATCGCTATAGTTTTCGACTTGAAATATGCTGCCATATTCCCTTTATACTAAGCTTGACATCTATTTCCGTCACAAAAATCTTGACATCTCTTTTCGTTACAAAAATCTTGACATCTCTTTCCGTTACAAACTGATATCGTTCCTCGGTAATAGCGAAGTCGTCCAAGTTGGGGTATTTTGTTTACCTCTCAGACCTTGATTGACAACGTTCTTACCTTGAAACCGATACCAGTCCGTACTCTATTCCCTTATTACTTATAACATCTATCAGACCGTATTTCCTTGTTTTAATTTTAACTATGGTTTTATAACACCATATTCTTACTTTGAAATTTTTGTTGTTTATAATTATTTATATTTAAACATTTAACTCTTCGCCTTTCCTTTCCACAGTTCTGCTTATACTTCTTAAACAAAAAGGTAATTAAATCTCATAAATTTTGATTAATTTATTTCTAATCTGTTTTTATTAGATTAATTAAAAACCAACCAATCTAATAATCATTTTCTCAAATAACAGTTGATTAAAATCAACTTCATCCCATCAGTAAATTCATTAACTGATTTTAGTTACTCCTCACATTAGATTAATATAATTAATCTAATAATATTTCTAAATGGTTTATCTGAAATATAATTATCCACATATTTACTCGTCAGATAATTTCTGCTTTATAACTTATTTAAATGTCAACTATCGTTTTTATTTATTTTATGAAAACGAACTTTAAAATACTGGTTTATAATAGAACTTCTATTATAAATTTAAATCTTCTTTTTAATTATAAAATATAATTTTTATAATTAACCTCGTTGATTTGCCTGACGGCCAATCAACTCTTTAACAAAACGAGGGTTTTACGGTTGACTGTCACCATTTTCTAAATCGATATCATTTACTTATTTATCGAAACAGATGCTGAATATTTGTTCAACATCAATATTCACATGGGGTTTTAAATATAATTCGGGTTCAAACAGTGCATACAAAACAAACAATAAATATAAATATCGAGGAATCCGGTCGGATTCCTCCAACCGGTTTCCGCAACCAAAGATGTCAGTCAACACAATTTTCACTAACTCTATACTAGGGGGTATTCTAATCGAAGAAATCAATGTCCAACCGATGGTGTGTACATATGTGACGGTATATAATATTCAACCAAATTACTGGTAATCTACCTAATCGACCATCACACAGCATTTAAACAACATTAAAATATAATTAAAATAGATCAGAGTAGTGAATTTACTCACCTTTGCGCGTTAACCGTTCAATAACGATTTACGATGTTTGATTTTATCCCAAAATTCTGATGGCACCGTTCTCCGAGAAATCTGTTCCATAATGTAGACCTTATCATTACGATTTCAACGGTCCGGTTGCGTTCGTAAATTACATTTTATTTTTGCTGATTTCTTCATCATCATCTCGCTCGCGCCCCTTTTCTTCATGTATTTAAACTCGTCGGTCTCCTATTCCTTGACTACTACAGGACTGCCAACCTCCCAACGCCATACACGTTTTCTCCCACCCACTCACTTCCAAATTCCACCACCAGAACTCAGGCCCTCGAGACCACCGCCACCGCCTGTTCTGGTGATCCCACACGAGCGCCTACCCCTCCGTCCATTCTTAGTTTCGGACCTCCGTTTGTATTCACTGGTTGAGGACATAACAGTATATGTTGTTTACTTCTTTTTTCTTGCTTCATGAGTTGCATGCGGAAAAGAGAATGAACTCGCGAATCCAACAGGAGCAACTTCCTTTAAACCTTCATCATTAAAACCATCAGCTCCAGCCTCAAGGCAAATAACTACCGAACCTCCTTGCGTTGTTTCCTCTACAAGATTCCTCACCGTCTACACGTCAGCTTGCCATTGTTTTCATCTCCTCACAAATGCCCCTTTCCTCACGCAAAACGTTCAGCCCATTCCCCTTCATACTTTGAGTTTAACGCCTCCTTCAGAGAAACTTGTTCCCACCGACATTAACTCCTCCATCACCGCCTCTTCGTACCGTCACCGCAACCTCCCTGCTACCATCGTTTAACGTGCCAAGCACGTCCTCAGCCAACACTTGAACGTCTTCAACATCTCGTACCTGAAGGCCCGCTTCCCTGAACACCATACTCTTTACGTAATACCTGTTTCTGCCTTTTACCCAATGGACTCCACGTTTTCAGTTTCCCATGCATATTGCCCCACATTCTCACCTGAATGACACGCTCCAGTATAAAGCTTCCCATCCCTCACTTATATGTCTCACGCATACCTTACCTACCTCCCCTGATCGACAAAGTTTGCCACCGTCCTCTCCATGATTTAATCTCCAGCAAGCACCATTACTTGTCTCACGTCCTCCCCCTTCATTCCATTAGTAAGCACTTCATTCATACTTTCGTTCATCCCTCCTCCCAGCATGTGAAACAGTACACACGCCGTCGACTCCGCTTACTCCTCCCCGTAGACCACCTAAACCCAGTATTGACAAGGATGCTCTCGGCATGTAGCTCATGCACTCTTCAAATACACCGTTTCAGCAACTTCTTAGATTTGTTTTTGAGTTTACTTATTGGAAAATAACCTTTGCTGCGTAAATGGAAGAAGTCTGGGATATATATATTAGGTTAAGGAGAAGGACGAAGCGGATAGGGTAGGTGGAAGATGGTTTACGAAATAGGGTATGGCAACCATTTAATTTGGCTTAGCGTGTGACAGTGGCTTTCAAGGCATGGGCGGTTGCTTAGGGTTGAAGCCTTTCATGTGTTATCACCTCGCAACACTGTACGAGATATAGTATTTATATAGCTTAGCTTTGGATAGGTGACAACTTCATGTCTATCATCATACTCTACAGAACCCAAATAAACGGGTACGCACATGCTATAACAGTGAACGAAGCAAGAGTTTCAAGCACACCAGTCTAATCGTCGATCTCAGTTGAAAAAATGATTGATTTGAATGAGCTAACGGGAGGAATACTGATAGGACTAATGAGGCGGAAAAGAAGGAAATGTATGCTTAACCATGAAGTATCCTTCGCAGGTAGGACTGCTAATGAGTTTTCCACATCATAGGTTCGATGCGTTCAGATTTCAAGAAATAGGCAAACCACTGTTCCAAAACTTAGTGAGGAAGGAAAATAAAATTATATCACATTTGATACACAGTGGTAGTGATCCTTGCATGTATGTGATCTTCAGTTTAGGGTATGGTGCAATTTAATAATCATGGGGAAAAGCTTAACGATTGTGACAATTCATTCAAAAGAACTGTAGTGAGTGGATATTTTGTTACGAATGCGAAAAACATGGGTTTGTCCTTTCAAAGGGTAGTGATAATTGAGTTATAAGGTCGTAGAATAGGGTAGACATGTTATGGCCTTGGTTTACTTTGTTTTAACGTTTAGGCGTACCCATCTCATAAAACTCCGTTTATGTCTGAGCTGCTACGGACAGAAGTAAGATTACCGTCGTGTCCAGCGAGGTGTCACGGTCCCAAAAATATAATAATACTGGTAGATTAATTCATATTTTGAAACCCCAAAATACCGATACAGGGTGCAAAATAATCCAAATAAAAAGTTGCATATTTAATTAATTAAAAATTACAGTAAAATTCTAAAAATTAAATTATCACTACGCCTCAAAAGAACCTTGTCTCGATTTGCAACCGATATCAAGTTATAGTCAAATAACCGTTACGGTCGATATATGATTTTACAGCGACTTTCTGAATATTTGATTTGGACATATCTTGCAATATATTCGACGAAATCTTGGTTTTTCACTTCTGTTCGAAAGATACAGTTCAACAGATTCCAACGATTCTCGTTTTGAAGAAATCCGATTCAAAACGAGTCTGGTACACTCAGTTGAAGTTCAGAACGTTAATTTACGAACTGCAGGGTCGTTCTGAGCTCGATTATAATTAATATATATTTATACACGTTCAACTTCGTTTTAATTAATATATAAATCCATTTATATTCTGAATTCAATATTTAAACTGATGTAAATATTCAAATTCAAACCGACAAAAATTCGGGACGTTACAGTGGCATTCAAAGTGATCGTGTTATAAATGAATGAAAAGTAAGCGTAGTTTCTAGCCTCACATCCGGTAAATGACAAAAAATCGGGCAGGCAGCATGGCTAAGTCGGTCGCACCGAAGTAGGGTGTTTAATCACCTATCTAGAGAATATTCATTTGCTTCTTTTAATCTATCAATGTTGTCCCATATATACGGGAACGGTTGCTGATCCCAACCGTTGGTGATGTACATTCGATACACTCAAGCGAAATGAGTGGTCGGTCATGTGTGGCTGAGTTACAAGATGTTCTTGTTGAACTCCAGTGTATCGTTCCTAGAGTACACTGATCGGAAGGTGGTTCCATACCTTGTCATAGTTGGAAATCAAATCATCCAATACGCACCCGCGGTTTTGATTGTATACTATATATGTAGAACGTGAGATGAAAGTGTTTCTGCTAGATTAATATCTAATTGTATTTAGACATTATTATAATATCAGTGATACTGCCTTTCAAAGATGTTGGATTCTCATAAGGGAAAAACCCATTCCGTATTCACGGCGTGGTCTTATGAGATATCATATACCTGTTAAAATGATTTGAGTTTACTCACACCAGTCCATGACTGACCCAGAGTTTATTTGTTTTGTTTCCCTAAACTCTTGGGTGCCTAAATTTGTACGGGCAGTCAAGTAGTCGGGATTTACAGATATACTGGAAGAGCTTGGAGCAGGAGGCTTCAGGATCATATAGCTATAGTTATTTCCGCTGTGTTGTAAGTGTTGTACTCTGCAATATTATTGTATACATATACTGTTTGTATTTCAAAAGTATGTTATATTTTATTCGTTCCGCTGTGAGATTCGTGTTACTCTGATGATGATGATCTTCTTCTTCTTCTATTCTAATAGTTCTACCTTATCTATTCTCACCCTCTATCTTCTTTCTATTAGTTTTCTTGAATTTCCAGTGCAATTTGGGGTTGGACTTGTGTTATTTAGTCAGCTCAAATTGGACCGGATTTTCGGGTCACTACAGTTACCTGCAACATTCATATATGAATTTGCATGAGCTAATCATGTCAATAACTCAAGAAGTATGTAAAGGAAAAATGCATGATTGGAAAATAAGTATGTTGATGGGCGATGCTGCCTCTTCTATTGGGATCCACGAAATCCGATGATGTCAAACATAGGATCTGGCCATATGGATTGTCGAACCACATCCATTCTGAGTCGGATTTGGACTTTGAAATGCAATGATCGATGCACAATTGTCTAGAATCGTGCCACGCATGAGCCGAGTAGTGGATGATCATGTCAGATCCACCTTGAGTTGTATAACTTTCCTCGGACGGAGGGCATGTTTTGTAAACGAATAGTTCAGTTGGGCTCGTTATGGCAATGCCCTGTAGTTCTGTATGCAGGCATTGGAAGTATGATCAGTACCAGACTCTGGGTACCTATATCATTCACACATAAATTCATAAGAGTTATTAGTCACATAAATTACTCATAAAGCATGTAAAGATAAAAGATACGGGTAAAAAATAATCCTGTTTAGGGAATGAGTATTATTCAGAATGAGAATGGTATCACATATCCTTTGCCAGCCCATTTTGACTTGTCCCATCTCTGACAGGTGATGACCGTTGAAGCTTTAGTTGATGAAGGAAGTCTTTTCAAATCCTCATGGGGCGGCAATGCCAAGAACGATCAGACCTTGATCGGGGTATTGGGATAATAAAGGCAATCAGGCGGCCTTTGTGGGTGAATGATGAGGGTGTGTTTCCTTTGAATAGCCTTCCTGTCCCCACGTCGAGGGCAAGGAATAAAGGTCAGGTAGTCAGATCAGAACTGCTAATGGCGGTATCTCATCTTGTGGGTGTTAAGGCTTTTGATTGGCAGAAGAACAATGGATCCATGCATATAGAAGCTTTGTCTTTTCCATGTCAGGAAGTGGGATATGGAGGGTAATAATGTAGACATGCCTCGTCCATCCGCGGTTATGTCTTTGATTCCACGTCGGGGAAAGGGAGCCGATATATAGACAATCAATCAGCAACCCGGCTTAAGTGTTTCAAGCTTTTAACTCGTCGATCTTCGGGAAAGACTGAAGCAGTCGATCAGGATTGAATAACCTCAACAAATGAGGGTGATGGCTCTTGGAAGAATCCCGGTTGTTGCCATCTTGCTGTTGATATTCTCAAACCATCCGTCGAATCTTGGATGCTAATTCTTTATGATTATTGTTGGCCAAAATATATGCCGAGCCGAAGACGAGCCACCAAGCGGGTCCGGGCGCAGCGCCGGTGGGGGTCCGGGGCCCCACAGTCCTGGCGGCGATCGACCTAGCCGGTTAGGTCGAAAATGCGGGCACCGCACGATTTTTTTTCGATTTTGGAAGATGGAGACTTTTCTGAAACGATCAGAAAAATGGATTTTTTCTAAAAATGACCTTGTCTCGGGTCGATGTGCAAGACTTTAGAAATGACTAGTAATCCGGGCCAATATATCTGAAAAAGTTGGTTCGAAACAGGTCGACCTGGAGATCTTCAGAGGAGTCGGTCGACCTGGAGAGCTTCAGATGAGTCGGTCGACCTGGACTTGAACATCGTTACAACGATGGCTGTTTGAACTGATCTCACCTCGACCTATGACCTGCTCTAGGCCAAGCTACATACTGGGAGCTTTCCAAAGTGCAATTCCTACTGGCTGGTTCTCTGGTCGGGTTGATGTCAACCCAGGAAGGGTCAACCCGACTAGGGTCGAATCCAAAACTGAAAAAAAAATAGTTTTTTTTTATGCAGGTGTTGCTGCTTCTACTTTCCAAAGCATGTACATAAGTATTGGAAACCATGGCTGTTGAAGATGACTGAAACTAGGATTTCTTCTTGGACTTGGTGATCCAAAAGTTGAGCAAAACCCTTAAGACGTTGAAGATTCATTTCTCAGTGAAAGCACCAAACTGTTGATGCCAAAAATTGGTCATCAACGGCCAAAAGTCGAATTTGAGCGTGATTTATGAAGAAATATCTGAAAAAGCGAGAAAAAGGAATAAAAAACAAGACAACAACATTTTTATAGTGGTTCGGCGTTAGTGAGCCTACGTCCGCTTTATAGTCTCATAATAATATCATAAAGTCGGACATACAATGAATGAGATCGTCAGAATCTCTATTATATAATCGTTTTTGAGGAATATAACAAGTATTTCATGATGAAAGTGGATGGCAATCATGATTGAGTCTTGCATGGGCCAAAGAGTTAGGCTCTAATCTGAGCTGAAGAAGATGATCCCCTCTTTGTTGTATTGTTTGGTGTATTTATAGGCAGTAGGCTTCAATAATTGGAGGTGCCATGTGTCAGTTGATCTATGTGAATAGCAGATAATGGAGTTGAGTCTTGATTACGTGGAGAAGATCCCTCTAATATGTGGCAGCATAAACGTAGCTAGATCCGAGTTTATATGCTTTTGAATAGGTAGTTGGACCAAGTAAATAGGCTATGAAATATATCTCATGACCAAGTCATTGTTGTAGTGCAATCTCATCTCAAGACCATCGAGCCCAGGTCTTTTATGTCTAGGAGTGTTCCACCACATCTTCTGAGAATGTCTGGGCTTGTCAAGGCCCATGCTCGAGCCCTGAGCGGTCTCATGACGGGTCCATGGGTTGACGGCCTTGCCAAAAGGCGGGTCAACAAAATCCAACTTCCAATATGACATCATGCAGTTTTAATTGTAGAACTAGTATGGCGACATGATATATGGCACTCATGCTGTCTATGATTGATACATTTATATTTGAAGTTGTTTGATACACTATACACTTATAGTAATACCAACATGATTTGTTTTAAACATACTAAGCATGTTTGGCTATTATAAGGGAAAACTTTATCCTCCGGGACCTGACTCTTATAATAGCTTCATTTTTCAAAAAGCATTGCATTGTTTGTTTTATGCATTGGTATTCTTGGGAAGATACCCATTGCGTGTTATATGCCGTGGCCCCTTGATTTACTTTATTTTTAATGTAAATTTTTAAATAAGTCTTTTAGTTCTCACACCAATCACATGACTGACCTGGAGTTTATTGTTTTAACCTAAACTCTGGGTGCCCCTATTTTCCACACGGGCTGCTAGTAGTTTTGGTTTTGCAGATTTCTTTTTACAGGATCTTGGTTTACAATTGGAACTATATTCAGAAAGCTATGTCTCCGTGTATTTCTTTCAGTTGTGTTATGTATTATTTTTCCGCTGTTATGTATTTAAATGTAATTTAAATCTCTGATATTTTTCTGTTGTATATATCTATTCATACTCTGTTACATTCTTGTACTCCGATTAGATTGTTGTAATAAGAAATGAAATGTTCTTCTAGTTGTGTTCTGATTTGTCGTGTTCTCAACTCAGTCCGGGATTTCCCGTAAGGGCGAGTTTGTTTCTTGTCAGCTTGGTATCAGAGCTTTGGTTTATAGAGCTCGAGAACATGACACATTAGAACCAAACGAAAGAATTCATCAGAGATTGGATTAGTGATATCTAATAAGAATGACTCGTTAAAGATGGGATCAATAGTATCCTAGAATGAGTTGGGAGAGTACTATTTATTAAAAATAAGAATGAAGACGATTTTAATTTTGAAAATTATATCATATAATATGTATTTGAATATTTTATTTCAAATTGATTTTGGACAATCAATTATATAAAGATTTTGCATATACGTCTGATCCATGTGTATACGAAGCCTCAATATACTGTATAGATATAGAATCACACTCTAGTCACCAGGAGATGATTCTGATGATTGAAGCTTCATTATCAGAATTTATGTTCGAGTCTCGAAAGTGGGATATTTGTATATTTCCAATTGACTGGTGTGAGAACCAAAACATAGTTAGAATTTATTGTTGTTATTTAGCACCAAAAATGTGATTTTGAATATATTAAAGTTATATGTTTGAAAAGATAATCAACAAATTGATTGCTGATTGTGTTGTATGATAATTTGTTTGATTGATTAAAATGTTGAACCGATAAGAGAATGAAAAGTAAATTTAGCCAGATCGAATCAAATATTGAACCGAATTGAAAATTGTTTGAAATTTAATACATGTACATATATATGTGTGAACAGGTCATAGCAAGGATGCTAAGAAGAGGAATTAAATTGTATGCCCGACAAATAGGTGCATGTTTAATAATTTATTGGGTTTTGATGATTGTATGAGCCGCTTGGCTTTTTTTTTTGGATTGGTGAGGGCCCTGTGAGGCTAGTTACGGTTTTAAAGTTCTCCCCGTACAAAGGAGGTTATGGCAAAAAAAATCGAAAATTTAGGGTGTTAGCCAAATTTTTGAAAAATTAGAAATTCTTAGAAACTGGAAAGTTGAAAAATGAACGCCGAAGTAAAAGTTGAGTTGGTTAGTTAAGAAACTTTCAGCTCCATTCCTTTTCGAGGACAAAAAGATTTTAAGTGGGGGAGATTGTAACAACCTGGAAAATCAGAACCAATAAAAATTTTATTTTAGCTATTTTAATGGATTTTGAATATTTAAAATAATTTATTTTAAATAATAATGACTAAAAATTTATTATAAACGAAGTTAGAACGAATAAAATTATTTTAATTATAAAACGAGCCTGAAATGGCGCGGTAGTTTGAAAATTCGATTTTAAATTTCAAATGAATGTACAGAATTAAAAATAAGCCAGAATTAGGCGAAACAAGAAATATTTGAATCTGTTTAATTATATCTTTCTAACTAATGTAAGAAACTAAGATTTCACTTTATAAATTGAAATTTATGTCCAGATTAAAATTCAGAATAGTCGTTATGGAATTTATATATATTTTAATATAATATCTAGCCCTTAAAAATAGCCATTTTACAAATGACCTCCGTTTTCGACGAAACAACTTTTGTTGGATCCAGAATGTCAAATTACTGCTAGATTACAATTTTCATAATTTTTGGAATCAATATGTGAGTGTGGCAAAAGAAAATGTGTTTTGTCAATTTCAATTGAATTGGATCGACCAGAAAATGGCCATTTTTCAAACGGTCTCCAAATTCGACGAAATTAGTTTTGTTAGGACCGTATCATCAAAATATAGCCAGATTTATTTTTCTAGAATTTTTGGAGTCAGTATGTGGCCCCGATAAATTAAAATGTATGTTTAAATTCAATGTATATTGATTTATAATTTAATTTTGATAAAAACTTATCAAAACAGTTGAATTAGCCTACGAAACATATCCCATTGTGTCCGAAATGAAGGTATTTAGATAGGGGCGATAGTCATTGAGTTTGGATTGATGTTCGTATGCAAAAACACATATTTTCAAATTAAATAAAATTAAAAATATATGAATACTCAAATCCTATTGGTCAAAGACCCTAACCCTAGTCAACGTCTTCTTTCCGCGCCTCCATCTGAGATTAACGGTGGAAAGCGTTGTTTCCTTCTTCCCAAATTTCCACCTTCTACACGTAAAATTAAACATCAGTACTTTAGAGAATTTTGAAGAGCTATCCGAGCTCTTTAAATCCATACTTGGATGAGGGGTTCTCGTGTACGGTTTTGGGTGGAACCGCTGTGCAAAGTGGCCAAATTTCGTTTGAAATTGGGGAGAGATGGGGAGGCCGAGCTGGGCGCGGTCAGAGGCGGTGGAGGAGCATTCGAAGGCCTTCGACGCGGCAATGTCCGATCCTGGTCCGGCTTCCTGGATTGGCGGCGCAAGGTGCGGGTTTGGGGCGAGCAAAGGGGTTACGGGTTTAATGAGGGGGAAAATAATTAACAGGAAAAGATAACGTTTATAAGCGCTATAAATTTAATTAACTACATTTTAAATTGTTCAACGTTTAAAAATTTATATTCTTTTCACACGTGGTCCAAATTCAGCGAAATTGGATCCATTGCGATCGTGGAGCCGAGAGCTTCGCAACAAATATGACCAGGTCGAATTTGGAGTAAGTTAGGATTTTAGGCAAATTCAAAACCAAACTGTTCAGAAATAAAACTGACGTAGTGGAAACCGACAGTGAGAACTCTTTCGCACTCAAATTTATTTACAGTCAAATATATACTAGGTTGCAGATGGTGTTTAGTAGCACCCGACACCATTTATTGTAAAAACCATGATTATTTGTTTGGACTGTATTGTGTTGTGATGTGAAATGGAGAATAAAATATTCATGTGTTGAATAAATTATTTGAACAATAAAAATATAATTTTTATTGAATGTATGAACTGAAAAAAATATTCATGTGTTGAATAAAATATTTTACCGTTAAAAATATAATTTTTAACGTACATATGAACGGTGTAAAATTTTCCTGTAATGAAAATAAATATTCATTTACAAACCTAATGGTTTGTTTGTGTCCACCCATTTATCTGTTATTAATTGGGATAATAAATTATACACATCGCCCAACTGCACAAATAAAATCCGTATTTGTTGATTGAAACCCCACATAGGTATTGGGATGATATTTGGCGTACACTAATCCCAATTGTTTAGTTATATGTCAATCGATTGGTTTCCAGACTGTTGTAAGCATTAACTATTTATATTAAATCTTATGCAGTTATGTAATGCACTCTTGATGATGGTTGATTGTATATGATTATTGTTGTGTACATGTGTGTATGAAACCCATATAAATAACATTATATGGTTATTGACTGTGTCTGATTCAAATTCAGAAAATAACGAATATTTTAAAATACGGAATATTTTAAAATAATATTCTCTAAAGGATTAAAAACTGATTTTGACATCCGATTTTGGATGGACACAAAATTATTGAAATATATTAAGTCATGTTGAGTAGATGTGCGCCATTTTGACGCGAATGATATTTATATCGATTTTATTCATTTTTATAATGAATATCGAAAATAAAGTGATTTCAAAATCTAAAGTTTTGAAAATATTATCATTTATATATTAATGATATGAAATATTCTAATTTGATTTAAAATAGAAAATGAAGTTGAAATCATTTTTAAAACCAATTTAAAACGATTTATAAATATGTTTTAAAGGGGAATCGGCGAAATATATATTGCATATATTTAATGGCTTGAATAGAACGCGTTGCGACCGTTCGCAAATTTCGACCATTGACTTCGAATTGACATTACGGGAGATCCGACCTTCGGATTCTCCTAAAACTGGAACCGTTGGGTTCGTATCAGAAAGAGCTTTCCAACGAATATAAGAGATTTGAAATCTAATGGTCGGATTTGGAATTATGTCCAAATCAATTTTTGAAAAGGTCGTTGTAAGCGCAGTTCGATAACTATTTATGGAAATCGACTGAAAGGGCCTTAATAAAATTATCAATAATTTGTGTAAAAATATAATAAATGATTTGGAAAGAATTGGAATAAAAAATTCCACGTTTGTAAAGATAAAATATATTTTTATCAAAATGAACTAGTTATTAACTAGATTTGCCAATAATTTTTATATAAAATAAATTGGATTTGTGAATGGTTTTAAAATAACTAGAAATTTCCAATGAACAAATTGGAATGGATTTGGAATGGAAATAATCTTCGGAGTATTTCGATATTGGATTCCGTGGTTGTACGGGTATAGATATGGAAATTTGGAAGATATATTTATGTCGTTATTTCCAATACGATATTTGTTGGTTTCAGAATTTGATATTGAATATAAGCAGATATAATTTTTTTTTGGAGCCTTTATTTAATATCAAATGAGATTTTGGGTTTGTCGTGAATGGTGTTTTCAATAACACTGTTCTTAAACTCAGTTGAGAAAATAATAAATCTTTTAATTAAGATTTAGTGAAGTTTTCCAATTAATTAACATTTAATTGGAATTGAATAAAAAAAATTGGATATTGGGTTTGTCGTAAATGGTGTCTTCATTAACACTGTTTTTAAACTCAGTTGAGAAAAGAATAAATCTTTTAATTAAGATTTAATGAGGTTTACCAATTAATTAATATTTAATTGGAATTGAATTGAAATTGGATTTTTGGGTTTATCGTGAACGGTGTTTTAAATAACACTTGTTCTTTAACCCAATTAACAGTGAAATATGATTTGGAATTTATAAATCTTTTTACTAAGATTTATTGGGAATTTTCCAAAGTAAAGCATTCCGATTTAATGAAATGAATTGGAATGGAATGGAATTCGATTTGGTAATAATCAAAGGGATCTTCTGTATAGGAAAACCGTTACTATAAATGGAATTTAAAAGGCTTTGCCATTATTCCATTTATAATACTGGTTGGATACGGAAGTTTATATCGATTATATATATTGATTTGTTTTACGTGAAGATTCCGTAATTAATGGAATGGGATTTTGGGTCTATCGTGAACTGTTGTTTAAATGATATTAGTTCTTTAACCCAGTTAAAAATAAGATTAATTTCTTAGCTTTGAATAATAATTAAGTAATGATTTTTGAGATTAAAACTGAATTAGTTTTTAATGAATCTTTAATTAGATTGGAATGTGAATGGGATAATTAAATTTATCGAATTCACGAAATGATCGAGAATGGAGTATCACCAGTTTTGCTCCAAGCAATAGTTAAATTTTTAACTAGATTTGAATGTGAATTGGTAATTAATTTTACAGATAACACCGTGGTGTTAGATATGAAGTATTACCAGTTTTGCTTCATGGGATGAATAGGTTGGGATTGGGAAAGATAATAAATGATTACTTCGGTAAGGTTCGCTAATCCTGACTAGTCTGGATAAACCTTAATTTGGTTTGAATTGATATCCAATGGAAGATTAAATAATAAATTTAAAAGAATTTATCTTTAATAAAA
Source organism: Allium sativum (assembly GCA_030737875.1). Classification (NCBI taxonomy): domain Eukaryota; kingdom Viridiplantae; phylum Streptophyta; class Magnoliopsida; order Asparagales; family Amaryllidaceae; genus Allium; species Allium sativum. Next base: position 253,625,703 of record CM060919.1, read on the forward strand.
TTAATAGGAACCTTTCCCTAATGATATGAGTATTTGAATAAATAAAATATTCTGAACTGGAATGAGGCGTATGTTGTGTTTGTGTAGCACTCGTTTATAATATACGCGAGTTATTTGGAAAGGTTGGGTTTATACCCATTCTGAATAACTGATTCGTAGATAAGTCGATGATGAAGACGGTGGTTGAAGACCAGAGGTCTTCACATCGTTTGGATGATTACTGATGTCTTGATTGGGCTGTACATCTAGGACAAGGTAGCAAGTGGTGATCGTCCAGACGTACTTGGAGATCGACCTGATATGCGAGGACCTCTCTCCTGTATTGGACATATGGGATGAGGAATATGGTGCCTCCGGTTTTGTTCAGACCCAGAACGAACTTGTAAATGGATGTGTGTCTGACATTGGATTTTATTCTGTGTTGATTGATCTATATTAAATATATATCTGTTTGATGGCGGAGAATTTATTCTGTTGCATAACACCCTTCTCTGAGACATACGAGCTCAGAGGTTATGTGGCACCGGTCGCATGGCGTGAATTGCCTATGTGGCATGCTGAGATGCAAAGGATCAAGGCTTCTGTTGAAAAGCAGAATCTTGTTGTTGTTGATGAAAGCACGGCTTTAAATAGCATAGCTTTGTGTATAGCTTTTATTCGCTAGCCTCACTCCTCGGTATGAACCAGAAACGGGAGAAGGATCCAGGGAGGACATGCATTTCTTTCTAGCTAGGAGTGGTGTCATGGTATGGAGCCCAGACATTTTTACTTATGAGAATGATCGATAGCTAGATACCTCGGATATATCGGTCACTACAGGGCCAATGGATTATATGGTCGACATACTGACCATTACGCCCCATAGGGCAGGGAAACACATTGTTCAGGAGTTATAATCCTTAAATGTAAGAGAGGACCGGCCCTGTGGCTCCTAGGTGCAGTTGGGACTGTAGCCAGAGATATGGTAGGCTAGATTTTCTCGAATTCGGTAAGGACGATCCCTTGCCTCGGTTCATGATGGAAATCCAACTTCCAATACGACATCCTGTGGTTTTAATTGTAGAACCAGTATGGCGACATGATATATGGTACCAATGCCAACTATGATTGATACATTTATATTTGAAGTTGTTTGATACACTATACACTTATAGTAATATCAAAATGATTTGTTTTAAATATACCAAGCATGTTTGGCTATTATAAACAAAACCTCTATACTCCGGCTTCGTTGCATTGTGTGATGGGGCCTGAGTTTTATAATAGCTTCATTTTTCAAAAAACATTGCACTGTTTGTTTTATGCGCTGGTATTCTTAGTAGGAAACATGTTCTATGTTATACGGCGTGATCCCTTGATTTACTTTTTTTTAATTAATGTTTTAAATAACTATTTTAGTTCTCACACCAGTCACATGACTGACCTGGAGTTTATTGTTTTAACCTAAACTCTAGGTGCCCCTATTTTCCACACGGGCAGCTAGTAGTTTTGGTTTTGCAGATTTTTTTTTACAGGATCTTGGTTTACAACCGGAACTATATTCGGAAAGCTCTGTGTCCATGTATTTCTTTTAGTTGTGTTATGTATTATTTTTCCACTGTTATGTATTTAAATGTAATTTAAATCTCTGATATTTTTCTGTTGTATATACCTATTCATATTCTGTTGTATTCTTGTACTCTGATAATATTGTTGTAATAAGAAATGAAATGTTCTTCTAATTATGTTCTGATTTGTCATGTTCTCAACTCAATCCGGGATTTTCCGTAAGGGCGAGTTTGTTTCTTGTCAGCTTGGTATCAGAGCTTTGGTTTACAGAGCTTGAGAACATGACACATTAGAACCAAATGAAAGAACTCATCAGAGATTGGATTAGTGATATCCAATAAGAATGACTCGTTAGAGATGGGATCAATAGTATCTTAGAACGAGTTAGGAGAGTATTATTTATAAAAAATAAAAATGAAAACGAATTATTTTTGAAAATAATATCATATAATATGTATTTGAATATTTTATTTTAAATTGATGTTGGACAATCAAACATATAAAGATTTTTCATATACGTATGATCCATGTGTATACGAAGCCTCAATATACTGGTTAGATATTGAATCACACTCTAGTCGCCCGGAGATGATTCTGATGATTGAAGCTTCATCATCAGAATTTATGTTCGAGTCTGGAAAGTGGGATATCTGTATATTTCCAATTGACTGGTGTGAGAACCAAAACATAGTTAGAATTTGTTGTTGTGATTTGGCACCAAAAATATGATTTTTTAATATATTAAAGTTATATGTTTGAAAAGATAATCAACAAATTGATTGTTGATTGTGTTGTAGGATAATTAGTTTGATTGATTAAAATGTTGAACCGATAAGAGAATGAGAAGTAAATTTAGCCAAATCGAATCAAATATTCAACAGAATTGAAAATTGTTTGAAATTGCATACAAGTACATATATATGTGTGTGAACAGGTCATAGCAAGGACGCTAAGAATAGGAATGAAATCGTATGCCCGACAAATAGGTACATGTTTACTAATTTATTGGGTTTTGATGATTTTATGAGCCGATTGGCTAGCTGCTTGGCTTTTTCTTCTTCTTTTGGATTGGAGAGGGCCCTATGAGGCTAGTTGCGGTTTTAAAGGTCTCCCCTATAAAGGAGTTTATGGCAAAAAAATTCAAAAAATTAGGGTGTTAGCCAAATTTTTGAAAAATTAGAAATTCTTAGAAACCGGAAAGTTGAAGAATGAATGCCAGAATGAAAGTTGAGTTGGTTAGCTAAACAACTTTTAGCTCTGTTCCTTTTCGAGAACGAAAAGATTTTAAGCGTGGGAGAATGTAACAACCTGGAAAATCAGAAACAATTTAATATTTTTATTTTAGCTATTTTAATGGATTTTGAATATTTAAAATAATTATTTTAAATAATAACAACTAAAAATTTATTTTAAATGAAGCTAGAACAAATAAATTTATTTTAATTATAAAACGAGCCTGAAATGGTGCGGTAGTTTGAAAATTCGATTTTAAATTTCAAATGAATATACAGAATTCAAAATTGGACGAAGCAAGAAATATTTGAATCTGTTAAATTATATCTTTCTAACGAATGAAAAAAACTGAGATTTCACTTTATAAATTCAAAGTTATGTTCAGATTAAAATTCAGGATAGTCGCTTTGGAATTTATATATATTTTAATATAATATATAGCCCTTAAAAATAGCCATTTTGCAAACGACCTCCGTTTTCGATGAAACCACTTTTGTTGGATTCGGTATGTCAAACTATTGCTAGATTCCAATTTTCATAATTTTTGGAATCAATATGTGAGCGTGGCAAAAGAAAACGTGTTTTGTTAATTTTAGTTGAATTAGATTGACCAGAAAATGGTCATTTTTCAAACGGTCTCCAAATTCAACGAAATTAGTTTTGTTAGGACCACATCGTCAAAATATAACTAGATTTATTTTTTTGGAATTTTTGGAGTCAGTATGTGGCCCCGGTAAATTAAAATGTATGTTTAAATTCAATATATATCGATTTATAATTTAATTTCGATAAAAACTTATCAAAACAGTCGAATTGGCCAACAAAACATATCTTATTGTGTCCGGAATGGGGGTACTTAGCTGGAGGCAACAGTCGTTGAGTTCGGATTGGAGCTCATATGCAAAAACACATATTTTTGAATTACATAAAATTCAAAATATATAAATACTCAAATCCAATTGGTCAAAGACCCTAACCCTAGTCAACGTCTTCTTTCCACGCCTCCAGCTAAGATTAACGACGGAAAGCATTGTTTCTTCTTCCCAAATTTCCGCCTACTACAAGTAAAAATAAACATTAGCACTTTAGAGAATTTTGAAGAACTATCCAAGCTCTTTAAATCTATACTTGGATGAGGGGTTCTCGTGTATGGTTTTGGGTGGAATCGCTGTGCAAAGTGGCCAACTTTTGTTCGAAATCAGGGAGAGATAGGGAGGCCGAGCTAGGTGCGGGCACAGACAGTGGAGGTGCATTCAAAGGCCTTCGACGCGGCAACGTCCGATCTTGGTCCGGCTTCCTGGATTAGCGGCGCAAGGTGAGGGTTTAGGGCGAGCAAAGGGGTTACGGGTTTAATGAGGGGGGGATAATTAACAGGAAAAAGTAACGTTTTTAAGCGCTATAAATTTAATTAACTACGTTTTAAATTGTACAACGTTTAAAAATACATATGTTTTCCATACGAAGTCTAAATTCAGCGAAATTGGATCCATTACGATCGTGGAGCTGAGAGCTTCGCAACAAAAATGACTAGGTCCAATTTGAAGCACGTTGCGATTTCGGGCAAATTCAAAATGAAACTGTTTAGAAATTCAGAAGTAAAACTGAAGGAGTGAAAACCGACCGTAAGAACTCTTTCTCACTCAAATTTATTTACAGTCAAATATATATTAGGTTTCAGACGGTGCTTAGTAGCACCCAACACCATTTATTGTACAAACCATGATTGTTTGTTTGGACTATATTGGGTTGCGATGTGAAATGGAGAATAAAATATTGATGTGTTGAATAAATTGTTTGAACAATAAAAAAATAATTTTTATTGAATGTATAAATTGAATAAAATATTCATGTGTTGAATAAAATATTTTATCGTTAAAAATATAATTTTTTATGTATATATGAATGACATAAAAATCTCATGTAATGAAAATAAATATTCATTTACAAAGCAGATGGTTTGTTTATGTCCACCATTTATCTGATATTGATTGGGACGATAAATTATACACATCACCCAACTGCACAAATAAAATTCGTGTTTGTTGATTGAAACCCCACACGGGTATTGGGATGATATTTGGCGTACACTAATCCCAATTGTTTAGTTGTATGTCAATCGATTGGTTGACAGACTGTAGTAAGCGTTAATTATTTATATTAATGCTTATGTGGTTGTGTAATGCACTCTGGATGATGGTTGACTGTGTACGATTATTGTTGTGTACATATGTGTATGAAATCCGTATAAATGACATTATATGGCAATTGACTATGTCTGATTCCAATTCAGAAAGTAACAAATATTTTAAAATAATGAATATTTTAAAATAAGTAATATTTTAAAATAATATTCAGTAAAGGATTAAAATCTGATTTTGATATCCGATTTTGGATGGACACAAAATTATTGAAATATAAAGCCGTGTTGATTAGATATGCGCCATTTTGATGCGAACGATATTTATATCGATTTTATTCATTTTTATAATGAATATTGAAAAGAAAGTTATTTCAAAATCTAATGTTTTGAAAATATTATCATTTATATATTAATGATATGAAATATTATATTTTGGTTTAAAATTGAAAATGAAGTTGAAATCGTTTTTTAAACGAATTTTAAACGATTTATAAAATACGTTTTAAATGGAAATCGACGAAATATAGATAATATATAAATATATATATATATATTTAATGGCCTGAATAGAATGCGCCGCACCGCGACCGTTTGCGAATTTCGACCGTTGGCTTTGAATTGACATTATGGGAGACCCGACCGTCGAATTCTCCTAAAACCGGAACCGTTGGGTTCGTATCGAATAGAGCTTTCCAATGAGTGCAAGAGATTTGAAATTAATGGTTGGATTTGGATTTATGTCCAAATCAAATTTTGAAAAGGTCGATGTAAATGCAGTTCGATGACCGTTTGTGGAAATCGACTGAAAGGGCCTTAATAAAATTATTAAAAATATCAATAATTTGTTTAAAATCATAATAAATGATTTGGAAAGAATTGGAATGAAAAATTCCACGTTTGTAAAGATAAAAACATATTTTTATCAAATTGAACTAGTTATTAACTAGATTTGAAACCCAATAATTTTTAAATAAAATAAATTGGATTTGTGAATGGCTTTAACATAACCAGAAATTTCCAACGAACAAATTGGAATGGATTTGGAATGGAAATAATCTTTGGAATATTTCGAAATTGGATTCCGTTATTATACAGATATTGTTATGGAAATTTGGAAGATATATTTATATCGTTATTTCCAATACGATATTTGTTGGTTTCAAAATTTGATATTGAATATAAGCCGATATAATTTCTATTCAGAGCCTTGTATTTAATTTCAAATGGGATTTTGGGTTTGTCGTGAATGGTGTCTTCAATAAACACTGTTCTTAAACCCAGTTGAGAAAAGAATAAATCTTTTAATTAAGATTTAGTGAAGTTTCCAATTAATTAACATTTAATTGGAATTGGATAAAAGAATTTGGATTTTGGGTTTGTCGTGAATGGTGTCTTCATTAACAATGTTCTTAAACCCAGTTGAGAGAAGAATAAATCTTTTAATTAAGATTTAATGAGGTTTACCAATTAATTAATATTTAATTGGAATTGAATTGAAATTGGATTTTTGGGTTTATCGTGAACGGTGTTTTAAATAACACTTGTTCTTTAACCCAATTAACAGTGAAACATGATTTGGAATTCATAAATATTTTTATTAAGATTTATTGGATATTTTCCAATGTAAGCATTCCAATTTAATGAAATGAATTGGAATGGAATTCGATTTGGTAATAATCGAAGGGAGCTTCTGTGGAGGAAGACCGTTACTATAAATGGAATTTAAAAGGCATTGTTGTTATTCCATTTATATTATTGGTTGGATACGGTAGTTTATATCGATTATATATATTGATCTACTTTCCGTGAAGATTCCATTATTAATGGAATGGGATTTTGGGTTTATCGTGAACTGTGTTTTAAATGGCATTAGTTCTTTAACTCAGTTAAAGATAAGATTAATTTCTTAACTTTAAATAATCATTAAGTAATGATTTTTGAGATTAAAACTGAATTAGAGTTTTAATGAACCTTAAATTAGATTGGAATGTTAATGGGATAATTAAATTTATTGAATTCATGAAATGATCGAGAATGGAGTATCACAAGTTTTGCTCCAAGTGATAGTTAAATCTTTAATTGAATTTGAACGTGAAATGGTAATTAATTTTACTGATAACACCGTGGTGTTAGATACGAAGTATTACCAGTTTTGCTTCATGGGATGAATAGGTTAGGATTGGGAAAGATAATAAATGATTACTTCGGTAAGGTCCGCTAATCCCGACATGTTTGGATAAACCTTAATTTGGTTTGAATTGATATCCAAATTAGGATTAAAGAATAAATTTAAAAGAATTTATCTTTAATAAAATTAATGGGAACCTTTCCCTAAAGATGTGAATATTTGAATAAAGGAATATTCTGAATTGGAATGAGGCGTATGTTGTATTTATGTAGCACTTGTTTATAATATACGCGAGTTATTTGGAAAGGTCAGGTTTATACCCATTCTGAATAACTGATTCGACGATAATTCGACAATGAAGACGGTGGTTGAAGACCGGAGGTCTTCACATCATTTGGATGATTACTGATGTCTTGATTGGGCTGTACACCCAAGACGAGGTAATAAGTGGTGATCATCCAGATGTACTTGGAGAACGATCGGATATGCGAGGACCACTCCCCTGTATTGGACATATGGGACGAGGAATAAGGCGCCTCCGGTTTTATTCAGACCCAGAACGAACTTGTAAATGGATATGTGTCTGACATTGGATTATATTCTATGTTGATTGATCTCTATTAAATATATATCTGTTTGGTGGAGGAGAATTTATTCTCTTGATTGACACCCTTCTCTGAGATGTACGAGCTCAGAGGTTATATATCGATAGACATTAGTCGCATGGCGTGAATTGCCTGTGTGGCATGCTGAGATGCAAAGGATCAAGGCTTCTGTTGAAATGCAGAGTCTTGTGGTTGATGATCAAGGCACGGCTTTAAATAGCATAACTTTGTGTATAGCGTTAATTCCCGAGCCTCACTCCCTGGTATGAAACAGAAAACGGGAGAAGGATCCGGGGAGAACATGTGTTTCTTTCTAGCTAGGAGTGGTGTCATGGTATGGAGCCCAGACATTTTTACTTATGTGGATGATGAATAGCGAGGTACCTCAGATATATCGGTCACTACAGGGCCGATGGATTATATGGTCGACATACTGACCATTATGCCCCATAGGGCGGGGAAACGCATTATTCAGGAGTTATAATCCTCAAACGTAAGAGAGTACCGGCCCTGTGGCTCCTAGATGCAGTTGCGACTGTAGCCTGAGACATGGTAGGCTAGATTGTCTCGAATTCGGTAAGGACGATCCCTTGGCTTGGTTCATGATGGAAATCCAACTTCCAATACGACATCATGTGGTTTTAATTGTAGAACTAGTACGGCGAAATGATATACGGTACCCATGTCGTCTATGATTGACACATTTATATTTGAAGTTGTTTGATACACTATACACTTATAGTAATATCAAAATGATTTGTTTTAAACGTACCAAGCATATTTGCCTATTATAAGGGAAAACTCTATCCTTCGGCTTGCGTTGCATTGTGTGATGGGACCTGAGTCTTATAATAGCTTCATTTTTCAAAAAGCATTGCGTTGTTTGTTTTATGCACTGGTATTCTAAGGAGGAAATCTGTTCCGTGTTATACGGCGTGGTCCCTTTGTTTACTTTATTTTTAAAGTAAAGTTTTAAATAACTGCTTTAGTTCTCACACTTGTCACATGACTAACTTGGAGTTTATTGTTTTAACCTAAATTTTGGGTGCCCCCTTTTTTTTGCAAGGCTTACCGGTTTTTATAGTGATCCGTAACACTATTTTATTAAACTAGATGAAAAGGAACTACAAGGGAGGACAGATGATATGCAGAAAGCATATCAACCTAATGCTTCTACACTAGGAAGACCAGTCCACTACACACTATGACAAAGTAGATAAACATTACATTACGTATTACATATTTTTTCCCTGTAGACTACATGACGACTATCCATTTTCTTAAAGATTTCTCAACATCTCTTTCTTCATACTCCGGGTAACAAGGGTTTTAGGTCCTACCTTTTCGTTAGAGCTTGAAGTCGCTTGAACAGAGATGATGTCAGGAGGTCTCGCCTTGTAAGCTGCAGGTGGGGCTATATGCTCATACGGGTTGCTCGGATTAACTTTGATAGTTGGAGATTTTCTGGCTTTCCTATTTGCATTTGCCAATATATTTTGGAGGACCACAAATCCGTTATCTAGTTGCGCTGTGTGCATTTGATCGTAAACTAATCCCGTGCTGTAAGTGTTGAAATTCTACATTTTCTTCTCAGTATCTTGGTACTCAGGTGAGTCAACCAATCTACTCGCTAACTCATTATGTAGTGCATTGTTGATTTGAACAATATCAGCAATGATAGTTCTAATATGCGCTGTTCTAGCAGATTCTATTGCACTCAAAGCATTGTTTTTGTGCAGCAAGCTATCCTATTTAGAGTTGACGTTCTGCTCCGGAGTTGTCATGCTGTTTAACAAAGCATTCACTTTAGACTTATCACTTCCTTCAACGTTTCCTTCACTATGTTTCACGTTACACATTTCTTCCCTCAAGTTTTTGCATTCGGTCCCAGTATTGATAGCAAGATTTTGGAGTTTAGAAACATTACCAGTTGGGGAACAAAAAGCCTTGTTTATCATTTCATCAACTTGAGCAATCCCATTAGCTTTAATGCCTTTCCCATAATTAGTTTGCACGTTAGGGCTCCTCAAATTACTTGCATCAGCACCATGCTGATTTTTCCACATGTTTTGAAGGTTGCACATAACATTTTTATGGCATTCTTCTTCAACAGCCGTACCACCTTTTCCTTTATCATTCATTCCTGAGTCACGAAACTCACCTTCTTCTATATCATGGTTAATGTCATATGCATTATTCTCCGCTTCTCTCAAAGGTAGTGTCATGAATTGATTTGAGGTTCCTACAGTAGCTCGGTCTAGAGAAGGAGGTGAAACATCAACCATCACCTGCTTACCTTTTTATTTTCCATTTACTTTGTTTTTGATATGGTTCTTCTTGTTGACAACTCTGGTCCAAGCATTTGGATTGTTTGTAATTTCACTACTCAAACGTGGAGCAGGTCTACGGACACATGTGTCCATTACTTGAACAGACCTCATTCCATTTATCCCCTTATCCGTTCTGTTATCTAAGCTCTAGTACGTCGGTTTTTCACAAATAACTTTAGCTTTTTCCAATTCATCATTTATTAGTGTTGTCTGACTTTGACACTTATCAGTAGAGTGACCAAAAACTTTGCACATAAGGCAAAGTTCTGGTTTCCAAAGGTAGAGGACTTTGATTCTCTGAATTGTGCCATCTAAATCGCGGAAGGGAAATGAGTCCGGTAGCTGAGAATTTGATGATACTTCGACCATACATTTAGCAAATTCAAGTCTGCTTAAGCTTTCAGTATTAGTGTCCATACACAGAAATTTACCAACTCTGGTTGCCAGCCAGCTAATACCACGCTTCCACCAAGCAACCAAAGGGAAATTGTACATCTTGGTCCACACTGGAACCATTGTTACACTGTTTGCGCCATTGCTCAGACTTGGCTCCCAAGGTTTAACTATGAATAGCTTTTTGTGAATGACTACAGGGTCTGCTTCAAGCACCCGAATACGATCAGCCATCGACGAGAATTGAAAGAACAAGATGCTTCCATTAGATTTAAAATCGACACTACCTTGGGGCTTCCAGTGATTCCTTAAGAAATTAGCCACCGCGTAGAAGGGCAGCGGTGAGTCCAAGAAGAACCCAACTAGAATATCTTTCCATTGTTCCCTGCTAGCTTGGATGATGTCTTCGGTTGGGATCAAGTTCTCGCGTTCAAGCTCAAGATCATCGGCAGCAAACATTCCAGCATTCTTTGGCTTAGATGCGAAAAGGGTTGACCACTTTTTCTTTAGAATAGGCTCAGGAATTGCATTGGCGTAGGTAGAAGGTGGGTCAGGGGTGGGGACGGGGATGGGGTTGTCGGATGGAGGTGGAGGATCCGGCATGGGCGGGACAGGAAGCGGCGTAGGATCTACGATTGGATATGAGGAGGGAGCAGAAACGCAAATAGGGTTTTGGGGAGGAAAGGTGCAGCCTCCATTTTGGTTGAAAATGAAAAAGATGTATGAGTGCCCTTATTTTCCATACAGGCAACTAGTAGTTTTGGTTTTGCTAATTTCTTTTTATAGGATCTTGGTTTACAACTGGAACTATATTCAGAAAGCTCTGTATCTGTGTATTTCTTTCAGTTGTGTTATGTATTATTTTTCCGCTATTATGCATTTAAATGTAATTTAAATTTCTGATATTTTTCTGTTGTGCATATCTATTCATACTCTGTTATATTCTTGTACTCTGATGAGATTGTTGTAATAAGCAATGAATTGTTCTTCTATTTGTGTTCTGATTTGTCATGTTCTCAACTCAATCCGGGCTTTTCCTTAAGGGCGAGTTTGGGTCTTGTCATATTTGGAGCTAGTTTATTTTTGGGCTAAATTAAACGCTTGTTTAATTTAGTTCAAAAATAAAAATCATCAATAAAAGAATGACGGAGTGGAACCCAATATGAAAACTCCTTCTCACTAAATTATATTTTATCATGTTATTATATTCATGTATAAAAATAAATAAAATTACTAGTGTAGATTTTTATCAGTTTTAATCATTATAAATTCTATACGGTGCCTGTTAGCTCACCTCCATCGTCCACATACCATGGACGATTTAATTGGTTGAATTATGTGTGTTGATTGTGATGCTGGAATGTTTAATAATTTAATATTATTTTGTGGTAGTTGAAATTAAATTATAAATATTCATTTATAATTTAAACAGTGAAGATTGGTTAATTAGGAAAATAATTCAGATTGAATTAGAACTAGTTAAGTTTATTAACCAGTGATTATTTCAATAAACTGTTGTTGTTTGAAAACCCCACACGGGTATTGGGATGATATTTGATATACTCTAATCCCAATATTTAGTTTTATGTCAATAGATGGGTTGACAGGCTGTGATGAGCATTATTTATTTATTTTAATGCTTATACAGTTGTAAATTGCACTCTAGATTATGTTTGAATGTTGAATGATTATTTATCATTATTGTTGTATACATGCAATGTATGAAATCTATGTAATTGAAATTATGGTAATTGATTGAGTCGCATTCCAATTCAGAAATAACGAATATTTTAAAATAATATTTAGTGAATAATAAAAATATGATTTTGATGTCCGATTTTGGATGGACATGGAAATATTGAAATATATGAAGCCGATTTAAGTAGTTAAATGCCATTTTTACTCGAACAGGTTTATAAATCAATTTTATTCATTTTATAATGAATATCGAAAAGAAATGATTTCAAAATCTGATATTTTGAAAATATTATCATTTTAATATTATAATGATATAGAATATTCAATTCTGGTTTAAAATTGAAACGGAAGTTCGATTTAAAACGAATTTGTAAATATTTTATAAAATACGTTTTAAAAAAGGAAATCGACAATATATATATTATGTATATATTATATGGCCTGAATAGAATGCGCCGCACAGCGATCGTTCATGAATTTTGACCATTAACATCAAATTGACGTAACGGGAGATCCAACCGTCGGATTCTCCTAAAACTGGAACCGTTGGGTTCGTATTGAAAAGAGCTTTCCAAGGAATATAAGAGATTTGAAATCTTATAGTTAGATATTAAGAAATGTCCAAATAAATTTCAAAAAAGGCCGCTATGGATGTTGTTCGGTGGTCATTATTGGAAACCGATTGTAAAGGCCTTAATAAAATTATTAAAAATATGGAAAAATTGTGTAAAATCATAATGAATGATTTGGAAAATTTTTGGATGAAAAATTCCAAGTTTGAAAAGATAAAAATACATTTTTATCAAAATGAACAAGTTATTAACTAGAATTATAATCCAATTATTTCTAGAAATAATAAATTGGATTGAAAATGGTTTTTTGAAATAACCAGAATTTTCCAACGTACGATATGGAATAGATTTGAATAAAAATAATCTTTGGAATATTTCAATATTGGATTCCGTGATTATACGGATATTGTTGAGGAATTTGGAAGATACAGATATCGTTATTCCCAATACGATATCTGTTAGTTTCAGAATTTGATATTGAATATAAACCGATATAATTTCTATTTAGAGCCTTGTATTTAATATCAAATTGGATTTTGGATTTGTCGTGAATGGTGTCTTAAATAGCACTGTTCTTAAACCCAGTTGAGAAAGGGATAAGTCTTTTAATTAAGATTAATGAAGTTTACCAATTAATTAATATTTAATTGGAACTGAATTGAAATTGGATTTTGGGTTTATCGTGAATGGTGTCTTAAATAACACTATTCTTAAACCCAGTTGAGAAAGGGATAAATCTTTTAATTAAGATTAATGAAGTTTACCAATTAATTAATAATTAATTGGAATCGAATTGAAATTGGATTTTGGGTTTGTCATGAATGGTGTCTTAAATAACACTGTTCTTAAACCAAGTTGAGAAAGGGATAAATCTTTTAATTAAGATTAATGAGGTTCACCAATTATATTTATTAATTGGAATTGAAATGGAAATGGATTTTGGGTTTGTCGTGAACAATGCTTTAAATAACATTTGTTCTTTAACCCAATTAACAGTGAAGAGATGATTTGTTATTTATAAATCTTTTTATTAAGATTTAATGGAAAATTTCCAAAGTAAAGTTTTCAATTTAATATATTAAATTGGAATTGAATTGAACTCGATTTGGTAATAATATAGATGAGCTTCTGTGAAGGAAGACTGTTACTATATATTGAATTTAAAAGGCTTTGTCATTATTCCATTTATAGTATTGATTGGATACGGAAATTTATATTGATTATATATTGATCTGTTTTCCGTGAAGATTCTATAGTTGGTAGAAGCTTATTTGGGTTTATTGTGAACTGTGTTTTAAATGACATTAGTTCTTTAACCTAGTTAAAGATAAGATTAATTTCTTATATTTGGATAATCATAAAATAATGATTTTTGAGATTAAAACTGAATTAGAGTTTTACTGAATCTTTAATTAGATTAGAATGGGATAATTAAATTTATCGAATTCAAGAAATGATCGAGAACAGAATACCACCAGTTTTACTCCAGGCGATTGTTAAATATTCAATTAGATTTGAACCTGAAATGGTAATTAAATCTACCGATAACACTGTGGGTGTTAGATGTGGAGTGTTACCAGTTTTGCTCTATAGGATGGATAGGTTGGGATTGGGTTAATTAAATAAATGATTACTTCGGTAAGGCTCGCTAATCCCGACTAGTTGATAAACCTTAATTTGGTTTAGAATTGATAAAGGATAAAATAAATTCTTTTGAATTGATGTCAAAAGGAAGATTAAAGAATAAATTTAAAGGATTTTATCTTTGATAAAATTAATGGGAACCTTTCCCTAAAAATGTGAATATTTAAATAAAAGAATATTCTGGATTGGAATGAGGCGTATGATGTGTTTTTATAGCACTTGATCGTTGATTATAAAATATGCAAGTTTTTCGGAAAGACCGTGTTTATCCCATCCTAAATAATTAATACGAAGACTAAAAGTCGACGATGAAGATAGTGATTGAAGACCAGAGATCTTCACATCGTTTGGATGATTACTAATATCTTGATCGGGCTGTACACCCAAGACAAGGTAATAAGTGGTGATCGTCCAGACATACTTGGAGATCGACCGGATATGCAAGGCCCTCTCTCTTGTATTGGACATATGGGACGAGGAATAAGGTGCCTCCAGTTTCGCTCAGACCCAGAACGGACTTGTAAATTGATGTGTCTGACATTGGATTTCATTCTATATTGAATGGTTTCTATTAAATACATATCTGCTTGGTGGTGGGGAATTTATTCTCTTGCTTAACACCCTTCTTTGAGACGTACGAGCTTAGAGGTAATATATTGATGGACATCAGTTGTATGGCGTGAATTGTCATTGTGGCATGCTGAGATGCAAATGATCAAGGATTTTGTTGAAAAGCAGAGTCTTGTGTTTGATGATCAAATCATGGCTTAAATTAGAATAGCTTTGTGTATAGCGTTAATTTCCGAGCCTCACATCTCAGTATGAGTTAAAAAGGGGATAAGAGACGCATTGAGTGCACGATGTTTTTTTCTAGCTAGAAGTGGTGTCATGGTATGGAGCCTAGACATTTTTACTTATGTGGATGATGGATTGTGAGGCACCTCGGATATCGAGTCCCTAGTGGCTCAGAGATAGGTCCGATAGGACCGGGAAATGTGTGTTCAGTAACAACTAATCCACTAATGAAGCGACCCGAACTTCCCCGGTCTCCGAAGAGATGAGAAAGAACGAATTACTTTGAGAACAACACACATCGGAACACAGACGGAAGAACATTTCATTGTTATTACAACAATTCCATCAGATACAAGAATATACAGAGTATAAATGAATAATATACATTCGATAAATATCAGAGATTACAATAAATTACATAGCAGCGGAAAATAATACAAAAGACAACTGAAAGTAATACACGGATACAGAGCTTTCCGAGCATCGTTCCAGCTGTAAATCAGAACCCTGTGGATATAAATCTGCAAAACCAAAACTACTAGCTGCCCGTGCGGAAAATAGGGGCACCCAGAGTTTAGGTTAAAACAATAAACTCCAGGTCAGTCATGTGACTGGTGTGAGAACTAAAACAGTTATTGATATTGGTTTTAAAGTTAGGTAAATCAAGGGACCACGCCATATAACACGGAACGGGTTTCCTCCCAAGAATACCAGTGCATAAAACAAACAGCGCAATGCTAAATAAAGAAAAATGAAGCTGTTATAAGACCCAGGTCCCATCACACAATGCAACGCAAGCCGGAGGATAGGGTTTTTACCTTATAACAGCCAAAGCATGCTTGATACGTTTAAAACACATTATTTGATACTATTATAGGTGTATAGTGTCAAAACAATTTCAATCATAAATATCAATCATAGGCGGCATTAATGACCCATACCACTATGTCGCCATACTAGGTTCTACAAATAAAACCGCACTATCACGTATTGGAAATTGGATTTCCGTCATGAGCCGAGGCAAGGGGCAAGCTCCTCTCCGCGTTCGAGACACTCTAGCAAATGCCTCAGGACCGCACATAGCAATCCCCTGGATCCTCCAAGGCCGGTCCTCTCTTACTTTTGAGGATTAGTTATTCCTGAACACACGTTTCCCGGTCCTTACAGACCTATATCCGAGGCGCCTCGTATCCAACAACCACACAGGTGAAAAGTATATAAATGTCAGGGCTGGTAGGTCACTGACACCACCCTAGCTAGAAAGAAACGTCGTGCACTCCTTGGGTCCGTATCCCGTTTTTGACTCATACCGAGGTGTGAGGCTCGCGAATTCACGTTATACACAAAGCTACGCCACACAGGCCGTGCTTTGATCATCCACCACAAGACTTTGCTTTTCAACAGAAGCCTTGATCAATTGCCACTTACGCATGCCACACTGGCAATTCACTCCATGCGACTGATGTCCATCGATATACAACCTCTGAGCTCGTACGTCTCAGAGAAGGGCGTTAAGCAAGAGAATAAATTCTCCGCCGCCAAACAGATGTATATTTAACAGAGATCAATCAACACAGAATAAAATCCAATGTCAGACACACAATCCATTTACAAGTTCGTTCTGGGTCTGAACGAAACCGGAGGCACTTTCCTCGCATATCCATCGATCTCCAAGTACGTCTGGACGATCACCAACTGATTCCCTCATCCTGGGTGTACAGCCCAATCAAGATCATCAGTAATCACCCAAACGATGTGAAGACTTCCGGTCTTCAACCACCGTCTTCATCTTCGACATCTCGTCGAATCGGTTATTCAGAATGGGTATAACCCGGCCTTTCTGAATAACCCACGTATATAATAAACGAATGTTACACAAACACAACAAACACCTCATTCCAATTCAGAATATTCTTTTATTCACAAAATCACATCCTTAGGGAAATGTTCCCATTAATTTTATCCAAGATAAATTCTTCTAAATTTATTCTTTAATCTTCCTTTGGATATCATTTTAAACCATTTTATGGTTTTCCAAACTAGTCGGGATTAGCGAACCACACCGAAGTAATTATTTATTTTATTTCCCAATCCCAACCTATATATCCCATGGAGAAAACTGGTAATACTCCATATCTAACACCACGGTGTTATCGGTAAAATTAATTACCATTTCACGTTCAAATCTAATTAAAGATTTAACTATCGCTTTGGAGCAAAACTGGTGATACTCCACTCTCGATCACTTTTCAGATTTGATAATTTAAATTATCAATTCACATTTCAATCTAATTAAAGATTCATTAAAACTCCACTTAGTTTTAATCTTTTCAAAAATCGATATCTTGCCTTTAACTGGGTTAAAGAACCAACGTCATCTAAAACACGATAAACCCAAATCACATTTGATATTAAATACAAGGCTTTGAATAGAAAATATATCGGCTTATATTCAATATCAAATTCTGAAACCAACAAATATCGTATTGGAAATAACGATATAAAATATATCTTTCAAATTCCCATAACAATATCTGTATAGTCACGAAATCCAACATCGAAATATCCCGAAGATAATTTCGATTCAACTCCAGTCCAATCCACGTATTGGAAATTATCGATTATTTTCAAAACCACTTTCAAATTCAATTTATTTATTTCAAAAAAATAAATTGATTTTAATTCTAGTTCAAAACTAGTTCATTTCGATAAAAGTCTATTTTTATCTTTTCAAATGTGGAGTTTTTCACCCCAGTTCTTTCCAATTCACATATTATGATTTTACACAAATTATCAATATTTTTAATAATTTTATCAAGGCCCGTACAGTCGATTTCCATCTACGGCCATCGAACTGCACTTACAGCGACCTTTTTCTGAAATTGATTTGGACATAATTCCAAATCCAACCGTTAGATTTCAAATTTCTAATATTCATTGGAAAGCTCTTTTCGATACGAACCCAACGGTTCCGGTTTTAGGAGAATCCGACGGTCGGATCTCCCGCAATGTCCGTTTGAAATAAATGGTCGAAATTCACGAACTGCCGCGGCGCGGCGTGTTCTATTCAGGCCATTATATTATATATATAATATATATATCGTCGATTTCTATTTAAAACGAATTATATAAATAGTTTTAAAATTCGTTTCAAAAGCAATTTCAACTTCCATTTCAATTCAAATCAAAATTGAATTCTTCTTTATAAATTCGTTTTAAAATTCATTTCTATTCAATTCAAATTTCAATTCAATTTGAATTCATTTCAATTCACTTTCAATTCAATTTGAATTCGTTTTCAATTCCATTCATTTCGAAATCGTTTTCAATTCAATTCATTTCGAAATCGTTTTCAATTCAATTCATTTCGAAATCGTTTTCAATTCAATTCATTTCGTTTTAAATTTCACTTTCAATTTAATTCAATTTGAATTCATTTCTATTTTATTCGAATTCAAATTCGCTTCCTATTCAATTCGAATTTTAATCTAATTCAATTTGAATTTCATTTCAAAATATTTAGTTTTGAAATCACTTTTCAATATTCCTTATAAAACGAATAAAATCGATATAAACATCGTTCGCGTCAAAATAACGCATCTCTAATCAACACGGCTTTATATTTCAATAATTCGTTATTCTATTCAACAAATGAATATTTATCCCATTCAACACATGAATCTATATTTCTTTCAACACACGACTAATCTCAACACATGAGTACTGTCAACACATCACTATTCTTGTTATGTAAAATATTTTATAAAACTATGGTATCTATCGTTTGATTTTTAATTAGACTTCTACTGGGAAGTAGTTCTAATCTTAAATATGATAAAGATGTAAATTTCATTGTATAAAATATTTCACTCAATACATGAACATCGTCAACACATGACTATTTTTATATTCAACACATGAATTTTCTTTTATTATATTTATTATTTTCCCGATTGGAATGAGGCCCAATCAATCACCATATAACGTTAATTATATGGATTTCCATACAACACATGTATATAATAGCAATAATAAACAATCAACCATCAACCAAAGTGCACTACACTGTATAAGCATCAAATATAGATATCTAACGCTTATAACAGCCTGTCAATCAATCGATCGACATATTTGATCAATCAGGATGAGTGAACTTCAAATTTCATCCCAACACCCGTGTGGGGTTTCAAACAATCAAACACAGATTTTATTTGTGCAGTTGGGCGATGTGTAAAATTTATCGTCCCAATCAATATCAGTCAAATCAGTGTATATAAACAAATCAGCCGATTTGTTTATAAATATTTATTTATTCACCTTCACGTTAAAAATTATATTTTTAACGATAAAACATTCTATTTCCACACATGAATTTTCTATCCATTTCATTTACACAATAAAAATGATATTTTTATTTTTCTAACATATTTTAGAAAATTTCGGCGGCACAACGGCACGATACTAGAAACGGGATGAGGCCTAGCCTTATCCCCGGTCTAGTGAAGGCCCACGCCATTCACACATCAATCAAATCAATTTCAATTCACCAAATAATTCAATTCAAACCAATTAGACTAACCAACTACACAACCAAACAATTTCACAAACAAGCCATCCATGGTCTGTGGATGACGGGTGTCGGGTGCTACTAAACACCGTCTACATCCTAGTATATATATATATATAACTAGAGAAACAAATTTTGAGTGAGAAGTTCTCACCGAAAGCTATCCAACTTCACGACACTTCTTTTGTTGAAATCTTCTTCATTCTCGCCTTTTTATCATCTTCGTTGCCCGTAGTCACTACATATATAAAAATCACACATTTTTATATTTTGATGTCTTTAAAATAAAAATCCCATTTTTATTTATTCACTTTCAATTTAAAAGTCATATTTTCATAATCACTTCATATATTTAAAAATCGAATTTTTACTACGATGTTTTCTATATAAAGATCTCGTCTTTTCAAATATTTCGCCTTTTCTACTTTAAAGATTTCACCTTTTCTAATTTAAAGATTTCACCTTTTCTAATTTAAAGATTTCACCTTTTCTAATTTAAAGATTTCACCTTTTCTAATTTAAAGATTTCACCTTTTCTAATTTAAAGATTTCACCTTTTCTAATTTAAAGATTTCACCTTCATAAAAATCTCACTATAAAAATCACATTTTTATTTTTCTACACATATAAAGATGCTGTTTTTAATATTCCTAAAATGTAAAATTTATATTTCTAATTCTCTACCTAAGCAAAAATCATATTTTTACATCATCTATATAGTAAAGACTATATTTTTAATTCTTTAAAAATATAAAAATCATATTTTTAATACTTTAAAAATATAAAAATCATATTTTTACTTCCACAATATAAAAGATTACATTTTTATAACTTTACAACATAAATAAAAACCCAGTATTTAAGGTAAATAAAATTCAGTTTATAAAATAAATAAAATTCAGTTTTATAATCTTTTTTAAAATCAGTTTTATAATCTTTTTAAAATCAGTTTTATAATCTTTTTAAAATCAGTTTTATAATCTTTTTAAAATCGAAATTAGTTTTTAGATTAAAATAAAAATAAAATAAAGTAAAAAAAAAACTTACTGTAACGAAGAAAGGGGGGCATCGACTTCGGCGGCAGGTGGTTGCGGTGGTGGGGGCTTCGCTGATGGCGATGGCGGCGGACGAGGTCGCGAACGAGGGGGCTTCGGGGGTTGCGGCTTCAGGTGGTGGGTCCGGGAGGCTAGGGCGTCGTTCAAATAGAAGAGGAGGAGGGATTCGCGAGGGCAGGGGGATGGGGTTTCGAGGTGGCGCCCCACCTCTGAGGAGGCAGCGGCGATCGATCGGAGGGGGGGGCGCTCCTCCGATCCACGTTCGCTTTTTTTTTTCTTCTTCTTTTTTTTTTATATAAATCGATTTCTGAGAAATAAGGGGGGGTCGGCTGATAAAGGGGAAGAGGATTTTTCTTTTTTTATTTATTTTTTTATTATTTTATTATTTAATTTCAAAAAGCCACTTTTCCATATGACCTCTAAACGAGGCCCACTGCCTGTCGTCCCTAGCGTTTCACCCTCATTCCGAACACAATGGGATATGTTTCGTAGGTTGATTCGGACGTCTCGATCAGTTTCCGTTTGATTTACATTTAAATCCTTATATTGAATTTTAAACGTACATTTCAATTTACTGGGGTCACATACTAACCCTAAAAATTCCAGAAAAATATTTTCTAGCTTCTTATTGACGATGCGGTCCTAACAAAACTAGTTTCGTCGAATTCTGAGACCGTTGGAAAAATAGCCAATTTCCAGTCGATTAAAATCAACTGAAACTGGTCAAACGCGTTTTCCTTTGCCACGCTCACATATTGATTCGAAAAATTATGAAATTTGAAACCTAGCAATAACTTGACATCACGGACCCAACAAAACTGGTTTCGTCGAAATCCGAGGTCGTTTGCAAAATGTCCATTTTTAAGGGCCTGAATTCCATAGCGACTATTCAGAATTTTCAACTGGACATTTCTTTTGATTCCCGCTATGAAATCTCGATTTGTCGGATTCATTGGAAGGATATTCACTATTAGATTCTATTATTTTTGGTTTCACTAAAATCCGGATTGTTTTGCACCTGGTACATTCAATTGAAGTTTGAAATTGAATTATCGAACTACCGCGCCATTTTCAATTCTATTTATAATTATATATAAATATTTATATTCTAACGACGGCGTATATAATATATACGTCGAATTATATTCAAAATAAATTTCTCGTCGATATTATTTAAAATAATCTATTTTAAATATTCAAAATTCGCTAAAATTGCCAAAATAAAATTTTTAAACTGGCCCAGATTTTCGGGTTATTACAATCTCCCCCACTTAAAACTTTTCGTCCCCGAAAAGGAACAAAGTCGAAAGTGGTTTGATTAATCAGCTCTACGTTCGATCTGGCTTCCATTCTCCAACTTTTCAGTTTCTGAGAAATTTCAAAATTTCAAAAATTTGGCTAACACCCTAAATTTTCGAAAAATTTTGCCATAACCTCCCCTGCACTGGGAGCATCGGGGAATTTCAAATAGCTTCCCCGGTCCTTCAGATCTCAAAAAGAAAAAGAAAAAGCCAAGCGGCTAGCCAATAGGCTCACAAAATCATCATCACCCAAACAAAACAGGAAATTATGTAGTAAACATGTACCTATTTGTCGGGCAAACAAATTTTATTCTCTGCTCTAGCCTCCTTGCTATGACCTGTTCAATGTAAGTATATATGCATGCAAGCAAATGCGACAAATTCTCAATACAATTCAAAATTTGATTCAATTAGGATAAATGGTTCAAAATTCAATTAGGCAACAATAATCAAACAACTCAAACATCAATCAATTAGTGGATTAGAGTTTCAAATTCATAGTTTTGATATATATACAGAAAATCTTGTTTTTGATGCCAATTCACAACAATGTGTTCTAACTATATTAGTTTTGGTTCTCACACCAGCCTAATGGAAATATATAGAAATCACACCTTCGAAACACGAACATAAATTCTAATGACAACTAGTCAATCATCAGAATCATCTTCGGGCCACTAGAGTATGATTCTATATCTATCCAGTATATTAAAACTTCGAATATACGTTCATGACGCGTATACGCGAAATCTATATATACTCGATCGTCCATATTCAAAATAAATAAATATTCAAATACGTATAAAACGATTTAAATTTCAAAACAAAATTGTTTTCATTTGAAAAATATACTCTTCACACTCGTTCTAGGATACTACTGATCCTATCTCTAACGAGTCATTCTAATTGGATATTACTAATCCAATATCTGATGAATTCTTTCGTATGGTTCTAATGTGTCTTGTTCTCGAGCTCTGTAAACCAAAGCTCTGATACCAAATGAAGCGACCCGAACTTCCCCGGTCTCCGAAGAGATGAGAAAGAACGAATTACTTTGAGAACAACACACATCGGAACACAGACGGAAGAACATTTCATTGTTATTACAACAATTCCATCAGATACAAGAATATACAGAGTATAAATGAATAATATACATTCGATAAATATCAGAGATTACAATAAATTACATAGCAGCGGAAAATAATACAAAACACAACTGAAAGTAATACACGGATACAGAGCTTTCCGAGCATCGTTCCAGCTGTAAATCAGAACCCTGTGGATATAAATCTGCAAAACCAAAACTACTAGCTGCCCGTGCGGAAAATAGGGGCACCCAGAGTTTAGGTTAAAACAATAAACTCCAGGTCAGTCATGTGACTGGTGTGAGAACTAAAACAGTTATTGATATTGGTTTTAAAGTTAGGTAAATCAAGGGACCACGCCATATAACACGGAACGGGTTTCCTCCCAAGAATACCAGTGCATAAAACAAACAGCGCAATGCTAAATAAAGAAAAATGAAGCTGTTATAAGACCCAGGTCCCATCACATAATGCAACGCAAGCCGGAGGATAGGGTTTTTACCTTATAACAGCCAAAGCATGCTTGATACGTTTAAAACACATTATTTGATACTATTATAGGTGTATAGTGTCAAAACAATTTCAATCATAAATATCAATCATAGGCGGCATTAATGACCCATACCACTATGTCGCCATACTAGGTTCTACAAATAAAACCGCACTATCACGTATTGGAAATTGGATTTCCGTCATGAGCCGAGGCAAGGGGCAAGCTCCTCTCCGCGTTCGAGACACTCTAGCAAATGCCTCAGGACCGCACACAGCAATCCCCTGGATCCTCCAAGGCCGGTCCTCTCTTACTTTTGAGGATTAGTTATTCCTGAACACACGTTTCCCGGTCCTTACAGACCTATATCCGAGGCGCCTCGTATCCAACAACCACACAGGTGAAAAGTATATAAATGTCAGGGCTGGTAGGTCACTGACACCACCCTAGCTAGAAAGAAACGTCGTGCACTCCTTGGGTCCGTATCCCGTTTTTGACTCATACCGAGGTGTGAGGCTCGCGAATTCACGTTATACACAAAGCTACGCCACACAGGCCGTGCTTTGATCATCCACCACAAGACTTTGCTTTTCAATAGAAGCCTTGATCAATTGCCACTTACGCATGCCACACTGGCAATTCACTCCATGCGACTGATGTCCATCGATATACAACCTCTGAGCTCGTACGTCTCAGAGAAGGGCGTTAAGCAAGAGAATAAATTCTCCACCGCCAAACAGATGTATATTTAACAGAGATCAATGAACACAGAATAAAATCCAATGTCAGACACACAATCCATTTACAAGTTCGTTCTGGGTCTGAACGAAACCGGAGGCACTTTCCTCGCATATCCATCGATCTCCAAGTACGTCTGGACGATCACCAACTGATTCCCTCATCCTGGGTGTACAGCCCAATCAAGATCATCAGTAATCACCCAAACGATGTGAAGACTTCCGGTCTTCAACCACCGTCTTCATCTTCGACATCTCGTCGAATCGGTTATTCAGAATGGGTATAACCCGGCCTTTCTGAATAACCCACGTATATAATAAACGAATGTTACACAAACACAACAAACGCCTCATTCCAATTCAGAATATTCTTTTATTCACAAAATCACATCCTTAGGGAAATGTTCCCATTAATTTTATCCAAGAT
Source organism: Allium sativum (assembly GCA_030737875.1). Taxonomy (NCBI): domain Eukaryota; kingdom Viridiplantae; phylum Streptophyta; class Magnoliopsida; order Asparagales; family Amaryllidaceae; genus Allium; species Allium sativum. The sequence continues at coordinate 253,650,454 of CM060919.1, forward strand.
AAATTCTTCTAAATTTATTCTTTAATCTTCCTTTGGATATCATTTTAAACCATTTTATGGTTTTCCAAACTAGTCGGGATTAGCGAACCACACCGAAGTAATTATTTATTTTATTTCCCAATCCCAACCTATATATCCCATGGAGAAAACTGATAATACTCCATATCTAACACCACGGTGTTATCGGTAAAATTAATTACCATTTCACGTTCAAATCTAATTAAAGATTTAACTATCGCTTTGGAGCAAAACTGGTGATACTCCACTCTCGATCACTTTTCAGATTTGATAATTTAAATTATCAATTCACATTTCAATCTAATTAAAGATTCATTAAAACTCCACTTAGTTTTAATCTTTTCAAAAATCGATATCTTGCCTTTAACTGGGTTAAAGAACCAACGTCATCTAAAACACGATAAACCCAAATCACATTTGATATTAAATACAAGGCTTTAAATAGAAAATATATCGGCTTATATTCAATATCAAATTCTGAAACCAACAAATATCGTATTGGAAATAACGATATAAAATATATCTTTCAAATTCCCATAACAATATCTGTATAGTCACGAAATCCAACATCGAAATATCCCGAAGATAATTTCGATTCAACTCCAGTCCAATCCACGTATTGGAAATTATCGATTATTTTCAAAACCACTTTCAAATTCAATTTATTTATTTCAAAAAAATAAATTGATTTTAATTCTAGTTCAAAACTAGTTCATTTCGATAAAAATCTATTTTTATCTTTTCAAATGTGGAGTTTTTCACCCCAGTTCTTTCCAATTCACATATTATGATTTTACACAAATTATCAATATTTTTAATAATTTTATCAAGGCCCGTACAGTCGATTTCCATCTACGGCCATCGAACTGCACTTACAGCGACCTTTTCTGAAATTGATTTGGACATAATTCCAAATCCAACCGTTAGATTTCAAATTTCTAATATTCATTGGAAAGCTCTTTTCGATACGAACCCAACGGTTCCGGTTTTAGGAGAATCCGACGGTCGGATCTCCCGCAATGTCCGTTTGAAATAAATGGTCGAAATTCACGAACTGCCGCGGCGCGGCGCGTTCTATTCAGGCCATTATATTATATATATATAATATATATAATATATATATCGTCGATTTCTATTTAAAACGAATTATATAAATAGTTTTAAAATTCGTTTCAAAAGCAATTTCAACTTCCATTTCAATTCAAATCAAAATTGAATACTTCTTTATAAATTCGTTTTAAAATTCATTTCTATTCAATTCAAATTTCAATTCAATTTGAATTCATTTCAATTCACTTTCAATTCAATTTGAATTCGTTTTCAATTCCATTCATTTCGAAATCGTTTTCAATTCTATTCATTTCAAAATCGTTTTCAATTCAATTCATTTCGAAATCGTTTTCAATTCAATTCATTTCGTTTTAAATTTCACTTTCAATTTAATTCAATTTGAATTCATTTCTATTTTATTCGAATTCAAATTCGCTTCCTATTCAATTCGAATTTTAATCTAATTCAATTTGAATTTCATTTCAAAATATTTAGTTTTGAAATCACTTTTCAATATTCCTTATAAAACGAATAAAATCGATATAAACATCGTTCGCGTCAAAATAACGCATCTCTAATCAACACGGCTTTATATTTCAATAATTCGTTATTCTATTCAACAAATGAATATTTATCCCATTCAACACATGAATCTATATTTCTTTCAACACACGACTAATCTCAACACATGAGTACTGTCAACACATCACTATTCTTGTTATGTAAAATATTTTATAAAACTATGGTATCTATCGTTTGATTTTTAATTAGACTTCTACTGGGAAGTAGTTCTAATCTTAAATATGATAAAGATGTAAATTTCATTGTATAAAATATTTCACTCAATACATGAACATCGTCAACACATGACTATTTTTATATTCAACACATGAATTTTCTTTTATTATATTTATTATTTTCCCGATTGGAATGAGGCCCAATCAATCACCATATAACGTTAATTATATGGATTTCCATACAACACATGTATATAATAGCAATAATAAACAATCAACCATCAACCAAAGTGCACTACACTGTATAAGCATCAAATATAGATATCTAACGCTTATAACAGCCTGTCAATCAATCGATCGACATATTTGATCAATCAGGATGAGTGAACTTCAAATTTCATCCCAACACCCGTGTGGGGTTTCAAACAATCAAACACAGATTTTATTTGTGCAGTTGGGCGATGTGTAAAATTTATCGTCCCAATCAATATCAGTCAAATCAGTGTATATAAACAAATCGGCCGATTTGTTTATAAATATTTATTTATTCACCTTCACGTTAAAAATTATATTTTTAACGATAAAACATTCTATTTCCACACATGAATTTTCTATCCATTTCATTTACACAATAAAAATGATATTTTTATTTTTCTAACATATTTTAGAAAATTTCGGCGGCACAACGGCACGATACTAGAAACGGGACGAGGCCTAGCCTTATCCCCGGTCTAGTGAAGGCCCATGCCATTCACACATCAATCAAATCAATTTCAATTCACCAAATAATTCAATTCAAACCAATTAGACTAACCAACTACACAACCAAACAATTTCACAAACAAGCCATCCATGGTCTGTGGATGACGGGTGTCGGGTGCTACTAAACACCGTCTACATCCTAGTATATATATATATATAACTAGAGAAACAAATTTTGAGTGAGAAGTTATCACCGAAAGCTATCCAACTTCACGACACTTCTTTTGTTGAAATCTTCTTCATTCTCGCCTTTTTATCATCTTCGTTGCCCGTAGTCACTACATATATAAAAATCACACATTTTTATATTTTGATGTCTTTAAAATAAAAATCCCATTTTTATTTATTCACTTTCAATTTAAAAGTCATATTTTCATAATCACTTCATATATTTAAAAATCGAATTTTTACTACGATGTTTTCTATATAAAGATCTCGTCTTTTCAAATATTTCGCCTTTTCTACTTTAAAGATTTCACCTTTTCTAATTTAAAGATTTCACCTTTTCTAATTTAAAGATTTCACCTTTTCTAATTTAAAGATTTCACCTTTTCTAATTTAAAGATTTCACCTTCATAAAAATCTCACTATAAAAATCACATTTTTATTTTTCTACACATATAAAGATGCTATTTTTAATATTCCTAAAATGTAAAATTTATATTTCTAATTCTCTACCTAAGCAAAAATCATATTTTTACATCATCTATATAGTAAAGACTATATTTTTAATTCTTTAAAAATATAAAAATCATATTTTTAATACTTTAAAAATATAAAAATCATATTTTTACTTCCACAATATAAAAGATTACATTTTTATAACTTTACAACATAAATAAAAACCCAGTATTTAAGGTAAATAAAATTCAGTTTATAAAATAAATAAAATTCAGTTTTATAATCTTTTTTAAAATCAGTTTTATAATCTTTTTAAAATCAGTTTTATAATCTTTTTAAAATCAGTTTTATAATCTTTTTAAAATCGAAATTAGTTTTTAGATTAAAATAAAAATAAAATAAAGTAAAAAAAAACTTACTGTAACGAAGGAAGGGGGGCATCGACTTCGGCGGCAGGTGGTTGCGGTGGTGGGGGCTTCGCTGATGGCGATGGCGGCGGACGAGGTCGCGAACGAGGGGGCTTCGGGGGTTGCGGCTTCAGGTGGTGGGTCCGGGAGGCTAGGGCGTCGTTCAAATAGAAGAGGAGGAGGGATTCGCGAGGGCAGGGGGATGGGGTTTCGAGGTGGCGCCCCACCTCTGAGGAGGCAGCGGCGATCGATCGGAGGGGGGGGCGCTCCTCCGATCCACGTTCGCTTTTTTTTTTCTTTTTTTTTTTATATAAATCGATTTCTGAGAAATAAGGGGGGGGTCGGCTGATAAAGGGGAAGAGGATTTTTCTTTTTTTTTTTATTTTTTTTTTTTATTATTTTATTATTTAATTTCAAAAAGCCACTTTTCCATATGACCTCTAAACGAGGCCCACTGCCTGTCGTCCCTAGCGTTTCACCCCCATTCCGAACACAATGGGATATGTTTCGTAGGTTGATTCGGACGTCTCGATCAGTTTCCGTTTGATTTACATTTAAATCCTTATATTGAATTTTAAACGTACATTTCAATTTACTGGGGTCACATACTAACCCTAAAAATTCCAGAAAAATATTTTCTAGCTTCGTATTGACGATGCGGTCCTAACAAAACTAGTTTCGTCGAATTCTGAGACCGTTGGAAAAATAGCCAATTTCCAGTTGATTAAAATCAACTGAAACTGGTCAAACGCGTTTTCCTTTGCCACGCTCACATATTGATTCGAAAAATTATGAAATTTGAAACCTAGCAATAACTTGACATCACGGACCCAACAAAACTGGTTTCGTCGAAATCCGAGGTCGTTTGCAAAATGTCCATTTTTAAGGGCCTGAATTCCATAGCGACTATTCAGAATTTTCAACTGGACATTTCTTTTGATTCCCGCTATGAAATCTCGATTTGTCGGATTCATTGGAAGGATATTCACTATTAGATTCTATTATTTTTGGTTTCACTAAAATCCGGATTGTTTTGCACCCGGTACATTCAATTGAAGTTTGAAATCGAATTATCGAACTACCGCGCCATTTTCAATTCTATTTATAATTATATATAAATATTTATATTCTAACGACGGCGTATATAATATATACGTCGAATTATATTCAAAATAAATTTCTCGTCGATATTATTTAAAATAATCTATTTTAAATATTCAAAATTCGCTAAAATTGCCAAAATAAAAATTTTAAACTGGCCCAGATTTTCGGGTTATTACAACTAAAGTAAGTGTGGACCGGCACTGCAGGATCCAGGGTTTTTAGGAGTGTGTAATCCTCAGTCATCTTGTTAGAGGTGACTCGAATTGGTAAGGAGTACATCCCTTGCCTTGACTCGTGATGGAAATCCGATTTCCAATACGTGACTTTTTGGTTTTAGTTGTAAACTTGTATGGCGACATAGTGGGATGGGTCACTCATGCCGTCTGTGATTGATACATTTATATTTGAAGTTGTTTTGACGCTATACACTTATAGTAATATCAAAATGATTTGTTTTAAAGACACCAAGCATATTTAGCTATTACAAGGGAAAACTCTATCCTCCGGCTTGCGTTGCATTGTGTGATGGAACCTGAGTTTTGTAATAGCTTCATTTTTCAAAAAGCATTGCGTTGTTTTATGTTCAAAACTAGTATTCATGTAGAGTAAACCCGTTCCGTGTTATACAGCGTGGTCTCATGATTTCTCAACTTTTAAAGTAAAGATTTGATAACTGTTTTGGTTCTCACACCAGTCTCATGACTGACTCGGAGTTTATTATTTTAACCTAAACTATGAGTGCCCCTATTTTCCACACGGGCAATTAGTAGTTTTGGTTTTGTAGATTTCTATTTTCCCAGGATCCTGAATTACAACTGGAGTTATATTCGAAAATCTTTGTTTTCGTATATTTCATTTAGTTGTATTAGTTGATGTATTTCCGCTGCACATTTTATTCATGTATTATATTTTCCGCTACGCTGTAATTTATTAAATCTCTGATATTTTACCACTGTATATTATTTATTTGAACTCTGATATCTTGTACTCTGATGTAATTATTGTAATAGCAATGAAATGTTCTATTATTTGTGTTCTGATGAGTCTTGTTCTCAATTCAATCCGGGCTTTCCCGTAAGGGGAAGTTTGGGTCGTTTCAATAATACTTAAAACAATATTGTAATTATCAGTTTTTTCTTTTCATTCTTCATAGTCAGAAAAAGTAATTTATATTCATTAAGAATTAGTATAATTTTATCATTTATCATTTAGCATGATTTAACCAATATTCCCATTTTTAAAGTATTTTAGTTGTTTCGAAACACTTTCACTACCTTAATCAATTTGGTTATTTCTAAAAACATCATAATTACTGCACCATACATGCTTTACTAGTTTCACTGTGCTTTTCCGTTTTATGTATCTATATAATTATACTTACGGACTACCGATCAACATTTCTTATTAAGGAGAATTTCACGATGATCAGATTTGTTTTTCTCCAATTCATGATCTTTAATCCATTTATAAAGACAAGCGCTTTATCACACTGATGATTATTTTTTGTCAGTCATAACATGATTTATTGATATATTTTTATTTATCATATTTTAGACACCTAAATTACTTATAGGATTATTTGAAAATCATATCGTAGACTTCTTTCAGAGCACCCTTAAATGTTTCTTCACTAACATTCATCTTCTCTATTTGGCATTTTTTATTACTTACTCTAAAAATATTTCAAACTGATTTATGTACTATATTTCAAATGTGGTTTAGACCTTTTTATCCATCGAAGATTTAGATATATGCTGGAGAAAATTTAACATGGACATAATTGATAGATTATTTAAGTCACTTAATATTTTCTATTGTTGTATATGTTAAAAATTATTTAACATTGATAATCATAATAAACTTGTTTTCCTTTTATCCTCCCCTGAATATTTGTGAACATTGTCATGTTAAATAATAATGTTATTTGGATTCTCACTTTTATCTACTATTGTAATACTACTAATTAAAACACCATACATAGTAACTGCAGGAGGATAATAATTTTATAAGTTGATAAGATGCATTCAATTGATATTGCTTATTTTTAAAATTAACTCTCATGCATTGATCTAATAAATTAGAGGAATTTGTTTATTATGTAGATCATTTGAATGCATACATGATTTCAAGTCATTCAACATTCATATTGACTGAAATTTAAATTAATAAGTGATATGTACACATGATGTGTGAGATGCGCTCATAACATGCTTCAGCTTGTTAGCTAAATATATAAACTTACGGACATTTTTTATGAATTTGTTTAGGAGGGAAACCGACCGGAGTCGTAAAATCCTCCCTAGTGTACCTAGCCTGGCCCGCGAGCACCACATAAGTGGTTGATCTTAACGTATGCACATGGTGAGCTCTTAGCATGCCATTCCGGGTTTCAAACTCACGCCACTGTTACCATGGTGCAAGTCCTTAACCGCTGGGCTGCTGCTGCGGACAAACTTATGGATTTATGTATGCACGTATATGTATATATGTGTGTGTTATAGGTTTGTGTATTCTTTCTCATTTAAGTTAGTGATTTAAGAGAAAAATATTAAAAAAAATCCAAACTACTAAATTATGCTATTAATCAATATCAATGTGAATCTTTAAAGTCTATAAGATAATGTTCAAAACACATGGTTTGGAGCTGTATTGAACTTCTAGCTTAAATAAATTATACACAAAGTTCAAGTTGTTAAGTTTCATTATTAAGTAACATCTCAAATACCCGTTTAAACATTAATTATGATCACTTACTAGAGACTCATATAGACATCTCTTTTGAAGAGCTCAATAAAAGATGTATGCTTATAACAACAAAAATAAGAGTATCAGCACCAAGAAGTGAGCTTCAGTCTTCAATGGCGAGTCCTTTTCTTCCCCTTCTTTCGTGATTTTCTCCCATTTCTTTTTAAACCCTTCTGCATCCTTTACCTCCTTGCTTCTTTTTCTCCTTTTGATCCTCCTTTCCTTATCAAATCTAGGTTTCGTCATTGTGGACTTTAGCTCCTCTTCCTCTCTTGTAGATCTGTTTGCCTAAATCATTTCATGTGACCACAACCTCAGTTCAACCTTGCCTTCCTCGCTATCCTGTACAGCCTGCCTAAATCCACCTGGCAGAACCCTAGTCGTAATTTACTCAATGTTTTTCTTTACATTCGACCTAGTTCCTCACTTCATTTTTGTAGCCTTTCCTCCGGTGGAGCTAGTGAGCTAGCGAGACTTCTCCAACTTACCATCCTCCTTAATGCTTCCCTGGCAGTGACTTATCCTACTGAAAAGTTGGCCATTGTGTACGTGGATCGACTTTTCAATGTGTTGGTTGGATTTTTTGGTGAGTTAGCTCTATGCATTTTGGTCATGTGCATTTCGCCGTTGGTTGGTCTGTTATTTTGCTTTTATCGGTGCTTAGGCGATGGATTTCGAACTGTGAGTGTATTGTCTTGAGTGTAGGCTGACAGTTGTAGTGTTATCTGTGCTGTGGTATTGATGTAGTTTCTTGGGTGAGCGATATCTGGTTGCGCTAATAGTCTTGTGTTTGTCTATGTGTCTATTGGTTTTTACCTTTTATTGGTCTATTGTTTTTTTGGGAATATGGGTGTTTTATGTTGTGTTATTGCTCGAGGAGCCTGCAAACATAGATTGGATTGCCTTGGCAGTTGTTTAGTGTTTCCATATGCGACTTGATATTGTCGATGATTGTATAGTGGTTGATTTGGTTAGTCGTTGCGTGGAAGAGACTACTTCGACAACTTGTTGTGAGCTTTGATTCTTATGTAATAGTTTGTTTAGGTGTTTTCTACATTTTACTGTTTTAGTCGCACCTTGTATGATGGTGGTTTAGTAATTTTTCCAACCAATCTATTAAATAATAGTAAAGCAGAAGAATTTCTAGTTTTCTCCTTGATTCCCTCAATTATCTCAATTCCCCTAAATTCTCTCATTTCTCCTTAAAACTCTAAAGATACTTTTATCAAATCAAAATAACACAACAATATAAATCTGTTAAATTTGTATCTATTAAATAATAGTAAAGCAGAAGAATTTTTAGCTCTCTCCTTAATTCTCTCAATTATCTCAATTGCCCTTAATTCTCTCATTTCTCTCAGTTCTCCTTAAAACTCGAAAGATACTTTTATTAAATCAAAGTAATATAATAATATAAATCTCTATTTATCTCTATTCAGCTTAAAACTCGAACATATTAATTTAAAATTTAACACCATATTTCAGGAAAAGCCGAATTTCCTTTATCTTTGTACGCAGCTACTCCCTTCCTTCATACGATCTCTCTATCTAAGCTTTTTTCCCCTCTAAACATAATTTCAATCATGGAATCGGTGACTCTTCAAATAGGCGGTGATTGCCGCTAATCTCTCTTCTCTCTTTTTTCTCCGTTTCAATCATCCCTGCCAAATATCTTCCAACCCTCAATATAGCGTTTTCCTGACAATCGCAGATTTGCTTTCTTCCGCTTTTCTTCTTTCTCCATTTCGGCCCAACCTACGTAAGAACTTCCTCCCTAGACTTCACTGTGTGCCCCTCTTTTGTCATATTCACTCCCTCCTACTACCATCTTCATCCCGTCGGAGTCATATTCCTCTCCAGAAGACATATCAAATTTGATTCACTGTCCTTGATTTCCCGTTAGAATCATATTCCTACAAATTTCATTCACTGTGAGCGGTATTAAAAGTTTTTCCCCTTTTTGTTTATAATCTACTAATTTAGTTCTTTGTTTAATCAACTTTGATCCTTTACTATGTTGTATGACATAAGTTGAATTATTGGTAATTAAAATTGGTATGTGTTTTAGTTTTGTTTATGCCAGTGTATATTATTTTATGTAGCCATATTTCATGTTACCATAAGTAGGAATTTCTACCATGCCTGTTGTCATAGTAGGAGACACTACCTTCACTGAAGCTTTTGGACACTGTAGTCACGTAAATTTATCATTGTCCACTACTTCTACTACCTATTATATTTCGAACAAGTACATATATAGCTTTTGATTACTTTATATGTTGTCAGTAATTATGTTGCGTCCTGAAACTTAGTAGTACATGGCTAGAGCTTCTGATACCTTATCACCTACATGTAAAATTACTTTATTGATAAATCAGTAGGTCTACTTCTGATTACTTTAAATGTTTCTTCATCGGTATTTTTTATTTATAGCAGATTACTTTAGATTACACTCGAAAACTATTTAAAATACGAGAAATCATGCCATACTTAGATATGTAATTTCCAATGTACATTTCATGATTTTTTTAGAAGTCTTCCAATTAATTATATTGCTTCCTAAGAGAACATAATTACCCGAAAAGAAAATAAAGCTTTTTCTTAAATATATACGAAGATTTATTAATTGAGTTTAAATCTATGATTATAATTTTATTTGATTATATGACTATGAATATGTATCATAATTTTGTTAATATTTCATTCGTTCATGTTTCAGGTAACGTGAACTTTGATGCAGCTGGATGGGCAATGGCCATATTGCATTAGGCCATGGTATTTTTTTGCATGATACATGCAGTTTTGGTCTCAATAGAACATACATTTTTTAATTGTTAATTATTCAGATGACTTGATTTTTGGCATGTTGATTTGATAGTAATTAGCTCCTCTTTAGTTGAGATATATGCATTCAACACTCAAATGTAAGCTTATAAAATTTTGAAATTAAACAAATATCATTAGTTCTATGCATGAACCTGAATACTTCTATAATGTAAATTAAACCGACATAATGTTGATGCGTACTAATTTTTTATTCCTATTAATTGTTCTTACAGGTTACTTTGCCCTCAACCCTTCACATTAGGTGAGCTTCTCATGCAACTTTATTTCTTTAGGTATATGTTTTTGTCTTCATTTTATAGTAGGGAAATACATCCTTATCTTTGCATCTTGGTTTTGCACTCCTTCACAGTTCTCAAATGTCATTTGCAATATTATGTATTTCATTTCTAGAATTTGAATTTGAACTCTCACTATTATATTGGAAGGATGCTCGGATAAATAGCATATGCTTTTCATTGCATTGAAAAGGTTTATAATTCAAGTAGTTCTTTGTAAAAAAAAAGGCATTAAAAACTGTTTTTTTTCTTTGCCTGAGCCATCTTTTCATGGATCCCTTGATAATTATCTGTAAATTTTTGTTGGCACCTTGTATACACACAAGTAACAAGTGAGCATATGCGATTATGTTATATGTCGTGCAAGCTACAAGTGAGACGGTAACAAAAATGTGAAAGCGTTCTGAGGTATCTTTTGTTTAAGGAATTTTAACACTACTTACAATTTAATTTTACTGTTTAACTTTGACGCTACAGTTTATGCATAATTTTAGTTCACTTTTGGATAATAGTTTCTAAAATTAAAAACATTATTTTTGCTCTACATACGTTTACAAAAGGACGCTATAACTTCTTGCCTTCCAAATTTAACATATATAAAAGAAAAAAGTTAAATAATATTTGTTAATTCATCTAAAGTGATCACAATTGCCTTGCCAAAAAAATGATCATAATATGTCAATTTCAACAAGAATACTTTCTCATAGTAATGAGGACAATAAAATTATTTAATTCAAAGAAATATAAGTTACATAACACATACTATAAATAAACGATAACAAAAATAATAATTTATTTTATATATCTACTTTGTTGGATTCATTGTATGTTGTATAATAAAGTTTCGATTTTAACATTAAAACTTTAAAATATATAGTTTATAATATTATCGTGTGCAACGCACGGGTTACACACTAGTTATTATCTATACTATAATACTTAGTGAGTCGGAACTCTTATCTCTCCGCCACTCCACGTGTATTTGCAATCTCAAGCGTCTCACCTTTTAACTGTGCCCTTTTCCATCATCAGCTTAGCCCTAAATCGAATGGTTGTGCTCCCATTGTCGCCCTGATTCCCTTTTTTCCCAAACCAATAGAGCCGTCTTCTCAAAACCTTCACCATATGCAATTATGCCTCATCCATCGCTTTCCCCCACCAGGTAGCACACTTCTCCCTTAGCCGTACGTCTTCCTAAAGTTGAGTATTTCGACGATTTCATTTCTCCAGGTATGGTTTTCTATTTCTGTACTCAACCGTCATCATCTAATTTTCGTTAATTTTAAATTTAGTTTAATCTGGTTCGATACTTGCTGTATTTGTAAATCCGCACGTCAGATGAACTGACAGTGAGTCAAATTTTTTTTTCCGGTCACTTTACTCCTTATTACCGTCAACTATCTATGGCCTTATATGATACAATCTATGCCATCAAAATTCATTTATATAATACAATCTATAAAAAATGATGAATTTGATATATAGGTTTTTATTTGATCTTTTTTTTAACTAGGTTGATTGTACCAATTTTTAATGCATTCTTATGTGAAGTTGATGAACAATTGTAAGATTTGCTACCAACCTACCTTATAACTCTTCACTTAATTATGCTATTTGAAGGATAACTTGAAATATGAAGGTATTTGATATTTGGATTCTTAGTTCGTCAACGTAACAAAGTTTGAACATACTGCTTATTGCACATAATGTCATTTATTGCACCTCCAGGTTATTAATAAAATTCAACACATGTATTGCCCAGGTTTTTGACTCAGAGGGTCTAAGCTTTCTCAAATCATAGATAGAACTATAGTTATTTTTGAATCTTATTGTATTCTAAATTATGCTAACCGCACGATCAAAACAAATGATTTTACTGTTATGGTCTCTTGATTCATTTCAACCAAATTTTCTCTTCTTTCAAAAATTGATAATTTTCCATTTTCCCCACCCTTATGTTCTTCATGTTTTCATGTCTTCCATTTTTTTGCCATCCATCATAGGAAAAATAATAATCGAATAATATACATTGATTTTTTGTTTTACATCATAAGACTGCTTGCACTTGCTGCAAAAACATCTAAATATTATGAATATCGACCTCAATTGACAGAGCATATGAGGACGTCGTTGATTTGCAACCATGGTGGTTTCATATCCGACATATAGTCTGTGAACTAAATACACTTTGTTTGGAACTCTTCCTGGTTTGTTTGAAATGAATTACATGAGCTTAATGAGTTTAACGACAAATATACTAGAATGATATTGGATCTAAGTTTGACTGATCTTTCTGTTACATCAAAATGTTGGATGGTGTTGAGTTTCCAATGATATATTTAACTAGCATATGCTATGTAAGTTATACGGATTATGGAGTACTGATAGTATGTTTCGGTTGGTATTTGAGTCTATAGTCAGATAAGTGGACAAGCGAGCAAAGTTTGACCTGCTTGCATGGTCGTTTTTGGTCAAAAATAGGTATGCATGGTTTTTATACTAAGCATTCAATTGATACTAAGTCTTTTTTTATTTTTGTGCTTACTGCATAATTTTTTAATCAAAAAAAAAAAGACATTACGTGAAATATTAAATGCATTTAGGACTATGTATTTTGTAATAATGAAACTAATGATGTTTTATGGAAGTTTGGGCTTTTGAATCCAACAAGTTGTCTTAGAAATAAAATTTTATTTCAGGTAGCAACAACACTGCTACTATATAGCAAATTCAAAGTTCATTTATATAATACAATCTATAGAAAACGATGAATTTAATATATATATATATATATATATATATTATAGGTTTTTAATTGATCTTTTTATTTAATTAGGTTGATTGCACCAATTTTTTTAATGCATTCTTATGTGAAATTGATGAACAAATGTAAGGTTTGCTACCAATTCCTATCCTACAACTATTCACTTTTTTATGCTATTTGGAGGATAACATGAAACATGAAGGTATTTGATTTTTGGATTCTTAGTTCGTCAGTGTTATAAAGTTTGAACATACTGTTTATTGTAAGTAATGTCATTTCTTCCACCTCCAGATTATTAATAAAATTCAACACATGTACTGTCCAGGTTTTTCACAAGGTGGGTCTTAGCTTTCTCAAATCATGGATAGAATTATAGTTATTTTTAATCTTATCATATTCTAAATTATGCAAATGGCACAATCAAAACAAAAGTTTTTATTGGTACCGTCTGTTGATTCATTTCAACCAGTTTTTTTCCTTCTTTCAAATATTGGTAAATTTTCCATTTTCCCCACCCTTATATTCTTCATGTTTTGATGTCTTCCATTTTTTGCTTTACATCACAAGAAAAATAATAATCAAATAATATACATTAATTTTTTGTTGTATATCATAGGACTGCTTGCACTTGCTGCAAAAACATCAAAAGATTATGAATATTGACCTTAAATTGACAACATATGAGGACGTTGTTGATTTGCACAATGGTTTCTACAAAATCCAAACACTGTCAGTTTTTTTCTAGGAGAAAGGATTAAGCCCTGGAGATATTCGCTAACAAATGAAGTACATGTTAACCAATTAACAGATCTATCCATATTGGGGAGCTCTCCTTCCTTATAGAATGACATCTTAATTTGAAACCATGATGAGCACATGATAGGTAGTAGTATGAAACTATGAATGCTTAGTGCACATTTTCCAAACTAAATTAGATCTTATTTATAAATTTTGAGTCTCTAGCAAGTTAGCAAATGAAATAAGCACTAGAATATTATTTTTCTATTATCTTTTCGTCATTGAATCGAAACTTGCTAACCGTGGTTGTGATTTTTCCTTACATTTGATTTGAATTTTAGGCTATGGAAGGAGTTAGTTTCCGAAATCAACTAGAGGTCAAAAGGTTAGGGTCACATATCTCTTTCTGTATTTGAATCTTATTTAATTTGTAGCTTATCTTTATACTCTGCATATGCACTTTCATGAACATCATAGCGTGGTCGGAGACCTTGAACTCTAATAGCACACAATACCACAAAATATGTTGAGACGACCCGAAATCCCGTTCTGAAGGAAACAAGGGTTATCTTTGGAATATAACACAGAAACAGATAATAGCAGAACAGAATTAAATAAATACACCAGATAATGAACAATAGAATATACTGGATAAAAGTAATCATCAGAGTTACACAGTACACAGGATCATACTTAGTGAAAATACAGTTCAGCTATACATAAATGTCTACAGCGGAAAACAAACAAAATATGTACAATAGGAGCTGAACAGCATAAAAAGAGATAAATGATATAATCCATCTTCAGCTCCAGTTATCCAGAAAGAACCAGCTAAACCTGAATACAAGGCTGCCCGTGTAGAAAAAGGGGCACCCGAGTTTGAAAGTGAAACAAACTACGAGTCAGTCATGGGACTGGTATGAGAAATCTACTCAACACATATATAATTTGGCCAATCACAGGACCACGCCACTTTCGTGGAACGGGTTTAATCCATTGGATTGACAGTGCTTTAAAACAAATCTTTCTTTTAAACATCGCTATGCTTTTTATAAAAATGAAACCGTTATAAGACTCAGTTCCCATCACACAATGCAACGCAAACCGGAGGATAGAGTTTTTACCTTATAACGGTCAAAATATGCTTGATACGAATAAAACAAAGGCATTTTATATTATTGCTAGTGTCTATATGTTTTGAAAACAATTTCAAATCATAACTATCAATCATAGACGACATGAGCGTCCCATGCCACTATGTCGCCAAATATATATATACAATTGAAACCGCACGATGTCGTATTTGGAAATTGGATTTCCGTCATGAACCAAGGCAAAAGATAGTCCTTACCGAATTCGAGACTGCCTAGCCCGAGTCTCAGGCAAGCGCGTAGGCATGCCTTGGATCATCAGGGCCGGTCCACCGATGTGGATTATTATGCCTGAACACTACGTCTCTCCGCCCTTTGGGGCGGAAACGAGCCAACGAATGACTCCATCGGACCCGGATCATCCGATCAAACCGAGGCGCCTCGCAACAGCAACAACCACACAGGTGAAAAGTATATAAATGTCAGTGCTGGTAGGTCACTGACACCACCCTAGCTAGGAAGAAAAGCAGGCCCTCCCTGATGTCCTCTCCCGTTTCTGGTTCATACCGGGGTGTGAGGCTCGCGACTTCACGTTATACACAAAGCTACGCCACACAGGCGGTGCTTTGATCATCACCACAAGACTTTGCTTTTCAACAGAAGCCCTGATCAATGCATCTTAGCATGCCACATAGGCAGTTCATGCCATGCGACTAATGTCCATCGATATACAACCTCTGAGCTCGTGCGTCTCAGAGAAGGGCGTTAAGCAAAAGAATAAATTCTCCACCGCCAAACAGATGTATATTTAACAGAAATCAATCAACACAGAATAAACTCCAATGTCAGACACACAGTCCATTTACATGTCCGTTCTGAGTCTGAACGAAACCGGAGGCACTAAATACCTCGCAAACCCATCGATCACCACGTACGTCTGGACGATCACCACTCATTATCCATATTTCGGGATGCCTCCCAATCAGGACCTCGGTTACCATCCAAACGAGGTGAGGATCTCCGGTCTTCGACCATCGTCTTCGTCTTCGACTTTCAATCGTCGGTCAATTATTTGAAATGAGAATTAACTCGGCCTTTTCAAATAATTCACGTATATTTAGAATTTCAAATCAATTTATTTCAATGGTTAAATTATTCGACAACACCAAATTTGTTCTTTAATGTGATTTTCACACCAAACACATTCAACCATCAAATACCACATAAATTGAGCAAATTCAGTTTATTTCTATCCCATATCGTTTAGGATATTTTATAACGATTTATCGCTATTTTTATTTATTTTAAAATAGCCTATTTATTCAAAACGACGCTTCGGGCCATAATGCGGCCGTGGCGCTGTTTTTCTTCAGAATTGATTTACACATATCTGAAA
Source organism: Allium sativum (assembly GCA_030737875.1). Taxonomy (NCBI): domain Eukaryota; kingdom Viridiplantae; phylum Streptophyta; class Magnoliopsida; order Asparagales; family Amaryllidaceae; genus Allium; species Allium sativum. The sequence continues at coordinate 253,667,009 of CM060919.1, forward strand.
ATCTAACCATTGGATCTTCACAAAATTTACATCATTAGAAAGGTCTTTTCAAAACGAATCCAACGGTTCCAGTTTCGGGAAAATCCGACGGTCGGATCTCCCGGTACAATCGTTTGAAGTTTCGATTTCAAATTATGAACTGCAACGTCGTTATTCGATTAAATATAATTATATTTATAAATATAAATAAATATAATCGTTTCTGGCGCTGTTTTTCTTTAGATTTGAATTAAACATTCCAGACAATCCAACCTTTGGATTTTTACAAAGTTGGTGCAGTTGGGAAGATATTTCCAAGGCGAACCTGACGGTTGAGGTTTCGGGAAAATCCAATGGTCGGATTTCCCGCACTAGTTGTTTGAAATCATGGTTTCAAAATGCGAACTGCACGACTACGTTTCGTTTTAATTTTATTTATATTTATATATTTATATAAATGTAGTTCATTCAATGATTTCAGTATCATTTTCACTTCAAATATTTCTCTAACGCCTTAAGATTTTGGAAAATTTCGCCATAACCTCCCCTGCACCGGGAGCATCGGGAAATCTCAAATAGCTTCCCCGGTCCTTCTAATCTCAAAAAGAAAAAGAAAAAGCCAAGCGGCTAGCCAACAGGCTCATAAAATCATCACCCAAACAAAACAGTAAATGTGTACCTATTTGTCGGGCACAAAATTTTATTCCTCTTCTCTAGCCCCTTTGCTATAACCTGTTCAATGAATATGCATGTACATATATATAGTTCTTATCATTTATCATTTTCTATTCAACTTCATATTTGATTTCTATTTGGTTTAAAAACACCATTCATTCTAACGTTGCATGTATAGGCAAAAATCATATCATTAGCTAATTAATGAATATTTCAACTCATATATATTTATTTGAACAAGTGCCTATTTTTAACACTTCGCATTTCAACGATTCATGCATATAATAAAAATGTGATTTTTATATTTAAAACGCGAATACCATTCAACACATGAATTTCTAATCAACGAATGAATATCGATTCAACACATGAAGGTTTTCTATAGTTTCTATATATAGATAAAAATGTTGTTTTTATATTTAAAACGCGAATACCATTCAACACATGAATTTCTAATCAACGAATGAATATCGATTCAACACATGAAGGTTTTCTATTCAATGAATAAATATAGTTTTAGCAAATGAAAATAATTCAAACACATGAATATTATTCAAAATTTCGGCAGCATAATGGCAGGGTAGTTAAAACCGGGACCGTCCCTAGTACGGCTCCTCGCTCTACCTTAAAACCTCGTGGTTTTTGACAATGGGGATCATGCATCTAGTTCGCACGCAGGCGGCATGTATATATTTATTTCATTTCCACAAACTAATCCTATGTGGTTTCAACCAAATATTTCTCAACCACTAATGGGTATTTTTCAACCACAATCAATCAATATCAACCACAAACAATCCCAAACAATGCATATATAACTTATACATCGAACGTACAACTTATACAACGCTTATACATGAGGTGTACAACGTTTATATAACTCATACATCGACTATATAATTTATACATCGTCGTTTTCCATATTGTTTTTTTTAATTAGAAATCTCACATTGGGTTCCACTCCACCAAAAATAGCAGAAGGCTCAGCAAAATATGCGGTCTCTTTTAGAATGCAGAAGACGTCGACACGGTCACGATGTTTCCTGTTTCATCGAATTTCGTTAAGAAACGAGCAAGATACGATTTTTCAAAGTTTGCAACACTTTTAAGGTGTTAAAATCACGAAGGTTTAATTCAGCCGTATACCTTCTTTAATAGCTCAAAACTAGGTCTTGAAATCTCGTTCAAACCGCGAAGTGTTGCCACGATCAGATCATCCAGCGTCGAAGAGCTCCGAGAGAGCTTCCCTGCGCCACCAGCCTCGTCCAGTTCGATGGCGGTTCTGGCCCACGGCGGCGACTCAAAGTCGGCCACTTCAGAGGCACGATTCGCGACGCTGGCGGGGCTTGGGGGGTCGAGGCCTGGTCGGATGTGAAGAGGGGAGGGAGGCGAGTCGGATCCGGGTAGTGGCGGTCACTGGTGTGGGCTGTGGCGGCGGCGGGGGAGGAGAGAAGGTGGAGTATCGGGGTTCGTCGATCGCTGAGAGGGAATGAGGGGTTTTTTCTTTTTTTATTTTTAAATTAATGAAATAAAAAAATCCTATTGGCCGATGCTATATTAAATTCAAAAATTGGGGTTTTCTTGGTCGAACTCGAAATCCAACCCAACGACTATTGTCCCTGGCGTTTTACCCCCATTCCGAACACAATGGGATATGTTTCGCAGGCCCATTCGACTGTTTCAGTCAGTTTCCATTCAAGTCAAAATATAAAACATTCAATATTTAATTTGAACGTACATTTCAATTTGCCAGGGCCACAAACTGATTCAAAAAATTCCAGAAAAATAAATCTAGCTATGTTCTGACGATACGGTCCCAACAAAACTAGTTTCGTCGAATTCCGAGGTCATATGCAAAATGGCCATTTTCACGGGCTATATAAATTCCATAGCGACCGTTCTGAAAATTCATTCGGCCATAACTTTTGCTTTCCGCTATGAAAATTCGATTTTTCAGATTCGTTAGAAAGGTATTCACTAACAGATTTAAATGTTTTTGGTTTCACTAAAATCCATTTTGTTTTGCACCCGGTATAGTCCGACAAAGTTTGAATTCAATTTTTGAAACTACAGCGCCATTTCAGGCCTTGTTTATAATTATAATTAATTATATTCGTTTTCAATTGTCGATTCAAACTCAGTTTTCATCGCCATTATTTAAAATATTTATTTAAAATATCTAAAATCCATTATTTTAGCCAATTTAAAAATTTTAAATTGGTTCAGATTTTCTGGGTCGTTACAATCTCCCCCACTTAAAACTTTTCGTCCCCGAAAAGGAACAAAGTCGAAAGTGGTTTGACAAATCTACAATCACACAACACAACCAACAATCAAATCGTTTTAACCTTTCAAAAATATACTGACCAACCTCCATTCTGCTTTACCCATACTAGGATATTGCTGATCCTATATGTATAGAGTTACCCGTCTTAGAACACTACTGGTTCCATTTATGACGAGTTCGTTCAAATGTTATATCCCAGATCTAAGCTTAACCAAAGCTCAGATACCACGTTGAGATGACCCGAAATCCCGTTCTGACGGAAAAAAGGGTTATCTTTGGAATATAACATAGAAACAGATAATAGTAGAACAGAATTAAATAAATACACCAGATAATGAACAATAGAATATACTGGATAAAAGTAATCATCAGAGTTACACAGTACACAGGATCATACTTAGTGAAAATACAGTTCAGCTATACATAAATGTCTACAGCGGAAAACAAACAAAATGTGTACAATAGGAGCTGAACAGCATAAAAAGAGATAAATGATAGAATCCATCTTCAGCTCCAGTTATCCAGAAAGAACCAGCTAAACCTGAATACAAGGCTGCCCGTGTAGAAAAAGGGGCACCCGAGTTTGAAAGTGAAACAAACTACGAGTCAGTCATGGGACTGGTATGAGAAATCTACTCAACACATATATAATTTGGCCAATCACAGGACCACGCCACTTTCGTGGAACGGGTTTACTCCATTGGATTGCCAGTGCTTTAAAACAAATCTTTCTTTTAAACATCGCTATGCTTTTTATAAAAATGAAGCCGTTATAAGACTCAGTTCCCATCACACAATGCAACGCAAACCGGAGGATAGAGTTTTTACCTTATAACGGTCAAAATATGCTTGATACGAATAAAACAAAGGCATTTGATATTATTGCTAGTGTCCATATGTTTTGAAAACAATTTCAAATCATAACTATTAATCATAGACGACATGAGCGTCCCATGCCACTATGTCGCCAAATATATATATACAATTGAAACCGCACGATGTCGTATTTGGAAATTGGATTTCCGTCATGAACCAAGGCAAAAGATAGTCCTTACCGAATTCGAGACTGCCTAGCCCGAGTCTCAGGCAAGCGCGTAGGCAAGCCTTGGATCGTCAGGGCCGGTCCACCGATGTGGATTATTATGCCTGAACACTACGTCTCTCCGCCCTTTGGGGCGTAAACGAGCCAACGAATGACTCCATCGAACCCAGATCGTCCGATCAAACCGAGGCGCCTCGCAACAGCAACAACCACACAGGTGAAAAGTATATAAATGTCAGTGCCGGTAGGTCACTGACACCACCCTAGCTAGGAAGAAACGCAGGCCCTCCCTGATGTCCTCTCCCGTTTCTGGTTCATACCGGGGTGTAAGGCTCGCGACTTCACGTTATACACAAAGCTACGCCACACAGGCGGTGCTTTGATCATCACCACAAGACTTTGCTTTTCAACAGAAGCCCTGATCAATGCATCTTAGCATGCCACACAGGCAGTTCATGCCATGCGACTAATGTCCATCGATATACAACCTCTGAGCTCGTGCGTCTCAGAGAAGGGCGTTAAGCAAAAGAATAAATTCTCCACCGCCAAACAGATGTATATTTAACAGAAATCAATCAACACAGAATAAACTCCAATGTCAGACACACAGTCCATTTACAAGTCCGTTCTGGGTCTGAACGAAACCGGAGGCACTAAATACCTCGCAAACCCATCGATCACCACGTACGTCTGGACGATCACCACTCATTATCCATATTTCGGGATGCCTCCCAATCAGGACCTCGGTTACCATCCAGACGAGGTGAGGATCTCCGGTGTTCGACCATCGTCTTCGTCTTCGACTTTCAATCGTCGGTCAATTATTTGAAATGAGAATTAACTCGGCCTTTTCAAATAATTCACGTGTATTTAGAATTTCAAATCAATTTATTTCAATGGTTAAATTATTCGACAACACCAAATTTGTTCTTTAATGTGATTTTCACACCAAACACATTCAACCATCAAATACCACATAAATCAAGCAAATTCAGTTTATTTCTATCCCTTATCATTTAGGATATTTTATAACGATTTATCGCTATTTTTATTTATTTTAAAATAGCCTATTTATTCAAAACGACGCTTCGGGCCATAATGCGGCCGTGGCGTTGTTATTCTTCAGAATTGATTTACACATATCTGAAAATCTAACCGTTAGATCTTCACAAAATTTACATCATTAGAAAGGTCTTTTCAAAACGAATCCAACGGTTCCAGTTTCGGGAAAATCCGACGGTCGGATCTCCCGGTACAATCGTTTGAAGTTTCGATTTCAAATTACGAACTGCAACGTCGTTATTCGATTAAATATAATTATATTTATAAATATAAATAAATATAATCGTTTCTGGCGCTGTTTTTCTTTAGATTTGAATTAAACATTCCAGGCAATCCAACCGTTGGATTTTTACAAAGTTGGTGCAGTTGGGAAGATATTTCCAAGGCGAACCCGACGGTTGAGGTTTCGGGAAAATCCAATGGTCGGATTTCCCGCACTAGTAGTTTGAAATCATGGTTTCAAAATGCAAACTGCACGACTACGTTTCGTTTTAATTTTATTTATATTTATATATTTATATAAATGTAGTTCATTCAATGATTTCAATATCATTTTCACTTCAAATATTTCACTAACGCCTTAAAATTTTGGAAAATTTTGCTATAACCTCCCCTGCACCGGGAGCATCGGGAAATCTCAAATAGCTTCACCGGTCCTTCTAATCTCAAAAAGAAAAAGAAAAAGCCAAGCGGCTAGCCAAGCGGCTAGCCAACAGGCTCATAAAATCATCACCCAAACAAAACAGTAAATGTGTACCTATTTGTCGGGCACAAAATTTTATTCCTCTTCTCTAGCCCCTTTGCTATAACTTGTTCAATGAATATGCATGTACATATATATAGTTCTTATCATTTATCATTTTCTATTCAACTTCATATTTGATTTCTATTTGGTTTAAAAACACCATTCATTCTAACGTTGCATGTATAGGCAAAAATCATATCATTAGCTAATTAATGAATATTTCAACTCATATATATTTATTTGAACAAGTGGCTATTTTTAACACTTCACATTTCAATGATTCATGCATATAATAAAAATGTGATTTTTATATTTAAAACGCGAATACCATTCAACACATGAATTTCTAATCAACGAATGAATATCGATTCAACACATGAAGGTTTTCTATAGTTTCTATATATAGATAAAAATGTTGTTTTTATATTTAAAACGCGAATACCATTAAACACATGAATTTCTAATCAACGAATGAATATCGATTCAACACATGAAGGTTTTCTATTCAATGAATAAATATAGTTTTAGCAAATGAAAATAATTCAAACACATGAATATTATTCAAAATTTCGGCAGCATAATGGCAGGGTAGTTAAAACCGGGACCGTCCCTAGTACGGCTCCTCGCTCTACCTTAAAACCTCGCGGTTTTTGACAATGGGGATCATGCATCTAGTTCGCACGCAGGAGGCATGTATATATTTATTTCATTTCCACAAACTAATCCTATGTAGTTTCAACCAAATATTTCTCAACCACTAATGGGTATTTTTCAACCACAATCAATCAATATCAACCACAAACAATCCCAAACAATCATTCGCTATCAATCAATTTTCACACCAATCACAATCAATAAATATCGTCCATGGTTTGTGGACGAGGGGCGTATATATATATATATATATATATATATATAGCAGTTCACTTTTATTTCAGCACATATATAAATTTTTACAATGCATATATAACTTATACATCGAACGTACAACTTATACAACGCTTATACATGAGGTGTACAACGTTTATATAACTCATACATCGACTATATAATTTATACATCGTCGTTTTCCATATTGTTTTTTTTAATTAGAAATCTCACATTGGTTTCCACTCCACCAAAAATAGCAGAAGGCTCAGCAAAATATGCGGTCTCTTCTAGAATGCAGAAGACGTCGACACGGTCACGATGTTTCCTGTTTCATCGAATTTCGTTAAGAAACGAGCAAGATACGATTTTTCAAAGTTTGCAACACTTTTAAGGTGTTAAAATCACGAAGGTTTAATTCAGCCGTATACCTTCTTTAATAGCTCAAAACTAGGTCTTGAAATCTCGTTTAAACCGCGAAGTGTTGCCACGATCAGATCATCCAGCGTCGAAGAGCTCCGAGAGAGCTTTCCTGCGCCACCAGCCTCGTCCAGTTCGATGGCGGTTCTGGCCCACGGCGGCGACTCAAAGTCGGCCACTTCATAGGCACGATTCGCGACGCTGGCGGGGCTTGGGGGGTCGAGGCCTGGTCGGATGTGAAGAGGGGAGGGAGGCGAGTCGGATCCGGGTAGTGGCGGTCGCTGGCGTGGGCTGTGGCGGCGGCGGGGGAGGAGAGAAGGTGGAGTATCGGGGCTCGTCGATCGCTGAGAGGGAACGAGGGGTTTTTTATTTTTTTTATTTTTAAATTAATGAAATAAAAAAATCCTATTGGACGATGCTATATTAAATTCAAAAATTCGGGTTTTCTTGGACGAACTCGAAATCCAACCCAATGACTATCGTCCCTAGCGTTTTACCCCCATTCCGAACACAATGGGATATGTTTCGCAGGCCCATTCGACTGTTTCACTCAGTTTCCATTCAATTCAAAATATAAAACATTCAATATTTAATTTGAACGTACATTTAAATTTGCCAGGGCCACAAACTGATTCGAAAAATTCCAGAAAAATAAATCTAGCTATGTTCTGACGATACGGTCCCAACAAAACTAGTTTCGTCGAATTCCGAGGTCATATGCAAAATGGCCATTTTCACGGGCTGTATAAATTCCATAGCGACCGTTCTGAAAATTCATTCGGCCATAACTTTTGCTTTCCGCTATGAAAATTCGATTTTTCAGATTCGTTAGAAAGGTATTCACTAACAGATTTAAATATTTTTGGTTTCACTAAAATCCGTTTTGTTTTGCACCCGGTATAGTCCGACAAAGTTTGAATTCAATTTTTGAAACTACAGCGCCATTTCAGGCCTTGTTTATAATTATAATTAATTATATTCGTTTTCAATTGTCAATTCAAACTCAGTTTTCATCGCCATTATTTAAAATATTTATTTAAAATATCTAAAATCCATTATTTTAGCCAATTTAAAAAATTTATATTGGTTCAGATTTTCTGGGTCGTTACAATCTCCCCCACTTAAAACTTTTCGTCCCCGAAAAGGAACAAAGTCGAAAGTGGTTTGACAAATCTACAATCACACAACACAACCAACAATCAAATCGTTTTAACCTTTCAAAAATATACTGACCAACCTCCATTCTGCTTTACCCATACTAGGATATTGCTGATCCTATATGTATAGAGTTACCCGTCTTAGAACACTACTGGTTCCATTTATGACGAGTTCGTTCAAATGTTATATCCCAGAACTTAGCTTAACCAAAGCTCTGATACCACGTTGAGACGACCAGAAATCCCGTTCTGACGGAAAAAAGGGTTATCTTTGGAATATAACACAGAAACAGATAATAGCAGAACAGAATTAAATAAATACAACAGATAATGAACAATAGAATATACTGGATAAAAGTAATCATCAGAGTTACACAGTACACAGGATCATACTTAGTGAAAATACAGTTCAGCTATACATAAATGTCTATAGCGGAAAACAAACAAAATATGTACAATAGGAGCTGAACAGCATAAAAAGAGATAAATGATAGAATCCATCTTCAGCTCCAGTTATCCAGAAAGAACCAGCTAAACCTGAATACAAGGCTGCCCGTGTAGAAAAAGGGGCACCCGAGTTTGAAAGTGAAACAAACTACGAGTCAGTCATGGGACTGGTATGAGAAATCTACTCAACACATATATAATTTGGCCAATCACAGGACCACGCCACTTTCGTGGAACGGGTTTACTCCATTGGATTGCCAGTGCTTTAAAACAAATCTTTCTTTTAAACATCGTTATGCTTTTTATAAAAATGAAGCCGTTATAAGACTCAGTTCCCATCACACAATGCAACGCAAACCGGAGGATAGAGTTTTTACCTTATAACGGTCAAAATATGCTTGATACGAATAAAACAAAGGCATTTGATATTATTGCTAGTGTCTATATGTTTTGAAAACAATTTCAAATCATAACTATCAATCATAGACGACATGAGCGTCCCATGCCACTATGTCGCCAAATATATATATACAATTGAAACCGCACGATGTCGTATTTGGAAATTGGATTTCCGTCATGAACCAAGGCAAAAGATAGTCCTTACCGAATTCGAGACTGCCTAGCCCGAGTCTCAGGCAAGCGCGCAGGCAAGCCTTGGATCGTCAGGGCCGGTCCACCGATGTGGATTATTATGCCTGAACACTACGTCTCTCCGCCCTTTGGGGCGTAAACGAGCCAACGAATGACTCCATCGGACCCGGATCGTCCGATCAAACCGAGGCGCCTCGCAACAGCAACAACCACACAGGTGAAAAGTATATAAATGTCAGGGCTGGTAGGTCACTGACACCACCCTAGCTAGGAAGAAACGCAGGCCCTCCCTGATGTCCTCTCCCGTTTCTGGTTCATACCGGGGTGTGAGGCTCGCGACTTCACGTTATACACAAAGCTACGCCACACAGGCGGTGCTTTGATCATCACCACAAGACTTTGCTTTTCAACAGAAGCCCTGATCAATGCATCTTAGTATGCCACACAGGCAGTTCATGCCATGCGACTAATGTCCATCGATATACAACCTCTGAGCTCGTGCGTCTCAGAGAAGGGCGTTAAGCAAAAGAATAAATTCTCCACCGCCAAACAGATGTATATTTAACAGAAATCAATCAACACAGAATAAACTCCAATGTCTGACACACAGTCCATTTGCAAGTCCGTTCTGGGTCTGAACGAAACCGGAGGCACTAAATACCTCGCAAACCCATCGATCACCACGTACGTCTGGACGATCACCACTCATTATCCATATTTTGGGATGCCTCCCAATCAGGACCTCGGTTACCATCCAAACGAGGTGAGGATCTCCGGTCTTCGACCATCGTCTTCGTCTTCGACTTTCAATCGTCGGTCAATTATTTGAAATGAGAATTAACTCGGCCTTTTCAAATAATTCACGTATATTTAGAATTTCAAATCAATTTATTTCAATGGTTAAATTATTCGACAACACCAAATTTGTTCTTTAATGTGATTTTCACACCAAACACATTCAACCATCAAATACCACATAAATTGAGCAAATTCAGTTTATTTCTATCCCATATCGTTTATGATATTTTATAACGATTTATCGCTATTTTTATTTATTTTAAAATAGCCTATTTATTCAAAACGACGCTTCGGGCCATAACGCGGCTGTGGCGCTGTTTTTCTTCAGAATTGATTTACACATATCTGAAAATCTAACCGTTGGATCTTCACAAAATTTACATCATTAGAAAGGTATTTTCAAAATGAATCCAACGGTTCCAGTTTCGGGAAAATCCGACGGTCGGATCTCCCGGTACAATCGTTTGAAGTTTCAATTTCAAATTACGAACTGCAACGTCGTTATTCGATTAAATATAATTATATTTATAAATATAAATAAAAATAATTGTTTCTGGTGCTGTTTTTCTTTAGATTTGAATTAAACATTCCAGACAATCCAAACGTTGGATTTTTACAAAGTTGGTGTCGTTGGGAAGATATTTCCAAGGCGAACCCGACGGTTGAGGTTTCAGGAAAATCCAATGGTCGGATTTCCCGCACTAGTTGTTTGAAATCATGGTTTCAAAATGCGAACTGCACGACTACGTTTTGTTTTAATTTTATTTATATTTATATATTTATATAAATATAGTTCATTCAATGATTTCAATATCGTTTTCACTTCAAATATTTCACTAACGCCTTAAAATTTTGGAAAATTTTGCCATAACCTCCCCTGCACCGAGAGCATCGGGAAATCTCAAATAGCTTCCCCGGTCCTTCTGATCTCAAAAAGAAAAAGAAAAAGCCAAGCGGCTAGCCAACAGGCTCATAAAATCATCACCCAAACAAAACAGTAAATGTGTACCTATTTGTCGGGCACAAAATTTTATTCCTCTTCTCTAGCCCCTTTGTTATAACCTGTTCAATGAATATGCATGTACATATATATAGTTCTTATCATTTATCATTTTCTATTCAACTTCATATTTGATTTCTATTTGGTTTAAAAACACCATTCATTCTAACGTTGCATGTATAGGCAAAAATCATATCATTAGCTAATTAATGAATATTTCAACTCATATATATTTATTTGAACAAGTGGCTATTTTTAACACTTCACATTTCAACGATTCATGCATATAATAAAAATGTGATTTTTATATTTAAAACGCGAATACCATTCAACACATGAATTTCTAATCAACGAATGAATATCGATTCAACACATGAAGGTTTTCTATATTTTCTATATATAGATAAAAATGTGATTTTTATATTTAAAACGCGAATACCATTCAACACATGAATTTCTAATCAACGAATGAATATCGATTCAACACATGAAGGTTTTCTATTCAATGAATAAATATAGTTTTAGCAAATGAAAATAATTCAAACACATGAATATTATTCAAAATTTCGGCAGCATAACGGCAGGGTGGTTAAAACCGGGACCGTCCCTAGTATGGCTCCTCGCTCTACCTTAAAACCTCGCGGTTTTTGACAATGGGGATCATGCATCTAGTTCGCACGCAGGCGGCATGTATATATTTATTTCATTTCCACAAACTAATCCTATGTGGTTTCAACCAAATATTTCTCAACTACTAATGGGTATTTTTCAACCATAATCAATCAATATCAACCACAAACAATCCCAAACAATCATTCGCTATCAATCAATTTTCACACCAATCACAATCAATAAATATCGTCCATGGTTTGTGGACGAGGGGCGTATATCTATCTATCTATATATATATATATATATATATATATATATAGCAGTTCACTTTTATTTCAGCACATATATAAATTTTTACAATGCATATATAACTTATACATCGAACGTACAACTTATACAACGCTTATACATGAGGTGTACAACGTTTATATAACTCATACATCGACTATATAATTTATACATCGTCGTTTTCCATATTGTTTTTTTTAATTAGAAATCTCACATTGGGTTCCACTCCACCAAAAATAGCAGAAGGCTCTGCAAAATATGCGGTCTCTTCTAGAATGCAGAAGACGTCGACACGGTCACGATGTTTCCTGTTTCATCGAATTTCGTTAAGAAACGAGCAAGATACGATTTTTCAAAGTTTGCAACACTTTTAAGGTGTTAAAATCACGAAGGTTTAATTCAGCTGTATACCTTCTTTAATAGCTCAAAACTAGGTCTTGAAATCTCGTTCAAACCGCGAAGTGTTGCCACGATCAGATCATCCAGCGTCGAAGAGCTCCGAGAGAGCTTCACTGCGCCACCAGCCTCGTCCAGTTCGATGGCGGTTCTGGCCCACGGCGGCGACTCAAAGTCGGCCACTTCAGAGGCACGATTCGCGACGCTGGCGGGGCTTGGGGGGTCGAGGCCTGGTCGGATGTGAAGAGGGGAGGGAGGCGAGTCGGATCCGGGTAGTGGCGGTCGCTGGCGTGGGCTGTGGCGGCGGCGGGGGAGGAGAGAAGGTGGAGTATCGGGGTTCGTCGATCGCTGAGAGGGAACGAGGGGTTTTTTATTTTTTTTATTTTTAAATTAATGAAATAAAAAAATCCTATTGGCCGATGCTATATTAAATTCAAAAATTGGGGTTTTCTTGGACGAACTCGAAATCCAACCCAATGACTATCGTCCCTAGCGTTTTACCCCCATTCCGAACACAATGGGATATGTTTCGCAGGCCCATTCGACTGTTTCAGTCAGTTTCCATTCAATTCAAAATATAAAACATTCAATATTTAATTTGAACGTACATTTCAATTTGCCAGGGCCACAAACTGATTCGAAAAATTCCAGAAAAATAAATCTAGCTATGTTCTGACGATACGGTCCCAACAAAACTAGTTTCGTCGAATTCCGAGGTCATATGCAAAATGGCCATTTTCACGGGCTATATAAATTCCATAGCGACCGTTCTGAAAATTCATTCGGCCATAACTTTTGCTTTCCGCTATGAAAAATCGATTTTTCAGATTCGTTAGAAAGGTATTCACTAACAGATTTAAATATTTTTGGTTTCACTAAAATCCGTTTTGTTTTGCACCCGGTATAGTCCGACAAAGTTTGAATTCAATTTTTGAAACTACAGCGCCATTTCAGGCCTTGTTTATAATTATAATTAATTATATTCGTTTTCAATTGTCAATTCAAACTCAGTTTTCATCGCCATTATGTAAAATATTTATTTAAAATATCTAAAATCCATTATTTTAGCCAATTTAAAAAATTTAAATTGGTTCAGATTTTCTGGGTCGTTACAATCTCCCCCACTTAAAACTTTTCGTCCCCGAAAAGGAACAACGTCGAAAGTGGCTTGACAAATCTACAATCACACAACACAACCAACAATCAAATTGTTTTAACCTTTCAAAAATATACTGACCAACCTCCATTCTGCTTTACCCATACTAGGATATTGTTGATCCTATATGTATAGAGTTACCCGTCTTAGAACACTACTGGTTCCATTTATGACGAGTTCGTTCAAATGTTATATCCCAGAACTAAGCTTAACCAAAGCTCTGATACCACGTTGAGACGACCCGAAATCCCGTTCTGACGGAAAAAAGGGTTATCTTTGGAATATAACACAGAAACAGATAATAGCAGAACAGAATTAAATAAATACACCAGATAATGAACAATAGAATATACTGGATAAAAGTAATCATCAGAGTTACACAGTACACAGGATCATACTTAGTGAAAATACAGTTCAGCTATACATAAATGTCTACAGCGGAAAACAAACAAAATATGTACAATAGGAGCTGAACAACATAAAAAGAGATAAATGATAGAATCCATCTTCAGCTCCAGTTATCCAGAAAGAACCAGCTAAACCTGAATACAAGGCTGCCCGTGTAGAAAAAGGGGCACCCGAGTTTGAAAGTGAAACAAACTACGAGTCAGTCATGGGACTGGTATGAGAAATCTACTCAACACATATATAATTTGGCCAATCACAGGACCACGCCACTTTCGTGGAACGGGTTTACTCCATTGGATTGCCAGTGCTTTAAAACAAATCTTTCTTTTAAACATCGCTATGCTTTTTATAAAAATGAAGCCGTTATAAGACTCAGTTCCCATCACACAATGCAACGCAAACCGGAGGATAGAGTTTTTACCTTATAACGGTCAAAATATGCTTGATACGAATAAAACAAAGGCATCTGATATTATTGCTAGTGTCTATATGTTTTTAAAACAATTTCAAATCATAACTATCAATCATAGACGACATGAGCGTCCCATGCCACTATGTCGCCAAATATATATATACAATTGAAACCACACGATGTCGTATTTGGAAATTGGATTTCCGTCATGAACCAAGGCAAAAGATAGTCCTTACCGAATTCGAGACTGCCTAGCCCGAGTCTCAGGCAAGCGCGCAGGCAAGCCTTGGATCGTCAGGGCCGGTCCACCGATGTGGATTATTATGCCTGAACACTACGTCTCTCCGCCCTTTGGGGCGTAAACGAGCCAACGAATGACTCCATCGGACCCGGATCGTCCGATCAAACCGAGGCGCCTCGCAACAGCAACAACCACACAGGTGAAAAGTATATAAATGTCAGGGCTGGTAGGTCAATGACACCACCCTAGCTAGGAAGAAACGCAGGCCCTCCCTGATGTCCTCTCCCGTTTCTGGTTCATACCGGGGTGTGAGGCTCGCGACTTCACGTTATACACAAAGCTACGCCACACAGGCGGTGCTTTGATCATCACCACAAGACTTTGCTTTTCAACAGAAGCCCTGATCAATGCATCTTAGCATGCCACACAGGCAGTTCATGCCATGCGACTAATGTCCATCGATATACAACCTATGAGCTCGTGCGTCTCAGAGAAGGGCGTTAAGCAAAAGAATAAATTCTCCACCGCCAAACAGATGTATATTTAACAGAAATCAATCAACACAGAATAAACTCCAATGTCAGACACACAGTCCATTTACAAGTCCGTTCTGGGTCTGAACGAAACCGGAGGCACTAAATACCTCGCAAACCCATCGATCACCACGTACGTCTGGACGATCACCACTCATTATCCATATTTTGGGATGCCTTCCAATCAGGACCTCGGTTACCATCCAAACGAGGTGAGGATCTCCGGTCTTCGACCATCGTCTTCGTCTTCGACTTTCAATCATCGGTCAATTATTTGAAATGAGAATTAACTCGGCCTTTTCAAATAATTCACGTATATTTAGAATTTCAAATCAATTTATTTCAATGGTTAAATTATTCGACAACACCAAATTTGTTCTTTAATGTGATTTTCACACCAAACACATTCAACCATCAAATACCACATAAATTGAGCAAATTCAGTTTATTTATATCCCATATCGTTTATGATATTTTATAACGATTTATAGCTATTTTTATTTATTTTAAAATAGCCTATTTATTCAAAACGACGCTTCGGGCCATAACGCGGCCGTGGCGCTGTTTTTCTTCAGAATTGATTTACACATATCTGAAAATCTAACCGTTGGATCTTCACAAAATTTACATCATTAGAAAGGTATTTTCAAAATGAATCCAACGGTTCCAGTTTCGGGAAAATCCGACGGTCGGATCTCCCGGTACAATCGTTTGAAGTTTCGATTTCAAATTACGAACCGCAACATCGTTATTCGATTAAATATAATTATATTTATAAATATAAATAAATATAATTGTTTCTGGTGCTGTTTTTCTTTAGATTTGAATTAAACATTCCAGACAATCCAAACGTTGGATTTTTACAAAGTTGGTGTCGTTGGGAAGATATTTCCAAGGCGAACCCGACGGTTGAGGTTTCGGGAAAATCCAATGGTCGGATTTCCCGCACTAGTTGTTTGAAATCATGGTTTCAAAATGCGAACTGCACGAAAACGTTTCGTTTTAATTTTATTTATATTTATATATTTATATAAATATAGTTCATTCAATGATTTCAATATCGTTTTCACTTCAAATATTTCACTAACGCCTTAAAATTTTGGAAAATTTCGCCATAACCTCCCCTGCACCGAGAGCATCGGGAAATCTCAAATAGCTTCCCCGGTCCTTCTAATCTCAAAAAGAAAAAGAAAAAGCCAAGCGGCTAGCCAACAGGCTCATAAAATCATCACCCAAACAAAACAGTAAATGTGTACCTATTTGTCGGGCACAAAATTTTATTCCTCTTCTCTAGCCCCTTTGTTATAACCTGTTCAATGAATATGCATGTACATATATATAGTTCTTATCATTTATCATTTTCTATTCAACTTCATATTTGATTTCTATTTGGTTTAAAAACACCATTCATTCTAACGTTGCATGTATAGGCAAAAATCATATCATTAGCTAATTAATGAATATTTCAACTCATATATATTTATTTGAACAAGTGGCTATTTTTAACACTTCACATTTCAACGATTCATGCATATAATAAAAATGTGATTTTTATATTTAAAACGCGAATACCATTCAACACATGAATTTCTAATCAACGAATGAATATCGATTCAACACATGAAGGTTTTCTATAGTTTCTATATATAGATAAAAATGTGATTTTTATATTTAAAACGCGAACACCATTCAACACATGAATTTCTAATCAACGAATGAATATCGATTCAACACATGAAGGTTTTCTATTCAATGAATAAATATAGTTTTAGCAAATGAAAATAATTCAAACACATGAATATTATTCAAAATTTCGGCAGCATAACGGCAGGGTAGTTAAAACCGGGACCGTCCCTAGTATGGCTCCTCGCTCTACCTTAAAACCTCGCGGTTTTTGACAATGGGGATCATGCATCTAGTTCGCACGCAGGCGGCATGTATATATTTATTTCATTTCCACAAACTAATCCTATGTGGTTTCAACCAAATATTTCTCAACCACAAATGGGTATTTTTCAACCACAATCAATCAATATCAACGACAAACAATCCCAAACAATCATTCGCTATCAATCAATTTTCACACCAATCACAATCAATAAATATCGTCCATGGTTTGTGGACGAGGGGCGTATATATATATATATAGCAATTCACTTTTATTTCAGCACATATATAAATTTTTACAACGCATATATAACTTATACATCGAACGTACAACTTATACAACGCTTATACATGAGGTGTACAACGTTTATATAACTCATACATCGACTATATAATTTATACATCGTCGTTTTCCATATTGTTTTTTTTTAATTAGAAATCTCACATTGGGTTCCACTCCACCAAAAATAGCAGAAGGCTCAGCAAAATATGCGGTCTCTTCTAGAATGCAGAAGACGTCGACACGGTCACGATGTTTCCTGTTTCATCGAATTTCGTTAAGAAACGAGCAAGATACGATTTTTCAAAGTTTGCAACACTTTTAAGGTGTTAAAATCACGAAGGTTTAATTCAGCCGTATACCTTCTTTAATAGCTCAAAACTAGGTCTTGAAATCTCGTTCAAACCGCGAAGTGTTGCAGCGTCGAAGAGCTCCGAGAGAGCTTCGCTGCGCCACCAGCCTCGTCCAGTTCGATGGCGGTTCTGGCCCACGGCGGCGACTCAAAGTCGGCCACTTCAGAGGCACGATTCGCGACGCTGGCGGGGCTTGGGGGGTCGAGGCCTGGTCGGATGTGAAGAGGGGAGGGAGGCGAGTCGGATCCGGGTAGTGGCGACGGCGGGGGAGGAGAGAAGGTGGAGTATCGGGGTTCGTCGATCGCTGAGAGGGAACGAGGGGTTTTTTCTTCTTTTTTTTATTTTTAAATTAATGAAATAAAAAATCCTATTGGCCGATGCTATATTAAATTCAAAAATTGGGGTTTTCTTGGACGAACTCGAAATCCAACCCAACGACTGTCGTCCCTAGCATTTTACCCCCATTCCGAACACAATGGGATATGTTTCGCAGGCCCATTCGACTGTTTCAGTCAGTTTCCATTCAAGTCAAAATATAAAACATTCAATATTTAATTTGAACGTACATTTCAATTTGTTAGGGCCACAAACTGATTCGAAAAATTCCAGAAAAATAAATCTAGCTATGTTTTGACGATACGGTCCCAACAAAATTAGTTTCGTCGAATTCCGAGGTCATATGCAAAATGGCCATTTTCACGGGCTATATAAATTCCATAGCGACCGTTCTGAAAATTCATTCGGCCATAACTTTTGCTTTCCGCTATGAAAATTCGATTTTTCAGATTCGTTAGAAAGGTATTCACTAACAGATTTAAATATTTTTGGTTTCACTAAAATCCGTTTTGTTTTGCACCCGGTATAGTCCGACAAAGTTTGAATTCAATTTTTGAAACTACAGCGCCATTTCAGGCCTTGTTTATAATTATAATTAATTATATTCGTTTTCAATTGTCGATTCAAACTCAGTTTTCATCGCCATTATTTAAAATATTTATTTAACATATCTGAAATCCATTATTTTAGCCAATTTAAAAATTTTAAATTGGTTCAGATTTTCTGGGTCGTTACATTTTTTCTACAAAAATGATCTGATATCACTATTATGTTTTACCATCTAAATCTATAATTAGGTCTTTTATACTTCTACATAACCACTTTGTATTTATACAAATATAGTTTCTTATGATACATGGATCTTTGTACCACGACATATATTAGTCAACATTTTTATGATTAATCTGTATTGCGAAGCTGGGTTCATATCGTACATACGGTCACATACGGGTTAATACAATCCAAATTACTAAAGATATTGGTACAAATATGCCTATGAACTAAATGCAATTTGTTTGGAAATCTTCCTGGTTTGTTTGAAATGAATTACACGAGCTTAACGACAAATATACTAAAATAATATTGGATCTAAGTTTGACTGATTTTTCCTGTTACATCAAAATGTTGGATAGTGTTGAGTTTTAACGATATATTTAATTATCATATGCTATGTAAGTTATACAGAATACTGATAGTGTGTTTCCATTGGTAAATTTGAGTCTATAGTCAGATAAGTGGACAAACGAACAAAGTCCAACCTGCTTGCATGGTCGCTTCTGGTCAGAAATAGGTGTGCATGATTTTTATACTACGCATTCAATTGATACAGAGTCCTTTTTATTTTTGTGCTTACTGCATATTTTTTTAATCAAAAAATGACATGACGTGAAATATTAAATACATTCAGGATATGTGTTTTGTAACAATGAAACTAATGATGTTTTATGGAAGTTTGGGCTTTTTAATCCAACAAGTTGTCTCAAAAATAGAACTTTAATTCAGGTAGCAGCGACACTGCTATTATATAGTGATTTCAAAATTTAATACAATCTATAGAAAATAATGAATTATATATATATATATGTATGTATGTATGTATGTACATATATATGTAACGGTTTTTATTTGATCTTTCTATTTAACTAGGTTGATTACACCAATTTTTTAATGCATTTTGATGTAAAATTGATGAACAAATGTAAGATTTGCTACCAACCTATCCTACAACTATTCACTTATTTATGCTATTTGGAGGATAACATGAAACATGAAGATATTTGGATTCTTAGTTCATCAATGTTATAAAGTTTGAACATACTGTTTACTGTACAGAATGTATGTTTTTGCACCTCCAGGTTATTAATAAAATTCAACACATGTACCGCTGAGGTTTTTGACTCAGCGGCTCTTAGCTTTATCAAATCGCAGATAGAACTATAGTTATTTTTGAATCTTATCTTATCGTATTATAAGTTATGCTAACAGCACAATCAAAACAAAAGTTTTTACTGTTATGTTCTCCTGATTCATTTCAACCGATTTTTTTTTTTCATCTTTCAAATATTCATAATTTTTTCATTTTCCCCACTCTTATGTTCTTCATGTTTTGATGTCTTCCATTTTGTGCTAACTTTTGAAGAATTTTAAAACTGTATTAGGGTCAATCACTGTGTATAAACAAATGTTATATGTCAACCAAGAAAATGGGAAGAAGGATTTGAGTAGGAGGATGCAAAAGGAGAGCCCTTACGTTAAGCGATATGTGCATTGATTATGTTCCCTCAAAGTAAGAAACTTGCCTTGTATCAAACAGCTTAACTATATCCTTCATGTTTTATTTTTTCCAAATTTTGAATTTTGTTCTAGCTCATGTATTAAAATACTGGTAATATTCGAATAAAAACAAGCACAACACAGTGTAGTTTTGGGCGATATTGCAATATATCATGTAATAATTAACTTAGGCTTATTGTTATTTTTATTACTTGAAGCTTGGCCTTCACTTTCACAGCACAGTGTAGTTTTGGGCGTTATCTTTCTTTATCTCTCCATGTTTCTTCTATTTGTCAACCTAAAAAATGGTGTTACATAGTCTTTAGGGTCCATATTAATTAATGTATGCGCTATTGCAGAATTTTGTACGATCTGTATTTCCACAAGGATCCACCTCAGTAAGGGGATATGGCGTGATTATGGCCAAAAGCATGATTCGATGGTTAGAACATGATAATGCAAGTGTTTTACAATAGTAGTGGCCCTATGTCATGCAAATCAAAATCCCTGGACTCCTGTAGAGCATGAAGTGAACATCATTAGAGATAATCATTCATTTTATTTAGTGAAAGGGTATATTGTATCCTGAAATGTTAATTCTTATGATGTATGAGTATTATAAGGTTGTTTCTGATGAACTTGTGCTAAAAAAAATTCTTTAAATTTGATCCATGTAAACTGTAATATGAACATGTCCATATTCTTTACAATGTAGCACAACATGGAAGAGGTTTCAAAAGCTAAGGTTTGCTCCGTCAGGTTAGCTGCACCCAGATTTGAAATTTTGCACGTTGTTGTGGGTAAAAGATCCATATTTTTTTTTCTTCACATCTCCTTTTATTTATTTTCTTTTTGGAACTTTTGTATCCACCATTTTTGACCATGGAAAAGACAGTAAAACAAGAAAGAAAAGTATAATGATAATAGCAATATTATAAAATAAAATAAACTGCAAAAATGATGTCAAGATTCAAAATTAATCAAATAGGACACCAGTTCAGTTGTTATTGAATGGTGTGCTTTTGCAACTAACATGTTAATAGCGGATTTGGCTAAGTGCAGCTTTCGCAGCTTGATTTTCGACAGTAGTAATCATGGTTTACTGGACACACACGATTGTTTGTATTTATCATGATAACGTATATAACAGTCAACTTTTTTAGTTAACTGACCTTAAACTTTAGATTGATTACTTTATACCAACGAATTTAGACAGTGCGCTCAGTAAACTTTTTACAAATATTAAAATAATTCATACAAGTTTTCAGATTAGATGATGAGTTGGAATGCACTTGATGTTTCTTTAGTTAAAGTTGTCGATATTTGCATGATGTTTAATATGTTCTTTCAGGCTATTTTCCTTTTTGTTTGTATCTTCATTTGAATCACGGCGGCTAATGTATATTGTTTGATTTATATATATGTGTGTGCTCTTCTCTTTCAGAGGATCACACATCTTCGTTTTCAAAAACACTAAAGTGCATACCTTTTGAAAAAATTAAAGTTTCCAAAAAAACCAACTCAGTATCACATAATTTTATACATTTACATCCATATAATTTCAATTAATCACGTAAATTTTGGTTTTAAATTATTTGAATAAATTTAATTAATAATTATTCATTAGTTTATGTAATAAATCCTTAAATGTGATGGTTTCAATATGTACATCGTATCTATATTAAAATAAGGGAAAGTCTATCTAGATACAAAATTTTGGTATAATTGGTGACACAGTTAATCTCCACCACTAGATCACCCTCTGAATTTTACATCTCCATATAAGAATAAAAAGATCCAGCAGCTCAGATCTTTTGTGCCACCAACTATATCTAATTTTGTGTCCAAATAGCCGCTTTCTTAAAAAAAATCAAGTGAATTTTTCATTTAAATATAAAATATATAATTCAGATATCATAAATAGTATACATGAGCAACATCAATAAAGATAATTTATTATTCATTTATCTTAATAAACTTATCTGTATTGAATTCTATTTTTAACTTTAAATATCTATATTTTGACATTTCTATAGTTATGTATACTTCATTAACTGTTTACTAATTTTTTATATTTAGATCCTATGTATTTAAATTGCTTAAGAAATCTCAATTTAAAGTTTTTTAATAATATATGTATTAGTCACATATGTGTAGACTTACATACTAATAAAAATCATAATAAATTTTTTGTGCTTGACTACGTAGATGTATAGATCACATGCATACATTTATGTACACAAAAAACAATAATAAAGTTATTTTGTAAATAACCATGATCGTTTATGTACGTAAACAATAAATTTATCGCACACTACATTAAAAAATTATTTTATTTTTAACTTCAAATAACTCTACCATAAGATCTATACAATTTTGTTATAAAATCCTTCTCAATTTATTCAGATTATTTACTCTTTAGATAATATATTTTAACCAATTACATAATTTCAAAGTTAACCTGTTTTTAACAGAAATAAATAATATTTTTTAAATATATCTAAAATAATTAAAATATGTTAGTTTCAACATAAACACTTTCTTAAAATAATAAGAATAATAAAATTATATTTTTACTTCAAACAAATAAAAGTTACATAATACATACCTTATATAAACAACAACAATAATAATTTATAGTTTATTATTTTGTCTAATTCATCATATGTTATATAATAAAGTTTCACTTTTAACAATAAAATTCTAAATACTATATTTTATAATATTATCATGTGCAACGCACGGGTTACACACTAGTATATGTAATGGCTTTAACTTTGTAAATTGCCTGTAATGGATGGATAGACATGATGTTTATCTCATGTATTTTTTGTACTCATTATTTGTTATAATGAAAAGTCGACGGTTCACTTTAAAAACCGGTTGGCCTTGCCCCCAAAAGAAACTTATACACATACAAAATTTTGTATATACATGCAACTATACTAGTTGCTTATATGGATATCTTTAGGATGATATTTATAGAATTTGTGGAAAGTATGATATGACATATAGACTACCTCTTCATGGATAAAGATATTTCTTCAAAAATGGTTACACATATAATATTTCTTATGACATAATTAAGAAAATGACTTTTAGGATACAACTGGATATACGAATATTAAACAACGTGCTCTAGAGAAGATTAACTTCCTATTTGTCTAGAAGGTTTGATATTATTATGATGAAATATATCGTACATAATATATAGCAATTAAACTTCAATGAACTAAATCTAAAGTACATAGGAATCTTTTATAATCTACTGTCTATATATTTATTTGATTTGGTAAAATTGCCAAATATATAAAAAAATATTTTCTACGGGTATTTTATCATCATTTCTTCTGGAATGTTACTTTTATCTTCTAGATATACTTTATATGCACTACTTTTATAAGTTATAGCAATACAAAATATCATTTTGTATACGAATTACATAACTATTACTTTTACGATAGCATAAAATATCCCTATGGGAGATTTTTGTCATAATTACTTTTGAAATGTTATATGAAATTTAAAAGAAAGTAACAAAACTAGATGCTTTGATAATAGCCAGATGAAAGAGAAGGAAGAATTACTATTCAAAATTATTTATTTTGATGATATTACATAGCTTGACTCACATATATGGACTTCCGTTGCGGAGAATACTAAAATGCATTTGTTAACTAAATAGCTAGTAATATAGACATAGAAGTAATTTATCAAAATGTTAGTTTTTACCGCACAACAAGATTAGTAAACCCAAATCTATTAATTATTTTATATTACTATCAAACTTTAAGTTTAAAATATGTTAGATTTATCAAAGAGAAAACAATCAAAATTGAATCTATACACATTGAAGTGAAATTGGACTTTTAAATGCACAGTCTATAAATTAACTATGTATACTTATCCATAATTCAAAAAAAGCATTGAACTGGCAAAAACATATAAACTGGAATGAAATATGAGAAGAGTAAATTGAAATATCATTTGATTTCATATTTTTCAAATAATGAACTCACCTTCTAAGGCTAAAATAGTAATCAATCCTTAATTTGAGGAATGTTTGAAATGCCACTAACACGATATTTTCTGGATATTTGATCAACATGATATGTAGATTAAAGATGTAAGGAAGATATAACTAGTTTAGAGAATTTTAAAATCTCTTAAATGCACCAATGTTATTTTATTTGATGATTTGCTTATCTCTTTTAGCTTCTTTAAGAACTCACCATTTTACAGAGTTTCAATAAGGCTTTGGCCTTCTAATTCATAAATTATATATATATATAAACTTTATAATTCACACAAACACACATAATCAAGTTCAATAATTTATGATAAACTTCTAGTTCTTGAACTTTTCGCAAACATTTAATTTATAAGTTTGTGTATTTTGGTTGATTAAGAAAAATATTGATAAGATTTCAAAGTTTTATCAAAAAATCATTCCATAATTCAAGAACTCATTTCTCAGAATTTTGATGAGTAATAAATTCTATTTCAAAAAAAAAAAAAATTGCAAAAATTCAGGTTATTGTTCAAGCTTGTTCCTTTCATTATATGAAACATTATTTACCAAATTAAATACAACAAATAATAAATAATATGCGTAACTCTTCCGAAATATAAACACGTAATATCATTTAATTTGTTGTAATCAAATCCATTTAGTGCATTTATGACAATGTTATTTAATATACTACCATAACAACCATAATTAATACATTTATGATAAAAATGAATT
This sequence comes from Allium sativum, assembly GCA_030737875.1. Taxonomy (NCBI): domain Eukaryota; kingdom Viridiplantae; phylum Streptophyta; class Magnoliopsida; order Asparagales; family Amaryllidaceae; genus Allium; species Allium sativum. Next base: position 253,692,002 of record CM060919.1, read on the forward strand.
GAAGTAACCGTTATGTGGTCTAAAACATAAACTTCACTTAAAAAAATTATTTCCTCACAAATATATGAATTGGACAAATGATATCAATGTAATAAAACTTCATCTTAGTTTTGGATACAATATTATTTAATAATAAATCAAGATGAATACAATGCAAAACACTTTGTTTCTCAATAAACAAAATTTTCAAATAACAATCTCTTTTTGAAAATTTATTATCTTAATTTTGATAACTATAAGTCCTGTATTAATTCTGTTGTACACTCTGGTAATAATACATCCTTTTGGGATGATTGTTGGATTTCTATTATTCCTTTAAGAATTGAATTTAAAGAATTATACGATATCAGTAATTTTAAAAAGGTTTAGATATCTCATATGTATAATCATGACCAAATTTTTCCATGAAATTTTATTTTTGATTGTATTCTTGAAGGTTATAATCTTGAACAATTTCCCTTATTATGTACCAAATTAGACTTATATAAAATTGACAATGAGAAAGATATCAATGTTTGGTGTTGGGATAAAAGTAGACCTTTTGCTTCTCCTTCTTTCTATGATTTTCTTAGTTTCTCGGGTGTTTATGTTAATTTTTTTGATTATCTTTGGAAAGCCAATGGTCCTCTTAAAACTAAACTTCATATGTAGATTGTTTTACATGACAAACTTGAATTATTAAAAATGAAAAATATTGTTGTGTTTGTGATAATAGTATGGAAAATGTTGATCATCTTTATTTTGATTGTTATAATACTAAACATGTCTTATCTGCTTTTATTTTCATTTTAATTTTAGTCATTTTGATTGTGATTTTCACTGGAATTGTAATGGATTGCCTTTTCAACCGCTTCAAGTTGATAATTAGACCTACTCAAGTCGTTCAAAACAACAAATTATTGATTACTGTGGGGTTAAAAATAAATCATTACAGTAGAACATAGAATATCTGATAACGGAAGTAAGTAATATACAATAATACAAAATTTTAATTTACACAATGAGACCGGAGGACACAATAAATACAAATACAACAGAAGGTTGAATACAGAATTTTATTAATACATGAACAAATGACTGAAACCAAAAGTAAATGGAATACACAAAGATGGATGACTAAACTCTAGAAATCTTAAACTCCAGTAGATAAACTCCAAAGCTGAAATTCTCAGGTTGACTCGAGCATTATGCAAAAACAAAACACTTGAGTCAGGATTAACACTGTCATATAAGTGAAATATTAAATGAAATGCAAATAGCTTAAAGGATGTTTGGGATTCCATCCTTTAAGAATCCGTGGAACTAGACACATATAATATAACATACTATTATAATAGTGTCTATCTGGTAAAGTAAATATGTTAAAATAAGTAAGTGGGATTAACATATTACCCTTAGACTGTTTATAAGTATTGTAGTATTTATAGTACGGTAAATTCACCGTACTGCTGTTAGAAGATGGCACTTCATATAAAACAACTCCAAATCAAAATCGTAGGGGTCTCAATCAGGATGAATATGACAAGGCATGCGTGACAATACCCAGGGTAGGATTCTACCAGTTGCACTTCCGGACCAGCGGTAACGCATAACTGCATCTATCACCCCCTCGGTACACACCCCCGGAGGCAATATCCAAGGTAGATTCTACCAATTCATAACATTCGTTAAACCAAAACTTTATATCAAAGTAAGTTTTTTTGTTAAACCTTTAAAGCAAATCCCTTTTACTAAGAAATTTTATATTGAATCAAACACTTTTTATTTTTCATTATAATTTTTTTATGTTACACTATAAAAAATCCAGTTTCATTAAAAATCTTGTTTAACTCAGACCTAAATTTTTAAATACCAACCTATACAACTATATTTTAAACACTTTCATTAAAATAATTTCTTCTTTAAACTTTATTAAATTCTATTTAATTCAAGAAAAATCTTTCAATGTTTCTTTACACCATATTTAAATTTCATTTCAAAATCTATTTATTAAAATGATATATATTTACAGCGTTTTAAAAAATAGATCTATATTGACCATGACATCTGTATAAAATTTTGTATCGTATGACCAACCGATACGAATATGTATCATTTCAATCCTTTTTAATATTTCAAATCCTGGGTATATATCATTTCAACTGGCATCCCAATTCAATGCAAATTTGTTTCCTAAATCAACAACGAACTTGCAAGGTAAGAATAATACAAAATATAACATATCACACATCACATACAAAATGTGTCATATAAGATAATAGTGTGCGTGCCTGTAACGTCCCGAATTTTTAGCAATTTAATAATTAATTTATCATTTGCATATATTGGTTTGGTAATGTAAATAGTTTGAATTCAAATATTTAATTAATATAAATAATGGGATAACAATATTTTTATTTCTGAAATAGTCGAAAATAGCTAAATTGGCAATATTGTGTAAATTGGATAACATAAGATATTTAATTGAGTTTATATTTGAATTATAATAACGAGTTTATATAATAAACGACGACTTAAATGTATTAATTACAATATAATTATATTCGAGCTCGTAACGTCATGGTAGTTCGTAATATTGAGTTTTGAACTTTAAATGACTATACATGATTCGTTATAAGTCGGATTTCTTTGAGACAAAAAACGTTGGAACCTATTTGATCATATTTTTTTAACGGAAGTAAAAAATTGAGGTTTCGTCTTATAAATTGTAAGTTATGTCAAATCAAATTTCAAATAGTCGCTATGGAACTATTTGTAAGCCATAACGAATTATTTAATATAATTAAATATTTGTTTCGAATTTGGACAAGATTCTTAAGACGTATCGTTAATTTAATTTATAGAATTTTTTTGTAATTTTTCTTTTTGGAAAATAAGCAACTTTTAGTTTAACGTATTTTGCACCCTTAATCAGCATTTTTGTGATTTCACAGAATAAGTTAATTAGTCTATTTTGTTATATTTTTGGGATCGTGGCATATTTCTCGTCTCAGCGATATTTTTATTTTTGTCGATAGCAGTCCTTAAATGATAAAATTTTGTGTAGCACGGTACCTTAATTAAAATCTAATATATTTATAAGTGTTTCCTTCCCGGTTAAGAAAATGGTACAACATGCTTCCCCAACGCAGGCTATGTCTGTGCCTAACCCCAATGATGCAATTGAATGGTAAAATCAAATATCACCTACATCTAAAGCTAGTACATCCTATTACTTAATAAACAAGCACTGTACTACTTCTTTTCATTTAGCTGTACAAAACCAGTTAGACTCTATTTGCCTAAAGCTTCATGGCTAAGGTAGCTATAAATAACATAAGCTAGACTCATGTTTCTCTTTTCAAACAAAGCATGTCAAAGCTATTTAAATGGCTTCAGTAAGTTTAACTACTCCACTAAAGAAAATCTAAAACCAGTTTACTTTGTATCCTCAAAAACATCTTCTGGCCGCTAGTGAGATTCGCGGACAGCTCGAGCCTTTTTATTTTTCTTTCCTGGAACCATGTAGCCTACGGTAAACTATAGTGAGAGGGCACACATGAAGCAACGCGTGTGCATGCGTGGTATATATTGGTGTGTACTATGTGGAGTGAGATTTCCGGGTTGTTGGCTTTGGACTCAAGGCGTGAAGAAGGAGCTTCATTTAGTAAAACTAATGAGTTTTTATTAGCTTAAGGAAAGGGTAGCACTTGCATGGAAATAAGGGGAGCCTGCTCGAGCTTTATACGGTGGGAAGTTGAGCATTAGTTTGAAAACTAGGGCCTGGATTCACATTAGGAGAGAGGAGTGCTTTTGGTTAAATTGTTCGTTAAGAGACAAAAGAGCACAGAGCTTGAAACTGTTAGCGATGGTATGCGTTGTAGGATGCAATGATACGTGCACGAGACAGTAGTAGCAGGGAGGTTTGGAGGACCAAACTCGGACCTGACATGAAGCTATGAGCTTTGTGTTATGGTGATGGAAGGAAGAAGAATGTGGTATGGGGGAGATGATGTAGGGCTCATGTAATGACCCGAAAATCCGGCCCAATTTGAGCTGACCAAAAACACAAGTCCAACCCCAAATTAAACTGAAAATCAGGAAATTAATAGAAAGAAAACAGAGGGTGAGGATAGATAAGATAGAAACTTAGAATAGAAGAAGAAGAAGAAGAAGGACAACATCAGAGTAACACGAACCTCACAGCGGAACGAATAACATATAATATATAACATAACTTTGAAATATAAATCTGTACTTGCATATACATATCATTTCAAAGTACGACACTTACAACACAGCGGACATAAACAATAGCTATATGATCCTGAAGCCTCCTGCTCCAAGCTCTCTAAGTATATCTGTAAAATCCTGACTACCTGACTGCCCATACAAAATTGGGCACCCAAGAGTTTAGGGAAAACAAAACAAAATAAACTCCGGGTCAGTCATGGGACTGGTGTGAGTAAAACAGTTCGTACAAGTAAACGATATCTCATAAGACCACGCCGTATAACGGAATGGGTTTTTCCCTTATGAGAATCCAAAATATCTTTATATCAAAAACTTTTTGATATTATAATAATGTCTATCAACCACAATATAATAATCATCTAGCAGAAACGCTTTCATTTCACGTTCTACATATATAGTATACAATCAAAACCGCAAGCACGTATTGGGTAATGGATTTCCAACTATGACAAGGTATGGAACCACCTTTCGCTAGTGTACCTCTAGAAAGGAATACACTGGGTTCAACAAGAACATCTTGTGTAACACCCCACGTCCATTAATGTCACTCACAAAGGGAATGCATTAACTTCTATGGAGGTTTTAGGTGAATATAGAACAGTAAAATTTCAATAAGACAGATATAAAATAGTACTTGGAAATTTAAAAACTTTATTTCAATTGCAGCAGAAGTCAAAACATGTTTGATTACATCATAACACCATAATCAAAGTCAAGTACAATATCTATCTTGATAAAACAAGTACATAATCCCATTACATAAATAGCCATTAAAAGAGAAAGATAACAGGCTGGACTTTACTTCAGCAGTCCAAGCTTTCCAAGAGATAAGCAATCCAATCAGACTCCACTGGAACTTGGCCCAACCTGAGGACCTGAAGGGAGAAAAAGATGAAAAAGAGGGGGGGTCAGACATAAAGTCTGGCGAGTATGATAATTCTACAATACTATTATCAAAATAACTGGACTAAGGCATAAGCTGGAAAACAAGGAAATGTCTATGAAAGAGCAGATTAAGGACATAGACAATCGCTAAAGGAAACGTTATAGGCGCTCCTAAATACTAAAGGATAAACACTATACTCCACCACACCAGTCACCCTAAAGATTGATTCCACTTAGCTTCACTTAGAAACTTTCTTAATGGCTTTACGTACTCCTAGCTGACTACATAGGTGCCGCCTACCCCTATCTCCACTAGGTGTACCCCACTTTCCATTTTTCGATTGGCTCCCTACTCTTAGATACCCGTGCTGGCCCCACAGTGGGGTGTATCATTCCCCTAAAGTGGAAACCCGATGTAACGGAGATGCACGGCTTATACCTACACGATGCAACAACGTCTTACCTACCAGCCCGGGTCCACACACGCATATGAAACCCGTTGGACTTGCGTTGCAACCGCTCCCTGTTTTGGCCTCTTATAGTCAAACCCAGTATGCGTGTCCCGTCCTCGACTTGGGTCGAGCCCACAAAGATACGTTTTGGGATACTGGTTGAAATGGGCCCCCATTATTTCCCACAAGCATTCCACCTAAGCTTGTCCCATTAGTCCATCCACTTAACCCACTTAGTCATGTCCATTTACATGTGTATTTGGTTAAGTCTAATCATATTTCAAATGCCTCTAAAGGCAACCACTAGATTCCTCATGCCACCCAAGGCACCTACTTAACTCCCATGTCCCACCTTACACGATTATCTGGCTAAGTATTTCCTAATTCATTAAGGCCATAACCTCATAAAGACCTCTCACATTAGACTGGCATTTATGGCAGCTGGATTTGCCGGGCGGGTCCGGGCAGTGTTACACCATAAAAGAGTCTAACCTCGTGTCTTTACAACTGTTATGCTTTAGTTTGGGCCTAGGACCTCTCACATTGGGCCGACATTTGTGACTACTGGATTTGCCGGGCGGGTCCGGGTAGGTTTACGTCACAAACGGGTCCAACCTCGTGTCCTAAGTATTGATTATTATTAATAATCCACTTTCCCCAATTTTAATAATTCCCTACTTGAATTATTAATTAATTCCAAATTTAACAATGTCCATAATTGACTCAATTATGGACATCCATTTAAGGCATGCAAAATCATATCAATTGCACCCCAATTTATTAATTTCCTAATATTACCCCTACCCCACGTTTGAACGTTTATTCGCAAAATGTATGCTAAACCCGATTAGTCTAACTCATAGCATAAAAGAAAATATTCACAACAACAACATATATATGTGACTAAATAAATCATAACAAGGGGTAAAACTTGCATACATTACAACTTGCATAAGGTTATACATGTCATGGATCTAAGGGTGTCAACTTATTCATAATTCACAAAATATGATTTTGATCAAATTTCATAAACTTGTATAGGACATGTGTGAATCAACATCATTAACAATATGGTTTTATATGGGTACACCTAACTCAATAGGCAAATTCCCAAAAATCAAAATTCATTTAATCATAGATTCATGTATATGGGTACACCTAACTTAATAGGCAAATTCCCATATTCAAGATCCAATTAATTTGTAGATTCATGTATATGGGTACACCTAACCCAATAGGCAAATTCCCATAATCAAGATCTATTATAAAAAAAACATAAACTTTAAACATGATCCAATTCGCATAAATACTAACATCATGATTTTACAACTTGTATGATTCAACACAACTTAACATGACATCATTATCATATAACATAAGTATTTCAACATATGTGATAATATGAGATCTACAACATATATAAGATTTACAACATAGCATATCATAATTTGCAACATAGCATGATATGATTTACAACATAGCATAGCATGATTAATCACATATGACATAGCATAGGATTATTTACAACATAATCACTACAACATAACAACATATATATGATAACATAATAGCATAACAAGAGATCCACAACATAATTTACAAATACATAACAATTCATATCACTTTCTTGTGATCCATTCATAACTTAATCAAATTATTTTATAATAATATTGTGAGATTCATCATACTCACAATTTTAAAGAAGAGAAGTAGAAAGAGAGAGAGCTTTTGATTTGATTTGAGTATATTTTGTTTGTAGATTAGGCCTTCTTCTTCTTTAGTTTGTGACGGCTATGCTGAACTCCATGGCAACGGCATGTCGGTAGCTCTCCATTTTTTCAAGTGATTTAGGGTTAGAGTCTACCCACTTATTTATAGATGTTAGGATTCATTTAGGCCATTAGATTTAACCTAGAAATAACCGCAGCCATTCAGACCAGATGGGGTTTATCTTATTGACTCAGCAATGAGTCAGAAGTGACTCAGCAAACACTCAGCAAATTAATAAACTTCTATTCATGTTTACATTAACTGCCCATATATATAAATATATATATACACCCGCAACTATTCATGAATTCAAATTAATCCATAATTAACTTATGACCATTTCTACACATTAATTTTCCAATTAATGTTTTAATTCCATTTTTCGCCTTTTAAGGCAATTCACATATCTCAAATTTGTTATATGCCTTTTTAAGGCTATTTCGTGCAAATTCTCAATATTAATTCTTTTAATTTGTGAATATTAGTATTAACTGATTTACGGGGTGTTACATTCTCCCCTCCTTAAAGGATTTCGACCCCGAAATCTTCAAGTCAAGAAGAATGTTTAACCTAACATCCAATCAACCATCTACTCAATCATCAAACACTAGCATCCACTGTCCTTATAGACTTCTAATGCTTTTATGTTTAAATGCATAGTGTGTGTATATGTCCGTATCTAATGCAAAATCAGGTGGTCCACTGATTCAGTTGACCTCCTTGATGCAATTCATGATAGTGCCATGCATCCATTATGTATGCAAAAGATCCTAATTGCTTACAAACTACTTCTATATGCGTGCACATCCATACAACCGAATGCAGCATCTATATGATGGTACAACCATTATACATCCATTATACTAAATACATTCATTTATGCAATATGCAATATGTAGTGACTGAGCCGATCTAGTGCCTAAAGTGTGTGTATATATGCATCCACGAGCAACCACTAGCAACCACTTGCATCCATTTTGCATCCATCATACATAACATGTCTTAAACACATGTTTCAACCATAGGATTATCCTAACTAAAGGTCAAAGATACTAATGAGAGGACATACTAAAGATAAGATAAGATAAGCTAAGCGATAAAGGAGAAATTAAAAGACATACCCTCAAAAAGAAAAGGGTATAGCGAACGCATCTTCCCTTCTGTCTCCCAAGTAGCGTTGCTCTCATCATCTCCCCATTGCACTTTAACTAGTCTGACCTCTCGATTTCTCAACTTTTTGATCTCCGACCCAAGAATGCATGTAGGAGCTCGTCTAATTGTTGCATCACGCTCTATTTCCACCTCTTTAAGCAAGCTCGGCTCTACCACCTCCGCGGTCTTGTGCAAATACTTCCTCAAATGTGATACATGGAATACGTCGTGTACTCCACTAAGTTTCTCAGGCAACTCCACCCTATACGCCATATTCCCAATCCTGTCTTTTATAGGAAACGGCCCTACAAACCTTGGCGCTAATTTCCCAACGGACCCAAAGCGAACAACATTCCGTAACGGAGACACTTTGATAAAAACCATGTCCCCAATGTCAAACTCAAGATCTGTCCTCCTCTTATCAGCATACGATTTCTGCCTATCTTGTGCTGCTTTCATCCTCCTTTGAATCAAATCAATCTTCTCCGAGGTTTCCCTAACCATATCGGGCCCAAGTAGGATTTTATCGGTAGATTCCCACCAACATGTAGGCGAACGGCAAGGCCTTCCATAAAGAGCTTCGAAAGGTGCCATGCCAATACTAGACTGAAAGCTATTATTATATGCGAATTCTACCAACAGAAGGTGCTCTTCCCATGTACCCCCAAAGTCTAGGATACAAAGCCTTAAAAGATCCTCTAGAATACGATTCACCGTCTCGGTCTGGCCGTCCGTCTGAGGATGATATGCGGTGCTCAATCATAGCTGAGTCCCTACCGCCTCTTGTAAACTCTTCCAAAATTCGCTAGTGAAGATGGGATCACGGTCGCTTACTATACTAGAAGGAATACCGTGCAAACGAACTATCTCTTTAATGTATACAGAAGCCAACCACGGAGCAGTCCTCTTACTTTTCACGGGAATAAAATGGGCGCTCTTAGTAAGTCTATCTACTATAACCCAAATCCCCGTATTACCCTTCCTTGATCTTGGTAATCCATCCACAAAATCCATTGAGACGCTTTCCCATTTCCATAGTGGAACTTCCAATGGTTGAAGCAACCCACCGGGTTTCTTTTGTTCCGCTTTTACTCGTTGGCACACCAAGCATCTAGCGACGTACTCGGCCACATCCTTTTTCATACCGGCCCAAAAGAAAACCCGCTTCATATCTTTGTACATCTTGTCTCCCCCGGGACGAATGGTCATCTTTGAGCGATGAGCATCATCAAGAATGGCCTTCCTTAAGTCTTCGTCTTGTGGTACACAAAGTCTATTATCCCTTCGTAACCAACCCTTATCGTCTAGGGTATACCTACGAAGATGGCTAGACGACTCCCCTCCTTTGAGCTTTTCTACTATCACAACCAACTAGGGGTCGTCTTGTTGTGCCTCACCAACTCGTCCTAGAAGTGTAGGTCTAACCTCCAAGGATGCTAACAAACCAGGTACTAGGTCAACGGAGGGTCTAAAGTCAAACATGGAGATGAATTCTAAGCTTCGTTGTTCAACAAACAACGGACTCAAGGACAACCTTTTCCTACTTAAGGCGTCTGCTACCACGTTACCCTTGCCCGGGGTATATGCTATTTCAAAATAGTAGGAGGCTAAGAATTCCATCCACCGTTGCTGCCTTAAATTCAAATCCTTCTGAGAGAATAAATATTTTAATGATTTGTGGTCAGTGAACAGTTCGAATTTCTCACCAAGAAGATAGTGACGCCAAGACTTAAGCGCGAAAACAATTGCGGCTAACTCAAGGTCATGCGTAGGGTAATTCTTTTCATGAACCCTCAACTGCCTTCCACCATAGGCTATTACTCTTCCCTCTTGCATGAGGACCGCGCCAAGTCCCGTCCCACAAGCATCAGTATAGACGGTAAATGGTTTATTCCCGTCTGGCAGCACTAAGACTGGGGCTGAAGTTAAGGCTCTCTTTAAACGTTGGAACGCATCATCACAATCTTCGTCCCACGTAAAAACCAGGTTCTTCTTCGTTAACCGTGTTAATGGAGCTGATATTTTTGCGAAGTCTTTGATAAACTTCCTATAATAGCCAGCCAACCCCAAGAAGCTTCTTACTTCGGTTACATTTTTAGGGACCTTCCAATCTTGGATGGCCACCACCTTTGCGGGATCCACTGCTATCCCTTCCTTGGAAACCACGTGCCCTAAGAACCGTACTTCTTTCCTCCAGAAGTGACACTTAGAAAATTTTGCCTTAAGGTTATCCGCTCGAAGGGTTTCCACACTTCCCTAAGATGTAGGGCATGCTCTTCTTCATTCTTAGAAAAGACTAAGATGTCATCCACAAAGACTACCACGAATTTTTTAAGGTACTCCCTAAACACCCTACTCATCCAATCAACAAAATATGCGGGGGCGTTTGTCAAACCAAAGGCATCACTAGCCATTCACAGAATCCGTCAGGAGTCCTAAAAGCAGTCTTATCTATACTATCCTCAGCCACTCTCAGTTGATGAAAGCAAGTGGCTAAGTCCAACTGCGAAAACACTGAGGCGCCAACGAACTGATCAAAGAGATCGTCAATCCTCGGCAGTGGGTGTCGGTTCTTTTTAGTAAGCTTGTTTAGTTCTCTATAGTCCACACAAAGTCTAAGGGACCCATCCGCCTTTGTAGCAAATACTACTGGAGCACCCCACTCTGATATACTACGTCTTATGAACCCCTTCTCAAGCAACTCCTTCACTTGCTTATTGAGTTCTCTCCTTTCACGAGGAGCCATGTGGCGCACTGGCAAAGATACGGGTCTAGCATTATCCACAAGATAAATTCGAAAGTCTATCTCCCGCTTTGGCGGTAAGCCCTTCACCTCCTCAAACACATCCGGATATTCCCGGACCACCTCTACCGTTCGCAGATTCTCTACAGGCGCGTCAAGCGATTCAAGATAACTTAGCATAACGGAATTTATGGGACTACAAAAGATGTCGAGAGCATTACCAAGGCGAGTCACAAGCCTAACTACTCTCCTTTCACAATCAAGAATGGCCCCATTTCTAGATAAACAATCCATTCCTAAAATTAGCCCATAGCCCGTGAAGCCCAATACATAAGCATCACATCTAAATTCAATGCTAAGTATAGAGATTTTCAAATCCAAACGTATCATGGTCAAATGAGCCGAACCCCCAATTGGATTTGAAACAACCAAGGGATCCTCTACTAAACTGGTGTTCAAGTGTAGTAATTCAACTAATGATGCAGAGATAAACGAATGAGATGCACCAGAATCGAATAAGGTACGGATAGGATGATCAAACAGAAAAACTAAGCTTTCAACAGAAATTGTTCTACCTCTTTCTTGCAGCGGTGGGGCCACAATAGCCTGAACTTGCCCCCTTGCCTACCCTGGTGCCATAAGAGCCTGCACCTGTCCTCCCGAGGTAGACCCTGCCCTCTGCCCCTTCTTTGGGCAGTCCTTCACCAAATGTCCCGCATCTCCACAATGAAAACAACCAGTCTTCTTTTTCTTTCTACAATCTTTGCTGAGATGGCCAGGCGTCCCACAATTGAAGCATCTCTTCTTCCCTTTGCCATTATTGTTTTTACCACCCTTCTTATTTTGCTGTTGGGGTTTCTTATGATCCCCTTTCTTTTCAACTGCCTTATCCTCATGCATAAGTGCCATTTCCACTAGCCTTTCAAAGGTGGCTCCCATAGGGATGTGGGTCATAGCCAACCCTTGCAACGGTTCATTCAAGCCTCTAACGAACCTCAAAGCTTTCTTCTCTGGCGTGTTCACCAACTCCAAGCCAAACCTTGCTAACTGATTAAATTTATTGACATACTCCTTCACTGATAAGCTCCCTTGCTTTAATGTCAGGAATTTTTCTATATTTAAATTATCCTCTGCCCTTGAAAGAAACTTTACCTCAAACCTTCGTCTGAAATCCGCCCATGAATCAACTGGACGTTCCCCGTTAGTGACCTCCCACCAAAATGAGGCCTCTCCCTTCATTAACCAAGCAGCTAAACGGACTTTCCTCCCATCTTCCACTTCAAAGATATCCAACAATTCCTCAGTCTCCTTAAGCCAGTCTCTGGCCTCCATAAACGTCTCAGTCCCTTGAAAAGTTTTTCCTCCCACAGCCTTAAATTCCTTGCACGTCTTTGCAAAAGTGTCAACACGAGGAGGAGGAGGAGGAGGAGGAATGGGTGCAACTGGGGTGGAGGAACATCTGCTGGGCTTGCAGTGGTGGCCCTAGCCTCCAAATATCTCCTAAACCACCCTGGAACCGTCACACCTTCTGGGAGATTAAGATCTTCAGCCATGCTGAAACGAAAAAGGAAAGATTCAAAATGGAGAATTCGAAAGATAAAGATAAGGATATGGCTATTTGGGATTATGTTTTTCATAAAAACTTTCTCTAATTAACATGTTTTTGAAAGCACTTCTTCAAAAATACTTTAGAAAAATATTTTTCTAAAAATTTTATCTGTTCTGGTAACCTTATGCTCTGATACCACGTGTAACACCCCACGTCCATTAATGTCACTCACAAAGGGAATGCATTAACTTCTATGGAGGTTTTAGGTGAATGTAGAACAGTAAAATTTCAACAAGACAGATATAAAATAGTACTTGGAAATTTAAAAACTTTATTTCAATTGCAGCAGAAGTCAAAACATGTTTGATTACAGCATAACACCATAATCAAAGTCAAGTAAAATATCTATCTTGATAAAACAAGTACATAATCCCATTACATAAATAGCCATTAAAAAAGAAAGATAACAAGCTGGACTTTACTTCAACAGTTGTAACAACCCGTATTTTCAATAACGGGTAATAATGTAAATCGAGGCAGAAATTAATTTAAAAATCTGAATCAAGGGAAACGGGCTATGCCATTGCGTTCGTCTCGGAAAAATACGCGAAATAGAGTCCGAGTTTTCGAAAATCGGAGTTCGTATGACCCAGTTAAGGCCCATTGAAGTTTTCAGAAAATTCCTAAGTAAAAACAGATTTAAATTTTAAAATTAAGAACAAGGGTTAGGGCAAACTGGCGCAGGCGGGAAAATTCCCGCCAGGACCCGCATGTCGACAGGCCTGTCGACAGGGTCCCCAGGGTGTCGACAGCCCTGTCGACAGGGGGTAGCCAGGCAGTTTTGCCTGGCGCACCATTTTGGTTTGGGCTTGGTTGTGTGGCCTGGTTCTAGAGAATTCTGAAATCTGACGGGCCTAAACTATCCTAGGGTTAATCCTAGGGCTAAAAACACTCTAATCTTCTATAAATAAGCCCCTAATCCTACCCTAAAACCCCATTATTCATTCTAGCAACCAAACTATGTCAAATTGATTTCTCAAATGGCCTCCACTTAAAAACCCTAGCCTCCAACCTCTTCATGTATCATTCCTATGAAGATTTTGATGTTCATACAAGCATTTCTAAGTTGTATGAATGATCATTAGCTTGCATACATCATCAAGTTGCAAGTTTTATTTGCTAAGCTAGTGTTTTTGGGTGTCTTCTTATTGGAGCTTTGTTTTGGGTTTTTATGCTTGCATAAAGGGCTTCTCAATCTTTATAAGTAGATTTGTGTCTTCATAATATTTGTAAGCCCTCTTACCTTCATTTTAGAAACTCTAAAGTTAATATGTGATGAAAGTTGGGATTTATGCATGTTTAATGAGTTATGCATGCTTATGCGAGTTCACTATGCCATGATTTGCAAGTTTAACAAGTTATGCATGTTTATGCAAGTTAACTATGCCATGATTTGCAAGTTTAACAAGTTATGCATGGTTATGCAAGTTCACTATGCCATGATTTGCAAGTTTAACAAGTTATGCATGTTTATGCAAGTTCACTATGCCATGATTTGCAAGTTTAACAAGTTATGCATGTTTATGCAAGTTCACTATGCCATGATTTGCAAGTTTAACAAGTTATGCATGTTTATGCAAGTTAACTATGCCATGATTTGCAAGTTTAACAAGTTATGCATGTTTATGCAAGTTCACTATGCCATGATTTGCAAGTTTAACAAGTTATGCATGTTTATGCAAGTTCACTATGCTAAGTTATGCAAGTTCAACATGTTATGCATGTTTATTATGATATGTAAGATTCATCATGTATGTTGTGCCAAGTTCCCTCTTTCTATCCTTTATGCGTTATGACGAATATGTAAGCGATAGAATGACGTTGGGGGGTTTGGGTAAAACTTAAAATACATAAAAATATAAGGTTGGGAATTTACCTATTAAGTTAGGTCTACCCCTTGGGAATTTACCTATTAAGTTAGGTCTACCCAAGTATTTGTTGAACTTGTAATGATGTTTTGAAAATAAAGTGGACATGACACTTAGAAAACATAAGTGTGGCCAACTCGAGGTTGGGTTGAGTTTGTAGCATAATTCTACCCGGAACCGACCGGCTTAACTAGTGGCTACAAACAATAGGACCCAATGTGAGAAGTTGGTCATGTGGTGCCAAGACCCGAGGTTAGACCTAGTTGTGGTGTAAAGCTACCCGGAACCGACCGGCCTAACTAATGACCGCAACAAAGTCTAATGTGAGAGGTTAAGGCCTAATTAAATTAATGCCTCATGATTAGGGTTAAGTCATGGCCCACTAATACTTAACCAATTTTGGGGATACGAGGGATTAAATGGGGTTAAGTGGTGAACTGTTGGTTACACTTAACTAATTTAATCCATGATTAGTGAGGGGTTAAACCACACTTAACCCTCTTAGAAAACCCTAGCAACGTGGTCTGTTCCAGCAGTAATCCCAGTTTGGTATCATTCACAACCCTAGAAGCTAGGCTAGGGCGGGGCACGATTACTGGACGGATGTAAGCGACCAAAGCGGCGGCTGAGTGGTACAGCGGTGCGGGTCCAGGCGGGCTACGGACGTGCACGTAGTCCGGTATTGGACAAACTCGAGGCACGGGTACCAGTAGGTTTGGACTGTGCATTATTGCTTAAGTGTCTGGGGTTGACACCCGAGGGCTTGATACACCCAAAGGTGGACCCAGCACAGTCTGACTACAACCATATGTGGGCCGTATGGACACCAACACTTGACGTGTTAGGTTTATAGGGAGCCGATCGACTAGACCGTTTGGGCTGGGCCTTGTATTAAGGTCACCTCATGTTATTGGGCCAAAGTTTGGGCTGAGGGATCAATACCTGTTATGTTAGTTTGCTAGTACACTATGGTGCAAAGTTTAATCTTCTCTATGTGATGACACCTTTATCTATTGCCAGTATGTTCATCTCAGTTTCCATCATGATGTTAACTTTATTAGTTTATAGACTGATCGTAGTAGGGCTTACCAGTCTTTTGACTGACCTGTTTTCTTTCGCTTCTTTTCTTCCGTTCCCCCCCCCCCCCCCGGGTTCTCAGGGAGGGAATAGTGGTGCTTAGCTTGGATCGCTTGCTTGTTTGCTGGATAGCTCATGTATGTTTGGACATTGAGCTCGCTATGGTTTACCGTCTTTATTTTGGGGATAGCACTATGTATTTCAGTATTTCTGTTCATGATGTACTAGACATGTTTATTTTGGCAGTTGACTTTATGATGTACTAAACTTGTTTTGAGATGGTTTGAGATATTCCGCTATTTCATTCTCACTTACTCTGTTATATATATATATATATATATATTTATGTTCTGGTTCTGCCTTGATATATCATTATGCATGCTTACCCAGTTCTAACGCCCCCCAGAAGCTAGTGCCCCCGAAAGAGTGACCCTAGCGGAGGTGGGGTGTTACAAATTTGGTATCAGAGCATATGGTTTACAAGAAAGAACAAAAAGTTTTTAAAAGACTTTTGAAAAAACTATTTTCAAAACAAGTATAAAGTATTTTCCAAGTCTAGTATTTTAAAAGGCTATTCCCCAAAAAGCCATTAGCGTTATCCTTCGTTCCCTTGACCTAATCTTATCTTATCTTTCGTTTCAGTATGGCTGAGAATCTTGCCATCCCGGATGGAGTGAACGTACCACTTTGGTATAGGAGACTTCTAGACGCTAGGGCAGCAGCTGGCCCCGCCAACCCTACTCCCACTCCTCCTCCTGTAATTGAGAATCCTCTCCCTAATGTCCCTCCTCCGGTGGTTCCTGTTCCTCCTCCCCCAGTTGCTGAGGCTCCTCTTCCTCCTCCTCCCCCTCAGCATCCTCAGGTTGAGTTCACAAAGGTTTGTAAAGACTTCAAGGCGATGGGAGGCAAGAATTTCCTAGGCACGGAATCCTTTGTTGAAGCTAGGAATTGGCTGAAAGACACGGAGGACTTGTTTTCTATCTTTAGGATTGATGACGAGAGGAAGATCTTATTGACAGTGTGGCTTTTGAAGGACGAAGCGACCTATTGGTGGGAGGTCACCAATGGGACGAGGCCCGTAGAGACTTGGGCCGATTTGAGGGCTAGATTTGTGGCCAAGTTTCTATCCTCTACTGAGGCAAATTTACAGATGGAAAAGTTCATTGCATTAAAGCAAGATGATATGACTGTCAAGGAGTATGTTAACAAGTTTAATCAACTGGCCCGTTTTGGTTTGGACTTAGTGAACACTCCTGAGAAGAAGGCTCTCCGATTCGCTAGAGGGCTGAATGAGCCGCTGCAGGGTTTGGCGATGTCGCATATTCCGCATGGAGCTACTTTTGAGAGTTTAGTCGATATGGCTCTACTTCAGGGAGAGGGAAAGAAAGAGGTCAAGTCGAGTGATACCCAAGCAAAGAAGGCTGATTCTCAGGGTAAAGGCAATCAAGGTGGTCAAAGCAGTCAGGGGAATCAGAGCAAAAACAAGAAGGGCAACAATAACAAAGGCAAGGGAAAGTGCAATTACTGTGGTATACCTGGACACTTTGCTAAGGATTGTAGGAAAAAGAAAAGGAAGCTTAGTGGTGGATGTTTTTCCTGTGGTGAGACTGGACACATCAGCAAGGAATGCCCGAAGAAGAAAGGGCAGGGTCAGACTCAACGTACAGGATCATCTGGAGGGCAAGTGCATGCTCTCAACACCACTCCAGTTCCCGAACGAGGTATTGTTTCTGTTGAGAACCTTGTCTATATTTCCGATCTTCCAATTCGTACCTTATTTGATTCTGGTGCATCACATAGCTTTATTTCATCTGATCTTGTTGATAGTTTGCACCTTAGTACTAGCTTAGTGGATGATCCCGTTTGTGTTTCGAATCCCATTGGGGGTTCTGCTCATCTATCTATGATATGTGAGGATCTAAGGATCTCTATACTCAGTGTAGAGTTCTTGTGTAGTGCGTATGTTCTTGGTTTCAGGGGATACGGAATGATTTTGGGCATGGATTGGCTGTCTAGATATGGAGCCATTCTTGATTGTGAGCATAGGGTTGTGAGGCTTGTGACTCGCCTTGGCAACACCTTAGAGGTTTCATGCAATCCGAAGGATCCCGTCATGTTGTGCTATCTTGAATCTCTCGATTCGTCAGAGGAAACCCTTCAGTCTGTAAGGGTGGTCCGAGATTATCCAGATGTTTTTGAAGAAGTTAAGGGGTTGCCCCCTAAACGAGAGATTGACTTTCGCATTTATCTGGTGGATAATGCTAAGCCTGTTTCTTTGCCCGTTCGGCACATGGCTCCGCGTGAGAGACGGGAGCTCAGCAAGCAAATAAAGGAGTTGCTTGAGAAGAACTTCATCAGACGAAGTATATCCGAATGGGGAGCGCCTGTGGTGTTTGCTACTAAGGCAGATGGTTCTCTTCGACTTTGTGTGGACTATAGAGAGTTGAATAAGCTGACTAAGAAGAACAGACACCCATTACCGAGGATTGATGATCTTTTTGACCAGCTTATTGGTGCTTCTGTTTCCTCTCAGCTTGATCTTGCCACTGGATTTCATCAGCTCAGAGTGGCTGAAGATAGTATAGACAAGACTGCATTCAGAACTCCAAATGGATTCTTTGAATGGCTTGTTATGCCGTTCGGTTTGACGAATGCACCCGCGTATTTCGTGGACTTGATGAGTAGGGTGTTTCGGGAGTTCTTGAATAAGTTTGTCGTGGTCTTCGTAGATGATATTTTGGTCTTCTCTAAGGATGAAGAAGAGCACGCGAGGCATCTTGTAGAGGTGATGGATACGCTTAGAGCGCATCAGTTAAAGGCCAAGTTCTCCAAGTGTCACTTTTGGAGAAGGGAAGTTCGGTTCCTTGGGCATATAGTATCTAAGCAAGGCGTGGCGGTGGATCCCGCTAAAGTAGTTGCTGTGCAGGATTGGAAGACTCCAAGGAATGCAACCGAAGTGAGAAGTTTTCTAGGTCTTGCAGGTTTTTACCGGAAGTTCATTAAGGACTTCTCGAAGATATCCGCTCCTCTTACTAAGTTGACGAAGAAGAACTTAGTTTTTGCTTGGAATATGGACTGTGAGCTTGCTTTTCAGAGACTCAAGAGAGCCCTTACCTCAGCACCAGTTCTAGCTTTACCCGATGGTGGTAAAATGTTTACCGTGTACACTGATGCTTGTGGCACGGGATTGGGCGCCGTTCTGATGCAAGAAGGCAGAGTTATATGTTTTGGTGGTAGGCAACTTAAGGTGCATGAGAAGAATTATCCCACTCATGATCTAGAGCTGGCAGCGATAGTATATGCACTCAAGGCTTGGCGTCATTATCTTCTGGGAGAGAGATTTGAGCTGTATACTGATCATAAGTCTTTGAAGTATCTCTTTTCGCAAAGGGATCTGAACTTGAGGCAGCAAAGGTGGATGGAATTCTTGGCGTCCTACGATTTTGATATAGCCTATACCCCTGGCAAGGGGAGTGTTGTAGCGGATGCGTTGAGTAGGAAAAGGTTGACACTAAGTCCTCTATTTGTTGAGATGAAGAATTTAGAGTTCTTGGCAACCTTTGATTTCTCTTTGGCAGTCGAGTCGATGACCGGTTCTTTAGCATCTCTTGAGCTCAGGCCTACCCTTCTGGATCAAGTTGGGGCTTCGCAGAAGGAAGACCCTCAGATAATTGAGATCATGGATAAGCTGATTCGAGGAGAGACGTCTAGTCACCTCGCTCGATATTCTGTTGATGACAAGGGTTGGCTGAGGAGAGACGGAAGGCTTTGTGTTCCGATGGTGGAAGACTTGGTGAGGAAAGTTCTTGAGGAAGCACATCGCTCCAAGATGACTATACATCCAGGCGGGGATAAGATGTACCAAGATATGAGGCGTATTTTCTTTTGGCCTGGGATGAAGAAGGATGTGGCGGAGTTTGTCTCTAGATGTATCATTTGCCAGCAAGTTAAGGCCGAGTCAAAGAAGCCCGGTGGGCTATTGCACCCTCTGGACGTTCCACTTTGGAAGTGGGAGAGTATCTCCATGGACTTTATTGATGGGCTTCCAAGGTCAAGAAAAGGGAATACGAGCATTTGGGTTATTGTAGATAGACTTACGAAGAGTGCTCATTTTATTCCGGTGAAGAGCAAGAGGACAGCATCTTGGCTAGCGTCTGTATATCTTCGTGAGATTGTGAGACTTCATGGAGTCCCTTCTAGTATTGTCAGTGACCGCGACCCAATCTTTACAAGTCAGTTCTGGAATAGCTTGCAAGAGGCTATGGGCACGAGGTTGAATCTGAGTACTGCTTATCACCCACAGACGGACGGTCAGACCAAAAGGGTGAATAGGGTGCTTGAGGACTTGCTGAGGCTTTGCATTCTAGATTTTGGTGGTACTTGGGAAGATCATCTTCCACTTGTTGAGTTTGCATATAATACTGATTCGATGTGGTGTCGAGGATGAAGACGGTGGTCGAAGACCGGAGGTCTTCACGTCGTTTGGGTGATTACTGATGATCTTGATTGGGCCGTACACCCAAGAGGGGGGAATCAGTTAGTGGTCGTCCAGACGTACTTGGAGATCGATGGATATGCGGGGTACTAGGTGCCTCCGGTTTCGTTCACACCTAGAACGAACTTGTAAATGGACTGTGTGTCTGACATTGGATTTTTTTATGTGTGATTGATTTCTATTAAATATATATCTATTTGGCGTCGGAGAATTTATTCTCTTGCTTAATGCCCTTCTCTGAGACGTACGAGCTCAGGGGTTATATATTGGTGGATATCAATCGTATGGAGTGAATCGCCTGTGTGACATGCCTAAGTGGCAATATGATCAAGGCTTCTGTTGAAAAGCAGAGTCTTGTGGTTGATGATCAAAGCACAGCCTGTGTGGCACAACTTTTTGTAGCGTTGATTCACGAGCCTCACACCCCGGTTGCGAACCAGAAACGGGAGAGGACCTCAGGGAGGGCATGCGTTTCCTTCTGGCTAGAAGTGGCGTCAGTGGTTTTACACGCCCTGACGAGTTTGATGTAACGACCCGCATTCTACGCATCATAGGATCGCAGAATATTTATTTCTTTCACATATGAAGTCGTATGGTCATGTAACTTTGGGAGATGACTATTGGGGTCATTTCCCATGTTCACGATTTCTGTCGATATTTAAATGACCATTTTACCCTAGTTGGTACTGTTTTGGCCATAACTTTTGACTGGAAAGGAATATTGACCTGAAACCACTTCCATTGGCTCTGAATGATGGTTTACAATTCCGTAGAGTGGTCACATTAGCCAAACGGACTCACCGTTTGGGAGATATGGCTGAAACCAGTTTCAGATAGTGAAAAACAGCTTAATTGGGCTTAACCGGGTGATTAACAGCTAGGCCCAATGGGGGATTTCGGGATTAGGGTCATGAGGAGGCTGAAATCAGTTAGAGAACGTTCTTATCCTCATTTTCCAGCTGCCATCTTCATTCTTGAACCTTAACAATGGCCGCCAACATCTAGAAACATCCCCAAATCACTTTCTAATCAAGTTTTGGCTTATTCTACATCAAATTAAGGAGAGAAAACACGAAAGCAAGGTTAGAGCTGCTGTTAGACATCAGTATTCACCCAAATCAGCGAGGTTTCAGTTCTGAGAATTTTATTTGTGGCCAAGGTGAGTGATTAGCATTGTTTTGACACTAATTACAGTTAATTAAGGGTAATTAGTGAAGATTAGCGAATTTATACACTAATAAATTCTGGAAAAATATCTATAAATTCGAAAATAATGTTTTAGACCTCTGTTAGAAATTTGGTTTAATTTGGTTAAGTTTTGTTAACCCTAGGATTAGTTTTGCTTAAACATGCTTAAGGGGAAAATATGGGGTTTTGGGTATATTTGATCCATTTTGACATGTAAATTCATTGTTTTGGTGTTTGTGGTTAGTTTTCTATGTTGCTATGACTGTTTGGGATGATTTGTGGTTAATTAGAATGGTTAGATTGGTCGAAAATCGTCGAATGGCGTAAAACACTTGCTGGAAAAGTTTCAGGAAACAGTGCAGATTTTCGGATCGAATCAGAGTAATGGGCTCGGATCAGATAAGTGGACTGGGCAAGGGATTCGATCGGATCGGAACTTAGCACTTGAGGGACCTGGCAAAAAGGAAGGCCATGCTAGTTGAACTGGGATTGGATCGGAGTAAACGAAGGATGAGGGGAGCTGATCGGAGTTGGAGCATGAACTGGATGGGAGATGGCAACCCGACCCGAAGTGGGATACCCGACCCGAACCGATGCAACGTTGTGAACCCGAACCGAACCCAGAGGAAGACTACGAACCGAACCAATTCAAATTAGAGGGCCCGATCCGAACCGATGACTAGAAGGGGAACCCGACCCGATCCAGTATTGACCAATAACCCGAGATGCAAAGACAGTCCAATATGATAAGTTAGAGCTCAGGATTCAGTTGGGAACCGATGAGTTCACTTCATGGTTGGGCTTTGCTGCGGGACGCGTGTAAAGGGGTTGTCGATGTCTGCAGCTTTGAATCACTATGTGTAGGGAGTACGTGGACGGATTCAGGGCCACAGTGGCCTAGGTACGACTAAAGGGCTAAGTACCGATGAAGTGGGGTCATTTGTAAAGATTTGGTCATGACTCCATGTGGTAAGCTTGGTAGTAGCAGTAGTTGTACAAGTTGAACTCCGTCACTACTTCGATCGGTCTAGTGATTGACAGTGGTGGACATCGTATGCTTTACGCACTGAGTGAGAGATGTGAGGATGGTTACTATGCTTGATTTGTTTGCCATCATTATGACATGCACACCCCACCCCCGTATTCTTTACACTATTTATTATGGCACCTTAGAGTATTGTACGGTATGTGGTACTAACTCTTTGGTTGCAGGTCCAGGTTCAGGTATGGTTTAGTATACCTGTTATTGTTCTGTTTAGATGCTTATCGCTCATACCAGGCTTTATGTCTGACCTAGAGTTTTATGCCTCCTCTTATTACTCTGGGTGCTCACACGAGCAGACTAGAGACAGGTTAGCTGGTGATGCACGGGTAGATGATCCGGAGACGAGCAGGAGGCTTCCACGTATGATATATATATATATAGTATTCTCCCTGTGTTGTTGAAGATCACTGCTTGGGCATTAGTAGTGTATCTTCTACTTTAGCTTTCTTTGTTTTAGAGACAATAAATTTTGGGAAGTTGTAATAAGCTGTACTTGGATTTCCGCTGCTCTGATGTTGATGTTGATTTTAGTCATCATCTTATGCACTGTCTCACCTGTTTTATGTCAAGTATGTTATTATTATATTTTACTCCATGCGCTGTGAGACATTCTACAGGTTCCTGATTAGTTCATCCTCTTCTTTCCTTTCTTTGGCGACCGTTACGTGCTAGTCGGGCATGTGTACAACGCACTTTCAGAGGAAATGCTGGCTGGTGCGGGGCGGGCCGTCACACTTGGTATCAGAGCTCTAGGTTGCGTAGTTAACCTAGGGAAAGACACTAGGGAGAGATAGTATACGTATATGAGAGAGTGTATTTGTGATTACTTTGGTTTTGAAAAGCTATATATGTATATACTATTAGTAGTATAAGAATGAAGTCGTACTGCACTAGCACCAATATGAGGTCATTAATCGATTCCTTTTACAGATTGACGATGAGCCGATATGTTGGAGGTACTGGTAGAGGGGCCAATAATGGGAATCTGCTGAAATGAGGACGATGTTTACTGACCTCATGAGAGAGATGCTTAGGGATGTGCAGCGGGCAGCTCCTAATGGTTGTAATGGTGCTGGTCCAATAGTGCAGGCGCCGAGGGCCGACTTCGCCAAGCTGAATAAGGATTATACTAGTCTTGGTGGGAAGCCGTTCCACGGAACGGAGTCGGCTATGGATGTTCAGGATTGGTTGGATAGTTGCGAACGTATCTTCAAGGATTTGGGTATCGAGGATGCGATGAAGAGAAAGCTAGCGTCCCGTCAGCTGCAAGGGCGGGCAATGAATTGGTGGAATGCTATAAAGGCAGCTACTCCCGAAGATCATATACTTGGGAGCAGTTTAAGGTTCGCTTTAGCGAGAAGTTCATCCCAACTGCTCAGAAGTCAGTGCTGTTTAAAAAAATTCTTGGAGCTCAAGCAGAATGGCAGAGCTGTCTCGGAGTATATTGCTGAATTCGACACTTTTTCGAAGTATGGGTTATCTCTTATTGATACTACCGAGAAGAAGAATGAGAAATTCATAACTGGTTTGGATCAGTACTTGGGGGAAAGGCTTATTAACCACATCGATGAGACATTTGAATAGATTGTGGGGAAAGCATTGAGATCAGAAAGTCTCTACCCTAAGCCGAAGACTGAGGTTGTATCTGCAGAGGAGCCAAAGCCACAAGCAAGTGGTGGAGGCAAGGGTGGTTCCCAGAATAAGAGGAAGCATAATCAGACGAAGGATGGTCAGAAGAAAAAGAACAACAAGATGTTGAGTGCTTCAGCTGTGTTAAGAAGGGCCATTATGCTAGTAATTGTCGGGCCAAGCCAGCAGATAGGAAGTGCTTCAACTGTGGCCAAATGGGACATCACAAGGACAAGTGTCTGCAACCCCCTAAAGAAAAGCAAATGGTGAAAGCCTATGCCCTTAATGCTATTCCTTCTTTGTCGAATGCCCCAACTGCGGCGGAGAAGGGAAAGAATGTCGTCATTCATGGTATTCTTTCTGTTTATGATGTTCCTGTTAGAGTTTTGTTTGATACCGGAGCTTCCAGTTCTTTCATATCTAGTGACCTGGTAGATAGGTTGGGAATGGAGCCTGAGATTGTCGATAGACCTTTAGTAGTGACGAACCCGATTGGTGGTTCGACTAGCCTTAGCATGATTTGTCGTAATGTAGTCTTATCGAGTCATGGATGCATGTTTGTTTGTGATTGCTTTGTTTTGGGCTTTACTGGGTTTGGCATTATTTTGGGAGTAGATTGGCTCCAAAGATACGGGGTGGTGGTAGACTATGAGGGCTTTTTGGTGACAGCTAGAGCGGATGATGGGCGGAGGATAGTGTTTGGTGGTCTACCCAGTGAGGGGGTATTGGCTAGTTTTCTAAACTCCCTCGACATTCCGCATAGTGAGCTATCAGGTTTTCCCATGGTTAGCCAGTATCCGGACGTTTTCGAAGAAGTGACCGAGCTTCCACCACATCGAGAGATTGAGTTCCGTATTGATTTGGTGAAAGATGCCAGACCTATAGTGATGCCACTTCGTCGTATGGTACCAAGGGAGCAGCGAGAGCTCGGGGTGCAAGTTAGCGATCTTTTGAAGAAGGGATTTATCAGAAGGAGTGTTTCTGAATGGGGAGCACCAATTGTGTTTGCTACCAAGGCGGATGGTTCCCTTCGTTTGTGTGTAGACTACCGCGAGTTGAATAAAGTGACGAGGAAGAACACGTATCCTCTACCGCGGATAGATGATTTGTTCGATCAGTTGAGTGGTGCGAGAGTATTTCCTCAGTTGGATCTCACGACAGATTTTCATCAGCTTAGAGTGGAAGCTGAGAGTATAGCTAAAACGACATTTCGGACGCCGTCTGGATTTTATGAGTGGTTGGTCATGCCATTCGAACTGACCAATGCCCCAGCATATTTTGTGGATCTTATGAATAGGGTATTCAGAGATCAGTTGAATAAGTTTGTCCTTGTGTTCGTTGATGATATTTTGGTCTATTCGAGGACAGAGGAAGAACACAAGGAACATTTAAGAATAGTGATGGAGGTGCTGAGAAAACACCAATTGAAAGCAAAGTTTTCTAAGTGTCACTTCTGGAGGAGGGAAGTGAGGTTCTTGGGCCATGTTGTTTCAGAGAATGGTATCACCGTGGATCCTGCGAAGGTGGCTATGGTGCAAGATTGGTCTACGCCCAAGAATGCAATGGACATAAGAAGTTTCTTGGGATTAGCTGGATATTATCGTAAGTTTATCCAAGACTTCTCCAAGATAGCAACACCGTTGACCCAGTTGACCAAGAAGAATCAAGCTTTTGTCTGGGATGAAAGGTGCAAGAATGCATTCAAGAGTCTAAAGGACAAGCTGACATGTGCAGCAGTGTTAGTCATTCCTAAGGGGAATGAAGAGATGACGGTATACATGGATGCTTGTGGCACCGGACTAGGTGCTGTATTGATGCAAGGAGGTAGGGTTGTAGCTTATGCTAGTCGGCAGCTAAAGCCGCATGAGAAGAGGTATCCTACCCATGATTTGGAACTGGCAGCGATTGTGTTCGCATTAAAGATGTGGAGACACTATCTCTTGGGAGAAAGATTTGAGTTGTTTACCGATCATAAGTCGTTAAAGTATCTCTTCTCTCAGAAAGATCTGAATCTCCGTCAGCAGAGATGGTTAGAGTTCTTGGCTTCGTATGATTTTGATATCGCATATACACCTGGGAAAGGTAATGCGGTAGCCGATGCCCTGAGTAGGAGACATGCCAGTTTAGGGGCTATGTTTCTTGAATGGAAGCAACTGGAGTATATCGCTGGGTATGATTTCAGACCAAAGTGCGAATTGGATCCAGTCATGCTAGCTAGTTTGGCGATCAGACCCACTTTGATTGAGCGGATCGACTCTAGTCAGAGGGACGATCCTAACCTACTGGAAATCATCTCCAAGTTAGAGATGGGTATCGATGAGGAGATGGACAAGTATGGGCTTGATCGAGATGGATATCTTAGAAAGAATGGAAAGCTTGTTGTACCCAGTGTCAATGGATTGAGAGATGAAGTGCTTGGAGAATGTCATCACTCAAAACTGACTATACACCCCGGTGGCAATAAGATGTATCGAGACATGAGACAGACTTACTACTGGGAAGGGATGAAAAGAGACGTTGGGAAGTTTATATCCAAATGCATGAATTGCCAGCTAGTTAAAGTCGAGCAAAAGAAGCCTAGTGGGTTGTTGCAACCATTAGAAATTCCCAAATGGAAATGGGAGCAAGTATCGATGGATTTCATCGATGGTTTACCAAGGACTAGATCGGGACATGATGGCATTTGGGTAATTGTGGATCAATTGACCAAGAGTGCAAGATTTATACCAGTTAAGTCAAACAGGACGGCAGCTAAGTTAGCAGAATTGTATATGAAGTGGGTAGTGAGATTTCATGGAGTACCTAAAAGCATTGTGAGTGACCGAGACCCGTTGTTCACTAGTGGGTTTTGGAAGAGCTTACAAGAGGCTCTAGGGTCAGAATTACATCTCAGTACCGCATATCATCCTCAGACCGACGGTCAGACGGAGAGGGTGAATCGTATTTTGGAAGATCTCTTGAGAGCATGTATATTGGATTTTGGTGGATCATG
The DNA here is from genome assembly GCA_030737875.1 of Allium sativum. Classification (NCBI taxonomy): domain Eukaryota; kingdom Viridiplantae; phylum Streptophyta; class Magnoliopsida; order Asparagales; family Amaryllidaceae; genus Allium; species Allium sativum. The sequence goes on from CM060919.1 coordinate 253,719,140, forward strand.
GGATGACCATTTGCATCTAGTAGAGTTTGCATATAATAATAGCTACCAATCCAGTATCGGTATAGCTCCATATGAAGCTTTGTACAGAAGACCGTGCAACTCACCATCATGTTGGATAGAGATTGGCGAGAAGTTTATGCTTGGACCAGATGTGGTGAGGGAAACTTCAGATAAGATTATGATCATTCAACATTGAATGAAGGCTGCCCAAGATAGGCAGAAGAGTTATGCTGATAAGAGGAGAAGAGATCTAAAATTCTCCGTTGGTGACTTGGTGTTTGTCAAGATTTCTCCGTTGAAGAGCGTGATATGATTTGGCAGGAGAGGCAAGTTAGCACCAAGATTTGTTGGCCCATTCCCTGTTCTTGAACCAGTCGGGAATTTGGCATATAGAGTTGGCTTACCAGAGAAGATGGCGGGAGTTCACGATGTATTTCATGTTTCCCAACTAAGGAAGTTCGTTCATGACTCAGATATGACTAGTTCACCTGATCAGTTAGAGGACTTAGAAGTAGAACCCGAGGCGGTTGGGAACCGCAAGCCGATCCGTATTGTCGAGCATGACATGAAGCAACTTCGAAGGAAGGCGGTGAAGCTAGTCAAGGTTCAGTGTGGCGAGAACGAGAATGACTGTACTTGGGAGACAGAGGAAAGTATTAGAAAGACATATCCAGAACTCTTTGCCTGGTAAGATTTTAACTTCAATTTAGTTTTCCGCATGCTAGGGTAGGCTTGTTGCTTGTTTTGCATGTTTGGTTGTTGTATGTGGCTGTTAGGCATGCGGGATCCTTTGTATGTTTTGGGTTATGGAATTTCGGGGACGAAATTTCTTAAGGGGGGGAGAGTGTAACGACCAGTATTCTACGCATCATAGGATCGTAGAATATTTATTTCTTTCACATATGAAGTCGTATGGTCATGTAACTTTGGGAGATAAATATTGTGGTCATTTACCATGTTCATGATTTCTATCGATTTTTAAATGAACATTTTACCCCTAGTTGGTACTGTTTTGGCCATAACTTTTGACTGGAAAGGAATTTTGACCTGGAACCACTTCCATTGGCTCGGAATGATGGTTTACAATCCGTAGAGTGGTCACATTAGCCAAACGGACTCACCGTTTGGGAGATATGGCTGAAACCAGTTTCAGATAGTGAAAAACAGCTTAATTGGGCTTAACCGGGTGATTAACAGCTAGGCCCAATGGGGGATTTAGGGATTAGGGTCATGAGGAGGCTGAAATCAGTTAGAGAACGATGTTATCCTCATTTTCCAGCCGCCACCTTCATTCTTGAATCGTAACAATGGCCGCCAACATCTAGAAACATCCCCAAATCACTTTCTAATCAAGTTTTGGCTTATTCTACATCAAATTAAGGAGAGAAAACACGAAAGCAAGGTTAGAGCTGCTGTTAGACATTAGTATTCACCCAAATCAGCGAGGTTTCAGTTCTGAGAATTTTATTTGTGGCCAAGGTGAGTGATTAGCATTGTTTTGACACTAATTACAGTTAATTAAGGGTAATTAGTGAAGATTAGCGAATTTATACACTAATAAATTCTGGAAAAATATCTATAAATTCGAAAATAATGTTTTAGACCTCTGTTAGAGATTTGATTTATTTGGTTAAGTTTTGTTAACCCTAGGATTAGTTTTGCTTAAACATGCTTAAGGGGAAAATATGGGGTTTTGGGTATATTTGATCCATTTTGACATGTAAATTCATTGTTTTGGTGTTTGTGGTTAGTTTTCTATGTTGCTATGACTGTTTGGGATGATATGGGGTTAATTAGAATAGTTAGATTGGTCGAAACGTCGTCGAATGGCGTAAAACACTTGCTGGAAAAGTTTCAGCAAACAGTGCAGGTTTTCGGATCGGATCGGAGTAATGGGCTTGGATCGGATAAGTGGACTGGGCAAGGGATTCGATCGGATCGGAACTTAGCACTTGAGGGACCTGGCAAAAAGGAAGGCCATGCTAATTGAACTGGGATTAGATCAGAGTAAACGAAGGACGAGGGGAGCTGATCGGAGCTGGAGCACGAACTGGATGGGAGATGGCAACCCGACCCGACCCAAAGTGGGACACCCGACCCGAACCGATGCAACGTTGTGAACCGAACCGAACCGTTACCAGAGGAAGACCACGAACCGAACCAATTCAAAGTAGAGGGCCCGACCCGAACCGATGACTAGAAGGGGAACCCGACCCAATCCAGAATTGACCAATAACCCGAGATGCAAAGGTAGTCCTGTAGGATCTAAATTAACCCTAGAGGGGGGGGGTGAATAGGGTTTATCGCAGATTTTCACAGAGTAATTAAATAATCACAGCGCAGGTAATAATCAGAGTAAATGCGGAAAATAAATAACACACAGATATACCCAGCTTCGGCAAAACCCTGCCTACTGCTGCATTCCCCAAGGTTTCTACTAGGAGTTAAAACAATCTCTACGCTTACAATCCCCTGTAAACTCGCGACACTCGCTCCCAACTGTTCTTAACCCTACGCTCAAAACCCTGCACTAGTTTTTATCCCCAAAACCAGATTTCCCCAAATTACAATTCCCGTAATTCGTCTCCCTAGTTTTAGAGACAAACTAGAAAACTCTAGACTTGATAGCAAATTGAAATTAAAGACGAACAAAAAACAAAAACCCTAGGAATTAAATAAGGGTTATCTCCTTTAGTTAAAGACTTGGCCGGCCCCTTTTGTTATTGCTTCACCACTTTTTTTTTGTTTGGCTCGATCTCCTTGTTTCTGTAAAAATGGCGGCCTAGGGTTTGCGATCTAGGGTTTTCTTCTGGAATCCGATTCTCTGCAAAATGATCGATCAATCGTACTCTTGCTCTGATGTTTTGCCAATGTTGGTCTCGTGCTCTGATGGTTTTCTGGTTCTTCGATTTGCAGATTCACTCGTTCCAGATCCAAGTGATTATTGGTATGATTTTTCCACTTCTAATTTTTCTTTGATTGCGTTGATACTTGGATACCCTTCTGTCGATGATGATTGGTGTATTTATAGGATTAAAATCCTAATATATCTCTGATTTCATGCTTAGACTTGTTCATGATATATACGAAATATTAGGGCTTGACAATTGCTTTGAATTGAGCTTTTCGTGATTTCTGATATTTCGTACAAGACTTGGTCTGTTATTTTCGTGAATTTTGGACTTGAAATTTGTTGAAATTCTGAAGGTTTCTTCGAATTTAAACTTGAGTATATTGCATAAATCTTGGACTTGAAGTCTTCTGGAATTCTGATGATTTCTTCGATTCAAATTTTGTGGAGTAATTTTCGTTTATCCTGTATACTTTAAACTTGAATTTTCTGCTTTTAAATCAATCCCTTGATTTTTGAAACTTGAAATCATTCAAACTTGTATGTGAATTCCTGAATACTCGCATGAGAATTCTGGGCTTTCTCTAGTTGAATTTGAATTAGTAACTTGAATGATTTTTCTGAATATATTTCATAAGTTTAAACCCTGATTTCTGGAATTTTAAAAGATTCTTTGAATCATTCTTTTCAAGAACAAAAACATTTTTCCTGTCTTTGATATGAACAGTTGCTTCTTTAAAAAAACTGGACAGCTACTTTTGCCTCGGCCTTGAATTGCTTTATAAAAAATTATACGAACAGATGCTACATTTTGATATGCCTTATTGTTTTTGCACTTGAATTCTATGCTCTGTTATACCTTGATTTAGCCGTGCACCTTTTGTCCTCCTTTGTGCATTTTCTTCATTGATGTAGGACCTTGGCAATGTTTACACTGTTCTGCTCTATTAAAAAACTGATGAACAAATGTTTTATTAAGCAGTCCGTACAAATGGTTTTGATCTCTGTTTGAACTGATGTCATGCCTCAGAGTTTTTTGAACTTAGCTTGTACTACACTTAGATTTCTCCGAGTTTAAACTGTTGCTCCACTTTAATTTCTGCCGTTTTGTTGTATATTCTTGATCATGCAGTTGTCTCTGTTCTTTGTGGTTATACAGTTTTAACTTTGTATAACTTGTTTGATCACTTTGCTGTTGTACTTGGAAATGTTATCTGCCTAGTCCTATGTTGAGCAGTTTTGAATCTTTATTCGATGCATATATGTTCACTTATACTTGAATCCACCATGTATTATTTGCACATTTAAATGTTGCTGCCATTAACATCCATGTTCATGCATCAATATACATGCTTAAATTTGAATGTTGGTTGAAATATTGAGGAAAAAAAAACGTGCACTCTGTCCCATATTTAGTTCTGTATTTGTTGAACTGAATGTTGTATACACCACCGTGTATGATGAGTCATTGTTTATGTTAAACCTACGTAAAACTGCTGTGCTCATCTTGTCCATGCATATGAATCTGTCGCATCGTAGTTGCTGTGTGAATTCCTGTAATCTTTGTCCTGGCTCGACCATGCTTCTTGTACTCCTGCTCCACTTTAAAACTGAGTTGTAATTGACCATTCACCATACTTGAGTTACTTGCTAATGATGTCCATGGGTACTTGTAGTTGATCATTTTGCTGTATTGCCGTCTCGGACTTGCATACAATGTTTGGTGATATTTTAACAATCCAGAAAATTACTCTAAACTAGCTGCACCACTCCATGTACTACTGCCACATCCTATTTATGTTGTCTTGTTGTTTTGCTCGATCATTTTGATGTGTGTTGACATGTGCACTGAGTCGAGATGGTCCAAGTAGCTACTCCTCAGTCGCGACACTGGATTGGTGTGGCAGTGCACACGTGTATACACGTGTGTATATGCAGCCATCCAGACGAGTTTTTCTGTCCCTGCATATCAGACCAAGTCTAGAAAAGTGATGAGAAACACACCGTAATTCTGAGGCAAATAGAATTTAAATTTTTTTTATTTGCATTTATTTAATTTTATTTTTGTTGCAGTCTACTGTGTATGTTCTTCTGTATGAACAGGTATGAAGATGACTGGATTGACTGTGGAATGCTGTGAAGTCAAGAAGACTGAAGATGATGATATTCATATGTGTCAGTATATACGAGTGAACTGTATAGAAATGTAGTGTGTATGAAAGTGTAAATGTTGTAAAGAGGAGCTAAGTACGAAATTGAATATATTGAAATGTATATCAGTGATGTATGTACAAATAGTGGAGTTGTAAATCTGTACTGTTTAAATATCGAAATAAAATATTCTTATTCAAATAAAATACTGTGTGAATAATTAAATTTCTGTATAGTTGTATTTTATTTAAACAGAAATATTATATTCCTGTCTGATGTATAATATACCGGTACAGTTACAAACACATTCAATAATAAAATATATTTGGTTGTTATCATCAAACAAAAATCATATAATTGTGTATACAACACTGTTATATACAACAATCTCCCCCTTTTGATGATGACAAACAAATAAAAGATTTTGAATGTGTTTGAACGTGAAATATATTACTCCCCCTATTTGTATACTCCCCCTACATCTGAACTCCCCCTATATATGTGGAAAAATATGAATGATGTAATCTAGTTGACCATTCTCCCTCTAGATATTTAATTTCCAATCTTAAAATATTTTTGAATTAAATACTCATCAGTCAAAATCTTGACAATTCTCCCCCCTTTTGTTATCATCAAAAGGATAATAGAAATTGAAACAGTGATGAATATGGACTAAAAATATAAATTCAAATCAAGAGAGAATATATATCGTAAAACCCATTTAATCAAACAAAAATCATAATAATCTTTAAATCAGAAGCAAATTTCACTTTCAGAATAAATGGATTTACGATGGATTTTATCGAATGAGGAGAGTTCAATAAAAATTGAATATTTGAATATGAATTTTAAAGATTTAAATATGCAAAAAAAATGTTAAGCACTTTCTAACCACGCATAGCCCAAAGGTCTTTTAAATGGGGTTAGTAGTAACTTAACTTTATCCTCTCTAATGAGTTCCATCCATGCACAGCCCGAAGGTCTTTTAAGTGAGAATGGAAGCACATAGAAATTAATGTAATTCACCCACACATAACCGCGAGGATTTTTAAATGGGAGTGAATACCAAGGATAAATTATTTATTTATTTATTTATTTTTTTATTTTTTTTATTTTAAGAATAATTAGAACTCCCCAAATTAAATAAAACCATGATGAATGACAGAAATATGGTAGATATAGAAGATGGTCGTGAAATAAGCTCTAATTCAAAAGTATTATAAAATCTGTCTAATCATCATGAGATTTAAAATAATATCTCTTCTAGTTATGAATTATACCATAGTCGCAACTCATCACAGTTTCATAAATCTATCAATAATTTTGATGAGTCCCAAAACGGTTCAAATTAATCAATAATTTCAATTTTTGAATAAATAATCAAAAATAATTTTAAAATTGAAAATATTAATTTCAAGAGGAGTTTTTGAAAAAAAATGCAAGTTGAAAATCAGCTTAAAAAAAAAATCAATCAGTTAAAAAATGAAATTTTCTAATATTTTCAACACTGATTGCTCCTAGACAATTTTTAAAACCATATATATATCAAATTTGATTCAAATTGCCTATGAATTTTAACTAAATCCAGTCACTGATTTTCCAACTTATCATTTAATTGCCAATGAATCAAATCAATTTCCTTATCAGAGCAGCACAAGATCATTTTCTAAACCAGAATCACAAGTGACATCCTCAGAGAATTTTTAGACAAACTCAAGAAACGGTCAACTTATCAAATCGGAAGATAATTGTTTGAAATAAAAAAATCAATTTTTTTTTATAATCCAAGAATTTCAACAATCCATAATGAATGATTTCAAAAACAGCCAAGTAAAAATAAACTAAAAGGAATAAAAATACGTGTTTAGAGATCATACCTGTCTTACCATAATCAACGTGATGCAATGAATCTCCAACTCTGAATCTATGGCTAAGGAACTCCAAATAATTCGATATATGAATCAACTTGAATTTTATCTCACTAAAGTACAGTTGTTCCTTAGCCTCCTATGATACCTAAATGTTTATATGATCGAGTGGTCTAACAAAAATTGTTTTACCACTCTTATCTTTGTTTACACGTTTTGGTACCCAAACCCGTTTATATAACAATCCATTACTATTCACTAGCGTACCCTTTGGAACCCAAATTTGTTTAGATTTGCTTAAATTTATTTTGCTAATTTTTGGAATCCAAACAGATTTAAATGAATTGTTTTTAAACGAGTTATCAATTTGTTTATGATTTAAAAATCCTTTGAAATTATTAAATTTCAAAAATTCAGTTTGATTGTTTTCAAAGCCAATTAAAGGATTTTTAAAATCATTAAAATTTGGTCTTTTAACTTGATCAGATTCAAATCCAAGTCCCTTTTTATTCTGAACAAAAAATTGATTTTTTAACAACATATTCAACGATTTCTCTCCTTTAGAAAATTTAGTCAAAGCTGACTCAAGTCGTTGAATTTTAAATTTAAGATTGCTATTTTCTTTCATTAAATTTGAACAACGATTAATAGCAATTTTCCTCTTTTCAGCGTCAGTTTGTTTTAAAATCAAAATTTCGTTTTCAAGTGCTTTGATTCTAGCATCGTACTTGGAAATTTCAATTTCAAATTGTTTTCGCTTTCCAAAATCAAGTTTTTCAGATTCTCTAAACTTTTCAATCACCTTTTCAAAATCAAGATTTTCATTTTTCAAATTCATGTTTTCTCTTTTAAGTAACTCAAGATCAGTTTTGTAACAACCCGAATTTTTACAACACGTTAAATCAAAAATCAAGACAGAATTAAATTATAAATTCTGAATCAAGTGAAACGGTCTGTGCCATTGCGTTCGTCTCGGAAAAATACGCGAAATAGAGTCCGAGTTTTCGAGAATCGGAGTCCGTATGACCCGTTAAAGGCCCAAGGAAGATTTCTGGAAATTTGAACTTAGGAAATAGTTTTGAAAATCAGACCTGGGGCTAGGCGGGAAGCTTCCCGCCTAGGCCATGTCGACAGGGCCGTCGACAGGCCTGTCAACTTGGGCCCAGACCAGGTCGACAGCCCTGTCGACTTGCCTGTCGACAGGGGGTGGCCGGGGCAAGTTGCCTGGCGCACCTGCTTGTCTCACCTGGTCTTGTTCTTGGGCTGGTTCTGGAAGCTTCCGAGATCTGATGGTCCTGATCTATCCTAGGGTTAATCTAAGGGCCTAAAACTATCCTAATCTCTATAAAAAGACCCTAAACCTAACCTAAATCCCTAGAAATCAAACCTAGTAACTAAGTGCTGCCAAAATCAATTTTGATCATGGCCTCCATCTCCAATCCCTAGAGCCTATGCATTCAAATCGGGTTCAAATCAAAAGGTGCAAGCTTGCTACACCAAATCAAGGCCAAATCGACGTTGCTATGCGAGTTTCATGACGATTCTTCAACAAAGGAGGCACCTTTCTTAGCCAAGATGATTCATGCTTCTTTCCCTAGGCCTAACTATGTAAGTTCTAGCTACTTTTAGATGGAAACGGTAGTTTTGATAATGACATGGGATAAAATGAGGCTAAACATGATTATGCGAACCTATATGAACCTTACCATGCCTCTTGTGTTCATATTTACGATCTTAGGCCATGCGAGTGACTTAATCATGCCTCTCATGCTATGCATAACCTAGTTTAACTTGCAAGTTTGGATCTTTATGCATGAAATGCTAGCATGAGCCTTTAGGAACCATTTTACTTGTGAAACATTGGCTAAGACTAGATTTTGGGGCTTATGCATGTTTATGAACCCAAACCCCTTATGCTATCATGCAAGTTTGTAGCCAAATCCTTTATGAGATTATGCATGTTTGTGACCAATCCCCTCTTTTAAGTTGTGCATGCTTATGGCCAAACCCTTTTTGATAATATGCATGTTTGTGGCCAAATCCCCTTGAGATACTATGCATGTTTGTGGCCAAATCACCTTATGACACTATGCATGTTTTTGGCCAAGGTTGTGCATGTGGAAGCCAAGCCCTTTTTGGCATCATGCATGTTTTGAGACCAATATGTGACATAGTATCCTTACTATGTTGACTCACTTTGCTTGCGTTGGGGAAATACGATTTTGGGTAGTTAGATAAACATGAACATGTCGTGAAATCTTAACTTGATTATGACATGTGTTTATACTTGAAAACATAACTTGAAATGTAACATGGAAGTTGACATGTAAGTATGCATAAAAACATAAGCTTGGGAATTTACCTATTAAGTTAGGTCTACCCATTGGGAATTTACCTATTAAGTTAGGTCTACCCAATTGCTTGAAAACTTGACTATGAACATGACACTAGACTAAACATGAAAGTGACCAACTCGAGGTTGGGTTGAGTTCGCAACGTAAAACTACCCGGAACCGACCGGCCTAACCAGTAGTTGCAAACAATAGGACTCAATGTGAGAAGTTGGTCATGTTGTGCTTGAACCCGAGGTTAGACCAAGTTGTGGTGTAAATCTACCCGGACCCGCCCGGCTTAACTAGTAACCACAACAAAGTCTAATGTGAGAGGTTGGGGTGCATTAAATAATTAATGCCACATAATAGGGTTAAGTTAATTTGATTAATGAGGCTTAACCAAATATGACATGGACAAACGGGTTAAGTAATTTGATTAGGCTAATGATACTTAACAAAACATGATAAGCTTGGGTAGGTTAAGTAACTTGATTTGCCTAATGACACTTGACCATTTTTATACGACTAGTGGACGGGATTAAGTTAACCAACACTTAATCAATCCAACACGATAACGTAATAAGGTTAAGTAAATTTTCCTAATGACACTTAACCGTATAATACAGTTAATGGATGGGGTTAAGATTAGACTTAACTAATCTAAACATGGTAATCGGATGGGGTTAAGTTAGCCTAGACTTAATTAATCCAACTTGGTAATTCAATGGGGTTAAGTTAAACGCTTAACTAATTTAACACGATGATTTGATGAGGTTAAGTGACCTATACTTAACCAATCTAACTCGTTAATTTGATAAGGTTAAGTTAACCTATACTTAACCAATCTAACGTGAAAACATGATAAGGCTAAGTCACGAATCGTTTGAATGCGCTTGACCGATATGACTCAGTAATTAGATAAGGTCAAGTTAATACATATACTGAACCAATCTAAAATGATAATTAGATGAGGTTAAGCCATGAATTGCTTGATATACTTAACCAACTTGACACATGGTTTGTAGGGTTAAGTTTTGGACTTGGATACTTAGCCAATTTTGACATGGTTTGTAGACGGGTTAAGTTGTGAACTTAAGTGACACTTAACCCATTAGATAAACTCTAATTCGGAGGATTAGGTAAATAACCATAGTTAACAAGGATTATGGAAATAAGGCTAAGTGGTAAACCTTAGTTAAAAGAAACTAAGTAATAATTCTTAGTCAAGGAAATTTGGACCACCTCTTAGATAGATGAGTAACCCGATACGGTAGGTCATCGTTTAAGTATACGTGTAGGAGCAGGCTATCTGATTTAGATAAAGGCTCCAGCGAACTGGGTAACGAAGTAGCGGCTTCGGGGAACGTGAGGATATTCTTGGGATCCCTCTGTGAGCTGCCAGGTCATTATACTAGGCTCACGAGAGGTTGAGGTCTGCGGTAGAAGAACCAAGAATATGCCTTGGTTGCTATGCGAGCGACCTAAAGACTGGGGTGGATAGCAGTGAGTCGACAAATACATAAGGTGCCCGAGATAGCAAGTTCGTCGATCATCTACCATCTTGAGTCAAGCGTGTACGTACGGAAAGGCAGGGAACACCCAACAGACCATAATTGCTATCTAATTATGGGTGAGGTAGGCCGTAGGATGTGGGCTGGCCGGAGTGTAGTTCTCATGCAAGATTTCCTCTTGTGTTGCCTTTCACTAGTTGAGGGAGGGGTCTCGTGGGACCATAGCCACGTGTAGAAAAGCAGACCTTAGTATCTGCATCGGCAGATAAATCTAAAGCTCCCGACCGAGTCCTGTATTTCTTGTTTTGCCCTGTGACAGTACTCGGATGGCACGATGTGATACATGTGCATACAGTTATAGAAAAACGATTCACGATGAATGCGTGGGAAAAAGGGGCGCGGTTGAGGGTTAGCGTAATCCCTAGTGGCCTAGGTGGTTTAACCCAAACCGAAATACGAAAGCGTGCAATAGGTAAGCGTAATCCCTAGTGGTGCTAGGTGGCGTAAGTCCTAGTAGTTCAAACGATGATTCATATGGAAGAGCCTAGCTAGAACAAGGGTGACAGTCCAAACGATTTCAAGGATAATACGACATGAGGAAGCCCGTACGAGGTACGGCAATGGACTGAACTTTTATACATAGAAAGAAACATATGATTTGAGTAACCTATATATGCGATATATTAGGTTGACATGGACCATTGCATAACATTGGGCAAGGGACATTCATGGTTAACACATGACGCGGGTTGGGATACTAGTACGAGAGGTGCAGAGCAAATATACATGTTAGAACCAGGAAAAAATATACATAATAGATACCGTGGGATGTCAGACAGGGTAGATAACCTTGGACAGTATACTTGATAGAAACCTGACGATGTGATACCTTGACTTATCATGACACCGTAGTTTATCATGATATCTTAGTTTACCTTGCTAAAGCAGTTCAACCGGCTACCCTGGTTTAGTTTATCTATCTTGTAGTTATCCTTATGTTTTCTTTCAGTTTATGCATGTCATGTTACCTTTACCTGTTTTTATACTGGAAGTAGATAGGACTTACTCAGTCTTTTTGACTGACCCATTTTGTTTCGCCTCTTTTCTTCCGTTTCCCCCCCAGGTTACAGGGAGGAAACACTGCTGTTTAGTTCGGACTTCTTCTGCTTGAAGGTCATCATGGATGGCTTGGACTTTTCCTGGCTATGGCTACTTTACTGTTTTTACTTGGGGAATAATTTATGAAAAAGTCTTTATGCTTCTTTACTATTGCAAGACAGGTTTTGATGTACTCTGATGTAAAAGGCTTTAGACCTTAATTATTGATGTTTATGAAAGTTCGATTTTACTTCCGCTATTTTATGTGTTCTGTCTTGTGATATTTCTGTGCATGTTTACCAATAATGCCCCTCTAAAGCTAGTGCATTCCCTTGCGAGTGACCCTAGCGGAGGTGGGGTGTTACATTTGGTATCAGAGCAGAAGGTTACTAGACTGGGCAAAAGTTTTTAAAGACCTTCTGAAAATTATTTGAAAAACCGTTTACAAAGAAGCATTTTTCAAGAAAATTTTCTTTTAAAAAGAAAAAGGCTATTCCCCAAAGGCCATTAGCATCATCCTTGTTTCCTTGATTTAATCTCTTTTCCTTTCTTTCCTCCATCTGTAGTCACAGTGGTTTTGACTGCGACTAGTCTTTCTAGCTGCGTAAGTGTTTCCCGTACGATGGAGGTGGTTCTCGAGAGACCGTTGCAGAGTTATGCATGAAAGGATAGTAAGAACAAGGATAAAGGATACGAGCTCAGGGATAAGCAACATGTTGGTATGGCTGAGTCCTAAAAGGAGGGAGAAAGATGAACAATGAAACCCATGACGAGAGAGTACCTTTGGCATGGTAAAACGGGACGGATAGTTAAGTATCATGGAACAGGGAAAAGATCATTCGGAGGGCAATAGTATGCTCTCATTTCTAGGGTACCTCAGAAGGAGGGTAACGATCTTGTTAAAGGTTTAGCTTTTCTTCTCTATCATCCTGTCGGGACTTTGTTTTGATCACCGCATCTTTTAAGTCTGCTTCGATAGTTGAGTCTCTGCACCTTAGTACTAGCATAGTAGAGGATCCCGTTTTTGTCTCAAGTCCTATTGGAAGATCGGTCCATTTACTCATGGCTTGTTTGGATTTGAGAATGTCTATATCAAGTGTTAAGCTTGGAAATAATGCTTATGTTTATAAGTTGTGGATGGATTCTAGGGATGAAGTGGTTATCCAGTAAGGGGTGCCACTCTCGGTTTTAGAAGGAGGGTAGTTAGACTCTTGGCTTGCTTTGGTAATACCCTTAAAGTACCGCGTAACCTTTTGGGTTCTGTCATGATTAGTTACTTACAATCTCTAGATGCCTTTGTTGGAAATTAGAAACCCGATCGAATGGTGTTCGCTAATAAGACGGATGGTTTACTTCGATTATGTATGGGTTATGGGAATTACCCTGGTAAGTGCGCACGGTAACTTGTTTACTTTCAAGAGAAAGTTTTTCTACATAGAATACCTTATGGTACAAGGTCCAGGATTCACTAGTGAATTTTGAGGGCTCGCATGGAATAATGTGTACGCAGTCCTGTTTGCGCCAAGTATTCTAGAAGGAGAATAAGTGCAAGTGGAACGAGAGGCGACAAGGAAATGAGTTCCAACTCATGTTATGGAAACAGGAATCAAGAAGCTGCGAAATCGTGAAGTAAAAGGGGCGGTCAAGGCACGATGGAACTAAGCTCAAGGTAATGCGACTCAGGAGACTGAAGACTAAATACGTGCATGATATCTCTTTTGGGAATATATCCTCGATCCCTGTTTTTCTGTTGAGCTTGCTTATAGGCTATCTTTTATGGATATCCTCTCGGTCCTGTCTCTGTTACAAACCCCGTACGAAGTTTGTTTTGTTTATCTTCTCGACCCTGTTTCAGGGAATCTTAGGTAGAACCCTATGGATGTAAACATGTATTTGAAACATGTTATGATTGATATGGTTGCAAATGGTTGCAAGTGGTTGCTCGTGGATGCGCGAATACATATTAGATACTAGCTTGACTCGGTCACATTTCATATTGCATATGCACGAGTATTTATACTTGTTTATGGATGAAATTGAATGTGTTATCATGCGGATGTTGCATATGGTTGAATGTTTGTGCACGCATATAGTGTATATGACTAGGGCTATTTGCATACATGATGGATTCATAGCACTAAACATATTTTTGCATTCAAAAGATTTTTCAGGCCTGATCATTAGCATTAGCTAAGGAACATGTACACACACGTTTTGCATACATTCATAAAGCATTAGAAGTCGTCTAAGGACAATGGTTGCTTGTGGATGATGGTTTGAGTAGATGGATGATGGATGGTAGGATATGTTCTTCCTAACTTTGAGATTTCGGGGACGAAATCCTTTAAGAAGGGGAGAATGTAACAACCCGAATTTTTACAACACGTTAAATCAAGAATCAAGACAGAATTAAATTATAAATTCTGAATCAAGTGAAACGGTCTGTGCCATTGCGTTCGTCTCGGAAAAATACGCGAAATAGAGTCCGAGTTTTCGAGAATCGGAGTCCGTATGACCCGTTAAAGGCCCAAGGAAGATTTCTGGAAATTTGAACTTAGGAAATAGTTTTGAAAATCAGACCTGGGGCTAGGCGGGAAGCTTCCCGCCTAGGCCATGTCGACAGGGCCGTCGACAGGCCTGTCGACTTGGGCCCAGACCAGGTCGACAGCCCTGTCGACTTGCCTGTCGACAGGGGGTGGCCGGGGCAAGTTGCCTGGCGCACCTGCTTGTCTCACCTGGTCTTGTTCTTGGGCTGGTTCTGGAAGCTTCCGAGATCTGATGGTCCTGATCTATCCTAGGGTTAATCTAAGGGCCTAAAACTATCCTAATCTCTATAAAAAGACCCTAAACCTAACCTAAATCCCTAGAAATCAAACCTAGTAACTAAGTGCTGCCAAAATCAATTTTGATCATGGCCTCCATCTCTAATCCCTAGAGCCTATGCATTCAAATCGGGTTCAAATCAAAAGGTGCAAGCTTGCTACACCAAATCAAGGCCAAATCGACGTTGCTATGCGAGTTTCATGACGATTCTTCAACAAAGGAGGCACCTTTCTTAGCCAAGATGATTCATGCTTCTTTCCCTAGGCCTAACTATGTAAGTTCTAGCTACTTTTAGATGGAAACGGTAGTTTTGATAATGACATGGGATAAAATGAGGCTAAACATGATTATGCGAACCTATATGAACCTTACCATGCCTCTTGTGTTCATATTTATGATCTTAGGCCATGCGAGTGACTTAATCATGCCTCTCATGCTATGCATAACCTAGTTTAACTTGCAAGTTTGGATCTTTATGCATGAAATGCTAGCATGAGCCTTTATGAACCATTTTACTTGTGAAACATTGGCTAAGACTAGATTTTGGGGCTTATGCATGTTTATGAACCCAAACCCCTTATGCTATCATGCAAGTTTGTAGCCAAATCCTTTATGAGATTATGCATGTTTGTGACCAATCCCCTCTTTTAAGTTGTGCATGCTTATGGCCAAACCCTTTTTGATAACATGCATGTTTGTGGCCAAATCCCCTTGAGATACTATGCATGTTTGTGGCCAAATCACCTTATGACACTATGCATGTTTTTGGCCAAGGTTGTGCATGTGGAAGCCAAGCCCTTTTTGGCATCATGCATGTTTTGAGACCAATATGTGACATAGTATCCTTACTATGTTGACTCACTTTGCTTGCGTTGGGGAAATACGATTTTGGGTAGTTAGATAAACATGAACATGTCGTGAAATCTTAACTTGATTATGACATGTGTTTATACTTGAAAACATAACTTGAAATGTAACATGGAAGTTGACATGTAAGTATGCATAAAAACATAAGCTTGGGAATTTACCTATTAAGTTAGGTCTACCCATTGGGAATTTACCTATTAAGTTAGGTCTACCCAATTGCTTGAAAACTTGACTATGAACATGACACTAGACTAAACATGAAAGTGACCAACTCGAGGCTGGGTTGAGTTTGCAACGTAAAACTACCCGGAACCGACCGGCCTAACTAGTAGTTGCAAACAATAGGACTCAATGTGAGAAGTTGGTCATGTTGTGCTTGAACCCAAGGTTAGACCAAGTTGTGGTGTAAATCTACCCGGACCCGCCCGGCTTAACTAGTAACCACAACAAAGTCTAATGTGAGAGGTTGGGGTGCATTAAATAATTAATGCCACATAATAGGGTTAAGTTAATTTGATTAATGAGGCTTAACCAAATATGACATGGACAAACGGGTTAAGTAATTTGATTAGGCTAATGATACTTAACAAAACATGATAAGCTTGGGTAGGTTAAGTAACTTGATTTGCCTAATGACACTTGACCATTTTTATACGACTAGTGGACGGGATTAAGTTAACCAACACTTAATCAATCCAACCCGATAACGTAATAAGGTTAAGTAAATTTTCCTAATGACACTTAACCGTATAATACAGTTAATGGATGGGGTTAAGATTAGACTTAACTAATCTAAACATGGTAATCGGATGGGGTTAAGTTAGCCTAGACTTAATTAATCCAACTTGGTAATTCAATGGGGTTAAGTTAAACGCTTAACTAATTTAACACGATGATTTGATGAGGTTAAGTGACCTATACTTAACCAATCTAACTCGTTAATTTGATAAGGTTAAGTTAACCTATACTTAACCAATCTAACGTGAAAACATGATAAGGCTAAGTCACGAATCGTTTGAATGCGCTTGACCGATATGACTCAGTAATTAGATAAGGTCAAGTTAATACATATACTGAACCAATCTAAAATGATAATTAGATGAGGTTAAGCCATGAATTGCTTGATATACTTAACTAACTTGACACATGGTTTGTAGGGTTAAGTTTTGGACTTGGATACTTAGCCAATTTTGACATGGTTTGTAGACGGGTTAAGTTGTGAACTTAAGTGACACTTAACCCATTAGATAAACTCTAATTCGGAGGATTAGGTAAATAACCATAGTTAACAAGGATTATGGAAATAAGGCTAAGTGGTAAACCTTAGTTAAAAGAAACTAAGTAATAATTCTTAGTCAAGGAAATTTGGACCACCTCTTAGATAGATGAGTAACCTGATACGGTAGGTCATCGTTTAAGTATACGTGTAGGAGCAGGCTATCTGATTTAGATAAAGGCTCCAGCGAACTGGGTAATGAAGTAGCGGCTTCGGGGAACGTGAGGATATTCTTGGGATCCCTCTGTGAGCTGCCAGGTCATTATACTAGGCTCACGAGAGGTTGAGGTCTGCGGTAGAAGAACCAAGAATATGCCTTGGTTGCTATGCGAGCGACCTAAAGACTGGGGTGGATAGCAGTGAGTCGACGAATACATAAGGTGCCCGAGATAGCAAGTTCGTCGATCATCTACCATCTTGAGTCAAGCGTGTACGTACGGAAAGGCAGGGAACACCCAACAGACCATAATTGCTATCTAATTATGGGTGAGGTAGGCCGTAGGATGTGGGCTGGCCGGAGTGTAGTTCTCATGCAAGATTTTCTCTTGTGTTGCCTTTCACTAGTTGAGGGAGGGGTCTCGTGGGACCATAGCCACGTGTAGAAAAGCAGACCTTAGTATCTGCATCGGCAGATAAATCTAAAGCTCCCGACCGAGTCCTGTATTTCTTGTTTTGCCCTGTGACAGGACTCGGATGGCACGATGTGATACATGTGCATACAGTTATAGAAAAACGATTCACGATGAATGCGTGGGAAAAAGGGGCGCGGTTGAGGGTTAGCGTAATCCCTAGTGGCCTAGGTGGTTTAACCCAAACCGAAATACGAAAGCGTGCAATAGGTAAGCGTAATCCCTAGTGGTGCTAGGTGGCGTAAGTCCTAGTAGTTCAAACGATGATTCATATGGAAGAGCCTAGCTAGAACAAGGGTGACAGTCCAAACGATTTCAAGGATAATACGACATGAGGAAGCCCGTACGAGGTACGACAAAGGACTGAACTTTTATACATAGAAATAAACATATGATTTGAGTAACCTATATATGCGATATATTAGGTTGACATGGACCATTGCATAACATTGGGCAAGGGACATTCATGGTTAACACATGACGCGGGTTGGGATACTAGTACGAGAGGTGCAGAGCAAATATACATGTTAGAACCAGGAAAAAATATACATAATAGATACCGTGGGATGTCAGACAGGGTAGATAACCTTGGACAGTATACTTGATAGAAACCTGACGATGTGATACCTTGACTTATCATGACACCGTAGTTTATCATGATATCTTAGTTTACCTTGCTAAAGCAGTTCAACCGGCTACCCTGGTTTAGTTTATCTATCTTGTAGTTATCCTTATGTTTTCTTTCAGTTTATGCATGTCATGTTACCTTTACCTGTTTTTATACT
Source organism: Allium sativum (assembly GCA_030737875.1). Lineage (NCBI taxonomy): Eukaryota > Viridiplantae > Streptophyta > Magnoliopsida > Asparagales > Amaryllidaceae > Allium > Allium sativum. The sequence continues at coordinate 253,737,332 of CM060919.1, forward strand.
GGAAGTAGATAGGACTTACTCAGTCTTTTTGACTGACCCGTTTTGTTTCGCCTCTTTTCTTCCGTTCCCCCCAGGTTACAGGGAGGAAACACTGCTGTTTAGTTCGGACTTCTTCTGCTTGAAGGTCATCATGGATGGCTTGGACTTTTCCTGGCTATGGCTACTTTACTGTTTTTACTTGGGGAATAATTTATGAAAAAGTCTTTATGCTTCTTTACTATTGCAAGACAGGTTTTGATGTACTCTGATGTAAAAGGCTTTTGACCTTAATTATTGATGTTTATGAAAGTTCGATTTTACTTCCGCTATTTTATGTGTTCTGTCTTGTGATATTTCTGTGCATGTTTACCAATAATGCCCCTCTAAAGCTAGTGCATTCCCTTGCGAGTGACCCTAGCGGAGGTGGGGTGTTACAAGTTTTTAATTTCAAAAAATCGTTACTCAAAAATCGACATTTTTCGCATTCTGATAACGATGAATTCTTAAGTTTTTCAAGTTTTGTTTCTAAACTGTTATTTTCTTGAACTAGTTTTGACCTATCAGATTTTAATTTCTTAACTTTTAGTTCAAGAGAATCAACAGTTTTTGTGAGATCGTGACACATTAAAATTAAATCTTTATAAGTAAAATTCGATACCTCACTTGAATCCTCTTCACTACTTTCTGAATCAGATTGAGCCATAAGACACAAATTTGCTTCCTCTTCTTCACTTTCAGAAACTTCTTCTCCTTCTTTGTCATCCCATGTAGCAGCAAAAGCTTTCTTCTGAACTTCTTCTTCTTTTCATTTTTGAGCTGTGGACAATTTGGTTTGATATGTCCGGGTTTCTTGCAGTTGTAGCAAAATACTTCATCGTCTGAACTTTCGGAACTTTCGGATTTGACAGTTTTTGAATTCTTCTTTCCTGGTTTGTATTTTCCTTTGGCCCACTTTTTCAAAACCATGGCTAGCTCTTCAGCGGGATCGTCATCATTACTTTCAACAGAATTATTTAGAGCGATCGTCTTTTTCTTTGATTCAGAATCCTTTCGTTCTTCTCTTGCTTTTAACTCCATCTCGTAAGTAATCAGATTTCCGATTAACTCTTCCATGCTTACTTTATTTAGATCTTTTGATTCTTGAATCGCCGTCACCTTTGCTTCAAAATTCATTGGTAGCACTCTTAGTATTTTTCTGATCAATTCCACTTCAGTATAGGTTTTGCCAAGAGCTTTTGCATTGTAGACCAGTGATGAGAAGCGTCCATACATCTCTTTTATATCTTCGTCTTTTTGCATAGAGAAATTTTCATATTCGTTGCTGAGAAGAGCGAGACGAGATTCCTTCACTTGAGATGTACCTTCGTGTGTGACCTCCAACGTATGCCATATTTCCTGCGCAGTCTCACAGTGAGAGATTCGATTAAATTCAGTTTTATCAAGAGCACAGATTAAAGCATTCATCGCTTTGGCATTAGTTGAAAATAATTTTTTATCATTAGCATCCCACCTATCTTTTGATTTAGGAATTTTAACACCACTAACAATAACAGTGGGAGATCTATAACCCGTTTCAATAATATCCCACACATCATAATCGACTGAACTCAAATAAATTTTCATCCTAGCTTTCCAATATGCATAATCAGTTCCATTAAACATTGGTGGCCTAGCTATGGACTGACCCTCAGAAAACGCGTTATTAGACAGATTCATGACTCTAGAGTTAAAATAAAATAAAAAATACCTGCTCTGATACCACTTGTAGGATCTAAATTAACCCTAGACGGGGGGGGGGGGTGAATAGGGTTTATCGCAGATTTTCACAGAGTAATTAAATAATCACAGCACAGGTAATAATCAGAGTAAATGCGGAAAATAAATAACACACAGATATACCCAGCTTCGGCAAAACCCTGCCTACTGCTGCATTCCCCAAGGTTTCTACTAGGAGTTAAAACAATCTCTACGCTTACAATCCCCTGTAAACTCGCGACACTCGCTCCCAACTGTTCTTAACCCTATGCTCAAAACCCTGCACTGGTTTTTATCCCCAAAACCAGATTTCCTCAAATTACAATTCCCGTAATTCGTCTCCCTAGTTTTAGAGACAAACTAGAAAACTCTAGACTTGATAGCAAATTGAAATTAAAGACGAACAAAAAACAAAAACCCTTAAAACTTTAAAAATCCTAGGAATTAAATAAGGGTTATCTCCTTTAGTTAAAGACTTGGCCGGCCCCTTTTGTTATTGCTTCACCACTTTTTTTTTTGTTTGGCTCGAACTCCTTGTTTCTGTAAAAATGGCGGCCTAGGGTTTGCGATCTAGGGTTTTCTTCTGGAATCCGATTCTCTGCAAAATGATCGATCAATCGTACTCTTGCTCTGATGTTTTGCCGATGTTGGTCTCGTGCTCTGATGGTTTTCTGGTTCTTCGATTTGCAAATTCACTCGTTCCAGATCCAAGTGATTATTGGTATGATTTTTCCACTTCTAATTTTTCTTTGATTGCGTTGATACTTGGGTACCCTTCTGTCGATGATGATTGGTGTATTTATAGGATTAAAATCCTAATATATCTCTGATTTCATGCTTAGACTTGTTCATGATATATACGAAATATTGGGGCTTGACAATTGCTTTGAATTGAGCTTTTCGTGATTTCTGATATTTCGTACAAGACTTGGTCTGTTATTTTCGTGAATTTTGGACTTGAAATTTGTTGAAATTCTGAAGGTTTCTTCGAATTTAAACTTGAGTATATTGCATAAATCTTGGACTTGAAGTCTTCTGGAATTCTGATGATTTCTTCGATTCAAATTTTGTGGAGTAATTTTCGTTTATCCTGTATACTTTAAACTTGAATTTTCTGCTTTTAAATCAATCCCTTGATTTTTGAAACTTGAAATCATTCAAACTTGTATGTGAATTCCTGAATACTCGCATGAGAATTCTGGGCTTTCTCTAGTTGAATTTGAATTAGTAACTTGAATGATTTTTCTGAATATATTTCATAAGTTTAAACCCTGATTTCTGGAATTTTAAAAGATTCTTTGAATCATTCTTTTCAAGAACAAAAACATTTTTCCTGTCTTTGATATGAACAGTTGCTTCTTTAAAAAAACTGGACAGCTACTTTTGCCTCGGCCTTGAATTGCTTTATAAAAAATTATACGAACAGATGCTACATTTTGATTTGCCTTATTGTTTTTGCACTTGAATTCTATGCTCTGTTATACCTTGATTTAGCCGTGCACCTGTTGTCCTCCTTTGTGCATTTTCTTCATTGATGTAGGACCTTGGCAATGTTTACACTGTTCTGCTTTATTAAAAAACTGATGAACAAATGTTTTATTAAGCAGTCTGTACAAATGGTTTTGATCTCTGTTTGAACTGATGTCATGCCTCAGAGTATTTTGAACTTAGCTTGTACTACACTTAGATTTCTCCGAGTTTAAACTGTTGCTCCACTTTAATTTCTGCCGTTTTGTTGTATATTTTTGATCATGCAGTTGTCTCTGTTCTTTGCGGTTATACAGTTTTAACTTTGTATAACTTGTTTGATCACTTTGCTGTTCTACTTGGAAATGTTATCTGCCTAGTCCTATGTCGAGCAGTTTTGAATCTTTATTCGATGCATATATGTTCACTTATACTTGAATCCACCATGTATTATTTGCATATTTAAATGTTGCTGCCATTAACATCCATGTTCATGCATCAATATACATGCTTAAATTTGAATGTTGGTTGAAATATTGAGGAAAAAAAAACGTGCACTCTGTCCCATATTTAGTTCTGTATTTGTTGAACTGAATGTTGTATACACCACCGTGTATGATGAGTCATTGTTTATGTTAAACCTACGTAAAACTGCTGTGCTCATCTTGTCCATGCATATGAATCTGTCGCATCGTAGTTGCTGTGTGAATTCCTGTAATCTTTGTCCTGGCTCGACCATGCTTCTTGTACTCCTGCTCCACTTTAAAACTGAGTTGTAATTGACCATTCACCATACTTGAGTTACTTGCTAATGATGTCCATGGGTACTTGTAGTTGATCATTTTGCTGTATTGCCGTCTCGGACTTGCATACAATGTTTGGTGATATTTTAACAATCCAGAAAATTACTCTAAACTAGCTGCACCACTCCATGTACTACTGCCACATCCTATTTATGTTGTCTTGTTGTTTTGCTCGATCATTTTGATGTGTGTTGACATGTGCACTGAGTCGAGATGGTCCAAGTGGCTACTCCTCAGTCGCGACACTGGATTGGTGTGGCAGTGCACACGTGTATACACGTGTGTATATGCAGCCATCCAGACGAGTTTTTCTGTCCCTGCATATCAGACCAAGTCTAGAAAAGTGATGAGAAACACACCGTAATTCTGAGGCAAATAGAATTTAATTTTTTTTTGCATTTATTTAATTTTATCTTTGTTGCAGTCTACTGTGTATGTTCTTCTGTATGAACGGGTATGAAGATGACTGGATTGACTGTGGAATGATGTGAAGTCAAGAAGACTGAAGATGATGATATTCATATGTGTCAGTATATACGAGTGAACTGTATAGAAATGTAGTGTGTATGAAAGTGTAAATGTTGTAAAGAGGAGCTAAGTACGAAATTGAATATATTGAAATGTATATCAGTGATGTATGTACAAATAGTGGAGTTGTAAATCTGTACTGTTTAAATATCGAAATAAAATATTCTTATTCAAATAAAATACTGTGTGAATATTTAAATTTCTGTATAGTTGTATTTTATTTAAACAGAAATATTATAATCCTGTCTGATGTATAATATACCGGTACAGTTACAAACACATTCAATAATAAAATATATTTGGTTGTTATCATCAAACAAAAATCATATAATTGTGTATACAACACTGTTATATACAACAAGTCCAATATGAGAAGTTAGAGCTCAGGATTCAGTTGGGAACCGATGAGTTCACTTCATGGTTGGGCTTTACTGCGGGACATGTGCAAAGGGGTTGTCGATGTCTGTAGCTTTGAATCACTATGTGTAGGGAGTACGTGGACGGATTCAGGGCCACTGTGGCCTAGGTACGACTAAAGGGCTAAAGACCAATGAAGTGGGGTCATTTGTAAAGATTTGGTCATGACTCCATGTGGTAAGCTTGGTAGTAGTAGTAGTTGTACAAATTGAACTCCGTCACTACTTCGATCGGTCTAGTGATTGACAGTGGTGGACATCGTATGCTTTACGCACTGAGTGAGAGATGTGAGGATGGTTACTATGCTTGATTTGTTTGCTATCATTATGACTTGCACACCCCACCCCCGTATTCTTTACACTATTTATTATGGCACCTTAGAGTATTGTACGGTATGTGGTACTAACTCTTTGGTTGCAGGTCCAGGTTCAGGTATGGTTTAGTATACCTGTTATTGTTCTATGTAGATGCTTATCGCTCATACCAGGCTTTATGTCTGACCCAGAGATTTATGTATCCTCTTATTACTCTGGGTGCTCACACGAGCAGACTAGAGACAGGTTAGCTGGTGATGCACGGGTAGATGATCCGGAGACGAGCAAGAGGCTTCCAAGTATGATATATATATAGTATTCTCCCTGTGTTGTTGAAGATCACTGCTTGGGCATTAGTAGTGTATCTTCTACTTTAGCTTTCTTTGTTTTAGAGACAGTAAATTTTGGGAAGTTGTAATAAGCTGTACTTGGATTTCCGCTGCTCTGATGTTGATGTTGATTTTAGTCATCAGCTTATGCACTGTCTCACCTGTTTTATGTCAACTATGTTATTATTATATTTTACTCCATGCGCTGTGAGACATTCTACAGGTTCCTGATTAGTTCATCCTCTTCTTTCCTTTCTTTGGCGACCGTTCCATGCTAGTCGGGCATGTGTACAGCGCACTTTCGGAGGAAATGCTAGCTGGTGCGGGGCGGGCCATCACATTTGACTTATGTGGTTGTTGCTGTTGCGAGGCACCTCGGATATATCGGTGACTATGTGAAGCCAATGGAGTCATTTACGCCCCAAAGTGCGGGGAAACGCAGTGTTCAGGCATTTTAATCGACATCGGTGGACCGGCCCTGACGATCCAAGGGTCACTCGAGCTCTGATCCTGAGACTTAGGCTAGACAGTCTCGAATCGGTAGAGGACTATCTTTTGCCTCTGTTCACAGATGGAAATCCAACTTCCAATGCGTGACTTTGCGGTTTTATTTTTAGAGCCCGGTATGGCGACATAGTGGGATGGGGCGCTTATGCCGTCTATGATTGTTACTTATGATTTAAAGTTATTTTATACACTATGCACTTATAATAGTATCAAATGATTTGTTTTAAACGTATCAAGCATTCTTGGCTATTATAAGGTAAAACCCTATCCTCTGGCTTGCGTTGCATTGTGTGATGGGACCTGGGTCTTATAATAGCTTCATTTTTCTTTATTTAGCATTGCACTGTTTGTTTTATGCACTGGTATTCTTGGGAGGAAACCCGTTCCGTGTTATACGGCGTGGTCCCTTGATTTACCTAACTTTAAAATAAAGATTAATAACTGTTTTAGTTCTCACACCAGTCACATGACTGACCTGAAGTTTACTGTTTTAACCTAAACTCTAGGTGCCCCTATTTTGACACGGGCAGCTTGTAGTTTTGGTTTTGCAGATTTATATTCACAGGAACCTGGTATACAGCTGGAATGATATGCAGAAAGCTCTGTATCCGTGTATTACTTCTAGTTGTGTTTTGTATTGTATTTTCCGCTGCTAGGTAATTTATTGTAATCTCTGATATTTATCGAATGTATTTTATTCATTCATACTCTGTATATTCTTGTAATCTTATGAATTGTTGTAATTAACAATGAAATGTTCTTCTGTTTGTGTTCGGATTTGTCTTGTCCTCAAAGTAATCCGCTCTTTCCTAACCGGGGAAGTTCGGGTCGCTTCATTTGGTATCAGAGCCTTGGTTTACAGAGCTCGGAGAACAAGACACATTAGAACCATATGAAAGAATTCATTAGAGATTGGATTAGTAATATCCAAATGGAATGACTCGTTAGAGATAGGATCAGTAGTATTCTAGAACGAGTGTGAAGAGTAGTGTTTTGAAAATAAAATGAAAACAATTTTTGATTATTGTTTGATTAATTAAATGTTGAATCTTTAGCCAAATTGATCAAATAGTGAATTGTATTGAAAATTTGTCGCATTTGCATGCATATACATGTACTTACATTGAACAGGTCCTGGCAAGGATGCTAGAGCAGATGAATAAAATTGTTTGCCCGACAAATAGGTACATGTTTATTGTATTTCTTTGGGTTTGGATGATTTTATGAGCCGATTGGCTAGCCGCTTGGCTTTTTCGTTTTTTTTGGATTGAAGAAGGCCATGGGAGGCTATATGAAATATCCCGAAGTCCTTGGTGCAGGGGAGGTTATGGCGAAATTTTTCAAAAATTTAGGGTGTTAGCCAAATTTTTGAAAATTTTGAAAAGTTCTTAGAAACTGAAAAGTTGAAGAACTTAAGCCGTAATGAAAATAGTGAAAGTTGAGTTGATTAGTTAAACAACTTTCGGCTTCGTTTGTTTTCGGGGACGAAAAGTTTTAAGTGAGGGAGATTGTAATAACCCGGAAATCCGAGCCAATTTAAAATTTTTATTTTGACAATTTTAGCGAATTTTGATTATTTAAAATGAATTATTTTAAATAATAACGACGAGAAATTTATTTTGAATAGAATTAGAACGTATATATTTATATACGTCGTCATTAGAATATAAATATTTATTTATATATATAAAAGGAATTGAAAATGGCGTGGTAGTTCGATAATTCGATTTCAAATTTCAAATGACTGTACAGGATTCAAAATAAACGGGATTTTAGCGAAACCAAAAATATTAGAATCTAATAGAGAATATCTTTCCAACAAATCCAAGAAATCGAAATTTCATAGCGGGAATCAAAAGTTATGCCCAGTTGAAATTTCAGAATAGTCGCTATGGAATTCTGGCCCTTAAAAATGGAAATTTTGCAAACGACCTCGGTTTTCGACTGTAACAACCCGAAATTCTGAGCCAATTTAAAATTTTTATTTTGGCAATTTTAGCGAATTTTGAATATTTAAAATGAATTATTTTAAATAGTAACGACGAGAAATTTATTTTTAATAGAATTAGAACGCATATATTTATATACGTCGTCGTTAGAATATTAATAATTATTTATAATTATAAAAGGAATTGAAAATGGCGCGATAGTTCGATAATTCGATTTCAAAATTGAAATGAATGTACCGGGTGTAAAATAAACCGGATTTTAACAAAACCAAAAATAATAGAACCTATTTGACGATATCTTTCCAACGAATCCGAAAAATCAAAATTTCATAGCAGGAATCAAAAGATGTGTCCAGTTGAAAATTTTGAATAGTCGCTATGGAATTCAGGCCCTTAAAAATAGCCATTTTGCAAACAACCTCAGTTTTCGACGAAACCACTTTTGTTGGATCCGGGATGTCAAATTTTTGTTAGGTTTTAAAATTCATAATTTTTCGAATCAATATGTGAGCGTGGAAAAGGAAAACGCATTTGACCATTTTCAGTTGATTTTAATCGACTGTAAAATGGCCATTTTTCAAACGGTCTCAGAATTCGACGAAACTAGTTTTGTTAGGACTGTATCGTCAATACGAAGCTAGAAAATATTTTTCTGGAATTTTCCGAGTTAGTATGCGGCCCCGGTAAATTGAAATGCACGTTCAAATTCAATATATAGAGTTATATGTTGATTTTGACGAAAACTGATCGAAACGATCGAATCAGCCTACGATACATATCCCATTGTGTTCGGAATGGGGGTAATTAGCTATGGACGACAGGAGGTGGGCCTCGTTTAGAGGCCGAAAATAAAAGTTGCTTTTTGGGAGATAATTAAATAAATAATTAATAAAAGAACCCCCCTATACCTTTCCCTTCTCTCCTCAGTTCATGCTGAAATTAAAAAAACCCTAAACACCCCCGTCGATCGCCTCAGCCCATCGCCGCCCCCTCTACCGATCGACCGCCGACCTCCCCCTCCTCCTTCTTCCCCACCGCCCCTCTTCCCTCTCTCCTCCTCGTTCCCTTCTCCATCCGCTGACCCTGATGCCCGACCCCCATATGAAACCATGCCGCCCCGACACCCTAGGCCCACCGCCAGTGAGCATCGCCACCCCCGGATCGCCAGCGACCTCCCAGACTATCCCCAGCCTCCACAACCACCAATGGGCCCCTTTTTGTTCGAAACCCCCCTTTTTTCTTCTTCGTCGCTGGAATTAGAGGCTCCCGCACCATTCGAGAAGGCCGTCGCCAACCCCATTTCAAAAACCCGTTAAATGTAAGCTTTTTTGATTTTTATTCTATTCATGTGTTGAGAATAATTTTTGGTTGAATAAAAATAAGATTTTTTTTATAGAGAAAGCATAGATTTTTATATAGAGAAAGCATAGATTTTTAAATACGAAAGGATTAGATTTTTATGTTGATAAAAAAATTATATTTTTATGATAATAAAGTTGTCCCTTTTATTTTAGAAGCAGCGGTATAAAAATAGAATTTTTATCTACATAGTAGCGGTATAAAAATAGAATTTTTATCTATATGGTAGCGGTATAAAAATAGAATTTTTATCTGTATAGTAGCGTTATAAAAATGTGATTTTTATACACATGACAACAATATAAAAATTCGATTTTTATATATTGAATAGCGAAGTAAAAATTTGATTTTTATATAATGAATAGCTTAGTAAAAATTTGATTTTTATATATTGAATAGCGAAGTAAAAATTTGATTTTTATATATTGAATAGCGAAGAAAAAATTCGATTTTTATGCATTGAATAGCGAAATAAAAATGTGATTTTTATATATGTAGTGGCTACGGGCAACGAAAGTGACAAAAAGCGAGAACAGTGATGATTTCCTACAATAGAAGTGTCGTGGAGTTGGGATAGCTTTGGTGAGAACTTCTCACTTTAAATTTCTTTTTCTAATTATAATATATACTAGGATGCAGACGGTGTTTAGTAGCACCCGACACCACTGTCCACAGACCATGGACTTGTTTGTTTGGTTGCATAGATTAGTTAAATTATTTGATTGGAGTTGGTTGTTTGGTGAACTGAAATTGATTTGATTGATATGTGTATGGCGTGGGCCATCACTAGACCGGGGATAAGGCTAGGCCTTGTCCCGTTTCTAGTATCGTGCCGTTATACCACCGAAATTTTCTAAAATAAGTTAGAAAAATAAAAATATCATTTTCACTTTGTAAATGAACTGAATAGAAACTCATGTGTTAAAAAAAATTTATCGTTAAAAATATAATTTTTAACGTGAATATGAATATCGTGAATGCGAATAAATAAATATTCATTTACAAACCGGACGTTTTGTTTATGTACACCTATTTAAAGGACATTGATTAGGACGATAAATTTTACACATCGCCCAACTGCACAAATAAAATCTGTGTTTGTTGATTTCAAACCCCACACGGGTATTGGGATAAAACACAGCATACATTATTCCCAATAATTAGTTGTATGTCGATCGATGGATCGACAGGCTGTTATAAGCGTTAAATATCTATAATTGATGCTTATACAGTGTAGTGCACTTTGGATGATGGTTGATTATTTATCGTTGCTATTATATACATGTGTTGTATGGAATCCATATAATTAACTTTATATGGTAATTGATTGAGCCTCATTCCAATTTAGAAAATAAAGAATATTATAAAATAAAGGTTCATGTGTTGACAGTACTCATCCGTTGAGATTAGTCATGTGTTGAACGAAGTATTTTAACAATAAATTTACATCTTTATCATATATAAAATTAGAAACTAACTGAAAAATAGATAAGATGAGTGATCTCCTGAATATTGATCTGATGTTGGTTTCGGCCTTCGGGGTTAATATTTAGGGAATCGTTCTCTTACTAATTTATGGTTGGAGTCTGATTTGAAATCAAACGATAGATATCATAATTTTATAAAATATATTGAATAACAAGAATAGTCACACGTGGACAATACTCATTCGTTGAGATTAGTCATGGGTTGACGAAAATATAGATTCACGTATTGAATAGAATAAATATTCATTTGTTGAATAGAATAACGGAATATTTGAAATATATAAAGCCGTGTTGATTAGAGATGCGCTATTTTGACGCGAACGATATTTATATCGATTATATTCGTTTTTATAATGAATTGAAAAGAAAACGAATTTGAATTGAATTGAAATGAATTTTAAAACGAATTTATAAGGAAAAATTCAATTTTGATTTGAATTGGAAATGGAAGTAGAAATGTTTTTGAAACGAATTTAAAACTATTTATAAAATTTGTTTTAAATAGAAATCGACGAAATATATATTATATATATAATATAATGGCCTGAATAGAACTCACCGCACCGCGGCAGTTCATAAATTTCGACCATTGACTTCGAACAGACATTACGAGAGATCCGACCGTCGGATTCTCCTAAAACCGGAACCGTTGGGTTCGTATCGAAAAGATCTTTCAAACGAATATTAGAAATTTGAAATCTAATGGTTGGATTTGGGGATACGCCCAAATCAAATTTGGAAAAGGTCGTTGTAAGTGCAGTTCGATGGCCGTTGATGGAAATCGACTGTACGGGCCTTGATAAAATTATTTAAAATAGTAATAATTTCTGTAAAATCATAAGAAATGATTTGGGAAAATTGGGATGAAAAACTCCATATTTGAAAAGATAAAAATAGATTTTTATCGAAATGAACTAGTTTTGAACTAAAATTAAACCCGTTTATTTTCAAATAAATAAATTGGATTTGAAAGGGGTTTTAAATAGAATTGATTTGTGGGTTTATCGTGAACGATGTTATAAATAACACTAGTTCTTTAACCCGATAATAAATAGAATGTGATTTGGGTTTATCGTGAAATGTGTTTTAAATGACATTAGTTCTTTAACCAAATAAAAGGAGTTTTAATGAATCTGCAATTAGATTGAAATGTGAATTGATAATCTAAATTATCAAATTTGGAAAATGAGCGAGAATGGAGTATCACCAGTTTTGCTCCAAGCGATAGTTAAATCTTTAATTAGATTTGAACGTGAAATGGTAATTAATTTTACCGATAACACCGTGGTGTTAGATATGAAGTATTACCGGTTTTGCTTCATGGGATGAATAGGTTGGGATTGGGAAATAAAATAAATAATTACTTCGGTGCAGTTCGCTAATCCCGACTAGTTTGGAAAACCATAATTTGGTTTGAAATGACATCTAAAGGAAGATTCAAGAATAAATTTTAAAGAATTTATCTTGGATAAAATCAATGGGAACCTTTCCCTAAGAATGTGAAATTTAGAAACTAGCTGTAGGTTAGTTAAGAAGAATGGTTTCCTGGGTATTGATCTGATGTTGGTTTCGGCCTTCGGGGTTAATATTTGGGAAATTGTTCTCTTGCTAATTTACGGTTAGTGACTAATGAATTGGAATGAGGCGTTTGTTGTGTTTGTGTAACATTTGATTTTAATATACGCGGGTTGTTCGGAAAGTCCGGGTTTATACCCATTCTGAATAACCGATTCGACGATATGTCGAAGATGAAGACGATGGTCGAAGACCGGAAGTCTTCACATCGTTTGGATAATTACTGATGATCTTGATTGGGCTGTACACCCAAGATGAGGGAATCAATTAGTGGTCGTCCAGACGTACTTGGAGATGGATGGATATGCGAGGAAAGTGCCTCTGGTTTCGTTCAGACCCAGAACGAACTTGTAAATGGATTGTGTGTCTGACATTGGATTTTGTTCTGTGTTGATTGATTTCTATTAAATATATATCTGTTTGGCGGCGGAGAATTTATTCTCTTGCTTAACGCCCTTCTCTGAGACGTACGAGCTTAGAGGTTATATATCGATAGATATCAATCGCATGGCATGAATTGCCTGTGTGGCATGCTGAGTTGCATGGATCAAGGCTTCTGTTGAAAAGCAAAGTCATGTGGTTGATGATCAAAGCACGGCCTTTGGGGCGTAGCTTTGTGTATAACGTGAATTCGCGAGCCTCACACCTCGGTATGAGTCAAAAACGGGATGAGGACCCAAGGAGTGCACGACGTTTCTTTCTAGCTATGGGTGGTGTCAGTGACCTACCAGCCCTGACATTTATATACTTTTCACCTTGTGGTTTGGATGCGAGGCGCCTCGATTATAGGTCCTATAGGGCCAGGAAACGTGTGTTTAGGAATAACTAATCCTCAAACGTAACAGAGGACCGGCCTTGGAGGATCTCAGGATTGCCCAGAGTGTGTAGTCCTGAGGCATTTGCTAGAGTGTCTCGAACGCGGAGAGGAGCTTGCCCCTTGCCTCGACTCATGACGGAAATCCAATTTCCAATACGTGTATTGCGGTTTTAATTGTAGAACTAGTATGGCGACATGATATATGGTACCCATGCCGTCTATGATTTATATTTATGATTGAAATTGTTTTGACACTATACACTTATTATAGTATCAAATGATTTGTTTTAAACGTACCAAGCATATTTGGCTATTATAAGGGAAAACCCTATCCTCCAGCTTGCGTTGCATTGTGTGATGGGATCTGGGTCTTATAATAGCTTCATTTTTCGAAAAAGCATTGCGTTGTTTATCCTATGCACTGGTATTCTTGGGAGGAAACCCGTTCCGTGTTATGCGGCGTGGTCCCTTGAATTACTCTCTTTTAAAGTAAAGTCTTTAAATAACTGTTTTAGTTCTCACACCAGTCACATGACTGACCTGGAGTTTATTGTTTTAACCTAAACTCTGGGTGCCCTCATTTTCCGCACGGGCAGCTAGTAGTTTTGGTTTTGCAGATTTATATTCACAGGATCCTGGTTTACAGCTGGAATGATATCCGAAAAGCTCTGTATCCGTATATCACCTTCAGTTGTGCTTTGTATTATTTTCCGCTGCTATGTAATTTATTGTAATCTCTGATATTTATCGAATGTAATTTATTCATTTATACTCTGTATATTCTTGTATCTGATGGAATTGTTGTAATAATAATGAAATGTTCTTCCGTCTGCGTCCTTTTATGGCTTGTTCTCGAACTATCCGCGCTTTCCTCACCGGGGAAGTTACGGGTTCTTACAGTTGGTATCAGAGCTTTGGTTTACAGAGCTCGAGAACAAGATACATTAGAACCATACGAAAGAATTCATCAGATATTGAATTAGTAATATCCAATTAGAATGACTCGTTAGAGATAGGATCAGTAGTATCCTAGAACGGGTGTGAAAAGTATATTTTTCAAATGGAAACAATTTTGTTTTGAAAATTAAACCATCTTATACGTATTTGAATAATTTTATTTGTATTGAATTTGGATAATCCAATATATAAAGATTTTTCATATACGCATCATGAACGTATATTCGAAGTTTTAATATATTAGATAGATATAGAACCGCACTCTAGTAGCCCGGAGATGTTTTGATGGTCGTTCGAAACATCATCAGCATTTATTTTCGAGTGACGAAGGTGTGATATCTATATATTTCCATTAGACTGGTGTGAGAACCAAAACTAATATAGATAGATTTATTGTTGTAATTTGGCATCAAAAATGTAATTTTTGTATATATATCAAAAATTATGAATTTGAAACGTTAATCCACTAATTGATTGATGTTTGCGTTGTTTGATTATTGTTTGTCTAATTGAATTTTGAACCATTATGCCTAATAGAATCAAATATAGAAGTATATTGAAAATTAGTCGCATTTGCTTGCATATACATGTTCTTACATTGAACAGGTCATAGCAAGGAGGCTAGAGCAGAGAATAAAATTTGTTTGCCCGACAAATAGGTACATATTTACTATAATTTACTGTTTTGTTTGGGTGATGATGATTTTATGAGCCTATTGGCTAGCCGCTTGGCTTTTTCTTTTTCTTTCTGAGATCAGAAGTCCTGTATGGCAATTTCGGGATTTTCCCGTTGCTCCCGGTGCAGGGGAGGTTATGGCGAAATTTTTCGAAAATTTAGGGTGTTAGCCAAATTTTTGAAAAATTTGAAAAGTTCTTAGAAACTGAAAAGTTGAAGAACTTAAGCCGTAGTCAAATACTGGAAGTTGAGTTGATTAGTAAACAACTTTCGACTTCGTTCCTTTTCGGGGACGAAAAGTTTTAAGTGGGGGAGATTGTAACAACCCGAAATTCTGAGCCAATTTAAAATTTTTATTTTGGCAATTTTAGCGAATTTTGAATATTTAAAATGAATTATTTTAAATAGTAACGACGAGAAATTTATTTTTAATAGAATTAGAACGCATATATTTATATACGTCGTCGTTAGAATATAAATAATTATTTATAATTATAAAAGGAATTGAAAATGGCGCGGTAGTTCGATAATTCGATTTCAAAATTCAAATGAATGTACCGGGTGTAAAATAAACCGGATTTTAACGAAACCAAAAATAATAGAACCTATTTGACGATATCTTTCCAACGAATCCGAAAAATCAAAATTTCATAGCGGGAATCAAAAGATGTGTCCAGTTGAAAATTCTGAATAGTCGCCATGGAATTCAGGCCCTTAAAAATAGCCATTTTGCAAACAACCTCGGTTTTCGACGAAACCACTTTTGTTGGATCCGGGATGTCAAATTTTTGTTAGTTTTTAAATTTCATAATTTTTCGAATCAATATGTAAGCGTGGCAAAGGAAAACGCATTTGACCATTTTCAGTTGATTTTAATCGACTGTAAATGGCCATTTTCCAAACGGTCTCAGAATTCGACAAAACTAGTTTTGTTAGGACCGTATCGTCAATACGAAGCTAGAAAATATTTTTTTGGAATTTTCCGAGTTAGTATGCGGCCCCGGTAAATTGAAATGCGCATTCAAATTCAATATATAGAGTTATATGTTGATTTTGACGAAAACTGATCGAAACGATCGTATCAGCCTACGATACATATCCCATTGTGTTCGGAATGGGGGAAATTAGCTATGGACGACAGGAGGTGGGCCTCTTTTAGAGGTCGAAAATAAAAGTTGCTTTTTAGGAGATAATTAAATAAATAATTAATAAAAGAACCCCCTATACCTTTCCCTTCTCTCCTCAGTTCAGACTGAAATAAAAAAAAAACCTAAACACCCCCTCGATCGCCTCAGCCCATCGCCGCCCCCTCTACCGATCGACCGCCGACCTCCCCCTCCTCCTTCTTCCCCACCGCCCCTCTTCCCTCTCTCCTCCTCATTCCCTTCTCCATCCGCTGACCCCGATGCCCGACCCCCATATGAAACCATGCCGCCCCGACACCCTAGGCCCACCGCCAGTGAGCATCGCCACCCCCGGATCGCAAGCGCCCTCCCCGAATATCCCCAGCCTCCACAACCACCAATGGGCCCCTTTTTGTTCGAAACCCCCCTTTTTTCTTCTTCTTCGCTGGAATTAGAGGCTCCCGCATCATTCGAGAAGGCCGTCGCCAACCCCATTTCAAAAACCCGATAAATGTAAGCTTTTTTTATTTTTATTCTATTCATGTGTTGAGAATAATTTTTGTTTGAATAAAAATAAGATTTTTTTATAGAGAAAGCATAGATTTTTATATAGAGATAGCATAGATTTTTAAATACGAAAGGATTAGATTTTTATGTTGATAAAAAAATTATATTTTTATGATAATAAAGTTGTCCCTTTTATTTTAGAAGTAGCGGTATAAAAATAGAATTTTTATCTATATAGTAGCGGTATAAAAATAGAATTTTTATCTATATAGTAGCGGTATAAAAATAGAATTTTTATCTATATAGTTATAAAAATGTGATTTTTATACACATGACAACAATATAAAAATTCGATTTTATATATTGAATAGCGAAGTAAAAATTTGATTTTTATATATTAAATAGCTAAGTAAAAATTTGATTTTTATATATTGAATAGCGAAGTGAAAATTCGATTTTTATATATTGAATAGCGAAGAAAATATTCGATTTTTATACATTGAATAGCAAAATAAAAATGTGATTTTTATATATGTAGTGGCTACGGGCAACGAAAGTGACAAAAAGCGAGAACAGTGATGATTTCCTACAATAGAAGTGTCGTGGAGTTGGGATAGCTTTGGTGAGAACTTCTCACTTTAAATTTCTTTTTCTAATTATAATATATACTAGGATGCAGACGGTGTTTAATAGCACCCGACACCACTGTCCACAGACCATGGACTTGTTTGCTTGGTTGCATAGATTAATTAAATTATTTGATTGGAGTTGGTTGTTTGGTGAACTGAAATTGATTTGATTGATATGTGTATGGCGTGGGCCATCACTAGATCGGGGATAAGGCTAGGCCTTGTCCCGTTTCTAAAATCGTGCCGTTATGCCGCCGAAATTTTCTAAAATAAGTTAGAAAAATAAAAATATCATTTTCACTTTGTAAATGAACTGAATAGAAACTCATGTGTTAAAAAAAAATTTATCGTTAAAAATATAATTTTTAACGTGAATATGAATATCGTGAATGCGAATAAATAAATATTCATTTACAAACCGGACGGTTTGTTTATATACACCTATTTAAAGGACATTGATTGGGACGATAAATTTACACATAGCCCAACTGCACAAATAAAATCTGTGTTTGTTGATTTCAAACCCCACAAGGGTATTGGGATAAAACACAGCATACACTAATCCCAATAATTAGTTGTATGTCGATCGATGGATCGACAGGCTGTTATAAGCGTTAAATATCTATATTTGATGCTTATACAGTGTAGTGCACTTTGGATGATGGTTGATTATTTATCGTTGCTATTATATACATGTGTTGTATGGAATCCATATAATTAACTTTATATGGTAATTGATTGGGCCTCATTCCAATTTAGAAAATAAAGAATATTATAAAATAAAGGTTCATGTGTTGACAGTACTCATCCGTTGAGATTAGTCATGTGTTGAACGAAGTATTTTAACAATAAATTTACATCTTTATCATATATAAAATTAGAAACTAACTGAAAAATAGATAAGATGAGTGATCTCCTGAATATTGATCTGATGTTGGTTTCGGCCTTCGGGGTTAATATTTAGGGAATCGTTCTCTTACTAATTTACGGTTGGAGTCTGATTTGAAATCAAACGATAGATATCATAATTTTATAAAATATATTGAATAACAAGAATAGTCACACGTGGACATTCGTTGAGATTAGTCATGGGTTGACGAAAATATAGATTCACGTATTGAATAGAATAAATATTCATTTGTTGAATAGAATAACGGAATATTTGAAATATATAAAGCCGTGTTGATTAGAGATGCGCTATTTTGACGCGAACGATATTTATATCGATTATATTCGTTTTTATAATGAATTGAAAAGAAAACGAATTTGAATTGAATTGAAATGAATTTTAAACGAATTTATAAGGAAAAATTCAATTTTGATTTGAATTGGAAATGGGAGTAGAAATGTTTTTGAAACGAATTTAAAACTATTTATAAAATTCGTTTTAAATAGAAATCGACGAAATATATATTATATATATTATATATATGATATAATGGCCTGAATAGAACCCACCACACCGCGGCAGTTCGTAAATTTCGACCATTGACTTCGAACGGACATTACGGGAGATCCGACCGTCGGATTCTCCTAAAACTGGAACCGTTGGGTTTGTATCGAAAAGAGCTTTCAAACGAATATTAGAAATTTGAAATCTAACGGTTGGATTTGGGGATACGCCCAAATCAAATTTGGAAAAGGTCGTTGTAAGTGCAGTTCGATGGCCGTTGATGGAAATCGACTGTACGGGCCTTGATAAAATTATTTAAAATAGTAATAATTTGTGTAAAATCATAATAAATGATTTGGGAAAAATTGGGATGAAAAACTCCATATTTGAAAAGATAAAAATAGATTTTTATCGAAATGAACTAGTTTTGAACTAAAATTAAACCCGTTTATTTTCAAATAAATAAATTGGATTTGAAAGGGGTTTTAAATAGAATTGATTTGTGGGTTTATCGTGAACGATGTTATAAATAACACTAGTTCTTTAACCCGATAATAAATAGAATGTGATTTGGGTTTATCGTGAAATGTGTTTTAAATGACTTTAGTTCTTTAACCCAATAAAAGGAGTTTTAATGAATCTGCAATTAGATTGTAATGTGAATTGATAATCTAAATTATCAAATTTGGAAAATGAGCGAGAATGGAGTATCACCAGTTTTGCTCCAAGCGATAGTTAAATCTTTAATTAGATTTGAACGTGAAATGGTAATTAATTTTACCGATAACACCGTGGTGTTAGATATGAAGTATTACCGGTTTTGCTTTATGGGATGCATAGGTTGGGATTGGGAAATAAAATAAATAATTACTTCGATGCGGTTCGCTAATCCCGACTAGTTTGGAAAACAATAATTTGGTTTGAAATGACATCTAAAGGAAGATTCAAGAATAAATTTTAAAGAATTTATCTTGGATAAAATTAATGGGAACCTTTCCCTAAGAATGTGAAATTTAGAAACTAGCTGTAGGTTAGTTAAGAAGAATGGTTTCCTGAGTATTGATCTAATGTTGGTTTCGGCCTTCGGGGTTAAAATTTGGGAAATTGTTCTCTTGCTAATTTATGGTTAGTGACTAATGAATTGGAATGAGGCGTTTGTTGTGTTTGTGTAACATTTGATTTTAATATACGCGGGTTGTTCGGAAAGTCCTGGTTTATACCCATTCTGAATAACCGATTCGACGATATGTCGAAGATGAAGACGATGGTCGAAGACCGGAAGTCTTCACATCGTTTGGATAATTACTGATGATCTTGATTGGGCTGTACACCCAAGATGAGGGAATCAATTGGTGGTCGTCCAGACGTACTTGGAGATGGATGGATATGCGAGGAAAGTGCCTCTGGTTTCGTTCAGACCCAGAACGAACTTGTAAATGGATTGTGTGTCTGACATTGGATTTTATTCTGTGTTCATTGATTTCTGTTAAATATATATCTGTTTGGCGGCGGAGAATTTATTCTCTTGCTTAACGCCCTTCTGTGAGACGTACGAGCTTAGAGGTTATATATCGATAGATATCAATCGCATGGCATGAATTGCCTGTGTGGCATGCTGAGTTGCATGGATCAAGGCTTCTGTTGAAAAGCAAAGTCTTGTGGTTGATGATCAAAGCACGGCCTTTGGGGCGTAGCTTTGTGTATAATGTGAATTCGCGAGCCTCACACCTCGGTATGAGTCAAAAACGGGATGAGGACCCAAGGAGTGCACGACGTTTCTTTCTAGCTATGGGTGGTGTCAGTGACCTACCAGCCCTGACATTTATATACTTTTCACCTTGTGGTTTGGATGCTAGGCGCCTCGATTATAGGTCCTATAGGGCCGGGAAACGTGTGTTCAGGAATAACTAATCCTTAAACGTAAGAGAGGACCGGCCTTGGAGGATCCCAGGATTGCCCAGAGTGTGTAGTCCTGAGGCATTTGCTAGAGTGTCTCGAACACGGAGAGGAGCTTGCCCCTTGCCTCGACTCATGACGGAAATCCAATTTCCAATACGTGTATTGGGGTTTTAATTGTAGAACTAGTATGGCGACATGATATATGGTACCCATGCCGTCTATGATTTATATTTATGATTGAAATTGTTTTGACACTATACACTTATTATAGTATCAAATGATTTGTTTTAAACGTACCAAGCATGTTTGGCTATTATAAGGGAAAACCCTATCCTCCGGCTTGCGTTGCATTGTGTGATGGGACCTGGGTCTTATAATAGCTTCATTTTTCGAAAAAGCATTGCGTTGTTTATCCTATGCACTGGTATTCTTGGGAGGAAACCCATTCCGTGTTATGCGGCGTGGTCCCTTGAATTACTCTCTTTTAAAGTAAAGTCTTTAAATAACTGTTTTAGTTCTCACACCAGTCACATGACTGACCTGGAGTTTATTGTTTTAACCTAAACTCTGGGTGCCCTCATTTTCCGCACGGGCAGCTAGTAGTTTTGGTTTTGCAGATTTATATTCACAGGATCCTGGTTTACAGCTGGAATGATATCCGGAAAGCTCTGTATCCGTGTATCACCTTCAATTGTGCTTTGTATTATTTTCCGCTGCTATGTAATTTATTGTAATCTCTGATATTTATCGAATGTAATTTATTCATTTATACTCTGTATATTCTTGTATCTGATGGAATTGTTGTAATAACAACGAAATGTTCTTCCGTCTGCGTCCTTTTGTGGCTTGTTCTCCGCGCTTTTCTCACCGAGGAAGTTACGGGTTCTTACATCGACGAAACCACTTTTGTTGGATCCGCGATGTCAAATTATTGCTAGGTTTCAAAATTCGTAATTTTCTGAATCAATATGTGAGCGTGGCGGAGTTAAACGTGTTTTAACAGTTTAAGTTGAATTAGGTCGACCAAAAAATGGCCATTTTTCAAACGGTCTCAGAATTCGACGAAATTAATTTTGGTAGGACCGTATCGTCAATACAAAGCTAGAAATAATTTTTCTGGAATTTTTAGAGCCCGTATGTGACACTGACACCGGTAAATTGAAATGTACGTTCAAACTAAATATATACTGATTTATATTGTAAATTTAACGAAAACTGGTCGTAACGATCGAATTGGCCTACATGACATATCCCATTGTGTTCGGAATAGAGGTAATACGCTAGGGATGACATTCGGTGGGTTCGATTTCGAGTTCGAATGGAAAGGGTACTTTATGGAATTCAAAATTCAAAATATATTAATAAATTAAATATATAATTACACTCACCCCCTCCTTTCTCTTTATTGAAGTCAACTCCCCCTATAGTTGAAAATCATTACAGGAAGAAAAAATAAATGAAAAAAAAACCCGATACACTCCCTCGTCGCCCCCTACATCCGTCGCCGCCGCCCTCCCTTCCGCCGCCATCGTCTCCACCGAGACCCCCCCCCCCCACGCTCGACCTCCATCTCTCTCCCCTCCTCTTCTGAGTTAAACCGCGCCCCCCCCCAAAGCCTGCGCCCACTTCGAGGAACCAATCCCACTTGAAACCGCCCCTCCGCCGCCGCCTCCACCATTAAACCGCCGCCGATCCTCCAGGCGCCGCCCTCTCCTCCTTCCGCTGAATAAAGCCGCCTCCACTCCCGATTTAAACTGTAAGCCTTCTTATTTTATTAATCTTCATTTATTTAATGTTTTTAGATTATAAAACACTTGATTTTTAATATAGAAAACATATGATTTTCAGTATAGGGAGATTTGATTTTTGATTTGAGAAGCGATAATCTTTAATTTGAAAAGAAGAGATTTTTAAAGGAATAAAGATGCGATTTTTATTTATATGAAATGATTAAAAAGATGATATTTTTATTATCATGAAAGCGAAGTAAAAATTCGATTTTTATATTTGTATGATAATAAAAATATGATTTATATATATATATATATTTTAGTAAAGTAAAAATACGATTTTTATAATAGAAAAGATTATATTTTTAAAACAAGGAAAGATTAGATTTTTAGTTATGTAAAGGTATGATTTTTATTTATACCATAGCATGATAAAAATATGATTTTATATATGTAGCGAATACGGGCGACGAAAGTGACGAAGGGCAAGCACGATGAAGATTTCCTACATAAGAAGAATCGTGGTGTTTGGTTTAGCTAGTCGGTGAGAACTGCTCACTTTTATTTTTATTTCTAGTTTGAAATATATGCTAGGATGCAGACGGTGTTTAGTAGCACCCGAAACCCGTCGGCCACAGACCATGGATGACTTGTTTATTTGATTTCTGAGTTGTGAAATTTGATTGTGTGATGTGAAATGAAATAAAATATTTTATAGTTAAAAATATAATTTTTAACGTGTATATAAAATAAATATTTATAAACGAATCGGACGATTTGTTTATATACACTGATTTGACTGATATTGATTGGGACGATAAATTTTACACATCGCCCAACTGCATAAATAAAATCTGTATTTGATTGTTGAAACCCTATACGGGTATTGGGATGATATATGACATACACTAATCTCAATAATTAGTTGTATGTCGATCGATGGATTGACAGGCTGTTATGAGCGTTGAATATTTATATTTGATGCTTATACAGTGTAGAACGCACTTTGGATGATGGTTGATTGTTTATCGTCATTGTTGTATACATGTATTGGATGAAATCCATATAATTCAAATTATATGGTAATTGACTGAGTCTGATTCCAGTTCAAAATTATCGAATAATTTAAAATAATATTCAGTGAATATTGAAATGTGAAGCCGTGTTAAGTAGTTAAACGCCATTTTAACACGAACAGGAATTTTGTCGATTTTATTTGTTTTATAATGAATATTGATAAGTGATTTCAAAATCGAATATTTTGAAAATGAAATTCGAATTAAATTAAATTGAATTGAATCGAATTGGAATTAAATTGAAATCGAATATTTTGAAAATGAAATTCGAATTAAATTGAATTGAAATTCAAATTGAATTGAATCGAATTAAATCGAATTGGAATTAAATTGAAATCGAATTGAATAGAAAATGAATTCGAATTGAAATGAATTTGAAATTTGAATTGAACCGAAATGAATTTAAAACGAATTTATATTGGAAAGATTCAATTTTGATTTGAGATGGAAGTTGAAATCGTTCTGAAAACGAATTTAAAACGATTTATATAATACGTTTTAAAAGGAAATCGACGAAATATATATAATGGCCTGAATAGAACGCGCCGCGCTGCGGTAGTTCGCGAATTTCGACCATTGACTTCGAATGGATATTACGGGAGATCCGACCGTCGGATTCTCCTAAAACTGAAACCATTGGGTTCGTATCGGAAAGAGCTTTCTAAAGGATATTAGAAATTAGAAATCTAATGGTTGGATTTGGAATTATGTCCAAATAAAATTTGGAAAAGGTCGCTGTAAGTGTAGTTCGATGGCCATTGATGGAAATCGACTGTACGGGCCTTGATAAAATTATTAAAAATAGTAATAATTTGTGTAAAATCCTAAGAAATGATTTGGGAAGATTTGGGATGAAAAACTCCCTATTTGAAGAGATAAAAATAGATTTTTATCGAAATGAACTAGTTTTGAACTAGAATTATAATTCTGTTTATTTTTTTAAAATAAATAAAGTGGATTTGAAATGGTTTCAAAGATAACCAAAATTTCCAATAATTGAATTGGAATGGATTTGAATCGAAATTGTCTTCGGAATATTTCAATGTTGGATTTCATGATGAAACATATATTGTTACGGGAATTTGAAAGATATATTAATATCGTTATTTCCAATACGATATTTTTTGTTCGTAGAATTTGATATTGAATATAAGCCGATATATTTTCTATTCAGAGACTTGTATTTAATATCAAATGTGATTTGGGTTTGTTGTGAATGGTGTCTTCATTAACACTGTTCTTAAACCCAGTTGAGAAAAAGAATAAATCTTTTTATTTAGATTTAATGAAGTGTACCAATTAAATGATATTTAATTGGAATTGAATTGGTATTGATTTTTGGGTTTATCGTGAACGGTGTTTTAAATAACACTTGTTCTTTAACCCAATAATTAATGAAATGTGATTTTGGATTTATCGTGAACCGTGTTTTAAATGACATTGGTTCTTTAACCCAGTTAAATATTAAAACTAAGTGGAGTTTTAATGAATCTTTAATTAGATTGAAATGATCGAGAATGGAGTATCACCATTTTTGCTCCAAGCGATAGTTAAATCTTTAACTAGATTTGAACATGAAATGGTAATTAACTTTACCGATAACACCGTGGTGTTAGATATGGAGTATTACCAGTTTTGCTCCTTGGGATGAATAGGTCGGGATTGGGAAATAAAATAAATAATTACTTCGGTGTGGTTCGCTAATCCCGGCTAGTTTGAAGTGATATTCAAAGGAAGATTAAAGAATAAATTTAAAAGAATTTATCTTTGACAAAATTAATGGGAACCTTTCCCTAAGAATGTGAAATTTAGAAACTAATTGTAGGTTAGCTAAGTTGGATGGTTTCTTGGATATTGATCTGATGTTGGTTTCGGCCTTCGGGGTTAATGTTTGGGGAATTATTCTCTTGCTAATTTACGGTTAGTGACTGAGGAATTGGAATGAGGCGTATGTTGTGTTTGTGTAACACTGGTTTATTATATACGCGAGTTATTCAGGAAGGCCGGGTTTATCCCATTCTGAATAACTGATTCGACGTGGTGTCGAGGATGAAGACGGTGGTCGAAGACCGGAGGTCTTCACGTCGTTTGGGGTGATTACTGATGATCTTGATTGGGCCGTACACCCAAGAGAAGGGAATCAGTTAGTGGTCGTCCAAACGTACTTGGAGAATGATGGATATGCGGGGTACTAGATGCCTCCGGTTTCGTTCACACCCAGAACGAACTTGTAAATGAACTGTGTGTCTGACATTGGATTTTATTCTGTGTGATTGATTTCTATTAAATATATATCTATTTGGCGGAGGAGAATTTATTCTCTTGCTTAACGCCCTTCTCTGAGACGTACAAGCTCAGGGGTTATATATTGGTGGATATCAATAGCATGGAGTGAATCGCCAGTGTGGCATGCCTAAGTGGCAATATGATCAAGGCTTCTGTTGAAAAGCAGAGTCTTGTGGTTGATGATCAAAGCACAGCCTGTGTGGCACAACTTTGTGTAGCGTTGATTCGCGAGCCTCACACCCCAGTTGTGAACCAGAAACGGGAGAGGACCTCAGGGAGGGCATGCGTTTCCTTCTAGCTAGAAGTGGCGTCAGTGGTTTTACACGCCCTGACGAGTTTGACTTATGTGGTTGTTGCTGTTGCGAGGCGCCCTGGATATATCGGTGACTATGTGAAGCCGATGGAGTCATTTGTTAGCTCATTTACGCCCCAAAGGGCTGGAAAACGCAGTGTTCAGGCATTTTAATCCACATCGGTGGACCGGCCCTGACGATCCAAGGGTCACTCGAGCTCTGATCCTGAGACTCGGGCTAGACAGTCTCGAATCGGTAGAGGACTATCTTTTGCCTCGGTTCACAGATGGAAATCCAGCTTTCAATGCGTGACTTTGCAGTTTTATTTGTAGAGCCTAGTATGGCGATATAGTGGGATGGGGCGCTTATGCCGTCTATGATTGATACTTATGATTTGAAGTTGTTTTATACACTATGCACTTATAATAGTGTCAAATGATTTGTTTTAAACGTATCAAGCATTCTTGGATATTATAAGGTAAAACCCTATCCTCCGGCTTGCGTTGCATTGTGTGATGGGACCTGGATCTTATAATAGCTTCATTTTTCTTTATTTAGCATTGCGCTGTTTGTTTTATGCACGGGTATTCTTGGGAGTAAACTCGTTCTGTGTTATATGGCGTGGTCCCTTGATTTATCTAACTTTAAAATAAAGATTAATAACTGTTTTAGTTCTCACACCAGTCACATGACTGACTTGGAGTTTATTGTTTTAACCTAAACTCTGGGTGCCCCTATTTTGACACGGGAGCTAGTAGTTTTTGTTTTGCAGATTTATATTCACAGGAACCTGGTTTACAGCTGGAATGATATCCGGAAAGCTCTGTATCCGTGTATTACTTCTAGTTGTGTTTTGTATTGTATTTTCCGCTGCTATGTAATTTATTGTAATCTCTGATATTTATCGAATGTATTTTATTCGTTCATACTCTGCATATTCTTGTAATCTGATGAATTGTTGTAATTAACAATGAAATGTTCTTCTGTTTGTATTCTGATTTGTCTTGTCCTCAAAGTAATCCGCTCTTTCCTAACTGGGGAAGTTCGGGTCGCTTCACTCTAACTTCGGTTAAAATAACATTTTAATCGTTATTATTTAAAATAAATTATTTCATCTATTCAAAATTCACTGAAATAGCCAAAATAAAAATTTTAAATTGGTTCTGATTTTCCGGATTGTTACATTCAATCACTTCGACTGTTAGTCGTCGTATCAATTATTCAGAATGGGTTAAACCCGGTCTTTCCGAATAACTCGCGTATCTTATAATCAAGTGCTATAACAACACATCATACAGTTCATTCCAATCCAGAATATTCTTTTATTCGTATTACTTTATTCTGGAAAGATTCTCTTTAATCTTATCAAAACTATCACTTTTAAACACACTTTTTATCCGTTTCTTTGGAAATCATTTCAAAAGATTTTATAGTATCTTTTCACAGTTTAAACCAAATTAAGGTTTATCAAACTAGTCGGGATTAACGCCTTACCGAAGTAATCATTCATTTTATTATCCCATCCCAACCTATTCATCCCATGGAGAAAAACTGGCAGTACTCCATATCTAACACCATTATGTTATCGGTAAATTCAATTACCATTTCATGTTCAAATCTAATTAAAATTTAACTATCGCATGAAGTAAAACTGGAGATACTCCATTTTCGAACACTTCTCAAATTTGGCAAATTTAATTACCACATTTACATTTCAATCTAATTAATGATTTATTAAAACTCCACTTAGTTTTAATCTCCAAAAATCATTATTTAATGATTATTCAAATTCAGAAAATAAATCCTGTCTTTAACTGGGTTAAAGAACGAATGTCATTTAAAACATTGTTCACGATAAACCCAAATCATCTTCCATTAAAATGGAATCTACACGGAAATCATAACAGTACATAATCGATATAAATTCCCATATCCGACTAATAATATAAATGGAATAACGGCAAAGACTTTTAAATTCCATATATAGTAACGATCTTCCTTCACAGAAGTTCAACTCGATTATTACCAAATCGAATTCCATTTAATTCCAATTTAATATATTAAATTGGAAAACTTTACTTTGGAAAATTTCCATTAGATCTTGATTATAAGATTTATAAATTCCAAATCATAGCTTCACTGTTAATAGGGTTAAAAAAACAAATGTTATTTAAAACACCGTTCACGACAAACCCAAAATCCAATCTTAATGTAATTCCAATTAAATATTAATTAATTGTAAACTTCTTCTAAATCTTAATTAAAAGATTTATTCTTTTCTCGACTGGGTTTAAGAACAGTATTATTTAAGGCACCATTCACGACAAACCAAAAATCCAATTTGATATCAAATACAAGCACTGAATAGAAATTATATCGTCTTATATTCAGTATCAAATTCTGAAACCAACAGATATCATATTGGGAATAACGATATCTGCATCTTCCAAATTCCTCAACAATATCCGTATAATAACGGAATCCAATATCAAAATATTCCGAAGATTATTTCCATTTCGATCCATTCCAATTCATACGTTGGAAAATTCTGGTTAAACTAAAAATTCTGGTTAAATTAAAACTACTCGCAAATCCAATTTATTTATTTAAAAATATTGGATTATTATTCTATTTATTAACTAGTTCATTTTGATATAAATACATTTTTATCTTTTTAAACTTGTAATTTTTCATCCAAAATCTTTCTAAATTAGTTATTATGATTTTACATAATTTTTCCACATTTTTAATAATTTTACTAAGGCCCTTACAGTCGGTTTCCAATATCGGCCACCGAAGTGCATTCACATCGACCATTTTCAAAACTGATTTGGACATTACTTAAAATCTAGCCGTTAGATTTCAAATCTCTTATATTCATTGGAAAACTCTTTTCGATACGAACCCAACGATTCCAGTTTTAGGAGAATCCGACGGTCAGATCTCCCATAATGTCAATTTGAAGTCAATGGTTTAAATTCGTGAACGGTCGCTGCGCGGTGCGTTCTATTCAAATCATTATATATATATATATATATATATATATATATATATATGTATATATATCATCGATTTCCATTTAAAACGTATTTTATAAATTCGTTTTAAAAACGATTCCAACTTCATTTTCAATTTTAAATCAAAATTGAATATTCCATATCATTATAATATTAAAATGATAATATTTTCAAAATATCTGATTTTGAAATCCATTTCGTATTCATTATAAATTGAATAAAATCGATCGATAAACCCATTCAGGTTAAAATGACGTTTATCTACTTAACTCGGCTTCACATTTCAATATTTTTGTGTCCATCTAAAATCGGACATCAAAATCATAATTTAATTCTTCACTAAATATTATTTGTTATTTTAAAAAATTCATCATTTTAAATTATTCGTTATTTCTGAGTCGGAATGCGACTCACTCAATTACCACATAATTTCAGTTATATGGATTTCATACATCATATGTATTCAACAATAATGATAAATAACCATTCAACATTCACACATCATCCAGGGTGCATTTTACAGCTTATAAGCATTAGAATAAGTAGATAACGCTCATCACAGTTTGTTGATCCATCGATTGACATATAATTAAATTTAGGGGAGATGTGGATAAATTATCATCCCCGGACCCGTGTGGGCTTTCCAAACAATAACAGTCGATGAAAAATAATAACTGGTTAATAAATTTAACTAGTTCTAATTCAATTTGAATTATTTTTCTAATTAGTCAATTTTCATTGTTTAAATTATAAATAGATATTTATAATTAAATTTCAGCTACCACAAAATAATATTAAATTATTTTTAACATTTTCAACATTTCAACATCACAATCAACACACAATACAGTCAGTTAAATCGTCCATGGTCTGTGGACGAGGGAGGTGAGCTAACAGGCACTGTATACAATTTATAATAATTAAAACTGATAAAAATCTACATTGACAATTCTATATATTTTTATACATGAATACAATAACATGATAAATATAATTTAGCGAGAAGGAGTTCTCACATTGGTTTCCACTCCGTCATTCTTTATTTGGCGATGATTTTATTCTAAATAAAATTAAACTGAACATTTAATTTTATCCAAAATTTGCAACAACCTCTGTTTCTGTTCTGGTCTGCTACATATTGTAGTGCTCGATCCCATGATTCCAACGCATTTTAAATTGTCCAATTCTGATAAGGTTTGAGCAATATACGACACTTCAAAGTTAATAATCTTTAATAATTAATTAAATAATTAATTAATTTCCTTAATTACATCGTTAAGGTTAATAACCTTCCTCCTTCACGAATTGCCTGGACCGAAAAAAAGAAGACCTTGTAAACTTCAGGAACTCCACCATGCACCACCCTTAGAGCCTCCGGTGGACGATCAGCAACTCCCACACGAAACGCCTTGCTATGCTTCCTCCGCACCTCGAACGACATGCTGCCCGGCCCTCCCCTGCATCGGAAAAAGGCTGCCAAATTCAGCGACTTTGAGCTCGAATCCTGGCCAAACCACAGCTTCAAACTCCATCATAACCGTCTACATCGTAGAGCTCGACGAGCTCTTCACCTTTCCCGTTGGAGATCTTGTGGATCGATAGTCGGATTTTGTGCAAAACGTGGAGGAAGTTCGCATCGTCTCTGCCATTGATTTTCAACTGGCGGCTGAACGTGTTAATGAGGGTTAGGGTTTCAAAGAGTTAATATATATATATATTATTTAGTAATTATTTTACTTCCAAAAATACATGTTTATTGATACAAACTCCAAATCGAACCCAATGACTATCATTTCCAGCTAATTACCCCCATTCTGGACACAATGGAATATGTTTCGTAAGCCAATTCGATTGTTTTGATCAGTTTTCATCAAAATTAAAATATAAATCAATATATTGAATTTTAATCGTACATTGTAATTTACCGGAGCCACATATTGACTCCAAAAATTACAAAAAATAAATAAATCTAGCTATGTTTTGGCGATATGGTCCAAAGAAAACTAATTTCGTAGAATTTGGAGACCATTTGAAAAACGACCTTTTTCCAGTCGATTAAATTTAAACTAAAATGACCAAACACGTTTAAATTCAATGCGCTCACATATTAATTCCAAAAATTATGAAATTTGAAACCTAACAATAATTTGACATTCCGGATCCAACAAAAGTGGCTTCGTAAAAAACGGAGGTTGTTTGCAAAATGGCTATTTTTAAGGGCTATATATTATATTAAAATTTATATAAATTCCATAGCGACTATTCTAAATTTTAAACTGAACAAAACTTACAATTTATAAAGTGAAATATCAATTTCTTACATTCGTTAAAAAGGATATAGTTAAATAGATTCTAACATTTCTTGTTTCATCCATTTCTGACTTATATTGAATTCTGTACATTCATTTAAAGTTTAAAATCAAAATTTCAAACTACTGCGCCATTTCGAGTTCATTTTATAATCAATAATAATATATACGTTCTAACTTTGATTTAAATAAATTTTTAGTCGTTATTTTCAAAATAAATCATTTTAAATATTCAAATCCATTAAAATAGCTAAAATAATTTTTTTAAATTGGTTCAGAAATTCCGGGCTGTTACAGACCACTCATCTCGCTTGAATGTTCAGAATATATTATCGCCTTATGGTTGGTATACCAACATAACTGTTCCTGGGAGATACAGAAGCGAAAGAAGTAACAAATATGAATATTCTCTACATGCTGACAATATACCAAAATTAGGTGTGACCCACTTAGCTATGTTGCCTGCCCAATTTTTGTCATTTCTCGGTTGATGAGGCTTGAGGTCCTAACGTATCTTTTGACAGATCACACCATCAATTACTTTGATTTCCACATCATCATACCCGCCAAATCACAAATTAATTTCCCCAAAAATATCATGAGTATAAAGCTAAGAGAAACGAATTTCTCCACCACCAAACGCGGATACGTTTGAAGAGATCAAGTTACGCGATCTATTAGATATACCCTGTCAAACACTCGTCCATCAAAGTTGTCCTGGGACTGGACAAACCGAAGCCACTATTGTGTAAATCCATCTTAGGCAATTTCTACCTAGGATTTGCGAGAACATCCCTTGCATAAACTCCGTCTTCAATATTTGTTTCGCAACGCTAACACCCGTACGGAGTGGTTTTCAGATAATAAATCTAATCCTGGTCTCTCCGTATTGACAACGGAAAAATGGCCATATCTTTGATAGTTGGTTATTTAACTATCAAAGGAAAACATACATACAAACAACGGTCGTATTTCCAAACGGAAATCTTACTGATCAATCATCAATCAACACTGAGCTCTTTTAAATTAATTAAATCATAAATTTATTCGTTTCCAAATTTCCTGTTTCCCATATATTTCTTAAACCCCGTTTATACTCTTACAGTTTCCGGAACAACATTTCCATATATTCACAACTCTTTATTTCCCGTATTTCGAAAATATACGTTATTAACATTGGAAAACATTTCCATATCTTATTCACGCATCACTATGTTTCCACATACATCAGTCCCTAACCGTAAACTAGTAAGAGAATAACTCTATAAGTATCAACCCTGAAAGCCGAAACCAACATAAGATCGATACTCAGAAAGTTGTTTAACTCAACTAGTCTCTTGTCAGTTTCTAATTTCCTTAATCCCATTTCTTTATTTCTTACCAAAACATCACTTATGCAACTCTCGAATTTAGTTCACACATTCACTACTTTAACGGAAATCATTGATTATAACGATAGCATTAAAATCTCTGCTTCTGAAATACATAACTTCAAAATATAACTTTTATTTGTATAAATAAACAAATAATTAATTAAATAAATCTTGATTATAAATGGAAAGTAAATAGTACTTTCCTAGATTCAACATAATCGAATTACAACTTATAAGTCTCTCTCGAATAAATCTCTATTCGATTTACGTCTCGAACGTCAGTATAAACTTACTATTCCAGGTTAACTCGATTTCTAAATTCACTTTTGTATTTATTACTTCCAACATTTACCAATCTCCTTTTATAGTCAATTTAATCTGCAAAACGTTTGCTTTTAAGTCATTATCCACTTTAAACATGAATATTATTCCCTTACAGAAAACTGGACTCGTTCTATCAAATAAATCTTGATTAGAATAGTCAATAATAATTACAAGTTAAAATCATATCTATTGAGTTATTTTTATAAATTTACATTCATATTTCATTTCATAAATTCCATTTATAAGTAAACCTTTCATTAATTACAAATCAAGTTTATAATTAAATCTCGACTTCATATTCTATTATAATTTATTGGTTCCAAACTAAATCTTAATTATCTTGTCAAATTCCAAATTATATACTATATAATTTCTAAAAATAAATTATATTAACACATTCGACTTCGTTAAATTTTAATTACAAATATGTATGGGTATATTCAACTCATATTCACATTTCGAAACTCGAAATAAATTCAACAATTTCCCTTTCCATTACTAATTTTTAAATTAACATTTACAGATTATTTAACAATAATTATTTTATTCCATTTAAAAATCTTGTTAATAAATCAAACTACTTGTTTTATTATGATTAAAACAAGTTATTAAAACCCAAAATTCTTTTCCAATATATTTGAATATATTTTACGGCATTTAAATATCAATTATTTCAGGTCAATGTTATTCAAACCTCCCAAAACACACAATAATCAATCATAGATTATTTGTCACATCATATACTGTAATATATGGAAAAAAAAAATATAATTGTTGAGGAATCCAGTTGGATTCCTCCAACTTGTTTCCCTGCATCCACAGTTGTTAATCAACATAAATTACACTAATTTCATATCAATATGAAATGTTATAATAAATAGAATCAATATTCAATCAACTATTTATATGTATAACTATATAAATTATTTCAATCAAACAAGCATCACACAGCATTAAATCAATATTTATCAATATTAGATACATTTATAAAGTTATAAAACTGGACAGAGTTAGTGAGTTTACTCACCTTGGTCGTTAATCATTGAATAGCAATTAACGTCCTTTGATTCAATCGAGCATTTTATTTTGCCAAAAATTCAGACGATCTTCAAATGGCATCAAATCAGTTTCACTATGTAGCCTGCATCCATACGAACCCAAGGATCAGACCATCCATGAAATTGACAATGTATGTGTGAGATATTGTATTTAAAAGTTTATATAAACATTTAAATTAGAAGTAACTTAATTTAAATATAAATATTTTGGGCCCCACCTATGTAAGCCAGCCCACTTCCTATTGTGTACCCTATTTAAGTCAGCCCACAAAAAAAACCACCTGCCTTCTACATTAGCTCCTGCTTCCCTCCCTATCGTTCCAATCCAAATACCGCTCCACTCACAAAAAATAACCTACAAGCATTTTTCTTTTTTCTTTTTCATGGTCTTAATCTTTAATTTCTTTTCCCTTGGACCATGATATTCCTTAACCCCAAGCTTCAGTTATCCTTCTCCTACAAAAATAATTTTGCTCCAGTTTTTTTTACAAATTGCCATTTGTTCGACGCTATTACGCCACAACTTTTCAAACACAAAAATGCCGAACTTCACCCCTTTAATGAGCTCTATGCCGTCACCCCCATACCACATTCTTCTTCCTTCCATCACCACAACACAAAGCTCGTAGCTTCATGTCAGGTCCGAGTTTGGTCCTCAAAACCTCCCTGCAACTACTGTCTTGTGCACGTATCACTCCATCCCACAACGCATACCATTTCTAACAGTTTCGAGCTCCATGCTCTTTTGTCTCTTCACGAACAATTTAACCAAAGCACTCCTCTCCCCTAACGTGAATCCAAGCCCTGGTTTTCAAACTAATGCTCAACTTCCCACCGTATAAAACTCGAGCAGACTCCCCTTATTTCCACACAAATGCTACCCCTTTCCTTGAACTAAAAAAAACATCAGTTTTGCTAAATGAAGTTCCTTCTTCACGCCTTAAGTCCAACGCCACCAACCCGGAAATCTCACGCCACATAGTTTACACCAATATACCATGCATGCACATGCATTGCTTCATGCTTGCCCTCTCACCATAGTTTACCGTACGCTACATGGTTCTAGAAAAAAAAAGGCTCGAGCTGTTCGCGAATCTCACTAGCGGCCAGAAGATGTTTTTGAGGATACAAAGTAAACTGGTTTTAGATTTTCTTTTGTGGAGTAGTTAAAATTACTAAAGCCATTTACTTTGGCTTGCTTTGTCTGAAAAGAGAAACATCATGCTAGCTTATCTTATTTATAGCTAGACTTACCTTGGCCATGAAGCTTTAGGCAAATAAAATCTAGTTGGTTTTGTATAGCTATATGAAAAGAAGTAGCATGATTCTTGGTTGTTAAGTAGTAGGATGTAGTAGCTTTAGATGTAGGTGATATTTGATTTTACCATTCAGTTGCATTATAGGGGTTAGGCACAGACATAGCTTGCGTTGGGGAAACATGCCGTATCATTTTCTTAACCGGGAAGGAAACACTTATATATATTAGATTTTAATTAGGGTACCGTGCTACACAAAATTTTATCATATAAGGACCACTGTGGACAAAATTAAAAATATCGTTGAGATGAGCAATGTGCCACGATCCCAAAAGTATAATAAAATAGACTAGTTAACTTATTCTGTGAAATCCCAAAAATGCTGACTAAGGGTGCAAAATACGTTAAACGAAAAGTTGCTTATTTTCCAAAAATAAGAATTATAGAAAAATTCTATAAATTAAATTAAAGATAAGTCTTAAAAATCTTGTCCAAATTTGAAACCAATATTTAATTATATTAAATAATTCGTTATGACTTATAAACGGTTCCATAGCGACAATTCGAAAATTTGATTTGGACATAACTTACAATCTAAAAGACAAAACCTCAATTTTTCACTTCCATTAGAAAAATATGATCTAATAGATTCCAACGTTTCTTGAATCAAAAAAAATCCGACTTATAACGAATCTGTTTGAAGTTCAAAACTAAATATTACGAACTACCATGACGTTACGAGCTCGAATATAATTATACTATAATTAATACGTTTAAATCGTCGTTTATTATATAAACTTTTTATTATAATTCAAATATAAACTCAATTAAATATCTTATAATATCCAATTTACACTATATTTCCAATTTAGCTATTTCCGACTATTTCGAAAATAAAAATATTATTATCCCATTTATTTATATTAATTAAATATTTGAATTCAAACTATTTAAATTACCAAACCAATATATGTAAATAATAAATTAATTATTAAATCGCTAAAATTCAGGACTTTACATTCCTTCCCGTTAAAAGAATTTCGTCCCCGAAATTACTAAGGTATGAAAAATGCTACAAATCATATTATAACCAGGTTAAAATAATTTGTATTACTTCAAAATTTCAATTTAAACTGAGCCAATTAATTTTAATTAAAATATTAATTTATTTCGTTTAACAAAAATTTCCAAAAATTTTGAAACTTTTCTAACACTCTAAATCTCTGCAAAATTTCTCCAGCGTCTCCTTTGCACGGCTCAATAGGTACAACTACAACTCGCCTCTCTAGGCCTTCTTCGATCCAAAAGAAAATTAAACAGCCAAGCGAATTGCCAAATAGGCTCATAAATCTCATACTCAAATATAATATAAACTTGTATCTTTTTGTCGGGCCTCCAGATCTATCTCTTCCATTAGCTATTACTTCAACATATACTCAAGCATTCCAATTGATCTCCAATCAATTTATTATCAAACCAGTAATTCACTTATACTCAAGCCAAATTTTATTTCAAACTCCCATTCCAATCTAAATTTCAACTCTTAACTCGACAATCCAATTCCATTCCAGATTATGTTTAATGTAATCCGTCTTTATTTAACTTAGATTAAGTTAAACTCTAATTTATTTATTCACTTTTATCATTCAAACTTATTTATATTCACAACTTAAATTTAAATTTTAGAATTCAAATTCATGGGATTTATTTCAAACTAGTTTGAAATCAAATACATTTACAAATAATAATAGTAATTCAAAACATTTAAATGTTTAACAACTTGTTTCCACAAAACAATTCAAAACATTTGAATGTTTAACAACTTGTTTCCACAAAACAATTCAAAACAAAATCTTTTGTAGCAATCCATCACTTAGAAACTCGAAAATGAACATTGATGATGCCGCTGTCATCATCAGAATTATTTCCCAGCGATCGAAGTGAGTTCAATACTATATTATTTCAAAAATCATTCTTAAATGCTTCCATTTTAAAATTACTTCAAAATATCCTTTTCAACACTTGGAAACCTTTCAAAATTCCCAGGATTTTAAATTTTCCATATATTTAATCCAAAACCATTTACAAATATCTCTCCAAATTTCCAGAGTTTTAATCTCTGTTCTGGTTTTAGTTTCGTATTTAATCCATCTGTTACATGAATTCTGATTGGTTATTTTATAACCAACTCAGTTATAGTCTTGTTTGATTATAATAACAACCAACACATCCAATACATATGTTATAATAATTTCAATCTAAATACTTCTTTTATATCAAAATATACTTTGGGTAAAATTATTTCATTTACGCTCCTTTTAAAATCATACCGTGCCGGTTCATCGTATTCAAGTGTTAAGAAACCCCGATCGACATTATGATGCCCCACTATCGACCAGAATTCATAAGCCACTCAACCAATAAATCTTCAAAATATAAAAACATTTTTATACAATCTATAAATATGCTCTCTCATATATATACACTCAAACTCAATCTAGGGTATTACTAACCCTATCTCTATTGAGTCACGCTACAAAGCCAAGGTAATCACTTAACCTTCAGTTCTGATACCATACGACACAAGGATTTTCGACCTAGAAATTCGACATAAAACACTATATCGATTATTCCGTCATCAGAAATACCAGATCATTAATATAAAGAAATTAGAGGGTGAGAAATAAAAAGAAAGAAAGTTAGAATATAAGATGAAGAAGATGATCACCACAAAAACAGAATCAGAGTAATCACGAATCTCATAGCGGAACAAATAAAATATATTATATAACAATTCTGGAGATACAAATTGGTAACTGTATATACATACCATTATCACATAATATCACAGAGGAAATAAACTCTCTCTATATATATATATCTAAATCTGAAGCCTCCGGCTCCGAGCTCCTCCAAGTATATCTGAAAAATCACGACTACTTCACCGCTCGCACAAATTTGGGACCCAAGAGTTTGGGGGAAAACAAAACAAAATAAACTCTGGGTCAGTCATGGGACTGGTGTGAGTAAACTCCAATCACATGGTTTAACTTTCAAAAAAGTCCTTTAAAGGAAAAGATAATCGTAAGACCGATCCACACATAAATATGGATTGTTTTTCCCTTACGAGAACCCAAAACATTTCTTAAAATCAATACTTTTCTAATAGTATAATAATGTCTAAATCAAGTAAATAAAAATCTAGCAGAACGCTTTCATATCACGCTCTAGATATATAATATATAATCAAAAGCCAAGGGCTCTTATTGGAAAATGGATTTCTCACTATGAAAAGGTATGGAACTACCTTCCGATCAGTGTACTATAGAAGCGATACATTGAAGTTTAATAAGAACATCTTGTAACTCGGCCACACACGACCGACCATTTATTTCTCTTGAATGTTCTAAATATATTATCACCTTACGGTTGGTATGCCAACATAACTGTTCCCAGGAGATATAGAAGCGAAAGAAGTAACTATTATGAATATTCCCTAGATGGTGACAATATACCCTAATTGGGTGCGATCCACTTAGCCATGCTGCCTGGCCGATTTTTGTCATTTCTCAATTGATGAGGCTTGAGGTCATAATGTATCTTTTGACAGATCACACCATCAATTATTTTGAATGCCATATCGTCATACCCACAAAATCACAAATTAATTTCCCCAAAACAATCACGGGTATGAAGCTAAGAGAAACAAATTTCTCCGCCACCTAATGTGGATACGTTTGAAGAGATCAACGCACGCGATCTATTAGACATACTCCGTCAGACACTCGTCCATAGAATTTTTCTTGGGACTGGACAAAGCGAAGGCAATATTCTTTAAGTCCATCTTAGGAAATTTTTACCTAGGATTTGCCAAAACAGCCCTTGCATAAAACTCTGTCTTCAATATTTGTTTCGCCACGCTAATGCCCATGCAGAGTGGTTTTCAGATAATAAATCTGATCACGGTCTCTCCGTGTTGACAATGGAAAAGTAGCCAAATCTTTGATAGTTGGTTATTTAACTATCACAGGAAAACATATATACAAACAACGGTCATATTTCCAAACGGAAATCTTATCGATCAATCATCAATTGACGCTGATCTCTTTTAAATTAATTAAATCATTAATTTATTTGTTTCCAAATTTCCTGTTTCCCATATATTTCTTAATCCAGGTTTACACTTTTACGATTTCCAGAACAACATTTCCATATATTCACAACTCTTTATTTCCCGTATTTCGAAAATATACGTTATTAACATTGGAAAACATTTCCATATCTTATTCACACATCACTATGTTTCCACATACATCTGTCCTTAACCGTAAACTAGTACGAGAATAACTCTATAAGTATCAACCCCGAAGGCCAAAACCAACATTAGATCGATACTCAGAAAGCCGTTCAACTTAATTAGTCTGCAGTCAGTTTCTAATTTCCTAAATCCTATTTCTTAATTTCTTACCAAAACATCGCTCATGCAACTCTCGAATTTAGTTCACGCAATCACTTTTTTAACGGAAATCATTGATTATAATGATAGCGTTAAAATCTCTTCTTCTGGAATATATAACTTCAAAATATAACTTTTATTTGAATAAATAAAAAACAATTAAATAAATAAATCTTGATTATAAATGGAAAGTAAATAGTACTTTCCTATATTCGACATAATCAAATTACAACTTATAATTATCTCTCTCGAATAAATCTCTATTCAATTTACGTCCCGAACGTCGGAATTAACTTACTATTTCAGGTTAACTCGATTTCTAAATTCACTTTTGTATTTATTACTTCCAACATTTACCAATCTCTTTTTATAGTCAATTTAATCTGCAAAACATTTACTTTTAGGTCATTATCCACTTTAAACATGAATATTATTCCCTTACAGAAAACTGGACTCGTTCTATCAAATAACTTTTGATTTGAATAGTCAATACTAATTGCAAATTAAAATCATATCTATTGAGTTATTTTATTAATTTACATTCACATTTCATTTCATAAATTCCATTTATAAGTAAACCTTTCATTAATTAAAAATCAAGTTTATAGTAAAATCTTGACTTCATATTCTATTATAATTTATTGGTTCCAAACCAAATCTTAATTATCTTGTCAAATTCCAAATTATATACTATATAATTTCTAAAAATAAATTATATTAACACATTCGACTTCATCAAATTTTAATTACAAATGTGTATGGGTATATTCAACTCATATTCACATTTCGAAACTCGAAATAAATTCAACAATTTCCCTTTCCATTACTCAATTTTAAATTAACATTTATGGATTATTCAATAATAATTATTTTATTCCTTTTAAAAATATTGTTAATAAATCAAACTACTTGTTTTATTATGATGAAAACAAGTTATTAAAACCCCAAATTCTTTTCCAGTATATTTGAATATATTTTATAGTATTTAAATATCAATTATTTCAGCTCAATGTTATTCAAACATCACAAAACACACAATAATCAATCATAGATTATTTGTCACTGAATAACGATTTACGTCGGTTGATTCAATCAAGCGTTTTATTTTGCCAAAAATTCATACGTCCTTCAATTGGGTCTAAATCAGTTTTATTATGCAGCCTACGTCTATACGAACCCAACGGATCAGAACGTTCGTGAAACTGACAATGCATGTGTGAGATATTGTAATTAAAAGTTTATATAAACATTTAAATTAAAACTAACTTAATATAAATATAAATATTTTGGGCCTCACCTGTAAGCCATCCCACTTCCTATCGTGTACCCCAATTTAAGTCAGCCCACAAATTAAACCACCCACCTCCTACATTAGCTTCTGCTTCCCTCCTCATCGTTCCAATCCAAATACTGCTCCACTCACAAAAAAATAACCCTCAAGCATTTTTCTTTCTTTCTTTTTCATGGGCTTCGTCTTTAATTTCTTTTCCATTGGCCCACGATATTCCTTAACCTCAAGCTTCAGTTATCCTTCTCCTATAAAAATAATTCTGCTCTAGTTATTTTACAAATGACCATTTGTTCGACGCCATTGCACCACAACTTTTTGAACACAAAAATGCCGAACTGCTCCCCCTTCATGAGCTGTAATGACCCGCATTTGCATAGGTATTATAATTAATTTATTTAATTATATAAATAGTGAATTAAATGGTCGTGGAATTAAATAATGATGAATATTTAATTAAAATAATATATTAAATAATATATTTAATTCTGAAATAATCAGAATTGGCTGAAATGATGATATGGTGTGAACCGGATCATCTGCGATATTTAATTCAGCTTGGAATTGAATTTGAATAACGAATATATTATATAAACGATAGTTTGAACGTAGAGTTATAATATAATTAAAATCGAGCTCGAAATGGCGCTGCAGTTCGTAAATTGGCGATTCGAACTTCAACTGAATATACAGGAGCCGTTTTAAATCGGATTTCTGTGAAACAAGAAATGTTAGGAGCTAGTGGAGCATATCTTTCTAATGGAAGAGAAAAATCAGGATTTCGTCATGTAGATTTTGAGATATGTCCAAATCAAATTTTAAAATAGTCGCTATAGAATCGTTTATCGACCGTATCGGTTTATTCGATATAACTAGAGATCGAGTTTGAATTTAGAAAAGGTTCTTTTGAGACATAACGATAATTTAATTTTTAGAATTTTACTGTAATTTTTAATTAATTAAATAAGCGACTTTACAACCCTTAACTTAACCTAATTGTTTCTCACGATCAAACAATAGGCCACGATTTTCACTTCTCATCTGCAAGTCCTTAGTTTAAAATACAAAGTGAATTAACTTATATATATAATATCTGTAACGACCCGCATTCTACGCATCAGAGGATCGTAGAATATTTATTTCTTTCTTATACGAAGGCGTATGGTCATGTAACTTTGGGAAACGACTATTGGGATCATTCCCCATGTTCATGATTTTTCCCGATTTTTAAATTACCATTTTCCCCCTAGCTGGTACTGTTTTGACCATAACTTTTGATTGGAAAGGAAATTTGATTTGAAACCACTTTCATTGGCTCCGGATGATGGTTTACCTTTTCATAGAGTGGTCACATTAGCCAAACAGACTCACCGTTTGAGAGATATGGCTGAAACAAGGTTTAGAAGGTGAAAAACAGCTTAACCGGGCCTAATTAGGGTGATTAGCAAGAGAGCCCATGACCCATTTCAGGATTAGAGATGTATAGGGGCTGATTATGGTTAGAAAACATTTCTTTCAGCCGCCACTTCCATTCTTGAAACCCTAACAATGGCCTCCATCATCTAAAACACCCAAATCAACTTCTAATCACTTTCTAATCAAGTTTTGGCTTAATCAACATCAAATCAAGGAAGATCTTCACCAAATCAGTAGTAGAGCTGCTGTGCTGCATTGGTATTCGTGCCCAAGCAGTAGAATTTCAGTTCTAAAGGTTTTATTTGTGGCCAAGGTGAGCGATTTGCATAGTTCCTCACTAATTATGGTTAATTAAGGGTAATTAGTGAAGATTAGCGAATTTATACATTAATAAATTTTGGAAAAATACTTATAAATTCTTAA
This sequence comes from Allium sativum, assembly GCA_030737875.1. Taxonomy (NCBI): domain Eukaryota; kingdom Viridiplantae; phylum Streptophyta; class Magnoliopsida; order Asparagales; family Amaryllidaceae; genus Allium; species Allium sativum. The sequence continues at coordinate 253,780,108 of CM060919.1, forward strand.
ATAATGTTTTAAACCTCTGTTAGAATTTTTTTTTAATTTGATTAATTTTTGCTAATCATATCATTAGTTTTGCCTAAACATGCTTAAGGGAAAATATGGGATTTTGGGTAGGTTTGATCCAATTTACATGCTATGGTTGTAGTTTTGATGTCTATGGTTGATTCCCTATGTTGCTATGACCATATGGTATGATTTGTGGTTGTTTAGAAAATTTAGATTGGTCGAAAACGTAGTCGAATGGCGTAAACAAGTCGCTGGAAAAAGTTGTAGAAAGTTGTGCAGGGTTTCGGATCGGATTGGGGGGCTCGGATCGGATAGGAGAGTTGGGCAAGGAAATCCGAACCGGACCGAAGTTTAGCACAAAGGAAGCTTGGCAAGAAGGAAGGCCATTCGCACAGAGTTGGAGTTAGGTGGACCAGGAGCAAAGAAGAGAGGATCGGATTGGAGCTAAGCATGAGGACCGGATCAGATCAAACTATGGAGTGGGATCGGATCGGAGTAGGCAGGCTGGAGCAGGAGGGACGAACCGAATGGAGCGTGGCACCCGACCCGAATCGAATGGAGCGTGATACCCGAGCCGAACCCAAAGTGGAGCACCGAACCGAATGGGAAGCCTGGAGATGATTTATCCGAACCGAACCGAATGACCAAATGTTCTACTATCACGCGACGATTCTTTTGAAGACCAACTCCAATTCGACCAAAACCCGAGATGCAAAGGAAGTCCAAATGAGGGGCTTTGACTTAGGATCCAGTTGGGAACCAATGAGTGGGCTTCATGAGTCGGGCTTTGCTGCAGGACGTGTGCTAAGGGGTTGTCGATGTCCGTAACTTTGGATCACTATGTGTAGGAAGTACCTGAACGGACTCAGGGCTATAGTGGCCTAGATACGACTAAAGGGCTATAGACCAATGAAGTGAGGTCATTTGTAAAGATTTGGTCATGACTCCATGTGGTAAGTTTGGTAGTAGCAGTAGTTATACAAGTCGAACTCCGTCACTACTTCGATGGTTCTAGTAATTGACAGTGGTGGACATCGTATGCTTTATGCACTGAGTGAGAGATGTGAGGATGGTTGCTATGTTTGATTTGTTTGCCATCATTATGACATGCACACCCCCACCCTCGTATGCTAGTACACCATATGCTAGTGGCACCTTAGAGTGTTGTACAATATGTTGTGCTAACTCTTTGGTTGCAGGTCCAGGTTCAGGTATGGCTTAGTATACCTGTTATTGTTCAGTTTAGCTGCTTATCGCTCATACCAGACTTTTTGTCTGAGCCAGAGTTTTATGTCTCTTCTTATTACTCTGGGTGCTCACACGAGCAGACTAGAGACAGGTTAGCTGGTGATGCGCGAGTAGCGGATTCGGAGGCGAGCAGGAGGCTTCCACGTATGATATGTATAGATGTCCTCCCTGTGTTGTTGCTGGTCACTACTTTGAGCATTAGTAGTGTACCTTTCTTGTTTAACTCTTGAGACAGTTTTAAAAGTTGTAATAATGTTGGCTTTGGATCATAAGCTGTACTTTGGATTTTCCGCTGCTATGATAGTTTGTTTTCAGCTTATGCACTATCTCACATGTTTTATGTCAAGTATGTTATTATTATTATATTTTGTTCCATGCGTTGTGAGACATTCTACAGGTTCCTTGTTGATTCTTCGTCTTCTTCCTTTCCTTCTGACGACCGTTCCGTGCTAACTGGACATGTGTACAGCGCACTTTTGGAGTAAATGTCAGCTGGTGCGGGGCGGGTTGTCACAATATCCTAACTCTTAAGACCTAAAAATGTTTCCATCCTTTCTGTAAATAAAAAACAGTGAGCCGCCACTCCCTTAAAACACGAGAAGACGCAAGTCTTTGGAGGAGATGCAGATGTGCTGGATTTTTGTAGTGGATAGCATTCGACTCCGTTTTATAGCTGGATCGAGAGTGATGGACGAGCTGGTGAGATTGGCGAAGCACTTGTTTGGTGGAGTAAAATATATGCATTGGAATAAAGTGGGTAGATGCACAGTGTTGGTGCCTAGTTTCGGAGGTGTGGCGGAACTGATGGGTGTTTTCTTGTTTGAGAGGAGGGATGGAAGTAGGAGATTTTGGTGGAGGGCGTTAGCAGTATCAAGTAGAAGAAGTGGGATGTTTTTGTTTGAGGATGGGTATGGCGAGGGGAAGAAATCAATGGTTTTTGGGGTACTATTGTGACAAAAAGGGTTCGGAGGTATTTACTGTTGGCAACAGGAACATTGAAGGATGAAATCCAAGGAGGGGCTGCGTGTCCTTGGGATATAAGCTAGGGTGATTAAGAATTCAAAGAGAAAGAAAATGGTGAAATGATTATGGATTTCGGTGGAGAGATAAGTAAAAATTGGAGATTTGAAATTATTGGTTATGGTAAGGATGAGGAGCAAATACTGACGGGGAAGAAGAACATCTGGGCATTTTAAGGTGGGCTTGGGCCGGTGAATGATGGGGTGAGGCCCGATTTAATTGTTGAGGGTTTAAATTTAATTTAAATATTTATTTAACTTCGAAATGTCATAACTATTTCGTATGAGGTCAGATTTACAAACCGTCTGTTGCAATGGGATCGTATGGACGGACACTACACGATGGCACTGACTGGAAGCCCATCGGAGATCGTTACAATTTATAGCTAAATAAATTGTATGATCAGAATCAACGACCGTAAATTGTTATTTGACGATTACAGACAATGTGAGTAAATCTCACTAACTCTGAACAGTTTATAATTTCATGTTGTATTTTTAGAACTGTTAAATATTGGCTGATTGACTGTGTGTTGACTGTTTGATTGAACTGCTAGTCAGTTAGTTGAATTTCTATATTGATTCTGTTTAACAGAATATATCATATGGAACTGAAAGCGATGTTGATTTTATATTGTATAACATCTGTGGATGCAGGGAGACAGGTTGGAGGAATCCAACTGGATTCCTCAACATTTATTTTACTGTGATTCATATATTATAATATATGATGTGATATATAATCTGTTGTCGATTATATGTGTTTTGAACGATATTGGTCATCGTGATTTGATGTGTTAAATACCATAACATACCGGAATGGTGAAAAGAGAATTTTCAAAATGAATATTGAGAATAGATTATTTATAAAATCAAAGGATTTTATAAAAGGGATAATATTTATAATAATCAAAGGAGATTTTATAAAAGGAATTATTTATAAATGGAATATTTATAAATAGAAATTTATTTATAAATGGATTATTTATAAATAGAAAATACTTAGAAATGAAACCCTAAATGAAATATTTGCAAGCCATTTGCAAATAGATTAGAACGAGAAAGGTTTGTAAACCATTTACAAATGGAATCGAAAAAGGAATATTTGTAAAACCTTTACAAATGAAATCGAAAAGTAGGTATTTGTAAAACCATTTACAAATAGAACTAAAAAGGAAATATTTAGAAAATAAATAGAGTTATAAAAAGGAAATTTGTTTATAACTGAATAGGATGTTATAAAAAGGAAAACGTTATAAAAAGGAAAACGTCACTAAAAAGGAAATCATTTGTAAAGTGAAGAACCGTTACTAAAAGTAAATCTTTATAAATGAATAGTTTATAAGTAAAAGGAGTTATCGATTTTTAGTTAATCGAAGGAATTATCGATTATTAATTAATCGAAAGGAGTTATCGATTATTAGTTAATCGAAGGAGTTATCGATTTTAGTTTAATCGAAAAGGGTTATCGTTTGTTTATTCAAAGTGAGTTATAGAATATTGGTTATTCGAAGGAGTTATCGAATTTAGTTATCCGATGGAGTTAATCGATTATAGTTAAAATAAAGGAGTTAATCGAATATAGTTTATTCGAATAGAATCAATTGAGTTAATCGAATATTAGTGATTCGAAATAGAGTTAAATATAGTTATCGAATATTAGTTATTCGAATAAGAGTTAAATAGAGTTATCGAATATTAGTTATTCGAATAGAGTTAAATGGAGTTAAAGGAATAAATCGAATATAGTTTATTCGAATGGAATTAAGGGAGTAAATCGAATTTGGTTTATTCGAATAGAGTTAAAGGAGTTATCGACTAGAGTTAAATCAAACAGAGTTAATCCAATAGTGTTAGTCCAATAGAGTAAATTGAGTAGAGTTATCGAATATACCTTATTCGAAGGAAAGAATTATCGAATAGAGATGATTCGAAAGAGAGTTACGTAAGGAAGTTTGTTAAAGAATTAAAAGGTGAACTTTGTCTATTTCAAGGTTAGAAACGTTGTTCAGTTAAGGTCTGAGAGGTAGTATTACCCCAACTTGATTGACTTCATTTTTAACTAAGGAATGGTTAAGGTTTGATAGTGAAGGTGGGTTAAAGGAATTTAGTTAATAAGCGTAATTGTTTGAGTTGGCATCATGATGGTTTGTTTAAACATCTGTCTAAGTCCAATGAAGGAGTTTTGGAAATGTTTTCCAACTAAGAACCAGAAATGTTTTCTGATATAGAAAACAAGAAATGGAAATGTTTTCCAATGGTAATAACATATATTTTCTAAATTTAGAAATAAGAAATGTTGAATATAGGGAAACAAGAGATAAGTAAATTAATGAAATAAAGAGATAAATGTTGAATGATGATTGATCGATATAATTTCCTCCTGGAGATAGTGTCGTTGTTTGCACACCTGTTTTTCATTGATGGTTAAATCACAGACTATCGAAGTTTTGACCATTTTAACGTTGTTAATATGGAGAGACCGTTTGGATTATTATCCAAAGAACCACTCTGTATTGGCATAAGCGTTGCGAATCATATATGCCAAAGATAATTGAAGACGGAATAAAGTGCAAGGGCTATTGTATAAGTCTTAGATAACAGTGCCTAAGATGGATATACTGAATAGTACCTTTGGTTCATCCTGTTCCTGGATGACTATGGACGAATGTCTGACAGAGTATTTCCAGACGATCACGTATATTGATTTCTCCAATCGTACCAAGAGTGGAAGCGCAGAAGGAAACTTCTTTTAGCTAACACATAATGTATTGTTGAGGACGTCAATCGGTGATTTGATGGATTTGACGATGTGGCATTCGAGGTGAATCTGGTGTGATGATAAAGCGTAGCTTCTAGCCTCACATCCGGTAAATGATAGAAATCGGGCAGGCAACATGGCTAAGTCGGTCGCTCCGAAGTAGGGTGTATAATCACCTGATCTAGAGTTCCATTTACTTCTAAAAATCTATTGTTGATGCTGTCCCATTCGGGAAACGGTTGCTGATCCCAACCGTTGGTGATATACATTCGATACACTCAAGCGAAATGAGTGGTCGGTCATGTGTGGCCAGGTTGCAAGATGTTCTTGTTGAACCCAGTGTATTCCTTTCTAGAGGTACACTAGCGAAAGGTGGTTCCATACCTTGTCGTAGTTGGAAATCCATTACCCAATACGTGCTTGCGGTTTTGATTGTATACTATATATGTAGAACGTGAGATGAAAGCGTTTCTGCTAGATGATTATTATATTGTGGTTGATAGACATTATTATAATATCAAAAAGTTTTTGATATAAAGATATTTTGGATTCTGATAAGGGAAAAACCCATTCCGTTATACGGCGTGGTCTTATGAGATATCGTTTACTTGTTCGAACTGTTTTACTCACACCAGTCCCATGACTGACCCGGAGTTTATTTTGTTTTGTTTTCCCTAAACTCTTGGGTGTCCAATTTTGTATGGGCAGTCAGGTAGTCAGGATTTTACAGATATACTTGGAGAGCTTGGAGTAGGAGGCTTCAGGATCATATAGCTATTGTTTATTTCTGTTATGTTGTAAGTGTTGTACTTTGAAATGATATGTATATGCAGGTACAGATTTATATTTTAAAGTTATGTTATATATTATATGTTATTCGTTCCGCTGTGAGGTTCGTGTTACTCTGATGTTGTCCTTCTTCTTCTTCTTCTTCTTCTTCTTCTATTCTAAGTTTCTATCTTATCTATCCTCACCCTCTGTTTTCTTTCTATTAATTTCCTGATTTTCAGTTTAATTTGGGGTTGGACTTGTGTTTTTGGTCAGCCCAAATTGGGCTGGATTTTCGGGTCATTACAGTTGGTATCAGAGCTTAAGTTAAGTGAATTACCTTGGCTCTGTGGCGTGACTCAGTAGAGATGGGGTTAGTAATGCCCTAGATTGAGTTTGAGTGTATATATATACGAGAGTGTATTTGTTATTCAATATAAAATTGTTTTATATTGTGGAGATTTGTTGGTTGAGTTGTTTATGAGTTCTGGTCGATCAGTTTGATCCACTGTATTGGTAGGGATTTTGTAAACACTTGAATACGATGAACCGTCATGGTTTGTTTTGAAAAAAGGGTAAACGAAATAATTTTACCCAAATTATATTTTGATATAAAGGATTTATATTGAAATGATTATAATATATTGGATATATTGGTTGTTATTATAATCGAGTTAGATTATAATTAAATGGTTATGTATATAACCAAGTAGAATTCGTACAAGTGTTAGGAAATGAATTAAATCTGAAATTTAACCCAGAAATTGAATTAAAATTCTGGAAAATTGGGTAAGTGTTTGTAAATGGATTTGGATTAAGAATAAGGAAAATTTAAGATCTTGGGAGATTTTAAATTGTTTTACAAGCAGTGTGAATTATATTTTGAAATGAATTTCAAAGTGGAAATGTTCAGAAATGGTTTTATAGTATTGAACTCACTTCGATCGCTGGAAAATAGATTCCGATGATGACAGCTGCATCATCAGTATTCATTTTCGAGTTGTAAGTGACGAATTACTACCAGAGATAATGTTTTGAATTTGTTTTGGGAAAGACAAGTTGTGTTGAATTTCAAAATGGGATTTATAATATAGAATTTGATATAAAATTTGAATAGAAATTGAATAGAATTAACTAAGTCGAAGAGGAATTAGTTAATCGAGTTTTGAATTTGAAGTTGAACTTTGAAAGGTGAATTGGATTTGTAAATGGATATTCGAAATCGAATATAGAACTTAAATTTGAAATTTGGATTCAAATTAGGTTAGAAGCAAGTTAAAATATATTTGAACATGTCATGTTCAAATATAAAAGTGAAATAGGCTAAAGAGTTAATTAACAAATTAATTAACGAATTGAGTTAAAACGATCAGGTATAGTTAAAATAGATTGGGCAGGTATAAATATACATGAGATAGGTATGGATAAGGTATGAAGGTATATAAATAAAATGCTCGACGAAAAGGTATGTACTTTTTCTTTTGGATTGGTGAGGGCCATGGGTGGTTATTTGAATATCCAGATGCTCCTGGTACGAAGGAGGTTATGGCGAATTTTTTTGGGAATTTAAGGAGTTAGAATATTTTTAAGATAATTTGATAGCTAGAAATCAACGTATCGATATATATATATATATATATATATATATATATATACATATATATATATATATATATGAGTCGATAAGGAAGCGAACTTAGAAATAGAATAGTAAAATCAAAAAGGAAGACTAAGAATAAAATTTAGTAAGAATAGAAAGAGGAAGCGTATACGTGTTTAAAAGTGAATAAGTAGTTGTATGGTATTGATTATTCGAGTAAGTAGTCATATTTGTTTTGACATTATAAATGTTATTCAGTCAAGGTCTGAGAGGTATTTATACCCCAACTTGATTGATTTCATTATTAACAAATAAAGAGTAAGATTTCAGGCTCGAAGATCAATGTTGAATAAGAGTTAGTTGAATATAGTATTTGGGTTGTCGTAACGATGTTTTACACAACATCCGTTTTAACCCAAATAAGTGTAAGCTTGGAAATATAATAAAGAATATTTCCTAAGTATAGAAATAAACGAGATCAGAAAAGAGATAAGTAATTGGAATATTTTCCAATTATAAATAAAATATATTTTCTAAAGTTTAGAAAATAAAGGAAGGCGATATTCGGAAATATTTTCCAAATAACATAAAAGGCCAATATGGTTATTGAAAATATTTGGTTAACAAATATTGATAAGGAAATAAAGAAGTGATTTAACTAATGTAATATTAATTAAGGGCTCAGTGACATGTTCAAAAGGAAAATTTGATTTTTGAAAAGAGTAAACTGTTTAAAAACTCCCAGGGGAAGACTGTTTGAATTAAAAACAAATTTAATAGAAATTTATGAAAGAAAATTTGAATTAAAGTAAAGCCAGTAAAGTGGTAACTGAGATTGAATTAGAATAATATCAAGACAAATTGGATTGTGAGATTCATATTTGAAGTGTAATGTGATAATCAAGTTAAGAGTTGGGAATCGAGAAGAAACTCGAGTTGAAATGACATTTGGCTCGGCTATAAGCGAATGGTTGTGTTGTGGATAAAAGCAGATTGGAATTTGATTGGGATGACCCTTGTATCCACTGAATTGATAACAGGTGGAAAGGATAAAATGATATGCCGACAAAAGGTACAAGTTTATATTTCTATTGGATATAAGATTTATGAGCCGAATTGGCAAGCCACTTGGCTTTTTGGTTTTCTTTTGGGTTGGAGATGGCCCAGAGAGGCAAGTTGGAGTTAGAGTTATTAACCAGTACAAAGGAGATGCAGGCGAATTTTTTTGAAAAGTTAAGGAGTTAGAAAATTTTCAGGATTTTTTGACAATTTTCGTTGATAAGAATTAATTAATATTTAATTGAAATTAAATTGGTTCAGTTGAAACTGAAATTAAGAAGTGAACAAATATGTTCTAACCAGTCGATAGGGATTCTCTACCTTAGCAATTTCGAGGATGAAATTATTTTAAGTGTGAAAGAATGTAATGACTCGGTATTATAATTAATTAATTTAATTATATAAATAGTGATATAGTGAATTAAATGGTCGTGGAATTAAATAATGATGAATATTTAATTAAAATAATAAATTAAATAATATATTTAATTCTGAAATAATCAGAATTGGCTGAAATGACGATATGGTGTGAACCAGATCATCTGTGATATTTAATTCAGCTTGGAATTGAATTTGAATGATGAATATATTATATAAACGACAGTTTGAACGTAGAGTTATAATATAATTAAATCGAGCTCGAAATGGCGCTGTAGTTCGTAAATTGGCGATTCGAACTTCAACTGAATATACAGAAGCCGTTTTAAATCGGATTTCTATGAAACAAGAAACGTTAGGAGCTGGTGGAGTATATCTTTCTAATGGAAGAGAAAAATCAGGATTTTGTCATGTAGATTTTGAGATATGTCCAAATCAAATTTTAAAATAGTCGCTATAGAATCGTTTATCGACCGTATCGGTTTATTCGATATAACTAGAGATCGGGTTTGAATTTAGACAAGGTTCTTTTGAGACATAACGATAATTTAATTTTTAAAATTTTACTGTAATTTTTAATTAATTAAATAAGCAACTTTTTATTTGGAGTATTTTGCACCCTTAATCAGCGATTTTGGGGTTTCAAAATATGAGCTAATTTACCGGTATTATTATATTTTTGGGATCGGGGCACCAAGCTCATCTCAACGGTATATTTATTTCTGTCTGGAGCAGCTCATATATTAATGAAATTTGACGTAACCGGGAATGTAAAAAAGACTTTACAACCCTTAACTTAACCTAGTTGTTTCTCACGGTCAAACATTAGGCCACGATTTTCACTTCTCATCCACAAGTCCTTAGTTTAAAATACAAAGTGAGTTAACTTATATATAATATCCTAACTCTTAAGACCTAAAAACGTTTCCATCCTTTCTATAAATCGAAAACAGTGAGCCGCCACTCCCTTAAAACGCAAGAAGACGCAAGTATTTGGAGGATATGCAGATGTGCGGGATTTTTGTAGTGGATAGCATTCGACTCCGGTTTATAGCTAGATCGAGAGTGATGGACGAGCTGGTGAGATTGGCGAAGCACTTGTTTGGTGGAGTAAAATATATGCATTGGAATAAAGTGGGTAGATGCACGGTGTTGGTGCCTAGTTTCGGAGGTGTGGCGGAACCGATGGGTGTTTTCTTGTTTGAGAGGAGGGACGGTAGTAGGAGATTTTGGTGGAGGGCGTTAGCAGTATCAAGTAGAAGAAGTGGGCTGCTTTGGTTTGAGGATGGGTATGGCGAGGGGAATAAATCAATGGTTTTTGGGGTACTGTTGTGACAAAAAGGGTTCGGAGGTATTTACTGTTGGCAACAGGAACATTGAAGGATGAAATCCAAGGAGGGGCGCATGTCCTTGGGAAATAAGCTAGGGTGATTAAGAATTCAAAGAGAAAGAAAATGGTGAAATGATTATGGATTTCGGTGGAGAGATAAGCAAAAATTGGAAATTTGAAATTATTGGTTATGGTAAGGATAAGGAGCAAATATTGATGGGGAAAAAGAACGTCTGGGCATTTTAAGGCGGGCTTGGGCCAGTGAATGATGGGGTGAGGCCCGATTTAATTGTTGAGGGTTTTAAATTTAATTTAAATATTTATTTAACTTCGAAATGTCGTAACTATTTCGTACGAGGTCGGATTTACAAACCATCTGTTGCGTTGGGATCGTATGGACGGACACTACACGATGGCACTGACTGGAAGCCCATCGGAGCTCGTTACAATTTATAGCAAAATAAATTGTATGATCAGAATCAATGATCGTAAATTGTAATTTAACGATTACGGACAATGTGAGTAAGTCTCACTAACTCTGAACAGTTTATAATTTCATGTTGTATTTTTAGAACTGTTAAATATTGGCCGATTGACTGTGTGTTGACTGTTTGATTGAACTGCTAGTCAGTTAGTTGAATTTCTATATTGATTCTGTTTAACAGAATATATCATATGGAACTGAAAGTGATGTTGATTTTATATTGTATAACATCTGTGGATGCAGGGAGACAGGTTGGAGGAATCCAACTGGACTCATCAACATTTATTTTACTGTGATTCATATATTATAATATATGATGTGATATATAATCTGTTGTCGATTATATGTGTTTTGAACGATATTGGTCATCGTGATTTGATGTGTTAAATACCATAACATATCGGAATGGTGAAAAGAGAATTTTCAAAATGAATATTGAAAATATATTATTTATAAAATCAAAGGATTTTATAAAAGGGATAATATTTATAACAATCAAAGGAGATTTTATAAAAGGAATTATTTATAAATGGAATATTTATAAATAGAAATTTATTTATAAATGGATTATTTATAAATAGAAAATACTTAGAAATGAAACCCTAAAGGAAATATTTGCAAACCATTTGCAAATAGATTAGAACGAGAAAGGTTTGTAAACCATTTACAAATGGAATCGAAAAAGGAATATTTGTAAAACCTTTACAAATGAAATCGAAAAGGAGGTATTTGTAAAACCATTTACAAATAGAACTAAAAAGGAAATATTTAGAAAATAAATAGAGTTGTAAAAAGGAAATTTGTTTATAACTGAATAGGATGTTATAAAAAGGAAAACGTTATAAAAAGGAAAACATCACTAAAAAGGAAACCATTTGTAAAGTGAAGAACCGTTACTAAAAGTAAATCTTTATAAATGAATAGTTTATAAGTAAAAGGAGTTATCGATTTTTAGTTAATCGATGGAATTATCGATTATTAATTAATCGAAAGGAGTTATCGATTATTAGTTAATTGAAGGAGTTATCGATTTTAGTTTAATCTAAAAGGGTTATCGATTTGTTTATTCAAAGTAAGTTATAGAATATTGGTTATTTGAAGGAGTTATCGAATTTAGTTATTCGATGGAGTTAATCGATTAGAGTTAAAATAAAGGAGTTAATCGAATATAGTTTATTCGAATAGAATCAATTGAGTTAATCGAATATTAGTGATTCGAAATAGAGTTAAATAGATTTATCGAATATTAGTTATTCGAATAAGAGTTAAATAGAGTTATCGAATATTAGTTATTCAAATAGAGTTAAATGGAGTTAAAGGAATTAATCGAATATAGTTTATTCGAATGGAATTAAAGGAGTAAATCGAATTTGGTTTATTCGAATAGAGTTAAAGGAGTTATCAACTAGAGTTAAATCAAATAGAGTTAATCCAATAGCGTTAGTCCAAAAGAGTAAATTGAATAGATTTATCGAATATACCTTGTTCGAAGGAAAGAATTATCGAATAGAGATGATTCGAAGGGAGTTACGTAAGGAAGTTTGTTAAAGAATTAAAAGGTGAACTTTGTCTATTTCAAGGTTAGAAACGTTGTTTAGTTAAGGTCTGAGAGGTCGTATTACCCCAACTTGATTGACTTCATTTTTAACTAAGGAATGGTTAAGGTTCGATAGTGAAGGTGGGTTAAATGAATTTAGTTAATAAGCGTAATGGTTTGAGTTGGCATCGCGATGGTTTGTTTAAACATCTGTCTAAGTCCAATGAAGGAGTTTTGGAAATGTTTTCCAACTAAGAACCAGAAATGTTTTCTAATATAGAAAACAAGAAATGGAAATGTTTTCCAACGGTAATAAAATATATTTTCTAAATTTAGATAATAAGAAATGTTGAATATAAGGAAACAGGAGATAAGTAAATTAATGAAATAAAGAGATAAATGTTGAATGATGATTGATCGATATAATTTCCTCCTGGAGATAGTGTCGTTATTTGCACACCTGTTTTTCTTTGATGGTTAAATCACAGACTATCGAAGTTTTGACCATTTTAACGTTGTTAATATGGAGAGACCGGTTGGATTATTATGCAAAGAACCACTCTGTATTGGCATAAGCGTTGCGAATCATATATGCCAAAGATAATTGAAGACGGAGTAAAGTGCAAGGGCTATTGTATAAGTCTTAAATAACAGTGCCTAAGATGGATATACTGAATAGTACCTTCGGTTCATCCTGTTCCTGGATGACTATGGACGAATGTCTGACAGAGTATTTCCGGACGAATGTACCAAGAGTGGAAGTGGAGAAGGAAACTTCTTTTAGCTAACACATAATGTATTGTTGAGGACGCCAATCGGTGATTTGATAGATTTGACGATGTGGCATTCGAAGTGAATCTGGTGTGATGATAAAGCGTAGCTTCTAGCCTTACATCCGGTAAATGACAGAAATCGGGCAGGCATCAAGGCTAAGTCGGTCGCTCCGAAGTAGGGTGTATAATCACCTGATATAGAGTTTCATTTACTTCTAAAAATCTATTGTTGATGTTGTCCCATTCGAGAAACGGTTACTGATCCCAACCGTTGGTGATATACATTCGATAACTCAAGCGAAATGAGTGGTCGGTCATGTGTGGCCAGGTTGCAAGATGTAACACCCCGTAAATCAGTTAATACTAATATTCACAAATTAAAAGAATTAATATTGAGAATTTGCACGAAATAGCATTAAAAAGGCATATAACAAATTTGAGATATGTGAATTGCCTTAAAAGGCGAAAATGGAATTAAGACATTAATTGGAAAATTAATGTGTAGAAATGGTCATAAGTTAATTATGGATTAATTTGAATTCATGAATAGGTGCGTGTGTGTATATATATATTTATATATATTTATTTAGGTATGGGCAGTTAATGTAAACATGAATAGAAGTTTATTAATTTGCTGAGTGTTTGCTGAGTCACTTCTGACTCATTGCTGAGTCAATAAGATAAACCCCATCTGGTCTGAATGGCTGCGGTTATTTCTAGGTTAAATCTAATGGCCTAAATGAATCCTAACATCTATAAATAAGTGGGTAGACTCTAACCCTAAATCACTTGAAAAATTGGAGAGCTACCGACATGCCGTTGCCATGGAGTTCAGCATAGCCGTCACAAACTAAAGAAGAAGAAGGCCTAATCTACAAACTAAATATACTCAAATCAAATCAAAAGCTCTCTCTCTTTCTATTTCTCTTCTTTAAAATTGTGAGTATGATGAATCTCACAATATTATTATAAAATAATTTGATTAAGTTATGAATGGATCACAAGAAAGTGATATGAATTGTTATGTATTTGTAAATTATGTTGTGGATCTCTTGTTATGCTATTATGTTATCATATATATGTTGTTTTGTTGTAGTGATTATGTTGTAAATAATCCTATGCTATGTCATATGTGATTAGTCATGCTATGCTATGTTGTAAATCATATCATGCTATGTTGCAAATTATGATATGCTATGTTGTAAATCTTATATATGTTGTAGATCTCATATTATCACATATGTTGAAATACTTATGTTATATGATAATGATGTCATGTTAAGTTGTGTTGAATCATACAAGTTGTAAAATCATGATGTTAGTATTTATGCGAATTGGATCATGTTTAAAGTTTATGTTTTTTTTATAATAGATCTTGATTATGGGAATTTGCCTATTGGGTTAGGTATACCCATATACATGAATCTACAAATTAATTGGATCTTGAATATGGGAATTTTCCTATTAAGTTAGGTGTACCCATATACATGAATCTATGATTAAATGAATTTTGATTTTTGGGAATTTGCCTATTGAGTTAGGTGTACCCATACAAAACCATATTGTTAATGATGTTGATTCACACATGTCCTATACAAGTTTATGAAATTTGATCAAAATCATATTATGTGAATTATGAATAAGTTGACACCCTTAGATCCATGACATGTATAACCTTATGCAAGTTGTAATGTATGCAAGTTTTACCCCTTGTTATGATTTATTTAGTCACATATATATGTTGTTGTTGTGAATATTTTCTTTTATGCTATGAGTTAGACAAATCGGGTCTAGCATACATTTTGCGAATAAACGTTCAAACGTGGGGTAGGGGTAATATTAGGAAATTAATAAATTGGGGTGCAATTGATATGATTTTGCATGCCTTAAATGGATGTCCATAATTGAGTCAATTATGGACATTGTTAAATTTGGAATTAATTAATAATTCAAGTAGGGAATTATTAAAATTGGGGAAAGTGGATTATTAATAATAATCAATGCTTAGGACACGAGGTTGGACCCGTTTGTGACGTAAACCTGCCCGGACCCGCCCGACAAATCTAGTAGTCACAAATGTCGGCCCAATGTGAGAGATCCTAGGCCTAAACTAAAGCATAACAGTTGTAAAGACACGAGGTTAGACTCTTTTATGGTGTAAGACTGCCCGGACCCGCCCGGCAAATCCAGTTGCCATAAATGCCAGTCTAATGTGAGAGGTCTTTATGAGGTTATGGCCTTAATGAATTAAGAAATACTTAGCCAGATAATCATGTAAGGTGGGACATGGGGGTTAAGTAGGTGCCTTGGGTGGCATGAGGAATCTAGTGGTTGCCTTTAGAGGCATTTGAAATACGATTAGACTTAACCAAATACACATGTAAATGAACATGACTAAGTGGGTTAAGTGGATGGACTAGTGGGACAAGCTTAGGTGGAATGCTTGTGGGAAATAATGGGGGCCCATATCAACCAGTATCCCAAAACGTATCTTTGTGGGCTCGACCCAAGTCGAGGACGGGACACGCATACTGGGTTTGACTATAAGAGGCCAAAATAGGGAGCGGTGGCAACGCA
Organism: Allium sativum; assembly: GCA_030737875.1. NCBI lineage: Eukaryota > Viridiplantae > Streptophyta > Magnoliopsida > Asparagales > Amaryllidaceae > Allium > Allium sativum. The sequence goes on from CM060919.1 coordinate 253,795,645, forward strand.
AGTCCAACGGGTTTCATATGCGTGTGTGGACCCGAGCTGGTAGGTAAGACGTTGTTGCATCGTGTAGGTATAAGCCGTGCATCTCCGTTACATCGGGTTGCCACTTTAGGGGAATGATACACCCCACTGTGGGGCCAGCACGGGTATCTACGAGTAGGGAGCCGATCGAAAAATCGAAAGTGGGGTACACCTAGTGGAGATAGGGGCAGGCGGCACCTATGTAGTCAGCTAGGAGTACGTAAAGCCATTAAGAAAGTTTCTAAGTGAAGCTAAGTGGAATCAATCTTTAGGGTGACTGGTGTGGTGCAGTATAGTGTTTATTCTTTAGTATTTAGGAGCGCCTATAACGTTTCCTTTAGCGATTGTCTATGTCCTTAATCTGCTCTTTCATAGACATTTCCTTGTTTTCCAGCTTATGCCTTAGTCCAGTTATTTTGATAATAGTATTGTAGAATTATCATACTCGCCAGACTTTATGTCTGACCCCCCCTCTTTTTCAACTTTTTCTCCCTTCAGGTCCTCAGGTTGGGCCAAGTTCCAGTGGAGTCTGATTGGATTGCTTATCTCTTGGAAAGCTTGGACTGTTGTAACACCCCACCTCCGCTAGGGTCACTCTTTCGGGGGCACTAGCTTCTGGGGGGCGTTAGAACTGGGTAAGCATGCATAATGATATATCAAGGCAGAACCAGAACATAAATATATATATATAACAGAGTAAGTGAGAATAAAACAGCGGAATATCTCAAACCATCTCAAAACAAGTTTAGTACATCATAAAGTCAACTGCCAAAATAAACATGTCTAGTACATCATGAACAGAAATACTGAAATACATAGTGCTATCCCCAAAATAAAGACGGTAAACCATAGCGAGCTCAATGTCCAAACATACATGAGCTATCCAGCAAACAAGCAAGCGATCCAAGCTAAGCACCACTATTCCCTCCCTGAGAACCTGGGGGGGGGGGGAAACGGAAGAAAAGAAGCGAAAGAAAACAGGTCAGTCAAAAGACTGGTAAGCCCTACTACGATCAGTCTATAAACTAATAAAGTTAACATCATGATGGAAACTGAGATGAACATACTGGCAATAGATAAAGGTGTCATCACATAGAGAAGATTAAACTTTGCACCATAGTGTACTAGCAAACTAACATAACAGGTATTGATCCCTCAGCCCAAACTTTGGCCCAATAACATGAGGTGACCTTAATACAAGGCCCAGCCCAAACGGTCTAGTCGATCGACTCCCTATAAACCTAACACGTCAAGTGTTGGTGTCCATACGACCCACATATGGTTGTAGTCAGACTGTGCTGGGTCCACCTTTGGGTGTATCAAGCCCTCGGGTGTCAACCCCAGACACTTAAGCAATAATGCACAGTCCAAACCTACTGGTACCCGTGCCTCGAGTTTGTCCAATACCGGACTACGTGCACGTCCGTAGCCCGCCTGGACCCGCACCGCTGTACCACTCAGCCGCCGCTTTGGTCGCTTACATCCGTCCAGTAATCGTGCCCCGCCCTAGCCTAGCTTCTAGGGTTGTGAATGATACCAAACTGGGATTACTGCTGGAACAGACCACGTTGCTAGGGTTTTCTAAGAGGGTTAAGTGTGGTTTAACCCCTCACTAATCATGGATTAAATTAGTTAAGTGTAACCAACAGTTCACCACTTAACCCCATTTAATCCCTCGTATCCCCAAAATTGGTTAAGTATTAGTGGGCCATGACTTAACCCTAATCATGAGGCATTAATTTAATTGGGCCTTAACCTCTCACATTAGACTTTGTTGCGGTCACTAGTTAGGCCGGTCGGTTCCGGGTAGCTTTACACCACAACTAGGTCTAACCTCGGGTCTTGGCACCACATGACCAACTTCTCACATTGGGTCCTATTGTTTGTAGCCACTAGTTAAGCCGGTCGGTTCCGGGTAGAATTATGCTACAAACTCAACCCAACCTCGAGTTGGCCACACTTATGTTTTCTAAGTGTCATGTCCACTTTATTTTCAAAACATCATTACAAGTTCAACAAATACTTGGGTAGACCTAACTTAATAGGTAAATTCCCAAGGGGTAGACCTAACTTAATAGGTAAATTCCCAACCTTATATTTTTATGTATTTTAAGTTTTACCCAAACCCCCCAACGTCATTCTATCGCTTACATATTCGTCATAACGCATAAAGGATAGAAAGAGGGAACTTGGCACAACATACATGATGAATCTTACATATCATAATAAACATGCATAACATGTTGAACTTGAATAACTTAGCATAGTGAACTTGCATAAACATGCATAACTTGTTAAACTTGCAAATCATGGCATAGTGAACTTGCATAAACATGCATAACTTGTTAAACTTGCAAATCATGGCATAGTTAACTTGCATAAACATGCATAACTTGTTAAACTTGCAAATCATGGCATAGTGAACTTGCATAAACATGCATAACTTGTTAAACTTGCAAATCATGGCATAGTGAACTTGCATAAACATGCATAACTTGTTAAACTTGCAAATCATGGCATAGTTAACTTGCATAAACATGCATAACTTGTTAAACTTGCAAATCATGGCATAGTGAACTCGCATAAGCATGCATAACTCATTAAACATGCATAAATCCCAACTTTCATCACATATTAACTTTAGAGTTTCTAAAATGAAGGTAAGAGGGCTTACAAATATTATGAAGACACAAATCTACTTATAAAGATTGAGAAGCCCTTTATGCAAGCATAAAAACCCAAAACAAAGCTCCAATAAGAAGACACCCAAAAACACTAGCTTAGCAAATAAAACTTGCAACTTGATGATGTATGCAAGCTAATGATCATTCATACAACTTAGAAATGCTTGTATGAATATCAAAATCTTCATAGGAATGATACATGAAGAGGTTGGAGGCTAGGGTTTTTAAGTGGAGGCCATTTGAGAAATCAATTTGACATAGTTTGGTTGCTAGAATGAATAATGGGGTTTTAGGGTAGGATTAGGGGCTTATTTATAGAAGATTAGAGTGTTTTTAGCCCTAGGATTAACCCTAGGATGGTTTAGGCCCGTCAGATTTCGGAATTCTCTAGAACCAGGCCACACAACCAAGCCCAAACCAAAATGGTGCGCCAGGCAAAACTGCCTGGCTACCCCCTGTCGACAGGGCTGTCGACAGGGCTGTCGACACCCTGGGGACCCTGTCGACAGGCCTGTCGACATGCGGGTCCTGGCGGGAATTTTCCCGCCTGCGCCAGTTTGCCCTAACCCTTGTTCTTAATTTTAAAATTTAAATCTGTTTTTACTTAGGAATTTTCTGAAAACTTCAATGGGCCTTAACTGGGTCATACGAACTCCGATTTTCGAAAACTCGGACTCTATTTCGCGTATTTTTCCGAGACGAACGCAATGGCATAGCCCGTTTCCCTTGATTCAGATTTTTAAATTAATTTCTGCCTCGATTTACATTATTACCCGTTATTGAAAATACGGGTTGTTACATTCTCCCCTCCTTAAAGGATTTCGTCCCCGAAATCTTCAAGTTAGGAAGAACGTATCCTACCATCCAATCATCCATCTACTCAAAACATCACCCACGAGCAATCATTGTCCTTACAAGATTCTAAATGCTGGATGAACATATGCAAAGGTGTGTGTATATGTACCTATCTAATGCAAATATCATCAATGCAAATTATGTTAGTGAAATGAATCCACATGTATGCAATTCCTAACATAATGTATATCATCTATATGTGTGCACATAACATACACCCATATGCAACATCCATGTGATAACACACAATTTTCATCCATGAATAAGCATAAACACTCATGCATATGCAATATGAGGAGTGTGCGAGCCGATCTATTGCCTAATCGTGTATAATGCATCCACGAGCAACCACTTGCAAACACTTGCAACCACTTGCAACCATCAAGCATAACATGTTTCAAATACATGTTTCATCCAAAGGATTCTACCTAAGGTTCTCATGATAAGATAGACACGATGAACTAGATAAACTAGATAGACATGGAAAGATAAAGAGATTGAGAGTGTACCCTCAAAAAGGAATGGATAAAGCCCACGCATCTTCTCCTCGGTTTCCCAAGTTGCGTCTTCTTCGGCTTCACCCCATTGAACCTTCACCAACTTGACCTCACGATTCCTTAGCTTCTTGATCTCTGTCCCCAAGATACGAATCGGAGCTCTCCTCAAGGTAGCTTCTTTCTCTACTTCCACATCTTCCAAAACACTTGGCTCCACAATCTCTGCTGATTCATGCAAACACTTTCGGAGATGCGAGACATGAAAAACATCGTGTACCCCGGCAAGCTTCTCGGGCAACTTTACTCTATAAGCCATCTGCCCGATCCATTCTACAATTGGGAACGGTCCAACAAATCTCGGGGCTAACTTCCCGACGGCTCCAAATCGGACCACATTCCGCAAAGGAGAAACCTTTACGAAAACCATATCCCCTACATCAAACTCCAAATCAGTCCTTCGCCTATCAGCATAGGATTTCTGTCGGTCTTGGGCCGCTTTCATCCGTCTCCGAATCAACTCGATTTTCTCGGATGTATCTCTGATCATATCAGGCCCAAGTATGAGCTTATCCGTAGTCTCCCACCAACATGTAGGCGACTTGCACGGCCTCCCATATAAAACTTCAAATGGTGCCATCCCTATGCTTGCCTGATAACTGTTATTCAGAATGGGATAAACCCGGTCTTCCTGAATAACTCGCGTGTATAATAAACCAGTGTTACACAAACACAACATACGCCTCATTCCAATTCCTCAGTCACTAACCGTAAATTAGCAAGAAATAATTCCCCAAACATTAACCCCGAAGGCCGAAACCAACATCAGATCAATATCCAAGAAACCATCCAGCTTAGCTAACCTACAGTTAGTTTCTAAATTTCACATTCTTAGGGAAATGTTCCCCTTAATTTTATCAAAGATAAATTCTTTTAAATTTATTCTTTAATCTTCCTTTGAATATCACTTCAAACTATTCAGGATTAGCGAACCACACCGAAGTAATTATTTAGTTTATTTCCCAATCCCAACCTATTCATCCCAAGGAGCAAAACTGGTAATACTCCATATCTAACACCACGGTGTTATCGGTAAAGTTAATTACCATTTCACATTCGAATTTAGTTAAAGATTTAACTATCGCTTGGAGCAAAACTGGTGATACTCCATTCTCGATCATTTCAATCTAATTAAAGATTCATTAAAACTCCACTTAGTTTTAATCTTTAACCGGGTTAAAGAACCAATGTCATTTAAAACACGGTTCACGATAAACCCAAAATCACATTCCATTAATTATTGGGTTAAAGAACAAGTGTTATTTAAAACACCGTTCACGATAAACCCAAAAATCAATACTAATTCAATTCCAATTAAATACCATTTAATTGGTACACTTCATTAAATCTAAATAAAAAGATTTAATCTTCTTCTCAACTGGGTTTAAGAACAGTGTTAATGAAGACACCATTCACGACAAACCCAAATCACATTTGATATTAAATACAAGTCTCTGAATAGAAAATATATCGGCTTATATTCAATATCAAATTCTACGACCAACAAATATCATATTGGAAATAACGATATTAATATATCTTTTAAATTCCCGTAACAATATATGTTTCATTACGAAATCCAACATTGAAATATTCCAAAGACAATTTCGATTCAAATCCATTCCAATTCAATTATTGGAAATTCTGGTTACCTTTGAAACCATTTCAAATCCACTTTATTTATTTTAAAAAAATAAATAGAATTATAATTCTAGTTCAAAACTAGTTCATTTCAATAAAAATCTATTTTTATCTCTTCAAATAGGGAGTTTTTCATCCCAATTCTTCCCAAATCATTTCTTAGTATTTTACACAAATTATTACTATTTTTAATAATTTTGTCAAGGCCCGTACAGTCGATTTCCATCAACGGCCATCGAACTGCACTTACAGCGACCTTTTCCAAATTTGATTTGGACATAATTCCAAATCCAACCATTAGATTTCTAATTTCTAATATTTGTTAGAAAGATCTTTTCGATACGAACCCAACGGTTCCGGTTTTAGGAGAATCCGACGGTCGGATCTCCCGTAATATCCATTCAAAATCAATGGTCGAAATTCGCAAACTGCCTTAGCGCGGCGCGTTATATTCAGGCCATTATATATATAATATATTATATATATTTCGTCGATTTCCTTTTAAAACGTATTATATAAATCGTTTTAAATTCGTTTTCAAAACTATTTCAACTTCCATCTCAAATTCAAATCAAAATTGAATCTTTCCAATATAAATTCGTTTTAAATTCATTTTGGTTCAATTCAAATTTCAAATTCATTTCAATTCGAATTAATTTTCTATTCAATTCGATTTCAATTTAATTCGAATTCGATTTAATTCGATTCAATTCAATTTGAATTTCAATTCAATTTAATTCGAATTTCATTTTCAAAATATTCGATTTCAATTTAATTCCAACTCGATTTAATTCAATTCAATTCAATTTGAATTTAATTTAATTCGAATTTCATTTTTAAAATATTTGATTTTGAAATCACTTTTCAATATTCATTATAAAACAAATTAAATCGAAAAAAATTCCCGTTCGTGTAAAAATGGCGTTTAACTACTTAACACGGCTTCACATTTCAATATTCACTGAATATTATTTTAAATTATTCGATAATTTTGAACTGGAATCAGACTCAGTCAATTACCATATAATTTGAATTATATGGATTTCATCCAATACATGTATACAACAATGACGGTAAGCAATCAACCATCATCTGAAGTGCGATCTACACTGTATAAGAATCAAATATAAATATTCAACGCTCATAACAGCCTGTCAATCCATCGATCGACATACAACTAATTATTGGGATTAGTGTACGTCATATATCATCGCAATACCCGTGTGGGGTTTCAAACAATCAAACACAGATTTTATTTGTGCAGTTGAGCAATGTGTAAAATTTATCGTCCCAATCAATATCAGTCAAATCAGTGTATATAAACAAATCGTCCGATTCGTTTATAAATATTTATTTTATATACACATTAAAAATTATATTTTTAACTATAAAATATTTTCCGCTATAAAATATTTTATTTCATTTCACATCACACAATCAAATTTCACAACTCAGAAATCAAACAAACAAGTCATCCATGGTATGTGGACGACGGGTGTCGGGTGCTACTAAACACCGTCTGCATCCTAGCATATATTTCAAACTAGAAATAAAATAAAAGTGAGGATTTCTCACCGACTAGCTAAACCAAACGCCACGATTCTTCTTATGTAGGAAATCTTCATCGTGCTTGCCCTTCGTCACTTTCGTCGCCCGTATTCGCTACATATATAAAAATCATATTTTTATTATGCTATGGTATAAATAAAAATCATACCTTTACATAACTAAAAATCTAATCTTTTCTTGTTTTAAAAATATAATCTTTTCTATTATAAAAATAGTATTTTTACTTTACTAAAATATATATATATAAATCATATTTTTATTATCATACAAATATAAAAATCGAATTTTTACTTCGCTTTCATGATAATAAAAATCTCATCTTTATAATCATTTCATATAAATAAAGATCTCATCTTTATTCCTTTAAAAATCTCTTCTTTTCAAATTAAAAATTATCGCTTCTCAAATCAAAAATCAAATCTCCCTATACTGAAAATCCTATGTTTTCTATATTAAAAATCAAGTGTTTTATAATCTAAAAACATTAAATAAATGAAGATTAACAAAATAAGAAGGCTTACAGTTTAAATCGGGAGTGGAAGCGGCTTTATTCAGCGGAAGGAGGAGAGGGCGGTGCTTGGAGGATCGGCGGCGGGTTAATGGTGGAGGCGGCGGCAGAGGGGCGGTTTCAGGTGGGATTGGTTCCTCGAAGTGGGCGCAGGCTTTGAGGGGGGCGTGGTTTAACTCAGAAGAGGAGGGGAGAGAGATGGAGGTCGAGCGTCGGGGGGGTCTCGGTGGAGGCGATGGCGCGGCGGAAGGGAGGACGGCGGCGACGGATGTGGGGGGGCGACTAGGGAGTGTATCGGTTTTTTTTTCATTTATTTTTTTCTTCCTGTAATGATTTTGAACGATAGGGGGTTTACTTTAATAAAGAGAAAGGAGGGTGGTGAGTGTAATTATATATTTAATTTATTAATATATTTTGAAATTTGAATTCCATAAAGTACCCTTTCCATTAGAACTCGAAATCGAACCCACCGTCTGTCGTCCCCAGTGTATTACCCCCATTCCGAACACAGTGGGATATGTCACGTAGGCCTATTCGATCGTTACGATCAGTTTTCGTTAAATTTACAATACAAACAGTATATATTCAGTTTGCACGTACATTTCAATTTACCGGGGTCACATACTGGCTCTAAAAATTCCAGAAAAATTATTTCTAGCTTCGTATTGACGAGATGGTCCTAACAAAATTAATTTCGTCGAATTCTGAGACTGTTTGAAAAATGGCCATTTTCTGGATGACCCAATTCAACTTAAACTGTTAAAACACGTTTAACTCCGCCACGCTCACATATTGATTTAGAAAATTACGAATTTTGAAACCTAGTAATAATTTGACATCGCGGATCCAACAAAAGTGGCTTCATCGAAAACCGAGGTCGTTCGCAAAATTTCCATTTTTAAGGGCCAGAATCCCATAGCGACTATTATGAAATTTCAACTGGGCATAACTTTTGATTCCCGCTATGAAATTTCGATTTCCCAGATTCGTTGGAAAGATATTCTCAATTAGATTCTAATATTTTTGGTTTCGCTAAAATCTGATTTATTTTGAATCCTGTACAGTCATTTGAAATTTGAAATCAAATTATCGAACTACCGCGCCATTTTCAATTCCTTTTGTATATATAAATAAATATTAATATTCTAACGACGACGTATATAAATATATACGTTCTAGTTCTATTCAAAATAAATTTCTCGTCGTTATTATTTAAAATAATTCATTTTAAATAATCAAAATTCGCTAAAATTGCTAAAATAAAAATTTTAAATTGGCCCGGATTTCTGGGTTATTACAAAGAGCGAATATATTTATTTTAATTTCAAAAAGAATTGGAAATAGTACGGTAGTTTGAAAAGTCAAAGTTGAACTTTGACTGAATGTACAGGATTCAAAATTTAACGGATTTTAGTGAAACCAAAAATATCTAAATATGTTTAAAAATATATTTCCAACAAATCCGAAAAATCGAAATTTCATAGCGGGAATCAAAAGTTATGGCCAGTTGAATATTTAGAATAGTCGCTATGGAATATAGTATAATTTATAGTCCGTATAAAAGTCCATTTTACAAACGAACTGCATTTTCGATGAAACCACTTTTGTCGGATCTGGATTGTCAAATTATTGCTAAATTTAATTTTTCAGAATTTTTGGAATTAATTTGTGAGCGTAGTAAATTAAACTATAATTCGATAATTTCTATTGAATTTAATTGACCGTTAAAATGGCCATTTTTCAAACGGTCTTCGGCGAAATTAATTTTGTTAGGACCGTATCGTCAAAACAAAGCCAAAAATAATTTTCCTGGAATTTTCGGAGTCAATATGTGGCCCCAGTGAATTTAAGTATACGATCGAATTAATTTAATAAAGGATTAATTTTAAATTGGAGAAATCAGGCCAAAAACAGTTGTTTGGGCTGACGGGACCTAGCCCATTAGTTCCGAAACAGGGGCAATTAGGTAGAAACAACTCCTATTGGACTAAAATTGGAGTTGTTAAGAATTTATTGATTTATTTGTAAAAATTAGGAATAAAATATCATAAAATCCTTTTTTGTCTTCTTCTTCCAAACCCTAAACTCCTTGTAGCCGCCGCTATGAAGCAATGGCCATGAATGCTCTAACTTTCCTCCATTAATTCCCATCGATTCATACCTCTAAATCATTCATTCCTTTAGACAATATCATAGAGATTTTCATCCTCTTCAATTCTGTACGGTTGGATCATCCCCAAGTGGCCCGAGCTCCGAGAATCATGACCACAAACCCGCCGACTTTGCTCCCCTGCCGCACCACCAGGCCTCCAACGAGCTGGGCCCCACCTGCGGTGCACGTGCCCCTTTTCCTCCTCTTTGACGCTGCTCCATCCGATCTTTGAACCACTGCACCATTTGAACGCAAAGGTTAAAACTAGAATTGACCCATTGTGAAAAGCTTACGGCCTTGTTTCTGTGTAAGGAAGAAAGGGTAAATCCTTTTATTATTTTAATAATTTAATTTAAAAAGATTATCAATCTTAATTAAATCATAACTAATCGATATGAACACGAAATTGAACGATTTCAGATCCTATACGATCGTGAAACCGAGATCTACCCTGCTGTCTTGACTAGAACCAATTCCAAGCTGATCGAATTTGGGCCAAATTTTCAGATCTAAACCATTCAGATTCAAACGACAGTGAGAATTCTACTTTATTTTTATTTTTAAATAATTAGATTAAATCATGATTGTATTCTCATTGATTCGCTGTAAATTGTGACATGTTATGCTCCGTGATTTGATTTGTATGTGATGTGTTGTTGTAGATCTGTAATTTGGGTGATATTGTGTTATTATTAAATTTGCAACAAAAATGAATCAAACATTTTTGTTGTTATTTTTTGTTGAATCAAAATATTCAACAAAAATGAAGCATCATCTTTATTATATTTTATTGGCGTTATATTGACAATAAAAATGAATCAAACATTTTCGTTATTATTTTGTTGAAACAAATATAGTCAACAAAAATGGAGCATCACCATTATTTTGTTTGGTTGCAATTAAATTTTCCATAAAAATAAAAATATCACCTTTGCTTTGATTGAACTAGAATTTTCAATCAAATAAAAATATCACCTTTGTTTTGATTGAACTAGAAATTTCAATCAAATAAAAATATCACCTTTGTTTTGATTGAACTAGAAATTTCAATCAAATAAAAATATCACCTTTGTTTTAATTGAAATAGAATTTTCAATCAAATAAAAATATCACCTTTGTTTTGATTGAACTAGAAATTTCAATCAAATAAAAATACCACCTTTGTTTTGATTGAACTAGAAATTTCAATCAAATAAAAATAACACGTTTGTTTTGATTGAACTAAAAATTTCAGTCAAATAAAAATGTCACTTTTGTTATTGTTTGATTGAACTAGAATTTTCAATCAAATAAAATGTCACTTTTGTTATTGATTGATTAAACTAAAATTTTCAATCAAATAAAATGTTAATTTTTTATTGTTTGATTGATTTAGAATTTTCAATCAAATAAAATATCTCTTTTGTTGTTATTGATTGAATTTGCAATAAAAATGAATCGAACATTTTTTGTTTTTATTTTTGTTGAATCAAAATATTCAACAAAAATGATGTATCACCTTTATTATATTTTATTAGCATTATATTTGCAATTCAAATAAAATATCATTGTTATTGTTGGATTGAATTAGAATTTTCAATCAAAATAAAGTATCACTTTTGTTATAGGATTATCAACCAAAATGAAATATACACTTTTGTTATTAGATTGAGTTAGAATTTCCAATCAAAAGGAAATATCAAATTTTGTCGTTTTGTTGAATTAGTATATTCAACAAAAATGAAATACAAATTACTATCATTTTATGGAATTATCATAAAATAGAAATGTTCAGGTTTTTAAACAAAATAAAACATTACATTAAAAAGTTCACATTTTAATGTAATGTTAGACAATAGGAAAAATGTACGTGTTTTATAATAAAAAACATGATTTCATTAAAAATATACATTTTTAATGTAATATTAAGAACAAGAAAAATGTACATGTTTTATAATCAAAACATGATTTCATTAAAAATATACATTTTTAATATAATGTTGAAAATAAGAAAAGTGTTCATGTTTTAAAGTCAAAACATGATTACACTAAATATATTTTTTAATGTAATATTAGACAATAAGAAAATGTACATGTTTTAAAATCAAAACATGATTTCATTAAAAATATACATTTTTAATGTAATGTTGAAAATAAGAAAAGTGTTCATGTTTTAAAATGCAAAACATGTTATACATTAAAATTTCACTTTTAATGTAATATTAGAAAACTAGATAAGATTCATGTTTTAAAATACAAAACATGTTATACATTAAAATTTCACTTTTAATGTAATATTAGAAAACTAGACAAGATTCACGTTTTAAAATGCAAAACATGTTATACATTAAAATTTCACTTTTAATGTAATATTAGAAAATTAGACAATGTCCATGTTTTAAAATAAAACATGTTTTACATTAAAAAAATTCATTTTTAATGTATAGAAAAAGATTCATGTTTTAAAAAGAAAATATGTTTTACATTAAAATCCACTTTTTAATATAATATTAGAAGTTGTACAAACATTCACGTTTTCAAAATAAAACGTTTTTACATTAAAAACTTTGTTTTTAATGAAATGGTTAAAAGCGCATTTATAATTGCATCGCGTATATTAGAATTTATATGCGTTGTTAAAAGCACATTTATATTACATTGCATATATTAGAATTTATATGCACTGTCAAAATTTCATTTATATTTACATTTGCATATATTAGAATTTATATGCAAAGTTGATTCGTTATTGGATCAATTTCCATGTAAATGAAATATAATTTGTTTGACAGTACATGGATATGATATGCCAATAAAAATATTCTTTTATTTGGCATATTAAAAACGTTAGTGAAATCGTCAAATAGTTTATATATATATATATAATTATATATATATAAATTAAAATAAAACGAATCACGCGCGATAGTTCGTGTTTCGAAATCATATCTTTAAACGATTATACCGAAAGATCCAACCGTCGGATTTTCCCAAAACCGGAACCATTAGGATCGCTTTGGGAAGATCTTTCCAATGATATAAACTTTGTTAAAATACAACGGTTTAATTTCGATATAAGTGTAAATCAAAATTTGATGAAAACAGCGCCAGGGCCGCCTATTGACCCGAAGTGTCGTTAAATTAATTTAGCTATATATATATAGCGACAAATCGTTATTAAATTAATGATATGAAATGATTTTTAAACTATATATATATATATATATATATGAGAATCGTTTGAAAAGAACGAGTTAAATCTCATTTCAAATGATTATACGACGATATAAATTGAAGATCTTAAAGATGGCGATTGAAGACCGACGATCTCCACATCGAAAGGATAACTACTGATGCCCGACATTGGTTAGCTACCAGTAAATGGTTAAAGTCGTAGTTGTCTGGATGTACTTATTGATTGTCTGGATATGCGAGCACCTCTCTTGCGTATTGGACATAGGGGACGAGGAATAAGGTGTCTCCGGTTTCGTTCAGACCCTAAACGGACTTGTAAATGGATTGTATGTCTGACATTGAATTTCATTCCATGTAATTAAATTGATTTCTATTTGATATATATCTGTGGCGGCGGAGAATTTATTCTCTTGCTTAACACCCTTCTTTGAGACGCATGAGCTCAAAGGTTATATATTGGTAGTTATCAATTGCATGGCGTGAATTGTCAATGTGACATGCCAAGATGCAATTGATCGAGGCTTTTGTTGAAAAGCAGAGCCTTGTGGATGATGATCAAAGCATAGCCTATTTCGGCATAGCTTTGTGTATTACGTTACCTCGCGAGCCTCACACCCCGGTAGAGTCAAGAACGGGACAAGGGAACACAGGGAGTGCACACGTTTCTTTCTATCTAAAAGTGGTATTAGGGTTCTGCAAGCCCTGGCATTTTACTTATGTGGTTGATGGAATGAGACGTCTCGGATTTATTGGTCGTGTAACGTCCCGGATTTTTCGATCATTTAAAGTATAATATTTAAATCAATTTATATATTTTATTGGAAATTGGAATTATAATAGATTTTTATCGAATTTATTTATATTAAAGGATTTTTATGAATATTTATTTTAAGCTAGAATTTTTAATGTTTAATTTTGAACTATATACCGATCGAAATTGAAATTTATTGTTTTTGTAAAATACAATGACATCGATTCTTTTTCATTGTTTGAATGTAATGTATATGTGTGTGTGTACATATATATATATATATATATATATATATATATACTCAACAACATTTTTACTAGTTCGACGAAACGAGTAGTAATCTAAAAACTGAATTGGTATTCTAGTACCGTGTACTAAAATAGTTTGTGATGTGAGCAGTACATCATGGTATGCCTTGAATTGGCTGGTCCATGATTCATTCAAGAAAAAAAAGGGAAGATATATGATAAAAAGAAAGAAACTGAAATATAAATAGCATTATCAGTTACAAATGGGATTTGATCAATAAAGTATAAACAAATTTTATTCATATTTTTGTATACAGTACAAAGACAGGAAAAATATATACGTGATTTTATTTACAAATTCTTGATTACAAAAACAAGAAAAAAAATCAACTTCTGCTTTTTCTTTTTGCAGAACCGGTAAATCCGAAATTGTCCCCATCGAGTTTCGACCTGCGAAGAAAACAGAAAAGGAAGAAAAAGCCTATCAGTATAAATAAAAGGAAAATTTAAACACCCAGTTGCCTGTTTTACTTTGCCCAAAAAGATTGAAAGGACTTCTTTTAGTCAGTGTATAGCTTATGGTCAATTACCCACTATTAAACACTATAACTGAAAACGACATCATGAAACAAAGTAACACACTAACACAAATAGCCTATGTATTTTGTCCATAATTAATAGAACAAAACAAACTAGAATGAATCACTAATCATGTTACTTTGAAACGAAAATGACAAATCATGTAGATAGGAAATCATAAAGATCACAAGGGTCTAATAAATAAAAGATACGCAGAAGCATTTTAGATTAAAATTAAAAATGGTATATGGCTAATTCCTATCACAACAAATTCCTGAATCCACTGATCAAATAAAATATAGCCAAAACAGCTAGAAGCCTAGAACAGCTAGGAAATGGACAAGGCATAGCTAAATAAATATATGTATATCTTTACAGCCGATAAAACCATACATGAACAGCAAAAAGGAACAACGCATGTACAGGTAAGAAGGCTTGACATGTATATATCTTTTTCAAATCTTTATCGAACAGAAAAAAAACCACATGGATGAACAGTAAATTTCTGATACAAAATTTACTATAAACTCTATGGTACAGTTCTGAAAATCTCTTTGAAAATCCAAGCAAGGAATCTACTATACAGTTCAGAAAAATCTCTGAATCAAGTCATTACCAAATCAAACAAACCTATATATGTGTACAAACCAATATGAACACAATCTACATACAGATTCAATGTCTGTAGTGAATGAACAACACATAGCTCAAAGCTACCTAACCCAACCAACACAATAATATATAGGTTTATTTCTACAATCAAACCCTGTACCAACAATCTGAACTAAAATCTAAATTACAGACTCGAAATCGATTGAAACAACAATTCGAAACTATTGATAGACGTTGAATTTATCTTAACCCAACCGCATGTATAAATAGGCTATCACACAGTGTTATTTCATCACCCATTCGAATAAACACAGCAAACCAGAAAATCAAAACAAGAAAACATACTGAAGTCGGGAAAAAAAGAGAGTGAAAAACTTAGCTTTCGATTTCTGTTGAATCCATACGAAGTCCGAGTCCCATGGTTGCAAAAATTGAGGCAACGGAAGCGGATCTGGTTGTGGAAAGCCTGTGGAGTACGGTGGAGGTGGCACGCTCGTTTCTGCGAGGCTGTGGTGGACCGCAGATCGAAAAAGGCGAGGTGCGTAGGGTGGTTGCGACGCCGTGTAGCTCGGAGTTGCCAGAGGATCGAAGGGGTTAGGAATTTGAGTTTTTGGCTTAGGGTTTTGTTGTGATTTGAGAAAATTGGGGGCGGTTGCTAAATGATGAAGGAAATGATCGGATATGAGGGTTTTAAGTTGTATAACGGGGCGGGTTTGGTTAGCGGGCCGATGAATCAAGGTAAGCCCAATTTTTAATAGGAAATCCATGTTTTAATTTAAAATTTGTTTATAAAACTTGTTTTCATGATTTCTCACTCATACGAGGTCGGATTTACACGCGGTCAGTCGCGTTGGGGCCGTGGGGACGAGTACTTCGGGATGGAGCAGGTCTGGGTCGGATCTGAAGTGACTGGAATTATTATTTGAATTAAACGTCAGTTTAATTTGATCAAACAGACTGTTCATCGACGGATTTAAATCCAGGTGAGTTAAACTCACTCAGCCCTTCCCGTTTATATTTTATATAAATTGGGTTTTTGTTTTACATGTTCTGATTGCTAGTGGTTTGTTGTTTGCTGGTTATATATGTATATTGTTGATTCAACAAATGGAATTAAACAGTCGTTTAATTCCAGAAAAATACCCACTGTTTTGAGTTGACCCAGATAAAATAATTTCCCTTGACTGGTCACGTTTATAAACGTGTTTGAAATTTTTTGCAATGTTTGAATGGTCCGTCAATTGTTGACGGTTGTTATGGAAATTATCAAATAGAAATGAATGATTGATTGATGTTGATTATTGAACAATGTTTTAGTATTTGTTTTGACGGATAGTATGGTTGGGAAATTGGCATCACCTAGCATATAAATCAGTCGATTTATAAAATATGAGTTTTATCGACAATGGATCGATAATATTTAAGTTATAATTTTATTTTATAACAAAAAGAGGTTTGAGAGTTATTACATTGAAATGTTATTTTAAAAGGGAAATAAATATTTAATTATTTATTTAAAATTTATATAGAAATTATAAAATTTGTTTTATAAAAATGAATTCTTATGTCGATAAGGATTATAAATAAAGAACAGGGAATAACCTAGCGATTAGGTATTTGATTTATCGTGAATGATCAAAAGGAGTTATTTAAATTTATTATATTTAATTAATTTTGAAAGAGGAATTAACTAGGATGGGCTAAAGAAATGGTTAGGTTTGGAATTGGCCAAATGAGTTTTGAAAAGAAGTTATAAACAAGTTATAATTGAACTCGGGTTTTATATAAAGTAATAAAGGGTTCTAAACAAATGCAATAGTTTAATGAAAAACATTACTTAAAATTTGTATTATGTAAAGGAGATGAAGTTTTAAGGGTTTTATATTAAACCTTAAATTTACAAACAAGGTTTGTAAGTGGAATATGAGGTTAACGTCGTTTGGAATTGGAAATACTTAATGATGGAATTGAGTTAAACCCTTAGAATTTAAAAGAGAAAAAGGGATTTGGAAAAGAGATTAAAGTCGAGCATTGGAAAAAGGATTGGAAATGGGATTATAGTAACAATCCGGTTATGAAGACAAAAGCTATTTAAATAAGTCAAGAATTAATAAAGGTGAGGTTAGAAATAATTATTAAATTAACAAATTAAGTGATATTAATTATTATTATTTTTTATAAAAAGGGGAGACTTCCAAAAAGGGTAAGAAGAACTAGAAGACTACAAACAAGATAAGTGGGATATGTTTTGATATTAAATGGAATATCGGTTCTTGAATTACAACTCGTATTTACCGGAAGGTAAGAACGTTGTTGATCAAGGTCTGAGAGGTAATTAAAATACCCCAACTTGAACGACTTTAGGACTATCCAAGGGTGATACTAGTTGGTAATGCCAAGTATGTGTGATAAGATTTCCAAAGTAACGGAAATGAGATAAGGTGATATTTCCCTAGTAACAGAATAAAAAGAAAATTGGGTGACTAATTTAATAGCCAAGTGATGCTGAATACTAGGCCAGTAAATCTATTTTTTTTTCATTAATAGTTAAATAACCGACTATCAAGTCTGACCCTTACGATGGTTGGTATGGAAAGACCGGGATCGAATGTATATTCGAAAACCATTCCGACCAACAAATACAAGATGTATAGAAGAGATCAGACGACGATCGAGATGGAGCATGTGAAGACCATAGATCTTCATGAAGCGGAAGAACCACTTGCAATCTCTGATTCGACCCGGAGATATACTGGGGTTCTGTCGTGGGTGAAACTATGGATTTGCAAGGACGATCGCTACTGATCCAGGGGTGATTCCCATATTGGATGCAGTAGGAAAGTACCTTCGATTCATCCTGTTCCTGGATGACTTTTATGGACGGATGTCTGACAGAGTATTTCCAAAGGAATTACCTGCATCGATTTCTCCAAACGTACCATAGTTGATGGCGGAGAAATGGTTATTCTCTTGCTAAATAAACTAGAGTATTTTGTGGACGTCAATCAGTGTGATCTGGCGGTTCTGACAATGTGGCATTCAAAGTGTATGATGTCCAGATGTGTTCTGACCTCAAGCCTCATCAACCGGTAGATGACAAAAATCGAGCAGGCAGCATGGCTCTGTGGGTCGCTCCCATTAGGATGTATAATCACCTATCTAGATAAATTCCTTTTGTTTCTTATTCTATCGATTCTGCCCATTCGGGAATGGTGGTTTGAGTCCAACCGTTGGTGATATACATTCGATACACTCAAGCGAAATGAGTGGTCGGTCATGTGAGGGCCGGGTTGCAAGACATTCTTGTTGAGCCCTGTGTATTCGCCTCTAGAGATACACGTGCGGAAGGTGGTCCCGTACCTTGTCAAGTTGGAAATCCAATATCCAATAAGCGCCCGCGGTTTTCGGTTATATACTATATACGGGAAGCCTGAGATGCAAGCGTTCCCTAGATTTGTTAATTATTTGTATCTAGACATTATCATAATATCAGATCAAGATATTGATTTTGAAAACTGGTTTGGATTATCGTAAGGTAAAAACCGTCCGTATTTATGTGTGGATTCGGTCTTACGATTATCCTTTTCTTTTGAAAGGATTTTAACTTTAAAAATCAAGTTATGTGATACCTAAATGCTGTGCGAGATTTTCTCACTCTGGTCCACCAGACTGACCCGGTGTTTTGTAAATGCTCGGGTTAGACCGAGGTGTACAGGTTCAGGTTACCAAGTACTGAGAAGTCCAGAGATGAGCTAAAGATGTTCAGATGAATGATATTCCGCTGTGTGATTATATATATATATATATATATATATATATGAGGATAGATTATCAGAACTGTCCAGATGTATGTGTACTCTGATACTGTAAGTATATTTTCAAAAGCTCTCAATAAAAATTTATTTCTGTATTATATTTTGTTCCGTTGCGATGTGAGACTCTGTGTTAATTCTCCTTCTTCTATTCTAACTTTCTTTCTTTCTTATCTCACCCTCTAATTTCTTTCTAATAACTATCCAGTGTTTTTCAGTGTTTGGAAGGTCGGCATGAGTCAGGATAAGGGTATTTATGTCGATTTTCGAGGCCGAAAATCTACTGGGTCGTTACAGTGGTATCAGAGCTATTGGTTGAGTAGTAACCTTGGCTCTGTGGTGTGACTCGACAGAGTTGGGGTTAGAAATACCCTTGATTGAGTTTGAGTATATATATATGAGAACGTATTTGTAAAATTTTATATAAAAATGTTTTGTATCATGTTATTTGACTAGTTCAAGTGTTGAGAAGCATTGAACTGGTGAATTGACACGATATTGTTTTATTAAGGGGGTAAATGAAATAATTTTACCCGATGTATATTTTTATATAGAAAAAGAACTTTATTTTCTATATTATAGTAATGTGGGGTGTTTGTTTGTTTGTTCTGACTGATCTGATTTGAAATCAAATTTGAATTATGAAATAAAATTTAATTGATTAGAAAATCAATTCATCGATTGAATCGGATATGGAAGTAAAACTGAATCTGGTTAAGTAAAACCAATTTAAGAATGAATTCAAATTGAGTGAACTTGTATGAATCGGGGTTTGGAATTTTAATGAATAAATAAATTGGGATTCGAATTAAGTGGGTGCCACTTGGATTTTGGATTTTCTTTTCGAAGAAGTTGAGGCCCAGAGTGGCAGTGTAGTCGTACCGATCAAGCCATGCAGAAGAAGTACTGGCAAAATTTTAGAAAATTTTTAGAGTTTGAATTTATTTTGAATTTAATTCAACAATAATGATTTTAAAAATAATTCGAATCGAAATATTCCTCTTACTTTACAATTTCGAGGACGAAATTATTTTAAGGGGGGAAGAATGTAACATCTCGGATTTTTCGATCATTTAAAATATAATATTTAAATCAATTTACATATTTTATTGGAATTATAATAGATTTTAATCGAATTTATTTATATCAAAGGATTTTTATGAATATTTATTTTATGCTAGAATTTTTAATGTCGAATTTTGAACTATATACCGATCGAAATTGAAATTTATTATTTTTGTAAAATACAATGACATCGACTCTTTTTCATTGTTTGAATGTAATGTATATATATATGTGTGTGTGTGTGTGTGTGT
Organism: Allium sativum; assembly: GCA_030737875.1. Lineage (NCBI taxonomy): Eukaryota > Viridiplantae > Streptophyta > Magnoliopsida > Asparagales > Amaryllidaceae > Allium > Allium sativum. Next base: position 253,816,118 of record CM060919.1, read on the forward strand.
ATATATATATACTCAACAACATTTTTACTAGTTCGACGAAACAAGTAGTAATCTAAAAGCTGAATTGGTATTCTGGTACCGTGTACTAAAACAGTTTGTGATGTGAGCAGTACATCATGATGTGCCTTGAATTGGCTGGTCCATGATTCATTCAAGAAAAAAAAGGGAAGATATATGATAAAAAGAAAGAAACTGAAATATAAGTAGCATTATCAGTTACAAATGGGATCAGATCAATAAAGTATAAACAAATTTTATTCATATTTTTGTATACAATACAAAGACAGGAAAAATATATACATGATTTTATTTACAGATTCTTGATTACAAAAACGAGAAAAAAATCAACATCGGATAGATCAACTTCTGCTTTTTCTTTTTGCCAAACCGGTAAATCCGAAATTGTCCCCATCGAGTTTCGACCTACGAAGAAAACAGAAAAGGAAGAAAAAGCCTATTAGTATAAATAAAAGAAAAATTTTAACACCCATTTGCCTGTTTTACTTTTCCCAAAAAGATTGAAAGGACTTCTTTTAGTCAATGTATAGCTTATGGTCAATTACCCAAAGACGATGCAATTAACAATTAAACACTATAACTGAAAACGACATCATGAAACAAAGTAACACACTAACACAAATGGCCTATGTATTTTGTCTGTAATTAATAGAACAAAACAAACTAGAATGAATCACTAATCATGTTACTTTGAAACGAAAATGACAAATCATGTAGATAGGAAATCATAAAGATCACAAGGGTCTAATAAATAAAAGATACGCAGAAGCATTTTAGATTAAAATTAAAAATGGTATATGGCTAATTCCTATCACAACAAATTCCTGAATCCACTGATCAAATAAAATATAGCCAAAATAGTTAGAAGCCTAGAATAGCTAGGAAATGGACAAGGCATAGCTAAATAAATATATGTATATCTTTACAGCCGATAAAACCATACATGAACAGCAAAAAGGAACAACACATGTACAGCTAAGAAGGCTTGACATGTATATTTTTTTTTCAAATCTTTATCGAATAGAAAAAAACCACATGGATGAACAGTAAATTTCTGATACAAAATTTACTATAAACTCTATGGTACAGTTCAGAAAATCTCATTGAAAATCCAAGCAAGGAATCCACTATACAGTTCAGAAAAATCTCTGAATCAAGTCATTACCAAATCAAACAAACCTATATATGTGTACAAACCAATCTGAACACAATCTACATACAGATTCAATGTCTGTAGTGAGTGAACAACACATAGCTCAAAGCTACCTAACCCAACCAACACAGTAATATATAGGTTTATTTCTACAATCAAACCCTGTACCAACAATCTAAACTAAAATCTAAATTACAGACTCGAAATCGATTGAAACAACAATTCGAAACTATTGATAGACGTTGAATTTATCTTAACCCAACCGCATGTATAAATAGGCTATCACACAGTGTTATTTCATCACCCATTCGAATAAACACAGCAAACCAGAAAATCAAAATAAGAAAACATACTGAAATCGGGAAAAAAAGAGAGTGAAAAACTTAGCTTTCGATTTCTGTTAAAGCCATACGAAGTCCGAGTACCATGGTTGCAAAAATTGAGGCAACGGAAGCTGATCTGGTTGTGGAAAGCCTGTGGAGGTGGCACGCTCGTTTCTGCGAGGCTGTGGTGGACCGCAGATCGAAAAAGGCGAGGTGCGTAGGGTGGTTGCGACGCCGTGTAGCTCGGAGTTGCCAGAGGACCGAAGGGATTAGGGATTTGAGTTTTTGGCTTAGGGTTTTGTTGTGATTTGAGAAAATTGGGGGCGGCTGCTAAATGATCGGATATGAGGGTTTTAAGTTGTATAACGGGTCGGGTTTGGTTAGCGGGCCGATGAATCAAGGTAAGCCCAATTTTTAATAGGAAATCCATGTTTTAATTTAAAATTTGTTTATAAAACTTGTTTTCATGATTTCTCACTCATACGAGGTCGGATTTACACGCGGTCAGTCGTGTTAAGACCGTGGGGACGAGTACTTCGAGATGGAGCAGGTCTGGGTCGGATCTGAAGTGACTAGAATTTTTATTCGAATTAAACGTCAGTTTAATTTGATCAAACAGACTGTTCATCGACAGATTTAAATCCTGGTGAGTTAAACTCACTCAGCCCTTCCCGTTTATATTTTATATAAATTGGGTTTTTGTTTTACGTGTTCTGATTGCTAGTGGTTGGTTGTTTGCTGGTTATATATGTATATTGTTGATTCAACAAATGGAATTAAACGGTCATTTAATTCCAGAAAAATACCCACTGTTTTGAGTTGACCCAGATAAAATAATTTCCCTTGACTGGTCACGTTTATAAACATGTTTGAAATTTGTTTGCAATGTTTGAATGGTCCGTTAATTATTGACGGTCGTTATGGAAATTATCAAATAGAAATGAATGATTGATTGATGTTGATTATTGAACAATGTTTTAGTATTTGTTTTGACGGGTAGTATGGTTGGGAAATTGGCATCACCTGGCATATAAATCAGTCGATTTATAAAATATGAGTTTTATCGACAATGGATTGATAATATTTAAGTTATAATTTTATTTTATAACAAAAAGAGGTTTGAGAGTTATTACATTGAAAGGTTATTTTAAAAGGGAAATAAATATTTAATTATTTATTTAAAATTTATATAGAAATTATAAAATTTGTTTTATAAAAATGAATTCTTATGTCGATAAGGATTATAAATAAAGAACAGGGAATAACCTAGCGATTAGGTATTTGATTTATCGTGAATGATCAAAAGGAGTTATTTAAATTTATTATATTTAAATTTATTATATTTAATTAATTTTAAAAGAGGAATTAACTAGGATGGGCTAAAGAAATGGTTAGGTTTGGAATTGGCCAAATGAGTTTTGAAAAGAAGTTATAAACAAGTTATAATTGAACTCGGGTTTTATATAAAGTAATAAAGGGTTCTAAACAAATGCAATAGTTTAATGAAAAACATTACTTAACATTTGTATTAAGTAAAGGAGATGAAGTTGTAAGGGTTTTATATTAAACCTTAAATTTACAAACAAGGTTTGTAAGTGGAATATGAGGTTAACGTCGTTTGGAATTGGAAATACTTAACGATGGAATTGAGTTAAACCCTTAGAATTTAAAAGAGAAAAAGGGATTTGGAAAAGAGATTAAAGTCGAGCATTGGAAAAAGGATTGGAAATGGGATTATAGTAACAATCCGGTTATGAAGGCAAATGTTATTTAAATAAGTCAAGAATTAATAAAGGTGAGGTTAGAAATAATTAATAAATTAACAAATTAAGCGATATTTATTATTATTATTTTTCAAAAAAATGGGGAGACTTCCAAAAAGGGTAAGAAGAACTAGAAGACTACAAATAAGATAAGTGGGATATGTTTTGATATTAAATGGAATATCGGTTCTTGAATTACAACTCGTATTTACCTGAAGGTAAGAATGTTGTTGATCAAGGTCTGAGAGGTAATTAAATACCCCAACTTGAACGACTTCGGGACTATCCAAGGTGATACTAGTTGGTAATGGCAAGTATGTGTGATAAGATTTCCAAAGTAACGGAAATGAGATAAGGTGATATTTCCCTAGTAACAGAATAAAAAGAAAATTGGGTGATTAATTTAAAAGCCAAGTGATGCTGAATTCTAGGCCAGTAAATCTTTTTTTTTTTTCATTGATAGTTAAATAACCGACTATCAAGTCTGACCCTTATGATGGTTGGTATGGAAAGAACAGGATCGAATGTATATTCGAAAACCATTCCGACCAACAAATACGTGATGTATAGAAGAGATTAGACGATGATCGAGATGGAGCATGTGAAGACCATAGATCTTCGTAAAGCGGAAGAACCACTTACAATCTCTGATTCGACCCGGAGATATATTGGGGTTCTGTCGTGGGTGAAACCGTGGATTTGCAAGGACGATCGCTACTGATCCAGGGGTGATTCCTATATTGGATGCAGTAGGAAAGTACCTTCGGTTCATCCTGTTCCTGGATGACTTGTATGGACGGATGTGTGACAGAGTATTTCCAAAGGAATTACCTGCGTTGATTTCTCCAAACGTACCATAGTTGATGGTAGAGAAATGGTTATTCTCTAGCTAAATAAACTAGAGTATTTTTTTTGGACGTCAATCAGTGTGATCTGGCGGATCTGACAATGTGGCGTTCAAAGTGTATGATGTCCAGATGTGTTCTGACCTCAAGCCTCATCAACTGTGAGATGACAAAAATCGGGAAGGCAGCATGGCTATGTGGATCGCTCATGTGAGGGCCGGGTTGCAAGACGTCATGGGTTGCAACCCGGCCCTCACATGACCGACCACTCATACCAGTCCCATGACTGACTCGTTGTTTGTTTCACTTTACAAATTCGGGTGCCCTCTTTCCACATGGGAAGCCAAATGACAGGTTTTAGTTACGGACACATTCTGGATTGGAGCTTGCTTACGAAGAAGATGAAGAACCCTTTTCTTTTTATCTTTTCATTGCTTCTTAAGACATTTAGACTCTATTGATCTTTGATGTACTTGATGCGGACTGAGACTTAATTCCTTCTTTGTTTGAGACTTTTATTTTGCTAAGTGTATCCTGTAACTGCGTACTCTGATGTCTGTGATGTTATGTTGTGATGACATTTCCATTTCCGCTGCAATAATTTATGTGTTATGCTATTATCTGAGATCTGTTATTGTTGTAATTATGTTATACTCCTATGATTATCCTTACTTTCGTACTACAGAAGTTTGTGGTCGTCACAGTTGGTATCAGAGCTAAAGGTTAACCTTAGCTTCGGAGTATAACATTTTTAGAACAATTCGTCCAGATAGAATCGGCAGTATTCTAAGACAGGTAGCTCATTAGAGGTAGGATTAGTAATGTCCTAGAATGAGAATAGCACATATTAATCAATTATTACATCATTATCATCTTATCATATGTCTCTACTTTTAACCTTTCCTTTAAAATTATCATTTCTATCAGCCTGACTCTTTCCTTGATGGTACAGAACTAACTAAGAAATGATCACCAGAGCACAACTAGAGCACGAAGCAGAGGTGGGGCTAGAGGACCCGCTAGGGATGGGACTCCTATGGCCCAGAGGCTGTGACACCACCTCCTCCCCCGCAGCCATTTGATTTGGACAAAATGTCCAAGAAGTACAGAAACTTAGGGGGTGTATCCTTTACTGGCCGAGAGATTGTGATTGAGGCACAGACATGGCTGAAGAACTGTGAAAAAATCTTTGAATGCTTGGAATTAGAAGATTAATCCAAGCGCTTCTTGGCAACATGGCTACTCAAAGACCAAGCTGAAATTTGGTGGGACACCATCAAAAGAGGCAATGATGTGGCCAACATATCTTGGGCCAGGTTCAAAGAGCCTTTTAATGATAAGTATATCCCTCCACAGGAAGTTGAGAGTCTCCACGATCAATTTGCAAATCTGCAGCAGGGAGAGATGACAATTTCAGAATATGTGCGAAAGTTCGAGGAACTTTCCCGCTACGCTCCAGAGCTAATACAGGAACCAGTGCAGAAGAACAAGAGATTTATCAACGGTCTCTCCAAGAAGTACCTGAACAGGGTCACTGCTCACATCAAGCTCCCCTTCAATGAAGTAATTGAGATGGCTAACTGTTATGAGGATAATGATAGGAATGCACAGCAGGAGCATGAAAAGAATCAGAGCAACAACAAAAGAAAGCAAGCTGACAGGAAGGCAGAGGCGAGCGATTCTTCTACCGCCAATCCCTAAGGGAAAAAGAAGAGGGGCAAATCTAAGGTGAAATGCTTCAATTTCCAGAAGATGGGACACTTTGACTATGAATGCTGAGCCCCGAAGAGACCAAGAAGGAATGAATCTGGACCCGGTCAGAATAGCGGACAGAGTTCTCATGGCCCCAGGGAATGCTTTAATTGCCACAAGCCTGGGCATCTTATCAAAAATTGTCCTTTGCTAAAGAAATCTGAAGTAGCACATGTCTATGATGGAGCGGCTGCACCGGCTTCTTCTAAAGGAGCAGATAAACCGGATGTTTTAGGAGGTACTCTTAACATTAAGAACATTCCCATTATAGTTTTGTTTGACAATGGCGCATCAAGAAGTTTCATATCAAGTGACACGATTAAAAAGCTAAAATTGAAACCAAGAAAACTTAAAGAACCGATCAAGGGCCATAGTCCGATAGGAGGTTCACTTATGCTTGATCGGTATTGTAGAGTGCCTATTTCTTATTCTTACTTCCAGTTCCCTTTTGACTTGATCGTTATGAGTTTTTCTGGATATGATATCATACTTGGGCTAGATTGGCTAACAAAGTATGATGCTGAGTTAATATGCGTTAAAAGAGTAGTCAGAATTAAAACCAAATTTGGAAATATGATGACTATACCATGCCACGGCTCAGCCACATATAGGAAAGAATTTTGGTCTTCTCTAGAAGTCACTCCTGCTTTTATTGAGGATATTCCTGTCATCAGAGATTATGTGGATGTGTTTGAAGAAGTCGACAGCTTACCTCCGCGTAGAGAAATTGACTTCAGAATTGACTTTGTCCCGAATGCAAGGCCCGTGTTGCACCCTATTCGGAGGATGACACTGAAAGAAAAACGAGCTGAGCAGTCAAACTAAATAGCTTTTGTGGAAGGGTTTGATCAGACCTAGCTTCTCAAGCTGGGGTGCAGCAGTGGTGTTTGTCCCAAAGTCGGACGGTACCTTCAGACTATGTGTAGACTACCGTGACCTCAATAAGCAAACGCTCGAAAATAAATGCCCACTGCCACGCATAGATGGTCTGTTGGACCGGTTGAATGGAGCACGAGTATTCTCTAGGATGGACCTAGCTATAGGTTTCCATCAACTGCGCATTGCTGAAGAATGTGTGCCTTTGACAGCTTTTAGAGGGACGGACTTATTTTATGAATGGCTAGTGATGCCCTTCGGCTTATGCAACGCTCCAACATACTTCATTGATCCGATGAAACGAGTATTCCAAGATGTTTTAAATAAATTCATGCTGGTGTTCATCGATGATATCCTGATCTTTTCTAAGACCACTACTGAACACGAAAAGCATCTGAAAGAAGTCTTGGAGATTTTGCGAAGAAATGTGTTGAAAGCCAAATTCTCCAAATGCATATTCTGGCAAGAAGAGGTGAAATTCCTCGGCCATGTTGTATCAAAGGAAGGCATTTTAGTAGATCCAGGAAAGATCTCAGCCATCCCAGATTGGAAGCAGCCTAGCAAGCCCACAGAAATTAGAAGTTTCTTAGAATTGGCTGGCTATTATCGGAAATTCGTTAAGGATTTTTCGAAATTATCTTGTCCATTGACGAAGATGACTAAGAAGCATACAAAGTTCGTTTGGACATCTGAATGTGAGGCAACTTTCCAAGAGCTGAAACGGAGGTTGATCACTGCTCCTGTGTTGACCATTATTGATGGAAATCAGGATCTGAAAGTCTGGACAAACGCTTCTAGAGAAGGTTATTCTTTTTATCTAAATAAACATGTCAGAGATGACATTTTTAATGTTAAATCTTATTTTAACATGTTATCCTTCTATCTATTTAAGGTATTGGTGTGGTGCTAATGCAAAGGGACAAAGTAGTTGCATATGCTAGCTGTTAGTTAAAACCACATGAGACGAATTACGCCACTCATGATCTTGAGCTAATGGCCATCGTATTTGCTCTAAAGATATGGAGGCACTATCTTTTGGGTGAGAAATTCAAGCTGTATACTGATCACAAATCCTTAAAGTATCTGTTCACCCAAAGAGATTTGAACTTGAGACAGCAGCATTGGGTTGAATTCCTTGCACCCTATGACCTGGACATCTTATATACTCCAGGGAAAGCCAATGTAGTAGCCAATGCACTCAGCAGGAAGAATACGGCCAGCACCAATCTTATCCTCGCCAATCTCATTATTACACCTTCCTTGATCGATAAGATCTCCGATCTTCATAAGAATGATGAATTTATTTAGAGGATTAGAAAAAGAGTTAGGAAAGGCGAACCCACAAGTTTCCTAATTGACGACAAGGGGTTCTGAGGCTATTAGGCCGAATCTGTGTTCCGAACCTTCCTGAGCTCAGAAAAGAAGTAATGGATGAATGTCACAAATCTAAGCTCAGTATTCATCCAGGGGTGAGCAAGATGTATCAGGACCTCAAGCGCACATTTTGGTGGAGATCTATGAAAAGAGACATTTCTATATATGTTACTAGATGACCCACCTGCCAGCAAGTCAAAAGCGATCAGCAAAAGCTAGCAGGATTGTTGCAACCGCTAGATGTTCCAGGTTGGAAGTGGGACCAAATTTCTATGGACTTTATTGATGGCTTGCCCCGAACTAAAAAAGGAAATGACGGTATATGGGTGATTGTAGATCGCTTCACAAAGACCGCCCATTTTATCCCTGTCAAATCTAATAGAACAGCTCGAAGTTTGGCATAGCTTTATTTCAGAGAGATTGTCAGACTACGTGGAGTTCCCAAAAGCATCGTTAGTGATCGTGATCCGATATTTGCTAGTAAATTATGGGAAGCTTTCCAAGAAGAGCTTGGGACCAAGTTGAATATGAGCACCGCTTATCATCCTCAGACAGATGGCCAGACTGAGAGGGTGAACCACGTATTAGAAGACTTGTTACGAGCATGCATCCTTGATTTTGGCAGGTCATGGGAAGATCATTTGCACTTGGTTGAGTTCTCCTATAATAACAGCTACCAAGCAAGCATGCAGATGTCGTCGTTTGAAGCAATATATGGCAGGCCATGCAGATCTCCCGCATGTTGGGTGGAACCCGGCAATCGATTAGTATTGGGTCCCGACATGATTCATGAAGCAGCAGATAAAGTTGATTTTATCAAGAAGCGACTGCTGGCTGCTCAAAGCCGATAAAAGAGCTATGTAGACGCACGGAGAAGGGATTTAGAATTCTCTGTTGGTGATCTTGTATACTAGAGGGTTTCCCCACTGAGGGATGTAATTCGATTTGGGAAGACTGGGAAATTGGCGTCGAGATTCATTGGTCCCTTCCCTATTCTTGAAAGGATTGGAACTCTCGCTTATAGAGTGCAGTTCCCCGACTGATTGCCAGGGGTTCATGATGTATTCCATGTGTCTCAACTCCGGAAGCATGTTCATGATCCAGATTTAGTTGTGGAGGAAGCAGCACAACAAGATTTGGAGATTACCCCGAGCTTAGCAGTAAGAAGGGAGCCAGTGAAAATTGTTGGCAAGGAAACCCAAGTTCTGAGCAACAAGAGGATCCACCTAGTCAAAGTGCAATGGAGCGGGGATCCTAGGGACTGTACATGGGAGACTGAGGATGGCATCAAACAGGCTTATCCCAAGTGTAGAGTGGACATCTCCGTGTAATTCTTGGGTTGAGGTACATTTACAATACCTTGCATTTTCCGTTTTGTTTCCTACTTTACTACTGTTCCCTTTTCGGGGACGAAAAGCTTTTAAGTAGGAGAGATTGTAACAACCCGGAAAAAATTTTTATTTTGGCTATTTCAGTAAATTTTGAATAGCTAAAATAATTTATTTTAAATAATAAATTAAAAATTTATTTAAATCGAAGTTAGAGCGGATATATTTATTTTAATTTCAAAAAGAGTTGGAAATAGTACGGTAGTTTGAAAAGTCAAAGTTGAACTTTGACTGAATGTACAGGATTCCAAATTTAACGGATTTTAGTGAAACCAAAAACATCTAAATCTGTTTAAAAATATCTTTCCAACGAATCAGAAAAATTGAAATTTCATAGCGGGAATCAAAAGTTATGGTCAGTTGAATATTTAGAATAGTCACTATGGGATATAGTATAATTTATAGCCCGTATAAAAGGCCATTTTACAAACGATCTCCATTTTCGACGAAACCACTTTTGTTGGATCCGGATTGTCAAATTATTATTAAGTTAATTTTCCAGAATTTTTGGAATTAATTTGTGAGCGTAGTAAATTAAACTATAATTTGATAATTTCTATTGAATTTAATCGACCGTTAAAATGGCCATTTTTCAAATGGTCTCGAAATTCGACGAAATTAATTTTGTTAGGACCGTATCATCAAAACAAAGCCAGAAATAATTTTTCTGGAATTTTCGGGGTATGTATGTGGCCCCGGTGAATTTAAATATACGATCGAATTAATTTAATAAAGGATTTAAATTTTAAATTGGAGAAATCATACCGAAAACAGTCGTTTGGGCTGACGGGACCTAGCCCATTAGTTCCGGAACAAGGACAATTAGGTATGTACGACTCCTATTAGACTGAAATTGGAGTTGTTAAGAATTTATGGATTTATTTGTAAAAATTAGGAATAAAATATTATAAAATCCTTTTTTGTCTTCTTCTTCCAAACCCTAAACTCCCTGTAGCCGCCGCCCCTATGAAACAATAGCCATGAATGCTCCAACATTCCTCCACTAATTCCCATCGATTCATACCTTTAAATCATTCATTCCTTTCGACAATATCATAGAGATTTTCATCCTCTTCAATTCTGTACGGTTGGATCATCCCCAAGTGGCCCGAGCTCCGAGAATCATGACCACAAACCCGCCGACTTTGCTCCCCTGCCGCACCACCAGGCCTCCAACGAGCTGGGCCCCACCTGCGGTGCACGTGCCCCTTTTCCTCCTCTTTGACGCTGCTCCATCCGATCTTTGAACCACTGCACCATTTGAACGCAAAGGTTAAAACTAGAATTGACCCATCGTGAAAAGCTTACGGCCTTGTTTCTGTGTAAGGAAGAAAGGGTAAATCCTTTTATTATTTTAATAATTTAATTTAAAAGGATTATCAATCTTAATTAAATCATAACTAATTGATACAAACACAAAATTGAATGATTTCAGATCCTGTACGATCGTGAAACGAGATCTACCCTGCTGTCCTGGCTAGAACCAATTCCGAGCTGATCAAATTTGGGCCAAATTTACAGATCTGAACCATTCAGATTCAAACGACAGTGAGAATTCTAATTTATTTTTATTTTTAAATAATTAGAATAAATCATGATTGTATTTTCATTGATTCGCTGTAAATTGTTACACGCTATGCTACGTGATTTGATCTGTATGTGATGTGTTGTTGTAGATCTGTAATTTGGGTGATATTGTGTTATTATTAAATTTGCGACAAAAATGAATCAAACATTTTTGTTGTTATTTTTGTTGAATCAAAATATTCAACAAAAGTGAAGCATCACCTTTATTATATTTTATTAGCGTTATGTTGACAATAAAAATGAATCAAACATTTTCGTTGTTATTTTGTTGAAACAAATATAGTCAACAAAATGGAGCATCACCTTTATTTTATTTGGTTGGAAATAAATTTGCCATAAAAATAAAAATATCATCTTTGTTTTGATTGAACTAGAATTTTCAATCAAATAAAAATATCACCTTTGTTTTGATTGAACTATAAATTTCAATCAAATAAAAATATCATCTTTGTTTTGATTGAACTTGAAATTTCAGTCAAATAAAAATATCACCTTTGTTTTGATTGAACAAAAATTTTCAATCAAATAAAAATATCACCTTTGTTTTGACTGAACTAGAAATTTCAATCGAATAAAAATACCACCTTTGTTTTAATTGAACTAGAAATTTCAATCAAATTAAAATAACACCTTTGTCTTGATTGAACTAGAAATTTCAATCAAATAAAAATGTCACTTTTGTTATTGTTTGATTGAACTAGAATTTTCAATCAAATAAAATGTCACTTTTGTTATTGTTTGATTAAACTAGAATTTTCAATCAAATAAAATGTCACTTTTGTTATTGTTTGATTGAACTAGAATTTTCAATCGAATAAAATATCACTTTTGTTGTTATTGATTGAATTTGCAATAAAAATGAATCGAACATTTTTTGTTGTTATTTTTGTTGAATCAAAATATTCAACAAAAATGAAGTATCACCTTTATTATATTTTATTAGCATTATATTTGCAATTCAAATAAAATATCATTGTTGTTGTTTGATTGAATTAGGATTTTCAATCAAAATAAAATATTACTTTTGTTATAGGATTATCAACCAAAATGAAATATATATACTTTTGTTATTAGATTGAGTTAGAATTTCTAATCAAAAGAAAATATCAAATTTTGTCGTTTTGTTGAATTAGTATATTCAACAAAAATGAAATATAAATTACTATCATTTTATGGAATTATCACAAAATAGGAATGTTTAGGTTTTTAAACAAAATAAAACATTGCACTAAAAAGTTCACATTTTAATGTAATGTTAGACAATAGGAAAAATGTACATGTTTTATAATCAAAAACATGATTTCATTAAAAATATACATTTTTAATGTAATGTTAAAAACAAGAAAAATGTGCATGTTTTATAATCAAAACATGATTTCATTAAAAATATACATATTTAATGTAATATTGAAAATAAGAAAAGTGTTCATGTTTTAAAGTCAAAACATGATTTTACTAAATATACTTTTTAATGTAATATTAGACAATAAGAAAATGTACATGTTTTAAAATCAAAACATGATTTCATTAAAAATATACATTTTTAATGTAATGTTGAAAATAAGAAAAGTGTTCATGTTTTAAAATGCAAAACATGTTATACATTAAAATTTCACTTTTAATGTAATATTAGAAAACTAGACAAGATTCATATTTTAAAATGCAAAACATGTTATACATTAAAATTTCACTCTTAATGTAATATTATAAAACTAGACAAGATTCACGTTTTAAAATGCAAAACATGACGTACATTAAAATTTCACTTTTAATGAAATAATAGAAAATTAGACAATGTCCATGTTTTAAAATAAAACATGTTTTACATTAAAAAAATTCATTTTTAATGTAATAATAGAAATGCAGGATTCATGTTCCAAAAAGAAAATATGTATTACATTAAAATCCACTTTTTAATGTAATATTAGCAGTTGGACAAACATGCATGTTTTCAAAATAAAACAGGTTTACATTAAAAACTTTATTTTTAATGAAATGGTTAAAAGCATTTATAATTACATCGCATATATTAGAATTTATATGCGTTGTTAAAAGCACATTTATATTACACTGCATATATTAGAATTTATATGCACTGTCAAAATTTCATTTATATTCACATTTGCATATATCAGAATTTATATGCAAAATTGATTTGTCATTGGATCAATTTCCATGTAAATGAAATATACTTTGTTTGACAGTACATGGATATGATATGCCAATAGAAATATTCTTTTATTTGGCATATTAAAAACGTTAGTGAAATCGTCGATCAGTTTATATATTTATTTATTTTTATTTATATATATAAATATAAATTAAAATAAAATGAATCGCGCGCGGTAGTTCGCGTTTCGAAATCGTAACTTTAAACGATTATACCAAAAGATCCAACCATTAGATTTTCCCAAAACCAGAACCGTTAGGACCGCTTTGGGAAGACCTTTCCAACGATATAAATTTTGTTAAAATCCAACGGTTAGATTTCGAGATAAGTGTAAATCAAAATTTGATAAAAACAGCGTCAGGGCCGCCTATTGACCCGAAGCGTCGTTAAATTAATTTAACTATTTATATATATATATATATATATATATATATATATAAATAGCGACAAATTGTTATTAAATACTATTAACGATATGAAATGATTTTTAAACTATATATATACGAGAATCATTTGAAAAGACCGAGTTAAATCTCATTTCAAATGATTATATGACGATCTAAATTGAAGATCTTAAAGACGAAGATTTTAGACCGGCGATCTCCACATCGAAAGGATAACTACTGATGCCCAGCATTGGTTAGCTACCAGTAAAGGGTTAAAGTGGTAGTTGTCCTGACGTACTTGTTGATTGTCCGGATATGTGAGCACCTCTCTTCCGTATTGGACATACGGGACGAGGAATAAGGTGTCTCCGATTTCGTTCAGACCCCGAACGGACTTGTAAATGGATTGTGTGTCCGACATTGAATTTCATTCCATGTAATTAAATTGATTTCTATTTAATATATATCTGCGGTGGCGGAGAATTCATTCTCTTACTTAACACCCTTCTTTGAGACGCATGAGCTCAAAGGTTATATATTGGTAGTTTTAGATCGCATGGCGTGAATTGTCAATGTGACATGCCAAGATGCAATTGATCGAGGCTTTTGTTGAAAAGAAGAGCCTTGTGGATAATGATCTAAGCATAGCCTATTTCGGCATAGCTTTGTGTATTACGTTACCTCGCGAGCCTCACACCCCGGTAGAGTCAAAAACGGGACAAGGGAACGTAGGGAGTGCACACATTTCTTTCTAGCTAAAAGTGGTATCAGGGTTTTGCAAGCCCTGGCATTTTACTTATGTGGTTGATGGAATGAGGTGCCTCGGATTTATTGGTTGGTTGTGACCATTTTATAGGTTCAATAGGATCGGGGAGCGTGTGTTCAGGAATTGCCAATCCACTAAAGTATTTGTGGACCGCCCCTGCAGTATCCAAGGGTTTGCCAGCTTCCGGGTCCTGAGGCATTGCTAGAGTGTCTCGAATTGGTTAGGAGGTCGTCCCTAGCCTTGACTCATGATAGAAACCCAATCCCCAATACGACATTATGGTTTTGATTGTAAACCTATGTATGGCGACAGCGTATATGGTAGCTATGCCGTCTAGGATTGATACATTTACTTTGAAGTATTTTTGAAACATGTTAGACACTAATAATAATATTAAAAATATTATTTCTGCGTATCAAGCATTTTTTATCATTATAAGGTAAAACTCTATCCTCCGGTTTGCATTGCATTGTGTGATTGGACTTGAGTCTCATAATGATTTCATTTTCCAAAAAGCATTGCGTTGTTTTTGAAATAAAATTTATTTAACTTATGCATTGGCAATCCAATGGAGTAAACCCGTTCCGCGTTAGCGGCATGGTCCTATGATTTGCCTTATTACTATTAAATAGGTTAAGTAAGATTTCTTATACCAGTCCCATGACTGACTCGTAGTTTGTTTCACTTTGCAAACTCGGATGCCCTCTTTCCACACGGGAAGCCAAATGACAGGTTTTAGGTATGGACACATTCTGGATTGGAGCTTGCTTATGAAGAAGATGAAGAACTCTTTTCTTTTTATCTTTTCATTGCTTCTTGAGACATTTAGACTCTATTGATCTTTGATGTACTTGATGTGGATTGAGACTTATTTCCTTCTTTGCTTGAGACTTTATTCTGCTAAGTGTATCCTGTAACTGCATACTCTGATGTATTTGATGTTATGTTGTGATGACATTCCCATTTCCGCTGCAATAATTATTGTGTTATGCTATTATCTGAGATTTGTTATTGTTGTAATTATGTTATACTCCTATGATTATCCTTACTTTCGTATAGAAGTTTGGGGTCGTCACATTGAAGACGGTGCAAGACCGACGATTTCACATCAAATGGATGGGTTACTACTTATGCCTATGATTGGAGTAACTACCTTGAAGGGGCTATTCAATGGTAGCCTTTCGGACGCATTTGTTGATTGTTCGGATATGTGAGGGCCTCTCTCCTGTATTGGACACACGGGACGAGGAATAAGGTGCCATCGGTTTTGTTCAGACCCAGAACGGACTTGCAAATGGATGGTGTGTCTGACAATGTATTCTATTATGTTGTATTCGTTGATCTCTGCAAAATATATATATCTGTTTAGTGGAGGAGAATTTATTCTCTTGCTTAACACCCTTCTCTGAGACGCACGAGCTTAGAGGTTATATATTGGTAGAAATCAATGGTATGACATGGATTGATAGTGTGGCATGCTGAGATGCAGTGATCCACACTTTTGTTGAAAAGCAAAGTTTGGTAGATGATGATTAAAGCACAGCTTTAAGTAACACAGCTTTGTGTAGCGTTAATTCGCGAGCCTCACCCCCCAGTATAGTGGTGAATTGAAGGTTAGATCAGTATACTTTCGAGATGGATGGATTTATTCGACTGAGATAGGCTGAGTGTGGTCGCTATACACTGGTAGGGATAGGGGCACACCCCCCGATTCCCATATTGGATAGAGTAAGTGGCGTTTTCTCATGCACCAGACGTAAGTCTTGGAGATACTCGATTTCCAGGATATAGTGCGGATGTGCATTACGGCGTTTTCTAATGTCTGGGACTAAGCCGTAAGGAATTTCACTACGCGATCGATCTTTCGGATCAGTAGCCATCATGATGGAAATCCAACTTCCAATACGACATTTTACGGTTTTAGTTGTATAATATTAGCGGCATAGTGGTATGGGACATTCATGTCGTCTATGATTGATACATTTATATTTGAAGTCATTCTGACACTATGCACTTATAATAGTATCAAAAAGATTTGTTTTAAAACGTACCAAGCATATTTGGCCATTATAAGATAAAACTCTATTCTCTGGCTTGCGTTGCATTGTGTGATGGGACCTGAGTCTTATAATAGCTTCATTTT
The DNA here is from genome assembly GCA_030737875.1 of Allium sativum. Classification (NCBI taxonomy): domain Eukaryota; kingdom Viridiplantae; phylum Streptophyta; class Magnoliopsida; order Asparagales; family Amaryllidaceae; genus Allium; species Allium sativum. The sequence goes on from CM060919.1 coordinate 253,832,662, forward strand.
TCTTTAATTAGCATTGCGCTGCTTGTTTTAGGCACTGGTATTCTTGGGGGTAAACCCATTCCGTGTTATACGACGTGGTCCCTTGATTTACCTTATTTTAAAGTAAAGTTTTAATATCTGTTTTAGTTCTCACACCAGTCCCATGACTGACTCAGAGTTTATTGTTTTAACCTAAACTCTGGGTGCCCATATTTTCCATATGGGCAGCTAGTAGTTTTGGTTTTCACGGATAATTCTTTTCCTAGGATCCTGGATTACATCCGGAGCTATATTCGAAAAGCTTTGTATCTGTATGTTTCTTTCAGTTGTGTTGTTGGTGTATTTTCCACTATATATTGTATTTATACATTTAAAGTTCCGCTGCTTTGTATTTTAATCTCTGATATTTTTCTGCTGTATATTATTTGAACTCTGATATATTCTTGTACTCTGACGTAAATTGTTGTAATAGCAATGAAATGTTCTGTTGTTTGTGTTCTGATGAGTCGTGTTCTCAAAGAAATCCGGGCTTTCCCGTAAGGAGGAGTTTGGGTCATTTCATGGTCGGTCATATGTGGCCGAGTTACAAGATGTTCTTGTTAAACTCCAGTGTATCACTTCTAGAGTACACTGATCGGAAGGTAGTTCCATACCTTGTCATAGTTAGAAAACCATTTTCCAATAAGTGCCCGCAGTTTTTGATTGTATATTATATATGTAGAGCGTGAGATGAAAGCGTTCTGCTAGATTGTTATTTACTTGATTTAGACATTATTATGATATCAGAAAAGTATTGATTTAAGAAATGTTTTGGGTTATCGTAAGGGAAAAACCATTCGTATTTATGTATGGATCGGTCTTACGATTATCATTTCCTTTAAAAGGATTTTTTTTCGAAAGTTAAACCAAGTGATTGGATTTTACTCACATCAGCCCCATGACTGACCCAGAGTTTATTTTGTTTTGTTTTCCCTAGACTCTTAGGTACCCAAATTTGTACGAGCAGTCAAGTAGTCGGGAATTTTCAGATATACTTAGAGGAGCTTAGAGCAGGAGGCTTCAGAGTTAGATACATAGAGAGTTTATTTCCGCTGTGATGTTATGTGATCATGGTATGTATATACAGTTACCAGTTTGTATCTCCAGAGTTGTTATATGATATATTTTATTCGTTCCGCTGTGAGATTCGTGATTACTCAAATTCTGTTTTGTAATGATTTTCTTCTTCTTCTATTCTAACTTTCTTTCTTTCTATTTTTCACCCTCTAACTTCTTTCTATTAATGATCTGGTATTTCTGATGCTTGAATAATCGATATAGTGTTTTATGTCGATTTTCATGGTTGAAAATCCCTGGCTCGTTGCAGTGTCACCTGAGCACAAACAAATTATTAAAATTTTCTAGAACTATCCCAACATTTCATTCAACATTTAAAAATATTAATTCACTTAATGATAAGCTAGTCGTGAGTGAGGGGAAACTCACTTTTTTACGGAAGATTAAAATAGAGAACAACAAAATCGTCGCAGAACCGAAAACGAAACTCGATAGCCAATATGACGAATATACATCCAATCAATTTATAAACATACATATGTGCATATATGTACATAAATATAAATGAAAATGCATAAGCACACTCCAAGGTTTATTGTACGATCAAGCATGACGAAATCCTGACCAACTACATTTCCTAAGACACAATTACGATAAATTCATCATTAAACTCAACCTAAAACACATTTATTTTCATCATATGTATGTATGTATATATATCCTTATTTTGTTATATAATAAAAGAATGAGAAAATATACCCCAATTTCCTCTACCTAGAACTGCCCTCATCAGCCCATGCGCATTTCCATCATCTGCCTTCACACCTTAACCGTTTGCTCCTAGAGGAACGCCAATCATGAATCCATCAACATCGCATGCCCCCATTCCCATTGTTGTGTCCATTCCCATCACCTCCAAGTTCTACCATCCATCTCTAAGCACTTGCTACGGCGAAACATGCTACCAAAACACCATCGAACTCGATTTGCAGGTAGCACACATCACCGAACGATAATTCGCTACCTTCACACCTCAACTGCCGTCGCATGCCCCTCACAAAATCACCTGCACCACCAAAATCATTTTCACGCGACTCACCTAACAACACCCTCCTTCACAAGCCAATTTCACTGTCTTCTCTCTTAACAACGCATAATCTTACCACAAGCTCCAACTCACCAAAGGGCCATCGGCTCTAGGTTAACTCGAACCGATTTCATTACCTAAATTGGACTGGATTGAACACATTAGTTTGTGTGAGGCGATGGAGGGAACCAGGTTTCGATTTTCCAGGGGGTGTAGGTTGGGGAGAAGAAGCAAGCGCAAGCTTCGGCCTAAGGTGAAAGGGGAGGGAACGATAACGGGTATGATCATTTTTTATTTGGGGAGCAAGATTTGATTTTTTTTTCCTGTTTTGTTTCATTCAAAAATAATTGCAAATGGAAAGGGGAAAGGGAAGGAAGGGTTAGAAACGAATTTGATTTGAACATGAAAGGGGACTCTTTCTCCTACCCTTCTGACAGTTCAATACATGCTTGATAATTTTTTTCAAATTCTCTTTTTTATACACACAATTTACATATAAATGAGAAATGAATCCAAATACCATGTACAAATATAAATACATATGTACAAGAACATGGATTAAGATACAACCAACAAACAACATTTATTATGTGCATTTTTGACCCGAAAATATTTATTCGGAGCAACGTTTTAATTTCATGAAATGAAAAATAGCGCTACTCTTGGAATTCTATTTAGTATTATTTGTTCAGATTCGTCTCAATTTTGATAATGTAAATATTTTGGCAATTTATTTACATGTTTAACTAATCTAAAGCGGATGGTACAAACTTGTATAGTTTATCGCGAACTTATCCCTTCGCCATGTCCTGTTAACCATATTTAAAATATTAAATTTCACAATTTAATTCATCTTTTAAATTTAACGTTAATTTCAATATATCGGTTGTCGCTAACGCAATCGATTGCAGAAGTCGATTTAAATGAAATGAACGAACTTAGACATTTTTCGATATATAACTATTTAGATTACTTTTAAGTAATATTTTCAAATCTTTAAGACTCAACGATTTATAACTTGTCGATTTCATGTTTGTTTCAATAGATGAATTCTTAATTACTTATAGTTTTACAATTCTTATTTTCAAACCAACTTAGCCCAAATTTATATTTAGAATTCGGATTCATATCTTCAATTTAGCTAAAATTTCTAGTCTTTACCTTAAACTCTAGTTGTAAATAATCATTCAAACGTTAGATTTTTAATTAACTTCATATATTTAAACATCGAATTGGTCGAGTCGTTACAGGAATAATTACAAATTTCTTTATAATGTTAATAACATGTATTTATGTGATGTTATCTTCATGATTACTTGTTGGTTTATCTAGTATGAAGGAAACCAATATACTTTTCATAATTGTAATGTTGCCTTAGATAATTTGTTTTATAGAATCTCTCTTTTCGTTTATAATTGGATTTTGAGTCCTAGTTATAGGCTTAATAAATTCCTTGATTTAATTTTTTTTCGAAAAGTATTAAGTCTCGTATTAATGCATTAAGGTTTAATTCGGGTAATCTTGACAGCATTTTATCTATATATAATGTTTCAATTTAGTTACTCTATTTTGTTCTGAGTGAGATTTCGTATCAGTCTATGTTTGTTTCTTTTCTTTTTTTGCTTATCATTTGCATATTACTTTTTGTTTAATCCTACCTTTGTTTTTCCTATGTAATATATATATGCTTTATTAAATTATTTGTGAGCTATCATTAAATAATTAATACGCTTAATAATGGCGACCTCAAACCCGCACACTGAAACTCTAGGCAACAAAGAAAAGGACGACGACGGCGGTGGATGGCAGGAGGTCACGCGCAAAGGGAAGCAAACATTTGCCAAAGTCATCAGGCAATCGTCCGAAGTCTCCAACCCTAAACCACAAAACCCAACCCTAAAAGTTAGGCTAAAACGTTTGAATCTAATATCCAAATCTCAGTCAAAGTCAAGTTTTTTAAACCAATTTCAGAAGGAAACCAACGTTATCAACTTATTGATGACACTACTTATGCCGAATCTAATAAGATTTAAGAAAACTCAATATATGCTTACGTGGTAGGTAAACGCCTATATTTGTTTATTTCAATGCTTACAATAAATGGGCGTGGAACCCAAAAGGAGCATGGGATGTTTTCCATAAGGAAAATGGTTTCTTCTTAATCAAATTTGAGTAGAGAGAATATAATGAGAGGGTTCTTGAAGGGGGACCCTGGTTTATGGATAGTAAATTTATCTTCTTGCACAAGTGGGTGGCAGATTTCAACTATGAAAAGGCTATGCTTTCTTCCTACCTTATCTAGGTTAAAATGCCTAACCTTAACCATAGGTTTATGGAACGCTAGATGCATTACCAAATTAGCAAGTCTAATTGGTAATCCAATGTCATCGATGAGAATACAAAACTCGTTAAAAAAACTAATTATGCTAGAGTCCTTATAAAAACTAAGGCAGACACAGACTTACCCAAAACCATCCAAGTGATAGATAAACATGGCAACGTATAGGAGCAGGCGGTTGAGTATGAGTTTATCCAACCAAAATGCACAACATTTAATTGTTTTGGGCATGTTGATACATATTGTAATGTAGTCATCCCTGAAAAGACATGGGTTGAGAAGACAAAAGTCAGCGATTGTAGCACCTCCAAAATTCCAGCATCGCCAAAAAAGCATGTACAAAATGACAATGGTGCAACCACAGTCAGTCCTACTATACACGTCCCCTACGACCTGATGTTGTGGGCTTTGTATCATCTGCAGCATCTCATATTCAAACTCTGGTTATGGTGCCAATCTCAAAGGTGGAACATGTATGGGGAGGATGGCCTAAGTCCAAAAGATCATCATGTGGTCCCGAATCAAGCAGAGATGGAAAAGGAACCGGAGACACTGGAAGAAATTTAAAAGTGGGAAATTCACCTGGAAGTGTCAGATAACGAATTGGTTAAACAAAACAAATATCAGTAATTTTACATAAGCAAATAGAAAATATGAGGAATAGTTTAAAAGAGTTGACCGAAAAGAAGCTATGACAAATGCTTTAACTAATACTGTTCTTGCTATAAGGATCAAAGCTGCCAGGTCTTAATGTATATCCTATATTGGAGTGTTAGAGGTCATAACAATGACATTCGTCAATTAGACCTCTACAATTTTAGGGCTAAGTTTAATCCCACAATAGTAGCTGTTTTGGAAAATAAGTTTACCTAAGAAAGCTTTGAATACTTTAAAAATTCGCATAGGTGATCAGTGGTGCTCTAATAACAATTTAGCTTTATCTCAAAAAGGTAGAATCGTGGTTTTTAGGACCCTATTTGTTGGAATTGTGTGATGTCCAACTCCGATGACCAACAAATTAATTCTTCTTGCTAATAACATATGAGGACTTGAACTCTATATTACTTTTGTTTATGCCAGTAACTTGGTGTTTGAAAGAATCAATATATGGAACAAATTAACGGTGAATGCAAAAATTATCTAGTCCTCTTGGTTGGTGATAGGGGATTTTAAAGCTGTAATTCGTACTTGTGAGAAGAAAGGGGGGCATTACACTTAAGCTTTCCTAAGTTGTGGAGTTCAACAACTGCCTGTTGGCCAGCGGGCTATCTGAAATTTCCCATTTCGGTCTGTAGTTCACATGGAGGAGTGGTAAGGCTAAGAAAATGTCATCTAGACTGGATCATGTACTTAGGAATGTAACTTATTAAATAAGGTCAGTGGCCTTAATGCAATAACTTCAATTACAAGCGACCACCCCCCCCCTTCCTTATTCACTCCAGTGAGACCGGCCCCTTCCTCAAAGGAAAACTGTTCAATATGCCAACCACTAGCATCTCAAAGAGGGTCACTCTAATGCGGTCAAGCTTAACTGTTCCCTTCCCCTAGTGGCACTAGATCATACAAATTGGTAATCACGTTCAAACCGTGTAAAGTCAGACTTAAAGAATGGAACAAAAACAGACCTAAGAAAGGTGACAGAGTCCAAAAATTGCAAGAACAACTGGAGACTGTCCAAACTCAATCGACACTAACCCTACGCACACAGGTCCAATAGCAGTTTTTATACTACCTAGAGACAATTTAAAAAGAATTATCCAAACAATCGTTGGAAATCAGACAAAAAGCTAAGGAAAAATGGCTCACCTTGGGACATGAACGCAATAACTACTTTTATACTAAATGTCCCGACGAAAGCATTATAATAATATTCTAAATTGCTAAAATGAACAGGTTGATGCAAGATAAAACAACAAAAATCTCGAAGAAACAACAATAACTTACTAAATAGAGTTGTTCAATGGAGACTTTGATGATAACTTACCCGAAATCATTTGCAGAAGGAAAATCTCTAATGAGGGTAGTCTGATGTTGGCTTGTAAGATCAAAAAGTGGGAACTGAATGGTGCTTTGGACTTACAAATCCAAAAAAGAAGGTGGTGTTGGGCTTACAAATCTATTTGAACTTAAAAGGACTTATGGGATAAAACTTGCTTGGAAATTATTAGCCTTGAATAATCTGTAGGCTGTATGAATGCAGGCTAGATATATGGAAGAAAATTTCTAGGTCATCAAATCAGAAAATATTGCCTCAACCATTTGGAAAAATTTCCAGAAACAAAGAGACAATCTCAAACTTTCGATTCAAAAATACACTGCTAATGAAGCTACTACGGACCTATGGCAGGATCCCAAAAATGAAGGTGGTGTTGGGCTTACACATCTATTTGAACTTAAAAGGACTTATGGGAAAAAACTTGCTTGGACATTATTAGCCTTGAATAATCTGTAGGCTGTATGAATGTGGGCTAGATATATTGAAGAAAATTTCTAAGTCATCAAATCAGAAAATATTGCCTCAACCATTTGGAAAAATTGCCAGAAACAAAGAGACAATCTCAAACTTCCGATTCAAAGGTAAACTGCTAACGAAGCTACTACGGACCTATGGCAGGATCCATGGCTAAACAACAAAAGTCTCACATACATATTTGGATGGGAAAGTTTCTCCGCTAATGGTGCGCCACAAGTTATGCTATAATTACTAATAATGATGGGGACAATAGCAGACAATTTGGGCTCGACCCATCTCCGATGAACTAGTTAGTAAACGCATCCACTCAAAAAGGATAGAGGACCTATGGGTATGGTCAAATGGAGTTTTTGACTCAAATAAGTTTGGGAGGATGTCCGGACGAAATACCCCGTGGTCCCGTGGTGAAATGTTGTGTGGTCTAAATCATGCCCCCTTCCCAAAACGACACATGTGCTTTACAAAGTTATGCTAGGTCGTTTACAAACCAAGGATAGATTACACAACCAGGGAATAGTTAGTGAAAAACGTTGTGTGTTGTATGATAGTTATGAAGAAACACTAGATCATTTATTCTTTGAATGCAAATTCAGTAATTGGATGTGGGCGATTCAAAAACTAAAATGCTTCAAAACCGACAGTATGGGTAATATGGAAGAGGAAATAAAATACCTAAACAATATGAGAAATGTGCCGAAGCTGGAGGTAAAGATTGGCAATATTTGCCTCGAAGCCACAACTTGGCATGGAGAGAAAGAAATTCCAGTGCTTTCAAAAGAAAAGGGTGTGAAGTGTTTACAATGACCAATTCATCAACAGAGACATCACACCGGTAATCGGCAGAATTAAGAAAGGATTACTTACCTGTGCAGGGGAACAAGAATTATCGTAATTGGGGATATGGAACTACAGGGGATTGAACGAAGAAAATCCAAGAGTAAGCTGGGATCTGCCATGAATGTTCTGAACCCTTATTTCAAACTTCACCCTTTTTCAGAGAAAGAGATAAAGCGATCGTTTGTCTGTATTATGTTTTCTTTCTATTGAGTACCCATAATGTATAAATGGGCTGTATCATCGGCTGCATAACCCAATTCGTGAGTTATAAAAAATTAACCCAGTTTTTTAAAAAAACTTATTTGTGAGCTTCCTTTTTTGCAGCTGCAGATTCTAGGGTGGTGTTCGTTTTCTCTTTGTTTCTTGTTTTTTTGGACTCTATTAGTTGTGCTATTTTTATCCATACTCTAGATTCTTAGGTTGAGCTCTTTAAGTGTGAAATAAAACTACATGAGTTCTCTTCTTCATGTGAAGATCACTCATTTCTCTCTCAAAAAATAATCTCTAATATATGCTGCTCAATCAAGAAATTTAAGTAAAATAATTTAAGCATAGAACTCATTTTTATATTTTCTTACATATATGGCTCAAAATCATGTATATTTGTTCATATCATTCGTAACATAAGAAAAAACTATATATCGCAGTTCCATATTATTTCCCTCATAAGAAAATCAACTCCATAATTAGTCATCAAGTATATTTCAAGAAAATATTATTTCCCAAAAATAAAAACATTTCAAAAAAAATTTCATTACACAATCCATTTAAAGATCATTTAGATTTTTATTTTCACATCAAAATTGCCTTTCAACACTATAGAAACCGTAGGTTCCCAATCTTTTTTATTTATCTATCTAAATACTAGATGTTAAGCCTATCATATAAGGTTTAATGGATGTTTCCATCCACTTCAGGTATGCTAAGTCAAGATCAATATTGGATCCAAACTTAATACGATCTTTTGAATATGTATTCTCCTTATAAACGTTTTTGTAAGAAAACTTAATACGATCTTTTGAATATGTATTCTCCTTATAAACGTTTTTGTAAGAAACAATAATTTTTTTCTGGAAATATAAATCGTATCTCAAAACCATTTCCTAAATCTTTATCTAATTGCTATCCAAAACAAATTGTTTACAAAATAACTTCATTTACAAAATAGTTACAGGTTAGAAAAGATGAAATGAGATCTGCAATATAATTACTAACAAAACAACATATGTACAATGAAACCAGATTTAAAATTTTAGATATACACGAGATCCGAAGATTTAGATCCACATGAGATCTAAAAAGATTAGATAAATATAATAAGATCTGAAAGATACAAGAACAGAATGAGGTCTAAATAATTCGGTCTATGATATAAATCAGATCTAGAAGGACAAAACTAATAGAACCAGTTCTAAAAGATAACATCAATAAAATTAGTTATGAAAAATTGCTTATCATTTTAATGTCTATAATATATTCAAAATTGCTTACAGTTTTAATGTCTATAATCAGATTTTAAAAAAAAAGATCCGATCTTCTAGAGCATAACAACTCCAAATATATAAATTTTGCTGTTTTGTTTGGAGATCGTGTTGATAACATGTTGTAAATAAACAACGCATTAGAAGCCATTAGAAAGGGAAAAACGAAGAAGAAACTTTTATTCACTCAGGATATCAAATATAACACAAACGAACGTTCTATTATATACTCTCTATTCAGTAAAGATAACATGTTCTTGGACATTTAGCATACCTATTTCTAATTAATTCGCACACACACTCAAACACAAATATATACGCGCGCGCACACAAATATATAATACAAAAAATGTCCGTTCCTTTTTCTTTTCTTGTTTGGTAAATCCAATTCGAACAAGAGAAATTATTGAGTTGCTCTCAGATTTTCATAAAAAAAGAAAAACTTTTCGTTTTGCCGAATTACCCTCGTTTTCAAAAGAAATCCAAAAATATCATCCGAGAAGTGCTATTGTTGTTGTCCTGCACCACGTAGTGACTTCAGGGCACAACACCACATAATGACCCTATTTGATGGATAGAAAATATAAAAAAGTAACATAAAACATAGATTTAAACAGAAAATGAGCAAAGTTATTTTTATTATAAAACATTTTTATTAAAATGGGGCAAATTGCCGAGTTCAAAATATACTTTCCTTTCTGTAACGAATTGGGATTTTCGACTCCGAAAATCAACACAAACTACCATGTTGACTATTCAGACATCGGAAATACCTGATCGTTAATAGAAAGAAGTTAGATGGTGATAATAGATAAGATAGAAAATTAGAATGGAAAAAGAAGAAGATCACCGCAGAACAGAATCAGAGTAATACGAATCTCAAAACGGAACAAATAAAATATAATATATAACATAACTTTGCAATAAAACAGTATATATATATAATGACATTATCAGAGTACAACACTTACACACAGCGGAAATAACAATAGCTATATAACCCTGAAGCCTCCTGCTTCAAGCTACTCCAAGTATATCTGTAAAGACCTGGACTGCTTGACTGCCCGTACAAATTTGGGCACCCAAGAGTTTAGGGAAAACAAAACAAAATAAACTCTGGGTCAGTCATGGGACTGGTGTGAGTAAACTCAAATCATTTGGTTTAACTTTTCAAAATCCTTTTCAAAAGAAAAGATAATCATAAGACCAATCCACACATAAACACGGATGGTTTTTACCTTACGATAACCCAAAACACTTTCAAAATCAATACCCTTATGATATTATAATAATGTCTAATCACAAGTAATTAATAATCTAGCAGAACGCTGGCTCACGCTCCACATATATAGTATACGAATCAAAACCGCGGGCGCTTATTGGAGATTGGATTCCAACTATGACAAGGTATTGGACGACTTGCTGATAGTGTATCTCTAGAGACGAATACACTGGGTTCAACAAGAACATCTTGCAACCCGGCCCACACATGACCGACCACTCATTTCGCTTGAGTGTATCGAATGTATATCACCAATGGTTGGGAGCTACCCACCGTTCCCCGAAAAGGGATAGCATCGAATAGATAAAAAAAAACGAAATGGATTCTCTTTAGATAGGTGATACACATTCTAATGGGAGCGACCCACTTAGACATGTTGCCTGCTCGATTTCTGTCATTTCCCGGTTGATGAGGCTTGAGATCATAACGTATCTTTGATAGATCATACATTCATCTACCTTGAGTGCCACATCGTCATACCCGCCAAATCACCAATTTGATTTCCTCAGAAATTCCATGGGTATAAAGCTAAGAGAAACGAATTCCTCCGCCACCAAAACGTAAGTACATTTGAAAAGATCAACTTAAGCGATCCGTTGGATATACTTTGTCAGACATTCGTCCATTCACGTTTGTCCTGGGACTGGACAAACCGAAAGCACTATTCTGTATACAGGATAGCCCTTGCATAACTCCATCTTCAATTATTTTCATCATAATTGATCGCAACGCTAACGTCCATACAGAGTGGTTTTCAGATAAAAATCTGATCCCGGTCTCTCCGTATTGATGATGGAAAAATGGTCAAAAACTTTGATAGTCAGTGATTTAACTATCAAAGAAAAATAGGTGTGCAAACAATGATATTATTTCCAGATGGAAACTCTATCGATCAATCAACATTCAACATTTATCTCTTTTAATTTAATCTATCATTAATTTATTCATTTACTCTTTTCTATATACTCAACATTTCTTATTTTCTAAATTTAGGAAATCTACCTCATCAATCATTGGAAAACATTTCCATCTCTGTTTCATGTATCACTGTCATTCCAGTATTCCTTCTCATTAACATTTCATTTTCTATGATTAGAAAATATCTCTGATTATGTTTGGAAAATGTTTCCAGAATTTATTCATTTGATTTAAACAGATGTTTAAATAAAACATCACTAAGCCAATTTAAACCATTATACTCATTAACTAAATTCACTTAATCAATCCTCACTATCGAACCTTACCCACCCCTTAGTTAAAAATGAAGTCAATCAAGTTGGGGTATAATTACCTCTCAGACCTTAACTGAACAACATTTCTATCCTCGAAATAGACAAAGTTCACCTTTTAAACCTTTAACAACTTCCTTACGTAACTCGGATTCTATTTACGAATCCACTTCTTTTACCAAAATTATTTGATTATAACCATAGTGATATAATCTCATACTTTCGAAGTATAATAACTTAAATACAACTTTTCTTCCTTGATTTGAATCAATAAACAAACAACTAATTTATTATTAAATTAGTAAAACTTGATTTGGAACGGGAAGTAAATATTACTTTCCTTAATTCGATATAATCGATTCTGGCGTATAGCTCTCTTTCGAAAAATTCTCTATTCGATAACTCCTTTCAAATAAACTATATTCGATAACACTTTCTTTGAATAACTATATTCGAAAATCCCTCTTCAAATGATTTACATTCGATTAATTCTCTTCGAATGATTTACATTCGATTAATCCCTTTTCGAATAAACTATATTCGATTAACTCCCTTAATTTTATTCGAATAAACTATTTCGAATAACTCCTTTGGATTAACTCATTTGGATTAACTCGGTTTGATTTACTCATCTTGACTAACTCAACTCGATTAACTCAACTTGATTAACTTACTTGATTAACTCAACTTATTTAACTTACTTGATTAACTCAACTTATTTAACTCAACTTATTAACTCAACTTATTAACTCAACTTATTTAACTCCTATCAAATAACTAATATTCGATTAACTTATATTCGAATAACTATGCCTGTTTTAACTTTATTTCGAATGGCTAATATTCGATGTAACTCCATTCGCCTGACTCTAGATCGCAGCGATCACAATGGTTACACCTAATTCCCTCAGGAAAACATCCGACCGCCGTAGGCTATCTGCAGCCCTGCGAATTACACTAGCAGTCGTACGAAATGGCAACATATCCTAAATAACTATGTTTGACTAACCCTATCTCAAATAACTATATTCGATCAACTCTAATTGAATAACTAATATTCAATTTATCCTAATTCGATTAACTATGCTCAGTTAACTCTAATTCGATTAATTCAAACTCTAATCGATTTACTCTAACTGATTAACTTCTTTGATTAACTCTACGTTTATTCAGTTTCAAATATCGATGTTGAAATAGATTTTTACTTCTCTATATAAGTCCTGACTTATAAATATTCTATTTATCCAATGATAAACATTTCATTTGATTTATAAATATTATTTATAAATTTATCTTCTCAATCTATCGGTTAGAATAAATTCTATTTAAAATCTTTGCTTTAAATTTATAGCATGTTATACCCGTGTGCGAAGCACGGGTCTAACCCTTTCAAATATAAAATCCTCTTTTATACGATTCTATTCACTTTTCAAGTATTTCCTTTTATAATCTATTTATTTACCAAATAAATCCCTTTTTGGTAGTTCTATTTATTTATAAATTATTATTTTTATATAAAATCTATTGATTTTATAAGTAATTCCTTTGATAATCTAACTATTTCCTTTTCTATTTATTTTACACATATTTCCTCTTTCTATTCTATTTATTGTCTAATAAATAACCCTTTTCAATTCTATTTGTAAATGGTTTACAAATATTTCCCTTCAATTTTTTTTACCTATTTGATTAACAAATAAATATTCCTTTTTAATCTATTTATTTTCTATATAAATAGTTTTCTTTTTATAAAATTTTTTAATTTTACAAATATTTCTTTTTCAATATAACATTGAAAAAATCCTTTTTAACATTCCAGTATTCCTTATGGTATTTAAAGTACCATATAACAATGATCAGTATTATTCAACCTTACAAAATCAACAACAGCTTTCATATCACATCAGATAATACAATACATGAATACAGTAAAATAAATACTGAGGAACCCAGTTGGGTCCCTCCGACCTGTTTCCCTGCATCCACAGATGTTAAACAATAAAATTAACATCAATTTCATTTCACTATGAAATATTCTGCTAAACGGAATCAATATTTGATTAACGATTTATATTTATATCGTTATCTGCGTTTTCAATCAACTGACTAGCAGTTCAACCAAACAACCAATACACAGCAAACAACCATTATTTATCATTTCTAAAAATACTTTAGAAAAATATAACTGAGAAGAGTTAGTGAGTTTTACTCACATTGGTCAGTGATCGTTAAATAACGATTAACCATCTTTGATTCAGATGGACAATTTATTTTGTAATAAATTGTAGCGAGCTCGGATTCACTCCCCGTCAGTTCCAGTGCGTAGCCACCGTCCATACGATCCAACGGATCTTGTTTCGTCCAATTCTGATATCGTATAACGAAAAGTTAGTACATAAATTTAAAATTAAATTAAAACTAACTTTACTTAAATTAGGCTCAACCAATTTCCTAAGGCCCATTACCATTTTTAAATCATCAGGCCCGCTCACCCCCACCTTCTTCCCCAACGTGGCCATACTTCCCTCCAGTAAAATGAAATGTCCATTACCGATCAATCGCTTGGCTCCCTCTCCCCACATACTCCAATGATTCACCCGATACCACCACCATTGCTCATCTCTTTCCGACCACTTCCTCCCCATCCCCTAACTGAAGAACTCGCACTCCATATCCTTAACGCGTCAAGCAGCCAGTTCCGTCGACCTCGTGAAAACTACCAAACCTTTTCATCATGGAATCTCATCAAACTTTGTGCCCAGAAGCCCCTCACCACCACAAACATGAATATGACCTCAGTTTGTTGAATCACTTCCTCCCCTGACATATAAATCGAACCCTAGGTCTACTGCTCAATACTCGATCAACATAAACCCGCATCGCACAAAGAAAGATTGGCACAAAAATGATGTTGACCACCAAACAAACCAAAAGATACATGATTTGTATTTTGTATAAATTTATTTGAATTTTTCTTGAATTTTGAAGACCACGTTATTACTTGAGGAGGAGTAACTGGCAGCTCCCTTTTGACCAGAGAAAATATGAGTAAGGTTAGAAAGATTAGTATGTTTTATAAGGTAAATATAACATATTTTTATTCGTTATTTTATTAGATTATAATCAATCATTACTTTCGTTTGTCCTTTAAATATTCCAGTGATCACGTACGATACCCAAAAATCACGAAACTGGATATGCAGCTACAGTTCGACATTGCTGACCCAACGAAACTGGTTTCGTCGAATTCCGACTTCGTTTGCTCACACAGCGTATTTTTAACTATCAAAATACTGACTGTATTTCACATTAAAATCCCGTGCGGCCACATACTGACTTCAAAAATCATGGAAATTGAAATCTAGTAATAATTTAATATTGCGGATCCAACAAAATTAGTTTCGTCGAATTCTGAGGTCGTCTGCAAAATTGACTATTTTTAAAGCCCTAAATAACCCTTTTAAATATATAAATATATTTAAAAACAATTAAATTAAATATTTAAAAATAAATATTATCGTATATATTCACAGTGGAATACCATACAGCTCTAGAATATTCCTATATGAATTTCTAGCTTGATATTTCGAATCCCGATTAAATCGATATTCGATTTAAAATGAAATTCCTTTTATAAATATAAATAAATCGTTATAAATTATAAAGGAATTCCACAGCGACTTTTCTAAAATTTGATTAAGACGTAAATCAAAATTTGCATGACGAAATCCCGATTTTTCTCTTCCATCAGAAAAATATGCTTCACCAGCTCCTAGCGTTTCTTGTTTCACAGAAATCCGATTTAAAACGAATCATGTACATTCAGTTGAAGTTCAAATCGCCAAATAGCGAACTGCACGCCATTTCGAGCTCGATTTTAATTATAATATAATTATACGTTCAAACTGCGGTTCAAATAATATATTCGTTATTCTAATTCAATTCTAAACTGAATTAAATATCACAGATGATCCAATTCACACCATATTGTGAATTCCACTATTTCTGACTATTTCAGAAATTAAATATATTATTATGATATATTTTTTATTAAATATTCAATATTATTTAATTTTGGTCATTTTAAATAACCAAATCATTATTTAAATAATTAAATAAATTATTTATGTACCTGTAAAAATACGGGTCGTTACATTCTTCCCCCCTTAAAAAAATTTCGTCCTCGAAATTGCTAAGGTAGAGAACAAACCCTATTGACTAGTACAAATTTATTTGTTTACTTACTGACCTTATTTTCAGCTGAACCAATTTAATTTCAATTAAAATATTAATTAATTTTTATCAACGATAATTTTCTAACACTCTAAATTTCCGGAAAATTTCGCCAGCACCTCCTTTGTACCGGTCAATAGTTCAAACCCTAACTCGCCTCTCTAGGCCCTTTCCAATCCAAAAGAAAATCAAACAGGCAAGCGGCTTGCCGATTCGGCGCATAAAACCTCATATGGAAACTTAAACACATACCTTTTGTCGGGCATACCATTATATCCCTTCCATCTGCTACCCTGTCGGCATATACAAATGCATACCCAAACAAAATTCCAATTTTATCCTCAAAACCAAATCATTCACGTATCCATGCCCAAAATTCCATTTCAAACTAAGGTTCCATTCTTGATTCCAACTCCTAACTCATCGATTTAATACCATTTCAGATTTCCT
This sequence comes from Allium sativum, assembly GCA_030737875.1. Taxonomy (NCBI): domain Eukaryota; kingdom Viridiplantae; phylum Streptophyta; class Magnoliopsida; order Asparagales; family Amaryllidaceae; genus Allium; species Allium sativum. The sequence continues at coordinate 253,849,107 of CM060919.1, forward strand.
ATCACATAATTCAAAATCTGATTTCACTTGATATATTTATATTCCAATTAAATTTCCAGTTAATTGGTTTCAATTCAATGCATATTTGCTTTCACAAATTTCTTTAATTTGTTTTTAATTCATACTATCTTCCTAGGGATTTTAAATAGTTTAGTTCTTTCAAAAGTCAAATATCCCTTTTCAGGATTCAAAACAGCTTCCTTTTCCTAAAATAATTTGAAAACAAAATCTTTGGTAGTAATTTGTCACTTACAACTCGAAATTTACACTGATGATGTGGCCAGTACCATCAGAGTTATTTCCTAGCTATCGAAGTGAGTTCGATACTATATCACTTATCAAAACCATATTAAACAGTTTCATTTTGAAATTTATTTCAGAATATCATTCACGCTGCTTGTAAAACAAAATTTAAAATCTCCTAGGAACTTAAAATTCTCATATAATTAATCCAAATCCATTTACGAACATTTTTCACAGTTTCCAGAATTTTTTATTCTAAATTCTGATTTATTCATTTCATAACACTTCTATGCATTTTATTTGGTTATATATACATAACCAACTCAATTTTAAGCTTTATTCGATTTATATAGCAACCAACACATCCAATATATGATAATAATTCTAAGATACGCATTTCTTTTATATCAAAATATACTTTGGATAAATTATCTCACTTACCCTTTTTCAAAACATACTATGTCGGTTTATTGCACTTGAGTGTTTAGAAACCCTTATCGATATAGTGGATCAAACTGATCGACCAGAATCCACAAACAACTCAACCAATAAACCTCCACAATATAAAACAATTTTATAAAAATCTAAAAATACGTTCACTCGTATATATACACTCAAACTCAATCTACGGTATTACCAAACCTATCTCCACTGAGTCGCGCCACAGAGCCAAGGTAATCACTTAACCTTCAGCCCTGATACCACTGTAACGAACTGGGATATTCGACTCCGAAAATCAACACAAAACTACCATGTTGACTATTCAGACATTGGAAATGCCTGATCATTAATAGAAAGAAGTTAGACGGTGTGAATAGATAAGATAGAAAATTAGAATAGAAGAAGAAGATCACCGCAGAACAGAATCAGAGCAATACGAATCTCACAGCGGGACGAATAAAATAAAATATATAACATAACTTTGCAATAAAACAGTATATATATAAAATGACATTATCAGAGTACAACACTTACACACAGCGGAAATAACAATAGCTATATAACCCTGAAGCCTCCTGCTTCAAGCTCCTCCAAGTATATCTGTAAAGACCTGAACTACTTGACTGCCCGTACAAATTTGGGCACCCAAGAGTTTAGGGAAAACAAAACAAAATAAACTCTGGGTCAGTCATGGGACTGGTGTGAGTAAACTCAAATCATTTGGTTTAACTTTTCAAAATCCTTTTCAAAAGAAAAGATAATCGTAAGACCAATCCACACATAAACACGGACGGTTTTTACCTTATGATAACCCAAAACACTTTCAAAATCAATACCCTTCTGATATTATAATAATGTCTAATCACAAATAATTAACAATCTAGTAGAATGCTTGCATCTCACGCTCCACATATATAGTATACAAATCAAAACCACGGGCGCTTATTGGAGATTGGATTCCAACTATGACAAGGTATGGGACCACCTGCCGATAGTGTATCTCTAGAGACGAATACACTGGGTTCAACAAGAACGTCTTGCAACCCGGCTCACACATGGCCGACCACTCATTTCGCTTGAGTGTATCGAATGTATATCACCAACGGTTGGGAGCTACCCACCGTTCCCCGAAAAGGGACAGCATCGAATAGATAAAAGAACGAAATGGATTCTCTCTAGATAGGTCATATACACCCTAATGGGAGCGACCCACTTAGCCATGCTGCCTGCCCGATTTATGTCATTTCCCGGTTGATGAGGCTTGAGGTCATAACGTATCTTTGATAGATCATACATTCATGTACCTTGAGTGCCACATCGTCATAACCGCCAAATCACCAATTTGATTTCCTTAAAAATACCACGGGTATAAAACTAAGAGAAACGAATTCCTCTGCCACCAAAACGTAAGTACGTTTGAAGAGATCAACTTAAGCGATCCGTTGGATATACTCTGTCAGACATTCATCCATTCACGTTTGTCCTGGGACTGGACAAACCGAAAGCACTATTCTGTATACAGGATAGCCCTTGCATAACTCCATCTTCAATTATTTTCATCATAATTGATCGCAACGCTAACGTCCATACAGAGTGATTTTCAGATAAAAAACTGATCTCGGTCTTTCCGTATTGACGACGAAAAAATGGTCAAAAACTTTGATAGTCGGTGATTTAACTATCAAAGAAAAACGGGTGTGCAAACAACGATATTATTTCCAGATGGAAACTCTATCGATCAATCAACATTCAACATTTATCTCCTTTAATTTAATTTATCATTAATTTATTCATTTACTCTTTTCTATATACTCAACATTTCTTATTTTCTAAATTTAGGAAATCTACGTCATCAATCATTGGAAAACATTTCCATCTCTGTTTCACGTATCACTGTCATTCCAGTATTCCTTCTCATTAACATTTCATTTTCCATGATTAGAAAATATCTCTGATTATGTTTGGAAAATGTTTCCAAAATTTATTCATTTGATTTAAACAGATATTTAAACAAAACATCACTAAGCCAATTTAAACGATTATTGTGACGACCCGCCCCACACCAACCGACATTTACTCCAAAAGTGCGCTATACACATGTCCAGTTATCACGGAACGGTCGTCAGAAGGAAAGAAAGAAGACGAAGAATCAACAAGGAACTGTAGAAAGTCTCACAACGCATGGAACAAAATATAATAACAACATACTTGACATAAAACAAGTAAGACGGTGCATAAGCTAAAAACAAAATATCATAACAGCGGAAAATCCAAATACAGCTTATGTTCCACATCATCATTATTACAACTTTTCAAACTGTCTCTAAAGGTAAAAGCAAGATAAGGGAGGTACACTACTAATGCCCAAGTAGTGACCACCAATGACACAGGGAGAATATATATATATATATATATATATATATATATATATATCATACGTGGAAGCCTCCTGCTCGCCTCTGAATCAGCTACTCGTGCATCACCAACTAACCTGTCTCTAGTCTTCTCGTGAGAGCACCCAGAGTAATAAGAAGAGACATAAAACTCGGGGTCAGAAAAAAAGTCTGGTATGAGCGATAAGCAGTTAAAAAGAACAATAACAGGTATACTAAACCATACCTGAACCTGGACCTGCAACCAAAGAGTTAGCACTACATACTGTACAACACTCTGAGGTGCCACTAAAAAATGGTGTAAAGATAACGGGGGTGGGGGTGTGCATGTCATAGTGATGGCAAAGAATCAAACATAGCAATCATCCTTACATCTCTCACTCAGTGCGTAAGTATACGATATCCACCACTTCGATCACCCAGTACTTTGCTATGATCACTCTGCCCCATGAAGTCATAACGGCTTCACTGCACTGATCCATAGCCACTAATCCTTCGCTATGTCCACTTTGCCCCCATGGAGTCGTACACACCCTACTGTACTGGCTCATAGCCTTACTAATCTTTTACTATGTCCACTCTGCCCCATGGAGTCACAATGGCTCCACTGCACTGGCTCATAGTCTTACTACGATTGTTTTGCCCCTCGAGTCATGATGACTCTACTGCACTGATAAGTAGTCTTGCTATGATCACTTTTCCCCTCGAGTCGTGATGACTCTACAGCACTGATACGTAGCCCATCATCCCTTTTCAGTGGTGAATCGAAGTTATGAACGTCGACACTCCTTAGCACACGTCCCGCAGCAAAGCCCAATCATGAAGTGAACTCATTGGTTCCCAACTGGATCCTGAGCTCTAACTTCCATTTGGACTACCTTTGCATCTCGGGTTATTGGTCATCACCGGATCGGTCTTCAATTAGTTCATGATTATCATATAGGCTCGGGTTCATCTCAATTCGTAGCACCCTCTTCAGATCGGTTCGGATCGGATAGCCTCCCCCTATCTCTTCAGATCGGATGACTTCCTCCATCGGTTCGGATCGGATAGCCTCCCCCATCGGTTCGGATCGGATGACTTCCTCCCATCGGTTCGGATCCTTCTCCCAAGCACTTCAGTCACTTCGAGCCTCTCGAGCTTCTCCATAGTGTATTGGTTCGGGTCGGAGTGGTACACAAGGGCAGATCAGGTCGGGCTTCAGGTCCAGATCGTCTCGTGAATACAACAACTTGGAGGGAGGTTCGGTTCGGGCTCTTTTCTCCGATCCGATCCGGATCGGCCAAATTCCTGCACTTCTTTCCAACGACTGTTTACGCCACTCAACGGCGTTTTCGACCATTCCATCTATTCTAATCAATCACAAAACATATCATACAGTCATAGCAACAAGTAGAAGCGACCTCAAACACCAAAACATCAATATGATAGGTTAAAATGGATCAAACATAGTCAAAACCCCATATTTTCCCTTAAGCATGTTTAAGCAAAACTAGTGATATGATTAGTAAAACTTAATCAAATTAACCCAAATTTCTAACAGAGGTCTAAAACATTATTTAAGAATTTATAAATATTTTTCTAGAATTTATTAGTGTATATATTCGCTAATCATCACTAATTACCCTTAATTAACCATAATTAGTGAGGAACTATGCAAATCACTCACCTTAGCCACAAATAAATCTTAGATCTGAAATAAATCTCTGATATGGCACGAATACTAATGCTAAACCGCAACTCTAATCTTGATTTGGTGAAGATCTCCCTTGATTTGATGTTGTTAAGCTTAATCCTTGATTAGAAAGTGATTTGGAGGTGATTTAGAGGTTGGAGGCCATTTTTAGGGTTTCTAAGAGGTAAGTGGAGGCTAGAAAACTGAAATGGAATGAAACCCTAACTCTTTTCAGCCTTCCCATAACCCTATTCCCGAAATGGGTTATGGGTCCATTCACTAATCACCCTATTTGGCCCGGTTAAGCAGTTTTCCACCCTCCAAACCTTATTTCAGCCATATCTCCCAAACGGTAAGTCCGTTTGGCTATTATGACCACTCTACGGAAAGGTAAACCATCAAATGAATCTAATGGAAATGGTTTCAAGTCAAAATTCTTTTCCAATCAAAAGTTCTGGCCGAAACAAGATCAGCTAGGGGCAAAATGGTCATTTAAAAATCGGCAAAAATCATGAACATGGGAAATGGCCCCCAATGGTCGTTTCCCAAAGCCACATGACCGTACGACTTCATATAAGAAAGAAATAAATATTCTACGATCCTCTGATAAGTAGAATGCGGGTTGTTACATTCTCACCTCCTTAAGAAATTTCGCCCCCGAAATTCACTAATCCAAAACACACAAAGGGTCCCACATGCCTATCAACCATAAAACAACAATCAAACATGCAAAACAAGCAAGACAAGTCTATCCTAGCATGCGGAATAACTAAATTGCAAAGTAAATCTTACCAGGCAAAGAGTTCTGGATACGTCTTTCTAATGCTCTCCTCTGTCTCCCAAGTACAGTCATTCTCGTTCTCGCCCCACTGAACCTTGACTAGCTTCACCGCCTTCCTTTGAAGTCGCTTCGTATCGTGCTCGATAATACGAATCGGCTTGCGGTTCCCAACCGCCTCGGGTTCCACTTCGAAGTCCTTTAACTGATCAGGTGAAATAGTCATATCTGGGTCGTGCACGAACTTCCTTAGCTGGGAAACATGAAATACGTTGTGAACTCCCGCCATCTTCTCTGGTAATTCAATTCTATATGCCAAATTCCCAACTTGTTCGAGAACTGGGAATGGGCCAACAAATCTTGGTGCCTCTCCTGCCAAATCGCATCACGCTCTTCAACGGAGAAACCTTGACAAACACCAGGTCACCAATGGAGAATTTTAAGTCTTTTCTCCTCTTAACAGCATAACTCTTCTGCCTATCCTGGGCAGCCTTCATCCATTGTTGAATGATCTTAATCTTATCTGAAGTTTCCCTTACCAAATCTGGTCCAAGCATAAACTTCTCACCGGTCTCTATCCAACATGAAGGTGAGTTGCACGGTCTTCCGTACAAAGCTTCATATGGAGCCATACCGGTACTGGATTGGTAACTATTATTATATGCAAACTCTATTAGATGCAAATGGTCATCCCATGATCCACCAAAATCCAATATACAAGCTCTCAAGAGATCTTCCAATATACGATTCACCCTCTCTGTCTGGCCATCGGTTTTAGGATGATACGCGGTACTGAGATACAATCCCGACCCTAGAGCCTCTTGTAAGCTCTTCCAAAACCCACTAGTGAATAACGGGTCTCGATCACTTACAATGCTTTTAGGTACTCCATGAAATCTCACTACCCACTTCATATACAGTTCTGCTAACTTAGTTGCTGTTCTGGTCGATTTGACTGGTATAAATCTTGCACTCTTAGTCAATCGATCCATAATTACCCAAATGCTATCATGTCCCGATTTGGTCCTTGGTAAACCATCAATAAAATCCATCGAGACTTGCTCCCATTTCCATTCGGGAATCTCTAATGGTTGCAACAAACTACTAGGCTTCTTTTGCTCAGCTTTAACTAGCTGGCAATTCATGCACTTGGATATAAACTTCCCAACGTCTCTTTTCATTCCTTCCCAGTAGTAAGTCTTCTTCATGTCTCGATACATATTATCACCACCGGGGTGTATAGTCAGTTTTGAGTGATGACATTCCCTAAGCATTTCATCTCTCAAACCATTCACGTTGGGTACAACTAGTCTTCCATTCTTTCGAAGCCATCCTTCTCGATCAAGCCAATATGAATTCATCTCCTCACCATCGATGTTCATCCCTAACTTGGAGACGATTTCCAATAGATTCGGATCGTCCCTCTGACTGGAACCAATCCGCTCAATCAAAATGGGTTTGATCGTCAAACTATCTAACATCTTTGGATCCAATTCGCACTTTGGTCTGAAATCATAACCTGCGATATACTCCAGTTGCTTTCATTCAAGAAACATAGCCCCTAAACTGGCATGTCCCCTACTCAAAGCATCGGCTACCGCATTGCCATTCCCAGGTGTATATGCGATATCAAAATCATACGAAGCCAAGAACTCTAACCATCTCTGCTGATTTAGATCCTTTTGAGAGAAGAGATACTTTAACGGTTTATGATCGGTAAACAACTCAAATCTCTCTCCCAATAGATAATGTCTCCACATCTTCAACGCGAACATGATCGTTGCCAGTTCCAAATCATGGGTAGGATACTTTTTCTCATGCCGCTTTAGTTGCCGACAAGCATAAGCTACAACCCTACCTCCTTGGATCAATACAACACCTAGTCCGGTACCACAAGCATCCGTGTATACCGTCATCTCTTCATTCCCTTTAGGAATGACTAATACTGGTGCACGTGTCAACCTTTCTTTTAGACTCTTGAATGCATTCTCACGCACTATGTCCCAGACGAAGGCTTGATTCTTCTTAGTCAACTGAGTCAACGGTGCTGCTATCTTGGAGAAGTCCTGGATAAACTTACGATAATATCCAGCTAACCCTAAGAAACTTCTTACGTCTGTGGCATTCTTGGGCGTAGGCCAATCCTGTGCCGTAGCCACCTTTGCAGGGTCCACGGCAATACCATTCTCTGAAACAACATGGCCCAAGAATCTCACTTCCCTCCTCCAGAAGTGACACTTAGAAAACTTCACTTTCAATTGGTGTTTTCTCAACACCTCCATCACTATCCTCAGATGTCCCTTGTGTTCTTCCTCTGTCCTTGAGTAAACAAGGATGTCGTCTACGAACACAAGAACAAACTTATTCAATTGATCTCTGAATACTCGATTCATAAGATCCACGAAGTATGCTGGTGCATTGGTCAACCCAAATGGCATGACCAACCACTCATAGAATCCAGACGGCTTCCTAAATGCCGTTTTCGGAACACTCTCAGCCGCTACTTGGTGCTGATGAAATCCTGTCGCGAGGTCGAACTGGGAGAACACTCTTGCTCCTTCCAGTTGATCAAACAAATCATCTATCCGCAGTAGAGGATACTTATTCTTCCTCGTCACCTTATTCAACTCGTGATAGTCCACACACAAACGAAAGGAACCATCTGCCTTAGTGGAAAACACAACTGGTGCTCCCCACTCGGAGACACTTCTTCTAATAAACCCCTTCTTCAAAAGATCGCTTACTTGCACCCCCGAGCTCTCGCTGCTCCCTTGGTGCCATACGACGAAGTGGCATCACTATAGGTCTGGCATCTTTCACTAAATCAATACGGAACTCAATCTCTCGGTGTGGTGGAAGTCCAGTCACTTCCTCGAAGACGTCCGGATACTGGCCAACCACGGGCACATCTGACAACTCATCATGCGGGATGTCGAGGGAATTTATAAAACTAGCCATTACCCCATCACTACGTAGACTACCAAACACTACCCTCCGCCCATCATCCGCCCTAACTGTCACCAAAAAGCCCTCACAGTCTACCACCTGCCCGTATCTTTGGAGCCAATCGACCCCCAATATAATGACATACCCAGTAAAGCCCAAAACAAAGCAATCACAAACAAACATACATCCATGACTCGATAAGACCAAATTTCGGCAAATCATACTAAGGTTAGTCGAACCACCAATCGGGTTCGTCACAACCAATGGTCTATCGACTATCTCGGGCTCCAGTCCCAACCTATCTACCAGGTCACTAGATATGAAGGAATGGGAGGCCCCAGTATCAAACAAAACTCGAACAGGTACATCAAGAATAGAAAGCATACCTTGAATGACGACATTCTTTCCGTTCTCTGCCGCAGTTGGGGCATTCGACGAAGAAGGAACAACATTAATGCATATGTTTTCGCAATCTGCTTCTCTTTAAGAGGTTGTGGACATTTATCCTTATGATGTCCCACTTGGACACAGTTGTAGCACTTCCTATCCGCTGGCTTGGCCCGACATTCTTTGGAATAATGGCCCTTCTTACCACAGCTGAAGCACTCAACACCTTTCTTGCTCTTTTTCTGGTCGTCCTTAGTTTGGTTCTATTTCCTCTTGTTCTGGGTGTTATTCTTGCCTCCACCGCCTGCTTGCGGCTTCAGCCCTTCTGCAGATGCAACCTCAGTCTTTGACTTAGGGTAAAGACTCTCTGGTCTCAAAGCTTTCCCCACAATCGATTCAAAAGTCTCATCGATGTGCTTGATAAGCCTTTCCCCCAAGTATCCATCCAAATCAGTAATGAACTTCTCATTCTTCTTCTCAGGAGTATCGATAAGGGATAACCCATACTTCGACAAAGTGTCGAATTCGGCAATATACTCCGAGACTGCCCTACCATTCTGTTTAAGCTCCAAGAACTTCCTAAATAATTCCGACTTTTGAGCAGCTGGGATATACTTGTCGCAAAAGCGAGCCTTAAACTGATCCCAAGTAACCTGATCCTCTGGAGTGGCTGTCCTAATAGCATTCCACCAATTCATCGCTCGCCCTTGCAGCCGACGAGACGCTAGCCTTCTCTTCATCGCATCCTCGATACCTAAGTCATCGAAGATACGATCACAGCTATCCAACCAATCCTGAACATCCGTGGCCGACTTCGTTCCGTGGAACGGCTTCCCACTAAGGTTAGTGTAATCCCTGCACAGCTTGGCGAAATCGACCCTGGGCGCCTGCACTATTGGACCACCAGCATTGGGAGCTGCCCCCTGCACATCCCTAAGCATTTCTCTCATGAGGTTAGTAAACATCGCCCTCATGTCAGCAGCATTCCCGTTACCGGCTCCCCTACGAGCACCTCTTGCGTATCGGCTCATCGTTCAATCTGTAAAGAGAAAACGATTAACCATCTCCATAGTGGTGCTTGTGCAGTGCGACTTTATCCTTAGCTATACTAATAGTATATATATAGCTTTTGAAAACCAAAGTAATCACAAATACGCACTCTCATATACGTACTATCTCTCCCTAGTTCCTTTTCCTAGGTTAACTACGCAACCTAGAGCTTTGTAACCAAATGTGACGGCCCGCCCCGCACCAACCGAAATTTACTGTAACAACCCGGAAAATACGAGCCAATTTAAAAATTTTAAATTGGTTATTTCAAAGGAATTTGAACAATTGAAATAGAATATTTCAATAAAATAGTGAATTAGAAATAGTGAGTCAGTTTGAAAATTTGAATTCAAACTTTGACTGACTGTGCCGGGTGGAAAATATAATGGATTTTAGTGAAACCAAAAATATTTAAATCTGTTTATCAATACCTTTCTAAAGAATCTGAAAAATCGAAGTTTCATAGCGGGAATCAAAAGTTATGGCCGAATGAATTTTCTGAAAGGTTGCTATATATAATATATAGCCCTGGAAAATTTATATTTTGCAGACGACCTCAGAATTCGAAGAAACCACTTTTGTTGGGTCCGGGATGTCAAACTATTGCTAGGTTTCAAATTTCATAATTTTTGAAGCTAGTATGTGAGCGTGGCAAAAGAAAATGTGTTTGGTCAATTTCTGTTAAATTGGATCGACCAGAAAATGGCCATTTTTCAAATGATCTCAGAATTCAACGAAACTAGTTTTGTTGGGACCGTAGCGTCAAAACATAGCTAGATTTATTTTTCTGGAATTTTTCGAATCAGCTTGTGGCCCTGGCAAATTGAAATGTACGTTTAAATTAAAAATTAAATGTTTTATACTTTAATTTGAAGAATGACTGACTGTAATAGTCGAATTGGCCAACGAAACATATCCCATTGTGTCCGGGATGAGGGTATTTAGCTAGGGACGACAGTCGTTGGGTTTGAATTGGTGTCCGTGTGGAGAAACACTATTTAAAAATTTAATAAAACCTTTGGCCAATCAAAATTTTTCTTTCATTATTTTAAAATAAAAAAACCCTCAGAAAACCCTTTTCCCTTTATCGCCCTCGACTATCCTCGACTTCACCGCTTCCCAGGCAAATCGCCACCGCCTCGGCCATCCCCAGCCATCGCCACCACCCTACCTCGACGCGCCTCCCTCCCCTCTTCAAATCCGACCCTGCCTCGACCCCCCTCGTCGCCCCTAACGCCTGAATCGTCGACCTAAAGTCGACGACTTCCCAGCGCCGCCGCGATCGCCAGAGACCACCGAACCGCCTCCAACCACCACCGATCGACTCCCCTTTCCTCCTCTTCCACGCTGTACCTTCCGATCGTAGTATCGTGCCTCGGTTCTCGCGAAAACTGCAACCCTAGTTTTGAACCATCGTGAAAGGTGAGTCCTTTTTGATGTTTGAACTTTGAAAAATCATATCTTTATGGTGTGTTGACGAAATTCGATGAAACAGGAAACATCGGGACCGCAAGGAGGCTCTCTACCACATAGAAGAGACCGCGGATTTTTCTGAGTCATCTACGATTTTCAGCACTCCGAAAACCAATGTGAGAAATCTAAATTATATGAAATTTGAATGGAAAATGTCATGTATAAATTATATAAGCGATATATAAATTACACACGTGTTGTATACCTCATGTACATGCGTTGTGTAAACTATTTGAGCGAAGTATGAATTATACATGCATAGAATAATTGATATATGTGTTGAAATGCAAGTGAAATATAGAAATAATATATATATATATATATACTCCCCTCGTCCACAAACCATGGACGATATTTTTTGTTGTGAATTGGTGTGAAATATTGGATGAAAAATGCGAATGGTTGAATAATTGTTTGTGGTTGATATTGATTGGTTGTGGTTGAAAAATACCCATTGGTGATTGAAATAAATTGGAAATAATTGTGGAAATGAAAATAAAACATGCCGCCTGTGCGCGAATTAGATGCATGAATCCCCATTGTCAAAAACCGCGAGGTTTTAAGGTAGAGCGAGGAGCCGTACTAGAGACGGTGTCGGTTTTAACTACCCTGCTGTTATGCTGCCGAAATTTTGAATAATATTCATGTGTTAGAATTATTTTCATATGATGAAATTATTTTCGTGCGTTGAAATTAAAGTCATGTGTTGAAACTATATCCATGTGTGGAAATGCTCATGCGTTGAAATTAAAGTCAAGTGTTGAAACTATATCCATGTGTGGAAATGCTCATGCGTTGAGAAGTGATGTGTGAAAATTAAATTCGTGTGTGAATAAATGAAGTGTTTAAACAATAAAAATCACATTTTTATAATATATATGAAGTATGTAAAATATTCGCCTTATATATAAATAGTTTCAACAATAAAAATTTCATCTTTCTTATATGAACAACATATATAAAATGTCCATGGTGGAGATGCTCATGTGTTGAGAAGTGTGTGTATTGGAAAAGTTCATGTGTTGAATAAAAAGATCGAACAATAAAAACTACATTTTTATTAAAATTATGAAGTGTTTAAAACATTCATGTGTTGAATAAATATTTTAAATGATAAAAATATCATTTTTATCATATATGTGATATGTTAAAGATATGCGAGTGTTGAAATAAATGTTTGTGAAAGAAATATTATTTTTAACATGCATAGGAACTAAATAAAATAGTCATGTGTTGAAATATATTTTAGTTCGCCAAAATTATCATTTTTGAAATGTGAAGTGTTAAAAATAAACACTTGTTCAAATAAATATGCATGAGTTGAAATATTCATTAATTAGCTAATGATATGATTTTTGCCTATGCATGCAACATTAGAATGAATGGTGTTTTTAAACCAAAGTGAATTAAATATGAAGTTGAATGGAAAATGATAAGTGATAAGAATTGCATATATGTACATGCATATTTATTGAACAGGTTATAGCAAAGAGGCTAGAGAAGTGGAATAAAATTTTGTACCCGACAAATAGGTACACGTTTACTTTTTTGTTTGGGTGATGATTTTATGAGCCTGTCCCGTACAAAGGAGGTTATGGCGAAATTTTCCAAAATTTAAAGGCGTTAGTGAAATATTTGAAGTGAAAACGATTTAGGAATTTTTGAATGAACTATATTTATATAAATATATAAATATAAATAAAATTTAAACGAATCATAGCCGTGCAATTCATGTTTTGAAACCGTAATTTCAAACGACAAGTGCGGGAAATCCGACCATTGGATTTTCCCGAAACCGCAACCATTGGGTTCGCCTTGGAAATATCTTTCCAACGGCACCAACTTTGTAAAGATCCGACGGTTGGATTGTCTGGAATGTTTAATTCAAATCTAAAGAAAAACAGGGCCAGAAATGATTATATTTATATATATATATATATATATATAAAAATATAATTAAATTAAATCGAAAAACGACGCTGTAGTTTGTAATTTGAGATCGTAACTTCAAACGACTAGTGTGGAAGATCCGACCGTCGGATTTTCCCGAAACTGGACCCGCTGGATTCGTTTTGAAAAGATCTTTCCAATGATATAAAATTTGTGAAGATCCAACGGTTAGATTTTCAGATATATGTAAAACAAATTTAGTGAAAAACAGCTCCAGTGCCTCGGCATGACCTGAAACGTCGTTTAATTAAATATGGCCGTAATAAATAAATAAAAATGGCGATATATCGTTATAAAATACTATAAACGATACAGAGTGAAAATAAACCCATTTTGTTGTGTTTGCTTGAAATGTGATGGTTGAATGTATTTAACATGAAAATGATATTAAAGAACTGAAATGTGAATGTTGAATAGTTTAACCATGTGATAAATTGATTTGAAAATCTAAATATACGTAGGTTATTTGAAAAGGCCGAGTTCATTCTCATTTCAAATAATCGATCGACATTGAGAAGTCGAAGAGTCGAAGACGGTTGAAGACCGACGATCTTCACATTGGATGGATGGGCGCTACTGATGCTCGTGATTGGAGTAGCTACCTTGAAGGAGCTGAAGTAGTAGCCGTCCAGACATATTGTTGATTGTACGGATATGCGAGGATTTGGTGCCTCCGGTTTCGTTCAAACCCAGAACAAACTTGTAAATGGACTGTGTGTCTGACATTGGATTTTGTTCTGTGCTGATTGATCTCTGTTAAATATATATCTGTTTGGCGGCGGAGAATTTATTCTCTTGCTTAACGCCCTTCTTTGAGACGTACGAGCTCAGAGGTTATATATCGATAGAAATCAGTCGCATGGAGTGGATTGCCTGTGTGGCACGCCTAAGTGGCATATGATCAAGGCTTCTGTTGCAAAGCAAAGTCTTGTGGTTGATGATCAAAGCATGGTCTGTGTGACGTAGCTTTGTGTATAACGTGAATTCGCGAGCCTCACACCCCGGTATGAGTCAAAAACGGGAGAAGGACCCAAGGAGTGCACGACGTTTCTTTCTAGCTATGGTAGTGTCAGTGACCTACCAGCCCTGACATTTATATCTACTTATCACCTGTGTGGTTGTTGGAATACGAGGCGCCTCGATTATAGGTCTGTAAGGACCGGGAAACGTGTGTTCAGGAATTGCTAATCCTCAAAAGTAAGAGAGGACCGGCCTTGGAGGATCCAGGGATTGCTGTGCGCGGTCCCGACGCATTTGCTAGAGTGTCTCGAATTGGAGAGGAGCTTGCCCCTTGCCTCGACTCATGATGAAATCCAATTTCCAATACGAAATATGCGAATGTGATAGTATTACTAGTATGACAACATGATATATGGTACCCATGCCGTCTAGGATTGATATTTATGATTGAAATCGCTTTAGCAACATATATGCACTAGTAATAATATCAAACACTTTTGTTTATACGTATGAAGCATTTTTGGCCATTATAAGGTAAAACTCTATCCTCCGGCTTGCGTTGCATTGTGTGATGGGACCTGAGTCTTATAATGGCTTCATTTTATAAAAAGCATTGCGATGATTTAATCATTTACTTTATTTCATGCACTAGCACTCATTGGAGTAAACCCGTTCCGTGAAAGTGGCGTGGTCCTTTGATTTGCCTTATTATTGTTGTTAATAAGTTAAGTAGATTTCTCATACTAGTCCCATGACTGACTCATAGTTTGTTTCACCTTGCAAACTCGGGTGCCCTCATTTTCACATGGGCAGCCTAGTTACAGGTATCTGGTGCACTTTTGGCCCATGGCGAGGCTTGACTACACCGTGCTGACTTTGACTCTTTCCGCCAATATTGTATATGTATTATGATTCTGCCGTGGGCGATGTAGACTAATATTTATTTTGTGTACTCTTTATGTATGATTCCGCCTCTGGCGATGATGACTGATTATGTATTATTATGCACTAAGTTGTATCCTGCACTGTGCTCTCTGAGTGGTGATATCTATATGATTCCGCTGTCATATGTGTGTAAATTATTCTATTTCTCGTTTATGCAATTATCTGTGATCTGCTAATGATGATTAATGTGTTATATTCCAATGATTATCCTTAACACCGTGTCACGGGGTTTTGGGATCGTCACATTTACTCCAAAAGTGTGCTGTACACATGTCCAATTAGCACGGAACGATCGTCAGAAGGAAAGAAAGAAGACGAAGAATCAACAATGAACCTGTAGAATGTCTCACAGCGCATGGAACAAAATATAATAACAACATACTTGACATAAAACAGGTGAGACAGTGCATAAGCTGAAAACAAACTATCATAGCAGCGGAAAATCCAAATATAGCTTATGTTCCACATCATCATTATTACAACTTTTCAAACTGTCTCTAAAGGTAAAAGCAAGATAAGGGAGGTACACTACTAATGCCCAAGTAGTGACCACCAACGACACAGGGAAAATATCTGTATATATATCATACGTGGAAGCCTCCTGCTCGCCTCCGAATCAGCTACTCGTGCATCACCAGCTAACCTGTCTCTAGTCTGCTCGTGAGAGCACCCAGAGTAATAAGAAGGGACATAAAACTCTGGGTCAGACAAAAAGTCTGGTACGAGCGATAAGCAGTTAAACAGAACAATAACAGGTATACTAAACCATACCTGAACCTGGACCTGCAACCAAAGAGTTAGCACTACATACTGTACAACACTCTGAGGTGCCACTAAACAAATGGTGTAAAGATAACGGCGGTGGGGGTGTGCATGTCATAGTGATGGCAAACAATCAAACATAACAACCATCCTCACATCTCTCACTCAGTGCGTAAAGTATACGATATCCACCACTTCGATCACCCAATACTTTACTATGATCACTCTGCCCCCATGAAGTCATAACAGCTTCACTGCACTGATCCATAGCCACTAATCCTTCGCTATGTCCACTTTGCCACAAGGAGTCGTACACACCCCACTGCACTGGCTCATAGCCTTACTAATCCTTCACTATGTCCACTCTGCCCCATGGAGTCACAATGGCTCCACTGCACTGGCTCATAGTCTTACTACGATCACTTTGCCCCTCGAGTCATGATGACTCTACTGCACTGATAAGTAGTCCTGCTACGATCACTTTGCCCCTCGAGTCGTGATGACTCTACTGCACTGATACGTAGCCCATCATCCCTTTTCAGTGGTGAATTGAAGTTATGAACGTCGACACTCCTTAGCACACGTCCCGCAAAAAAGCCCAATCAGGAGGTAAACTCATTGGTTCCCAACTGGATCCTGAGCTCTAACTTCCACTTGGACTACCTTTGCATCTCGGGTTATTGGTCATCACCGGATCGGTCTTCATTTAGTTCATGATTATCATATAGGCTCGGGTTCATCTCAATTCGTAGCACCCTCTTCAGATCGGTTCGGATCGGATAGCCTCCCCCTATCTCTTCAGATCGGATGACTTCCTCCATCGGTTCGGATCGAATAGCCTCCCCCATCGGTTCGGATCGGATGACTTCCTCCCATCGGTTCGGATCCTTCTCCCCAAGCACTCCAGGTCAGTTCGAGCCTCTCGAGCTTCTCCATAGTGTATTGGTTCGGGTCGGAGTGGTACACAAGGGCAAATCGGGTCGGGGTTCGGGTCCAGAGCGTCTCGTGAATACAACAACTTGGAGGGCGATTCAGTTCGGGCTCTCTTTTCTCCGATCCAATCCGGATCGGCCAAATGCCTGCATTTCTTTCCAGCGACTGTTTACGCCACTCAACGGCGTTTTTGACCATTCCATCTATTCTAATCAATCACAAAACATATCATACAGTCATAGCAACAAGTAGAAGTGACCTCAAACACCAAAACATCAATATGATGGGTTAAAATGGATCAAACATAGCCAAAACCCCGTATTTTCCCTTAAGCATGTTTAAGCAAAACTAGTGATATGATTAGTAAAACTTAATCAAATTAAACCAAATTTCTAACAGAGGTCTAAAACATTATTTAAGAATTTATAAATATTTTTTCAGAATTTATTAGTGTATAAATTCGCTAATCATCACTAATTACCCTTAATTAACCATAATTAGTGAGGAACTATGCAAATCACTCACCTTAGCCACAAATAAACTTTAGATCTGAAATAAATCTCTTATATGGCGCGAATACTAATGCTAAACCGCAGCTCTAATCTTGATTTGGTGAAGATCTCCCTTGATTTGATATTGCTAAGCTTAATCCTTGATTTGAAAGTAATTTGGAGGTGATTTAGAGGTTGAAGGCCATTTTTGGGGTTTCTAAGAGGTGAGTGGAGGCTAGAAAACTGAAATGGAATGAAACCCTAACTCTTTTCAGCCTTCCCATAACCCCATTCCCGAAATGGGTTATGGGCCCATTCACTAATCACCTATTTGGCCCGGTTAAGCAGTTTTTTATCCTCCAAACCTTATTTCAGTTATATCTCCCAAACGGTAAGTCCATTTGGCTATTATGACCACTCTACGGAAATGTAAACCATCAAAAAAATCTAATGGAAGTGGTTTCAGGTCAAAATTCCTTTCCAATCAAAAGTTATGGCCGAATCAAGATTAGCTAGGGGCAAAATGGTCATTTAAAAATCGGCAAAAATCATGAACATGGGAAATGGCCCCCAATGGTCGTTTCCCAAAGCCACATTACCATACGACTTCATATAAGAAAGAAATAAATATTCTACGATCCTCTGATACGTAGAATGCGGGTTGTTACATTCTCCCCTCCTTAAGAAATTTCGCCCCCGAAATTCCCTAATCCAAAACACACAAAGGGTCCCGCATGCCTATCAACCACAAAACAACAATCAAACATACAAAACAAGCAAAACAAGTCTATCCTAGCATGCGGAATAACTAAATTGCAAAGTAAATCTTGCCAGGCAAAGAGTTCTGGATACGTCTTTCTAATGCTCTCCTCTGTCTCCCAAGTACAGTCATTCTCGTTCTCGCCCCACTGAACCTTGACTAGCTTCACCGCCTTCCTTCGAAGTCGCTTCGTTTCGTGCTCGACAATACGAATCGGCTTGCGATTCCCAACCGCCTCGGGTTCCACTTCGAAGTCCTCTAACTGATCAGGTGAAATAGTCATATCTGGGTCGTGCACGAACTTCCTTAACTGGGAAACATGAAATACGTTGTGAACTCCCGCCATCTTCTCTGGTAATTCAATTCTATATGCCAAATTCCCAACTTGTTCGAGAACTGGGAATGGGCCAACAAATCTTGGTGCCAACTTGCCTCTTCTGCCAAATCATATCATGCACTTCAACGGAGAAACCATGACAAACACCAGGTCACCAATGGAGAATTTTAAGTCTTTTCTCCTCTTATCAGCATAACTCTTCTGCCTATCCTGGGCAGCCTTCATCCGTTGTTGAATGATCTTAATCTTATTTGAAGTTTCCCTTACCACATCTGGTCCACGCACAAACTTCTCACCGGTCTCTATCACACATGAAGGTGAGTTGCACGGTCTTCCGTACAAAGCTTCATATGGAGCCATACCGGTATTGGATTGGTAACTATTATTATATGCAAACTCTATTAGATGCAAATGGTCATCCCATGATCCACCAAAATCTAATATACAAGCTCTCAAGAGATCTTCCAATATACGATTCACCCTCTCTGTCTGGCCATCGGTTTGAGGATGATACGCGGTACTGAGATATAATCCCGACCCTAGAGCCTCTTGTAAGCTCTTCCAAAACCCACTACTGAACAATGGGTCTCGGTCACTCACAATGCTTTTAAGTACTCCATGAAATCTCACTACCCACTTCATATACAGTTCTGCTAACTTAGCTGCCGTTCTGGTCAATTTGACTGGTATAAATCTTGCACTCTTAGTCAATCGATCCACAATTACCCAAATGCTATCATGTCCCGATTTGGTCCTTGGTAAACCATCAATAAAATCCATCGAGACCTGCTCCCATTTCCATTCGGGAATCTCTAATGGTTGCAACAAACCACTAGCCTTCTTTTGCTCAGCTTTAACTAGCTGGCAATTCATGCACTTGAATATAAACTTCCCAACGTCTCTTTTCATTCCTTCCCAGTAGTAAGTCTGCTTCATGTCTCGATACATCTTATCACCACCGAGGTGTATAGTCAGTTTTGAGTGATGACATTCCCTAAGCACTTCATCTCTCAAACCATTCATGTTGGGTACAACTAGTCTTCCATTCTTTCGAAGCCATCCTTCTCGATCAAGCCCATACGAATTCATCTCCTCACCATCGATGTTCATCTCTAACTTGGAAATGATTTCCAATAGATTAGGATCGTCCCCCTGATTGGAACCAATCCGCTCAATCAACGGGGTCTGATCGTCAAACTAGCTAACATATCTGGATCCAATTCGCACTTTGGTCTGAAATCATACCCTGCGATATACTCCAGTTGCTTTCATTCAAGAAACATAGCCCCTATACTGGCATGTCTCCTACTCAAAGCATCGGCTACCGCATTGCCATTCCCAGGTGTATATGCGATATCAAAATCATACGAAGCCAAGAACTCTAACCATCTCTACTGACGGAGATTTAGATCCTTTTGAAAGAAGAGATACTTTAATGATTTATGATCGGTAAACAACTCAAATCTCTCTCCCAAGAGATAATGTCTCCACATCTTCAACGCGAACACGATCGCTGCCAGTTCCAAATCATGGGTAGGATATTTTTTCTCATGCGGCTTTAGTTGCCGACTAGCATAAGCTACAACCCTACCTCCTTGCATCAATACAGCACCTAGTCCGGTACCACAAGCATCCGTGTATACCGTCATCTCTTCATTCCCTTTAGGAATGACTAATATTGGCGCACTCGTCAACCTTTCTTTTAGACTCTTGAATGCATTCTCACACACTCTGTCCCAGACGAAGGCTTGATTCTTCTTAGTCGACTGAGTCAACGATGCTGCTATCTTGGAAAAGTCCTGGATAAACTTACGATAATATCCAGTTAACCCCAAGAAACTTCTTACGTCTGTGGCATTCTTGGGCGTAGGCCAATCCTGTACCGTAGCCACCTTTGCAGGGTCCACGGCAATACCATTCTCTGAAACAACATGACCCAAGAATCTCACTTCCCTCCTCCAGAATTGACACTTAGAAAACTTCGCTTTCAATTGGTGTTTTCTCAACACCTACATCACTATCCTCAGCTGTCCCTTGTATTCTTCCTCTGTCCTTGAGTAAACAAGGATGTCGTCTACGAACACAAGAACAGACTTATTCAATTGATCTCTGAATACTCGATTCATAAGATCCACGAAGTATGCTGGTGCATTGGTCAACCAAAATGGCATGACCAACCACTCATAGAATCCAGACGGCGTCCTAAATGTCGTTTTCGGAACACTCTCAGCCGCTACTCGGAGCTGATGAAATTTTGTCGCGAGGTCTAATTGGGAGAATACTCTTGCTCCTTCCAGTTGATCAAACAAATCATCTATCCACGGTAGAGGATACTTATTCTTCCTCGTCACCTTATTCAACTCGCGATAGTCCACACACAAACGAAGGGAACCATCTGCCTTAGTGGAAAACACAACTGGTGCTCCCCACTCGGAGACACTTCTTCTAATAAACCCCTTCTTCAAAAGATTGCTTACTTGCACCCCGAGCTCTTGCTACTCCCTTGGTGCCATACGACGAAGTGGCATCATTATGGTCTGGCATCTTTCACTAAATCAATATAGAACTCAATCTCTCGGTGTGGTGGAAGTCCGGTCACTTCCTCGAAGACGTCCGGATACTGGCCAACCACGGGCACATCTGACAACTCATCATGCGGGATGTTGAGGGAATTTATAAAACTAGCCATTACCCCATCACTAGGTAGACTACCAAACACTACCCTCCGCCCATCATCCGCCCTAACTGTCACCAGAAAGCCCTCACAGTCTACCACCACCCCCGTATCTTTGGAGCCAATCGACCCCCAATATAATGCCATACCCAGTAAAGCCCAAAACAAAGAAATCACAAACAAACATACATCCATGACTCGATAAGACCAAATTTCGGCAAATCGTACTAAGGTTAGTCGAACAACCAATTGGGTTCGTCACAACCAACGGTCTATCGACTATCTCAGGCTCCAGTCACAACCTATCTACCAGATCACTAGATATGAAGGAACGGGAGGCCCCAGTATCAAACAAAACTCGAACAGGTACATCAAGAATAGAAAGCATACCTTGAGTGACGACATTCTTTCCTTTCTCCGCCGCAGTTGGGGCATTCGACGAAGAAGGAACAGCATTAATAGCATATGCTTTCACAATCTGCTTCTCTTTAAGAGGTTGTGGGACATTTATCCTTATGATGTCCCACTTAGCCACAGTTGTAGCACTTCCTATCCGCTGGCTTGGCCCGACATTCTTTGGCATAATGGCCCTTCTTACCACAGCTGAAGCACTCAACATCTTTCTTGCCTTTTTCTGGCCGTCCTTAGTTTGGTTCTGTTTCCTCTTGTTCTAGGTGTTATTCTTGCCTCTACCAACCTGCTTGCGGCTTCAGCCCTCCTGCAGATGCAACCTCAGTCTTTGACTTAGGGTAAAGACTCTCTGATCTCAAAGCTTTCCCCACAATAGATTCAAAAGTCTCATCGATGTGGTTGACAAGCCTTTCCCCCAAGTATCCATCCAAACCAGTAATGAACTTCTCATTCTTCTTCTCAGGAGTATCGATAAGGGATAACCTATACTTCGACAAGTGTCGAATTCGGCAATATACTCCGAGACTGCCCTACCATTCTTCTTAATCTCCAAGAACTTCCTAAACAATTCCGACTTCTGAGCAGCTGGGATAAACTTGTCGCTAAAGCGAGCCTTAAACTGATCCCAAGTGACCTGATCCTCTGGAGTGGATGTCCTAATAGCATTCCACCAATTCATTGCTCGCCCTTGCAGCTGACGAGATGCTAGCCTTCTCTTCATCGCATCCTCGATACCCAAGTCATCGAAGATACGATCACAGCTATCCAACCAATCCTGAACATCCGTGGCCGACTCCGTTCCGTGGAACGGCTTCCCACCAAGGTTAGTATAATCCTTGCACAACTTGGCAAAATCGACCCTAGGCGCCTGCACTAATGGACCACCACCATTACCAGCATTGGGAGCTGCCCCCTGCACATCCCTAAGCATTTCTCTCATGAGGTTAGTAAACATCACCATCATGTCAGCAGCATTCCCATTATTGGCTCCACTACCAGCACCTCTTGCGTATCGGCTCATCGTTCAATCTGTAAAAAGAAAACGATTAACCAACTCCATAGTTGTAACACCCCGAATTTCGGTTAATGTTAAAATTCACTAATTACAGAATAAATAATCTCAGGTTTGAGAATTGGGGGAAACGGGCTGCGTCATTGCGTTCGTCTCGGAAAAATACGCGAAATAGAGTCCGAGTTTTCGAGAATCAGAGTCCGTATGGCCCAGTTATGGCCCAATAAAGTTTGCAGAAAATTCAAAGTTTAAAACAGATTTAAAAATTCAGGTTCAAATTTCAAAATTGGGCCATTGGGCGCAGGCGGGGAAAATTCCCGCCTGGCTACCCAAGTCGACAGGCCTGTCGACTGGGCAGTCGACTTGGCTAGACCAAGTCGACAGCCCTGTCGACTTGGGTGTCGACAGGGGGTGCTCGGCCAGTATGGCCTGGTGCACCATTTCAATGTTTGGGCTGTGTTTTGGGGCTGGTTTCTAGAAGCTTCCGAGATCTGATGGTCCTAAACTAACCTAGGGTTAATCTAAGGGTCTAAAACACGACCTAATCCTATAAATAAGACCCTAAGCTAGCCCTAAATGATCATAATCCTATCTCCTAACTAAACTATGCCAAAATTTTCTATGATCATGGCCTCCACTCAAATGGCTAGCCTTCATCCTATTTCTAAACCATTTCTATGAAGGCTTTCATGTGCATACAAGCATCTTTGGGTTGTATGAGTGATCATTAGCTTGCATTCATCATCAAGTTGCAAGCTTTATATTCAAGGCTAGAGTTTTTGGGTGGTTTTTGGCAAGGGTTGCTTATGGGAGTTTAGTGGTGAGTTTCTATAGCCCTAATAATCAATTGTTAAATTGATTATGATAGGATATGATAAGATATGGCTATGTTTGTGGATAAATGTGCTTATGCAAGTTTAGTATAGTGTATGTTGTGTGTTTTGCAAGTTTTATGCTATATGCAAGTTTAATGCTATGTTTTATGATGCTCCATATGCAAAACACTTTGTTGAACATTTATGCATATGTAACATGTTATGCAAACTATATGTGAGAGTATATGCAAGTTATATGTAACATGATATGCAAGTTATGTATTTGGTTTTATGCATGCTAAGTATTTGGTTTTGTGCATGCTAAGTATTTGGTTTTATGCATACCAAGTGTTTGGTTTTATGCAAGTTTGTTTCTTTTATGATATGCATAATATATGCAAGTTTGCCTCTAAGTATGGCATGTTATGCAAGGTCATATGCAAGTTATGATGCAAGTTCATATGCAAGTTATGATGCAAGTTCATATGCAAGTTATGATGCAAGTTCATATGCAAGTTATGATGCAAGTTCATATGCAAGTTCGCCTCTATGTATGACATAAGTACATGTGCAAGTTCATCCCTTTTAGACCTATGACATGTATGCAAGTCGACACCTTTTATGATAGGTCTATGACATGAACATTTAAGCAAGTTACCATCTTCATGACATATGTGATTCATGCAAGTTTGGGGTTGGTTATTTATGCAAGTTGGGTTTATGGTCATATATACAAGTTGACACCTTTTAAACCCATGATAATGCTAATGATATGCTAAGTTGAACCCATGGTGTGTATGATGAATCTTCTCTTTTGAAGTATGTCATGTTAACGTATTTACATGGGGACGATGGGGTAAAAATTAATGAACACATAAAATTGTGTAGAGTGGGTATGATTAAACATACCGTAAAGTGGATGGACATAATTGGGAATTTACCTATTAAGTTAGGTCTACCCATATTATGGAATTGGGAATTTACCTATTGAGTTAGGTCTACCCATATTCTTAAATATTTGTAATTAATTAGGGATAATTAATACAAATTATGGGGGTGATTAATTAGGTGTAATTAATCTACTAAGACACGAGGTTGGACCCTTTTGTAGCATAAGACTGCCCGGAACCGACCGGCAAATCCAGCGGCTACAAATGATTGGCCCAATGTGAGAGGTCTTAGACATAAACTAAATACGTGACAAGTGTAAAGACACGAGGTTAGACTCTGTTATGGTGTAAGGCTGCCCGGAACCAACCGGCATATCCAGCTGCCATAAAAGACAGTCTAATGTGAGAGGTCTTTACAAAGGTTACGATCTTAATTAATTAAGAAACACTTAACCAAATTAGCATGTAGAGGGGCATGAGGGGTTAAGTGGGTGCCTTGGGTGGCATGTAGTAACTAGTGGGGATGCCTTGGGTGGCATGAGGAAACTAGTGGGTTGCCTTGGGTGGCAATAGAAAATACGATTAGAATACTTAACCAAAGAGGAACATGTAATTAAACATGATTAAAGGGTTAAGTAAGTGCCTTGGGTGGCATGTGGGAATCAAGTAAGTGCCTTGGGTGGCATGTGGAAAGCTTGTGGGGGCCTTAAGTGGCAATTGAAATATAATTAAATGACAAGCTTAAGTAGTAGCTTGTGGGGGCCTTAAGTGGCAATTGAAATATAATTAAATGACAAGCTTAAGTAGTAGCTTGTGGGGGCCTTAAGTGGCAATTGAAATATAATTAAATGACAAGCTTAAGTAGTAGCTTGTGGGGGGCCTTAAGTGGCAATTGAAATATAATTAAATGACAAGCTTAAGTAGTAGCTTGTGGGGGCCTTAAGTGGCAATTAAAATATAATTAAATGACAAGCTTAAGTAGTAGCTTGTGGGGACCTTAAGTGGCAATTGAAATATGATTAGATGACTTAACCAAACCTTAACATGTAAGTGGGCATGATTATAAAAGGGGTTAAGTGGGACGCACTAGATAAAATGGCAAGCTTAAGTAGTAGCTTGTGGGGGCCCATTTCAACCAATATCCCAAACGTATTTTTGTGGGCTCGACCCAAGTCGAGGACGGGACACGCATATTGGGCTTGACTATAAGAGGCCAAAACGGGGTGGCGGTGGCAACGCGAGTCCAACGGGTTTCATATGCGTGTGTGAACCCGGGCTGGTAGGTAAGACGTTGTTGCATCGTGTAGGTATAAGTCGTGCACCATTGATTATCGGGTTGCCACTTTGGGGAGTGATACACCCCACTGTGGGGCCAGCACGGGTATCTACGGTAGGGAGCCGATCGCTTGGGGGTAGTGGGTACACCTAGTGGAGATAGGGGCAGACGGCACCTATGTAGTCAGCTAGGGGTACAAGAAACTACTGGGTAAAATTACTAAGTACACTTAGTGGGATCAACCTTTAAGTAGGAATTACCCTTGGGTGGGTAGAACTGGTGTGGTGCAGTGTAGGAATTACCCTTGGGTGGGTAGATCTGGGGTGGTGCAATCTAGTAATTATCCTTGGGTGGATAAATGCGTCTTTCCGGTTATCTTAGTACATCCTGTGTTTAGTTGGCTACTTAATGTAGTCATTATCCCCAGAGGTACCGTACCTTGTTTATATCATACCCTAATTACTTTAATGATTGTATTGTTAGGGTTATAGGACTCACTCAGACTTATGTCTGACCCCGTTGTTTCTTTATCTTTTTCCCAACCCTCAGGTTTTCAGAGTGGGCCTAGCACTAGTGGGCTTTGATCAGACTGCTTTATCTATCCCTTGGAGCTTGGACCGTGGATGTAAAGCTCAGTTTATCTTATCTATTATGGCTATTAGGTTATGTAGTGGGATTATGTACTTTTGTTTTTATCAGGATGGATATTATGTACTTGACTCTTATTTATGGTTTTGGTGTAACCAAACATGTTTTACTTTCCGCTGAAATGAAATGATGTTTTAAATTCTCTAGTAATTACTTATATCTGTCTTGTTGTAATTTTTCTGTTCTATATTCACTTAAAATACTCCACCGATGTTATGGCATTCCCTTAGTGAGTGACCGTAGCGGGTGTGGGGTGTTACACGTGGTATCAGAGCTTAAGGTTACCAGAACAGATAATTTTTTTTAGAAAAACTATTTTGTAAGAATATTTTTGAAAGGAGTATTTTCAAAAACATGTCTTTTAAGAGAAAAGTTTTTGAAAGAAAAGCATAATCCCCGATAGCCATATCTTTATCTTTCGAATTCTCCGTTTTGAATCTCTTCCTCTCTCGTTTTGAGTTTCCCCTCCGTGTGTAGATGATCTTTCTAAGATAGATAAGAATGGAAAACCACTTCAAGGGACTTAGACGTTAGTCGGATTAGAAGTTGGTTCAAGAAGGAGGAGGACTGGTAGGTACCTATTAGATAGACGATGGGAGGAAGGCTCAAATAGTTGTTTGGTTAATGAAGAACGAAACCTCATTTTGATGGGAGGTTACGAGTGGAGAATGGGAAGGAGGGGGCTAGTAGTTATCCTTTTGGGAGGAATATGACACCTTATTAGGATTGTCCGAAGAGGCAAGGGCAAGGTACGGAATCTCCTGGAGGGTAGATAGTTGTATTCCCACACGGCTAGATGGGGATAGGACCGTCTAGGTTGGAATTTGGATTTCTTTATTATCCGGTTCGAACTTTAATTGATTCTGACGCATCGAGTTCGTTTATCTCATCATTGTTAGTTAAGTCACTGCACTTAGACACCAGTTTAGTAGATGATCCCTTAGTTGTTTCAAACCCAATTGGGGCTCCATGATGTGTTTGGGTTTGAAAGTTGCTATACTTAGCGTTGAGTTTAGATGTGATGCTTTTTGGGCTTCACGGGCTATGGGTTAGTTTTGGGCATGGACTGGTTATCCAGTAGGGGTGCCGTTCTTGATTTTGAAGGGAGAGTTGTTAGGTTTATGACCCGCTTGGGTAACACTCTCGAGATCTCTTGTAATCCCATGGAATCTGTTATGCTAAGTTATCTAGTATCGCTTGACACGTCGGTCAAGAGTTTGCGATCTGTTAGAGTGGTCCGGGAATACTCGGATGTGTTTGAGGAGGTGAAGGGCTTACCTCCGGAGCGGGAGGTTGACTTCCGAATATATCTGGTAGGCAATGCCAAACCAGTATCTTGGCCAGTGTGCCACATGGCTCCTCGTGAGAGGAGGGAACTCCATAAGCAAGTAGGCGATTTGCTTGAGAAGGGGTTCATAAGACGAAGTATATCGGAGTGGGGTGCTCCAGTAGTTTTTGCCACGAAGGCGGATGGGTCCCTCAGACTTTGTGTAGGCTAAGGAGAACTAAATAAACTCACAAAGAAGAATAGACACCCATTGCCGAGGATTGATGATCTCTTTGATCAGTTAGTTGGCGCCTCAGTATTTTCGCAGTTGGACTTAGCCACGGGGTTTCATCAGTGAGAGTGGCTGAGGATAGTATAGAGAAGATTGCCTTTAGGACTCCGGATGGTTTTTATGAGTGGCTGGTGATGCCATTTGGTTTGACGAACGCCCCCATACTTTATTGACTTGATGAGAAGGGTGTTCAGGGAGTACCTAAATAAGTTCGTGATGGTCTTTGTAAATGACATCTTGGTCTTTCCTAGGAGCGAAATAAGTTTTCGTATGAGCTCAATAGGTTGAGCAAAGCCAGTTATAGGATAAACGGTGGTTTTGGAGCAAGACTGGCAAGGACATCCAGAGTTGGACAAGGGCTTAATTATTTAGCCGTTTTTACTAGTATCATCTCACGTAGGTCGTCTGAATTCGAAGGAGGTATCCCTTGGGTGTTTGTCTGATATTGGTTTAGGCCTTTGGGGCTTGCACTTGGGGGATGTCAAGTTCGACTAGGATGGTCTGCGTGAGAGATGGACAGTTGTGATGATTTTGGATGGGGTAATATCCTGGTTTTCTCTACAAGTGGAGAAAAGCATGCCCTACATCTTAGGGAAGTGTTGGAGACTCTTCGAGCGCATAGTCTTAGGGCAGCCAAAGTGGATGGGATCCTTAGCATCCTATGAGTTTGAGATAGCGTATACCCATGGCAAGGGTAACGTGGTGGTGGACGCCTTAAGTAGAAAAAGGTTGTCCTTGAGTTCATTGTTCGTTGAACGACGGAGCTTGGAATTTATTTCGATGTTTGATTTTAGACCTTCCGTTGACTTTGTACCCGGTTCGCTAGCCTCCTTGGAGGTTAGGCCTACTCTTTTGGGCCAGATTGGCGGAGCGCAGCGAGATGACCCACGGTTGGTTGAGTTAGTAGAGAGACTCATGAGGAGGGGGAGTCGTCCAGCCATTTGAGTAGGTACACCCTAGATGGTAAGGGGTGGTTGCGTAGAGACGGTAGACTTTGTGTACCGCAAGGCGAGGGTTTGAGGAAAGCTATTCTTGATGATGCACATCGGTCGAAGATGACCATTCATCCCGGTGGGGACAAGATGTACCAAGACATGAAGCGAGTTTTCTCTTGGGCCGGTAGGAAGAAAGACG
Source organism: Allium sativum (assembly GCA_030737875.1). NCBI lineage: Eukaryota > Viridiplantae > Streptophyta > Magnoliopsida > Asparagales > Amaryllidaceae > Allium > Allium sativum. The sequence continues at coordinate 253,878,050 of CM060919.1, forward strand.
CGGCCGAGTATGTCGCTAGATGCTTGGTGGGCTAGCAAGTGAAAGCGGAGCAGAAGAAACCCGGTGGGTTGCTTCACCCATTGGAGGTTCCGCTATGGAAGTGGGATAGTGTCTCAATGGATTACCGAAATTGAGGAAGGGTAATACGGGAATTTGGGTTGTGGTAGATAGACTTACTAAGAGTGCCCATTTCATACCCGTGAAGAGCAAGAGGACTGTTCCAAGTCTAGCTTCAGTTTATATTCGAGAGATAGTTCGGTTGCATAGGGAACATGACGTATTCCATATGTCACACTTGAGGAAGCGCCTACATGAGACCGCAGAGGCGATAGAGCCGAGCTTACTTAAAGAAGTAAAGGTAGAGCGTGATGTGATTATTCGACGAGCTCCTACCCGCATCCTTGGGTCAGAGGTTAGGAAGTTGAGAAACAGAGAGGTTCGACTAGTCAAAGTGAAAAGGGGAGAAGGTGAGAGCAATGCTACTTGGGAGACAGAAGCGAAGATGCGTTCGTTATACCCATTCCTTTTTAAGGGTATGTCCTTTAAATGTCTCCTTTATCGTTCGTCTAGTGCTTATCTTATCTTTGGTATGTCCTCTCATTAGTACCTTTGACCTTTAGATAGGGTAAACCTATGGTTGAAACATGTGTTTGAGACATGTTATGTTTGATGGATGCATGTGGATGCAAGTGGTTGCTAGTGGTTGCTCGTGGATGCATATACACACACTCTAGACACTATATCGGCTCAATCACTTCATATTGCATATTGCATATAATTGTGTGTAGGTAGCTATATTTATGGATGTATAATGATTGTGTTATCATATGGATGATGCATTTTGGTGAATGATCGTGCACTCATGTAGATATTGTATGTGTCAATAGGGTTCCCTCGCATACATAATGGATGCATGGCACTATCATGGTTTGCATATGTTCATACATTAGATAAGGAACATATACACACACTTTTTGCATATGCTCTTACATCATTAGAAATTGTTTTAAGGACAATGGATGCCCGTGTTTGATGGATTGAGTAGATGGTTGTTTGGATGGTAGGATATGCATTCTACTTAGCTTAGAGATTTCGGGGACGAAATCCTTTAAGGAGGGGAGAATGTAACACCCCGAATTTCGGTTAATGTTAAAATTCACTAATTACAGAATAAATAATCTCAGGTGTGAGAATTGGGGGAAACGGGCTGCGTCATTGCGTTCGTCTCGGAAAAATACGCGAAATAGAGTCCGAGTTTTCGAGAATCGGAGTCCGTATGGCCCAGTTATGGCCCAATGAAGTTTGCAGAAAATTCAAAGTTTAAAACAGATTTAAAAATTCAGGTTCAAATTTCAAAATTGGGCCATTGGGCGCAGGCGGGGAAAATTCCCGCCTGGCTACCCAAGTCGACAGGCCTGTCGACTGGGCAGTCGACTTGGCTAGACCAAGTCGACCGCCCTGTCGACTTGGGTGTCGACAGGGGGTGCTCGGCCAGTATGGCCTGGTGCACCATTTCAGTGTTTGGGCTGTGTTTTGGGGCTGGTTTCTGGAAGCTTCCGAGATCTGATGGTCCTAAACTAACCTAGGGTTAATCTAAGGGTCTAAAACACAACCTAATCCTATAAATAAGACCCTAAGCTAGCCCTAAATGATCATAATCCTATCTCCTAACTAAACTATGCCAAAATTTTCTATGATCATGGCCTCCACTCAAATGGCTAGCCTCCATCCTATTTCTAAACCATTTCTATGAAGGCTTTCATGTGCATACAAGCATCTTTGGGTTGTATGAGTGATCATTAGCTTGCATTCATCATCAAGTTGCAAGCTTTATGTTCAAGGCTAGAGTTTTTGGGTGGTTTTTGGCAAGGGTTGCTTATGGGAGTTTAGTGGTGAGTTTCTATAGCCCTAATAATCAATTGTTAAATTGATTATGATAGGATATGATAAGATATGGCTATGTTTGTGGATAAATGTGCTTATGCAAGTTTAGTATAGTGTATGTTGTGTGTTTTGCAAGTTTTATGCTATATGCAAGTTTAATGCTATGTTTTATGATGCTCACTATGCAAAACACTATGTTGAACATTTATGCATATGTAACATGTTATGCAAACTATATGTGAGAGTATATGCAAGTTATATGTAACATGATATGCAAGTTATGTATTTGGTTTTATGCATGCTAAGTATTTGGTTTTGTGCATGCTAAGTATTTGGTTTTATGCATACCAAGTGTTTGGTTTTATGCAAGTTTGTCTCTTTTATGATATGCATAATATATGCAAGTTTGCCTCTAAGTATGGCATGTTATGCAAGGTCATATGCAAGTTATGATGCAAGTTCATATGCAAGTTATGATGCAAGTTCATATGCAAGTTCGCCTCTATGTATGACATAAGTACATGTGCAAGTTCATCCCTTTTAGACCTATGACATGTATGCAAGTTGACACCTTTTATGATAGGTCTATGACATGGACATTTAAGCAAGTTACCATCTTCATGACATATGTGATTCATGCAAGTTTGGGGTTGGTTATTTATGCAAGTTGGGTTTATGGTCATATATACAAGTTGACATCTTTTAAACCCATGATAATGCTAATGATATGCTAAGTTGAACCCATGGTGTGTATGATGAATCTTCTCTTTTGAAGTATGTCATGTTAACGTATTTACGTGGGGACGATGGGGTAAAAATTAATGAACACATAAAATTGTGTAGAGTGGGTATGATTAAACATACCGTAAAGTGGATGGACATAATTGGTAATTTACCTATTAAGTTAGGTCTACCCATATTATGGAATTGGGAATTTACCTATTGAGTTAGGTCTACCCATATTCTTAAATATTTGTAATTAATTAGGGATAATTAATACAAATTATGGGGGTGATTAATTAGGTGTAATTAATCTACTAAGACACGAGGTTGGACCCTTTTGTAGCATAAGACTGCCCGGAACTGACCGGCAAATCCAGCGGCTACAAATGATTGGCCCAATGTGAGAGGTCTTAGACATAAACTAAATACGTGACAAGTGTAAAGACACGAGGTTAGACTCTGTTATGGTGTAAGGCTGCCCGGAACCAACCGGCATATCCAGCTGCCATAAAAGACAGTCTAATGTGAGAGGTCTTTACAAATGTTACGATCTTAATTAATTAAGAAACACTTAACCAAATTAGCATGTAGAGGGGCATGAGGGGTTAAGTGGGTGCCTTGGGGGGCATGTAGTAACTAGTGGGGATGCCTTGGGTGGCATGAGGAAACTAGTGGGTTGCCTTGGGTGGCAATAGAAAATACGATTAGAATACTTAACCAAAGAGGAACATGTAATTAAACATGATTAAAGGGTTAAGTAAGTGCCTTGGGTGGCATGTGGGAATCAAGTAAGTGCCTTGGGTGGCATGTGGAAAGCTTGTGTGGGCCTTAAGTGGCAATTGAAATATAATTAAATGACAAGCTTAAGTAGTAGCTTGTGGGGGCCTTAAGTGGCAATTGAAATATAATTAAATGACAAGCTTAAGTAGTAGCTTGTGGGGGCCTTAAGTGGCAATTGAAATATAATTAAATGACAAGCTTAAGTAGTAGCTTGTGGGGGCCTTAAGTGGCAATTGAAATATAATTAAATGACAAGCTTAAGTAGTAGCTTGTGGGGGCCTTAAGTGGCAATTGAAATATGATTAGATGACTTAACCAAACCTTAACATGTAAGTGGGCATGATTATAAAAGGGGTTAAGTGGGACGCACTAGATAAAATGGCAAGCTTAAGTAGTAGCTTGTGGGGGCCCATTTCAACCAATATCCCAAACGTATCTTTGTGGGCTCGACCCAAGTCGAGGACGGGACACGCATATTGGGCTTGACTATAAGAGGCCAAAACGGGGTGGCGGTGGCAACGTGAGTCCAACGGGTTTCATATGCGTGTGTGGACCCGGGCTGGTAGGTAAGACGTTGTTGCATCGTGTAGGTATAAGCCGTGCACCATTGATTATCGGGTTGCCACTTTGGGGAGTGATACACCCCACTGTGGGGCCAGCACGGGTATCTACGGTAGGGAGCCGATCGCTTGGGGGTAGTGGGTACACCTAGTGGAGATAGGGGCAGACGGCACCTATGTAGTCAGCTAGGGGTACAAGAAACTACTGGGTAAAATTACTAAGTACACTTAGTGGGATCAACCTTTAAGTAGGAATTACCCTTGGGTGGGTAGAACTGGTGTGGTGCAGTGTAGGAATTACCCTTGGGTGGGTAGATCTGGGGTGGATCAATCTAGTAATTATACTTGGGTGGATAAATGCGTCTTTCCGGTTATCTTAGTACATCCTGTGTTTAGTTGGCTACTTAATGTAGTCATTATCCCCAGAGGTACCGTACCTTATTTATATCATACCCTAATTACTTTAATGATTGTATTGTTAGGGTTATAGGACTCACTCAGACTTATGTCTGACCCCGTTGTTTCTTTATCTTTTTCCCAACCCTCAGGTTTTCAGAGTGGGCCTAGCACTAGTGGGCTTTGATCAGACTGCTTTATCTATCCCTTGGAGCTTGGACCGTGGATGTAAAGCTCAGTTTATCTTATCTATTATGGCTATTAGGTTATGTAGTGGGATTATGTACTTTTGTTTTTATCAGGATGGATATTATGTACTTGACTCTTATTTATGGTTTTGGTGTAACCAAACATGTTTTACTTTCCGCTGAAATGAAATGATGTTTTAAATTCTCTAGTAATTACTTATATCTGTCTTATTGTAATTTTTCTGTTCTATATTCACTTAAAATACTCCACCGATGTTATGGCATTCCCTTAGTGAGTGACCGTAGCGGGTGTGGGGTGTTACAATAGTGGTGCTAGTGCAGTGCGACTTCATCCTTAGTTATACTAATAATATATATAGCTTTTGAAAACCAAAGTAATCACAAATACACACTTTCATATACGTACTATCTCTCCCTAGTGTCTTTTCCTAGGTTAACTACGCATCCTAGAGCTCTGATACCAAATGTGACGGCTCGCCCTGCACCAACCGACATTTACTCCAAAAGTGTGCAGTACACATGTCTAGTTAGCACAGAACGGTCGTCAGAAGGAAAGAAAGAAGACGAAGAATCAACAAGGAACCTGTAGAATGTCTCACAGCACATGGAACAAAATATAATAACAACATACTTGACATAAAACAGGTGAGACAGTGCATAAGCTGAAAACAAACTATCATAGGAGCGGAAAATCCAAATACAGCTTATGTTCCACATCATCATTATTACAACTTTTCAAACTATCTCTAAAGGTAAAAGCAAGATAAGGGAGGTACACTATTAATGCCCAAGTAGTGACCACCAATGACACAGGGAGAGTGTGTGTGTGTGTGTGTGTGTATATATATATATATATATATCATACGTGGAAGCCTCCTGCTCACCTCCGAATTAGCTACTCGTGCATCACCAACTAACCTGTCTCTAGTCTGCTCGTGAGAGCACACAGAGTAATAAGAAGAGACATAAAACTCTAGGTCAGACAAAAAGACTGGTATGAGCGATAAGTAGTTAAACAGAACAATAACAGGTTTACTAAACTATACCTGAACCTGGACCTACAACCAAAGAGTTAGCACTACATTATGTACAACACTCCGAGGTGCCACTAATCAAATGGTGTAAAGATAACGGGGGTGGGGGTGTGCATGTCATAGTGATGGCAAACAATCAAACATAGCAACCATCCTCACATCTCTCACTCAGTGCGTAAAGTATACGATATCCACCACTTCGATCACCCCACACTTTGCTATGATCATCTGCCCCATGAAGTCATAATGGCTTCACTGCATTGATCCATAGCCACTAATCCTTCGCTATGCCCACTCTGCCCCATGGAGTCGTACACACCCCATTGCACTGGCTCATAGCCTTACTAATCCTTCACTATGTCCACTCTGCCCCATGGAGTCACAATGGCTCCACTGCACTGGCTCATAGTCTTACTACGATCACTTTGCCCCTCGAGTCATGATGACTCTACTGCACTGATACGTAGTCCTGCTACGATCACTTTGCCCCTCGAGTCGTGATGACTCTACTGCACTGATACGCAGCCCATCATCTCTTTTCAGTTGTGAATCCAAGTTATGAACGTCGACACTCCTTAGCATACGTCCCGCAGCAAAGCCCAATCATGAAGTGAACTCATTGGTTCCCAACTGGATCCTGAGCTCTAACTTCCATTTGGACTACCTTTGCATCTCGGGTTATTGGTCATCACCGGATCGGTCTTCATTTACTTCATGATTATCATATAGGCTCGGGTTCATCTCAATTCGTAGCACCCTCTTCAGATCGGTTCGGATCGGATAGCCTCCCCCCATCGGTTTGAATCGGATGACTTCCTCCATCGGTTCGGATCGGATAGCCTCCCCCATTGGTTCGGATCGGATGACTTGCTCCCATTGGTTCGGATCCTTCTCCCCAAGCACTCCAGGTCGGTTCGAGCCTCTCGAGCTTCTCCATAATGTATTGGTTCGGGTCGGAGTGGCACACAAGGGAAGATCGGGTCGGGGTTCGGGTCCAGATCGTCTCGTGAATACAACAACTTGGAGAGCGGTTCGGTTCGGGCTCTTTTCTCCGATCCGATCCGGATCGGCCAAATTCCTGCACTTCTTTCCAGCGACTGTTTACGCCACTCGACGGCGTTTTTAACCATTCCATCTATTCTAATCAATCACAAAACATATCATACAATCATAGCAACAAGTAGAAGTGACCTCAAACACCAAAACATCAATATGATAGGTTAAAATGGATAAAATATAGTCAAAACCCCATATTTTCCCTTAAGCATGTTTAAGCAAAACTAGTGATATTATTAGTAAAACTTAATCAAATTAACCCAAATTTCTAACAAAGGTCTAAAACATTATTTAAGAATTTATAAATATTTTTCCAGAATTATTAGTGTATAAATTCGCTAATCATCACTAATTACCCTTAATTAACCATAATTAGTGAGGAACTATGCAAATCACTCACCTTAGCCACAAATAAACCTTAGATCTGAAATTAATCTCTGATATGGCGCGAAGACTAATGCTAAACCGCAGATCTAATCTTGATTTGGTGAAGATCTCCATTGATTTGATGTTGCTAAGCTTAATCCTTGATTAGAAAGTGATTTGGAGGTGATTTAGAGGTTAGAGGCCATTTTTAGGGTTTCTAAGAGGTAAGTGGAGGCTAGAAAATGGAAATGGAATGAAACCCTAACTCTTTTCAGCCTTCCCATAACCCTATTCCCGAAATGGGTTATGTGCCCATTCACTAATCACCCTATTTGGCCCGGTTAAGCAGTTTTTCACCCTCCAAACCTTATTTCAGCCATATCTCCCAAACGGTAAGTCCGTTTGGCTATTATGACCACTCTACGGAAAGGTAAACCATCAAACGAATCTAGTGGAAGTGGTTTCAGGTCAAAATTCCTTTCCAATCAAAAGTTATGGCCGAAACAAGACCAGCTCGGGGCAAAATGGTCATTTAAAAATCGGCAAAAATCATGAACATGGGAAATGGCCCCCAATGGTCGTTTCCCAAAGCCACATGACCATACGACTTCATATAAGAAAGAAATAAATATTCTACGATCCTCTGATACGTAGAATGCAGGTTGTTACAATTATACTCATTAACTAAATTCACTTAATCAATCCTCACTATCGAACCTTACCCACCCTTAGTTAAAAACGAAGTCAATCAAGTTGGGGTATAATTACCTCTTAGACCTTAACTGAACAACATTTCTATCCTCGAAATAGAAAAAGTTCACCTTTTAAACCTTTAACAACTTCCTTACGTAACTCAGATTCTATTTACGGATCTACTTATTTTACCAAAATTATTTGATTATAACCATAGTGATATAATCTCATACTTTCGAAATATAATAACTTAAATATAACTTTTCTTCCTTAATTTGAATAATTAAACAAACAACTAATTTATTATTAAAGTAGTATAACTTGATTTGGAACGGGAAGTAAATATTACTTTCCTTAATTCGATATAATCGATTCTGGCGTATAGCTCTTTTTCGAAAAATTCTTTGTTCAATAACTCCTTTTCGAATGAACTATATTCGATAACTCTTTCTTCGAATAACTATATTTGAAAATCCCTCTTCGAATGATTTACATTCGATTAATTCTCTTCGAATGATTTACATTCGATTAATCCCTTTTCGAATAAACTATATTCGATCAACTCCCTTAATTCTATTCGAATAAACTATTTCGAATAACTCCTTTGGATTAACTCATTTGGATTAACTCGGTTTGATTAACTCATCTTGACTAACTCAACTCGATTAAATCAACTTGATTAACTTACGTAATTAACTCAACTTATTTAACTTACTTGATTAACTCAACTTATTTAACTCAACTTAATAACTCAACTTATTAACTCAACTTATTTAACTCCTATCTAATAACTAATATTCGATTAACTTATATTCGAATAACTATGTCTGTTTTAACTTTATTTCGAATAGCTAATATTCGATTTAACTCCATTCGCCTGACTCTAGATCGCAGCGATCACAATGGTTATGCCTAATTCCCTCAGGAAAACATCCGACCGCCATAGGCTATCTGCAGCCCTGCGAATTACACTAGCAGTCGTACGAAATGGCAACATATCCTAAATAACTATGTTTGACTAACCCTATCTCAAATAACTATATTCGATCAACTCTAATTGAATAACTAATATTCAATTAATCATAATTCGATTAACTATGTTCAGTTAACTCTAATTCGATTAATTCTAACTCTAATCGATTTACTCTAGCTGATTAACTCTAACTGATTAACTCCTTTGATTAACTCTACATTTATTCAGTTTCAAATATCGATGTTGAAATAGATTTTTACTTGTCTATATAAGTCCTGACTTATAAATAAGAATATTTATCCAATGATAAACATATCATTTGATTTGTAAATATCATTTATAAATTTATCTTCTCAATCTATCAGTTAGAATAAATTCTATTTAAAATCTTTGCTTTAAATTCATAGCATGTTATACCCGTGTGCGAAGCACGGGTCTAACCCTTTCAAATATAAAATCCTCTTTTGTAACACCCCGCCTCCGCCAGGGTGGCTCTTGCAAGCATTCTGACTTTGGAGGGGCGTTTGAATCAGGTAAACATGCATAATGATATATCAAGGCAGAACAAGAACATATGTATATATGTTAACAGAGTAAATAACATAGATAAAACAGCGGAAGATTTTAAAACCATGTCAAATCAAGTCTGGTACAACATAATATCAATTTTCCAAATAAACAAGTCTAGTACATAAAATAACATCATCTGAAAACTGAAAAGGAAAACATAAAGTAGCTATCCCCAAAGTGGAAAAACCATAGCGAGCTCAAGTCTAAAGCATACATGAGCTATCCAAGAAAGCAGCTAAGATCCAAGCTAAGCTCCTGTATTCCCTCCCTGAGAACCTGGGGGGGAACGGAAGAAAAGAGGCGAAAGAAAACAGGTCAGTCAAAAAGACTGAGTAAGCCCTACTACAATCAATGTAAACTGATAAAGCTAACTGGTATGAGCAGCGGGGATGAACATAAGGATAACAACATACTAGCATGATGATTAATTAACAAGGTAGATAAAGGTGTCATCGCATAATCAGGATTAAGGTTTTGCACCACATGTGTACTAGCAAACTAACATGACTTGAATAAACAAGTATTGATCCCATGGCCCAAGCTTTGGCCCAATAACATGAAGTGACCCTCATACGAGGTCCAATAACATGAAGTGACCCTACCACGAGGTCCAATAACATGAAGTGACCCTACCACGAGGTCCAATAACATGAAGTGACCCTACCACGAGGTCCAACCCAAATGGTCTAGTCGATCGGCTCCCTTAGCCTAACTCGTCACGTGTTGGTGTCAATACGGCCCAAACATGAATGTAGTCGAACTGTGTCGGGTCCACCCGTCGGGTGTATCAAGCCCTAGGGTGTCAACCCCTAGACACCATAAACATGAGTGCACAGTCTCGATCTACCGGTACCCGTGCTTGTTTTCTCCGGCTACGGACTATGTGCACGACCAGAGTCCGCCCGGAACTACACCGGCGTACCACCCTGCCGTCGCTTACCTCCAGCCCAGTAATCGTGCCCCCTCCCTAGCCTAGTCCCTAGGGCCTTAATGATACAGACTTGGGATTACTGCGGAGTGGACCCCCATTGCTAGGATTTTTCTAGTGGGTTAAGTACGGTTTAACCCCTTCACTAATCATGGATTAACTTGGTTAAGTGTAACGATGAGTTCACGACTTAACCCCGATCAATCTACCAAGCCCAAATTGGTTAAGTATTAAATGGACCATGACTTAACCCTAATCATGAGGCATTAATTAATTAATTAATGCACCTTAACCTCTCACATTAGACTTTGTTGTGGTCACTAGTTAAGCCGGTCGGTTCCGGGTAGCTTTACACCACAACTTGGTCTAACCTCGGGTCCAAGGTACCACATGACCAACTTCTCACATTGGGTCCTATTGTTTGTAGCAACTAGTTAAGCCGGTCGGTTCCGGGTAGGTTTACGCTACAAACTCAACCCAACCTCGAGTTGGCCACACTTATCTTTTCTAAGTGTCATGTCCATCATGTTTCCAAAACATGTTACAATTTTCAAGCAATTGGGTAGACCTAACTTAATAGGTAAATTCCCAAGCTTATGTTTTTATGTCTTTTAAGTTTACCCAACCCCAAACGCAATCCCATCGCTTACATATCGCAATAGCGCATAAAGGATAGAAAGAGGGAACTTGGCATAATCATGACATAAAAGTATTGAAGCCACAAGTTCAACATGGTGGCATATGAAATGTACATATGTTCAAATACTTGCATTAGGCCTCAAAAAGCATGCATAACTTGCATATCATATGACAACTTGCATATCAAACTTGCATAGCATAACTTACATATCATGTGACAACTTGCATATCAAACTTGCATAGCATAACTTGCATATCATGTGACAACTTGCATATCAAACTTGCATAGCATAACTTGCATATCATGTGACAACTTGCATATCAAACTTGCATAGCATAACTTGCATATCATGTGACAACTTGCATATCAAACTTGCATAGCATAACTTGCATATCATGTGACAACTTGCATATCAAACTTGCATAGCATAACTTGCATATCATGTGACAACTTGCATATCAAACTTGCATAGCATAACTTGCATATCATGTGACAACTTGCATATCAAACTTGCATAGCATAACTTGCATATCATGTGACAACTTGCATATCAAACTTGCATAGCATAACTTGCATATCATGTCATAGTAAATTTGCATATAAACTCGCATATCATACATTTAACTTTAAAGTTTAAGTATGAAAGGAATAGGGCTTACAATGCTTATGCGGACTCAAATGAGTATAGCAAATGTAAGAAAACCCTTATGCAACCAATAAAACCCCAAAAATGCAAGCAAAATTGATCAAAACTCTTCCTTTATGATGCCAATAGAGAAACTTGACTTGAATGCAAGCTAATGATGATCATACAAGTCTAAAAACACTTGTACGCATGGAAAATCACTTAGAATTTTATTTAGGAATTTATGAAGAGAGTGGAGGCCATGAGAGGATTGATTTTGCCATAGTTTAGTTGCTAGAATGAATAATGATGATTTAGGGTAGGTTAGGGTCTTATTTATAGATTAGGCAAGTGATTTAGGCCATAGGATTAAACCCTAGTTGCAATCTCAGCCCTCTAAACCGAATCTGGCCCCCAAGCTCAACACAATCTCAAGATGGTGCACCAGGCAGGACTTGTCGTCTGAGCCAAGTCGACAGCCAAGTCGACAGGGCTGTCGACCTGGTCAGACCAAGTCGACTCCCAAGTCGACAGGGCTGTCGACTTGGGTACTGTGGCGGGAATTTTCCCGCCTGGCCCAACTGGCCCAATTTTTCAAATTCAAGTTTGAATTTGAAATCTGTTTTTACTTAGAAATTTTCTGAAAACTTCGTTGGGCCTTAATCGGGTCATACGGACTCCGATTTCCGAAAACTCGGACTCTATTTCACGTATTTTTCCGAGACGAACGCAATGGCGTAGCCCGTTTCCCTTGATTCAGATTTTAGAATTAAATTCTACCTCGATTTATGTTATAACAGGTTATGGAAAATACGGGTTGTTACATTCTCCCCTCCTTAAAAGGATTTCGTCCCCGAAATCTTCAAGTTAGGAAGAACGTATCCTACCATCCAATCATCCATCTACTCAAAACATCATCCACGAGCAATCATTGTCCTTACAAGATTCTAAATGTTATATGAACATATGCAAAGGTGTGTGTATATGTCCTTATCTAATGCAAATATCATCAATGCAAATTATGTTAGTGAAATGAATCCATATGTATGCAATTCCTAACATAATGTATAACATCTATATGTGTGCACATCACATACATCCATATGCAACATCCATGTGATAACACAAATATTTTCATCCATGAATAAGCATAAACACTCATGCATATGCAATATGAGGAGTGTGTGAGTCGATCTAGTGCCTAATCGTGTATAATGCATCCACGAGCAACCACTTGCAACCACTTGCAACCATCAAGCATAACATGTTTCAAACACATGTTTCATCCAAAGGGTTTCTACCTAAGGTTCTCATGACAAGATTAACACGATAAACTAGATAAACATGGATATCAAAGAGAAAGATATGCTAACAAAGAAAAGAGATTGAGAGTGTACCCTCAAAAAGGAATGGATAAAGCCCACGCATCTTCTCCTCGGTTTCCCAAGTTGCGTCTTCTTCGGCTTCACCCCATTGAACCTTCACTAACTTGACCTCTCGATTCCTTAGCTTCTTGGTCTCCGTCCCCAAGATACGAATCGGAGCTCTCCTCAAGGTAGCTTCTTTCTCCACTTCCACATCTTCCAGAACACTCGGCTCTACCACCTCTGCTGATTCATGTAAACACTTCCGGAGATGCGAGACATGAAAAACATCGTGCACTCCGGTAAGCTTCTCGGGCAACTTCACTCTATAAGCCATCTGCCCGATCCTCTCTATAATAGGGAATGGTCCAACAAACCTCGGTGCTAACTTCCCAATGGCTCCAAATCGGACCACATTCCGCAAAGGAGAAACCTTTACGAAAACCATATCCCCAACATCAAACTCCAAATCAGTTCTTCGCTTATCAGCATAGGATTTCTGTCGGTCTTGGGCCGCTTTCATCCGTCTCCGAATCAACTCGATCTTCTCGGATGTGTCTCTGATCATATCAGGCCCAAGTATAAGCTTATCTGTAGTCTCCCACCAACATGTAGGCGACTTACACGGCCTCCCATATAAAGCTTCAAATGGTGCCATCCCTGTGCTTGCCTGATAACTGTTATTATATGCAAACTCAACAAGAGGAAGGTGGTCTTCCCAAGTACCACCAAAATCCAGAATATAAAGCCTCAATAGATCCTCGAGTACCCTATTCACCCTTTCGGTTTGACCGTCCGTCTGTGGGTGATAAGCAGTACTTAGATTCAACCTTGTGCCCATAGCTTCTTGCAAGCTATTCCAGAACTGACTTGTAAAGATTGGGTCACGGTCACTGACAATACTAGAAGGGACTCCATGAAGTCTCACAATCTCACGAAGATATATAGACGCTAGCCAAGATGCGGTCTTCTTGCTCCTTACCGGAATGAAATGAGCACTCTTCGTAAGTCTATCTACAATAACCCAAATGCTCGTATTCCCTTTCCTTGACCTTGGTAGCCCATCAATAAAGTCCATGGAGATACTCTCCCACTTCCAAAGTGGAACGTCTAGAGAATGCAATAGCCCACCGGGCTTCTTTGACTCAGCTTTAACTTGCTGGCAAATGATACATCTAGAGACAAACTCTGCCACATCCTTCTTCATCCCAGGCCAAAAGAAAATACGCTTCATATCTTTATACATCTTATCTCCGCCTGGATGTATAGTCAACTTAGAGCGATGCGCTTCCTCCAGAACTTTTCTTACTAAATCTTCTATCTTTGGAACACATAGCCTTCCGTCTCTTCTCAGCCAACCCTTGTCATCAATAGAATATCGAGCGAGATGACTAGACGCCTCTCCTCGAATCAGCTTATCAATAATCTCAACTATCTGAGGGTCTTCTCTCTGCGAAGCCCCAACTTGATCAAGAAGGGTAGGTCTGAGTTCCAGAGATGCTAAAGAACCGGTCATCGACTCAATCGCCAAAGAGAAATCAAAGGTTGCCACATACTCTAAATTCTTCATCTCAACGAATAGAGGACTTAGGGTCAACCTTCTTCTACTCAATGCATCAGCTACCACATTCCCCTTGCCAGGGGTATAAGCTATCTCAAAATCATAGGATGCCAAGAATTCCATCCATCTTTGTTGCCTCAGATTCAGATCCTTCTGAGAAAAGAGATACTTCAATGACTTGTGATCGGTATAAAGCTCAAATCTTTCTCCCAAAAGATAATGGCGCCAAGCCTTGAGTGCATATACTATTGCTGCCAACTCTAAGTCATGAGTGGGATAGTTCTTCTCATGCACCTTGAGTTGTCTACCGCCAAAGCATATCACTCTTCCTTCTTGCATCAAAACAGCTCCTATCCCCGTGCCACATGCATCGGTGTATACTGTAAATAACTTCCCTCCATCGGGCAAAGCTAGAACAGGTGCTGATGTGAGAGCTCTCTTGAGCTTCTGAAAAGCAAGCTCGCATTCTATGCTCCAAGCAAAAACTAAATTCTTCTTCGTCAATTTAGTGAGAGGAGCGGAAATCTTCGCGAAGTCCTTGATAAACTTTCGGTAAAAACCCGCAAGACCTAGAAAGCTTCTGACTTCGGTTGCATTCCTTGGAGTCTTCCAATCCTGAACTGCAACTACCTTAGCGGGATCCACCGCTAAGCCTTGCTTAGATACTATATGCCCAAGGAATCTAACTTCCCTTCTCCAAAAGTGACACTTGGAGAACTTGGCCTTCAACTGATGCGCTCTAAGCGTATCCATCACCTCCACGAGGTGCCTTGCGTGTTCTTCTTCATCCTTAGAGAAGATCAGAATATCATCTACGAAGACCACGACAAACTTATTCAAGAACTCCCTGAACACCCTACTCATCAAGTCCACGAAATATGCGAGTGCATTAGTCAAGCCGAACGGCATGACAAGCCATTCGAAGAATCCATCTGGAGTTCTGAACGTAGTCTTGTCTATACTATCCTCAGCTACCCTGAGCTGATTGAATCCAGTAGCAAGATCAAGCTGAGAGAAAACAGAAGCACCGACAAGCTGGTCAAAGAGATCATCAATCCTCGGTAACGGGTGTCTGTTCTTCTTAGTCAGCTTATTCAACTCTCGATAGTCAACACAAAGTCGGAGAGAACCATCTGCCTTGGTAGCAAATACCACAGGCGCTCCCCACTCAGATATACTTCGTCTAATGAAGTTCTTTTCAAGCAACTCTTTCACTTGCTTGCTTAGCTCCCGCCTTTCACGCGGAGCCATGTGCCGAACGGGCAAAGAAACCGGCTTTGCATTATCCACCAAATAAATGCGGAAATCAATCTCTCGCTTAGGGGGCAACCCCCTAACTTCATCAAAAACATCCGGATAATCTCGAACCACTCTCACAGACTGAAGAGTCTCCACTGACGAGTCGAGTGATTCAAGATAGCACAACATGACGGGACCTCTCGGATCACAAGAAATCTCTAGGGTGTTCCCGAGGCGAGTCACGAGCCTCACAACCCTATGCTCACAATCAAGAATGGCTCCATATCTGGACAGCCAATCCATGCCCAATATCAATCCGTATCCCCTGAAACCAAGAACATAAGCACTGCACAAGAACTCTACACTCAGTATAGAGATCCTCAAATCCCCATATATCATAGACAAATGGGCGGAACCCCCAATAGGATTTGAGACACAGACGGGATCATCTACCAAGCTAGTACTAAGGTGCAAACTATCAACAAGATCAGATGAGATAAAGCTATGCGATGCACCAGAATCAAACAAGGTACGAACTGGAAAATCAGAAATATATACAAGGCTTTCAACAGAAATACTACCTCGATCGGGAACTGGAGCGGTAGTGAGAGCATGAACTTGCCCTCCTGAAGGTCCAGCACGCTGAGTCTGACCCTGGCCTTGCCCCTGTTTCTTCGGGCAATCCTTGCTGAAATGTCCAGTCTTACCACATAAAAAGCAATCACCATTATTCCTTTTTCTCTTCTTACAATCCTTGATAAGATGCCCAGCTGAACCGCAATAATGGCACTTCCCCTTGGTGTTCTTGCCCTTGTTGTTGTTCCCCTTGTTGCCTTGACTCTTGTTCTTGTTCTGATTGCCGTGACTGCTTTGGCCACTTGGATTACCCTGATTTCCTTTTCCCTGAGAATCAGCCTTCTTGGCTTGAGTATCATGTTTCTTGACATCCCCCTGAAGTAACGCCATATCAACCAAGCTCTCAAACGTGGCCCCATGGGGAATATGTGACATAGCCAATCCCTGCAACGGCTCATTCAATCCTCTAGCAAAACGAAGAGCCTTCTTCTGAGGAGTATTCACCATATCCAAGCCAAAACGAGCTAACTGATTAAACTTGTTCACATATTCTTTGACAGACATATCTCCTTGCTTCAAAGTTATGAATCTCTCCATTTGCAGATTCTCCTCGGCAGAAGATAGAAACTTAAGCATAAACCTTGCCCTGAAATCGGCCCAATTCTCAACAGGCCTAGTACCATTGGTGACTTCCCACCAATAAGCGGCTTCATCCTTCATAATCCAAACCGCCAACAAGACCTTCCTCTGATCGTCTAACCCAAAGATAGAGAATAAATCCTCGGTCTCTTTCAACTAATTCCTGGCCTCTACAAAAGTCTCAGTGCCTTGAAAGTTCTTGCCACCCATTGCTTTGAAATCTTTGCAAATCTTGGCAAAGTCAGCCTGAGGATGCTGAGGGGGAGGAGGAAGAGGAACCTCAGCAACAGGTGGAGGAGGAACATTAGCAACAGGAGGAGGAGGAATATTAGCCACTGGAGGAGGAGGAATATTAACTACTGGAGGAGGAGGAGGAGGAACATCTGCGGGGCCGGCTTCGGTCGCCCTAGCCTCCAAAAGTCTCCTATACCAAACAGGTACGTGCACTCCCTCCGGAATAGCAAAGTTATCAGCCATACTGAAAAAGAAAAAGACAGATTCAGAATGGAGAAAAACGAAGGGATTTTGCTAATGGCTTTTTGGGGAATAGCCTTTTTAAATAAACTAGACTTTTCTTTGGAAAATACTTTATACTTGATTTTGAAGATAGTTTTCCAAAAGTTTTCTAAAAATCCTTTTTGTTCCTTCTCGTAAACCATATGCTCTGATACCAAATTGTAACACCCCGCCTCCGCCAGGGTGGCTCTTGCAAGCATTCTGACTTTGGAGGGGCGTTTGAATCAGGTAAACATGCATAATGATATATCAAGGCAGAACAAGAACATATGTATATATGTTAACAGAGTAAATAGCATAGATAAAACAGCGGAAGATTTTAAAACCATGTCAAATCAAGTCTGGTACAACATAATATCAATTTTCCAAATAAACAAGTCTAGTACATAAAATAACATCATCTGAAAACTGAAAAGGAAAACATAAAGTAGCTATCCCCAAAGTGGAAAAACCATAGCGAGCTCAAGTCTAAAGCATACATGAGCTATCCAAGAAAGCAGCTAAGATCCAAGCTAAGCTCCTGTATTCCCTCCCTGAGAACCTTGGGGGGGGGGGAAACGGAAGAAAAGAGGCGAAAGAAAACAGGTCAGTCAAAAAGACTGAGTAAGCCCTACTACAATCAATGTAAACTGATAAAGCTAACTGGTATGAGCAGCGGGGATGAACATAAGGATAACAACATACTAGCATGATGATTAATTAACAAGGTAGATAAAGGTGTCATCGCATAATCAGGATTAAGGTTTTGCACCACAGGTGTACTAGCAAACTAACATGACTTGAATAAACAAGTATTGATCCCATGGCCCAAGCTTTGGCCCAATAACATGAAGTGACCCTCATACGAGGTCCAATAACATGAAGTGACCCTACCACGAGGTCCAATAACATGAAGTGACCCTACCACGAGGTCCAATAACATGAAGTGACCCTACCACGAGGTCCAACCCAAACGGTTTAGTCGATCGGCTCCCTTAGCCTAACTCGTCACGTGTTGGTGTCAATACGGCCCAAACATGAATGTAGTCGAACTGTGCCGGGTCCACCCGTCGGGTGTATCAAGCCCTAGGGTGTCAACCCCTGGACACCATAAACATGAGTGCACAGTCTCGATCTACCGGTACCCGTGCTTGTTTTCTCCGGCTACGGACTATGTGCACGACCAGAGTCCGCCCGGAACTACACCGGCGTACCACCCTGCCGTCGCTTTTGGTCGCTTACCTCCAGCCCAGTAATCGTGCCCCCTCCCTAGCCTAGTCCCTAGGGCCTTAATGATACAAACTTGGGATTACTGTGGAGTGGACCCCCATTGCTAGGATTTTTCTAGTGGGTTAAGTACGGTTTAACCCCTTCACTAATCATGGATTAACTTGGTTAAGTGTAACGATGAGTTCACGACTTAACCCCGATCAATCTACCAAGCCCAAATTGGTTAAGCATTGAATGGACCATGACTTAACCCTAATCATGAGGCATTAATTAATTAATTAATGCACCTTAACCTCTCACATTAGACTTTGTTGTGGTCACTAGTTAAGCCGGTCGGTTCCGGGTAGCTTTACACCACAACTTGGTCTAACCTTGGGTCCAAGGTACCACATGACCAACTTCTCATATTGGGTCCTATTGTTTGTAGCAACTAGTTAAGCCGGTCGGTTCCGGGTAGGTTTACGCTACAAACTCAACCCAACCTCGAGTTGGCCACACTTATCTTTTCTAAGTGTCATGTCCACCATGTTTCCAAAACATGTTACAATTTTCAAGCAATTGGGTAGACCTAACTTAATAGGTAAATTCCCAAGCTTATGTTTTTATGTCTTTTAAGTTTACCCAACCCCAAACGCAATCCCATCGCTTACATATCGCAATAGCGCATAAAGGATAGAAAGAGGGAACTTGGCATAATCATGACATAAAAGTGTTGAAGCCACAAGTTCAACATGGTGGCATATGAAATGTACATATGTTCAAATACTTGCATTAGGCCTCAAAAAGCATGCATAACTTGCATATCATATGACAACTTGCATATCAAACTTGCATAGCATAACTTGCATATATGTGACAACTTGCATATCAAACTTGCATAGCATAACTTGCATATCATGTGACAACTTGCATATCAAACTTGCATAGCATAACTTGCATATCATGTGACAACTTGCATATCAAACTTGCATAGCATAACTTGCATATCATGTGACAACTTGCATATCAAACTTGCATAGCATAACTTGCATATCATGTGACAACTTGCATATCAAACTTGCATAGCATAACTTGCATATCATGTGACAACTTGCATATCAAACTTGCATAGCATAACTTGCATATCATGTGACAACTTGCATATCAAACTTGCATAGCATAACTTGCATATCATGTGACAACTTGCATATCAAACTTGCATAGCATAACTTGCATATCATGTCATAGTAAATTTGCATATAAACTCGCATATCATACATTTAACTTTAAAGTTTAACTATGAAAGGAATAGGGCTTACAATGCTTATGCGGACTCAAATGAGTATAGCAAATGTAAGAAAACCCTTATGCAACCAATAAAACCCAAAAAATGCAAGCAAAATTGATCAAAACTCTTCCTTTATGATGCCAATAGAGAAACTTGACTTGAATGCAAGCTAATGATGATCATACAAGTCTAAAAACACTTGTATGCATGGAAAATCACTTAGAATTTTATTTAGGAATTTATGCAGAGAGTGGAGGCAATGAGAGGATTGATTTTGCCATAGTTTAGTTGCTAGAATGAATAATGATGATTTAGGGTAGGTTAGGGTCTTATTTATAGATTAGGCAAGTGATTTAGGCCATAGGATTAAACCCTAGTTGCAATCTCAGCCCTCTAAACCGAATCTGGCCCCCAAGCTCAACACAATCTCAAGATGGTGCACCAGGCAGGACTTGTCGTCTGAGCCAAGTCGACAGCCAAGTCGACAGGGCTGTCGACCTGGTCAGACCAAGTCGACTCCCAAGTCGACAGGGCTGTCGACTTGGGTACTGTGGCGGGAATTTTCCCGCCTGGCCCAACTGGCCCAATTTTTCAAATTCAAGTTTGAATTTGAAATCTGTTTTTACTTAGAAATTTTCTGAAAACTTCGTTGGGCCTTAATCGGGTCATACGGACTCCGATTTCCGAAAACTCGGACTCTATTTCGCGTATTTTTCCGAGACGAACGCAATGGCATAGCCCGTTTCCCTTGATTCAGATTTTAGAATTAAATTCTGCCTCGATTTATGTTATAACAGGTTATGGAAAATACGGGTTGTTACATCTTTTATACGATTCTATTCACTTTTCAAGTATTTCCTTTTATAATCTATTTATTTACCAAATAAATCCCTTTTTGGTAGTTCTATTTATTTGTAAATTATTTTCTTTTTATATAAAACCTATTGATTTTATAAGTAATTTCTTTGATAATCTAACTATTTCCTTTTCTATTTATTTTACACATATTTCCTCTTTCTATTCTATTTATTTTCAAATAAATATCCCTTTTATTTGTAAATGGTTTACAAATATTTCCCTTCAAATTTTTTTACCTATTTGATTAACAAATAAATATTCCTTTTTAATCTATTTATTTTCTAAATAAATAGTTTTCTTTTTATAAAATCTTTTAATTTTATAAATATTTCTTTTTCAATATAACATTGAAAATTTTCTTTTTAACATTCCAGTATTCCTTATGGTATTTAACGTACCATATAACAATGATCAGTATCATTCAACCATACAAAATCAACAACAGATTTCATATCACATCAAATAACACATTATACGAATACAGTAAAATAAATGCTGAGGAACCCAGTTGGTTCCCTCCGACCTGTTTCCCTGCATCCACAGATGTTAAACAATAAAATTAGCATCAATTTCATTTCACTATGAAATATTCTGCTAAACATAATCAATATTTGATTAACGATTTATATTTATATCGTTATCTATGTTTTCAATCAACTGACTAGCAGTTCAACCAAACAACCAACACACAGCAAACAACCATTATTTATCATTTCTAAAAATACTTTAGAAAAATATAACTGAGAAGAGTTAGTGAGTTTTACTCACATTGGTTGGTGATCGTTAAATAACGATTAACCATCTTTGATTCAGACAGACAATTTATTTTGTAATAAATTGCAGCGAGCTCGGATTCACTCTCCGTTAGTTCCATTGCATAGCCACCATCCATACGATCCCAACGGATCTTGTTTCCTCCAATTCTGATATCGTATCACGAAGTTATGAGTTTAAGAAGTTAGTACACAAATTTAAAATTAAATTAAAACTAAGTTTACTTAAATTAGGCTCAACCAATTTCCTAAGGCCCATTACCATTTTTAAATCACCAGGCCCGCTCACCCCCACCTTCTTCCCCAATGTGGTCATACTCCCCTCCAGTAAAATGAAATGTCCATTACCGATCAATCGCTTGGCTCCCTCTCCCCACATACTCCATCGATTCACCCGATACCACCACCATTGTTCATCTCTTTCCGACCACTTCCTCCCCATCCCCTAACTGAAGAACTTGCATTCCATATCCTTAACGCGTCAAGCAGCCAGTTCCGTCGACCTCGTGAAAACTACCAAACCTTTTCATCATGGAATCTCATCAAACTTTGTGCCCAGAAGCCCCTCACCACCACAAACATGAATATGACCTCAGTTTGTTGAATCGCTTCCTACCCTGACGTATAAATCGAACCCTAGGTCTACTGCTCAAGACTCGATCAACATAAACCTGCATCGCACAAAGAAAGATCGGCACAGAAATGATGCTGATCACCAAACAAACCTAAATATACATGATTTGTATTTTATAGAAATTTATTTGAATTTTTCTTGAATTTTGAAGACCACGTTATTACTTGAGGAGGAGTAACTGGCGGCTCCCTTTTGACCAAAGAAAATATGAGTTAGGTTAGAAAGATTAGGATGTTTTATAAGGTAAAGATAATATATTTTTTATTCGTTATTTTATTAGATTATAATCAATCGTTACTTTCGTTTGTCCTTTAAAAATTCCTGTGATCACGTACGATACCCAAGAATCACGAAACTGGACATGCAGCTACAGTTCGACATTGTGGACCCAACGAAACTGGTTTCGTCGATTTCCGACTTCGTTTGCTCGCACAGCGTATTTTTAAATGTCAAAATGCTGACTGTATTTCACATTAAAATCCCGTACGGCCACATACTGACTTCAAAAATCAAGGAAATTGAAATCTAGCAATAATTTAATATTGCGGATCCAACAAAATTAGTTTCGTCGAATTCTGAGGTCATTTGCAAAACTGACTATTTCTAAAGCCCTAAATAACCCTTGTAAATATATAAATATATTTGAAAACAATTAAATTAAATATTTAAAAATAAATATTATCGTATATGTTCACAGTGGAATACCATACAGCTCTAGAATATTCCTATATGAATTTCTAGCTTGATATTTCAAATCCCGATTAAATCGATATTCGATTTAAAATGAAATTCCTTTTATAAATATAAATAAATTGTTATAAATTATAAAAGAATTCCACAACGACTTTTCTAAAATTTGATTTAGACATAAATCAAAATCTACATGACGAAATCCCGATTTTTCTCTTCCATCAGAAAAATATACTTCACCAGCTCCTAGCGTTTCTTGTTTCACAGAAATCCGATTTAAAACAAATCCTGTACATTCAGTTGAAGTTCAAATCGCCAAATAGCGAACTGCCGCGCCATTTCGAGCTCGATTTTAATTACAAAATAATTATACATTCAAATTGCCATTCAAATAATATATTCGTTATTCTAATTCAATTCTAAACTGAATTAAATATCACAGATGATCCAATTCACACCATATTATGAATTCCACTATTTCTGACTATTTCAGAAATTAAATATATTATTATAATATATTTTTTATTAAATATTCAATATTATTTAATTCTGGACATTTTAAATAACCAAAACATTTTTTAAATAATTAAATAAATTATTTATATACCGTAAAAATATGGGCCGTTACACTTTCTTTTAACTGAAGCGACCCAAACTTCCCCGTAAGGAAAAACCCGGATTGAGTTGAGAACACGACAAATCAGAACACAAATGACAGAACATTTCATTGCTTATTACAACAATTTTCATAAGAGTATCAGAATATTACAGAGTATGAATAAATATTACATATTGGAAAATATCAGAGATTAAAATGCATTATATAGCAGCGGAAAAATAATACATAACACAACTGAAAGAAATACACGGATATAGAGCTTTCCGAATATTGCTTTACCTATAAACCAGGATCCTGTGAATATGATATTTACAAAACCGAAACAACTAGCTGCCCGTGTGGAAAATAGGGGCACCCAGAGTTTAGGTTAAAACAATAAACTCTAGGTCAGTCATGTGACTGGTGTGAGAAACTCTATAGTTAAAATTAACTTATATAAATGATAAGGCAAATCATAGGACCATGTCGCTAACGTGAAACGGGTTTACCCCCATGAATGCTAGTGTATAAACAACAATCAGTAATAGAGATATGGATCTACTATGCATCAATCAACATGCAATATCCCAATCTACCCATTTAGATTAATCACCACACTTAGATTTTCCAAATCCAATTCAATTTACAGAAATTATTCCTTTGGAATTTATTTCCCTGATTTCTATTTTAAATCATTTGAAATACATATCTAACTTTTATATCAAAGTAGATTTTACTTCGGGGTCTCAAACCAAAATCTTTGAAAATATGAATTCCAAATCATCACAATGCATACAGACAAGTATGCAACCAAATATCAGGAATCTTCCCTCAGACAAGGCATAAGTGCCCCTCCAACTCGATATATATATATATATATATACACACATATGTGTGTGTGTGTGCACCTCCCACGCATGGAGCAGGCTACACTGCTGACCACTCACCCTAAGGCACTGGATCCAGCCCATACTTTTAGTCGCTCTCGGGTCACCCGAATCTTTAGCCACACACTAAACCATTTTATATCCCCAAGTAGGGAAAATCATTTCAAAACATAATAATCACAAGTACTTTCAAACTATAGTACTTCACATCAGCAATTCACACATATGATCAATCACTATTAATCACATAACCTTTGAGCTCGTATGTCTCAAAGAAGGGTGTTGAGCAAGAGAATAAATTCTCCGCCACCAAACAGATACGTCATCAATAGCAACTAATCGGATATGCGATGAACCACAATGTAAAACCATAATACACTTCCAAATCATTTCGAAATCATCGGTTTAGCCCTCGAAATCCTTTCTGTTTTATAAACCATTTTTATAAAACATTCCTTGTCCAAAATGGGGAATACATTTCTTTCCATTTAAGGAAAAATATCATTTCAAAATCATTCATTAAATTTGAAATGAATACCACATCGCTAAACACATTGTAGTCAAATCGTGAAGTGTTTCACAAGGTGTTAGCACACAGATATTTTTACCCAACCCAATGCTAAATGTAAAAGCATATTCTACTCATAAACTGGCCGAGCACCATCCAAACAATCAATCAACCACAATCAATATCAACAACCAAGTAAATTTGGTTTAATCACATTGTGTGTTTTGGTAAATTCAATTACCATTTATTCATTCACAACCTAATTAAAGATTTATTCAAACTCCAATTGGTTTTAATCCTAAAAATCATTTCTTATTGATTGTTCAACTTTCTGGAAATTAATCCTGCATTAGCTGGGTTAAAGAACCAATGTCATTTGAACACAATTTTTGACAAACCCAAAATCCAATTCGATATTAAATACAAGGCTCTGAATAGAAATTATATCGGCTTATATTCAATGTCAAATTCTGAAATCAACAAATATCGTATTGGGAATAACGATATATATATATTTCAAATTCCCCCACAATATCCGTATAATCAGGGAATCCAATATCGAAATATTTCGAAGATTATTTCCATTCCAAATCCATTCCAATTTAATCATTGGAAAATTCTGGTTATTTTAAAACCATTTTCAAATCCAATTTATTTATTTAAAAATATTGAATTTTTATTTCTAGTGAATAACTAGTTCATTTCGATAAAAATATATTTTTATCTTTACAAAATTAGATTTTTTTCATCCAAATTCTTTCCAAATCATTTATTATGATTTTACATAAATTATCAATATTTTAAATATTTTATTAAGGCCCGTAACGTCGATTTCCATAAACGGTCATCGAACTGCACTTACAGCGACCTTTTCCAAATTTGATTCGGACATAATTCCAAATCCAACCGTTAGATTTCAAATCTCTTATATTCTTGGAAAGCTCTTTTCGATACGAACCCAACGGTTCTTGTTTTAGGAGAATCCGACGGTCGAATCTCCCATAATATCAATTCGAAGTCAATGGTCAAAATTCGCGAACGGCCGCGGCGCGACGCGTTCTATTCAGGCCATTTAATATATATAATATACATATTATATATATTCCATCGTTTCCATTTAAAACGTATTTTATAAATCATTTTAAATTCGTTTCAAAAACGATTTCAACTTCCATTTCAATTTTAAATCAAAATTGAATATTCCATTACATAACAATTTTATACAGTGCATGTATATGTTAAAAATTATATTTTTAACAATCTAATAATCATTTCAATACACGACCAGCTTATATATCGCATACATAAGGTAAAAATAATATATTTAGCGAACAAATATTTTTCACATCGCATATATAGATTTTCACATCGTATATATATTATTTTCACATTTCATATATATATATATTATTTTCATTTCATATATATATTTTATACACACTTTATATATATATTTTTCACATTTCATATATATATTATTTTCCGCTTCATATATATATATAATTTACATTACATATATATATTATTTTCTTTTCATATATTTATTATTCATTTCATATATATCTTATTTTTCACTTCATATATATAATTCATTTCATACATATATATATATTATTTTTCATTTCATATATGTTTTATTCATTTCATATATATATATATTTTTTTTCGCTTCATATATATATAACTCATTTCATATATATATATATATATATATATATATATATTCATTTCATATATACATTATTTTCACACTTCATATATCTATTATTCATTTCACATACATATATATTCATTTCATATATAGATATTATTCACATTTCATATATATATTATTTCGACACTTCATATATATATTATTCATTTCATATATATATATATATATATATTTCCATATCATATATATATTATTCACATTTCATATATATATATATTATTTTCACACTTCATATATATATATATATATTATTTTCACACTTCATATATATATATATATATTATTTTCGTTTCATATATATATTTGTACATCACAGTCACAATCACTACACAATCAAATTAATCGTCCATGGTCTATGGACGACAGGGAGCAGTTCATATATGCAGTTATAAAATAAATAATTGTACAAAAAAAATTATAGTGAAAAGTTCTCACATTGATTGGTTTTGGAATCGTTAAATAACAATTATTTTTTTAATAAAATTAAACAGATGTTTATCAAAAATCCAAATGGCTTCTGTTTCAGTTCTGGTCTGCTTCAGGTTGTAGTGCTCTTCTAGAGGGTTCCAACGCAACGAAAATCGTTCA
This sequence comes from Allium sativum, assembly GCA_030737875.1. Lineage (NCBI taxonomy): Eukaryota > Viridiplantae > Streptophyta > Magnoliopsida > Asparagales > Amaryllidaceae > Allium > Allium sativum. The sequence continues at coordinate 253,905,108 of CM060919.1, forward strand.
GTTTCGTTTCTGTATGAAGAAGTTATGCCATTTTAAACATTGAATAACTAAATAGATAATTAACTCCCTTCTTGCGCGCTGTCCTAGAAGCGATCAGAGGTTCATCGGGATAGCCCATGCCGTAGGGCTCAGCGTCGCCGCTTCCCTCCAGGAGCACTGCCGCACTCGAAGCCGCCACCTGCTCCGGAAAATCCCTTGATGCCGGCGGTTTTTGAGTATAAAATTTGAGCAGAAAACTCAACGAAATTTGATCATATGGGTAGGGATCTGACGAGGGAAAAGAGTAGTTCGGTTTTTCCTTTAAGATCATGAACCAATTTGAAGCAAATTGGAAGAAAAATGGAAATGAAAAATCGAGGGATATAGGCCATCAATTTGTTGAGAGCGGCATTGTAATCCTGTTGACCGCGGGTTTAACAGTTGACTAGGGTTTGGAAAAAAACACTTATATATATAATAATTTAATAATATTAAATTTCCAACTTTTCTTGTTTATCGCTCCGAACTCCAAATCAAACCCAACGACTGTCACATCTAGCTAAATACCCCCATTCCGGACACAATGGGATATGCCCCGTAAGCCAATTCGACTGTTTCGATTAGTTTTCATTGAAATTAAAATATAAATCAATATATATTGAATTTGGACGTACATTTTAATTTATCGGGGCCACATACTGACTCCAAAAATTCCAGAAAATTAAATCTAGTTATGTATTAACAATACGGTCCTAACAAAACTAATTTCATCGAATTTGGAGACCGTTTGAAAAATGGTCAACTTTTAGTCGATCCGATTCAAATTTAAATTGCCAAACACGTTTAAATTTACCACGCTCACATATTGATTCCAAAAATTATGAAATTTGAAATCTAGCAATAATTTGACATTCCGGATCCAAGAAAAGTGGTTTCATTGAAAACGGAGGTCATTTGCAAAATGGCTGTATATTATATATGTATTAAATTCCATAGCGACTATTTCAAATTTTAAACTGGACATAACTTTCAACTCCGGTTATGAAATCTGAATTTTCACATTCATTGGAAAGATATTTTTAAACAGATTCAAATATTTCTTGTTTTACTGAAATCCGATTTATTTTGAATCTTGTACATTCATTTGAATTTTGAAATCAAATTTTCAAACTACCGCGCTATTTTAGGCTCGTTATATAATTAAAATAAATTTATTCGTTCTAACTTCGATTTAAATAAATTTTTAGTCATTAATATTTTAAATAAATCAGTTTAAATATTCCAAATTAATTAAAATAGCCAAAATAAAAATTTTAAATTGGTTCTGATTTTTCGGGTTGTTACATTAACCCTTAAAGGTAATTCTATTTAAACACACTGATTTACCGAGTTAATCCATGAAATTTGAAAAAAAAACAATGAAACCAACATCTTGCTGAGCTCAACCATGTATAATTTAAAAAGAAACTCAATTTTACTTTTTATCGTAGGAACCCTACGTGTGCCCTAAAGACACATCGTAACGTAGTCATTCTACGAGCTATGCTGATTTTTTTTTTAAAAAAGATATGTTAAAATAGGTGCAATTTTCCATTAATTTTCCTATAAAAATATGTCGACCATTGTTTTAAAGACTCAACCCAAACTTGGTTCGACCAGGTTAACCTTCGACATCGGAGTGTCACGGCTCTGAGAATGAAATAGCTTTGCATGCACAAATCTGCGGTTTAACCTCAAACCCCTTTAAAACCCCTAGACCAACTTCTTTGAACCTCACGGCTCTTCAAATTTTAGGACAATAGTAGCTTCACCCTTTATTTATTGATATAATAAATTTAACAAATAATTTCATAGCAATTGTTATTAAATTTTGTATGGCATAATTCATTATTAGCGTACATTTTACAAATTGTTGTTGAACTAATCTTCTTTCATTATAAAAAATTAGTAAATTTACAAGTCTGCTATGATAAGTTGTTATATAATTATTCCAATTAGGTAGCATGCAGAGCTGGCCCGAAGCCCATGCGACCTAGACATTTGTCTAGGGCATCAAACAGCGAAGGGGCATCAAAAAGTTACCGCTTCTCATCTCGCGATCGATTTCTCTCTTCGTTTCTGCTTGCGTCGTCGCCCGTCACTCGCCTCGCGGTCACCGTCAGTGCCCTCCCCTCTCGCGGCCAGTGCTCTCCGGTCCCTCCCCATCTCGCGATCTGATTCTCGCAATCCAATCAGAGATGATTTTTGGATTTAGGGATTCATCGATTGACGGATTCAGGTATAGGCGTATATCCTTAATTTTAGATATGTACAGATTTTTTTAATTTTGCAGTTTTTTATTTCGGTATGAATTTATCCTTGATTGCATAAAACAGATTTATGTTAATTTATACAGTAAAAACCGTGTATGCAATTCATGAATGGTTATCACAGACAACAATACATGATATAGAAATATTGACAGGAAAATTTAACTACTGGATTTATATGGACTAGAAAATTGATTCATATTTTCTCATATTATTTACATCACTTTTAATAAAAACAACATGAACTTGATAATTCATTAGATGATGGTGGGAGCAGGTATATCTCTAATTTTTTAATTTTGGTTGCTTGGGTGCATGAAATGTGATAATATATTCTTGGAGGAATGTTTTATGCATTCAACAGTGGTGGTTTATTTGTATTTTTCTAAGATTTATATATAAGTAGAAAAATAGATAACGATGCCAAGAATGCTTGTTTCTTGAATTACACTTATAACTAATTTATCTCAGAAATGTTAATGTATAAATATTAGTCGGTTACTGGCCATTCATAAATGCTTGTTTTCTTTTTAAAACAAGTCAGTCGGGCTAAATATTTTAATGTTGACCAAGTTCTAATGCAAAAATAGTATACATCCTTTTGTTCTAAAAGAAAACAACCTAGTTGGAAATATCAAACACGTATTCCATGAATTTGATTATTTTCAGTGCTTCCTACGGGCATGAAAAATTGGATTGTGAATTGCACATTTGCACTTATAACTAATTGACAGAATACCAATTTACAGTGATCTAAAATCAGCTTTTAGCATATTGATTATTTTACACATTATATTAGATATTGCCATAAGATTTTGTGTTGTTTGGTTAGATGTTAAGGTAACTTTTAGAATTTTATTTGGACTTATTCCATCATAATTTTTTTTGGTTGATTGCACTCTTTTGATTTTGATTCAACAGTTCAATTTTTTTTTTGGTTAACAGACAAACACATTTTTTGCTGAAGGAGGAAGATTCAAGTTTTGAAGACAAAAAAATGTAAGGGCTTTAAACTTATAATTAAAAGTTTATTATTTATTGCAAAATAGACAAATTCATTTATCATTGTTGATTTAGTTCTCTGCGTTTTACAGATTATTTTTTATTTAATAAATATTTGTTGATTAAACAATAATTATATTGCGAAACTGTCGTACACATAATTAATCAGTTAAAATTTGTAAATTACGCTTTATGAAAAATTGAAATTTATAACTCTTGTAAATATATAATGCTAGTATTTATACATTAACAATATTATGGTCAATTTAAAATTGCAATTGGAATCGAAAACAATCTTCCGGATGTCAAAATAGGAAGAGAAAGCAATGTAAAGATGATGAAGCAAAATTGTTGGTCGGTTCTATTTCGAAATTATTTGAAGCAAGGAATAAAAGATCTCAAATTTCAAATTCGAGTCAAGATGAAGAAGCTATATTGGAGAATGAGAACAACGATTTTAGTATCGATATTTATGAGGACAAACAGCCTATAAATGAAATTGTTGAAGTTGAGATCGAAGACCAACATATGGAGGAGACGAATGATGTGAATGTTGGTGCTATTGGTGAAGGTGTTGATGATATAGCTATACTTGATCTTGAGAAGGATGTTGATATAAATTCTGATCCAGGTTTACGGGAAAAAATTACCGATGCAAAACGAATTATGCTAATTCAACGTGGTCCCATTAAAATTCTAAAAGAAAATGATGCTTTTCCAATAAATAAAGTTAATGGCAGACACTTTACTTCTAAACATTATATTGGTGTCTATCCATGTGTAGAAGAACATGAATGAAAGTGGCTTGTGTATTCAAATGAATGCAATAAAGTTTATTGTTTCTGTATCAAGCTATTTAAGAGCACACAAAAAACATCCAAACTGACCGATGAAGGGATTAACGATTGGCAAAATTTATCCACTATGCTAAGAGATCTTGAAAATAACCCATTGCACAACGTAAATGTTACTAAATGGGTCGATTTGCATAGAGGACTTCAACAGAAAGCGACAATTGATAAAGCTATGGAAGCTCAAATTGATCAAGAGAAACAACATTGGAAAAAAGTACTTGTGCGGATAATCGGGTTGTCAAAACACTTTGAATAACTTACCATTTTGTGGATTAAACAAAAAGATTTATGAGAAGAATAATGGACTTTTTTGTCAGCTTATTGAATTCATAGCCGAATTTGATCCAATTATGGAAGAACATCTTAGACGGGTGAAGAATAATGAAATTAATAATCATTACCTTTGCCATAAATTTCAAAATGAATTAATAAGTTTGCAGGCTTATAAGATCAAAGCGACAATGCTTATGAAAATAAAGAAAGCAAAGTACTTCTCTACTATCCTTGATTGCTCCGGATTTGAGCCAAAAAGAGCAAGTGTCCATTGTCATTAGAGCTGTGAATGTTGATGATGCAAATGATATCAAAGTGGAAGAATATTTTCTAGGTTTTATTACGGTTGATGATACATCCGGATTTGGCCCTTTTAAAGAACTTGAAAAATATGTTGGTTGATCTCAAACTTAGTATTAATGACGTGAGAGGTCAAGGATACGATAATGGTTCAAACTTGAAAGGTATAATTTTAAATTAAAATTTATCTTATGCTCGATTTGGATCATTGATTATCAATTATAATATGATATGTTTAATTAAATAATGTGTAGGTAAACTTCAAGGTGTACAAAAAAGATTACTTGATGTCAATCCTAGAGCTTTCTACATCTCATGCGGGTGTCATAGCCTTAACCTTGCTCTATGTGATATGGCAATATCATGTACGAAAGCTAATTTTTTTTTGCATATGTGCAAAAAATTTATACACCGTTTTCTAGTTCAATTCAACAATGGGAAATACTTCGAAGCTATATGAAGGGTTTGACTCGCAAACCATTATCAACAACTCGTTGGGAAAGCCACACTGAAAGTGTTAAAGCAATAAGAACTCAAACTTCTGAGCTAAGGGATGCTTTAATTGATATTGCAAATAATTCGAAAGATGATGCTGTAATGATGGAGGCTGAAGGATTGTGCCAAAATGCATTGGAAAATTTCGAGTCCTTAATTAGTTTGTGTATTTGGTACACAATATTAGAAAACATTAATCTAGTAAGTAAAATACTTCAACGAGAGGAGATTGATATTGAAGATGCAATTACAAAAATTGAAGGGCTTGCTGTTATGATTTTTGTGCGCAGTGGAAGCTTAACAAAATGCCAAGAAAAATTGGATCTTTATCACCCAATCATTTGAAGATGAATTTGATTAAAAAAAATAGCACATATAATATCGGAAATATGAGCACACGATATTCCATCCAACCACCCTCTTTATTGACTCACTAATAAAAATTGTTTACAAACGACCTCAACTATCGTTACAAACAATTACAACTTGAACCAATAACCTTATTGAGAAATAGGTAGAGAATATCTAATGGCTAAAAAATTTGAGGAGAAAGACAAAGAAGAATAATGACAAATTTTCCACACCTAATGAAGAGATTAGCTAGCCCTTTTTATAGTGAGAATTGCTTCATGCACAAGAAAAACTTGGCTTCATACCCAAGAAAACTTGGCTCCCAAAATATCTTCATATATGTTATAAAACTATTTGGTTAAGCACCAAATATCCTTGCAATAAATGTCCATAAATATAGCAATCAATATCTCTCCATAAAAAATAGCACCAAATATCTTCATCAAATCTAGCACCAAATCTCTTCATCAAATCTAGCACCAGATCTCTCCATAAAATCTAACAACAAATCTTTCTACAAAATATGTAAGATTATTTGTTGCCCAAAATTGTGATTTGCGTATCACCAATTTCAACACTCTACCTTGATACCAAATCACAACATCTCCTCCACTCAAACAATAGCCCCTTAGCTCTCACTTTCAACCTTTCTTTCTCAATTAACACCATTACAAACCTCCACCATCGCCCACTAATGATGCATCTCCCTTATCCGTGCACCACGCCACTAGCGATCTTCAAAAGCATTTGTAATACCACAAAGACCTCCATCTCATTTTTGTGGATTTCACAACTCGACATCCGTCTTCCGCTTGACATGATCTCTTCATCTCCTGGATCCCTCGAGCATCATCAACATCTAGACCCTTGTCGATACCATGATCCTCCACCTTAGGACCATCATCGGTGACCATATTAACCTCTCCACCTTACTGTGGACTAGGTTCTTCAACCGTCAACCGCCTTTCATTATTGACCACCGAACCGACCAAACTATATAGGTTTCCCTCCTCCAAAACTCCTCGCATCATCACACGACCACCCTTCTTCACTCTCAAAACTCCACCTCGAGTCTCACAAGTGCAACCGCGGCGATCTAACTGACCGAGAGATATGAGGTTATGCGAACAAGTGAGTATGTGCCTCACACCGGCCACTTCTCTCACCACTCCATCATGCATCCGAAACCTAACAGCTCCAACTCCACAAATTAGTAGCTCTACTCCATTGGCCGTCTTTATCATGCCAACACTCTTCTCATATGAAAAAAAACTTTTCACATCACGACATATGTGAAAACTGACTCCTGAATCCATCTTCCAAGGCTCCACAACACTAAATAGGACATCACATGAAGAATCACTTTCGATACCTTCAGCAAAACCTGCTTGTCCCAAATCATTATTATTATCACCATGCGCCTTCTTCTTATCCCTTTGATAAGCATAACAATCATTGCACTTGTGGCCTTTCTTACCACAATAATAACTAGCACCTTTACCACTAGCCTCTTTCTTCTTCCTTCTTGTATCTTTCCCCGAGTCTCTTGCTACCATCGCCTCAGTTTGAACCGATTTCAACTCTGACCCTTTTCTCCTTAGCTCCTCATTCAAAAGACTGCTTCGAACCGTTTCTAAAGAGATAGTTCCATTAGCATTGGAATTACTCAATGAAACAACCAAAGTCTCCTAACTTTCCGAAAGAGAACTCATCAACAAAAGAGCCTGCAACTCATCATCAAAATTGACCTTCATATTTGCCAATTGATTGATGACATCCTGAAACTCGTTCAAATGCTCTGCAACAGACTTCTCCTCATCCAATCGAAGTTGCACCAACTTTCGAACCAGAAAAGCCTTACTTGTAGCACTTCTCGACTCATACAAAGATACTAATTTGTCCCACAACGCCTTCGCGGATTCACAACTAGCCACATGGTGGAATACAGAATCATCCAAATATTGATGAATCAACGCAATCGCCTTTTTGTCCATTTTCTTCCACTTTCCCTCATCCATATTCGAGGGCTTCACCCCATCTCCATCAATGGGATCATGCAAATCATTGAGATATAGAATGTCCTCCATCTTCGGCTTCCATATACCCCCATTCTTCCCATTTAAAATAGTCATCTTTGAAAACGTCATCATTTCCGACATCTCCAATTTTCAATCCAACAAACACTCCAAGCTATGCGATGATCTGGCTCTGATACCAAACTGTTATGATTTTGGTGCGAGCGGAAGCTTGACAAAATGCCAAGAAAAATTAGATCTTTATCACCCAATCACTTGAAGATGAATTTGATTGAAAAAAAAAACAACATAAATAATATCGAAAATATGAGCACACGATATTCCACCCAACCATCCTCTTTATTGATTCACTAATAAAAATTGTTTACAAACGACCTCAATTATCGTTACAAACAATTACAACTTGAACCAATAACCTTATTGAGAAATAGGTAGAGAATATCTAATGGCTAAAAAATTTGAGGAGAAAGACAATGAAGAATAATGACAAATTTTCCACACCCAATGAAGAGATTAGCTAGCCCTTTTTATAGTGAGAATTGCTTCATGCCCAATAAAAACTTGGCTTCATGCCCAAGAAAACTTGGCTCCCAAAATATCTTCATATATGTTATAAAACTATTTGGTTAAGCACCAAATATCCTTGCAATAAATGTCCATAAATATAGCAATCAATATCTCTCCATAAAAAATAGCACCAAATCTCTTCATCAAATCTAGTACTAAATCTCTTCATCAAATCTAGCACCAGATCTCTCCATAAAATCTAACAACAAATCTTTCCACAAAATATGTAAGATTATTTGTTGCCCAAAATTTGCGTATCACCAATTTCAACACTTGCAGAATTTTTTGAAAATTTTAGAGAAGACGGATTTGAAATCATGATGAAGGAGGCAAAAGAAATTGCAGAAGCAGTTGGCATTGATCCAAAGTTTCTTGAAAAGAGAGCCGTGCGAAGAAAAAAACAATTTGATGAAGATATGGTTGAGAATGACAATCGACAATCTCTTGAAGAAAATTTTAGAGTTTCATATTTTCTTCGCATATAGACCAAGCTTTTACTCCACTTAAAGATCGATTTGAGCAATTCAAACTTTATGAAGAAACTTTTGGATTTTTTGTTAAACTTAAGATTCAAAAATATAGATGATGAAGAATTGAAGCAAAGTTGCATGAAATTAGAAGGTTTTTTGGAACACAATGAAGAACAAGATATTTGTGGTAAAGAGTCATTCTTTGAGCTTCGACAATTAAAAAGAATTCTACAATTGAAGATAACCAGATCACTTGATATTCTTAATTTCTTGAAATCTTATCGTGATGTTAGTGGATTTTTAAATGCTTGGATTGCTTATCGAATTCTGCAGTCACAGTTGCTTCAACGGAAAGAAATTTTTCAAAATTGAAGTTGATAAAAACGTATCTTCAAACTACTATGTCACAAGAGAGATTGAGTGGATTGGCGATTATTTCAATTGAAAATGAGTATTTGGATAAGCTCAGTTATGACGAGATAGTAGACGAGTTTGCTTCGAAGAATGCACGAAGAAGTTGTTTCCGTTAGTGCATATTAATTTGTTATGATATTATATTAGATTTTTGTTTAGATGCTATCGAAATGACTAGTTAAACAATGTTTTGTGATTTATTTAAATTTTATTATGAAAATGCGTTTGATTGTTTGCTTTTTTTTTTTAAAAATGGGGCAACAAAAATGAAAGACGAAACAGTTCGTCTAGAGCATTTGTTACCCTCGGGCTGGCTCTGGTAGCATGATAAGCAGGTTGAAGACGAAAATAGAATTCATGCACCTTGCATTATGTCAAAGCATCCAAACCGGTTTGAACAGGATACTTGTCATAATTAGTTAAATTTTATTTATATTTAAAATAATTTTATGTTCTGTAAACTATCCCCACAGTTTTATTGATCCGACACGTTGAACTACGGAGAATGCTGACCTTGCACTTCCCGGTTTGAATAGCCAAACCCTTAAGCGTCGTAAGCCAAGAATCCCATCAAAGCCTCTGAAACGCATCATAAAACCTAACAAAATAATGGCAGCTAAGCAAACAGTCCTGATCAGCAACGATGACGGAGTCGATGCCCCTGGACTTCGCCATCTTGTCGATCTGCTCGTTTCCACCAATCGCTATCATGTTCTTGTTTGCGCTCCTGCCATGTAAGATCTCCTCCTCAGTTGTGGTTCTCGTAAATTGTCTAACTGACCGACTCTTGATTAAATGATCTTTATTTACGTACAGTGATCAATCAGGCGTTGGCCATGGCATTACTTGGCGCCATCCTCTCGCTGCCAAGCGTGTCCAAATTCAAGGAGCTATTGCTTTTGCCGTTTCAGGTTTTTCTCATTTTGATGATTTCTGATTCGCAGCCTAGATTTAATTAATTTATTAATTATTATTATTATTTTTTGGAGAACAATGTGGGATACAATTAGCTGATTAATTTTTCTTCATTTCCATCTTTATTGTTTATTGGATTTAGATCATTAGCTTCACTGGTTCTGAGATGGTGCAAGATTAGTTATACCGTGTTTTAACTCATTGAATTGAAGATGACCATGGCCAGTTATCTGGCATCATAGTACTAGTCTGAAGTATGGTGGTTGATTAATAAGATTCACTACTTATAACGGAATATTTATCTCTTCGTATATCATATGCAATCAGTGTACATCTTTATCAAGTGATTTTGGAGCCTTGAGCGACCAATAAATTAGTATGTTTCTATTTTCAATGATCAAATTGCAATATTCCCGGGGAAAGAAACAAATAGAATTTACAACGTAAATCAGTCATGAACCAACAAGGTCAACTAACATGAATTCTTGATAATTTAATGTATGCTTTGTGTCTACTGTTTATGGAATTTTATGTCCGTTCAAAATTTCAAAAGAATTACACCGTCATCTCTGCATCATGCATATTTGACTTTTAGATCATGAAGAATATCTTCATAAATGAACGTGTTATTAATCTTGTGTATGCCAGCTTTTATTAAGAAGGTTGAATGCTGTAGATAAATTCATAAACTTGACAAATTTAAAGCCATAATGTGAATTTGGTTTTGCATGAATGATTAATAAATTCTTGAGCTAATTTTTTTAAAAATTGCACACATAGAATCCATTACCACATATTGTAGTAAGTTCATTGAAATCTGTACCACCATGGCACCACCTTTTCACATTAAAAGAGTGTGTGTGTGTTTTTTTAACCAAAATTAAACGGTTCATTATTTGATTAAAGCATTGTTCTTATAAACGTGAAACATGGTTTTAATAACCTGGTAAAACTGAATTTCCTCAGTGATGTTTCTATGTTTACAGGAACTCCAGCAGATTGTGTTTCTCTAGGAATATCTGGAGAGCTCTTTGATGGTACAATTCCTGATCTGGTACCCTCCTGCCTCTTATAAATAACAAACTTCCTATAAGGCTAAAATAAACATTTTTCCCTCCATCAAAAATTGTCATCCTACAAAGTTATCATTAATAGGGATGTATCTCTACAACTGGTCAAATATCTTCAGTCAAATCAAGTAGACATCTGCAAACTCATTGATTTCTCATTTTATTTGTTTATTTTTAAATATACAGGTAGTCAGCGGCATTAATATCGGAAGCAACTGCGGATATCACGTGTTAGTATAATTTCCAACGCAATCCTTTTTGTTGATATCAAAAGCGGTCAGCAATGCACACTCACACTTGCGCTTGTACTTGCACATACATGGAAGAGATGCATGTGTGTTTCAAACTACAGTAACTGTTAACTATATAGATTCATGATATGCATATAATTTTTATGTTATACCAAAATCTACCCCATTTTAGACACAGTAAATGCAATCATTGTGATTTTAACAGCGACTTCCATCCTTCCATATATCAATTGCAGTGATCATTCTTAGTGTATTTAATCTTCAACCAACTGTAGCTAGTTTGTGTTCATCTTAGCTGCTACAAAAGTATAAATAGGTAATATACTCACTTTCCTTCTATAATAAGTTCATGCCTTAACTTTTGCCCAAACATTTACAGAGAAGGTAAGAGTCAGCTATGCTTTAATTCAAGCAAAATCACAATAATGTGTAGACTGCATATATTTCAAGAGTAGTCTGCAAAATCACAATAATGTATGAGTTAAATGTAGTTCAATTCGTATCTGATCTTATGCGAGGTTGGATATGGATTAAATTGAAGTATGAGTTGGGTCGGATTGTGTGTGGTTGGATTGTGTTACATGAATATTAAAAAGAAAAAAGAGTAAAAATAAAAACAAAATAAAGTATAATATTAAAACATTCAAGTCAAAATATTAGAACTAGCATAATGCTTTAGATATATCCGATTCACTATAACACATATTTTGTTAAAACTTCATTATAAAACACATTACATGAAATTAGTTCACTACAAATTAGAGTAAGAGCATCATTTCAAACTATGTTAAAATGCTTTTCAAAATTTCTTAGTCAATCCTATGTATTTTGTACTGACATCGAATATGTTTTTTTGTATGTTTATTTTAGAATATACGAACATTTCTTTAGATGTTGACTGTTTTAACTTTCCATAGACTGATATTAAATTAGTTTTTTATGTAATTGTTGGATTGTGTTGGGCTGGACAAAATATCTCACCTGACCTGTATATAGTATGAGTTACAAATTGTAATCCATGTCTGACTTGATCAATGATGGGTTGGGTTGGGTTGGATTTATGTGGGTTGGGATGGTGAGTGTGTACGAGTTGTGTGCATCCCTATCCAGACATAATAAGAGGCTCTCTAAGCAACATTATTTTTGACAGCTATTGTACATATATGTATTAAAAATCTCATCCTTACATTCCTTACATGGATTAAGGGACAAACAATGCATCAATTATTCTTTAATCACAACAAAATAGTATTATATAAGCACATTTCATATCTGTCTAAACTATAAAGTTATACTTGAATAAACTTATTATTTTTATTTTTGCATTACAATTTATATTAAATGGAAATCTTTTTTTAGTAAGCAATATTTTTAAATCACTCAAATTTCCTTGCAGCTAGCTGAGGTTAGGTGAGATTTTGCGGCTTCTAATTTTGAAAATCTTCTGTGTCGAAGCAATTGTTACATACATTATTCAATACAACATAGTAATAGATAAATCAACTTGGAAATGAATCAATATTTAAAATCACAACCAATTCTTGCAATAAATAAACCCAAAAGATAATAATTTGGCATTCCACAAGGAATCGCGTTTTAATTTCTATAGTAACTTATTAATCAAATTATTTGCTATGGATACGATTTTTTTAGTTCTGTATTTAATTTCGATGTTACACAAATATTTACAATATTAGCCCTTATATAATTGGTACTGCCTGTGTACATTTCTAAATGTTAAGTTTTTAAATATGAGTTTGAAACCAAGCAGGGTGAACTTGTCTAACTGAACTTGGATTACTACGAGTATTTGATTGCTGGATGAAAATTCTTTAAAAAATAAGCAGTCAATCTCTTCCAAATTATAGCACCTATCCAAAATAGGGAACTAGTTGGTTGCCTCATTTGCCCAAAAGGTTCATATGGTCTTGGAAATGACCATCCATAATTACGATTGATCAGTCCTTTTGGACTTTAATGGCTTAAAATGTCTGGGCATATGTTCTTAAAGTTAAGGCAGTTATATTCTTTTTGGAGTATATTAACATTTCTGACAATTTGTTATCTAGCCCGATCAAGTTGGCTAAGCCCTTATAGACCTAAGTTGAATTTGTAACGGATGGTTAGAATAATTAATTACAGAACATCATTTGTCAGGTTATTTTCTCAAGCGATCATACTATATATAAACATGTCCTGAGTTTTTCTCTGATACCCTAGTTGTTTATCTTATGGTACCTTTTTTTTCTCACATTTACATCTTGGAAATTTGTACACCGGGTTGTCTTTTATAACTGCAGTTACCATTGGTACAAAATATTAATAATACATTCAATATCAGTGTTTATTCCGGTACAGTTGCTGCTGCTCGAGAGGCTTTCATATATGGCATCCCTTCCATAGCTTTATCATATAACTGGTGAGGAAATATTTTGTTACAGAAAGCAGGCAACTGTTATTGTCGATGTTTTTAACTTAAGTTATTGCCAATGTTTCAGAAAGCGGTGTAGTATTATGTTTTTCGTTGAGAATTAACTCACTTAATTTCTCATGTTTGCAAATAAAAATCAAGAGTATCATAGAAAAAGAAATTTTAAATACAAAGAATTGGATTTACAATTATGACATTTTGACATGGATTTGTTTTGTATGTAGAAAAGTAGAAAATTCTCGTGATATTGTTTTACTTCTTTAGAGTGGAAGAAGTGGAACAGAAATAAAAAGTTAGAAAGTTATTGCTTTAAGTTAAGAATGACAAATGAAAATGGAGAAGAGAGATGCTTGTTATGTCTCATGTTTGTGCTATTGTGAGATATACAAAATATACAGGCATCCCTGAATATTTGGTTTAGAAAATGGGACAGACCTATTCTCAGAGATAAAGATATATAAAAAGACCAGTTATGCCCAACATTTTAGAAGCGTCTCTTTCTAATGTAAATATTAAATTCTATATAGGGCAACAACCCTACTGGGTGCCCAGTATTTCAGTCTACCTCTTTATAATGCTATGAGCTGATGTAAACTCAGTTGTATAAAATGATCATGTTAATCAATCACATCAATTTCATCACAAATTTGTTAATGAAAAATAGATTTATAAACCATTAAAAAATTTCTACCCTTAGAATGATTTTTTGCGAATAACTTATCAAGTTGCAATATTGATCTTCTTCATAAAAAATTCCACATCACAAGATGCTAATAGGTAACATTATGAGCTACAATTTTCATCTTCTTCATTATAATGAACATCTCCTTAGATAGCCTTCTTCACCCAATGTCATTGTCATTGCATCTAAATCGGTCATCATTGTTCTCGCGATCAATTGTCGCTGCAGTCACCCATTCCATAACAAGTAAAGTGACTTAATCCACCTATTCCACTACCGTTGCTATCAATACACTTTCACTAACTGTCATCTCTCCTTCATCAACTCTTTCTGTCACCTTCATCAGTCATCGTCTTCGGAAGTCCAAAACTCCAGCTTATGATGCCCTTACACTTGACACAAAGAAAGGTTCTCTTATCAATATGGTGCAAAAGGCATTTTTGGGACAAAAATCCTTACTATCCTCCGGGCTATTTTTCATTTAATGTTCATCTTTGAGTCTTTTTTTTTTTTGGTGGTTATAATCTACATTGGAATACTATTTATAACATAAAATTTAATTTTCTTATAAAGAAACGGGTGGTTCCTTTTTTACCGTAAGCTTATGTTGGCTTATAACGTTGTAATTCAGGATAAGAGGTAAAAGCAATCCTAATGATCTCAAACTGGCTGCTGAGGTGTCTATTCCCATTATACATGCGGTGCTGATTGATCTTAAGAATAAGATCTTCCTGAAAAAATCATTTCTAAATATAGGCATTCCAACAGATGTCGCACATCACAAGGTAATTTTGAATCAATTTTCACATTAACATCTTTGCTTTTTTCACTTTGTCTTGATCTTTAATCCTGGGCAATCAATATGTTCAGCAATTTAAAATGAATATATGAGGTTTGAAATTTTCTAGCTATGCTTGTAGCAATTTCGATATAGATTCATACTCAACAGTCAAATGTACAAAGTTATAGCTATTTATTGTTAATACATATTTGTTTGTTTTTAACACACACACACACACATATACATACACACACATATATACATATACATACACACACACATACATACATACGTATATATATACATATACATACACATACAGTATGGGGCCGGCTATTTGGACACAATTTAGACACAATTAGAGAGACACAAAGGCTTAACCATTGGATCTTTTTGTCTTTATACGGAGAGGTGGAATTCATGGGATGATCCAACCGTGCAAATCAATTGTGTCACCATTTGTGTCAAAAATTTGTGTCTAAATAGACTTTTCCTATATATATATATATATGTATGTATGTGTGTATGTGTGTGTGTGTGTGTGTGTGCTTGTTGTACACACACATATTCACCAAAGAAATATGATAGATGTTTGTTAAAACACCTTTTGAAGCGCTTAATCTTGTAATATTTTCGATATAAGCCATTGTGCACATTGTACAGGCAATGAGGCAAATTATGATTAAACTTCAATAGCATATTCCATATAGATATATCCTTATTCCCAAACAAATGATTGGGCCAGGCAGATAAAATTTCAGTTTCCATAGTTTTCCAGATTGAGTCATATCATTAGTTAAATTTAACTTTTTAAGATAATTTTAATTCATTTTTAGATCTTTATTTATTTTTTCCTTAAATGAAAATATCGTTTTTTCTTCTTCTTCTAGTTTCTCTCATTCTCTCATTTCAAACTTTTATATTTTCTTGTAATTCCAATCATTTCTCTTAGTTTTCTCATTTCATCTGTATTTAACTTATTTCATGTTTACTTTTGATTAATTCAATATTTTTCCCTGTACAATATCATTGGTTTAATCGTTGTTCAGTAAAAAGTTATTTTAGTTTTTCTTGGACTCTTCTATCACATAAAATGACACTATCTTGTTTTCATTTTATCCGTCCCTTGCTAATTCAATTTGTTGTATCTATTTCTATCTCTCCATCATCTTGTGATTTTGAATGTAGATAATTAAACTTATCTTTTTTAAATATTTATCATTTGATCTTATATTCTTATTGTATTAATCTCTCTAATTTTTACTACAATTGCATGTCATATACTCCGTTCTATCCTAATAAGGCCGAGTCATTTTGATTTAGTGCATTCCTCTCATTTTTTGTTTTTGTTTTTAGTTTTTTAATTTTTTTTCTAACTTCTCTTTTGAGGTATCAATAGCACAATGTCATTGGCGAGCATCATGCACACTTCATAGTAAATTTTCTTTGGTATTTTATCCAAAAGTAGCATAAATAAGTATGGTTTAAAACCAGATTTTGATGTAGTCATACTTTTATTTGGAATTTACTAGCCTTTCCGCATGCAGATTGTGTTTGCATCTCAGAGCTTTCATACAAATATTTAATTAGCTTTGAAATTTATTTTCTTCTTTGTGCCTATCAAAATACATCTCTTGATACTCCATCATGTGTTTTCTTTTTTATAGATCTATGAATACCATATGCAAATCCTTTTGTTTTGCTCTATAAGCGTGTAATTTCTATTGTACATCGACCTGGCATAAAACCAGATCGCTTATTTGATACCGTTGTCCCTTTTAATTGTTCTATAATTCTTTCTTATAGTTTCATTGTGTGGCTCATCAGTTTAATTTTTCTGTAGTTACCACACTATTATATCATTCTTATTTTGAAAATTGGTATTATCATGTTTTTTTCTCCACATCATGCCTTTTTTACTTTGTAATTTTTTTATCAAATGAATTTGTGGACCATTCGATTTCTTTGCTTTCTCGTGCCTTCCAGATCTCTTTAGATATGTCCAGACCTATTGTACTGCATTTTCCATTCTTTTAATTATCATTACATTTCTTCTTCTTTCTTCTTGTTCTGTTAATCTTCCTTATGTTACTATCTACTTGTTCCATTTCCTCTCTTTGGTTTTTCTTCGTTAAGTAGTTTATCAAGATAATCTTCCACCAATTTGGTATATAATACGTATACCTTATTTACGAATATATTATCATCGATGTCTTTAATGCATTTTGTTTGTTTCAAATCAGTTGTTAATCAATTTATGTTCTTAGCTAGTCCCTAAACATCTTCCTTATGTTACTATCTACTTCTTCCATTTCCTCTCTTTGGTTTTTCTTCATTAAGTAGTTTATCAAGATAATCTTCCCCCCATTTTTTGTGCTTAGTTTATCGTAATTTTTTTATAAGCATTTTGTTTAGCAACTGTAACAATTTTTTGGCTTCATTCAACATCACTCTTTGGCTATACCTGCTTTTTTTTGAGGTCGTCGTCATGGTCATTATTATTTTAACATATTAATTGTGCAATTGTTGCAAATTTATGACCTTTCTCAGGGTTTTAAGTTAGCAATCCAAGGAAGATCCATGATGGGAATTGGGTGGAAGCGGACGAACATTAATTCACCAGGGAAGGAGAGCTATCAAACTGCAAATATGAACGTAGATCCTGTCACTGACACTGCAGGTGGTGCGTTCCCAACACCTTTGCAAAATGAGCTATTGTTCAATAGAGTCGTAAGTACCGATTGCGTGTTAATATCTGATGCACGAAACTTACACTAAGTTTCTCTTCAAGAAAGTTGCAAGCAACAATTCATATTAATGTCTACTGCATAAAATTTTCACTGTTGAAGTCTTAGAAATTTCTTTGTAGTTTGTAGAAGTGTTTCTTCATGAGAAATTTGAAGAAGTCTCGGTCTCATCCTTAGCCTCCAGAAGAAAGGCGTGAGAATGATCGGTTTCGTCCTTCTCACCACAAGACTGCAAAAGCATGAGAATGCTTGCTTGTACTTCTTTGTTATTGTTGTTGTGAGCTAACATGATGATCCATTTTGAAAACATACACAGATAACATATTATATTTAGACAAACATCCTTGTCTCAGAAGGTTAAGGCGTTGAGACAAAATGCAAGATGTTGTGGGTTCGATTTGGTCGGACCCCTTGCCATGGTAGTATGGTGTATACTACCCATACTTGTATATTTAAGTACCCAATGTCTTAAAAAATATATTATATTTAGTATTTACTATGTCATAACTGTAAGGTTGAAACTAAAATTCAGTAAGTGTTTTGCCCATTTCACCCACTCCACACAAATAAATAGCAGAGCAAGTAAAAGAGAAGACTCCATTAAAATTCAGATTATCATTATCTTTACTACTAACAAAGAGTTGATTCTATAGAGTTCACTGGTGTGCCTATTGTTTAACCCTTTGATGACGTTACGTAACTACCTCCTTTTATTTTTTCCTTTCCTTTCTTTTCATATTCTTTGACGCACAAATCATCCATGTCGTACAATTGCGCATAAAGAAAATGAACATGGTATGGAATCCGTGTCTTAAAAATTTCATGTAATTTTGTACTGGTAATGCCAAATGAAAGATAAGAGCACTAAGCAAGAATGTTTAGAAAGACATTTGATTTGAAGTAGGAGTATTGTATGTATGTTATGTGGCAGAAAATTAGGTGTTACTCGACATTTGTGCTTGCTCATTTTCGACTATCTAGATTGACGTGAATCGACGACTATCGAGGCGAATAACCCAGAGAGATGGTCCAAAGGTCCAGACACCAAGTTCGGATAACAAGATGAGACGATGGTAAAATGAATGTAGCAGAACATCGCCTATAGGACTGTATATCGACCAGGACAGTCCGTTGTCCGGCTCGGTCCGAAGCTATAAGGTGTCCAGTCCGTGTCCGTCCAATTCTCTTATAGGACAGCTTGGACACACTAGTGTTAGGTCCGATCTAAAATGTTCGATGTTTTTCTATTATCCAAGGCTATATCGGACATGACAGTCCGTTGTCCGGCTCGGTCCTAGGCTATATGATGTCTGGTCCGTGTCCATCCGAATTCTTATAGGACAGAGCTTGGACACACCTGCGTCCGGTCCGGTCCCACCCGTTTATACCGCTAATCGCCTAAGAACTCATAAAGTGTGAGATTGGCCTAAACCAATGCTCTGGGTAGGTACAACTCTCTGTGACAAGCCAGTTGAAAGTTCAAGTTCAGTCAACATCTCCGACGACAAAACAACATGACGGGCCACTACATGACAAGGCTTGAGATGATCAGAGGAGGCCATATGGGGGTTTGCACCCCCCCATATCCTCCATATGAGAGTCGATATTGATCTCTATCTTGAAGGGGATATGAGCTGGGCCCCTTCTAATTTGACTATCCAACGGTCTTCCGACCATTTTGATATAGTTCTAGCAACCTACATTATAAACAACAGCTGCCTAGGAATGAAATGAATATTTTGGCTAATTGTTCATTTTATTCTGTACACTTTGGAGTTATACGGATCTGAGACTTTGCAATTCAAAAATAACAATAAAGTGATTAAAACCTTCAAAGTGGATGTAGGTCAAAAAACGTCGGACTATCATAAACTCGTGTTTTTAATTACTGCGTTTCTGTTGTCATTATTCTCTTCTTCCATTTACTTATTTAATTTAGTTCTCTTCAAAGGTCTTAGATATTGTGCCAACTTTTGGTGTTAACACTGGTGTTTCCGTTGAGAAAAGCTCGAAGTTATCAATATTTCAGTTATTCATGTTTCTATCTCTTTTGAGATTCGCTAAGATCTATATAGGAAGCTCGATTACATGGCTAAGAAGAAAAAAAAATCCATTTTTCACGTTGTTGAACCCACTCATGATGATGATGGAGATGCCTCTATCCAACAGTAACCTTTTTCTGATAATCAAAACCTTGTCGCGCTTGCTCCGGAAACTATCTCCAGTCTTGATCCTCAGGTTACTGCATTCCAGTTGGAAAATATGATGAAACTGAAAGAGACTTAAATGCAGATAAATACTTGGATCAAGCAGAATATCGATTTTATGCAGTAATTGCAATGTGCGACTAAAGTTAATGTTAACCGATTTGAGGCAAACAAGAGAACTTCGACTCCAGTGAACCATATAGCAGTGAGCTGCTCATCTTTATCGCAACAAAACAACCAAAATCAGTGGAGGAGACTCACTGAAGACGGTGTGAGTGCCGCCACCAGAGGGTCAAGCCAACTTGGTTGTCCCTGGGTCGGTGTCGACCCTTCCCATAGGGCCGTGGACAATTCTTCTCACATGGGTACCCACGCCGCAACTAACCAAAATCTGGCTCGCAGACTCTCCGATGTCAATTGGAATCAAACACCATATTGAGTTGGATCACGCAGTGTAGTCAAGGCGCTCCTAGGCGCCAAAAAGCCCTAGGCGCCAGCCTAGGGCTTTTTTGATTGTCAAGGCGCCAGCCGTGCTCGAGGCGCTAGAAAAGCGCTCGAGGCGACAAAGCCCTAAAAAAGCGCGCTTCTCTTAGGTTTTTTTTTTTTTTTTTTTTTTAATTTGTGTTCAGCCCAAATCGAGCCGGTTTTGTACAGCAGTTTTTTTTTTTTTTTTTTGATTCTTTGAAGAAATGCGGTTTTCCTTTTCAAAACAAGTGCTGTTTTTTTTTTTTAATGCAGTTTTTTTTTGAAGTTTCGAAAAAATGCTGGTTTTTTTTAGTTTTAACAAATGCAGTTTTTTATTAAAAATCAGTGCAGTTTTTTTTTTTTAAACAAGTTCAGTGCAGTCGTTTTGTAAAACAAATGCAGTTTTTTTTTTTTTTTATTTTTTTGGAAAAAATGCAGCTTTTTGTTTTGAACAAATGCTGCTTTTTTTTAAACTATTGCAAGTTTAAAACTCTATTTGAGTGATTAAAAAATTATGCAAGTTTAAAACTCTATTTAGGACTAAGTAATGATGTTGTAATTTCGTTATTTTAACTATTTCTATCGTTTGTAGACTTAAAGTGAATGGCTTTATGCCTTCTTTGTTTGGTTTATGATGATGGTGTGATATTTTAATCTCAATATTGCATTTATAAACACTTTTTAAAAGCCAAAATGAAGTTTTATGCCATTTTCTAAATGCAGTTTTTTTTCTCTGTAAAACAGCAAAAGTCATGCTCAAGGCGCTCAAAAAAGCCCTAGGCGCCATAAAGCGCTAGGCGCCAGCCTGGGGCTTTTTGGGGCTTTTTCGCCTTGACTACACTGGGATCACGATCGTCGTTAACCGACGGAGATCACAACTTTCGACTTCATTGTCATGATTCGTTAGAACATGAGAGAATTGCAAGGGCATGCTGACGACGACTAGGAAATCGGGTCGAGGCTGAAGATGTTCTGGACATCGAATGACCCAGATGATTTAATATGCCTACTATTCATGCATACTTAGAAATCTCGACATTTCTTGAACAAATGAATGGCATATGATCCCAGCTCGCGCCACGATGCAATGAAGTGTAGGTGCTTCCTTGTGTTCCTTGAAGGTGTAGCGTTGTTATGGTTTTCTCGATTCTCGCCGAAAGCTACATCGACCTTTGATCAGCTTGCCTGAAAACTGGTGGAGCAATTCCGCATGCATGCCACCATACTAAGGGAAGTTACGTCCATCTCCAACATCTTTTAGGGGTTGGAGAGTCACTCAAAAGCTTTCTCGATCGTTCCAATAATGCTCTGATGGAAGTCGATAATCCTCAGTAAGACATCATCCTCATGGCACTCATTCAGGGCATTTACCCGCAATCGACTTCGGTGAGTGACTTGATAGAAAACCTCCAAAAGCAGTGGAACACCTTTATGAAAAGGCGAACCAGTAGTTGCGCCTGTTGGAGACGCGAAAGCGCAGAGCAAGCGACTCATCAACAACAACATGATGACATCCAAATCAATGTTGCGATCAAGCAAACCAGAGGAAGTTCTGGTAAGACGGATGTTAATGCTCAAGCAATCTAAATCAAGACAGTAACAACGGAGGTGGTTGTAAAAAAAAAAAGAAGGGCTCTAAGTAGTGATCTAGGTTTTCATCATGTAACAACTATTCTTCTCTTAATGGCTTTTTCGAAAACATCTACCTCAAAACATGCAACACGTCCAGAATCAAATACTCAACCCTAGAGAATCGATCGAGAAGCAAAAACAATCTGGAAAATATTGCAGGTTCGATGAAGTGTATGACTATGATACGAATGATTGCCTTCACTTGAGGAATGTCATTGAAAAGCTTATATATCAAAGAAAACTAAAGCAACACAAACAAACTCGAATGAAGTTCCAGAAACTTCCAATTTCCGTCAAGAAGGTCGGCCTGAAAGGACCTTGATCATAAATGAGACCTCTGGGACAAAGCCATGACTAAAGTGGCTCAGACAACCGATGCCACATTTTTTATATCATTTGCTTAGACTTTTAGATAGCACTAATTTTGTTACTTATTTCATTTCAATAAATAATGTTAGCTATGAGTTTTATTTTCACATACTTTTTAAGTTGTTGACACGGTTGGACTGAATTAATGAAATGTGAAACATGCAGGTAGCCGAAGTCAGGTCCCAACAAAAACCTCCACGGTTCAGTATCAGACCATCGAATTACCATCAAGGCGTGTACAAACAAATTGTTCAACATTTAATTCTTCCTTCTATACTGGGGGCAAGAGTATAAGTCTCAATGGATGTGACATAGCGTATACGTTTCTACATACGTACGTTTCCATATACGTATACGTTTTCATGTGCTTCATACATGAAACTCCAAGCGTGTCACACAAAATCACGTACGTATGTGTGAATGCATACGCGACTCTAGATCGATAACGATCTATTTACACCCAGGTGTACTTAGGAGCTGATGATTAACAACTAACTTAGTGACTTGACAGAAGTTGGGTGTTCACCTGTGAATTCTAGATAGAATCCAATCCAATTTATTGAAATCAAACGAACATATTGGACTATCAACAAGCCGGAATCAAGTGTTTCTACTGTCAGAGATCAACCAAACATCTCAATCATTTAAAAACGATACATCCCTTGGCATATACAACTCAATGGAACGACAATGCCCATTCGCGATGAGCAGGATGAAGTACATTTCAACATTCAGAACATGTTTTGATTGAAAGCACGTCATGTTCACCACAAGACGTACTTTATGGGGCGAGTAATAATGGCCTTTGTGCATGATCATTTTCGGCTATCCACATTGACGTGACTTGACGATTATCGAAACGAATCGTCTAAAGAGTGGTTGCAAGGTCTAGACATTAAGTTTGGATTGTAACATGAGATGATGGTTGAACGAATATAGCAAAACATCATCAGAGAGCTCACTAAATGAGGGATCGACCTAAATCAATGCTCCGAATCAGTACAACTTCATGGCAAGCCAATTAAAAGTTCAAGTTCATTCAACATCACCCTGTATTTCGACAATGGCAAGACAACTTGACGAATATCGCAGGACAAGACTTGAGATGACTAGAGGAGGCCACATGAGGGTTCACACCCCCATATCCCTCTATATGAGGGATCACTACTGATACTATTATAGAGGTCGGTACCAATCCATATCTTGAAGGGAATATGAGCTGGGCCTTCTCTAACTCGACTCTCAAATGGTCTTACAACATTCTCAGAATATTTGTGGCAACCTACATTTAGAAATAGCAGCTATCTACGAAAGAAATCGGTCTTTTGCTAATTGTTTCATTTATTTTGTACGCTTCAGAGTTATCCTATCTTAGATTTTAGGACAAATTCTCAAAATATGCTAGTTTTTAAAACTAATAGCAGATATTGGTTAGTTTCAGAAGTATTTGCAGAAGTAAGCTAGTTTTGACCACCTTCAACGCTGAGGTGGCCAGGTTTTTAAAAAAAATTACGGGGCACATCTGTAAGATGCGCCCCTTAATATATACAAGTGCGCCCTTGCATATATAAACGGGCGCACTAGTGAAGTGCGCCCATTAGAACTTCAACAGACGCACCTGCAAGGTGCGCCTGTACTACCCTGCTGCTTAACAGTAGCTTTTCCTCCACTACTCTGTTGCTTCACAATAGTTTTTCTTCCAAAGTGAACATTTACATTGAACAACAATTTGTGGTGCACATGTACAAATCAACTTCAAACACAAATACTTAAAAACAACGTTAAATTCGATACAGACATAAACACAACAACAACAAAACCATATATCCCAAACAAGTTGGGGTTGGCTAGATATGAAACCCAAAATTAAAATAAAATAAAATTAATAATGATGATAATAATATTATATATATATAAAGGGTTTAAAATAACCAATCAAATAAAAAGTCGTCCGATAAAGGGTTTTTTTAAATAATAATAGTAAGAAGAAGAAGTAAAAATGTTCAATAAAAGTGAAATAAAAAGTAAAATAGTAAATAAAAAGTAAAAATGTTCAGTAAACGTGAAATAAAGTCTTTTTTTAAAAAAAAAACCCACTATGGTTCTGGTACATGGATTGCCAATTTCCATGCACTCCTATCAATTACCAGCTCTTTCGATAAACTCCAGTTACTTAAATCTCTTTTTATTATCTCCTCCCATGTCATTTTAGGTCGACCTCTACCTCTTTTTGGGCCTTCGGCGCGACCTAGAATTCCAGCGCGTACAGGTGCATCGTATGGTCTACGTTGGATATGTCCAAACCATCTCAAGCGGTATTGGACTAACTTCTCTTCAATAGGTGCAACTCCAAGTTTTTCCCGAATATCCTCATTTCTAATCCGATCTCGTCTGGTATGCCCACAGCTCCAACGCAGCATTCGCATTTCTGCTATACTTATCTTCTGGACGTGTTGCCTCTTAGTAGGCCAACAGTCTGCACCATATAACATTGCAGGTCTGATTGCTGTCCTATAGAACTTTCCTTTAAGCTTCTGAGGAATCTTCCGATCACAGAGAATGCCAGATGCTAGTCGCCATTTCACCCATCCTGCTTGAATTCTAAAACTAACATCCTTATCAATCTCTCCATCAAACTGCAACATAGATCC
The DNA here is from genome assembly GCA_030737875.1 of Allium sativum. NCBI lineage: Eukaryota > Viridiplantae > Streptophyta > Magnoliopsida > Asparagales > Amaryllidaceae > Allium > Allium sativum. The sequence goes on from CM060919.1 coordinate 253,930,359, forward strand.
TAAGTATCGAAACGATTCCTTTTTGGGTACTACTCTACCGGCCAGGGTAACATCTCCGTCATCTGACCTGACACTGCTAAACTCACACTTCATATACTCTGTTTTAGTTCTGCTAAGCCTGAAACCCTTTGATTCCAAGGTCTCCCTTCACAACTCCAGTTGTCGATTAACCCCTATTCTACTTTCATCAATCAGCACAACATCATCGGCAAAGAGCATACACCAGGGAATCTCCCTTTGTATATCTTTTGTGATTTCATCCATCACTAATGCAAAAATATAGGGGCTCAAAGCCGAACCTTGATGTAACCCTATGTTAATTGGAAAGTCTCTGGTCTCACCATCGCATGCCCTAACACTAGTCACAACCCCCTCGTACATATCCTTAATAGGAGTAATATATTTTGATGGCACTCTCTTCCTTTCTAGCGCCCACCACATAACCCTCCTCGGTACTATGTCATAAGCTTTCTCCAGGTCAATAAAAACCATGTGGAGATTTTTCTTTTGCTCCCTGTATCTCTCCATAAGTTGCCTAACCAAGAAAATCGCCTCAGTGGTTGACCTTTCCGGCATAAAACCAAATTGATTCCTAGAGACACTTGTCAACCTCCTCAAACGCTGCTCGCATACTCTCTCCCAAAGCTTCATTGTGTGACTCATAAGCTTAATTCCTCTATAGTTTGTGCAACTTTGAATATCTCCTTTATTCTTGAAGATTGGAACTAAAATGCTTCTCCTCCACTCATCTGGCATTTTGTCTGATTTGAAAATATTGTTGAACAACTTAGTTAGCCAACTTATCCCTGCATCTCCAAAGCATCTCCACACCTCAATAGGAATATCATCAGGCCCTACCGACTTGCCTGATTTCATACGTTTCAACGCCCCTTTTACCTCAGCTTCTTGAAATCTCCGCACAAAATGTCTATTGGTGCTATCTGCTAAGTCTTCCAACTCGATCGAAGAGCTATCACTTTCTTCGTTGAAAAGCTTATCAAAGTATTCTCTCCACCTATTCTTTATCTCATCTTCCTTCACCAAAAGTCTATCATTCTCATCCTTAATGCATTTAACCTGGTTGAAGTCCCTTGTCCTCCTCTCGCGTAGCCTAGCTATTCTGTAAACGTCTTTTTCGCCCTCCTTTGTACTTAGCCTTTGATACAAATCTTCAAGTTAAAATTCGATCACAAACCCAAAGTGTACATGGTTCGCTTACAAACATACGCTTATATAACACTTAAAAAAACGCTTATGGTGAAGTTTAATCTTGAGTAAGTGGAGGTTGAGAAGGTCCTGCCGCTTGCGATTGAGCTGGGTCATGTTGAGGTGGAACTTGAGAAGGATATTGTCTTCTTTTAGTTCTTCGATCTGGTTGTCCTGGGCATTATAGTCCTCGTCTAAAGAGTAACGTGTCAATGAGTTTCTTCAAGTTAATTCATCGTGGTTGGACGTCGTGCTCCGGTACCCGACCATGTCCGATATCCTCCAACCCTCTACCGTCTCTAGCACTTTGACCTACAAATTGTGTTATTTAATCACATATAAAAACTTAACTTTAGTGATTAAAAGATTTAAGTCGGCAAAGTAAAACAATAAAGAAAATTAAAGAATCTGTCATCCACTTACTGATTTTACATCATACTTCTGTGAGTCAATTTTCGTAAACCCTATACACCGTTTCTTTTAGTTCATTGTACGAGCAAATATTTTTGACTTTTGAACCCTTTTGCTTGCCACTAATATATACCGGCGTATTGTTTTCTTTCAAATTCAACTTTCCTTCAAAGTAGCATATAATCGAAATGAAATCCGACATAGTTCTACAATGAAAAATTTGCAAAGATTTAGAACAATTAATTGTTAAATCAATATTACTGACATAAGAAAGCAAACAAAATTAAGCTAGGGTTTGAGTGTGTGGAACATAGAAATTTCAGCTAGGGTTTGAGTTAAAATCAAATTAATACCTTCAAATTGATGTCCAATAGTTGATAGAAGTAAACCGATGGATGATCCATGTTCCTTTTGATATTTTATGAAAATTTTGAAGAATTTTGGGGTCAGTGGAAGGATAGTTCAATATTGTATTTTTTATCTCGAAGTAGGTTGAAAATAGAATGACATACAAAAGGTAGGAGGAAGTAGTTTAATTGGATTGCTGGGTAAAGAAATATAACTGGCGCACTTGATGCGCCAGTTATATTTATAAGGGGAGCACTTCGCAAGTGCGCCCCCGATGTTTTTTAAAACTTTGCTATCTCAGCGTTGAGGTGGCTAAAATAAGCCTATTTTTGCAAATACTTCTTAAACTAGTCTATATCTGCTATTAGTTTTAAAAGCTAGCATATTTTGAAAAATTGTCCTAGATTTTATAATTCCAAAACAACAATAAAGTAATCAAAACCTTCAAACTAGACGGAGGCCAAACAACGCCGAACCAATATAAACTCTTATGTTTCTATTTACTGCATTTCTGTTGCTGTTATTCGTTATTCTCATTTACTTAATTTAGTCTCTTCGGAACTTTCGGGGGGCTGTGCCAACTTTTGGTGCTAACATTACGATTCAATACATAGTGCATGGATAAATATGCAAGTATAGTATACAAGAGATAAAATATAGATGGCGAATGAATAAATTAAACAGAGATTAGTGGGTGGAATCATGTAGGCAGGGGCTGATCTGCGATGTTGTTTAGGGCTGCACAAAGTATGAGTTGGGTCGGGTTAGACTAAATACTTCATTTGACCCGCATAAGTATGAGTTTAAGGTAGTTCAACCCGTATCCGACCCTATATGAGGTTGGATATGAGTTTGGTTGAAGTATGAGTTGGGTCGGGTTTAGTAGGGTTGAGTTGGGTTGCTTGAATATAATAAAAAATATGAGAATATGAGCATAATATATTAGATTTTAGCTAGCATAATGCATTTAAAATAACCGATTTATTATAAGACATATTTTATTAGAATTCGATTGTAAAACACATCATATGAAATCAATTTAGTATATTGTAGAACAAGTGTTTCATTTTAAAATACATTAAAGTGCTCTATAAAATATATTTTTCAAACTTTATCTAGTTCAGATTGACATGAAATATGCATTTTTATATATTTATTATAGAATACATAAACATTATTCTAGGATTATACTATTCTAATATTAAGTGGGCTGAAATTAATTTAGTTTTTTAATATATGATTGGGTTGGGTTGGGTTAAAATAAAGTTTGGTTGAACAAAATATCAAACCCGACCCATATATAGTATGGATTACAAATTATAACCCATATCTGACCCGAACTAGGATGGGTTGAGTTGGGTTTTGTGTGAGTTAGATCGGGTTGGTGTGTTGGGTCGAATTGGATATGGATTGTGTACAACCCTAATGTTGTTAAGCTAGGCTATAGCCCAGGTCTAATTTTATATGCTATACTTTTAAAAAGTAAGAAAAAATTCATGTGTAAATATATTAATTACTCATAAATATTCCTTATGTTTCTAAAGTAGTTATCCTTTCAATTTATTGAGTTCAATTGTGCTTACATTGATTTTTGTTTTTCATTTGATCCGTTGAAAAAGGACAAATACAGGAACATTTTAAAATTTCTTTATAGCAATAATATACTTTAAATTTGAAGGTGTCTCCCAAATGAATTATAAAATTGAACTTCAAACATCCTGTGTCCCAGAATCCAATGGTTGGCTTCATAATTAATATCCAGTCGGTGCAATTATTTTTCTTCATATCCCTATTATTTGTGAAATAACCGTAAAAGGTACATTTCCAGTAACTATAAAAACCCAAAGCGAAAAACCATTACCAAACGATAATTGACATATCTACCACCCATCAACATAATGTTGTACTCACCGACCTCATCGCATGATGTTACACTACTATCGGTGTTTGTGTCTATGCAGAATATGATTATGGACAATATTGCAAAATCACTCGGTGGATGCTGGATGGAAAGCGTGTTACTATGAATTAATCATTAGGCGGGATTAAGGAGGGACTAAACGGAATTGGGCCCTTTTTAATAAAACTGAAAATTTTAGATAAATTTAAATGTTTTGTTTAGTATTTAGTATTTACTGATCCAAAGTGAGTGTTAAGGGCATTTGATAATTTGGGAAGAGACCATGGAGGAAAATCCGCTTGAATCAAATATTTTGATGCTTGCAAGGGGAACCAAACCTTAATTGCTGCATAAGCAGTTTCTATAACCCCGTTTATACGTTTAGATAATGCAGTTAGTCTCATCTGAGCAGATTATGCCAATAGCTACACGGTAAGGCTAGCTTAGTGCCGAGGCGATGCCTAGATGGCAGCCTAAAAGGATTTTTACAACAGATGTTATAAGACATGATTGTATAAGATTTGTAAGTGTTCACAATTGAGTTTTTAGTCTATAGTACATTTACATCATATGCATGCATATGCAGGTGTGCCGTACACTGGTTGCTCTTGATAAGCATGGTTGCCTCGTGGTGCCATAAGATTTAATACATATTAATTTACCTCCAGTTCCCTGCTCACCTAACTTTTAAGGTAAACTGTGAGATATATGACATTTTACAACCTACTAAAAGAGCTTTGTAACGAAATTAATTTGGCAGAATTCATCCCTAAAATTTAGTTTGTAAGGAGATGGTGACTAATGTTATATACGCACATCGCCTATCTCATATAAGCGATGTCGGACATAATATTTCACCATGCTTCAAAAGTTTGGGGTGCACCGTATCGACAATCATCCAATGATTGCCCTTTTCCCTTTGGATATGGCTACACCTACACATAAGGATTTTAGTCTAGCCTATGTTACCCCTCAGTAACTTTAACTTTTGTTGGTGATGGAGGGCTCTGATACCACTTGTAACAAACCCAGTTAGGTAGAGCTCGTCCTTGGAAACTCGTTTATAAGAGGAAGATGTCTAATGAGATATACATATCATTATCTCATACTAGGCGATGTTGAACATAACAAGCTTTTAGAGGTGGAGGGAAGTAAGGAATTTACAGTACTTTGTAGTTTGCGTTGAATATTAAAAGTTGATTAGATTATCTTAGGGACTAGTTTGTTGTGATACATGAAGTTTATTTACCCCTCAGTAACTTGAACTTTCGTTGATGATGGCTGGCTCTGATGCCAGTTGTAACGAACCCAGTTAGGTAGAACTCATCCCTGAAAACTCGTTTATAAGAGGTAGATATCTACTGAGATATACGTATCATTATCTCGTACTAGGCGATGTTGAACATAACAAGCTTTTAGAGGTGGAGGGAAGTAAGGAATTTACAGTACTTTGCAGTTTGCTTTGAATATTAAAAGTTGATTAGATTATCTTAGGGACTTCGTTTGTTGTGATACATGAAGTTTATTTCATGTATGAATTATTCTGGGATACAAACGGTTATACCTGCCTTAGGTTTTGTCTCTTAGTAACTTCATACTGGGATATAATGAGCTCGTGTTTGCACCTCTAATCAGTGCTGCAGAACTCCCAACCAGAGTCTAAATGCTATGGAACTCTAGAATAGAAGTGGAAGTCCAGTGTTTTTTTTCCCAGCCCTTCCTACTTTGCATCCTCCCCATCCTCTGTCAAGTGCATAACTGCACTAAATTATGTTATTAACTGATATTTTTAATTTTAATTTGGATATCATCTATAAATAATGCATCACAAGAGTTATATGTCTTGTTTTTTCCTTTATCAATATTTAGCTAAAGATGCATAGCTGTGAAGATGAAGAGGCAGGAAAGGACACAGATTTCATAGCCCTTGCTAAAGGATATGTTAGTTTCCTCTTATGTATCTTATATCTTATATCCGCACCAACTATTCAATTTGTTGTGTCACTGACTAATGATTATTTTGTAGATTACCGTGACTCCTCTCGGTGCTATTTCTCATAAAGAAGCAAGTGATGTTTCATATTTCAAAAGCTGGCTTATGCGAATGTTTGATAATTCATCACCGTCTTCCTTATGATGGTGAGTTATGTAGTTAAAAACTAAATGGCCTGCATGGCTATTTCTTGGTAGTATATTATTTCATTTATAAACACTTCTTCTACTATTGAGGAAGTTTACTATGTTTCTGAAATTATTTAGAAAGAATGCATCTTTAATAAAATAGGGAAGGAAGAATAGAATTTGTGATTGAGTTCTTGACAGGTTCATGCTGCACGCACCATGCAAAACATTGGACCTTTGCATCATGTTATGTCACCATTAAAACCCACTTTATTGTAACACACTAGTAAATGAAATGCTTGCTTCTCCTAACCACTAAGAAATAGACAAATTACCTGTCAAATGAAAATAAATAAAGAGGAAGTGACCTTTTGAGTATTCATGTTCGGTGGATATACGACAAGATAACCCTCACCGTTGCATACAACAAAATCCTAGATACACTTGATGGCTATTAACATTTGATGTCGACGACTCATGACTTATAAATATACTTACATGTATAATGTTGCCGTGGAATATACATACAGCAAAACCTTGTATTTCCTAATCACTGTATGTGATATACAGGAATTTCTTGATGTTGGTGTTACGGATGCGAATGGGACTCCATGAGAATCGACCACAGCACATGTACATCTTCATATTGGCATGACTTCACATCTTCATACAGTATGTATATCCCTCTGCCTACATTGTAAATCAGGCTAAGTACAAAAACTTAAAACAGTGATTCCAACTGAGCTATCATATAGGCTAAGGGTGTTATTGTCTTAGTTGTTCTTATATACGTCTACAAATTGTACTTGGTATATGAACGACCCATCTTTCCTTTTCTAAATCAAGACAAAATTAGGCATGAAAGTTTACGTATTGAAATTCTAACAAAGCAATGTTCGAGTCTAACACGTAGGCACTAGAGGATTCAATTTTTTGGATCATCCACTGAAAGGAGATACATTCATACATGGTTTGGGGTTGCTTGAAAGTTTTAGTGACCCTAAACTATCGTGAAATTTCCACTTTCCATTTATGAACCATTACTAATAAGAAGGATGATCTTCCATTCAAGATATTGGAATATTCAAGTCTTGCTAATTTCTCGGAAGTGTGAGAACAAGCTAGGGGGTAGGTGTGATGGCTAGGTTGGGTAAAGTGTTCTGCCTCAATTCTTTTAGTACTTGAATTGAGAAGAAAATATCCCTGGATTTTGCTCCATTTAGTCTAGCCTAAAGTAATAGATGGACTAATGGCTGAGAAAAAGGTTCTCAAACTTTGGGTTTAATCCACAGATAATAAGTGTTCAATGCAAATTGGTGGATATATCTGGGAATATGAGTGTGAGTTAGTCTCATGGTATTTAAACAAAGAAAACCGCAGCAGTAGTGAAATAAAACATACTCTTTTTGGAGGTGGTATGCGAGCGAATCCATAGTTTCTTCAGTGGTGATAAGAGGGATTGAAGCCAACCCATATTTATTGTTACTTATTCTCTCATTTGTTTGAAATGGAATGGGATGATAGAGAGGAAATGGAGAAATATTTCAAATGAGTGCTAGGAAGCAATTGGTGTGGGTTTGCTTTATTCTTAGGTGTAGTCTACTTCACTGTTTTATTTGCTCCAACTACTTAAAAGGCTGGTATCTAGTCGTTTTCCATTATTACCCTTCTAATTCATTGTCTTCTTCACACACCAAATTAAGCACGTGGATAGTTTGTAGTATGAAACATTAATAGGTCCTAAATGACTAGTGTTCTCCAGACGTGACATGAGGTTGTTGGAACAAAATCTAGAGATCATATTGAAAATCAGATATAATCAAAAAGTACCTAAATGGTTGAACATATCTTGCAGTTTAAAATTTGGTTGGTAGAAACATACATATTTTTCTTATTGCAACATATATCTCGATCATAGCAAATAGCAAATACTAATAATTTCCCCAAATCTCGGATTTTGAGTTTTTCAAAGTGGACTATTAATTCTCTGAAATCTTAGGACCCATTTGGTTTATTGTATATTTTGTGTTTTGAGTTTTCAAAGCTAATCATAAAAACATAAGAAGAGTGAAGTGGTAACGGACTACGGAGGGGAGGGGATGGAAAGAAGATGTAGTAAATGACGAGGAGGAGGGATGATGGAAAGATGAAGTGCTTCCGTTATTTCTCAAAAAAAAAATAGGAAATAAAAGGTTCTATAAAAAAAAAATAGGAAATAAAAGGTTCTTCATTTGAATGTTAACTTCGTTTTCAAAATGTACATGCTAGGTGCATATTTTTGTAATGGGTGAAAAGTTAAATAAGGAAAACTAACCACAACCTCATTTTTTGAGTTTTCATAAGATGGACTAATAATTTCCACAGATTTCAGTTTTTGAATTTCGAAAAGTATTTCATACTTGTAAATATAATTATAAGAAGTTCCAGTTCCTAGCTAGCTCTATTTGGAAGTCACCCTAAAAATTTGAGGGTATACTGGCAATATTATTTTTGTAGTTTTTTCAGCCAGATAATTTCTCTCATTAAGCTGAAAAATTGTATCCTAAAGCTGAATTTTTATAGCTGTTTACTGGAGTCTAGTTGTGCATATTCTTCCTCTATTTGATATGACATTTGTTAATTATTGATAACAAAATAAGTTCATTAAATAAAAGATGGTGTCTAGTTGTGAAAATAACAGACCTTTTACGTGCAGGGGAAGATAAATTTGATATGTAAGCCGGTGGTTGCTCCCATAGTAAAAAAGAACGAAAATAAAAAAGGAAAATGCACTCAAAGCAATTACGACAACCTGACCTTTTCATCTACGATACATTAGTTTGTAGGTGCCTTATCATATCTGAACAAATTAAGATATTATAACCTCTACTTATTTTCACTGCAGGTATGCTATTTTTTTTTCTTTCTGATTTTAACCATTTAATCGTCCTCTTTATATTCGTAAATATTTCATTTGTATGTTTGCCATCCATTGTTATTTTATTTTGAAATGTGAGGTGATGCTGCGAAATTGTGCATTTGGTTTATTTTGTGTTTTAAAAATTAAATATAAAAGATGCGTAGAGTTAAGAGATGACGTCAGAGACAGTCTGACAGAGTAGACGCGGGAACATGGATAGACGGATTGACTATTGTGTTTTTTCATTTCTTAAAATACAAAAAAAAAAAAAAAGTTGTTTTTGGTTTTATGTGTTAACATTGTTTTTTAAAACGGTTGTTTTTCATAATTTATGTACGTTGTTCGTGTTTCTGTATATGCGAAAACTGAAAATTAAAAGGTTATAACAAACGCACCGTTTTTGTGACTCAGACAATGAGCTTCAATCTGACGTCGCATTTAGCTTTTTATAACCGGTTCAATTTTCAGTCATGTTTAGATCTCCTATGTGTAGCGTTCAAAAGGCCCTTTAGTTGAATTTTAGATGACGGTTTGACACTTCTGTGCCATACAGATTGCTATTGTTGTGGAAGATATCTCTCAAGTACGGAAAAGAGCTACTATTGCTGCTACGTACGCTAGTGTTCTCTTCCATAACGAAGAATGCACGAGACGTGGAATGGACGAGATAACGTATAAGTTTGTAATGTTTTGAACTTGAACACGTGTGTGCATGAAATGCTGGAAATGTTCGCTCTTTATCAGCCCAAGCTAGGTTGTGATGCGTCATATTATGCCAAGCTTGTCAATGAATACTCGAAAAGTTCGAAATTTATCCGCATCTGTATCTAAAAAGCGGAATAATATCTGATATTCGAAAAAAATGCGGATATGTATACATAGATATCCACATTCGAAAATTATATGTTCGATTTTTTTGAACACTATGCTCAAAATTATATGTATTTTAGTACAATAAATGAGGTTTATTTATTATTTTAATAAGTCTAAAGTTTATATTATATGCATTTAATGCATATTAAATACTCAAATTTACTTGTCATATATGTTTATTTTTAACATTTTTTTGATTAATGAAATTGAAAAGCAATTTTGTCAAACTAAACATTTTCATTTATATTTATTGGTTTATCGCTCGTTGGCATATGGGATAATTTTATCTGATATTCGTTCGTATCCGCCAGTACGAATATCCGATATTCGAAAATGATTTCGGGTATGGATATAGATTTATCACCATCTGTAAACGAAAATATCCGTTGAACACTCTATATTATGCATAATTTATCAAAAAGGTACCCATAAACGCTTTATTTAAGTTTTGAAAAGGAAAATGTCTGCGAACGGTTTATGAGAAGCAGCCTTTGTATTTGAATTATGTTTACATGGACTTTTTTTTGGGGGTGTTTTGGGGCTTTTCATCTTGTCCGAGGCTGGCAGTCTGCAGGCGCATTACATATGGATGCTTATTCAGCTTGGTCTAAGGTTTATTTATGGCCCAGCCACAAGTTTATGCTTAAAATATTTGATCTATATGCCAGAAGAGAAATAATAGAAATCTTGAGTAAGAATTTGTGATTGACGAAAGGTTAAATTTCTCAATCTTTATTATGGCCATTGAAGCTGCTACTAGACTAACTATTTGTTTCGTCCATTTATTGTAACAAAAAATTAACTCGTATTCATCAATCAAATTTGTTGAATGCAATGCTTTAAGAAGCCGTTGACCCATTATATATATCTTTTGAAAATTATTACACACACACACACACACACACACACACACACACATATATATATATATGTATGTATGTATGTATGTATGTATGTATGTATAGTATGTATGTATGTATGTATACATGTTTTTCACATTTTAATGGCGGATAAGCGGGATCCTCCCCGCCTAAATCCAACTCTTCCTCAAATCCAAATCGTAACAACTTTCAATCCAAATCTGGTATTAATTCAACTGGATCTACTGAGAATATTAATCAATCGAGAGATCCGAAGCCGTTCAAATATCATAAACCCTCATCCAATCTTATAATCATTGCAGAGGAGATTTACAATGAATCTAAAGAGGTATGGCAGAATACAATTGCATTGCATCCATTTGAATTTAGATTGTCTGTGGCGAAATTAAAAGACTACATTCGTAAAGTGTGGAGACCAAAAGGTATTTTCGTAGTACATATTGTAGATGGTTTTCATTTCACTGTCAAATTTGTAGATACAACGGATTATGTGGTGGTAATGAAATCATCTACACACTCTTATTTCGGTAATTTGTTGATGATTAAAAAGTGGCATCCAGGGTATGATTTTGATAGTTTTGCAATAGAGAAGGTGTAGATCTGGATTAAGCTTTTTAACCTTGATATGGAGTTATGGTCAAATTCAGCATTGTCTATGATTTGTAGCTATATTGGTGAACCTGTTGATATTGATGACAACTCGACGAGTAAAAAAATCACTAGATATGTTAGAATGCTAGTAGCTATAAGTATGGCAGATGAGTTACATGACATAATTCCTGTTCAACTTCATAATGGAATCAAAAAGGACATCAGGGTAGAATATGAACTTATCCCTCCTCTATGTGATTTATGTAATGTTTTTGGGCATTTAAATCAAGTGCATGATTTAGTAAACGAGCCAGCATGGTTGAATAAGGATAAGGAAAAGATAAATGATGATAATAATGTTTCTAATATACAAAATGTAGCTTCTACCTCAGGTGTTCCTCATGAGTCAGGGGGTTTGGACTTTCTGGATGTTCATCTACCACCTGATATATTACCTGACAATCTTCATCATGTTGCTGATCATTTGGAAGAACCTTCAACTGAAGAAGAGAGGCAAGATATATCAAATGGAGTTAGCAAAAATGATGAATACAAGTCTCATTTAAAAGGAAAAAAAACAAGTTCCCTCAACCACTACAGCTCCTCCTAAAAGAAGCACTAGGAGCTCTGTCACTATTAAATGATAATTAGCTGGAATGTCAGAGGGATGAGTTCTCCATTTTGTATGAGAGAAATTCTATCTTTTCTGACAAAGTTCAAGCCAACAATTGTTGGCTTGGTTGAGACTAAGCTTAGTTCAGAGAATGTTAAGTGTTTTAAAAAGCTTCTTCCTAATAATTGGAGTTATTTTCCTTATCAACAAGGGATTTTTTCAGGTCTTGTTCTTTTGATTTGGAATTCAGATATTTGGACTATGACTATTGTTTCTTCGTCCAGACAGCATTTAACTGTTCAAGCTTCAAATACTGGTGGTTTTCATGCCTTTTTAACTATTGTCTATGCAAGCAACAGTTTCTCAGCGAGACAGGTTTTGTGGCAGCATATCATTCATGAATCAGAGGTTTTGGATGGTGATTGGATCTTAATTGGTGATTTCAACAATGCTTCTTCTCCACTTGACAAAAAGGGAGGTTTGCCTATTCCTTTTCAACAATTAAGAGCATTTAATAATTGTTTATCTCAATCAGGTTTATTGGAAATTAAGGCTATAGGTTTTAACTACACTCGGAGAAAGAAGAGGGGGGGAGGGGGGGGGGGAAGGAATTGCTAACCATATTGAATTTTTTTCGTAAATCATTCATGTATGCAGAAATTTAATGATTTAAAAGCTCTGTCCTTAAATCAGCTGTCCAGCGATCACAATCCAATACTTCTTGACTTAGTTCCTACTTCAAATTTGAAGGGTTTTCCTTTTAGATATTGCAACGACTGGAGTTTTAGATCAGGGTATTCTGAATGCATTGTAAAGGGTTTACATGAAAATGGTTGGGGGTTTGCAAGTTATAAATTCTTACAGAAACTTCAAGCATGTAAAAGAGAGTTAAAACAATGGAATAGAGTCAGAATCAAAGATGATTATATTTTAAAGGAAGCTGAAAACAAGTTTAATGTTTGCGAGTCTGCTGTTGATCTTGAACCAGAGAATATAGAGCTTTATGAAGAAATGCTTGAAGCTAAACATCAACTGATGATTCAAAAACAGATTAAATTCTGAAATTATAAGTAAAAAGCTAAAGTTTCATGGCTTCAAAAGGGGGACACCAACTCTAGGTTCTTTCATTCAAAAATGTCGACTTGTAAACATTGTAATTGTAGTGGCTCGGGAAAAATTCGACGCTCGAATTTTCAACAATGATACACAATCCCGTATCACTTGCCAAAAATCCAAGTATCGAACCCCTGACTATGAATAGAAAGAAGTTAGAGGATGGGAAGAAGAAAGAAAGAAATGTTAGAATAGAAGAAAGAAGAACACATCAGAATCTCACAGCGGAACGAATAAATATAATCCATCAAATACCTTTAATAAGGAAACTGTATATATATACATACCAATCATCAGAGTACATCATATATCAAACACAGCGGAAAATAACTTTGAATAACTATCGGTGAAGCCTCCTGCTTCTAGCTCCTGGAAAAAAACTCCAAGCGAAACCTAACCTGTAAATATAATCGGTCTGACCCGAGCACATTTGATTTAAAACAAAATTCACCGGGTTAGTCTGGAATACTTTCAGTGATAAATTCATAACACGACAACTTGTTTAACTTTGGAATTCCTTTTGAAATAAAAGGATAATAGTAAGACCAATCCACACATAAACACGGACGGTTTTTACCTTATTATAACCCATACCATCTTTGAAATCAATATCTTATCTGATATTATATTAGTGTCTATCAAACCACAAATAAATAACAAATGAGCAGAACGCATGCATCTCACGCTTAGTATACAATCAAAAACCGCGGGCGCTTATTGGAAAGTGGATTCCGACTATGACAAGGTATGAGACCACCTGCCGATAGTGTATCTCTAGAGGCGAATACACTGGGTTCAACAAGGACGCCTTGCAACCCGACCCACACATGACCGACCATTCATTTCGCTTGAGTGTATCGAATGTATATCACCAACGGTTGGGCTCAAACCACCGTTTCCCGATAGGGACAACATCGATAGATTAAAGAAGCAAAAATGAATTTCTCTAGATAGGTGATTATACACCCTAATGGGAGCGACCCACATAGCCATGTTGCCTGCCCGATTTTTGTCATTTCCCGGTTGATGAGGCTTGAGGCTAGAATTTTCTTCCTTTTTAGATCAACACATCACTTTGAATGCCACATCGTCAGATCCATCAGAAATCACTAATTGACGTCTACAACAATACATTACATGTTAGCTAAAGAAGTTTCCTTCTCCGCTTCCACTCTTGGTATGGTTGAAGAAATCAAGGTTCGCGACCTCTTTGGAAATACTCTGTTAGACATTCGTCCATACAAATCATCCAGGAACAGGATGAACCGAAGGTACTCTCCTACCGCATCCTATATAGGAATCACCCCAAGGATCAGTAGCGAGAAGTCCTTCCAATCCACAGATTTCAACCATGACCGAATCCAAGTATATCTCTGCGTCGACTCAGATATTGTAAGTGGTTCTTTCATTTATGAAGATCTTTGGTCTTCAATGCTCCATCTTCATTGCCTGCCAATTAGACGCGAACATACAGTTGATTCAAAGTGGTTTTGGGTCTAGTTCTCATCCCGGTTTCTTCGAAACAACACGTCAAAAGTTAAACAGAACATTTCATTTGATAGTCGGTTGTTTAACTATCAAATCTTAACAGTGGTGTTAAGTATATTGGCAGCTCAGGTCATTTCTATTAAAAGTATTTTAATTAAGCCATTTCATTACTTCGGAAACAAAGTTATACTTATAATTACATTATATAAGTAAAATCATATTTCGTTGTCCGACCCATATAATACACCGCTTATTTTAAAACCATTGGTTTTATTATATTTCTAAACCATTACGAATAAATATTGCAAGGTTATCTCAATATATTATTCCCAACATCCTTTACCATCGCAAACCAATATCATCCTTTGATAATATTTAAGTCGCCCAAGTTGGGGTATTTTAATTACCTCTCAGACCTTGACCGACAACGTTCTTATCTCCAGACAATAAAAGTTTACAACTTTAAATCCTAATTTTTCATTCCCATTTCCACATATCATGGTTTTATAAACCATTTCATTTTATTTTATTCGAAAACCCACTTTACATGTAGATTCTCTTTTCTTGATTAAGTAAACTGCTCGACAAATCTTATTCATTGAATTCAAATATGGTTTTATAACTCATTTCTTCCTTTGGAAATTTCCCTTGAATCCCTTTACTTAATATATTAAGTAAATAATCCAAACCCCTTTTGAGTCATAATCTTACCCAAACCCAATTTACTTCATTAAATAAATTCTTATTGGAATCCTTGCCTTTACTTACGAGTCAACCTTTTTTCAAACTTTGTTTGTAAATGAAAATCCTTTTATAAACTCTTATTATACTTTAATCAAACTTATTTCCATTTGACCACTTTTTAATTTAATTCTCCAATAAAAATAATCCCTTTGGTTATCATTATTTAAAATGATAATTTACTTTAGCATTAACCACTTTAATCGTAGTTAATTCCAATGTTAACTAGAAATAAAATAACTAACCCTTTTAAAAGATCATAATTAACTTTATTAACGATAATTAACTAGATAATCATTTTTAAATTATAGTTAATCAAAGATTAACTAACTTTAAACAACCCTCATTAAGTTTAACTAATATTCAGAAATTATCGATTTGATTAATTAAAATCAAAACAACCCAAATGTCAACTTTATTTAAAACAGTCTCTTTCGTCGACCGTCAACATCAGTTAACCATTAACTGATATTCATTCACGGTTTCCCCTTTTTAAATTAATTAATAACTTAATTAATTTAAAAATATCATTTAATTTTTATATAAAACCTTTATTCAATTTTTCTCATCAATATATTGGTTTCTGCCTTTTTGATCATTAATGACATTATAATTCATTATATAAAACTTTTAAGTAAATTCTTGAATAAAACATGATTATAAATATAAATATATTCATAAATTTCTATTTTAATTAACTTGTATAAGACCACTTAATATTTCATTTTAATTATAAGAATAAATTTATAACAAAAAACTTCGTCAGTTCGCCTAGCGGCAAAACGACGCCATAACCGATGGATTTTACACCATCACTGCCAATCACTTAATCAATACTGACGATTGATTAAAAACACAACACGATCAACAACCATTCAACCATTTACATTCAACAGGTTTTGATGTCAAATTTGGGGTTTAATCAGTTCATGTGTAAACAATATAAAAATAAACAACATATAAAATATTTTGAGGAATCCGGTCGAATTCTCCAACCTGTTCTTCCCTGCATCACAAACAGTTATAACATTTCACGATAGTATATAATTCAAATAAATAAATTAATGATGATAATATAATCAACAAACATTAAATCAACCATAAGCAACCAAAGCAGCCAATCTACCAATTTGTATTTTTATATGGATTTATCACATCATGGCAGTCCAGAAAAGTGTGAGAATTAACTCACCAGTGATTTCAGTCGATGGTTGTTGCGTTTGTTTCATATAATTTTAAACGGACGTTTAAAATCACATGAAAACCCAACTGTCTCTGTTTGCGACCCAACCAGTTCGTACGCGTAGTGCTCGTCGCCACTATCCCAACGGATCATGTTTCATCGAATTTCGTTAACGTATGCAAAAGATATCGCGGTTTAAAGTTTTATATAAATTAACAATTATAATTAGACTAACTATTATTAATTAATTAAATAAATTTTTAATTACCTTTTTCTTAGTCCACGTCATTAAGTAACTTTAGTTTTCACGCGGTTTTGCTGAACCATCGGCCTCGTCCCCGATTATCCCCTTTCACCATCGTTTGCAAAAACCCGAACATCACCCCCAACTTCAAACCACCACCACCAGTGCTCATGACCACCGGACCCCCAGCGATTGTCACCCACGGCAGCGCCTGGCTCTGGCGTTCCACCTCCAATCGGTCCCGACCCCTCAGACCCGTTGTAGGCCCCACAAATTTCTGAAAACCGTAACCTGCTCACTTCCGTTTAACCACGAACTGCCACCACCACAGTCCCTTACGGCCGACCGCACCACCGCCATAGGCTTCGCCATGCCCTACCCCATCTTCGACCTTCAGACCCTTGCCACCACGAACCCTCGAGCCACTGGAAACCACCCATTTCCGACCGTTGTTTTAAGAAAACACCCCCAAAACTACTCCTCCGTTCAACTTCCAACCTCGACCACCACAACCCATTTCAGGTCATCGGCCTGAAGGGAAAAGGTAGCCCAGACTTCCCTGAACACTTCCCCTTTGACTCCACCACCTATCGACAACCCAATCTCCACCAAATCCCATAAAAACGAAACTCAGATCCGGCTATTTTTCCCCAATTCCGGCCACCACAGTCGATGAAACTCCACCCAATTTTAGCTGGAGCTTCCCCTCCTCCAGATCTACATGCTTCAGAACCCCATAGCCAATTCTTCGCAGATTAAAAGATATAAATTATTTTAGGATTAGGGTTTTTTTTTTGCAAAAATTATGGACGAAAATGAATTGTGGCTGGAGAATTTTGATTTTTGGGGGTTTATATAAGTGGGAAAATTATTATTTTAACTCGATGTGACGACTGACAATGACCGACGATTTTTATTTCGTGTCTACTGTCATTTCTGATTGCTGCTATTGGTTACTGCGGTTACATACAAGCTCCGTTCGTGGCGGAAATTGACGGCATAATATAATTTGACGATACGGTCCTAACGAATCTTGTTTCGTCGAATTCCGAGTCTGCTTGCTCAAACAACGCTCGTTCACGTCCAAATAGTCGTTTTTATATTTGCATTTTATTTTGCCACGTTCAAAAAATAACCTCGATCGACATGCAACTTGAAATCTAGCAATAATTTGCTTCTACGGTCCCAATAAAATTTGTTTCGTTGAAGACGGAGGTCGTTTGAATAAAATCCCCTTTAAAAGGCCCAATTTAGATTAAAATAAATCAATATAAAAATACTTCAATATAATTAAAATAAAATATTGCAATTGGCCATATACGACAAGAATTGCATATATTACCAAAATAAAATAACTCCGGTTGAATTCCAAGCCTAATCGATATTCAAAATATTTTAAAACCCTTTTATTTATAAAATAAATCGTTATAAATTATAAAGGATTCCACATCGACCTTTTTAAAATTTGATTTGGACATAAAATAAAATCTACGCTATGAAAACTGGATTTTTCTCTTTTATTAGAAAGATATTGTCCAACCGGTCCCGACGTTTCTTGTTTCGAGAAAATCCGACTTATTTTGAACCCTGTACGGTCAATTGAAGTTCAAAACTCCAATTTACGAACTACTGCGCCGCTGCAGCTCGTTATATAATTAAATTATAAATTATACGTTCAACGGTCGTTAAATAAACGATATTGTCGATATATTTTCAATATAAACAATATTACTCTTGTTATTCTGCCGATACACATTATACAACAAATTCAACAAATTTCCAAATATTATGGAATTAAAATATTATATTATTTATTTATATCACTAATTAAATATTCAAAACAATTAAAATCCATTATTTAAATTCAAATTGACATTTTAAACAATAAAATAATTTAAATAATCGACCGGAAAATACGGGTCGTTACAGTTTTAACCTGAAATCTTTAATTAATGATGCAGGTGAATTGATTTACAAGGCTGAGGAGATTTCCAATGAAGCTGTCAATTATTTTAATGATATGTTCAATGGCTCTTCCAGCAGTGAATTTCCTTTCTTTCAATCCTCGTATACCATCAACCATCAAGGTCAACAAGATTTGTTAAAGGCTTTTTCAATGGAAGATCTGAAGAAATCTATTTTTTCAATACATGAAGATACCAGTCCTGGTCCTGACGGTTTTAACTTGAAAATTTTCAAACTGCATTGGAAAGAAATCAAATACGAGTTGCTAGCAGCTATGCAAGATATTTTAATGTCTGCCAATCTCCCTAAAGGTGTGAATCATACTCTTATTACCTTATTTCCGAAAGTAGATAAGCCATCAGAGATTTCCCACTATCGTCCTATAGCTTGCTGTAATCTATATTATAAGATTTTTAGCAAGTTATTATGCAATAAATTGAAATGGTATTTACCTCATCTCATTTCCCATAATCAATGTGCCTATATTCCATCTAGAAATATTAGTGATAATATTTTGCTTGCCCATGAGTTAATAAGAGATTTTAGAAAGCCTGGTTGCAAGAAATTTTGTGTAAAAGTAGATCTTCATAAAGCTTATGACATGTTAAACCGCAAGTTTATTTGTTATATCATGAAATGCATGGGTTTCCCAATACACTTTATATATGTGGTTTATGAATGTATATCCTCCCCTACATTTTCCATCATGATTCAAGGTGTGCCTACTGGTTTTATCACTTCAAATAGGGGAATTAGGCAAGGTGACCCATTGTCTCCGTACCTTTTCACTATTGCCATGGAGTTTTTTTTCTTTTGTATGAATGAAGTGCTTTTGCAAAAGGAATTTTTACCAGTGCATAGTTTCTCTCCAATTATCACACATTATATGCGGATGACCTGATGGTTTTTAGTAGATGCTTTGTTTCAAGTGCTGTTGCTTTAAAGTCTGTTTTTGGAAAATTAGAGCAAGCATGTGGTTTAACAGTTAGTTTAAATAAAACCAGGTTTATTTCAGTTTGGTTGCTACTAACACACATGAGATAGCGAACATTTTAGGCTATAATGTTGGCCATTTACCAATTAAATACCTTGGAGTACCGCTTTCATCAAATTATATTCATCACCAAGACTGTCAACATTTGTTGTATAGAATACAAAATAAGATTCAGTCATGGGATTCCAAGTTTCTCAGCTTTGCTGGTCGTGTAGAATTGATTCAATCTGTTATAAACCCCACTGTTTTGTATTGGCTTTCAGTATATCAATTGCCTGAACACACTATTGACAAAGTAAACACTTTGTGTGCTGATTTTTTTTGGGGTACTTCGAAACACAAAGTAGCTTGGAAAAAGTTGTGTTCTCCTAAGCATGAAGGTGGTATTGGTTTGAAATCTTTTAAAGATTTGAAGAAGGCTTCTAGTTTAAAGCTTATGTGGAAATTTTTAGTAGGAGAATCTCTCTGGAGTAAATGGATGGCAACAAAATATTGTAAGAATAAGGAGTTTTGGTGCATGGAAGTAGATAACAGTTCATCGTGCACGTGGAAGAACATTCTAAGATTGAGATTAAGTGGCAGACAATACTTTAGTAAAGTGATTTCTTCAGGTTTAAACACTTCATTGTGGTTTGAGCCTTGGATAAATGGGAAATGTCTTGTGGATTTGCTGGGGATGTCAAGATTTCAGGCACTGGGTAGTTATAACGAGAGAGTGGCTTTTATTATAAATAATGGGAGATTATGCAGTAGCATGCACCCTGCTACAAGAGAACTTCATTAGCAGATTGATGGTATTGAATTAGATAGTGAAGCTCAACGTGACTTCTATAAATGGTATGATGGAGGGTCCTTTTCATTTCACAAGGCTTGGATTAAGGCAAGGGAAAGAACTTCTGTTTTGCAATGGGCTAAAGTTGTTTGGCATACAAAAAATTCCAAGCGGATGTCCTTTATTACATATCTGGCAATGTTGAATAGATTAAACACAAAAGACAGGTTGAACAAATTTGGTATTTTAGATGGTAACTCTTGTGTACTGGGTAACCAGGGTGAGGAAAATGCGAGACACTTGTTTTTTGATTGTTTCTATAGCAGGTTTATATGGAGCTCTCTGAAATGCAAGCTTGGATTGAATGCAACCATTCTGGCTTCTCTAGAAGAGGAGACTGATCTGTTAGCTCAATCTTTCAAGAAGAAGGATCAAATCAAAGACATTGCATGTGCTTCTCTTACAACTTATGTGTATTAACTGTGGATGGAGCGTAATGCCAGGATCTTCAACAATCGTGCTTTGCCTATGGATGTCAGATTGCAGTGCATTGAAAGTGAGGTTCGATCTCTAGTCAAAGACAATGGTAGTAAAACCGAGAGTAATGCAGTGAACTTATCATTTTTGCGCAGATGGGGTGTTGAGCTACATGATAATGGGTATAGGTTTTGTTAATTTTGAGATGTTTTGTGGTATGTGAGTGGTTGTGAGGTGTTTGTCTGTTATAGTTCTTTTGTTTTCGGTTTTTCTTTCAGAACATTATCTGTTTGTAGTTTGTATTTGTTTTGATTTGCACTCTTTTTCCTTGTTGTCGCACCCATCTAGGATGGGGGGGGGGGGGCAAGGTTTTAATGAGGCATTTTGAAATTGGTACGTAACAAAGTGAACCAATTTTCAAAAATAGAATAAAATAAAATATAAAAGGAGCGTTTAATGGCATCCCAAATGCCCCCCAACAAAAACCAAGTATTTATAGTAGTTTAAGTTAGTGGGAGGTGAGAGAATGAATGAAGGGAGAGAGAAACGGGATATGTGGTGGAAATTAGGGGGCATTTAGGGGTGCTGCACTGTTTCGGGTGCCATTGAATGCTCGCATATATATATATATATATATATATATATATATATATATATATATATATATATATATATATATATATATGAGGCAGGTTCAATGGCACCCCAAATAG